>OX401968.1:14067057-15317057 GCA_947859335.1 Tortricodes alternella
ACAATATTTCTTCCTTTGAAGTAGACATCGAACCGCAGTTATCCAGGATCATATTTCAACCAGCCTCTGACTCATATAAATCCGGAATACAATGAGTTGATTACGTTGAACCGAATGAAGCTCTTGGCTTACGCCGTTATTATTGACAAGTTGCTCAGTTGGATTGGCAGCTTTGAGAATAGGGTTGCCACAAGTCTGAAGAAATATATTGTTAGTCATAATAATAGGGAATTTTCCTGGGTAAAAAAAATAATAATTCTAATTAGACTGCCAGTTAGGTTATCAAAAAATATTGAACACATATTTTTTGCTTTATCAAATCAATCAAAATTGACAAAGATAACGCGCATTAAAGTTCGGGACTGGGGACTTATGACGTCACCAATTGGTAGAAAGTGTAAGAAGTTGTGACGTCACGCGGAACTTCAGCGCACTATATCTATATGTTCGTCATTTTTAGGGTTCCGTAGCTCAAAAGGAAAAAAGGAACCCTTATAGGATCACTCGGGTGTCTGTCTGTCTGTCTGGCTGTCCGTCTGTCACAGCCAATTTGCTCCGAAACTACTGAACCGATTGATTTGAAATTTGGTATACATATGTAAATCAGTGACCGCAACACGGATGCGTAACGTAAACAAATTAATTTTAAACATGGAGGCCACTTTTGGGGGGTAAATTAGAAAATTAAAAAATAAAGTTGCGCTAACTATATCATGTGACATATCAAATGAAAAGGCTTATTGTGAGGATTTTAAATATGTTTTTTTTTTGAATTTAAAGATAAATGGTTTGGAAGTTATTTTGGAAAATAGGCGAAAATTGACCATTCCCCCCCCTCCTTATATCCAAAACTACCGGGCCTAAAATTTTGAAAAAAATACAGAAAATAGTTCTTTACCTATAGATTACAGGAAAACCTATGGGAGTCTATGGTATTTAAAGTAACATAGGAAATTTCAGATAATCATGTATGGAACGGAACCCTCTCCACGCAGGTTTAACTCGCACTGGCCCGGTTTTTTTATTTGTTTAATTCACAAAAGAAAACATACGTGTTCAATATTTCTTTATAATGTAAATGACCTTACTAAGTAATTAGATTTTTTCAGGAAACTTCCCTATAGATAATGCATTTTTGCCTTTGACGTAGGCATGTAACTTTACATTTGTTTTTTTTTTCAGCTTGTCCCACGTGTGTGAAAAGTGCATGTTTCCATGTTAAAAAGTATGGATGTTTGGATATTTGAATAACCTTAATAATCATTTAACATCTTAACGGATTTGAATGATAATAGATAATCAGTTATAAAAATAGTTTATATTTTGGATTAATAGAATAAGTAGCTTTTTCCATATAAATGAACAAGTCTCCGGTGAAAGTTAATTGAAATTTAGGCGAAAATACTGCATTTTTTGTAATTGTAAGTCAATTTCTTTGCTAAAGCTTCATGTCAACAAAATTGTTCCAACCCTATTTGGTTCATATTCACTGAATGACGTTGAAATGACCAGTATCAGTCAATAGACAAATGAAACGCCTTTGTTCGCAACAAATCACTCTCATGCTGAGAATAGCAGTGCCTCTATTCGGGAACGTCCAAGCGATTTTGTAGCGACGCGTTAGCGAGATTCTCATCCCACTCTTCCGCACTATGCGTAATGCATAAGAGAGGGATGCGAGTCTCGCTCGCAAGCCGCATCAATATCGCTTGGAAGTTCCCGAATAGAGGCCCTGCTGCTCAATTACGCAACACAAATTGGCATCGCTTTCGCGAAAAGTAAACCAATTGTGCCCTTACTTACACAGAGTGAAGACTAAATTCGTTTGCTTTTCGAGTCAAACCGATACCAATTGTGTTACATAATTGAGCTGCCGATCTGGATTACATACTCTATGTTCGTTATACACGTAGGTATGTACAACCAAATAGCTTATTCTTAATTAAAAATATATGAGATTCTACTTAATCTTATTAGAAATTTAAACTATAATGTTGATTTTCCCATAATTTTCCTACCCTTCGGTAACTACAGATCTAATCAGAAAGTTTAGAATCTGATGACAATTTTGATTAAAAGTTGCTTATTAAGTTGTACGTACGTACGTACGTTACAACTTTATAGGAAGTTATCTGCTTGAGCAGAGATGAAGAAAAACAAATATTAACTCGAGGCCCAAACTGGTATTCGTTGTTCTTGTGTTGTTAGTATTACCTATGAAAAACAGACAGTACCTACCTACCTTGCAGGTACGGAACCCTAAAAATAAAGGAGACTTTTATTAACCGGGTAACCATTTACAACCTACGTATGAAATAGGACAAAAAATAACTTTTGCAAGCTCATATCTCCGTGCAACCGTCGAGTATGATACGACCTTGCAAAGATTATTCCTTTAAATAATGTTTTTTTGTGATTTATCTAGTTTTTTTACAATTTTCGGACTTTTTCCATTACTTCTGCTGTAAGATACTGCTTCTTCCCAAGAATCTTGAGAAAAAGGTGTAATCCTAATCCCACGACACACAGACACATAGACGGATAGACAGACGGACAGACAGACAGACGTACAAAGAAGTGATCCTATAAGGTTTCCTTTTTTTTTTTCCTTTTGAGGTACGGAACCCTGAAAAACGCACGACCAAACTTAAATACAAGAACAAAGAAATATTTAGTATGTTTTAATACAATTATGTAGGTGACCATTTACCGTCAGCTACCGTCAGGTCAGAGAGCTGGACAAATAAGGTCACCCACATATTTCCCGACGGTAAAAGTTTAGCGTTTCTGACGTCCATGGTTGGGGCCGACCGATGCCATGCGTGCCGATGCCAAAGTGCGAAGCTGACTCCGCGGTGGCTTGCGTCTTCAATTCGCGCGATGATCGCGTATTTGTCTTCTGTTAAGACACCAAGTTTTTGTTATCTCGCGACCTCACGACGGACGCATCGCTTACTCGCGCGATAATCGCGTAGTCGCGTTGTATTAGGACGACGCCTAAGGCTACTATTTTAACGATTACTGCGCTTGGTTGAGAAATAAAGTTTAAACGTACACCTTATTTAAAAGTTTTGGAACAATAGTGACCACTATAGCTGATTTGTAATACCACTTTTCAACGGTTTGTCAACGTCCCAGCTGAAAAGCCTCCAAATGAAATGCAAGGACACTCAATTTCCCCTCGCGGTCCGGATGGACGGATCGGAATCCCCGGTCACCGCAGAAAGGTAAAAACTTTCCCTATACCCTAATCCCACTCCCGGGACCCACCAGCGGAAAGGCTCGCTTAAACATGTTTATAAATATTTAAACCCTCTTTATTCACCTTGAAGGCTTTCACCAATATATATATATATATCTAAATAGAAATTGGCAGTGCTATATAATCGACGGCATTAATATTTTTTCATAGTGTTCAATCCGTTTTATTATGGAAAACAAGTAAAAACAAAATGTTTTTACAGAAAAGGTACGGTTCACATACCTATTATTGGAGCTGTCATGTCAAAACCCTTCATTTTGATACCTCACGCGACGGGTTTGTGTTTTCTTTTTGTGCTATGACAATGCATGACGAGACGTGTTCCATCTTCTATTTTTATTAAGCTTGCCATATTAGGATGAATTTAAAGACACCTCATATATATAAATCCACTCAGCCAAACAGCTCCTTGACCCCAAAAAAAACATACACACATACGCGCGAGATACACAACACACCCTTGTTGCTTATGCAGTCTGCTAAAAAGCTCTTATGAAAATGACGCGCCGTCTAAATAGAAATGTGCTTGAAACTTTCAAAACTTGTCAAAGTTAAAAGTCATTCGAGTAGACTTTAAGATCCCAGTAACAGAAAAAGCGCTTAACGTGAGGGTGTTACATTTATTTAAATAACTAATACGCTTAAACATTGATGCTTCAGACGCCGGTGAAATTTTCATTAGGGAGAACGGACGGTCTGAGTGCACCTCGTTTCCATTGTTAAACGATTTTGTGTGCTACGCTGTTACCCACGCAGATTAAATTTGCATGGTTGTGAAAATCATCATTTATGCTGCCTTCGTCCAAATATAGATGGGTACTTTATTGGTCAAACCATGCCATTTAAAAGTAGGCTTACCTTTATTATTTTATAAAGTGAAATAAATACATATTGCCATACGCTACCTCACCTTCATTATAGATCGGAAATTGAAACTCTGGTAGCGAAAATGACAAAATATTATTTACTGGTTCATTGTTCAGACGTCCCGTCTGCTCCTTGCATTGCGGTTATAAGAAGTATGGTGTAGTTACGCTCTTTCTATAGCTACTAAAAGTTTATCGAAACTGATAAAAAACCTCGTTTTACTGTCTCAATTTTGTTTCATTTAAACACAACAAAGAAAAAACCATAGCTAATTAGATTTAATTTTAATTAAGTTTCTTTAATAACTTGACTTTTCTTCTACGTCTAATTTATAGAACAATGAAATTAACGACAATACCTGAGCAATCTTACGTTCATTGTTCATTTATCTAGATCGTTTTCGAGTAAAACTAAATAGGTCATTACTCGTACCACATAATTGAAGCTTGTTTGAAATAAAATTTAAACTTAATATTGTTTGCATTTTACGAGTAAAAATGTATCATGTTATGTTCGTTCGTGCTGAACTTAACAGTACTTTGATTAAGTATATAAAAAAAAAACACTTAATTTAGAAAATGTATTTGATTGGATCCGCTTCGAAATCATTACTTATCTTAAACGCCTCTTCAGATTAAAACATTTTGTTCCCGATTCTCCGTGATTCAAAGAGTGCTGATTCAGAATAATTCCCGCCTTCTAAAAGAGCCTTAGTTTGAGCACAAATTACGTACTAAAGGCACGGAAAGGATCCAGGGTGACAGCGTCAAATTATGTTTGCTCCCGTCCATTCGCCAGGCTAATATATTTGCAAACTCCAGTCCCCCGATCCAAACCGAGTTTGGCACTTTACCAAGCCAACCTGAGTCTAGGTATCCCATTATCTAACCTTTCTCAGAGATAAAAGGGTTTTGTATGTGCCAATATTGGGAACATTTTCGAATAATTTTAAATCGGAAAGGTTTGAGTAAACAATGTTAGTTTATAATTTACTGAATTTGGATCGATAAAATAATGGTTATGAAACAGTTTCTTGCGCAGATTGCTTTTTTTAATTTAGGATTCAGGTAAAATGTACTGTTAAAAACGTCGAACAAAAGCCGCCTCAGGTCATCTATTTATTTATTATTACATACGAATTTTCAATGTTTTCTGAAGGCACTGTCCCACGGCGACTTTTTGCAGCGATGCTTACGCGATACAGTCGCAAAACGGCCACGATGCTGTCACTGCACGTGTCCCACAGCCCAAGCAGACACGATTCTGCATCGTAGCGATCACGATAAAGTCGCAATTCAGCATTGCTACTGTCGTCAACTCGCGGTGCAGTCGCCAAGCAGCATCGTTACAGACACTCGCGGCCTGCTTCGCTATCCCCTCCCCCAATGTCGCCCGATACAGTCGCGCGTCGCGCGTTTGATGCTGAAATACAGCGCTACTGCGCCGCGTTTCAAATGCGAAAAGCGGCCAGATGTCGCGATCTAGCCGCGCGTTCACTAAACGTACTCATCCGCGAATAATTTGTTGATAGCTATCCCCTGCGAAATTAAAAATAATAATAATAATAACCAGGCAGGGGACAATCTTTACACAAATCGATGCTTCTCAAGCGTTGCCGTTAAATATTGTACATCATAACGCTTTGCTGTCTTTATCTCACTTTGCGATGTTTACATTGAAAAGAATGTGACAAAACAAAGCGACATTTCGTGACCACAGTAACGACACAAAAGAGTAATACCAAAGCAACGAAAACTGGGGCCAGAACAAACAGAGATACTAATTAAACAGGGGACTGATAAAGCACGAAGAGTCGAAAGCCTCGCATATCCCCTTTTAAAGAATTACAGGGAAGTTTCATCTGCATCGAAAGGGATTTCATGTTAAACTCGTTGAGCAATAAGTTACGGGAAGGTACGTTTTATGTATATTCTGCCCCTTGAAATTATTGTGTCAAATACTTATATTTAAATAAATTATTTATTAGATACATCAGTAGCCAAACTCACAAAAACTACGCAAATTCATCTTTGATTAAAGCGGTTTTTTATATATATACGGTCACTTAATAAAAAGCATTCTACCAGATTTTGATTTCGCAAACTTCTTATCTTTCCAATGAAACTTCATTTTAGATTTCATATTTTACTTGACTCTTCTCTAACAATTTTTAACTGGATTTCATTGCGGTTTGGATTCCTAAAATATTGTGCGTGGAAAATATTGTGCTACTACATGTATTATATCCTAGTTGCAGTTTGTTAAAGCAATACTTGAACATTCAACGTCAAGAATTTTTCACTTATTTTGCATTTTTATGCTAACGGTACACCACTACATATGCGATTCCGCAGGCTCAAATTCATTATAACTAGGGATCGGAGTTTTCGTGGCAATTCAAAAATAGAGTGCAGTGGAGTTGTTGTTAGTCACTTTGTCTAATTGAAATATAATAAATGAATGGTTAATTTAAAATCAATTAAATACAACGATATATTGCCTAGCTTATTGATTAACGTTATATTTGTAATTATTTAACCGATATAGTTATAGATTATGAACCTTTTGATCACCAAGCATGTCTGAGAAGTAACACGAATTTCAACTTTAATTCAAGGTAATGAAGGACTTTTGTACCCCGTACCCGCTGACGGCTGCAGCCCACTGTGGCAGTCAAAAGGTTAAAAAGAAAGAAAGTAACACTTATTTATATCAGTGAGAGGATAAAAAGTAGGATGTGAGAATAATAAAAATAAACAAAATCGTGAAGTAGAGAAATGGCACAGAGAAAATCCAATACATTTCATTTTGTCTACTTTGATTGATCGGGTAGTATACATTTAATACAAATATTTAGAAAAACAAGACTCTGAATTACAAAACCATATTTCCTTATTAAAGGAAATTTCCTTACGAAGGGGTTTTAGAGTTTTATATTTATTAATAAATATAAAACCCTAAAATCCCTTCCATTTATTTTATACGTTTTTTAAACTTGCATTGCTTTATAACGTATCAGCTTTAATTACAAGCAATAGCATTTTAACGCTGTTTAAATGCATTATAATATTTCGAATATCTTCAAAATATGTATTTTTATAAATACTTAATGAAATTAATAATATGAATCAATAGGCTAGGAAATAATATCGTCGTGTAATATTGACTTTTATGTACACCCATATCATAAAACTTCCATTGTTTAATCAAAAACCATAGGAAATGACCACCATTTTGACAACCAATTAGGAAAAACCAGTGCTGCAATGTTATTTCTTTATCGTTTTTAGTAAAGAAATGAGATTAAATTTGGAACAGCTGTCAAAACTCAAGTGGGTCTCTATTCTAGTATCCATAGATATTAAAACAGTTATTGATACGAAACGTCAATTCAGTATGTTTTTTTAATATAAACTGCACAACATTTGATCTCGAGTGACATGAGAATAGAAACTTCATTCGTTTGTCTATGATTTAAAAAAAAATGGTCTTGACGGAGGATCGAATTGGTGCCATTATGTTGGTGTTTTGCTGAACGAAAGTAGAATTGTTGTTGAATTGAATAGAAAAAGTTGTTTGTAATTTACATTTTAGTTGAAAATATGAATAGTAGTCTTCTCGGAGTGTCTGTGATGTGAAAATGCGCCGGATATCGGAAATATGCAACCACGATATAAATAACTTGTTGCCAGAAAATATTGTTTCTGAACACATCATGGAGTAAGTATTTATAATATGTGTGTAGATAAAGTTATGAATGCAACTCTGCATAATTTGGCCTTAAAACACACGTGCGATCTTATTATGAAACTCGCCTATCGGCTCGTTTCATGAAAACCGCACTAATGTTTTAAGGCCTATCATTATGCAACCGTTGCATAAACTACTATAAAACAACCATTCATTCATTCAATGTTAAAAAGTAACTAATAACGACTCCACTGCACTCTATTTTAGAACTGCTTCGAATACTCCGATCCTTAATTATAACAATATACAAATATCTAAAAGTCATTTAGAAAAACAATATCCGTTATTAAATTCCGGCCTTTATTACGTTTATGTGAGCCTACATTTCGATGTTAACAAATATTACTATATATGTATTCAGCTTTAAGTAGGTATAGTACTTTAAAGCCATTTTATGGCGCCAAGTAAATTGTTTGTATTGATCTGAGCTATTATTACCCACTGGTGGGCCTCTTCATTTATTATTTCAATTACGTATTCACCAAGCAAAAATGAAGGACTATTACTCAAATTCTAAATGTTAGTTGTAAATAATGCAGCCGTGAATTACGCTTAGGCAATGTAGAAAAGAGGGCCAGCTCTAGTAATAATAATAATAATTTATTATTTATTTAATCCCATTTATAAACAACTAGCGATTAAATATTAAATACATCAATACTTTGCTAAATAATTCGTGTCATGTTTTAGAAATATAATTACAAATTCCTGACCCCGTGTATTAAAGCTTTAGAGGAGAGGAATTGAAAGTACTTATCATAGCATCTGGTGGAAACAATTTGGATCAGTTGTTTGCCAGACCCAACAACTCTTTTCATATAGGACTATCAGTAGTGACTCGTCCTTAATAGGGCAAAAAAGTCGTCTACTCTGTTCAGAGCAAACGTGCCTGACGAGCTGCAGCGCCAAGGGAATCGTAGCATAGCGCAAAAGGCGCTGCTGGACTGCACTCGTCACGTGTACTTTTAAAATCGTTCCAGCGATATTTAGGACGTACGAGTCGTTTCCCGATTGGTTACCCAACAAACGCTCTTTTCAACCGATCAACTCCCATCATTACTGTTAGCTCGTTTTTTTGAATGAAATTCTATTTCGATACGAATTTTATGCATTGATAAAAGGCTCCCAATAATATTTTTTTTCACAAAAGAAGGAACTTGAAACAATGAAGGCAAAAGAATTATCAACTGTACTCGAACCGGGGTCTTCTTGTTTCGGGACAGCCCGATTTCCCACCTGAGAAATTATAATCTTGTAGATGGTGGCGAAATTTACCTTTGCATTCTAATGATATTGTAGCAGTTTTTCATTGCCTGAAAACACGGATAAACCGACGTTTTCTAAAAATTAAACCTAGCCAGATCGATTTATCGCTCCCGAAACCCCCTGCATGCAAAATTTCATGAAAATCGTTGGAGCCATTTGCGAGATTCAGATTATATATATATACAAACCTTTTAAATTTTACATTTCCATGCAATTTACTAAAATCGATTCTTACAGTAATTGAGTATTCGTCAGCTCTTACATTATTATGATAAAATTTCAAGACAAAAAATAAGTTTGCCTCTCGTACGTCTTCAACTATTGTAGTCACAAGTGAAGAAAAGAATTTCTTCAATATTCGACTCACTTCACCAACAATGGCTGTTATTATTTCTACCTTTCACTGAAGGGCATTATAACAATGTTTTTACTGAGTATCGGGCGATTGGAAAATCCTGTAGCTTCTGACGGCTCCTTATGTATTCTGGTAGTGGTAGTCGTTCACCTTTAACTCTCATTGGGTTTTGCTGGCGTTACTGGATTTAAAGCTTAATAGTACTTAAGGGGCATTAAAATTCAACGGTTTAAGACTTGAAGCACCCTTGTTACGTGTATATTGTGGGATGTCTCTTTAAACTGCGAACGGTTTGGTATAAGACTGAGTCAACATAATGAATGTACACAAGTTGGAGCACGTTTCACGCTCCCTGTTTGTGGGATCCTACCGCTGCGGATCATTTGCGGATATTCGACGAGACGTCGTATTCGTATGGAAGCTTACTGGTCACAGCCTTTTCATTATATCGGTATAAATGTATCAGATATCGGACACCAACAATTTTAAAATAGACGATTGCTTTAAAATCCAACTCAGTTACACCTCGGATCTTCGTGGAGGAAGGAAATTGTTTCATTCAAGTCCATTCTTCCGTAGGTAAGCCCTACCCAATAGGTCCTGGACGCTTAAACCAATATAGGTACTCTTAAATCCACTAACGACTCGAACTGTTCTCTAAAACTTAAACGACTTTGTAATAAATTTCCAATTTTGCGGCAACCACTCTGAACTCGGTACCTCTCGAAGCTCCATTAAAACTATTATGACAAAGCATTTAATTCTCTTGCAAGTTGTTTCATCGGAACTGTTTTTAATCCTTCTTCAGTTTCTCTCAATTTAGTTCGGTCTTCGAGATGTAAGAGGATTACTTCCCTATCGCTATTTTTCTTTTTTCTAGGAGCCCTCAATCTTCGTATTATTTATAGGTACTTTAGTCTTTATGGATAATCGAAATAGATTTCTTGGCTTGAATAATCTATATTAGGAAGTACGTAATTTACATTAACTTAAATACTCTGAAAGTTTTATACTTTTCATACATTACACACAATTTAAGAATGTAATGAATAATTTGCATTGTGCAATATTTTACATGACTTCAAATCCGTACTAATATATAATGCAAAAGTAACTCCGTCTGTCTATTAAGTTTTCACGGCTAAACCGCTGCATCGCTTTTGATGAAATTTGGTATGGAGACCGTTTGTGCACTGGAACAGGCAATAGGCTACTTTTTTTAAAAGAAAACCAGCTCTTAAACGGGTGAAATAACGAGTTGAAAAAATATTTACGGGAAGTTCGTGCAGCCTGATGAGAGCCCGTTATTTGAAGGAAAAATATACATTTATAAAAGTCAGTTTCATGATAGTTCGTCAAATTTTAAAGGTAAATTTCCACGTAGACATAGTTGCGGGAAAATTATAGTGTACTAACACTATAATTTTAACTAAATTGCAAAACCTTCGCCTTGAAGCTTGAACCTTTTTATAGCATTCATTGTTTGATATATAAACCCTTTATTGGGGCTCTACCCTCGCGACCACAATACCTCGAAATTACTGATAGTTTTATAGCTCTATTAAAAGTAGCTATATTTATCCCCTATAAAACTATCAATTTATCGAAAACCTACCACCTTGAAACTTTGTTCGTAGTAAAATAGCACACAGGTCACGTCGCGCACTGCAAGATCGTGCGGGTGTTGTAAGCCTCTAGGTGAGATGTATATAAGACAATAATTTTGCATTACGTCTTAAGAGCCAGTCTGTTATATTGTGTTTATTCTCTATTCATCGCAGGGGTCCTATTAATAATATATATCTTATGCATTTTATACTATTTTATCCACTTTTGACAGATATCAGGCACACATTTCAAACAAATCGAACATCACAAGTAAGATAAGCCGGAGTTAAGGCCGTGACAGTGCGGTGTCATGCTGTCACGTCTGCAGCTTGCGGCGCGACGCCATTATGTTGTATCGCATGAGTGTGAGCGGGATAGATCGCGCCACGCTTCTGCTGCGCTGTCATCAACCGGGTTTTAAGTTTATACTATTATTGGTGTTACTAGACATACAGCATGTAAACATAACCAAAAAATGTGATAATGGACTTGAAAACACCAAAATCAAGAGGAAAGAAGGCTTAAGATACAAGAAAGAAGTGTCACGCATGTGCGGTCCACTCTAAGTATGAACGCCAAGCATATCGATTACAGTTTGGTGTTCTACCTTACAGTGAACTGAACTGCTTTTTTCTACGGAAAGAAGATTGAAGAACGAAGAACATCGAATAATAACTTAAATAAATATACGGAGCTCCGTGACATCTCAATTTGTAACAGCGAAACCTATAAAGGCCAAAAATAGTTTATAAGCTTTAATTGTGTATCATTGAAATCTAATAGAGAAATTATTGCTCCACCGTAATGGTTGATACATAAACAAAATAATGAATGAATGGCAAATGTGCGTATGCGGTGGTCTCATGAGGTGATTTAAATTAGTTTGCAAATGAAATGACTAACACGATCAACTATGTAAATAAGATTAAAAGCAAGAGTAAAAGTTTTACTTCAACTTAAAGTCGATCAACTGACATACTCCATGAGAATGCACGTCAGCAAATTGCCGTTGAATTGTAAACTAAAAAATAAATTGGGGCCCAATTCCAAACGGTGTCGCTTGATTTTAAAATTCCCTAAACTTAAAAAAGGAACCCCGACCTTAATTTTCTATAGCACCAAGCGGTCAAAATCGAGTTTGAGATTTCTTATCTGAAATTGAGCGACTTTTAAATTTAGCGAACGCAATTTCGAATTGGCCTCATTGTTTTGCAATTTATTTTGTTGTACTTTAATTATGCCGATGGCTAGTTATCCAATGCGGTGACCTTGTTTCGTTTTGTTAGGTTCTATAGAAAATAGGAATATAGATTTAGAAGTCACTCTGCATAATTTATCTGTATAATGAAGATGTAATGCAACACCAATGTTTGCGGCTCAGCTAAAGACGGCCAATATAACGCAATTAATCTCACGTTAATTTTGTATTTAACTATAGCTAATTTAATTAATAAAAATATGTAATTAGGATATCCCTAATATTCCCCAGTAGTTGATTGTCATACTTGCTATGTTTAACCATTGTAATCTGTCAAAATTGATAATTTTAGATGTCAATTCAATTCAACTGGAGCAAGGGTTTGTTGATTTTTTAGTTGGGTCTCTCTTGTACCCGGCCCAAATGTTCGAAATATACAGTATTCCCGCGTTGTATCGCCAATGATATACTCTGAACTCTGTAAATTTATTAATTTATTTTGACTTTTTTTTAAAGACAGATTCTAGTCTAACCTGATTGAGCACTTGTTTTTGCGGTATCACGAATAGGTATCTTTTCTCTGTTTCTCTTACAAAAACTCCTTGACTAAATAAAACCTGCTAGCTTAAAAAGGCTCACTGAATCCACAGGAAGTAGTCAGAACCTCTACTTCCGCCGGAAGCACCCTCTCGTTTCATTATTATAACAGTCCGAGTAACAATGGAACTTTTTGAATTATGTTTCACTGTCCTACGTATATAACAGCCGAGTGGTTGTGTTTGCATACAATAATTATTTGTCAGTTGAGTCGCTGTTACTCATAATTACTAGTACGGAGGGTGGCTTACTAGGAGTCTAATATCCATCATGTATCTTAAAACAGATGTTGTATCTACCAGTATATTAATTCCACAACAATTGAAATTTATAATCCGAATAAATAAATAATATAATAATAAAAATTGACATTGTTCGCTTCCTGGGTCGATGTTAAAAATCGTCATTGGTATCGTTTTCAATGTATTTAGGCATGACAAAACCAAATCCGATGTCACTTTTTGATCCAAGATGGCGGATGACACTGTCATGTCAAACATCGTCATTGGTTTCGTTTTCAAGGTATTTAGGCATGACAAAACCAAATCCGATGTTACTTTTTCGATCCAAGATGGCGGATGACACTGGCATGTCAAAAATCGTCATTGGTATCGTTTTCAAGGTATTTAGGCATGACAAAACCAAATCCGATGTCACTTTTGGAGTTTAATCCTTAAGAATCGGTTTTCATATATAAGCTCGGGGTATGAAAAATTATGGGGAGTAAAATCAAACTATTGTCACACTGCCCGGAGTCACATGATATTAGCCGAAGATGCGTCGGTTGCTTCGCATTGCATACCGAGTGCGAGTGAAGTGCGAGTAAACTCCTGTCGTGAGTCGGAGCTGACACACACACACTTTTTTGTCTAAAAACTGTCCGTATATTATACTGACCTGAGGAAAGGATATATCGATTCCTATGTGAAGTTTTAAAGTATTACAGAGTGATTTTCAACGATTTCTAGCGTAAATAATCCAATTTCTCAAATTTGGTTTTGGAGAACAAAATCAGCCAACTCAAATTCTAACAGAACAGTGTATTCCAGATGAATTCTGCGAAGAATACCCACACAGCCTGATCCCGACCCCTGGGTACTGGATCGAGTGCTCGCGGCAGAAGATCACGACTGACACCATCTGGGACGAGTCTGAGTCTGAACACGACAGTGGACCCGACCGGGACAATGCTGACAATGGTGAGTTCAACATAAAATTTTCTTCTAGAATGCTGTATTTTGCAAACGTTTCGAAAATGTAATAACAGGGCCCGGAAATTTCGTTCCTAAAGAGATGAAATGGAATGGTAAAGTTAAATGGAAAATACCGCGGGCGAAGCTGTGGCGGGCCCACTAGCAGTTTTTAATAAAATTAATATGTCACTGGTTCTCGATGAGTATGATAAAATAAAACTATTAAGAACCAAATGTAAACAAAAAACATTACGTAATCTGTCTTATCAATCTAGGTCTGGTCTACCTCAGTGTATAAATGCATACGGTAAGAGGACGTGGGAATACATGCTACCGGCTATTTTAAAAGGCTTACCAGAGGACCTGTATTCAAAAATTCTCAAAAATAAACAAACGTGCAAGAACTCGGTTTAGACTTATTTTATTATAGGAGCAAAGGACGAAGTGTAATTACAGGTATATTATAATCATTAATACTGTAATAGCTGTATAGCTATAATAATATTAAATATTAGTAGCGCTGTGAGCAGCGATACATTTGCGCCACGTATAAACCTTCAATAGGTTTCTGTAGTACATCTTAATTATAAATTGTTTGGATAAAGATTTGAAACAAACAAATAAAAAAAGTAATAATATATTGAAATTTAATATCGTCTTTTACAAAATTAATATTAAATTACATTCACAAATCACTATGAAATTTGAGAAATATAATAATAACACCGTAATAACTCTTACGAAAACAAAATAAAAAGTTGCGAAATAGGGACAGCCCGGTGCGGTGATGCTTCTCCTGTCACATTACTGACATTACACATGATGTAGGATGCACATCACATCATATTTCATTTAAACTGGCTGTTTCTATTAGCCTTTTAGGTACCTGAATTACATTTATTGAGTTACCACGTTTTGTGACTGAAGTTGTAACTGATGCTTTCAACCAGAGGAATGAGGTTTGTTAGCTTTGGTATAATTTCGTGGTTGACCTTAATTGTTTAAACAATAGTGAAAAGCATAACACGAATAATTAGTTTCCGCCCGTTGACACCCTAATCACCTAGCGGTATGAAATATACTTCACGACCTATTGTCATACCTACCAAATACCTATATATTTAAAGAAACATTAAAATCAGTCGAGCCGTTTCGGAGGAGTGCGACCACAAACACCGTGACATTTCCACCATTTATTTCAGGCTTCAGTGGCTCTTACAGACTAACGTACATATTTAAACAATATAAATTAAAAGTAATTAAAATTATGTACGCGACGAATTATGGAGGTAATGTGAAGTCCCTAATCCGCACTGGGGCAGTGTCGGGACTAGCGCCCAGTCCCCCCTACTACTACGTATATTGGCTGATGATAATGATGATGATGATGAAAAAATAATACAATAGCAAGTTTTTTAAAGTTTTTAGGGTTCCATACCTCAAAATGAAAAAGGAACCCTTATAGGATCACTCGTGTGTCTGTCTGTCGGTCCGTCTGTCACAGCCAATTCGCTCCTAAACTACTGGACCGATTGAGTTGAAATTTGGTATTCATATGTAAGTTGGTGACCGCAACAAGGACGCGTGACGTAAATATATGAATTTTAAACATAGGGGCCACTTTTTGGAGGTAAACTAGAAAATTTTAAAAAAAAGTTATGCCGCCTATATCGTGTGACATATCAAATGAAAGGGCTTATTGTGAGGATCTTAAATATATTTTCTTTTGAATTTTAAATAAAACAGTTTAGAAGTTATTCAGGAAAATAGGTGAAAAATGACCATTCCCCCCCTTATTTCCGAAACTACTGGGGCTAAAATTTTGAAAAAAATACAGTAAATAGATCTTTGCCTATAGATTACAGGAAAACCTATAAGAAGTCTATGGTATATAAGGTAACCTAGTAAATTTCAGATAATCATGTACGGAACCCTTTCCACGCGAGTTTAACTCGCACTTGTCCGGTTTTTTAATGATAATTATTAAGTAATTCTGTTTTTTGATAGCATTATGCATTTTGTTTCTTGCGTTATTAATCTAGAACTATAAATCTTTGCATTACTTTAGTTTCGTTTCTACAAACTGATTGCAGTGTCTTTAAACTGTAAAAGCTTTATTTCAGATTGTAATCCGAATTGAAGAACACAAAACACTTTTTGATTATTTCATTAACAGTTGTTTCAGCCAATCCGGTTACCTTATTTTTATTAATTTTATAATAGTTGTCACGCAAGCAACTCACTTTGCCGTTTTATACGTATTTATATTTAAAAATTATATGCAAGCATGTTGCTTCATTTACAAGTTATAGAATACCTAGATGAAGTTCGAAGTCTAACTTAGCTGTGAGCTTTATAGAGATCTCTGCTGTCACATTAGCCAGTAGCCGAGATGAAAATTTAATTTGATCCATTTGTGCCGCGTCGAATTTCTCGAAAGCGAGTATTTCTCGAAAACGAGTTCGTGGCTCACATAATACATCGTGAAAGTTTTATTTAAGTACCGCAATTCTGAACTCGATATCATATCAACACCGCTATCATAGGTTTTACGACTTCTTTCTTCTCGGTCGATTCTTAGGCAGATCGTAGGCTCAATGTCAAGTTTTCGGAACTAAGCTACGGAGTTACATTTGAAAAATTTATCTCGTTGATCTAAATAACATCGTCAAGCTGGCAGACGTAGCCTAAGCGATGCTATTCAGCGTTGTGTTCTGTATAAAGTTCACGGACTCTTCACAATCAAAGCGATTTTGACGTGATCAACAGACGTCAAAATTGCTTACCTAGCTTTCATAATCAAGAAATAGAGAACCTGATCCTAGCATTCAAACATTCAAACGAATATAGATTTGTTTTTCTCTGGAAATCATATAACTAATACGGAGGCACTTAAGTATCGGCAACGAGTTTTTTCTCCTAATGTTTTTGATGCTCCTCTGCTGCACTGGGAGTGAAGAAATAGCATAGAATGCGTGCAGACGCTTATCATCCTGGCATGTCGTAAAAGTCGACTAAGGGACGGGTTCTCTCCAACATGGTGGACTATCTGTATGGGCGATGGGCGATGGGCCGATCACCTGTCATCAAACGGTTCATCATACCATCTTAGGACTAATTAATCGAACGTGGCCACAAGTAGTCTTGTGGCTCTGCCCACCCCATTAGGGATTTCGGGCGTGATGTGTATGTATGTATGTATGTATGTATGTTTTTGATGGTTGATAGTTGAATAAAACGGTATTAAAAAGCCTTTGACTCAAACGCAAGCAGCAAATATCAATTGATTAGAAAACCTCGGGTAAAATCTAGCAAAAACACAGACCATCAAGAGACTAATGTCATAACTAAAATAAGAGGAGGGAGTCGCACGAACACTCAGACACAAAAAAATAATACTCGTGGAGCTTCCGCTAGGGCCTTTTACTTCGTAAAATAAAAACTTACAGTAGACAGACAGGAAGGTATAACAACAAAAATAATCGTTTGAAAATATTCCCGACCGGCACTTACAGGTGACGTAAATGAAACTTTTTCTAATTTCGACGAAACGTTATTAAGTTAAGACTTTCGTTATTACTTTCGATTCTTGGGTAACTTTCTTTAATTAACTCAAAGGGGCACGCAAAATATTTGTTCTAGCGTTTCACTTGTTTCTATTAGTATTGTGCTTGTCATAATGAATAAAGGCTACACCTTGAAGAGGCAAATTGTAAAAATACATTGCGCAGTGAAGTAGCCGACATTTTTTTATTCCATTATGCTATCTAATATTCATAATGTCATTGTCATCCTAATAAGAACAACCATATTATATTATATTCGTATTTGTGATGTCACTACTAAGACCATGAACCATGACCTAGGCATGGAAAAAGTGAGATCCCGAAGCTTAAAGAAGACAAATGTCTCCCTATTGCTGTGCATGTCCCCCCTGTGCTGCTCGCATCCAGCGGAGTCCCACAATTTTCACCAGGACACCAGTCACCAAGGGTGGTGGTGCTTTGGTGCTGCGGCTTCTAGTACGGGGTCGCCACTCAAAAATCTTGGCTCCGTCGGCCATCTCTTCTACGAGCAATATGCTTCGCCCAATGCCACAAAGCCTCCGGCACACAAAACGCGTGTCAGCCGCGAAGAGTTTCGAATGCGTGCACGCGCGATTTGTTCAACGACAAAGCAAATTGAACACGGCACAAATAGTAGCGCGGGCACACGGTCGAACCGCTTCGCGCACGCGACACGCCGCTGTCACCACAGACAACTCGCGCAGCGCGGCGCGTGGCGTGCGCCGCGCTGCTGCTGCACGCTAAGCAGCAGCGACGTGTGCATTGTATTAACCTTTTGACCGCCACAGTCGGCTGCAGCCGTCAGCGGATACATGGTAAAAAAGTCCTTCATTACCTTGACTCAAAGTTGAAATTCGTGTTACTTCTCAGACATGCTTGGCGGCCAAAAGGTTAAATATGGCTGCCATGTTTACCGGACTCGTAATGGATATTATCGAAAAAAAAATCGAAAACGTTCGAAAAAATAAGTGTTTGTACGATTCTCAAAATAAATATTATAGAAATACATACAACGTATAAGTCATGTTATACCTACTCATATTAAACATAATAAAAATACTCGGTATCTACATATACTTTATTGTACATTATGGTTTATCGAAGCTGGTACCCGTTACAGGAAATTAAAGCGCCATGGCAGTGACGGTATTGACACACTTCGTCATTAAAATCTGCTGGTATAATAACATTATAAATTCTTCTGTAGCATTTAGAGGTATACTAGGTCCAATTCGAATTGTATTATTTTAATATAAAATTGTCTAAACTTTAGGTTTAACATGTCGAATTGGAACCATACCCTGACTAATAAATAGAACTATTTCATATAAGATTTTTTAAATCAGGGCGATACAAAATGCTTATGATGCCAAGGTGCATTTTCATAGTTGCCTGTATTGTGTTTCTATGTGCCGCCAACGTTTATATCGTTAACAGGCAGTTGTATTTCTCACGTATAGACAAAGTAAATGAACCTCCATACAATTTCAAAATCCAAACTTTTTATTAGCTACTCTCATTTCCCGGCATACTTCGTTCTTAAAAACGTTATTCATCAAACCTCTTCCATACACATCCCTTTGTCATTTAAACAGAACATACCAAGATTTTTTTGTTCGACACTTTCACTAGAAGACAATTCCTTTATCCTATTGTACTAGTTCCGGCTGATGTATCCTATTTTTTCTGCGGATTTATATTACTGGCTATATCTTTTTAGGGTTCCGTACCTCAAAAGGAAAAAAAGGAACCCTTATAGGATCACTCGTGTCGTGTGTCTGTCTATCTGTCTGTCTGTCCGTCTGTCACAGCCAACTTGCTCCGAAACTACTGGACCGATTGATTTGAAATTTGGTATACATATGTAAATTGATGACCGCAACACGGACGCGTAACGTAAATAAATTAATTTTGAACATGGGGCCCAGTTTTGGGGGGCAAATTAGAAAATTAAAAAAGAAAGTTACGCAAACTATATCATGTGCGACATATCAAATGAAAGGGCTATTGTGAGGATCTTGAATATGTTTCTTTGGAATTTTCAAATAAATGGTTTGGAAGTTATTTAGGAAAATAGGCAAAAATTGACCATTCCCCCCCCCCCTCTTATCTCCGAAATTACCGGGCCTAAAATTTTGAAAAAAATACTAAACATAGTTCTTTACCTATAGATTACAGGAAAACCTATAAGAAGTCTATGGTATTTAAAGTAACATAGGAAATTTCAGTTAATCATGTATGGAACGGAACCCTCTGCACACGGGTTTCACTCGCACTTGTCCGGTTTTTTTTCTATGTATCCCATATTACAGTACACAAATTGGGTATATTTATTTCACAAATAACCATTCGCAAAGTAAATTAACAACTAAACTAGTTATAAACTAAAACTAAATTAAAATAAATGTAGAAAATGTGGCCCCCGCGGCCCATCACGCAAGCTGCATTTCTACGCTGAATATTTACACTTTCCTTTGTCAGATAGCAGCCTGCGTAAGGGTAACCTGTGGCCTCTTTTAGCTCCTTGGAGAACCCAGCCTAGTCTCTCGACCCCAAAAGCTACAACATCATTACATGGTGGCTATATTGATTACCTTGGTTTCGCTCCATAGCCTCAGCGTATGCTGATCAGTCTGGCCCAGGTCCTGAGAGATATGTACTAGTACACCATAAACTGAAGATTTGAATATTTACTCACAAGAGTGGGTTGGGAACAACATTATTTTAAACTAAGTAATTTTAATATCGATTTTTAATTGAGTGACCAAGCTTGCTTACATTGAATATTTCAAGTATCATTAAATAACAATACTAATTTGGTAGGAATATATTTAAAGCTATAAATCCTATTCGTAATGAAATTATTTAAATTTTTAGGAATGTTAGCGAATCACGCTGGATACCCAGAACTTATTCGTAGCAGTTCACCAGTCGACTGTTCCCCCGGGAGGGCATGAATCTTAGGATAACACTTAGATACCCACTCTATAAAAGTTAGACCTTCATTTGAATTTATATCAGACATTTATTACCCACTCAGTTTCAGTGAAAAAATTACCTATACCTCTAGCTATCTTGATGCATATCTAAATGGCTGTGATTTATAAGGTGTGGGTTCGTGTTTGAATATAAATAAAGTTTTTTTTAAGCTTGCCTTTATACAAGCGCAAATGCTATAAATAAACAAATTTACAGTGTTCCGGTGTAATCTAAAAAGCTTTATCTAAAAAAAAAAAAAGATTTCCGCACTTGACTCTGATCCTGCAATGGACAGGACACCTGTATTCAAACTGGAGCAATAGTGTCATATAAAATTTAATTGAATTAAAGCGATTTGCAACGGCGTACGCGATGTGTCATTCATGACACGTTTTCAATTTATCGCCCCGTCTGCCGGGCGCTGGCGCCAGCGTCTTATCGCCCATAACAGCCATGCCATCTGTGGATGCGCCATGATGCTGTGCAAGTACTCCGTAAGTGTCTGCCTCTGTCATTCCACAATGCCTGCAAATCACAATAGAAATCGGTCCGTTGACTTTAATTATAATATAAAGTACAGTACTATTAAAATAAGTTCACCATTCGGCCATCCTCGGTTATTGTCGGTATCTCTCGTTTTTCACATAGAGTGTATCAAATTACAGATATGACCTTTAACTATATTACCAGTTGTCTTATTAAACACAATACAACACAAGGATATGAGCAGCAAAACCTCCTAATAGCTCCAAAGTAACATAACCTTTATATTGAAATGAGAAAAATAATTAGTGACTATTTTTTGACAGTATGACACGCATTACAAATATCGTACTGTTAACGTACGTAAAACAGTAACTATTGATTAATAAAGAATCATGAATATTTTTTTATATTACATTTAGGTACATTTATATACCTACATAAATAAATAATACATGTCCGTATCGCTTCTGTAAACTTCTTAGGTCTACTGGTAAGTTACGTCATCATGGCTGGTAATATACATTGCGTTTACGATACTTTAAGTTGAATGCTACCTAAAAGAAATCGCAGCAATGTAACTTGTGTCATTTTCGTCTCCGGCTTTAGCCGATAATAGCCGAGAAAAGTCGAATCGTTAACTGGTTCTAATCGAACTGTATTCGTAGCTATCAAATTGCGATTCGTGAGATTAATACGTCTGTATTATTCTCGCTGCTAACATTTTTATTCACATAACACCAACAGTTTTCCTAAAGACTCCTTCTCATATATGTAAATATTATGGACTTCGGTAACAATAACTTTTGCCCTATTCACGGGAAAACGGATCTCATCGTCGCCACAATTGCTATTCCTTCATCATTCGCGAGTTTCCGGGTCCGAATATAAGACGACGCGGGTGTCATTTTATTATGGTCAGTATAATTCCACGCCCTTTCTTTTATGTTCTATACTTAGATTAACTATGTACTATCCTGAGGGAATAAAACCACTTTATGTTGATCGACATATACTTGATTCATGGTTATGGCGTATGAAACATTAATTCTGGTGCTACATTAGATTGTTTGCCGCTGTATTTACTACTGCCTAATCTATACGTATCGCTTCATTATTGTTATTGCGTGAGTGACTCGAGGGTTCTTTCGATAGCACAACTTTAATTGTATATAATGATTGTTTGTGAATATGCCGTTTCATTTTCTGGTTCATTTATGTACGGGGAATAATAGTATTCAGCTTCAAATAAGTAATCGAGAGCATATTCAGTATATCTACCAACATTTTATCTTTAAAAAATATTACGAGTTGCGTACCTGGCTTAGCTTGTTTTTTGCATGCAATACACTAAACTCATATAATTTCCACTGACTTGAAATACGAGTATAGCACATCCTCGGTACGTCCTAAACAGCAATTCCGAGCATAGAATATTCAATTTTCATCTCGACGAGGGATAATCATACTGTAAGAGACTAAGAAATTGCCGTCTGTGACGCGCTCACATCACAGATGCATAAATCAAAATACTGCCTTCTACCGCTATAAACCCCTTTTAGATGCATATTATATTGCTCGGCTGAACTAAATAAACAAAATAATGTACGTTACGCACGGGGAATATCGGGACTTTGTTATGCGTTCCGTGTTTGAGAGGGAAGTGAGATTAGTTAGGGAAAGTGCTGGAAAGCTTTTTACGCGTAACCATTTTACCAGCGATTTTACGATTACATCGTTTTATACCAAACTAAGTGTCTAAATGTAAATATAAATTATTAGCTCATTATTAGGAAGTATATAATAGATTCTGTGGATAAAGATTATATTAACAAGTTCCCTCATAATTGCGAATTCTTCGGCAGACCCTTTTTGCTTTAATCAAGCGGTTTGGGTATTCTTAGCCCTAACATTTATGAGGTTAACGATTATTTTCAACTAATAATTATTAGTGTTATCTCTAAGTCAGAATAAAAGTATTTATTTGTTTTTCAAAGTGATTACCCAAAGTATCCCAATGCGCTCCCTAGAGTCTATTCCTGATTCTTTTTGTACCCTTGGCAGATCATCAATCACTTTGTTTACCTTTCTCACCGTTTATTTGATACGGTTAACTTATTGTAGGTACACTGATGGAGAAAAATACTTTCCCAGTTTGTTTTATAATGATTTGGAGCCTTGATTACCAATATATTAAGGTTCTACCCGGCGAATTTCGCTGTTTTCAAATCCTATAAAGTACACTTAGCGTTGTGCAAGAATCTTGAAAAAAATATGTATTATAGTATGGAATCTATTCTTTATTTTCGTTCACTGGAATCTTGAAAAAAGTGATAAATCAAAAGCGAAAAAAAAACCGTAAACAAAGGGTTTACGCAAACTAAAATCCGTAAAGGCTCCCTTATTATGCGACGCTTATACATGAGATTTTTACTAATCAGAAGACAATAATGTACACTATAATTTCATCCGCCGGTTTTTCAATTTATTTTGAAGTTTTTGAGTAAATTATAGTATTCACTGCGGCGCGTGAACTGAGGCAAGTGGGGAAGGACCGAGTTGGAACGCTCAAGGTCATTGGCGTGGGGTACGCCCGTAATCTATCATTTACTGTTATTCTACAGTAATATTTTCATGTGACTCGGGCATTCTACCGCTGGGACAACTTATTTAAAAGATAAGTAACTGATAACTTGGTTCATCTGCCTGAATAACTTTCATATTGCAGCTTTAACTGTTCAAAATTTCAGTGTATATTTTTTATGCGCTGAAACTTTACAGCAACTCAACAATTATTTATAGCCACTGAAATGTCCGCAAACTCCCGTTGGCGGCGACCATATTTCTATGTGGTCGTTTGTAACTTTCCAAAACTTTTTTTACGGAAGGTGACAGGGAAAAATTTGTGCCACTGACGCTTTACATAACTTTTACTGACACCTCGTCGTAAATGTCTACAAACATTAAGCCCCGTAAAAAAATATAATTCCTGTTCTAGATGGCATTTTTTTTACCTTAGGCTTTTGAGTTTTTAGTTATCTCTAATTTATTTGCTTATTTGGATATCTGCGATATACTGTAATCGGACACGTTAATAATAATAAAAATGCCTTCACCAATAGATAGATAGATACGTAGATCGATTAATATTGAGGTATAAATTCCTCAATATTAAATCACACCATAAATTGCGTATGTAAAAGTACCTACATGAATTTAGATTGAGATAGTCAACAAATAAATTTAAAACATAATACAAATTCAAATAATCAACAAATGAACTATTATATAGGTACTTAAACTATGTCATACAATGAAAAGACTAAATGTCAAATTTCCACTCAAATCAAAAGGAAGCTAACGGAGGCTAGTGTTTATACCGTTCTTATTATTGTTGTTATAATAAATATTTATTCACCGTAATAGGAAGCGCGTGTCTAACATCCCCCCCCCCCTGGGCTCGGAACCAGTTTTAAAATAGCGGTTAATATTGTTCACAAAACGGTTCTATTTCGTTCAACATAAACGAAATTTGTAAAATACTACTCTTTCATGTAACCGATTAAAATTATGATAACCGCACCCTACACTGGAATCATTTTCGACTTTGGGTCTACAACCTTTCGGTTCAAAAAATGAACCAGTTTCCAAGGCTCGCTGTGACGCCTTATTATTTTACACAAAATAATAATCGCTATAAATTTTAAACCGAACAAACAACAGTTTCATGCGAGAACTAAGATTTTTGGCGACCTATGAAAACTTAAAAAGGCCACCACCACCGGCATGATTTCAGACCGATAGTTATAAATCCGGACTCTATATCTTGTCGACTGAAGTAGAGCAACCCACCGACTAGCTAATCGTTAGAACTTCACACTGAGCAATTCCAAGTAAGAAACTTGACGTGCAATTCAATCCTGTCGGTTTATAAAATCGTCAAATACAAGTACTACCACTGGAATATGCTTGCCGCTTTGATGAATACCTCTTAATGAAAACATTCAGGCAATACCACATTATTTTCAAGGGGTGATAATTCAATATTCTGCGCAAAACAGAATAACGTACAAATACATTTTAACAAACGATTAAAGTGATCTTGTGAAGGGGCAATAAGCTAGGAGGTTTAAGCATGACACATGTCACTACTGAACCCAGCTGATAACGTACAGTACACGCACACAACCACACGAGTCTTCACCACACGTCACCAAGAAAGCGAGTTTTCATAAATACCTGGATTCAACTTAATTCCACATAACGCGAGTATGTATGACAGTAGGCTCAAAGCGATACATTGTTGTCTCAAATTTTGCATCGTCATTCAATATGTCCTGAATTTAGGCGCAGGATAGTAAATCCGATTACCTTGTCATTCGTATGGTTGAGTTGAACTGACATGTGGCAGAATTTACTCTACGTATACGCGGAATTCTTTTGTTTCATCACATTATGTCGGATACGAACCTGTTTTCACTTATTTTATATTTTTGTATAATATAATGTGTATAAAATACCTCCGCCGTTTAATTGTTAAATTATATTTAAAATTGAGTAACATTCCTGGTCAAAATGTATGATTGAATCATTCTTTAAATGTTTTTTTTTAATTGAGAAAAAATTAAAGAGAGTAGGTTCGTATGTTAAAACGTCACCACACCCGTACATCATAACTCCTCTGTTGGTTATCGATAGGTAGCCGTCGGTACCAGCCACGTGAAAATGCGGACACTTAATTGATTAAGCGAAGCGGAAGCTCTACGCATAGTAGGAGACTGCATTGTGATGTCTACACGTCGACATGGACATACATATTTTTATTCAGCTCATATTTTGACTAAAAATAAGAATATTTTTAAATATTTTAATGTAATTTAAATATTTTATAAGCAATGGATAGTTCTTTTTTATATTTTATTTATTTCATTAAAATTTCCTAACTTTTTATGTATTAATTCATTATTTTGTGAATGCTTCACGTAGATTTTTTTTATTTATATTGTAATGTTTTGGTGACTGTAAATTGCAAATCCTTACTGAATAAATATAGACTTGTGTGTCCGAGGATAATTTTTAAATTGTTGTTCCAATTTTGATGTAATTTGATTATCAAACTTGTGGTTTAAAATTGTGTTATCTAAATGTATCTTAAGGTTGTTGAGATACCGGGGTCCAAAAGGAAGTCAATTTTTATTGTCAATCTGGCGGGCAATGACCATAATCAAAGAGCTTGCATTAAGGGCTTAAAAATATACACTTATTTTTAATTAACATACATATCACTTTTAACTTGTTCACAAAAATAACCGAAATATCTTCCGATCTCCGAAGTTTGCTAGCAAATCTGAAACAGTTCGAACTAATAACAGATTTCATATTTACTACGGCAAATATTAAACCAGGTGTGCAACTCAAAATAAAATATGGTATGTGCAAAAATCAAGATAATAAACTTAATTTTGCGGTCCGAAAAATTAACTTTATTGCGTAGGTACTACTTTGCGAAGTTTTAGTCGGGCTCGCTAGTAATAACTTAACGTGTACATCGTTCTCCACCGCATTATTCCGTAGCAGTCCGAACTACTTACCGTAGTTACTTCAGATTAAATATACCTAATGCTAGTCGACCATCTTTGCCATTCTTAGCAAATACGAGCAAAGTTTGACCATTCAATAAAGTGAATAAAAATAAGCAAACACACAGGCAGGGGACTAGAGCCTGTCAGGTGACAATTGAAGGCGCCAACCGCGCAGTGCGGCTGGTGCCGAGAAATCTAGAACGTTTGTTTTTCGCTAGGCTCTAGGCGCTAAGCAAGCCACTTGTCTGTGTGGCTTTACTTACTAAGTAAATCCTTTAAAACCTGTATGTGTACGTAAATACTTATCATAGCTTGTAGCTTATTATAATACAATTGGACTGTACTTTATATTTTGCTTCAGACCGTCATCGAAGATCTGGCTCCTTGGACGAAGCAGCCGAGGACAGCAGCGACAACGGAGGCAGCACGCCGAAGAAGAAAACAGCCATCGAGGACCAGTGGGAGAGATCTGGAGCCTTCGAGCTCACCTCCGTTGAGCAGGAGACGTATGAGAAGTACTTCTACGGCTCCGAGCACTGGAACTACTTCACCAACGACGAGGACCTCGGGCCTGTCATACTGTCCATTAAGCAGGAGACACTTAATTCAAGGGACCAGTTCAGGTTAGTGTGTTGTTCTTACTTTTAGATAATCTTTACATATAAAGCAGTACCGCGATTCACTAAACGGGTGGTCTTAGAGGTTTGAAATTTGGAGGTGATATTCCTCGAGTGCATTAAGGAGGGATTTTTTGAAATACCATCCCTAAAGGGGTGAAAAGGGGTGATAAAGTTTATATGAAAAATACCGCGGGCGGAGCTGTGGCGTGTCCACTAGTAAAATATATATTTTTGATCAAGAAACAGAACTACACTACAAACATAAAAATGGTCCATAAAATATTTTATAAGATATTTTAAAATCGTCGTCATAGTAGTAAAGCACAATGGAGAACTAAAATTTCATACCAAGTATCATGCTCCATGCTCCACAAAGACTCCGAGTATTGTATTTTGAGAGTCGAAAACGCGAGGACTCTGCAAACTTTCACGGAAAAGTGCTCTGGACTATTTTAAACTTTCTCATGTTATTCAGTGTAGATTGAAAGCATTAAAAAAGTTTGTACTGATATTTAATACTATTTAATAGTAAGCAAGCAAATAATAACTTGCTATTGCGTTTCGTACGGTGAGTGTCGAGATCCAGAGGCCTATTCCCTCATCCCCATCCCCATTCCCCATCCTCCTTACACTGGCAACGCATTGGCAGCACATCTGGTGTTGTAGATGTCCATGGGCTGCGGTGACCACTTTTCATCAGGTGGGTCGTCTGCCGGTTTGTCAGTCAATTGATGTAAAAAAAAAACGATTAATTTCTTGATTTAGTCCTGTGAAACAATCAGCACCATGACAATAAATCCTTAGGTATCGTGTTTCATTTACTAAGTAACTGTACCTTTAAAACTCACGCACAAACACAGAACACGGCAGTCTCTTGATAGTCGCGAGTGAGAAAAGATAAGAGTACGGGTATTCTGAAACCATGCGACCCAAAGACAATATATTTTTTAACCACAGACAGTAACGGCCACAACAAAGACTTAAATTATTTTCTAGCCGAATAATGAACCACTTGTACTGAATATACATAAAGCCATAGCTGGGCACTGTTGATCACGGAAGTTAACGTTAATCGTTAACTCTTTATAGAAATTTCATTTCGGGCTATGGAAGTTAAGGCAGGACTTGAAAAATTAATAGAAGAAGGGTCTACGCGCGATGACCGCCGACCAGCCCGAACTTGTCAGAAAGTGCTTTTCGCGGCGCGGCGCGGTCCGCGCGGTGTCTTTTAGGCAAATCGTAGGTACTTAATTAACGATTAATGGACTTTAATTGTTATAACGGAAGTTAATGAGTCCGTTAACCATTTTTAAATTTATCTAATGGTTACTCGAAATGTTACCTTCGTTAATTAACGATTAACGGTCTTGTGCCCAGCTATGCATAAAGCCTTACTTTTTGTAAACTTTAATTGATATCTATCTAAACCCTATGTATTTTCATGAAATGTCAAGTCGGTACAAAGAGCCGAATAGCCAGA
Source organism: Tortricodes alternella (assembly GCA_947859335.1). NCBI lineage: Eukaryota > Metazoa > Arthropoda > Insecta > Lepidoptera > Tortricidae > Tortricodes > Tortricodes alternella. The sequence goes on from OX401968.1 coordinate 14,095,864, forward strand.
ATATTTAAGTATATTACTGCATGGGCATATTCTCGCGCGTACGTCAAATTTTCGGCGCTGACCGAAATATGGGAACTCGGCAATCGATGAAGTATTCGAGCATTTTGTAGCTTCGTACTCACCTATCGTGCGTTCCATGGCCGCGCATGAAAATAGTTCACTTTCGAGTACAGCATATGAACTCGTATTTAGCGGTTAAATACTAACCAAGTTGCTTCAAACAGCATTATTTGCTGAGACATCGAAATATTTACCGGAATTTTACAGCTCTGAAAATTTTGCGTTTATTTATTTTTTGATAAAACATTCTTGAGTGAGGGATCAAAAAGGGGATTCTATTTGCTAAGATTTATGACGATGTTGAAATACTCCAATTTAATTGAGTGGTGCATTTCCGATTCTTTTTTTTTATTTACATCTTAAAACATCTTCCATATAAATTGCGCTTAAAATAAATTGACTCGTACGCCTGGTAAGTAATTCATAATAAAGTATAAGAAAGCTAATTAATCCTTCATAAAATATGGTCACGTTATTTTACGAGTAACTCTTCTTAATGCTGACTGCGAATAATTGAATAGTTTTTTTTTTTAATATACTTATCGGTGCGTAATCAGCCAGCGTAAGGACTTTCAAAGCGCAGAGGAGCTTTTGGTATCAGACGCAACTTGTTAGTAACCGTTAATGAAATATTTACGCTAGGGACCAAGTTTTCTGCCAATTCTACAATTTCGTTATGCAAATTAGGTATGGCGATGGAATTATTGAAAAAAAAGGTATATCAAACCACGGGCATCTAAATAAATCCTTTTTGTGATTGCGTAGATATTTCTGACTTTGTGATCACTATTTCTGACTTTTATCTTTACGCATTTATTCCTTTTGATCACTAGAATACATACATGTGACAGTTAACTCTATGTATATTAAAATATATATTTTTAATTGGATACTTGATATCTGTAAGTTAACCCAAAATTCACGTTGCAAATTATCCTCTAATCTACCCCTTGCACGCAAATATTAGGGCTGATAATTGCAAGGCGTCATAAAGGGCGGCTTTGTAAAATGTTTGCAGGCACATAATGAACGGGCGACCTCAGCTGGTTTACCTTTGCGACCCTGTCGTAAACCGAACTCAATTAGCATAACGCAGAGCACTAAGGGCATTCAGGGCTCTACGTACAGCCAGCTCAAAATAAGTAACAAAAGAAAACACTAAAAAGCTCCTTTAAAAAGCCGGACAAGTGCGAGTTAAACTCGCGTGGAGAGGGTTCCATTCCGTACATGACCATCTGAAATTTCCTATGTTACTCTAGATATTATAGACGTGTAGAGTAGCATCTTTTTTAAATCATTATTTGGGAAAGTGGCCTTTGTCGCTAGGCGATAATGCCAGCCCTATTAGTTTTTGGACAGTTTTGAACGCATTCGTCATTGTCAGTTACAGAACGTGTTGATTTCTGTTATTTTCAGATTGAATTTGGGAATTGATTTTTAAAATAGGATGTCTAGCAAGAAAAATATACCGACTCAAAAAGTACCTAATAAAATTTCGGTATTATTCATAACTATGTTGTTATTTTAGCGATAAGGTCGCGAACAGGCGATAGTTGATATTAAACATTAGTTATGGGGCATGTGCTCTTTCATTTTAGAGATTTTTCTTAAATATTTCAATAATAAATTCTAAAATACACAGATGTAGATGTGTATGTTCGTTACCGTGTCCGACGCGCTAACAGTTACAAAACTAGACATGAAATATAGGCTTCAGTAACTCCTAAATCTACCAACAAAGAAAGTAATATAAAAACATTTTCAATATTTTTTTTGCGGAGATTTCAAAAATGTTTATGCAGGTAAAAGCTGCCCTGAAGCTTAAACCGCCAAAATAATAAAGCTGCAATCTGCTATGTAAGAGGTTTACTTCCGCATACCTCCTGTTCTTTGTATAACGTGCTTGGAAGATCAGATTACTGGGGTTGTTGGAAAATATATAGTTGAGCTTATCAAAACATGATAGAAACAAGAAGTTGACTTTATTTAAAAAGCGGCCAAGTGCAAGTCGGACTCGCCCTTGAAGGGTTCCGTGATTTATGACGTATTATAAAAAACTACTTACTCGTTCAAACCAATTTTCGGTGGAAGTTTACGTGGTAATGTACTTCATATATCTTTTTTAGTTTTATCATTTTCTTATTTTAGAAGTTACAGGGGGGACACACACATTTTACCACTTTGGAAACTCGCGCACGTTTGGAACTTTATCTCGCGCAAACTATTCAGTTTAGAAAAAAAATATATTAGAAACCTCAATATCATTTTTAAAGACCTATCCATAGACGAATGGGATTGATGAATAAAAATTTTTGAGTTTCAGTTCTAAGTATGGGGCAAAATGTATTGTTTTTTTTTCTATTTTTGTGTGAAAATCTTAATGCGGTTCACATAATACATTTACTTACCAAGTTCCAACAGCATAGTTCTTATAGTTTCGGAAAACAAACTGTGATATACGGATGGACAGACAGACAGACAGACAGACGACAAATCCATAAGGGTTCCGTTTTTTGCCATTTGGCTACGGAACCCTAAAAATTCTCAGGCAATTCTCAGATCTTTCTATATCTACTATTAATTTAAAGAATATCACGTAAACGCGCTAAATATCAGCGCGACTTCTAGGATTAACCCTTAATTTTACTTGATCAACCAAAAGTTGATCGACTGACTTGTTCCATGAGAATGCCGTATAACCGGGATGGTTGGAAGCGTTTAAAGTATGAAAGGGATTTTGTTAGTATTTGTTCTAGCGGGTATCTATGGCAGGTAAATTTGCCGGGTTTATTCGAGTAACGTCGGCCGCTGCGCAAACTACGGTCGGTTTCCAACTTCTCTCAAATGTTTGCTGTTCCCGTAATTATGTGCTCACTTGTCAAACTTAGTTAAGCATCCATCGCGGTTCTGAGCTCGGTGTAAACTAGCGGGCAAACAATATTGTCTGGTATGTTTAACGTTATCTCAGTACAAGATCTAATCCAAAAGCTTTAGGGCCTCCATAGATAGACAGCTTGGAGCAGTCATGGCCGAAGCTTCAAGCTGTCGCTGTTAGACTATCTGCAGTTTCAATACAAAATTGACTTTTGCAATACACAGACTGCTTAAGCAGTTCGCTTGCGGTCGCAGCCAAGTCGAGTTTCGTCGTGCTGCCGCTACTTCCTGTCTCGGCACTCCGCATACACCTCGCATCACGCCCTATCCGAATGAATGGTGGCATCGGAGTAGTCGTGTTGCGGTCGAACCTAACTGCAAAAGAACTACTCGCTTTGTGGTCGCTTCCGTCCGCAACACGACTGCCCTCGTGCTGCTGGTCTCGACTGCTCTCAGCTGACAGGAGTCTGGAAAACGAAAAAAATTACAAAATAACATTGCTATTGGACGTAAAAAAACCAAAAGGCCAATTTCTTAAGAAAGTTTTAGGACGCATACCTACAATATTACAATGTTGAGTTGTTTAATTTTAAACATGCTTCCTGAAAACTTTGTCAGGAAAGTTTTTTGGGATGTTTGAGGGCCCTGCTATGACGTCCAATAGCAACTTAACGGATTTCAGAAACTACATTTTTTTTGTATTTTAGATCCTCCTATCGTCCAAGAACGCCCTAGCTGGCGCGTAAGAAATTAGGTATTCGAGAACTGTGGGTCTAGTGCGACACCTTTTTACCTATAGGTCTCTATCTAAATTCATTTACTACAGTTACTTACCTCTGGGACGATTGTATGACATTGTGGTATAAATTGTTGCTTGTATTAATAATTTGGTTAAATTCCCTCCATGCACTTTAAAGATTTCAGCGCAGCTTCCTTCATGTGTGTAATAGTCGCTAGTCGTCATCACTTTGACACGCCTCCGTCGTTGAATTCCCTATTCTAATATTGTCGAAGTCTGTCGTTGACACCCAAAATACAGATCTATCTCATCCACACATACTCGTATACTAGAGAAGGTTAGTGTACAACGCAGCCGGGTCGATCCGTTGTGTACTGGCCTTCGAGTGTAATAAATATTTGTGCTCTACAAATGTTCATTCGACCCTTTTCGCTCGGGCCCCATACGTCTCGGCCACCTATAGACAACTCGCGAAGGAACAATGCCTCCGGGCCCTCGACTCCATATATCTCTCAAAGTTTAAAGTTAGTGCCTGAGTTGCCACGCGTATCTGCGTATCTACCTAGACGATAAAGTTTTCGAACGTGCCTTTATAGGAAATGTGTTTAAATACATTTCCTATAAAGGCACGTTACGTTAGAGATTTTATTCGTTTCATTATTTGGGATGTGTTCGAAATAATTTGAAACATTTGGCAAAAGTTATACTTTGAAGAGAAACAAAATTATTGTTAAACGAAAAACAGATTTGTAATTTCTTTAAGCCCCTGGTTATCATGACGAAATGCTTAAGTGCTACCCATTCCGAATGACTTTGACTTTGATCAAACGGACCCTCACCGCAATGTGTTCCGTCCGCACATCAGTTAGTTATAAAAGTGCCACATTGAAATTTAAAAACAAATATTAAACCAGTACAAAATTCGATAATTCGTACGGAAATTTCATTATTTTTGGCATATCACGAAGACCAATGAATAAAAAAAATATTGTGGCTCTTACGTTTATAGGTTTATTGGACTTCTTTTAAGAATTGGTACCTTTATTTTGATAACTTTATAGATTTTATCACGCAGTTTAAAAAAAAAGCTATATCTATACCTTGCGGCTCAAAGGGCGTAAAGCACATTTTGGCGTAAAGCCACTGATCACACTTCCGTACTCAGTTTTTCATTCTTTATCGATCTGTATAGTCCACGTAGCTGAATTTGCATAAAAAATACCTTTACGCCCTTCTTTTTTACGTCTCTAAACACAGTTTTTTTTGTAAAATGAGGCAGTATGGCTCAAACAATACCCACGGCATCACTCCTTCGGTAGTAACTACCAACTATACAAAGAAAAAGGGATGTATAACTCGCAGTGTTTACAAATTGTCCTTTACCCTAAACATGAATTCAGTGCAAAACAATTTTTTTTTCCTTCAGAAGGGGCGTAAATCTCATAGTTTTTAAGAACTGTGCTTTATCACCCAATATTAATATAGCTCAAAACACAAATTGCCTTCAAACAAAGACCGTAAAACTCATAGTTTTTACGAACTATGCTTTTCATTTCTAAATTTTTTAACAATAATAAGTAGAAACCAAAAAAACTATTTAGTATTCAAGAAGTAGTCGTATAAATCTATTAATTATAAAGTTTGATTTACGACCTAAGGTAAATTATACACAGTGGTTTTTCATGGGCTGAAAAGGTCATGTTCGAAAAAAAATTGGTCGTAAAGGAAACTTATTTCGCCAAATATGAGGCAGCGATCATTTATAAAGTAACAACGTGAAAATACTCAAAATTCTAAGTACTTTTGCCATAGAAGACTTTAATATATTTTTTAAATAGTCTATTTTTTTTTTTAGTTTTTTGCTTCTCCTGAAAAGTCCCGTTTTGTGCTTTACGCCCTTTGAGCCGCAAGGTATCGATATGTGACATCCATTCTGCCTCTTACGAATGTTAAGGTAAGATAGAAGTCAGCTACATCAGTTATATATTTTTGGAAATTATATCTTGGGAAGCAACAGACTAGATAGGACCTGAAATCTATGAATATATTTCAATTTATACAGGTTAAGGTCTAGGCAGGTTTGTACCTGTATCAATTATAAACAGCGAAAAACATCATCCATAGAATACATTCAACCAACAACAATAATTCACACAACTGAAAAACCTTTACGTAAAATACTTGATACGAAATACCTAACGTTACTTAAGCATACCTTCGCACTCCTTCGAAGGGAACTTTTACGCTGAAAGCATTGGAAAGTTAGCTTGTGTGAGAAGTTGTTCGTTTTGCTTATAACATGCACGAGAAATAAGAATCTCAACTTACGGGCTCCCGAACTCGTAACAAGGAGATATTGCGGCCGACGACCGGTGCGGTAGAATGAAGGGCGCAGCATGCCAACTTCAGAGTATAATAAAGGTCGATGAATGCTCAAAATAGCTACACATTTTATATGAAATGTATAAAAAATATATACGTGGAAAGCTACCTAGATTTTATAGCATCTGTCACTTTTCAACGAATTGGCGCGTGCGAAAGGGACGAATGCTTTATGTGCGCGGTGAAAACTAGTTGGGCAAGGGTATTTGTGCAGCTTTATAAGATGTGTGATTATTTCTGAATAAAATATTGTTCTAATCATTTATAACCGGCTGCAATGCCTATAGCGAGTATAGAGTTTATAAGGCATTTTAGATAGGTACTGCAGCATACGTTAGTTGCTTCTAAATTAGACAAAAAGGTGAAATAAAAGCATTTTGTACTAACTTTACGTCGGTACGGCGAAATTCGACTTCATAACAAGGAAGCTCGCTCGAACAAACAAATGATCAATACTTACCAAATTAACGTTTCTCATCTTAATCTTTTTAATAATAATTACGTTTATCCAAGTTGTTGCGCGACTGTTGTGACTCAAATCAATTACTTTCCTTCTGTAGGACTCTCCTTCGTAACGAAACCAACATACGCCTCTAAGAAAAGAATTGAGTGAAGCTTTTACGTGTTTTATATTAATACATCTTATAAGATTCCACCCGCGATTTAGACATATTTTTTCACACATTAAACCAAATGGATAAATTTTGTGATAGCACGTACGTGAGCTATTTGAATGACAATAGGATGCCGCTATCAAGGCTCTTCCACGTTTTTACTTCGCTATTTACTATCTGAACTCAATAAGATAACTAAAACGTTTTCTCTCTACAAAATACAGAGCTTTCCATATATTTTAGAAACAACCAATGAAACTAGTTTGTTAACCGATTGAAGAGAACAAGACATAATATATTACGATAAAAAATGTGAACGGCATCATACCCAAATATATTTTTTAATAGCAATTTTATTAAGGTTTTTTGCCCATTGCACTTTAATATTGCAATAAAATGCGCACACAAAATTTTGTGACGGTTGTTGACCGTTGAAGAGTTCCTTTACCTGGAGCTAACAGCTCGATTCAGGTCATGCTTAACATCAAAATGCATTGTCATCGGAACTGAACCAATATGTAAAAATTCAGCTTCGTAGGATAAGAGGAAGTGGTTCTAATTCAACTTGCAAGATTTGACCCGAACATACATACATACAAACATTGCAAGTTAATAAAAAGCTTGTAAAATTGTAAGCTGACAAAAAAACAAGGGGCAGGTTATTTTCCTTTAGTATATCCACCAAAACCAAAATAAACAAGGCACTTTCTCGGTGCATTCGAGATAATCTCACAATCGAGATTTAACGTCAGTGCATACAGTCGTTTGACACAACTGTATGAATCTGACGTTTAATCTCGTAATCGACATTTTCTCGAATGCAACGAGACTTGGGGGTCTGTACCATTACCACAAGTTGAGCAAACCCCTCCGAGACAGTAGTACTACCAAATAGTTCAACTGGTAGTACAAATGATACACCGTAAGTCACTAGTACTACCAGTAGTACTTTACATAGTTTGAGAGATGTATAATTTACTTGCCACCGACTTCGATATATTTAATTTATTACCGAATTAAGAAATATATCTGATGTTTCTAGGTTATTTACTAACGGCCAGTCTTTATTTCTCAGTTTTCAAGGGGTTTTTGGAGTCGGATTTGTTTTTTGTTTAAATTAATTTTTATTTATATTACTTTTATATAGATCAATTATACTTCCACGTATTGACAATATTAACACTTGGCGGAACTAGTCAGTGATTTCGCGCTTGTAGTGTGAACAGCCAGTTATTGATATTTATGTCATATAATATATAGCATATGTCTGCTTTATATTATAAAGCTAGAAAATAGACAATTTAAAACGTATGACCGATGCCTTCTGCCGCTTCAAAAACCGTTGCAGTTTTTTACAATGCCTTTTATACTTTCGTTATACAAAGACTTATACGTAACATAGTTATAAAACCAAGACAAGCTGCAAAAATATCTCCTTTATGCACAAAGGGATTGCCGCGGATGCCGTTAAGGCTTGTCATGAATACTGGTATTTTCATTATCTTCTGTCGTGGGAAAACTGAAACGCCAGACAACATGAGAATTTAATTAAAAACCGTTGACTTTTTACAGCCATGTTGACGGAAGTTAAGTCGCTACATAGCTAGATTTGAAATGTTTGAATGGGTTTTTCTAGTAATATGTATGTATCTTTGTAAAAGAGTCATGTCAAGTCAGTCGAACTTTAAACTCTTTTTGATGTATTGACTCTGCTTAATTTTAATTTAAGAAATCCTTTTTGTTTAACATCTTACATTTAAAAAAAAACTTAACGTAACAATAATCTGGCTATAGATGATTTTACAAAAACTTGTGTTAAACGTATTGATGAAATAATAAATATGTATATTTAAAACCATAAGCAGTCAGCCATTTATAAAATAAGAAGTTAAATTCGAGCAAAAAATAATCAAAAGTTAAATATGGTACTAAATATGTATTGTCCCTCACCGTTACGAATGAAGCCTACAACTCCTTTTTTTATGTCAATTGACTGACAAACCGGCAGAGGGCCCACCTGATGGAAAGTGGTCACCGCCACCCATGGACATGTGCAACATCAGATGTGCTGTCAATGCGTTGCCAGTCTAGGGAGGATGGGGAATGGGGATGGGGATGAGGGAATAGGCTTCCGGCTCTCGTCACTCTCCGTACGAAACGCAATAGCAAGCTATTACTTTGCGCCGATATTCAGTGAGAGTGTGGTACTACCCCGGTCGAGCCGGCCCATTCGAACAATAATCATCTATTGAGGATTACTGTTACAACTTATAACTGATAAAAAAAAACTTTACTCAATAAATTGTCCAATACAGAATTTAATAATCTCAGTAAACCACATAATCCTTCCCAAATTGTAAGCAGAAACATTATAAATAACAGTGACATAGGATGTAATCTGTCATCCGCGCGACATCGCGCCACATGTGACAGCGTTATAAAACTATCAAATGAACAGTGTTTGTTCAAAAGGGCATATTTCCATTCAAGGGACCTTTTTAGACTGTAGGTTTAAGACCTGGTCACAATGCCTATGCGGCAGGAGCGCGGCGTCACCACAGCGTGGCGCAACTTTCAAATTAAATGTATCCCTCAAATGTAAATAAGCCTTTTTAAACAGACACCTCAAATGTTATCTCAGTAAGCACGTTGAGGGCCACAGAATACGTTTCTGGAGTCTCTTTTAATGCTTTTGTAATTATGACCGACCTAGATAGCTGCGTTATATTTTAGTGCTTCCAAACTGAATAAACACTAACTGTACCCACTTACTGTATAAATACCTCGGCGACTTGTTTATTTCAATAATTTAACGTGATTTTCTACTATTTCATTTCTAGTATAACGAAGTTCGTCGGGCTTTTGGTGGCTAGAACATTAGTATTAGTATTAAACTAACATAGGAAAAAAATAGAGGCCCGGTCACATTGCGGGCGTGGCAGCAGCGCGCGCGCTCTATCTCGCTCACACCAATGCGATACGCGAGCAAAGTGCGACGCTGTTATGTTGTATTGCATTTGTGTGAGCGGGATAGATCGCACGCGCTGTTGCCGCGCCCGCAATGTGACTGGGCCTTAATGGTGTATTCTTTAACTTTTGTATTTATTTTAATGATCCCAATTAGCTAATTAATATAATTGTTGCTTAAGCCATTGCATAAGAAAGACTTCAGACAATACCGGCAAAATTTTAAAACGGGATTTCTTTTCTACTAGGTATTTTTAGGGGATGTACCTTCAAGCAAAATGCCAATTTTGATCTATTTGACACCATGACTTGTTCTTAGGATTCTCGTCCGAGCCATAAGCTACACAGTCCACGGGCTGATCCCAGCCTCGTGCGTCTTCGCCGACCGGTACAACCGCGAGGAGGTGGTGCGCTCTCTTGGCAAGGAGGTCAATATCAACCCGCCGCTCATGCTCGGTCAGCTGCCTGACACGCCAGAGGAACTGCTCAAGCTCGATCAAGTTAGTACCTTGGAAATCCAATGACACTCCTTCTCTAAACCGGGGTCTTTCACTGTTTTACATAGGTTTCCTTTGAAGAGATTCTACGGTTCTTTCATTCACCTGCTTTCGGCAGCGTCTCATGGCCCGTGGTCTGCACTTGAGAGCGTGCCTGGACGCAGGTATCTTTTACCGCAGAGGCACACAATTTGTTCGTTACGTATATTTGACGGCGCGTCCGATTTGCAAATTCAATTAAATACTGTCTGAAAATTGTGCTGAATCTATAACACTGTTAAAATTTTGCACCAATCGATTTAATTTACTCAGGATCAATTTAATATCTGCCCTCGGACACGCTGCGACGTTATTACGCCGAAACTAAACCTACTTAATCGCCGAACCGAATACCTGGCCACATCAATAAATTGGAACCCATAAAGGAAGCAATCTATCGGCTATACACATCAGGCACGGTTCTCATTCAGCATTAATCCCAAGTTGGATTCGGAATTGCAAGTAAATTAGCAGTAAAACCTTTTCTCGACACTACGATTGTTTTTTCAGTTCCCAATTACGAATAAACGATGCCGCCGCTTACAGCCGTGAAACATTAATGAGCCCCGTTAGTCGCGAGGCAAGTCAGGGCGACGCCAATCAGACAGTCGTCGTGGGGGCCCCCGTCTTACCTTACGCCACCCGGGCCGTGTCTTGGGGCTTTCGGAGCGATGTCATCAACGTATACGCTCTTTATTCATTTTTTTGGAGACTTTTTAAAAGTAACGACTTTAACAGGCTAAGAGATTCCAGCACAAACTTCAAATCGAATTCTATAGCTTGAATATATCTGGCTGTCGAATATTGCGTAATTATTAATTGTAAAAGTACATATCAAGTTTACTTATCGTATATACACTCGAACCTTGCTTATTGTGACCTAGAATCCTTCCGTTTTTCTGCTAAAAACATTGCTTGTTTTTAAATTCTATTGCTAAAGCCTGACGCTTCCTACTTACTCTCGACTAATCACGGTAATGGACTTATGACAAGTTAGTGGCGAAACTATTTCGCTCGGAGACACGTCTACAAACTCTTCGTTGAGATGAGGATCTCATTAAAATATTAACTCAAGTTCGTTTCATAGAATTACTTTACGTGATATACCATCATGACTTTCGACTTTTCAGTCTCTGCCGGTACATTACGGAATCTCTTATATTATTTATAGGATGTATACGGTCCCTTTTCTCAAATAATTTAAAATGCTTAAACGCCATTTAAATTCTCAGTGAGCGCGGGGTATTACTGTTGTTTGTGTAGAGAATCATCATATATATATTATTTCTAAAAGCTGTTTTTGTGAAGACGGTCTCTATCTCCGTTAATTCTCTATCAAAATTAATGATTTAAACATCATTTTAAAGCTTATGTTCGTCGCTTTGAGACAAAAATACACAAAAAGATTAAAATTAACGTTTTCGTTAAAAAAATATTAAAAAAGTCACGCGATTGGTAAGCGCCATCTATCAGTCTGTTTAACTGACATGTGTGATGGCCACAGACTACTTAGAAGATACTACGTATGTGATGGCTATTTGCACATGCAGACTCATGTCAACAGATGGCACTGCGCGTCGGGTAGGCTAGGTACTGACCTACAATGTGTATTATCTCTCAAAAATAAAATATATTTTACTAATAATACTTGCATTTACTTATTCTCACTTTATTATATTGTTATTATTACTATCCGGTGTTTCATAACGATACTGTGCGATAATTCGCACAGGTCAGCTAGTATTATTATAAAACCCAAAGCTATGCATGGCTTTGTGTAATCCTGAAATTCCTCAAATGCTAAATCACTACTTTCGCAATTGAATTTGAAAATTGCAATCTCTTTACTTTAGCCGTGCTAAAGGCTAAATCCGGTCCGAATCGTGTTTGATAGAAGTTAGTTTGTATGTAGGTGTTGGGGGTAAAGTTTGCGCGATCCAGGAGGCTGCCAATTTTCATTAGGTACCGTCGGAGATATCAACGAGTAAGTGAGCCTTCGCTGGGCGCAACCCTGCGCCTGCATTTTGAATGAGCATTAAATTTATTCAGCAAAATGTCGGATTTTATGAGAAAAACGAAATGTTTTATAAAACTGAATTTAAAAATCTCGCCGCGCTGTATGCATTTCACATAAACAGAGAAAACTCTTTCAAACTGTTTACGTACTTCATCATCATAATATGAAAGCGCTGAAAATATTAATAAAGTAATCACGAGAACAAAAAACCGCTGAAGTTCCTTTTTAATGTTATTTGAAGACCTTTGATTATTGATAATGAACTGATTTGATTATGTTTATGAGATTAACATTTACCATAATCTTTTCACGTCTCTAATATGATAATGCATACCTGACATAAAGCGGTCAAAGGAAAAAGTTATTAAGGCAGACTTTATAACTGCTAACCCTCTCCAACTTAATTATCTTAAAGTTTAAATCAGAATTAATTTATTGAACTTACAGCGTTATTATCAGTCACTCGAATTAGTCTTTGATATAAAAGATCATTCCGCTTTCCTTTATGCTTATGTAATAAACAATCTTCTGGCACAACAAACAAAGAAATACAATTGAAATGTCTGTCTGTTATTTCAAAATTGATACAGATGAGCATCATGTGTGTTCTATAATTTTTGTCTGTTTGTCTGTCTGTCCGTCTGACTGAACGGATTGAAATGAAACTTTCAGAGATAGTAAAGGATGTTTGAATTGATCAAAGAGTTTCGGACATAGGTATATGACATATTGTTGTTTGTTTTACAATTCATCCCACTCCCACGCGAACACAATCGCGGAGACATCTATTCTATATTAAATAAGATTACGAGTATAACGACAAAGTGCGTAAACCGAGTTCCATTTTGCTTTACATACTATTGAATAAGAGCATCACGTTAACAAAAATGATTCGATAGTAAACAACGCCGTGAATATGACAAAAAGAGGCTATTGGGATGTCTGTTCAATATTCCGTGAGCCCTTCTCACCGAGCCTGACGCGGTTATTGACAGCTCTCTGTCCGCTGCGATAAGTATGCTTCCTTCCTTCTTCATATAGGATGTCCTTTGTGAAACTAGCCCCTCAACGTACGTATTTATTTTCAGTATATACGTCGTTTTTGTTTTTATACAAAATAAGCCACACTGCGAAGCATAACTTACTTATAGAGGCCATTGAAAGATACACTTTTTCATACTCTGTTCTGCGCCTCTATTCGGGAACGCTAAGTGATGTTGTAGCGACTCGCGAGCGAGATTTCTTATCCCACTCTTACGCACGACGCGTAATGCGTAAGAGCGAGATGCGAGTCTCGTTCGCGGGTCGCTGCAGTATCACTTGACGTTCCCGAATAGACGCCCTGGTAATTTTTTCTCCGCCTCTAAGCATTTTGGATTTTAAAAGTATGATTTAAAAAAAAAAAAAACTTGTTATATCCTGGACTTTTTTGTTGAAGTGCAATGAGGTTTTTCTTTTTAAAAATAAATAGAAAAAGCAATGTTTGGTTCAAGTTATTGCCTAAGATTGTTTAGCGTTTTGTGCTCTACATGTATTTCAATTTGTTTCTTGAAAAAGCAAAGGCCTCCGTTATTGGTAAGGCATTATATCTAACCCATATCAGCTAGGTACCTATGTCTAAAATCATACCTATTACCAAGATTATTTTTAATTTAGGTCGACCGGCGCCGCGTCCGCACATCCAACTCCATTAAATGTTAACGACGCACCTGTAGGTAATTCTTCTGTCGAGTGGCTCGAATGCCCCGCCCCGCAACTCCGACCTTACGCTCATAACTTCATTCCTCTCGTCCCAGAGGTTTACCTTTCTTCGCATTCTTATGAATTTACAATATTCACGAAACGAGAAAACTGTCTAAGTCGCTCTGTATGTCTCCTCCAGTTAGTCATTCGGCGAATAAAAATTCAAAGTTACTCCAAGTGACTTGAAATTTCCCGAATGTCGGCGTAGGTGTTTGCAACTGAATTTGAGTTTTATTTTCAGAACAGATTCTCTTAGCACTATTGCCTGAATACTTCAGGTGCCTGTAAGGGGACATTACATTTTAGTGCAGACGTAGTGGTACTTTTATAGGGATACTTTTTATATCTGCTTTATTAGATAGTAGTACGGCCATAAACTTGCTTCTCATCAGGCGAAATGCTCGTTTACTGTTGTTTTGCAAGTCACATCGGGTAACATGCGTGATCAGTATAATTTATATTTTTCAGATCAAATGTTGTTTAATAAAGCAACTTATAATACACTGAAAAAATGGAAGGACTAGAAATAAACAAATTATTGCTAATATCAACCAAGCGACTTATTTCGGACAGTGCTTGCAAAGTTGTTTGCTAAAATGAAACAAGTCAAAGCAAGCACATGTCTATAATTTACAATGCTGTTATTTATTTTCAAATAAGTCTCGGTTGTAATGTAGCCATAAAATTGTAGCCAAGCCAAATTGGTACTTTGCTGGCACTTTGTTTTTTCCGCGTAGTAACATTATTAATTTAGGCCTAACTTAAACTTTTGCGTTTTATACATTGAATATTATTAAATTAAACAAATGAATTGGGAACTACTTCTAACCTGAGATACCTTAGACAGGTTATTAATAATATTATAGCTATCTCTAATTGAAATAGGCAGGTTCATTTTTCAGCGGATGTGAGAATAGAGTGGATTGTCGTGTCTTTCCAATTTTGATATTATTGTGGAGCGCTGTCAAATGGCACACTCCCTCTAACTTATTACTGCGCTCCATGGGCCGGAACGGAAAAGCTCGTCGAATTGAAACAATGTATTATTCGTGGTGTTATTATTATTTTGCAGATCAACCGTTACTTTATTAAAGTCATACACACAATGATATTAAAAAACCAAAGATGAGTCTTTCAAGGTCAAAATTTAAACCCAGAGAGCAACCCAATTGTAATCCTTTCAATTACTCATACGCGGACTTTTGGCCGAAAGACACATGTCGTGCTCTATTGAAAATATTCTCAAAAAAGACATTCTTGAGGCAAATGTCGATACAAAAAAATTAGAAGGAAGAACTGATGCTGTATTTCATTTGTAGATAGATACATTCAACGTAAACAGAAGTACTAAAATAAATTAATTTTGTTCATACATGATCGCCATATTCCAAATTAATGTGTAATATCCGCGTGTCATATTATGTCACCTGAAGCTGCACTGGCCGAAAAGAAACGAAAAAAGAAGAAAATTATCCAAGTCACGTTTTTAAAACGCGTTGAGTATGGATATAACGTGTCTTTCTATAATATGTCATTGCGTTCACAATCTTTATTGTGAACGATTCAGTACTAAGTTTAATAGATCCTCTAAAAGAAATAGTTTGCCTTAATGAATGAATTTCTAATTGTATTTTAATGATTCTTTATTTTCTTCAATAGACTCTTTCTTTACGCGCGGTAATTGAATTATTTTCTATGACATTGACAGCTCCTGGTTGCGAACCAAGCTAGCATAGATAAGCAAGCTAGAAAAGATAATGAGTGGCGTCCCCCGAGAGGTGGCTTATATGATGATTATATTTTTGATAGCTGCGGCCGAAATAGATTGCTTCCTTATTCCTTAATCCGCTGATAAAGTCGGTGTCCAGTCATTAACGCGTATATTGTCTTAGAAAAGCATATAACGACCGAAAAAATTTTTTTTTCGGATGTCCTTATCAAAAGAACTTCAATAAAAATGGAATAGGTACCTAGAGCTCGCTTTGGATATAGTTTATTTTGAATTTCAATGTATCAAACCTGTACTATATGTTCTTGGCACCGTTGCAATCATTGGCACCCCGTTAGTTTATTGAAGGCATTATGATTTAGCATAGCTATTTATAGTTAAAAATAGTTTTAACCAGAAGACAATTTAGTTATTAACGTAAAAGAGACTTAAAACTTTTCAAATTATTACTTTCTTTAGGTTTGGTGGGAGGTTTATTAAAATTTGTCTTTTTACGATACAAATACTATCAAATTACTTTCTAATGGTAGGAGAAGTGTATTACTTAAACCAAAACCATTTTCCATTTAAAATTGACAGACGATTTGATTGGCTTGTGAAACAAAATGGTTAATTACTTAGTCTGATCTATTTTAAAAGTGTGTCAGATTATGAATTAAGTTTGTGCAATTGACTAAATATATTATTTATTATTGTATGACGACCCACAAGACCCACCCATAATATGCACAGGCGACCTAAAAGACCGTAGGAAAATGCTGAATGCAGGTCGCTTCAGACTGGCCCTTTTGGTAATCGATGGGGGAGGCCTATTTCCAGCAGTGGATGTCCTACGGCTGAAATGATAATGATGGTTATTGTATGACGAAGTCAATTAAATTACTTTTTGTTTTAGACGTTAACAATTATTACTTTTACTGTGTTATTGTGCCCTCCATCGACAAGACTAATGATTCGGTTCGAGTTCTTATTTAGATTTATTATTTATCTTAACAACTGACTCACGTCTCAATAAATTGAAAAACTTTACAAAATTATACCACGAGAATGTTTTAGATTTTTTCCTAAGATAAACCCAGGTCAGCTTGAGTTGCCGATCATTATATAGGTTTCCCTATAGTTTCTAAACTCAAAAGTCTACACAAGCATGTCAAACTTAAAATATTGTTGCAGGTGTTCATAAAGTCGGAGCTCAAAGTTGGCATCATATTTGTAAAGGAGAATCAATATAGCGAAGAAGAAATCTTAGACAATAATGAAAATTCGCCAATGTTTGACGAATTCTTACAAGTGCTTGGAGAGAAAGTGCGATTAAAAGGTATTTCTTCAATCTTTACAAAAAAGATCTAATCAAAATGTAGTATCCAGTATTGATTCACGTTTTGTTTTAGGGTTTGACAAATATAAAGGTGGGTTGGATACTGTGCACGATCTGACCGGTCTCTATTCAGTGTACACGAACTGGAGGGGTATAGAGATCATGTTCCACGTATCTACCTTGTTGCCTTACGAGAGGCATGACTCTCAGAAGCTGCAGAGGAAGCGACACATCGGCAACGACATCGTGTGTGTGGTGTTCCTCGAGGCTGACAACACTGCCTTCTCGCCAGCTTGCATCAAGAGCCATTTCCTTCACACATTTATATTAGGTAATGTTGTTTTTAGATTGATTATATTTCGCGGCCATTTTAAAAGCTTCTGAGAGCTTAACATATTGCAGTCGGTCACTCGGCGAAACCTATATTCCATATTATATATTCTTCATTTCACAGCTTTGAATTCCCAAGATACAAGGCTTTGCCCTTGATTGGCAGCTTTGAATACTTTGGTGCCTACTTATTTCAGAATCTAATTTTATTTACCGAGCACTTAGCAGTGAGCTTGAGTTGAGTTTTGAGTTAGCTTAGGGGAGCGTAGGTACCTTACTGTGTTTTATTGTATTGGGAAATCTTACAGATAACTACTCACTATTCATAAGTACGGCCATACTTCAAGTTTATATTTTTTATAACATTACGGATATGATATTTCTGGTTATGTTCATTAAAATCTTATCTGGAACTTTTCAGTCTGGTTTTTCTGGGGCATTCAATTACAGTTTCAGTACTTATTTTAAATATATATTAATGCCACTCCAACTCTTCCACTCCTTCTATCACCCTTTTTTTTTCATATCTAGTTCGAGTATCAGCTAGAATCAAAAGACGACCAACCAGGTATGAAGTTTCCGTAGTCACTCGAGACGAAGTGGGCGCCTATAAGCCTTACCTCTGGGAGCAAAGCGTGTTCGACAAAGGTCCTATGTTCAGGTAATTGCATTGGATTATACTTGTCAATCAAATAATCGAAGCATATTATGTAATTAATTTGGCTTGTAAATTGATGTCCCTTATTCAGAGGGGACTTACATTAAATCTATTTATCTGAACACGAAATTTAAATTTATCATCGATCACCAATATTAAACATATCTTTTGGTTGTTTTATAGAGAATGGTTGCTTACGAAGATAGTGAACGGGGAAAGAGCATCGTATTCTGCTCCGAAATTTGCGAGAATGCAAGAAAGAACACGCAGTCAAATGCTAGAAGATATCGTAGCTAATTTGCAGAACCATGCCGAAACTGGACAAATACCTAAACCATATAGAAGAGGTACGTTGACTCTGAACTTTGATCTAAATTTGATCACTTAATCTGGGTTTAGGGATTTAAAACTTATGGGTTCATCTCGGGTCATTAGAACTTATTATCACTTTATAGACCTATCCCCTGGGTGAGCTAACTACCTATCAAATAATTCAGAAGATTTACTTTTTAGGGTTCCGTAGCCAAATGGCAAAAAACGGAACCCTTATGGATTCGTCATGTCTGTCTGCCTGTCTGTCTGTCCGTCCGTATATCACAGCCACTTTTTTCTGAAACTCCCCCCCCCCTTTACCTTCTAAAATAAGATAATTATAAAATTTAAAAAAATATATGATGTACATTACCATGTAAACTTCCACCGAAAATTGGTTTGAACGAGATCTAGTAAGTAGTTTTTTTAATACGTCGTTAATCACGGAACCCTTCATGGGCGAGTCCAACTCGCACTTGGCCGCTTTTTATATGTTGTTAAGAATGGTATTTAAATAATAAAACCACAATTTCGACCTAAGGGGTACAATAAGAAACGTAAAACTTGTTTTCAACAGCTTTGTGCTATAAAAAACGAGTTTATGAAAATTTTCTAGAAGATAAAGTTTTTTTTGTGAAATATGC
The DNA here is from genome assembly GCA_947859335.1 of Tortricodes alternella. Lineage (NCBI taxonomy): Eukaryota > Metazoa > Arthropoda > Insecta > Lepidoptera > Tortricidae > Tortricodes > Tortricodes alternella. The sequence continues at coordinate 14,114,787 of OX401968.1, forward strand.
ACCATTCTGGAGTAATCCCCGCTCATTCCCTGGAAGGACTAAAATAAAGACTGTTTGTTTAGTGGCGCTCACATCAGTGTAATTGTATTTTCTACATAACTAAAGTATTTTATTAAAATCGTTTAAAAATATGCATTTTATGATAACACAATTTATAGGATATATCTGTCATAATATGATCATTTTAACAGAAAATAAGAGCGACTTTTCCAAGTTTTAACTAATCGCGAAAACTAATTAATATAAAGCCTTTTTTACATAGCATATAAAATTTGTATAATTTACGCAACAACTTGTTGCGCTACGATTTAAAAAAAACTTATTATAATAACACAACTAGAAAACATGATAAACATTAATGAGGGCGCCGCTGGAAGGTCAGCGCCTCTATTCGGGAACGCTAAGTGATTGTGTAGCGACTCGTGAGCGAGATTTCTCATCCCACTCTTTCGCATTACGCATCGTGTGGAAGAGTGGGATGAGAAATCTCGCTCACTAGTCGCTACAGAATCACTTAGCGTTCCCGAATAGAGGCGCTGGGCAGTCTTAAATTTGTCATATAAGAATTTACGTAACAACATAATGTCAAAACTAACCTTAAACCTTTTGCATTTGAGTAGCCTTTTGAATAGCTGAAGACTGTCCTATTTCTATTTATTCTGATCAGTTTAATAACTGATTCGCAACAAAATAATACATCAAAGCTAATAAATGTTCCTGACATTGAACAAATTACTGTTGGCGTAGATCCTTTATTACGATATTAAACGTCAAAATTCTACTTTAATATCTTTGTGCAGGCATTTTAATGGATTTTCTTCTAATAAAGTTAAGACTCGAGATTCAACTGAACTGGAAATGACATTTCCAATAACAATACATTGTATTCTATCATTCACAGGAATACTTTTGCTTGCGTAATTAAATAATGATTTTACTTGTGCAAATCATAGCCGCACACAAAAATTTTTGCAAGATCAATTAATAAGTAGATCCGTTCTGTAATTGTCATACACAAAACACAAAAACCGCAAAACGCCGATCCAAATACTTACATAATATTATTATCTTGATTTTTTTAGGATCCTGGCGTCCAATCGGCCATATGCGACCTTCATCGCCCCTCCTAGACTCTGTCCGCGATCAGTTCGAAGACTACGACCAGCTCGCGAAGGACTTTACGCGAGTGTTCCTCAACAATGAGCTGAATGTGGCCACCAACGCACAGCTGTTCGACGTCGTCTTCCTCGTGGGCCAGTCCAAGCAAAAGACCAAGTTCATCGGCGTGAGGGCCATTTTGGGTGTTAGAAGCAGGTCAGTATTTGGAAACATAAATTCAGCATTCAAAAGAATAGTCACACATAGCATAATCATGTATAGGTATATAGATAGACGAGTTGAGCGTAACACTTGCTACTAAAATAAGTAATACCTATTTGAAGTCACCGACTGCTATTTCCATATACGCCCCACGAGCCTGGCAGAATAATTTCTTGTTTCTTTCTTTTTGTTTATTTATTTTTTCATCTTTTTAGTTGTGTTATGTTTTATTTTTGACGTTATTAAGACCTATTCTGCGATCCTAAAAGAACTTTATCACAGCTTTATTATGAGTATTGAAAATTTAAGTGAGAATGGTTGCTAACTAACTTTCAATCGTTATAGATCCTAAATGGTTATTCGAAATGAAAAATGTCCTTAAAAACTTAAAGATGATTTTCAAATACCTATTCAATAATACCCCACTTAATATGGTTCGACGACTTTTTTTTTCTTTTTCACAATATGGCGTCTGATTGTTGCCATATTGAATATTGATTACTGGCATGTCTTTAGCGACACTCGCAAAATTAAGACAAATCAATTGACGTAAGAATCATTAAAATCGGCCCACGCTTTTCGTCTCTAGAGTGCCACAAAGGAACATACATACATACATACAAATAAACATACAAAGGCTGATAAACACCTATCTTCTTGGCGTCGGGCAGTCGGGTAAAAATAAGACTATGGTTTGCTTATTTCAGAGTGTTCCAAGAGATGCTGTACGGCATCCAAACTGGGTTCGGCTCCCCGCAGGTGCCGGTGGCGGAGCTGCTGTCGCGGCCGGCGCCCACGCTGCTGTCGCCCACGCCGGCGCGCCAGAAGAGCAGCAACTTTCTGCAAGTGCCCGATATTGAATCGCCAAGGTGAGCTACAGTAAAAATCTGGTTTTAGGCTTCCGTACCCCAAGGGATCAACGGGACCCCATTGCTTAGCCTACAACGTCCGTCCGTCCGTCTGTCAGAGGCCTGTCGCACAGCAACAGTAAGAACTAGAAGGTTGGAATTTCACTAATTGTGTTATTTTGACAAATAATAAAAATACCAAAAAGTTTTTAGCCTGAGAAACTCCCCATACATTGATAACCTAAAAATTTACTGATTTTAGACCAATTTTGTACCAGCTTAATTTCTATAAGGACTTAAGTTTCAGCTAGCAAATTTTAGTTTATACTCCATAGTCTAAAAACAAATATCAACTCAATGGTGTTCTGTTATAGAAATGTGAAAAATATATTGAAATCAAACCATGTATTTACCGCTGCAGCTTAACAATCTGCCAACTTAGTTGCAACTGTCAAAGTTCTTATATCATTAACATAAAGTCTATTATTGATTAGTTGAGACCGTGCTTAATTGGCGTAGTACGGAACCCTCAGTGCGCAAGTCTGACTCGCACTTGACCGGTTTTTGTTATATATTTCGTGAGTACCGTAGGTTTCAATATTTTTAAAGAACGCAGAAGCCAGACCAGTTTATTTAAGCAGACCTAATTAATTACGATTTATGAAACTACCAACTGGGGGTCCGCACCTTGGAAAATACGCTGTTTTATGCTTCATATTGTCCAAGTTAGGACCCAACCTTGTGTGCAGCAACCATGTGCTCGTAAAACTTAAAACTGGGTATCATAATAAAATGCGTACACAATATTTCGTGGTTCTGTGCTGTTGACCGTTGAAGAGTTCCTTTATCCGGAGCTAATCCTGGAGATCGATTCAGGTCATACTTACTTACTTACCATAAAAATCACATTGCCACGAGAGCCAAACGTGTGTGCCAAATTTTATCCCGATAGCGTCAGTGGAAGTGGGTGAAATATTGATTGCAAAATTCCAGGACATACAACAAGTGAAGTTGATTAAAAACTTTTAGTAAAAAGATCTGTGCATTGTTTACTGCAGGCCCAAAAGTGTACCTAGTTCGCCAATGGTGAAACGCGCTTTCTCCCGACTGGGCACCATCACCGCGGGTTGGGGTCGCTCCATCCGCAAGCAACATTCCCACCTCAATGCCGAGGACAAGAAAAAGTGGGCCAGCTCGCAAGACTGTTCTAGTAAGTATCTAAGTCTATATTAAATCATGTAGGTACAATAATTTTGATTAATCATTGAGGATTTTAATAGAGATAACTCCTGTTATTACACTAGTTTTCTGAAATTAAGTTTAAAAATCTCAACAGTAGACAGAACGCATAGAAATTTGAAGTCCATGGAATTAAAGAAACGCCTGTAGGAAAATAGTAAGCACAAATGATCACAACCAACGTACTGCGCCTCTATTCGGGAACGCTAAGTGATTCTGTAGCGATTCGTGAGCGAGATTTCTCATCCTGATTGACAAAAACATTTCCAGCGCAATACAAACCTCACTTAATTTACTTTAATTCCTCAGATAAAGAAGGCAAAGATAAGGATAAGGATAAAAACTCAGCACTTGCAGTGCCGCGGCTCTCGGTGTGTGCTGATGCACAGAAAGTGGACCGTGCCAAACTTGCACAAACCGAGGTAAGCCTTCAACTTATTTTAAATATATGCATTATCAGCATATAATCAGCTTTAACTCTCAAGGATAAGACGGCATATTATGAAGATTAAATACATATTTTTTTACGGCTAATGAGATATCTTTTTAATCAGGTGCAAGTACGTAACCCATTTCAGGAATTGAATAAATCCCACAAAAATCTATCAATAAATTAAAAAGTGGCGCCAAATCTGGAACCTTAACCTTACGCCCACTTTGAGATACCCTATTTTTCCAAAAACTGCATTTTAACGGGATTATAGCTAAATTAAAAGATGTTACTTAGAGACTTAACACTTTCATTACCAAAAGTCACTTAGTTGATGCTCCAAACTATGCCGAATGGCTAACTGAGTAGGTGGGTGGGCTTTTACTTTAGTAGCTTAGCTGTAGATAACTAGAGTCTACGCCAAAGGACCCACTTGCATGGCCGCATGAACTCACCTTGCGGGTTTTATAGAGAATTTTGTAATACATGGGGTACTATTAGATTTTGCCAAACGGCAAATTTACAAGCACTTTAAATCTCACTTATTTTTTATCTAGGTACAGTCAATATGTTTTAACCAGAGTTTAATTGTTACTGCATTGATTAACAGTAGACCAAATCCTTGTAAATATTTATTTTTATCTCATTAGGTTCTCGTATCAAAACGTTAAAGGACATGAATTTATTGTTTCTTTGTGCACTGTCATTATAACTGTTCCAGTTTTCAATAATCGAGTTCGACCCGGAGACGTTCCGCATCCTGCTGGACTACCTGCACACGGGCAGCTGCCCGCTGACGTGCGCCTCCATCCCGGGGCTCATCTGCGCCGCCGAGCACTACGACCTGCCCGAGCTGCTGCAGGCCTGCTTCCACCACGCCAAGCAGTTCCTTAGGATAGAAGTGGTAAGACACGTGACGGTCTTACAGAAATGTACGCCGGTACAACGGAAACAATTCAAATGGTTCATCGCATTGGCAATTCGCAATTTAGAAAAATAATTATTCTTCTTAAACAACTTCACTTCCGTCATTTTATAAACTGATGGCTGAATTCATAAACGCCACTTAAGCATTTGACTAGATATTAAGTAGTTAAATGTCCTTCAACTAGTTGTCAACCTATACAGAAACGTCACTTTAATTAAAGCTCAATTTGAGTGGATTTTCTGAATTCGGCCATTAGTTAACTTATAATATATTGCACGTTCAAAATAAAAAAAACCTGCCAGGCATTGTGATGGCTGTCGACTTTTAAGCCCATAAATTCCTCTATTTCTTACGACTGATATTATCGTTATTCACTTTACTTGATTTTTGTGTTGTGGTGGTCTGCTAAATTTATAATTCTTGTTCCCAGGTCTGCATAATGTTAATATCATTAGAAAACTATTATTGGCGGTACACATCGGCATCGGAACTAGTAAACATGATCCTGGCCTTCACGGAGCAGCGAGCGTACGCGCTGTTCCAGACGGCGGAGTTCCTGAACCTGTCCGAGTCCATGGTCCAGATGATCATGTGCCGCAACCTCGAAGTCCCCGAAGTTCGCAAGTTTGAGGCCATGCTCAGCTGGGCCCGCAACAAGATCAAACCCAAGTCCGCAAATAAGACTGACGCCAAAAATGAATTTAAATGCATTATGGAGAGGCTCGCCAGAGATTTAAAGCTGTACAGAATTTCACCGCAGGAATTGATAAAGGTGGTGCTCCCGTCGAAAGCGATAAAGAACGAGCGCATCCTGGAGACGCTAATGTACCAGGCCAACTCAGGCATGTACCGGATCCAGGACAGCTACATCGAGGCATGCCAGCAGCGCCTGCAGAAGCAGGACTCGCGTTTCTCCGAGTTTGAGAGTTTCGATTACGGCATCTAAGCCAGGAGCTGTGAGGATTATCAGTGTATTAGATAGATTTTGAAGAGAGACTGGCCTGGTCCTTCTTACATTGTGGTATGTTGAAGCCTTCTAAAGTATTATTGTTATAGATGTACTCGAGTAGAGTTGCGAGAAATTATTGTACACTTCTCGGATACCTATTCCTTGTTGTTGTTCATTGATACCTATATTTTTTACATCTAGACGTGTTCAACATAATCATCTCTATTTTTGGTACCATGAACTTTGCGGTGAATTCGTGTGTAGTTTCGCAAGTAAACACTTCTGATCGACTAGCATAATGTATCTTGGTTCATTTTCTCCATACTACTGTGGCTTGTTGCTCACGAACTACGAGTAGAAGGTTTGGCATAACAAATTAGGGATGCTAGTCGTTCTGTATAAGAGGAAGCATGTTAACAAATTAGTAGATATTGGTACAAATCATATATCCTTTTCTGTCATGCTTAAAATAATATAAGCGTGGTTAAAATGACTCCTGATGCATAAGAGATTATCCGTACACGTTTAGAAATATATCTGTAAGTTTATATCAAAGTTTACATTCATGCATCAAAAAGACACTCCATGCGTTTGAGATCTTCAGACGTTTCGTGTAACTAAGTCGGTCGATTCCGATTAATTGAAAAAAGCATATCTACAAATCATTGTTTCATGCAAACGCGACTGATTCACCAATACGTTAATTCGTATTCTAAAATTCGTAATATAATTACTACTTACTAATTAATAAATAAAACGATTAAAAAGGAATCTTAAGAGATGTACAAAATGATAAACTCATTGAGGATAATATGGACGTTGCATTTGAGAGTTGATTTGTAGAATAAAAAAATTACGACGTCTTTAGCGAATGTCGTTACTGAGATATCTTATTAACCTGTTATTGAATTTTCTTACTAAAAATATTTACTCACTGTTACCTACTCATGTTTATCACTTCTACTTAATTTTTTTCCTTGTCGTTTTGTTGTACCTAATACAATTACATTCTTAATGTTTACGAATTAATTTGGGACATCCAGAACGACTTCTGTTTAAAAGAAATTCTGCAGAACGATGTAAGTATTCGATAAACATTTTCTTCAAGACTAAGAAAGGAATCCAGTCTTCATTGTGATTGAGTTTAATTAAACCAATGTAGGTACTATAAATTAAAACGCTACCTATATTTGAAAACAATTATTTTATTGTTAGACTGTTAACCCTGTTCTAAATCTGGAATTACTTGATTCTTCCGTAGATAACTATTTGATATTTTTTTATTTATATGTAATATAAACACAATCGGGGAAGGGAAAAAACAGCATGTATTTTCTTAAAATAAACATAAATGTAAATTATATGTGTAGATCCACAAACAAAATATAGTGAATGTATTAGACTTAATGAAACTTGTTCTCTTTCCTCCCATTTGGTTTCCGTACGTATTGCTATATCCGTATCTGTAAATTTAAATCTTGCACAACACCACTTTGTAGATACATTATTAATATCTAACTTCATTATCCCTTAAGTACCTTATTGAGTTCAATAATTCATAGTTACAAAGCTCGGTCACTTTGTGCAATTTCTTTACAAAAGCGGCACTCTAAAATCTTAACCTAAAATTCAAAAATAAATTTAAATAAATTTAAAAAATATTTATAAGTTTACTCCTGAATATGGGACCTATCGAAATGTCGACTTTGGGAAATATTTCCAAAATATGGCACGCGTTGTAAACCGTTATTCTTAATTATTTATTTAAATGTAAAACAGAACATTTTGGAAAATTGTTAAACACTTTTAAACTTCTGAATCTTTTGAATTATTTTAACTAATTTATCTATGATTGGAATTTGTTTATTAATACTTGTAAGGACAAACAGCAGATTTCAGTTATCAAGCTATCATAATCACCGCCCATCATATTTTTCTGCTGGTTTACTATCCAATACTTATGTAAGGCGTTTGTGAAGAGTAACACTGTATTAAATATTCACTGACTGTCTAACGGAATCTTCTAAAACAATTTAAATGTTAAAAGATTTTTATCTCTTGTTATAACTATCTGTATAAAATAGTTAGCGCTATATCTTACCCGGATAATAAATGCCAATTTTACAATTTTTCGTTTTAAAAGATGCCTTAAAATTTAACGTGTGTGTATTCTCCACACAGATCAAATAGGTAATCATTTTTATTGACATTCCCATACTTAGTCAAGAAATTATAATGTGCAAATACTATGTTTATTTTTGGTGTGAAATGTGCGAAAAATCTTAATGAAATGTTAAATATTAGGGTGTTAATATATAAATATGTAGCCTAAATTTTTAAACGTTTCTAAATTTCTGGCAAACAATACAAAAAGTCAAGTTGAATTGTTGGTAAAAATTTTATACTCATGGAAATTACATTTACAAAGTTAATCTTCAATTGTTGTCAATGATTTATGACGTTTATATTTACTTTGTCGTGATTTTGCTCAAAGCTTTGAAGAAAATTTACGCCGTTAACCATTAATGCATTTATTTATGGTGTCTGTACTCTGTACTATGAACTCTCTCCAGTTCATTATGTACCAAATACTCATCTGTAATAGGTTTAATTTGGTAAAACACCAATAATGGACGTGCCGATAAGTTTTCTATTCCAAAATTTTAACCTTCCTGTGATCGTGGATGTTGCTATTTATGTACTTATATGTTATAAGTGGTATCTTCAAAGAAAATGAAAAATATATATAACTGTTATTTTGCATATGCAAGATGAATATTCAATGAAATATTAAGTGGTGAATAAATTTTTTTTGTGTATCTATTTTACTTGTGGTTTTATTGAATTAAATTCTAATAAGTCTTCAATATAGATAATCGAAGTTGCGTGGCCGAGAACAAAGCAAATAGTGTAAAATTACAATGCGCCAACTTGCTGGATAACACACTGCATCCATACCTACAATAGGGGTCATCCATAAAGTACGTATAGTAAAAGTAAGTATTTTTGACCCCTTGTCACAGTTGGTCACATTTGTGAGACCCCCCCCCCCCCTCCCTATTATGACGTCACATATTTTGCAATTTTACAACTAGAAATTAATAAATTAAAACAGCAGTTCCGGAATTAATTTTATTTCCATTGAAATTATTTTGTTATATATTCAAATTATTTTTTTAATTTAATAACTCACCAACAAAACGATTTATTCCTTATGCATATACAGAAAGAATTGGAAATATTTTTAAGTTACTCGTTAATAGTTCAAATTTGGCATTTTAACACTTAGATGTATTCGTTTTTGAAATGTGACGTCACAAAACTTAGGACCCCTCCCACCCCTTGTCACACAATGTCACACTTCGTAGACCCCCTCCCCCCTCTTAACGTGTGACGTACTTTATCCTCGTAAGTCCTAGCATTTTTAACGCTCAGTAGTGATTCCATCCCAGTGTACTAAAATAAATTATTAATTACGATAAAGTTGAAATTAGAACCAAATCAAGCAAAATGCCAGGTCTTAACGGTGTACATTAATTTGTACTAAATAAAGTACAAAGGGACTTACGAGGTTATGGATGACCCCTAAAAGACGAATGTCCAAGTTTTATACTTACGTTTAATTTACGCGTAGAGTCGGGAAATCGTAAAATATCTCATTAAACAAATCATTTAAAATCTGAGAAATGAGTAAAGGTAGTCTTGATTTTTAGGAGTTGTCCTCAGCCATGCCAAAAGGTAACCAAATAAGACCGATAATAATAAGTAGTGCACGGATCAGGTTCCGCGGCCTTTTTGGCATAGTATAAAGAGAAGGGAAGTAGGTTATCTTCATACAAACGCACCGTGCGCGGCTTGTATGTATGCGCCAAAGTATCTATGCGTCGCCGCACGCACACTTAAACAAATCTCAACCCACTTAGTAAAGGGGAACGGATCGAGATTTTGTTTAAGTGTGCGTGCGGCGCGCGCGGTGCGTTTGTATGAAGATAACCTACTTCCCTTCTCTTTATACCTACTCTGTTTTTGGTTTGTTAGAAAAACTAGTCCAATTATTATTAGAAACACTATTTGAGGCAACTACTTGCTCTATTTGCTCCTCTGCTGCACTGGGAGTGAAGAAATAGCATAATGCTGCAATAGTTACTAAATAAATAAAGACAAATAGAAAAGTCATCAAATGACTTCATGTTGAAAGGGGCATAAGTGTATCCGCCCGTAAAACAATAGGTTAGCCGGAAGGAAGTGGCTACTCGTCCTCGGAAGTGGTTGGTCGGTGTAGCGTCAAGGTGAAAACAAAGAAATGACGAAACACTCAAAAGGGGTGAATTCTGAATTCCGAATTTCGTTAGAAAACTCGTCAAACAAATTTTGTAGTTCGTACATTTATCCGATCGTACTGAACTTTTTATACGTTAATGGATTCTGATACATATATAGTAATATCATTTAGCCTATGTTTCCTAGTGCTCAAACTATATCCATACCAAATTTCATCAAAATCGGTTCAGTGGTTTAGCCTTGGATACGTAACAGACAGACAGTTACTTTCGCATCTATACTATTAGTATGGAAATAATAAATCGAATGAACGTTTTTTCTATTTCTATTTCTATACATAATACGAAATAGTTCATCATTTGTTGCCGAGAGTCCGTTGATGTCTTTTGGTGCACTCGCTTGGCATTCAAAATGACCCATACAAAATTCGCAACGCCCCTGAGTGTACGACTTTTACCTAATCCTAAAAATTTGGAGCAAATGTGAAGAAAAAATAATTACCACAAGATAATTTAAGAAAAACTAAAAACAGCAACGCGCTTGAGGCCAGTTCACTTTCACGTAATATTTGCTTATATAAACAAAATCAATTAAAAGTACCTACGTCTTACTCGATCTAAAGTTCGTTAGACACTCTTCCTGTCAGAATTCTTTGAAATTCCTCCGTCTCGCCAGCAAAGTCATCAGTATTTATTTAGTTCAAAAACCCACCATCGCCCATAAAGACGCTGTTAGTCACTCACTGCGCTCGGAGCGTTTGACAGTTGGTTACGTGAAACGGAACACGCTGAGAAAGTTCCGCAAGCCACCGCAGGTAGCGCTCGGGTGCCAGTTTCCTCGCAGCGGGCACGCGGCCGGCTGCCTGTTGCAGTGCGCGGTGCGAACTAACACACGCGAGTTCGCGGTCATAGGCTCGAACGAACATCGAAACCGACGGTCAGTGCAGTGACCATGATGATGGACAACGGGATGATGAACAGCTATGACGGGTATCCCGACGGCTATATGGAACAAGAAGAGGAGTGGGAACGTGAGGGTCTCCTGGACCCGGCCTGGGAGAAGCAACAGAAAAAGGTCAGTTTCGACACCGCTGACACCGGTAGTAAAGGATTAATCGAAAAAATAATAGCAGAATCGCTGCCTGCGTAAAATATTGCCGATTTAATCTTATCTTGTCGTGAGTCATGTTTGTTATGTTTGACGATCTGTCTGGCTTTTCTGCAGGGATATATTAATCCAGCCGACACAGGAGACCCCGTTTATACCTGTACCATTAATTCACACTACATCTGATAACGATTTTAAATTGCTGGTGCAGATATATACTTGCCAGTTTAACAAATCTATTTTTAGGGTTCAGCTGCCAACCATATCGTCTTGCTTAATAAATAGACAAGACTTAATACTGACCAGTAGAATTATTAATTGGGAATAAGCTTATAAACATAGCACATACATTAAAAAAAATTAACAATAAATAAATGCAAACATTTTTTTTTTTAATAAAGTCGATTACGCGCTGATTTTCAAATTCTGTATCTAGTTGTGATTTTTCCCGCCTGAGATTGAAAGTAGATCGCGGCCGTGGGACACTATTAAAAGATTTCTTGGAGCTTTTAGAGCGAAAGAGACGCGCGAATGCGGCTTCCTATGGGAGGGAGCGGGTCGGAGAGAGAGGAATCGAATTTCCGTTAGTCATGTCCTAAAATGGGTCCAGCGCAGGCGCCGCTGAAAGCGCGGGCGTGCGACTGCGTCACCATGAAACCCATATTTCAGGAAACCGTGCCTGCCTCTCGACGTCATGTGCATGTTGAAGGTTGCGCGCCGGTGCAGACCCTGACGCGCCCGCGCACCCTGCGCCTCCGACTCGGAATGTCATTAACGTCTTACGAAAGCACTCTCCGATTGAAGGGAGACTCATTTATCAATGTTAAAAGTTTTATGCTCAAGCTTGAAATAGGTAGTTTACCAACGTTTCCTATCCTTTATTTTTACTTCGGAATTCTAGGCAGATTAAAATATTGTGAGTCAACTATCCCATGGTCATCATCATGTAATATTTTTTACGGATCCGTCTGATGTTAGAAATAAAATAGCATGATAAGAACGAGCTTATGTAAATGAGTTGATTCGGCGGCATACTATTCTAAGCATGGAACAATGAACTGGTGAGGCTGAGGCGTTGAGTCTCGCAGGATGTAAACAAAGAGCCTGCGACACCGGTGCATTGGCCGGTCGTGTATGGCGGTTCAATGTCGCGGCCGACCAGGCTGCTCGATTCTCGGGCCGACTGGAATCAATCTACCGCAACCGGGTCACTAGCACAGTCATGACGAAGCTTCCCTTCTTAAGGAATACCGAGAAGTATTACCGACAACCCAAGCCAATTAGTCTTGCGAACGCACACTTTCTAAATGTGACACAATTTATTCTTAGTAATATTAAACCAATTCACCTTCCTGACGTCATGATTACAAATGCAGATGGAAAGCTTAATGATTAATCGAAAGAAACAACATGTTATCGAAGGTAAGGTCATCTATTCTAGAAATCAGCCGTGAAAGTGGCGAGGACGAGCAAAAACTGGTTATAAAATTAATAATTTACATAAAACTAATATTTCTCTGTCGAGAGTGCAAAGCGTGGTGGATGCCGTTTATTGCTGTTTAATAGCTGGGTAACGATCACAACATTGCGATCGCATACCGCACTTGAAAATAAATGACTTTACACATACAATTACGAGGAAACATTCGATCTGTTATCGATGCACGTGTCGAAAGAAGGAACACGCCAATCCATATTTTATTAGTGTACCCGTATTCCAGCCGTATGTACCTATGTCGTCCTAAATCTTATTTCTTAAGCATCTTGCGGTGTCCCGCGTCTTCCAACCGAAGAGTTATCACCTTGGCATACCTTTCGCGTAATTCTTGTGAACCCGAGGTCGTCGACTTAAGTTCGATAAGCCATAATGCATTTTCAAATAAACGCATGCATTTGAAAGCATTGTGAACAGTTTGGAACATTTAAAATTTATTCAGATGATCAATATTCTAATGTTACGTGGGTAGAAGTTTGATGTTTATCGAACGATAGAGGTACCGGTAAACGCTACCGGCGAAAGTTCTCCCGTTCCATACATCTGGATTGGATTTTCAAAAGTTAATATTGAGTGATTTAAAATATTTGATGAAAATAATGACATAAGAAGACAAACTCATATTTCGAAACATTTTAAATTTCACTGTCTGAATTATTATTTTGCCTCAGTGTTTTGTTCTCTTTAACTGAATCAAAACATACTGATGAAGATATGCATTAATGAAAATAAAATGCTAACTATTTTAAATTCTGCATCAGAAAGAACTACACGTTTTTACTTTGGCATGGAAAATCGGAAAAAACTTCTCGTCAAATAATAAAAAATCAAGAAATACTGCTGAAGCATACTCTTTCTTCAAGTTTTCGTACCTAATAAAGACCTACTTACTACAGGACCTAAGATGACAATCGATATTCCTTGATTCAATAATATACAATTGTTGCTTTTATATCAGCAAATAAAGGTTTAGTCTTCCTTAATAACAAAACGTGAGTTCTCTTCAATATAATATAAAATAATTCGACAAGTAGAATAATTAAAATAACCACAAACGTTCAAAGAGGTCGATGAGTCAATGCAAAACCATCTATGAGTTTAAAGTTCCATTTAACTCTTCGGTATTTGAAGTTATACATAACAAAAGTACAATATAAACTTATTAACCAGCAAAGGAATAGGCGGCACTCATTAGGCGGACCTGAAGGCGAATTTAAAAAAAATTGTACGTAATTAAGGCGTTGTTAGGACAAGGTTAAAAAAGTTCCTATGTGTTACGAAAATTAACCGTACAATTATATACCTTATTAAATGTAGCCATAAGGCATATAATTGTATTGCTAATTTACGTAACGCAGAGGAATTTTTTAAACTTTTTCTTAACTACGCCTTAATTACGTAAAAAAATTTTTAAATTCACCCTTGAATCGTTCGTTCTTAACGAAGTTAGTGTACCTTCATACCGAGTTGTTATGATTGTTGTCATAGTTTATTTTTTCCAATAATAAACAAACCTTAAAAATAACGTTAATGCATAACGTGATAATTATTAAAAACTAGATTTTACCGGCAACTCCGTCCGCTTGGAATTCGCTTATCGTTGTTCACTCGAGAACCGGGCATTTTTTAGAATTAAAAAGCCTGTCTTGACGCAAACATCGTTCCGTTGCGTTACTGCGTGAAAGAAGGACAAACTAACAATAGTAGTTTATGCAACGGTTGCATAATGATAGGCCTTAAAACCTTAGTGCGGTTTTATGAAACGAGCTTTTAGCGAGTTTCATAATAAGATCGCACGTGTGTTTTAAGGCCAAATTATGCAGAGTTGCATGCATAACTTTATCTACACACATATTATAAATCCTCCATGATGGGTTCAGAAACAATATTTTCTGGCAACAAGTTATTTGTTGCAATCGTGGCTGCATATTTCCGATATCCGGCGCATTTTCACATCACACACACTCCGAGAAGACTACTTACTATTCATATTTTCAACTAAAATGTAAATTACAAACCACTTTTTCTATTCAATTCAACAACAATTCTACTTTCGTTCAGCAAACCACCAACATGGCGGCGTCCTCCGTCAAGACCATTTTTTTAAAAATCATAGACAAACGGATGAAGTCTCTATTCTCACGTCACTCGAGATCAAATATTGTGCAGTTTATATTAAAAAAACATATTGAATTGACGTTTCGTATCAATAACTGTTTTAATATCTATGGATACTAGAATAGAGACCCACTTGAGTTTTGACAGCTGTTCCAAATTTAATCTCATTTCTTTACTAAAACCGATAAAGAAGTCATGTTATTTCTTTATCGCAGCACTGGTTTTTCCTAATTGGTTGTCAAAATGGTTGTCATTTCCTACGGTTTTTGATTAACCAATGGAGGTTTTATGATATGGGTGTAGATAAAAACACTTTTTAATTTATAATATTAGTAGGGATTATCATTCTGGTCTTACCAAATTTACCACTTGTGCATGAAAGTTTCCCACAAGTACTGAATCGGGTAAAACTAGAAAAAATACTGTATTAAATTATTATATACCTAAGATCTCGAGATATGTATGTTTTTTGGCTTTCATATTACTTATAAGGTAGGAAATTTAAAAATTACCATATCCCTGCAATAGACGTCGAACTCAAAATTTAAATTATTTATTTTCTAGTAGGCCATTCGGGGTCTTTTACATGTCTGAATCTGCAAGCGCTTCGAAAGGTGACATCTACAAAGAAGCGCCGCACGAAATTCAACAGTGTCTTTTTTCAACCAAATATTACACAGATGAAACTAAAACGAAGGCATAAAGGGCAACAGACAACCTGACACGACACCTAGGGTTTTACCATAAGCAAAAGATCAATTTAATCGCATAATTCACAAATATTTAATAACTATGTTGACGCGCTGTTATGTGCCGTACTAGTTACGTAAGTTCTTGACATGGCTATTTTTTCTTGTCGGTATTGGCTCGCTTTTGGCACGATCTCAAGAACTGGTGAATAAAACCAAGCGTCGGCTGTTTGTGAAACTCAGTTTTCACGGTTAGTTGAAAAAAACAGTTTAACACTTTGTCACAATTTGTGAAAAATTGTGTTTTGGCTCAAGATGCTTTTAATCAAGGTTTACTTTACACATAAAAACTGAGCACGGGTTTTTAATAAAAACTGAACTGTTAATAGAATGCTGAGCTTCCTGGAAGGTTTATGAAACTGACCAGAGCGTTATGATTACGATAACCACAACCGCTATAGGACATGCGGAATTAGATGATGATGATTCATCAAACTTTCCAAAAAAGAAATCAACAGATGTTAAAAAAGGAAAACTGTACAATACTGAGTAACATTTGGATATGTTATAGCATAAACATCAATGGCCTTGAACATTGAACTGCGACACGAACACGGAATTAATTTACATTAAGTTAATAGCCAGAGATATGAAACTTTCTAAGCAGTCGCTAACATAAAAGCACATTTTGAACCT
This sequence comes from Tortricodes alternella, assembly GCA_947859335.1. Lineage (NCBI taxonomy): Eukaryota > Metazoa > Arthropoda > Insecta > Lepidoptera > Tortricidae > Tortricodes > Tortricodes alternella. Next base: position 14,130,887 of record OX401968.1, read on the forward strand.
GCTTTCCAGTTCACAGACTCAGCACGATTGACCCGACATTACGAAATCTATCATCTCATTAGAACGCTGTTAGCCTCACGATATAACTCACAAAACTTTGCACAACATGGCAGAATCATTCAACTTTCAATACTGATCTATAAACAATTGCATGATCAAACTGATATTACAATTTACTGGCGAATATTTTGCAATAAAGAATCCGGTTTAAATGTTTTGATACTAGGCAATTTGTATTCAAAATACGGTACCGACTTCATACAAAAATCACGACCAATTTGCAATGAAAAACTTTCAAACATAAATGCATTTTGTGATTACCCGTGCCTAATCTGGAAACAAGATTCACAGTCATTTCAATAGCAAACGACTTGAAATATTAAAGTGAAAGCCTTACAGAATTTGTTGTTTCATAGTTTATGATTTGAGAAATCTAAGTACCCTGTCTCTAAATTGTTTATTTTATATTTAATATTGGCATCTGTATTGAGGTAACTCGGAGATTTTCTAGTGATAAACACCACGAAATGACAGGGGTACATGTCGTACGTAGATAGACACACACTCGGTTCTTACCCACGTCAATAATATCATTTTAAGTGGACCGGTTCTTGAGCGGACAGTCCTGGGCACGTAGACACAACATATTATAGACCCTTAACATTAGTACACTTGCATTGGAACCAAAGCGATGCAATTTTAAATAACCGAAACGATTGAAATAATGTCTGTCTCGGAGTCAATTAATTTACGGTAACGTGTTTTATTCAATAAAAACCATAATGACTCGTTATGGAAGTACCTCACTCCGGGTGTCCATTTTCTTTGCGGCTGCGCCTCCACGTGAAATACAAATTTGTCATATGCTCGAGTTTGCTATTAATTGTATAAAAGTGTTTATTTGATCATTTTACATTGTTTGTTGGTTCCGTCGTGTATTCGAGCGCGCCGAGGAATGGATAGGCGTCGGCCCGCCCACTCGCTGCACCCAGGTGCGTTGCTGCATCGGACTTTGTGTCAACCTTGTGTTATCGTTTCACAATCCCCTAGTCGCATTTGTGTAGTATGCGGTATTATTCCCACTCGCTTACGAATCAGCTAAGCCACAACAATAAGTTAGTTTATTGCACAGGTATTGTAATTAAGCTTGCTGGCAGAATTGTGACATGAATAAACATTCATCTCATATATCGCTGGTTAATGAGTTTTGATTTGCTTATGCAAACGCTCGACACTGTGTATAAGACATTTTGGAGTTAGTGCGTGATTTTAAAGTATAACAATATCATATCACGATAACGAGCGAGCGAGGATACGATGTACCGCCAGGCAGTGGACGGACTGCAGGCCAGCCGATGCCAACACGGTCTATTTCAATCCCTGTCCTCTCGCCCACGCGAAATGCTTACACTCACTTGCTATTATAATTAGAAAAACGTTCTATATTTATTATTGGCTTCCAAAATTCAACACGCATTCTATGAATCAAGTCGGCGTTTGAAAAGTTTATAATTGTGTTTCAAATCAACACTGCCCCTATCTGTTGCTGTCTTTATCGCACCCGTACGTTGTCTCGGCTTTCCTGTCTGATTATCTGCTTAGATAAATCCAGTCGTCGAGTGAGTATGAGGGGAGTTATTATTCGTTTAGACCCCCAGCTGTACAAAATAGTAAATGTGGGCCGTAAGCTATTGTGTGTGCGAATTACTTTACGAACGACCTTGGCGGTGTGAGTGCATGTTTCCCCGTTACATATTGATTAGGAGTGCGCGAATTGACATGCATCGAGTAAGGCTACATGTTATCTAAATTGGCGGTGCTGTAGTCGTCAGCAGAAGATTCATATTGTGGCTGACTAGCGAGTGTCGGATTCCGTGCGTCAATAATCAGATATCAGCCTACACGCTTCCGCTGCAGCGCGCCGAAATCTATGTGCCACTGCCGCCACTGTATTATAAATAAGCTTCGGTCTCTGATTAACGGTAAACAACTGTCCCCTTTTACAATGATGCTCAAATTATCTTTTGGATTAAATCATATGCCTGCTGGACATCATGTAAGGTAATGGCTTATCTTACAGAAGAGCCATTGTTTTTGTCTGTGAAGTATGCTTTATTAGATAACATGGTTTATTCCTGGTAATAAATTTGAATTTGTTTTCCAACCGGTCTCGGATTTCGTCATCTCCAGATCATAGATCATGTTCAGTAGCCTAAACAGGCAGACCGTAGCGGCTCAGAATGGCCGCTGTTGCGAATGTATTGTTATTGTTCACAGGATGTCTGGATCAGCACCCATCCGCTATAACTTTATTCATTAATACTTCTTAACCCACGGTTTATTGTCATTCCATTGTATTCAACCTAAAATACCTTCTATTGGTTAATCTTATCGGACAACTGTTATATATTATTAGAATATCTTAAATCTATTGTCTTAACCTTCTCACATATTTAATTTAATATTGAAGTCAAAAGGTATTCTTGTGTGTATTGCAAGAGATGGCGGGACATCTAGATTAGATACACCACAAACATTAGTGCAACATACTTAACGCATACGAAGGAACTAGAAATAATGTCGCCGGTACCCGGTCCCGCGTCAAACCGGCTCCGACTCGATCGTTGTCACGAAGTCGCTTTGATTCCACGTCTTCGATACTTTATACTTTTTGTCCGTCGACGTGTCTGTTACCTGCAGTGCTTTGTCTCCATTGTGTAGGTTAGGTTGCACAATAGCACTGGTGTTTTCCGTTTCTATTCAATTACCGCAAAGCTTATAAGTACTGGCAATAAGTTATTTTTTTAATTACGTTTTTCAATTTTAGACGACATTTGCGGAATGCTAATAAATGTTTCCTACGTGAACATGCAGTTTTTCGCTTATGAAATGTCATATAAATTTATATTTCCTACGGAAAATCAAAGTAGCGTATCATTCCGAGGTGACGGGAGCTGTCCGGAACCCGGCGGACAGTCCATGGTCGACTTCAACATAACAATAGCCGTTTGAATGCGGTGGCCAACTTCCAAAGCAGTGTGGGTGGATGGAGCTGTTTGGCTAATGACACCGATGTTTACTTACCACGCTAATTTTCACCAAATAACAACGCAGTATTTATTATGTAAGTGGTGCAATGTCGAGTTATTCGAGCCATTTATTGCACTTTGACAAGCGTGCCGCCAAGAAAGGTAATGCGTCATTGTTGCGAGAATGGTGACCGTTCTCTTTTGTTTTGTCTGTTCAAAATAACACATTGTTCCAAGGTGCTAACTACAATTGACTAAATTAAGCGAGCTAATATGTTAATCCTTCTACTTTCGTTCTCCCTCGTCAAGTTATGACACAATGTACAATAAAAATGCCTAATTCGTAAGCTGAGAGCTTAGCATAGCAATAAGAGGAATTACTGACCATTGTTCCATGCCTGTTTATATTTTGAGTCGGCTAAAGCTAGAGCTTTGGCGTACCAAAGCTGTGTTTCTGTTTTATAATGTATATAATTTATACCTGTATATTCTTTATAAGGAACTACAAATTGACTTGGCATTCAGCAGAAGTCAACTAATTACAAGTTTTTCTTTAACCTCACTGGTTAGTTAGTACTAGTGGATCCGCCACAGCCTCGCGCGCGGTATTTTCCAAACAAACAATATCAACCCTTTTCACCCCTTTAGGGATAAAATCTCAAAATATCCCTCCTTAGTGAGAGGAATATCTCTTCCAAATTTCAAACCTTTAGGACCACCCGTTTAGGCTGTGCGTTGTCTATAAGTGAGTCACGGTATTGTTTTATATGTATTGATGATGTGTGGGTCAGCTCTTGGAAGTCAATTCAAAAACTATTTCTCGTGGATAACAGGATGTCAGATCAGAACAGGCTGAAATTTGGTACGCATATGATCAATATGGCAATAAAGCTTCTTATGCAAGCTTAAACAAAATCCTATTTGTTCTTAGTATTTCATTAAATAAATAAAGTACTTACTAAGAGAATCTTGTAAGAACTCAATTTGAATAAAAGGATATAAGATTCTAGACTAAATATTCCAGTAAATCTCTAGATAGGTAAGCATTGAGCACTTACGCAAGAAAATCGCTTTGCGGTAATAACTGACCAACGATCAAGTTATACATTTGTAAAGCTGCTGATTATCTTGGCACTTGCTGTTGTCGCTTACAAAGTGTCGCTGTTCTATAAATTCACAGCCAGTAGCGCCAATTTGCTGCCTTTATGACTTAATTAATTATCGGATTCGATTCGTTTAGTGGCAGTTTGGCATTACAATGTACTTACCATTGATCCAAAATTTGTTCTTGTCAACTCGTGGAACTTTGTTTAGACAGAAATGAAATGCAAAATGCGACTACAGCGTAATGAGACTCCGAAATTACCTAGTAAAGAGGCTTTAAAGAAGAATGTAGGCAAGTACGACTGATGTGAAATAAATAACTTAAAAGCTCAGCAACTCTTTAGCTCGATTGCTTTACCTACCCTGCCGACCTTGCCTGCTCGTTTGGGCAAAGATCGCTACAAGTGAATTAACAAAACAAAAGATTCGATGTCCACCTGTAATATTCAGACCCAGCACCATCCTAAGTACGTGATGCTTCAAGTAAAAGCATTGAAATTATACAGTGCAGTCTTAACATGGCGCGCGTCGGGAGAGGCAAAAGTGAAACGGATGAAATATAAGTCGAGTGGCTTTCCACAGCATCTTCACACGCGCGATAAAAGTGAAAACACAATAGGGGATAGCGGGATTTAATTGCAACAAAAAAAGGCTGTGGCTTATTATCCAAACTGGCGTCAGTTAGTTACAATGTAAAGTAGAAATTTATGCTCGGATAAAAAAGGACTTGAAGCTTGCAACGTCTCGTTTGTTAAAGGATTAAAAGATTCACAGACTAATATCTTTTATTCCTTTAACAAACGAGAAGTTGCACGTTTAAAACAAACCCAAGATCCACATATGAATATAACTAAAGAGATTATTTAAATGTGTACATAATATAAATTATTGGATGATGATAATAATCCTACGTAATGGATACATATGGAAGCAGTGCCTCCCATAAAATAACAATGAATCTGACTGGTGTCACGTACTTGGTGTTATTTACTTGCGATAACATCTTCAAGTTCATGGCCATATTGGCCATAGAAACCTGGGCCTCTATAGGTACCGAATAGACTACTGCTAAATAGATGTACTATATCGTCAATAAAATGGCAAAATAGCGAATGTGAACGTGAAACACGTACAAAACCACGACTCGCTCGCGGTTTCGGCATTTTACTGACGATATAATAAATCATTTGGTAGTACCGAATAGGGGCCTTGGCATGTTACCTATACATTCTCATTAGGTAGAGATGAAGCTGTGATTTTAAAATTTATATACAACACATATTTCGGAAATGCAGTTCCACACCCTGTCAACCTTAATTAACGAGAAATACGGAAGAATATTAGCTGTCTGTCACCGTATCTATATTTGTATGCTGCCAAAGAACTGGGTCGACGGGCATAGCTATTTCAGGCATATCCGCTGTTGCTATGTAAGCCGTGAGCTTAGAATTGCCATAAATTCCTTCCAGTCATTAGCCTCGAATATTGAGGGTATATCGCTTTATTTTTCTATTTGAACAACTGAATAATTTTAAATAAAGAATTTGCTCTGGTTCTTACATACTTTAAAGCGATTTAAACATGTTAATGGTGTATGAAAATAACTTAACATTTTCAAGAATAAAATCTTCTACTGACTTTGATTTACTTTAAACTTTGTTGTACAACTTGCAATGTCTTGTTTTTTTTATTTTTGTCACAAGCACACAACACTTCACCAAAGTTTCATCGTAATCGAATGAATTGTCTAGGTAACGCATAGTAGATAAACACACAAACAAACAACGAAACAAACATTTATATAGTAGACTAGTTGACCCGCCACAGCTTCGCCCGCGGTATTTTCCATACAAACTTTATCACCCCTTTTCATCCCTTTAGGGATGGAATTTCAAAAAATGCCTCCTTAATGCACCTCTAGGGTACTCGAGGAATATCTCCTCTAAATTTCAAACCTCTAGGACCACCCGTTTAGGCTGAGCGTTGTCTATAAGTGAGTAACGGTACTGTTTTATATGTACCTATTGAGGATAAAGGATATAATTTAAATGCATCATTTCAAGGGTTAAGGGAAATAGATTTCTTTTTTCCGATACTAACTTCAACCCTCTCTTTTATCCCCTTCTACTTTTATTTCCAAAAGTTTCTATGCCTATGTCCTGTTTTAAGTTGCACTTAATATAATATCGAAATCCGCCTTGTTCGTCCAGCGCCTCTATTCGGGAACGCTAAGAGATTCTGTAGCGACTCGTATGCCAGATTTATCATCTCGCTCTTACGCATTACGCGTCGTGCGGAAGAGTGGGATGAGAAATCTGGCTTACAAGTCGCCACAGAATCACTTAGCGTTCCCGAATAGAGGCGCATTAGTTTAAAAGTTTATCGTGCACATACATACAATCAAACGGACAAATAGACCAGTCTCTACCAGTCGGATTGTATTTAATGGATTACCAAATTTAACGCAGGTACGTGATTCGTCAGTGTTTCTATATCAGTGACCCAATGTTTGTTTTATTTAGCCAACACAGCCAATCTTACATCATTATTTACATAGGGAAGTATTTGGGCAGTTCCGACTGCTGCAGGACTGTACTCTTGCGAAACATTTCTTGCTCTTACTTTATATTTTTAGAATGATCCGCGGATAACTGGGTTTATTACAGCTATTTTAAAATTTTAGGGACGGTCGTTCATTGTTTAGTACAAAGGCAGATTGGTTTTCAGCAGACGCTGGCAGTAAATATAATTAGCAATCCGGTATATTATTTGTTATAAAACTTTATGAGAATGTTAAGGGGTCGTTGCTCTTTGCATATTATTTTACGCATAATGAGTCATTACGCATAATCCTAATAACTCTTATTTATTTTCTCGCCCGAACCATATTTTATTAATGTTTAAAACATCCATCCTATCATCATATATATATTATTTCTAAAAGGTATTTTTTTGAAGACGCTCAAGATCTCCGTTAATTCTTTACCAAAATTAATGATTTAAGCGTCATTTTAAAGCTTATGTTCGTCGCTTTGTCTTAAAAATACAAAAATAGATTAAAATTATCATTTTCTTAATAAAATAAAAAAAACACTCGATTTGCAAGCGCCATCTATTAACAGTTTGTTTAACTAACATGTCTGTTAGCTAATTGCACATGCAGTCTCATGTGAACAGATGACGCTACTGGAGAGTACTGCGTTAATTATTATCTTTGTCAAAATTATCCGTTACTATATAGGTATTATAATAATACTTATTAAGGCTTTCAATTACAAAACAGCTTGTGGCCAACAACATCCGCGTACGTAAATAAAAATCACTCGAATTGCAAGCGCCATCTATTGACTAAAATTTGTCTTGGCTATTTGCAGACGAATGCCAATAGATGGCACACCCGCAAATACCCTGTTTATTATCTTTGTCAAAATTATCTGCTATTGACGAAAAATAGACAAATAGTGTACTTATAATACTTTCATTTACTTATTCTCACTTTATTATATTATTGTTATCCGGTGTTTGATCACGATACTGTGCAAAAATTCGCACGGATCAGCTAGTAGGTAATATTAGGTAAGGTTCGTTTTAAGGTAAATCGTTCCTGCGGCAATCGAGTTATCATCATCCTCATCATCACCGGCCAAAATACGTTCTACTGAGGGGCCTCCTCACATAGTGAGAGGGACTGGGCAGTAGCCCCAGCCCCATGCGGGTCCAATGCGGATCGTCGAATTAGTTCGCAGATCTGCACGCACGTTTGGCACGACCTGAGTGCTTAGCACACTAATTTTTTTCGCGCTCATAAAGCATTCGTCCCTTTCACACCCACATATTAGTTAAAAAATGACAGATGCTTTATGTGCGCAATAAACACTCGTGTGCTAGGCACTCTGGCCGCGAGTAATTTGTCGCTCAGTGCATCCCTTACATATTTGACTAGTTTGACAGAGATGCACTGAGCGACAAACGACCCGCGGGCATGTCGTGCTAGCCCCCTTGTGTGGGTGCGGTTGTGTTTTTTCTTTACCGAAATGTTCTTGGTAAATAAGAAATTGAATTGCGCACATGAGATCCAAATATCTCAGAGGTGCGAACCGGGATTTGAATCCACGACCCGAGATATCTGTGCACGAGATACCAATTGGCCTGCAATCGAGTTACGCGAAGTAATTATTATGCGAAACGATCACTATGCGTAAATATGCGCGTCAATATTAGCGTATTTTGTGAAAATTTCCAATACAGTCAAAAAGGGGTATCTTTGAATATAAAACGGCCTTGCAAATAATATTAAACGTTCAAACACTGTAATTGGCGGGAAGTTTAAAGTGGGATGAGATTATTGTCATTTTTCGAAAATGTTTCAATTCCGATTTATGTTACCTACCCTAATGTTCAAAGTTACATGTACTTTGAACATTATTGTTTTTCTAAATGCATTTTTTTTACTTCCCTAAATGGTACAGATCTTTTGCAGATCACGACACATTCCTTGGTGATGTGCTGTTGAATCTAATACCTCTTACCTCCCTGCGGTTTGTATTATATCATATACATCGGGCTAGTGGTTTGGCTGGTTTTATTTGTCCCAGTATAACTGTCCGTAGAAATAACAAAAATCTGTAAAAAATGCTTTGAGCTTTAGGGAAAAGAACGAAATAATTTACTATGTACCAAAAGAATCGAACTAATACTATAATTGTTGCCTCTTGGTACGTACCTACCAGGCGTAGGTATATTTTATACGTTTGTTATGTTTGGATAAAAACGGTGTTCTTTAAGAATAACTTGCGTATGAAAATATCCCAGACGGATCTACGTAGGTACCTCGCCCACGCAATCGCTTATTCTAGGCATTTACGTATTTATTTAGAAATCTGTGTTCCTATAGCGATCATCGATATTTCAAGAGCTGCTCGTCATTTTATCGGCGTTAACACCGTCTATTTTGATATTAATTGCCCAAAACGTATAAATAGTAGAGTAACATTTTTATAAATATGCCTATGACCGAATTCCCCAGTACGTATTGCCGATAAAGACTGGCATGCTTACTGCATATAGCTATTATGGCATCAAATCTTATCGTTTGTTTTATCATAAATCAAAACATTACAAACGTGCATTATGTTAATAGATTCATCCGTTAGGAAATAAATCGAATTTTCATATTTGAGAACATACACGTTGCATTCTGTTAATAGATTGGTTTGTTATTAAATAAATTAACATTTCATACCTATTTTTGGGTTATGTGACTTCAGCTTGGCAAAAACGAATAAAAATGTAGTTAAACATAATTTTCTCTTTCTATAATAATACTGAATGTGCGTTGCCCGAGTGATGGATGTTAAGTATCTATATATGTATGTATTTATCTATATAAGTACTCGTATTCGTATTGTTGTCTAGTAGCACAGGAAAAAGTGTTCGAGATATTATTATTATTATTTGTACAAAATATGGGTTTAATATTTCTCTTGTGAAATGAAAATCCTTACTACAATACAAACAGGATCTTAATATAATACGTGATATTTTTAATGTTAATAAAGATATTTTTTTATTGACAAACTTGTTCATACACGTTTTACGTTTACACCTTATTAATTAGTTATTTTTATTTGCAGGTATTGACACAGTTTGATGATTCACTCTGAAAATTATCGGAGGCAGGTCGTAAACCGTGAGTGTAACACAATATCATTATCTGTACCAAATACTACATTCAATTATTTAATGACATGACATAATATGTTCTTACGTAGTCTGTTTTATTTTGGGTTAGACGAAACTTGATTAAGTAAATACATAGTATCAAGATAAAAATACGATACCTAAATAGGTAAAATTTAAATTACGAACAAACGGGCGTGTCAATGTTTGTACATAATTATAACATTAAATGTATGTCGAATAACGGGTCGATATTGTATATTCGATACTTCGATAGTGGGCGATGGCCGATACACCTTCGCAGGTGTCATGCACCCACATTAAATATAGCGTATCAGTCTCATGCATTTGATAGAAATCCAAACTTTAACAGTGTATACTAAGTTTGATTTTGCAACAAAACAATGACATAATTATCAGCCGAGCTTGCCAAGTTTTTTAGTTAATACGCCAAGCCATACACGTTAGTTTAATATCAATCGCCTTGCAATTGTACAAACACGGTTTCCTTATTATGTAATGTACTCTAATAGGCCGTTAATTTAATATGGTGCCGTAGAAGTACTATATTTTAATATTTTAAACAAGTGTTCATTTTATTCTCGTTAAATCAATGAAAGGTTTCATTTCACATATTAAAATGCAGAACCATAAAATAATTAAGAAAAGTAATGCAAAAACGGAAAAGAAGAAAACAGTGGCGCAAAAGATAAGTTGCTATTTAAAATGCAATATTTACATTATCAGACGTTAAAACTATACAAACTGATCATTACTTTACCTATTCTAACTGTAGAGTCATATTAAAATGCGAATGAGCATCATTTACTGTATGTACGAAATAATGATTTCTTAGTTTAAACAAATCATCAAATTAATGTTTCAGCAGCACCCAAATACCTAATAAAATTAAGAAGTCGATGACACGAAGCAGTGATTTAATGATGACTGTTTGAGAGCTATGCCTAATTCGTGCTAATGACATGCATGCACCGTTACCGTCATCGTCCACGCCCACAGTAGCCGTCATCAATTCATCATCAATCAAAATAATCACCGATTGTCTCCCATTAGCTCATTCTTCTTTCTCAACATCTGACCCGCGATTTGTTCAATTGACTTATAATATAAATGTTAATGATTTATATTACTCATTGCTTTCCGAACTTATGATAAATAGTGCCAATTTATTATGTTTGAAAATCAATCATTTGCTGTCAACTGCTCTGATAGGTTTCAATTAATGTAGACAAATCGACTGAACTTATGAACTCTTACGTATCAATAACAAATGTTAAGTTTACATATTAACTAGGATCAAGCTCCCGACAGGTTTATTTTGATTACGCAAAACGTTTTCACTTTTACTTCGTTAGCGCAGTTTATTCGTGTAAAACAGTAAACGGTCAAACGATTTAGGAAACTAAGCTAACCGGTTACCAGCAGCTTTACATTAAACTTAGTGTCTGCGATTAAAACCGCGGAATGCCGCGATTTATACACAGAATCATGTTTCTCTATTGAATAATTCATCAGAACTATTCGTTTTTGATATGCTAACCAAATTAATTAGGCAATAGATATAATTAGCCAAATAAATCAAATTTCACACTTGACTTTCCAATATACGTATCTGACAGCGATTTCGCTTTTATAAGATGATTCGTAATTAAATCTTTAATTAATTAATTTATCATCCGAGCTTTTCTTGCGCTTGACGATTATGGGCGCAGCCCAATGCTGCCAAAGTTATTTACCTGGCCCAACTGCACTTGGCACCTCGCATAAATAAATGCAGCATAAATCATAACTCTTTTGACAGGCCGTTATTTAGTCAAGACAAATAAAGGCCATTATATTGAACTAGTGTTTAGAGACAACGTGTTATGACTGAGGTTAGACTAGTTTGACGCGTTGTTAAATTTAATGACTGTAGTTGTTATGACATCGCTGGTGCATGTTTGGGAAGATAAATTATCATTGCGTAAGAAAATGATCTTTATCGGTGGGCATAGAATACTGGCAATATCGACCTGATGTGTGTAGATCATGTTACTCAGATAAGCTCAAGGTATACTCATAAAGCCGAATGCATAACTTATTTGAAAATACTCAAGATATTTAACTGTAACCTCCAACTAATGTCCCCGGCTCGGACACGGAGGGAAGTGCCAACTTTGCGGCGAGCTGGCGATCTATTCCTGAGACTTTTTTTTCCCCGACGTCGAAAAACTCATAATCTGATACAACTATCTTCTTTCAAGAATTAGTAAATAGATATCAGTCAAGTCTCTGATATAGCCGATTAAAGTCAAAGTCAAACTATCTTTATTCAATTTAGGCTTTTACAAGCTCTTATGAAGGTCAAGGAATGAATCTACCACCGGTTCGGAAAAAATCCTCTACTGAGAAGAGCCGGCAAGAAACTCGGTGAGGTATCATTTTTTCAAATCAGTACACATATAAGTCAACAATGATGTCTACAGTTTTATACAAATCTAAGTATATACCACAGCAGGTACGCTCATCGAGACCCAGGGATCGCCAGTGCAGGTCACGATTTAAGCCAAACGTCCCTGTCCATGACGTAGTCTTTTACTGAGTAATATGCCCTAGAAATAGGAATTCGCTTTACAGTAGATTTGAACATTGTGTCTGTTTGTTCTATTATGTTTTTAGGTATTTTATTGTAAAAACGTGTACAATTTCCTAGAAATGATTTTTTAGTTTTAGCCAGTCTATAAGTTGGTACTTTAAGCTTTCCGGTATTTCTAGTAGCCTTTGGCTTATCTACATTTGTAGGAAAATTGTATATATTTTTTCTGACATACATTATTATTTCAAATACGTATAGCGAAGGCGGGGTTAGTATTTCAATTTCCTTAAAAAATTCCCTCAGTGACTCGCGGGTGCCCATGTTATATATGGCCCTGATGGCCCTTTTTTGTAAAATAAAAATAGACTCTAAGTCAGCAGCTGATCCCCATAAAATTAAACCGTATGAAATAATACTTTTGAAATACGCGAAGTAAACCAACCTTGCCGTCGCTACATCAGTTAATTGCCTCATTTGTCTGACTGCAAACGCAGCAGAGCTCAACGTACTCGCTATGGCTGTAATATGGGAACCCCACTGCAGTTTTGAGTCAAGTGTTAATCCTAGAAAAACAGTTGACTTTACAAATTCAATGTTTTGACCGTCTAATTTAATATTCAAGTGTGCATTAACATCTGGTGTGTTTACTAAAGAAAATTTAATACATTTGGTATTTTTAAAATTAAATTATAATTAAATTATAATGCCACAACGCTTAAGTCTATTCAATGTCGTTCTAGAGGTTCCTCTCATCAAGCATCCAGTTTATTTCAATAACTCCAGTAAACAAGGCTTTGATTTTTATGTCATCTATAAAAAGAACCGTAATGAAGCCACTGGTGTTTTTACTGATACTCTTGCACGTGTTATAAAACTTGAATGTGTAAAAACGGGTCGTATTTTAAGTTTATGATGCATTTTTAACTTACTATAATTCATTCTTTCGAGACCGATATATACCATTTGTCGATCGACGTCACATTTGCTTCTCACTACACGAGTTTCACTTACTGATTAATAGGTCTTTGATTGTTCCCAACATCACAACGTGAAAAGAAAGCAAAGTGTCTGGAAAGCAATGTCATTTATCTATTTACACAATTACAGCACGGCCGAGAATCGCACGCTTGCTTTGTCATATTTGCCTGGTTATTTAGCATTAGCCTTTCATTCTTCGAGTTTTGAATGTGATGACAGCATGTCCACAGTCCATTTCCTTAGTGCACGTTTGTTTGTCGAAGTCGCAGTTCGCCTGTCTACACCTGAGTGACTTATTTTAGATTCGCGCTGACCGTGGTGGCCGCTGCAAGGTGATGCTGGATTATTTTCACATTCTGGGTCACGCCGTGTGTCTTGTCTCAGGGACATCTTCCGTAGTATGCGAGGCCACCCAATGTTTTGTGACACCCTGCTATTTAAGAACTAAACTACTGTACACGAGAGTAATGTAAATTAAATTGTTTGCAATCCTGTTTTATTTGGCTGATGTATAAAAAAAACCTCCTAAGTGCGAGTCGGACTCGCACACGAAGGGCTCCGTACCATTATAATCAAGCAAAAAAACCACGTTTGTGGTATGGGAGCCCCCTTTAAATATTTATTTTAATTTAATTATTTATTTTTGAAGTTAATACATATCTTAATATTCTGTGAATATTTCAAGCGTCTACCTGTTGCCGTTATCAATATCGAGCAAAAACGAGCAAAAAATCACGTTTGTTGTATGGGAGCCCCCTTAAATATTTATTTTATTCTGTTTTTTAGTATTTGTTGTTATAGCGGCAACAGCAATACATATTCTGTGAAAATTTCAACTGTCTAACTATCACGGTTCATGAGATACAGCCTGGAGACAGACGGACAGCGGAGCCTTAGTAATAGGGTCCCGTTTTTACCCTTTGGGTACGGAACCCTAACAACGTTGTTCCGACTTCGTAACATAAATAAAGATTCCGTATTCATCGCGACCTTTTTTGTATTCACAGCTTTCTCATTCGGAATACAAGATATGGCTTTAACCCAACATTCTGTCAGTTTTCTCAAATATCGTGACTGGTCGGGCGAGCCGTTAATCGGATGATGCATGATGCATGTGCATCGTGCGCGTGCTCCTATGTTGTAGGTCAAGTAATAAAGGTATTTTTTGTTTAATATCCCGTGCCAAGTGGTCGACGAATGCGCAGTGAATCATACGTGCACAGAGAATGCAGTCCGGTCACAATGTCCGCAGTGTACTATTCTGCTAGTCTCAGCAATCGCACCGTCATCTATCAACTTGTTGCATTCTAAATAACTACTTTTATGGCGAAACCGCATCTATTTAGTGGTATTAGAATCGAAATTCTTACAAACCGCATTAAAGTTTAAATTAAACTTCCAGGTAGATTTTTTTGCTAATGGTGTTTTAACATTCCTTTGTCATATCCTTACATCTTGGGTCTTATTGAACACTGAAGTATTCAGTTTAACCTTTTGATTAGGTAAAAACAATTTAATGATATAACATTTGTATTCAAGCGGTGTTTTTTCGGAGCACAAAAATCAGTTTTGAGTTGCTAATTGTAGGGTTGACAGCTTATATCTTAACAATGTATACGACTTTAACAATTTTTGTAGTCTTATTACCGTTAAGTATTACAGGGAGCCAATTAACATAATTGAGGCCATTTTTCTCAGTGCCCCAGTAGTTTCTTTATGTCAATTGACAGCCAACGAACGTGCCACGATCACGCACACTTGTTGAATGGTCTGCATTCAATTGATCAGAAGCGGCCTTGGGACCATCTCCGGAACCAATCGCGTTTACATTCAATATGAGGCCATTTCGCAATTACTGACTACCTAAAGGCACCGTAATACCACTCAATTTTGTAAACCATAGATTGGTTGTATCACAATAATCAAACGTTTATGTATTGTCACTTACTGTCATTTCATTATTACCCGGACTTGCTTTGCTACAATTTGTACTACCGTGTACTTCTTGGAATCAATGTAACAGGAAACATTGTAGCTAGATATTATAAAGTATTCCACGTTTTAGCCATGATACTGCGTGAATATGGACATGAAACATCGACCAACTTAGGAGCTATATGTATAGACAAATCACCAAATAGTATTATGGAAGGTACCCAGATAAAAACTGACTTTTCAATACATACATACATATTATCAAGCCTGAAATCCCTAATGGGGTGGGCAGAGCCGCAAGACTACTTGTGGCCACGTTCGATTAATTAGTCCTAAGATGGTATTATGAACCGTATGGTGACAGGTGATCAGCCCATCGCCCATACAGATAGTCCACCGTGTTGTAGAGGACCCGTCCCTTAGTCGACTTTTACCACATGCCAGGATGATAAACATCTGCACGCATTCTATGCTATTTCTTCACTCCCAGTGCAGCAGAGGAGTAATACAGATGTACCTATAAGTATGTATTGCTTGACGGGCTAACATCAAACGCATTAGCGCCCTGTACAAAAATAAGTAAGTAAGAAGTACCGGAGTGCTAATAATCGCAAGCGAATTGGACAGACTGGGGTCGGACCCTCGGGCGTCCCCGCCCCGGTGCAACTGCAGTATTGATTAACGAATGTACTCTGGCACTCGTGTACTTGGACGATATTTTGAGGAAAAACAATAATTGCTTGCTGGATATTGGAATTTAGGATTACTAATGTATGGGCAAAAAACTTTTCCCAAAGTATCAGATCCGAAACTATTTTACTCAAATTTTCATTTGGCAAATAATCATTTGTCAAAACAGCTTATCGCAATTTTACAGTTGTAGTTTATACAAAGTATTGTTTGACAAATAAGTACTTACGTAAAGAACACAAGTTAAACCTAACCTAACATGATGCCAAATAAATGATAATTTGACCAAATTAATAAAATACGAAATGTAAATATGCTAAAGATTCGTTTGGGAAATGAAACTACTGAGATAAGTTTTTTGCGAAGTGAAATTTGGCGAAAAATATTTTGCCTAAAGACCTACACTTGTAATTTCACACAGTTGGTAGCCAAAGATAAGATACTCGTAGTCACTCGAAATTGTCCAGAATAAGAAGGTAGGTAATTTAATATGTGTGCCATATATAAAAGCTAATGTTTTTTTCCTAATAATATTAAATTAAAATATTATTTCCCCATCCATATACCTATGGTTTTGCCTCTTGTTAAACACCGTTTGAAAACCGCAAGTCATAATAATAAGAAACCGGTAGTTACAAACACTGGAATTCTTTACTCTCAAAGTAAGACATGTGAGAAGGAATTATAAGTCCGCTTAGAAGTAGATTAGACGCGCTAGATAACGTGATAAGAGTATGAATGACGGCTACTGATTAAATTCCTCGGGAAATCATCTCTAGCTGATAACGATGTGTAAACAAACAATCGGTCGTCATGTTTCATTCATTGTTTGGATCATGGGCAACGCCAGCACATGGCCTGCACATTGTAATTCTTATCAGATTTGATATTCATTGGGGAACATTTGTGCAGTGGTAGTGTGCATCCTACTATTCGCGCGCAAGCTCCGAGGAATCTTAACTTCTTAATGCCTTTAGGACAACACACGTACTTGCGTAGAGTACAGGGTATGCAAGGCAAGTCGGGGGCGGCGTACTGCGCCCGTTCCCCAACCCCCGACCTCCGGATTTCGCGCGGGGACTGTAGTGGTCTGACACACGGCTTCTCGTGCAATGGGTCAAGGATTCAAATCCCGGCACGCGCATCTGTGTTTTTGGGATCTCTTGAAAGAAATCGAATACGATATTTACCACGAGCATTTGGATTAAGAAAAAACCGGACAAGTGCGAGTTAAACTCGCGTAGAGAGAGTTCCGTTCCGTACATGATTATCTGAAATTTACTAGGTTACTTTAAATACCATAGACTTCTTATAGGTTTTCCTGTAATCTATAGGTGAATAACTATTTTCTGTATTTTTTTTCAAAATGTTAGCCCCAGTAGTTTCGGAAATAAGGGGGGGGGATGGTCAATTCTCGCCTATTTTCCTAAATAACTTCCTAACTGATTTGTTTTATTTAAAATTCAAAAAAATATATATTTAAGATCCTCACCATAAGCCCTTTCATTTGACATGTCACACGATATAGGTAGCTAAACTTTTTTAAATAATTTTCTAATATAACCCCAAAAAGGGCCCCCATGTTTAAAATTCATATATTTACGTCACTTGTCCGTGTTGCGGCACCGACTTACATATGTATACCAAATTTCAAAACTCAATCGGTCCAGTAGTTTCGGAGCAAATTGGCTGTAACAGACAGACAGACAGACAGACGCACGAGTGATCCTATAAGGGTTTCGTTTTTTCCTTTTGAGGTACGGAACCCTAAAAACAACGTACTTAAGGAAACATGCACACATCTGCGAAGAAATTCAAGATGTGTTTGAATCCCCCATTCACCCGCGTAGGAACTACTGCCCTCTCAATATGAGAGGAGGCCTGTGTCCAGAAAGCAGAACGTATCTAGGATGATGATGATGACGAGAATGGTTACCGCTTAACTTCCCTGTTTTGCGAAATGTTCAATTATTTACTATTTTATTAAAACTAACAAATTCAGTTGTATTAATACAAGCAAATGTAATTTCTGTTCACGTTAATGTTTCACAACAGACCTTTAAGGCCCGGGCAAACCAAACGCGTTTGCGGCGCGACGCGTTTCGAACGCGGGCCCGCGCGATCTGTAGAACGGCAAGGCGAATTGAACATAGCACACCAAAGTAGCGCGGGACCGCGGCGGGCCTTTAGAAATGTTAAGCAGTCCTCGTTTGAGTACTAATTATTACTTACTCTATAGATACCCAAATCTGAAATAAACCATTATGTATTAGAAGCAGTCTTTCGTATTCATGTAGTAGAAGATTATAGAGAATTCACACACAAGCATTTTTTAAAGCTTGGAAATAATCTCTTTTCGTGAGCTTAAGTCAACTATTTCATTCCATTAACGGGCAAACCTTGAAACACAATCGTTTCTCCTTCCAGACCTTCACAGCATGGTGCAACAGCCACCTCCGCAAGGCCGGCACTGGCATCGAGAACATCGACGACGACTTCCGCAACGGCTTGAAGCTGATGCTGCTTCTCGAAGTCATCTCGGGGGAGACCCTGCCCAAACCCGACCGTGGCAAGATGAGGTTCCACAAGATCGCTAATGTCAACAAGGCCCTTGACTTCATCGCCTCCAAAGGTATACCTACTTACTGAAGATAGTTACTCATATTTGCGCTGTGTGCGTGAGTGCGTTGAGTATGTGTAAATATTTATGCAGCTTTGATTTGTGTAGCAGTTGTGGCACTGACGCGGAAGCCGTCCATACGAGCAACACAGCTCACGCGCTAAAATGGGATTACTGATGTATGGGCAAAAAACTTTTCCCAAATTATCAGATTCCAAACTATTTTACTCTAATTATCATTTGGCAAAAAATCATTAGTCAAAACAGCGTATCGCAATTTTACAGTTAGCAAATGTATTTTTTGGCAAAGAAGTACTTACGTAAGGGACACAAGTTAACCCTAACCTAACCTACCCATGGCAAAGCAAAATTATGCCAAATGATTAATTGACCAAATGATTAAAATGCGAAATGTAAATATGCTAAAGAATCGTTTGGGAAATGAAACTACTGCGATAAGTTTTTTCGGAAGTGACATTTGCCGAAAAATATTTTGCCCAAAGGGCAGTACACCGAAAAAATGAGTTGAAGTATCTATATATATTATTTCGAACAATTATTTTATTTATAGGTTTTGATTTTAATTTAGTCTTAGTTTATATAGGTATATTCTTTTATAATTAATGTTAGATTTATATTTAGATTTAATTTAGTTTATTTAGGTTATTATTGTATAGCATTATGTTCATGAATAAATAACATTTCTATTATGTCTACATTTCACTGACATAATATTGGTGATCTTGCTTAGATATTTTTAATGGGAATGGCTTGTTTGCGTAGAGACTAGGAGGGATCCAAGAAGAATCTTTGTCCATGTCTTACACGTGGTTTATTTCACTGAACTATAGACTTTCTACAACTTCGTGGCCTAGTTTTATTTCTTAGCTTAGTCAAACATTTCAAATCATCATCTGCACAGAGTCGCGAACTTTATTAAGTGGCAATGCTTATCCCAAATCCGAATCTATTTTTATCCTTAGGTAGAGATTTCTAAGGAAATCTGTTTAAATAAATGATACTGGAAGACAAAATAAACTTTATATAAACCGTTGCTTTTAGTATTTTTATCTGAATCTCTATTTGTTTGAATAGGCATCACAGGAAAAATACTGAATAGATTTTAATGGGATTTTAAGAAGTGGATTAATTAAGGGACTCTGTATGCAGAATCAAATCTTTGCTTCATTGTAATCAACTAACTACAAAAAGACACAGCCATTTTAAATTTAATTTAATGCTGCGCGTGCGTAGTCGCGGGCATAACTAGTTCAGAATAAAGTTAGTTATAATAATCATAAGAATGGAGAGATTGACAAATGAACGCGTGTTAAGCATAGTAATAATTGCAGCTCAATAATGACTCAATAAAAATCAACTAAATTAACTAGATATATAACTTTATAAAATATGTCACTGAATAAATACGTTTCCCTTAATTTTTCAGGCGTGAAACTGGTATCCATCGGCGCTGAAGAAATTGTCGACGGCAACCTAAAAATGACACTGGGTATGATCTGGACCATCATTCTTCGATTCGCCATCCAGGACATCTCCGTAGAAGAAATGACCGCCAAGGTATGTATATCTCTTACTTAAATAACAACTTCCGTGCAATCATTGATTATAATAAGGCATAAGGGCTTTCATAAAGCGTATAAGGGTGTCGTATTCCGTCGTTTTCGCGGGCGGTTATTGGACACCGAGAAACCGTGTCACGCGTCGCAGCCTCGTGTTACCTACTTATTTAAGAGTTAATTTTTAATTTTATAAGCTACTAGCTTCCGCCCGCGGCTTCGCCCGCGTGGACACCCTAATCACCTAGCGGTACGAAATATACTATTATGACCTATTCTCATAACTACCTAA
Organism: Tortricodes alternella; assembly: GCA_947859335.1. Taxonomy (NCBI): domain Eukaryota; kingdom Metazoa; phylum Arthropoda; class Insecta; order Lepidoptera; family Tortricidae; genus Tortricodes; species Tortricodes alternella. Next base: position 14,151,387 of record OX401968.1, read on the forward strand.
TACATGAAAAAAAACCATAAAAAATCGGTCGAGCCGTTACGGAGGAGTGCGACCACAAACACCGTGACACGAGAGTTTTATATATATAGATGTATATTGAATTTTATTTTGAATTTTTGACTGTATGTTATATATTACATGGGCCACCGTTGCCTGATTTAACTAAATAAATAAATATACCATATAGTCCATGAGCCAGGTATAAATTTCGTCAATCATTCCCTCCCGGGCGATAACTCGTAAAATTTTCCAGAATTGTATCATGAAGCCTCGTGAACATCAGCTGCGGTTCCGTGGGGGGGAGTTGAGCAGCGGTAACCTCAAAAGGATGTAAAAAAACTTTTTTTTATTTTTATAGTTCCCTCCCGATCGATAATATGATAATTGTTTAATCGGGAGGGAAAGATTTAAAAAATACCTCCGTGCGTGTAATGATAGGTATCAATGCTCAACCCACCCATGGAACAACAGCTGACATTCACGAAGCTTCATTATACAACTCTCTGAAGCATTTTACGGGAGAGAATTTATCATGAAAACCTGTTGCTGGCTCGCAGACCAATCTTATAAGATTCAAGTTACCCTCAAGAGCTAGCTCCCTATGCACCTTACTGTTAAAAAAAGCTGCTGCCTGGTAATCTAAAGAGCTGCTGCAACTCTTAGTCATTAAATAAAAAAGGGTGGATTTTTAATACTTAGAAAATTATTTGGTTACTTCTATTCCTCTAGCGTTATTAACAACGGAAAGTGAACCGCGATCACTTTTCCTTTCCAGTTTCCTTTTCACTACACTAAAATAACATTTCACATTACAGGAAGGTCTCCTTCTGTGGTGCCAGCGCAAGACCGCGCCATACAAGAACGTGAACGTCCAGAACTTCCACCTGTCCTTCAAGGACGGTCTGGCCTTCTGCGCCCTCATCCACAGGCACAGGCCCGACCTCATCGACTACAGCAAACTGTCCAAGGACAACCCACTAGAGAACTTGAACACGGCTTTCGATGTGGCCGAGAAGTATCTCGACATCCCACGCATGTTGGACCCTGATGGTGAGTTACCTTGTACCATATCGAGTTAGAGAAAGCTCTTTTAGTCAACAGTGGTATGAATATGCCGATGACTATAAGTTTTCCGTGCGCAAAGGGATGATTCAATTTAAGGACTTCTGTATTCCTGGAAACTGCAATGACACGAGAAGGGGTAACTGGTTGAGCGAAATGTATGACGGAGGAATGCTATTCGATTCCAACATTCGAACTAAGTATAATAAGGCAATTCCTTTTAAATAATTTATATGACTTAGCCGACTCTAAATGATTTAAATTGTACTTTCTCGAAGCACTATTTTATGGTGAAAGACTTGCAAGTAAACATTACATTTTATGGACACTTAAATTGCCGACTGTGTATCATCATACTCATGTTTATGCTGGGTATTACAGACCTTATTAACACACCAAAGCCGGACGAGCGAGCCATTATGACCTATGTGTCATGTTACTACCACGCCTTCCAAGGCGCGCAACAGGTATAAAAAAAACAAATGGCCAACCGAAGCTACCGCCAATATCCCTTTTGATAATACCCCGAGCCTTTAACCCAGCGCGCCTTTGTGTGTCACTTATAGCATGAATCAGTCCTTTCTTTGGAACAGTTAGCCCCGTTTAGTAGTAAACAAAAAGTTTCTACAAATCCTTGTAACCCAATACGTTTGTTATTGAGAATTATTAAGATGCAAACATGTTACGGTAAGATGTTTGCACTATTTATTTGGTCCAGCTATTTCCTTGTATTCCGTATAAGGAAAGCGGCTGTCGATTATACCGTTAAAACCTTAGCATCGAACATGAAATACCTCAAGGAAGATAACTGCTAACATAACCATTTAAATGCAAAATTGAGACAAGTCGTCCTTATCAGCGAAAATAACATTTGATTTTATTGAATAATATGTGTCTGTGCGTTATATTTGTTAAGCTTTATGTTATTAACATTACGACATATCCTGTGTGCTTGAGTTTCAACAAATAGCTGACAGACAGCTGATTGAAACAAGTCACTTAAAACTTTTACTGCTCGCTGCTGCTACCAAAAAAAATTATGATTGTGTGCATTTCCAATTTGAAGTTACTATCAAGCAGTTAGCAGCTTTAAATGTAAGCAGTTAGAGTGCATTTAGCTGTAACGATTTGGCATCGCATGAACTAACCCGTGTCGCGCGCGCCGCCCGCCAGATCTGCAGAACACCGCCATGCCCGACGAGCGCGCCGTCATGACCTACGTCTCGTCATATTACCATTGCTTCTCTGGAGCGCAGAAGGTTTGTCCATACAATGCTCATTCGCTTTTATTTGATTCACTAAGATATTTGATGACGAATCTGAGGACGTTTGAACACGACCAATATTTTGAACGAGCCTATAAAATGTATTGCAGTATATTCTGCTGTTTTCCGTCCTAAAACTACACGTAGGTATTAATTTTTTTAAATTCTCTCAGGACTAAAAGACGTAACCTAGATCACTTGATGAAAAAAAAAAAACAACTAGAAAAGATAGTTGATATTGCTGCAGAGTGAAATTATTTTCTGACAAATAATAAATTCAAAGATGTACCATTAAGTATGCTATTCGGTCTAATAAATATATTTACAATTACAGGCTGAAACGGCCGCGAACCGCATCTGCAAAGTTCTCAAAGTTAACCAGGAGAACGAACGCCTCATGGAAGAGTACGAACGTCTCGCCAGCGACGTAAGTATAAACAACATATTTCAAACCGAGATTGAAATAAACTTAAAGAAACTCCTTGAAAGTTAAGCTAACTCTCGGAAAAATTAAAACCAAACAACTTTATTCAGAATATATTTTGTCTCCACAAGTTTTACAGAAATAAACAGAGACAGCTTGAATATTTTCTAATATATTTTCTTTTAGCTTCTGGAATGGATCCGGCGTACTATGCCGTGGCTAAACAGCCGACAGACCGACAACTCCCTTGCCGGCTGCCAGAAGAAACTGGAGGACTATCGTACTTATAGGTACATTTATACTTTAAGAACATTTTGAACCCTGTCATCCATTGTTTCATTATTTATATCCCACTATCTGCTGTCTGATAATTTGAGCTTAATTTGAACCTTAAACTACCAGAGACAAGTTTTTTTTTCTTCTCATACTCGTAAAGTTGTTCTTTTCTTTTTTTAAGACTAAGCCAATTAGGCGTTACAGCCACATACACACTACACCTTCATTCAATTCAATTCAATTTCAATTACTATCTAAATACAAATTCACGATTAATACGGGCGTGCATTTACGTAAAAAAATTATTAAATTTTCTTGTATAAAATATGCTTAATCCTTGTTTCATTTCCTTGCAATCGAAGTGAAAAGCAGAGTGTAAAACTCAAGCATAAAACCCATATTAAAATTGCTCATTTTGTAAAATCTACTATTTTTTATTGACGTACCTTGTACTTTTTCAGGCGTAAACACAAACCACCCCGTGTTGAGCAGAAGGCCAAGCTGGAGACTAACTTCAACACGCTGCAGACCAAGCTGCGCCTGAGCAACCGCCCCGCCTACATGCCCACCGAGGGCAAGATGGTGTCTGTACGTATCGATCCGTGGATCACTCCATTTTGTAACCAACTATTGGACCCGCCAAACTTCACCCGCAGTATATTCCATACAATCTTAATCACCTCTTTTCACCCCTTTAGGGAAGAGTCCTGAAAAATCCCTCCTTAGTGCACCTCTAGGGTACTCGAGGAATATTTCCTCCAAATTTCAAACCTCTAGGACCACCCGTTTAGGCTGTGCGTTGTCTATAAGTGAGTCACGGTACTGTTTTATATGTATTGTGATATAATGGAGGCGAATAGTAAGCAGGTTATTTTTATCTGGGAATATGGAAACCTCGTGAAACCTAACGAGAAATAGAAGATGAGTCATAATGAAAATGAAAATATTGAGTTTGCAAGTAGGCCACATGGGCTCTTTCAAATCTGAAGCTACCAGCGCTTCGAAAGGTGACATCTGCTGAGAAGAAATGCCGCAAGAAACTCAATAGAATCAAGTCACGAAATAATCTACATCTTTTTACCATTACTTATGTTTAAGATAAAAAAACTGAAACTATTAATAGAGATTCTTGTGATACATATCTGTTACAAAATCCTATTAAGTTCTTGCTATTTCTCAATTGATGAATGCATTTAATAGGACATCGCCGGAGCGTGGAAAGGCCTGGAAATTGCCGAGAAGGCGTTCGAGGAGTGGCTGCTCAGCGAGATGATGCGGCTCGAGAGGCTCGAGTACCTGGCGCAGAAGTTCAAGCACAAAGCCGACATCCACGAGGACTGGACCAGGGGTGAGTACCAGCGAATGAGGGGGAATCGTTACATAAAAGACTGCGATCATTTTGTAGGCAAATATGATTGGCATCATACTAATGCACCTAACCTGTGAGGTGCAATAGAAAATCCATTCGGGTTTAGTTTTATGGTCATCCTGGCCCTAGAATACGTCCTGTGCGGCCCTAACATGCAAGACTCAAAGATAAGTTAACCTTTTGACCGCCAAGCATGTCAGAGAAGTAACACGAATTTCAACTTTAAGTCAAGGTAATGAAGAACTTTTTTACAACATGCATAATAAAATAAATTCAATGATGGCAGATAGTCCCAAAAAAATATCTATAATGATACAGAAAATACCTTTTCTGGTAATTATAATATACATGTCGCAATCATTATTGTTGTCCACATTCTAGTTTAATCATCTCAAATCTCCGCCAGCTGCCAACTAGGTCGCTCCCCGCAATTAGTAAATAGAACGCAATGAAATCGACACTAATATAAACTTTCTTATTTATATATTAAGTTATTTTCGTTCGTAGACCTGGTTTAGAAATAAAGATAATTATTTTTGCAAGAATGTTTAAACCTGATTTGTGGAAGGCTAAGGTTTTGTACTAAGTGTGTTTAAATGTCGAAGATGAATATTATCATCTTTAAAAAACCTCAATGCAGAAATACTCTTTTTACTCAACGTAACCAAAATTCTCTGGCTATATAGCTTGATTTACTACACTCAGTATTCTTCATAAGAATACATCGCTATGCTCGTGATTCCATTTTAAAATTCCTTGGGAAGGTTATGAAACCGATCTACTATTTCATCAGTCTTAACTCAGTGCTTCTGATCGCAATGGTTCTGATCATTTCGAATCATTTCCCTGCAGGTAAGGAAGAAATGCTCCAATCTCAGGACTTCAGGCAGTGCAAGCTGCAGGACATCAAGGCTCTCAAGAAGAAGCATGAGGCGTTCGAGTCGGACCTCGCCGCGCACCAAGACCGCGTCGAGCAAATAGCTGCCATCGCACAGGAGCTCAAGTAATTATTTATCTTAGTTATTTTTGATTAAGGTTGCAAACTGGCACTTAGAGTTGCTTTAATAACTGGTACATAAGCATCTGGGGCCCTAGCAAAATTGGCACGAGGATAACTTAACACATTCAGTGTCGAAAACTCGGTAGGTATCGGGTTTTCTATTACTTTGTCGCCACGGGTTCTTGCAATAGCAATTGAATATCTGTTTAGCCAGTAGTATGCAGAGGCGTATTTATAGATTTGGCGCCCCGGGTCAGTTAGCTTTGCCGCCCCATTAAGTAATAAAAAATATTCTAGACAGGTAAGTTTGACAATAAAGGCGTCCAGAGAAGGTTTAGACAGAGACTAGGATAGGCGCGGTTCTAATCCGTGCCAGCGCTGGCATGCCGCAAAAAATGGTTTGGTAGATGGGTGCCTCGAACGCATTTTTCATCGCTAGTATTTTTTTCCTAATCGCATTTTGCCACGATCGTGTTTTGTCACGTTCGCTTTATGGATAATCGATTTTTACCTTAGTTTCCCATTTCATAATCTCAGTTTTTCTAGTCGCATTTAGTCTTAAAGGCATGTTTTGTAATCTCACTTTTTCTCCTTGCATTTAGTCATAAACGCATGTTTTTAAACATTTATTAAATTTTAAGGGTGATACACGTAAAGAGAAAAACAAATCGTAATCTGTCAATATACAGTAGGGCAAAACACATATAGGACTATATGCTGTTAGGAAAATTATTTATAGACCAACAGAAACAGAAAACATGCTGTAAGGCAAATTCCCCATAGGAAAATAAACGACCAAACATAAAGCACACGTGACAAAACACGATCGTGGGAAAATGCGATTAGGGAAAAAATCCTACCGATGAAAAATGCGTTCGAGACACCCATCTACCAAACCGAAAAATGGCCCGGAAATTGTTTACACGGCTTTTTAGGCGCCGTAATTTAGACGTCTCAAAATAGTCTCCGTCTAACCCTGCCTTTAAGGTAAATGTTAAGAACTCATGTGTAAAGGACAAGACATGGTCATAATTCTATTCCAATTTAATTATCGCCGCTCAAAGTTTGGCTTATGATAATGGCATCATAAGCCAAACTTGGAGCCGCCAGTCAAAATAATTTACGCTTATTGCTACACTTCACAGTGTGCCCAACTATTTAAATGCATCCAGTTTTCTGTCCATAATTTAAGGAGACATTTATGAAACTACAAAAGGCTAACAATAACATTGCCAACTCGAATTTGTTACTTGCGAATTGTTTCGCTTCCCATTGTGTCTTTTACGATACCGCTTCTAATACGAAACTGATGTCATTATGTCCTTTGCCAATATTTTTATTTTTTTTATTTCTTTTCTCTAGGAGAGTTTTTAAATGACTGCAATGATATTTCAGCTGTTTGCTCGGCTGTTTGATTATTTCTTTGCCTTAAAAGCTAAAAAAAAAAGAAAGTGACAGTTCCTCTATTATGTATTCTGTGGTTGAGTTGACTGACAGCTCGTTGTGGTCAAACCACTGTCAAACATACAACCACAGAATATATAATAGAGGAACTGTCACTTTCTTTTTCTTTTATTAGGTTAAGGCAAAGAAATAAATAATCAAACAGCCATCCATGCAAACGGCTGAAATGTCATCGCATTTATTTAAAAAGATCTCCTATAGAAACGATATAAAATAAAAATAAATTACTTACAGATTCTTGGTCCCTGAGATGTCCGCTATTAATAAATATAATATATAATATGCCCCTCTTCAACTTACCTACCCAATTGTACGATAAAGCAATTTCAATGGACTGGTCTCTATTTTATTTAAAAAAATAAGTTAAAAATTTCTATTTCTGAACTGGACCCCAATTCTCGGTGCATTCGAGATAATCTCACAATCGAGATTAAACGTCAGTGCATACAGTCGTTTGACACAACTGTATGAATCTCACGTTTAATCTCGCAATCGACAGGATTTATGACGGTTTTTTTTTCGTGTGGAAACAGCAAAGATTTATCTATTACAAATGAGAAAATTATATTAGTTATTTGAATTTTTAGGGTCTTTTAAAATTAGTAAAAATATTTTTTTAATAAACAATATTGAAGCGTCCAGATGGCAAAAATCTTTTCATTTCTAAAGTTATTTTCACGTCTCAAGAAAAATTCAATGTCCATTGCCAAACGAAAGTTTTGTATTTTCCATTTCTTTCAAGTCTTATCTTTACAAATTCTTCTTTGCCCGTAGCACCTTGGAATACCACGAGGTGGCGTCAGTAAATGCGCGCTGCCAGCGCATCTGCTCGCAGTGGGACCGCCTGGGCGCGCTCACGCAGCGCCGGCGCCAGGCGCTCGACGACGCCGAGCGCGTGCTGGAGCAGATCGACCTGCTGCACCTCGAGTTCGCCAAGCGCGCCGCGCCCTTCAACAACTGGTGAGATCTAGTGCAGGAGGCGCTGCTACAGCTGCTCGCAGTGGGACCGCCTGGGCGCGCTCACGCAGCGCCGGCGCCAGGCGCTCGACGACGCCGAGCGCGTGCTGGAGCAGATCGACCTGCTGCACCTCGAGTTCGCCAAGCGCGCCGCGCCCTTCAACAACTGGTGAGATCTAGTGCAGGAGGCGCTGCTACAGCTGCTCGCAGTGGGCCCGCCTGGGCGCGCTCACGCAGCGCCGGCGCCAGGTGCTCGACGACGCCGAGTGCGTGCTGGAGCAGATCGACCAGCTGCACCTCGAGTTCTTCAAATTTTTAGCTGGCAATTTCACAAAACTGACATCCTAGCAAAACAAGCGAAGGAGGAAACCGGACAGCTGTTTTTATTTCTGTGATGTCCTTCAACCTCTCTAGAATTAACTGCTCGCCAGTGTAACTCTTCAAACTGTGCTAAAGTCAGTAATGTCCGTCAGGTTGGATGGCACCCGCGAGGACCTGGTGGACATGTTCATCGTGCACACCATCGAGGAGATCTCTGGGCTGATGGACGCGCACGCGCGCTTCAAGGCCACGCTGGGCGAGGCTGATAAGGAATACCAGGTATGAAACAGACTTGGCACAAAATATTTCTGATATAGTTCCTCATTATACAGGTGGAAAAAATTATGGGCCCTATAAGGGAACTGCCTTAAATACTTAAGTTAGATCATTTTACTTAAAGGAAACATTATATTAATTTAAGCTTAGGTTAAGGTTATGGAAGACCGCCCAAGGAAATTTAAAAAAGAAACAAAACTGCATTCCTTTATGCAATAATGTTTCCTTTAAGTAAAATTGTCTAATTTTAAGCAGTTCCCCTCCAGGGCCCATAATTTTTTTCCAGCCTGTATATGTGACCTGAGCTGACAATTTCAAGAGCTCTAGGGAGTGTAACATTCTGGCTTATTTAACTTTTTGGCTACCCGTATGTAAACGTTCAGTGAATTTGAATCTTAATCTAACCAATGTAAGTCACTTAACTACCCTTTGTCTTATGAGTTACAACTTTTTATTACGGTCAAAGGAGTGAACTTTTGACACATTTGACTCTCTTATCTAAATGATGTCTTAAATTCTAGTCGAGATAGTGAAGAAATTTTGGCATAGCGTTTATCGAACCCCTATATGGTACTCTTAACATAACATGTTGATGACTCAATGTCTTACAAGCATTCAAATGAAGACGAGATAAGTTATCAGTTCAATTCATGGTTTACTCATTGGTAGATCTAGCTAACCCTGGTTTTAAAGTTACACTGCTTGACTTATACCTACGCGCAACGTCACTTTGGTATATAATAGTCTTATTGAAACTCGTTCGTTTGCAGGCAATTGTCAACCTGGTGCACCAGGTGGAGTCGATCGTGAAGCAGCACCAGATCCCCGGCGGCCTGGAGAACCCCTACACTACACTCACTGCTCACGTAAGTCATCCTCAAACACAAAGCTTTCGGCGAGCATCCCTTTTGGAGCAAGTGCTGCTAAAGCGATCTACCGTTTAACCGCTGGAAAGTATTCAGAGCTGGACGAGCCATTCCGAACAACCACCAAGACGTCGTCCTATCAGTGGCTCTATTATTCGCTGCCAAAAGGCATCGGTCATCCGGTCTAACAGACACGACGACCACTCCCAAAGACCTCCCAAAACGTATCCAACGCTCCGTTATCCAGTGTTGGAAGGCATTAATAGGGATGTTGCTGGGTAAAAAAATGGTAATTCTAATTAGTCCGTCAGTTAGATTATCAAAAAATATTGAACACGTATTTTTTGCTTTACCAAATCGCTCAAAATTGACAAAGTTAACGAGCATCAAACTGACGTCACTTAATGGTAAAAAGTTTACAAAGTCGTGACATGTCACGCGGAACTTCAACGCACTATATCTTCGTAATTTTTTGTTTAACTGACAAAAGAACAAATATGTGTTCCATATTTTTTTTATAATGTAAATGACGGACTAATTAGAATTTTTCAGGAAACCAGCCTATTAAGAGGACTGTGAACCAAAGGCATAAATCACCCTTTTGATACAAAAGGCGATAAAGATTTCCACTCCTTAAATGTTAACCGATTTTGACCAATTTTTGATAGATTGTCAGTTCGAACAAAATCTAGGTCTATACTTGTCCCAATAGCGTCTAGTAGGGAGTGAGGGGGTGGGTGGGTAGGGTGTGCAAGTGGAGCTGCAGGTACAGTGGGTCGGTCCGCAGGAGCTGAACCGCAAGTGGTCGGACGTGCGGCAGCTGGTGCCGCAGCGCGACGGCACGCTGGCCGCGGAGCTGCGCAAGCAGCAGAACAACGAGGCGCTGCGCCGCCAGTTCGCCGAGAAGGCCAACGCCGTCGGGCCCTGGATCGAGCGCCAGATGGACGCCGTCACCGCCATCGGCATGGGCCTGCAGGTATACTACATGAAGAGACCAGTAAGTAAGCCATACTGGACGAGTATGATTTGAAATCTGAGCCGTAGGTGAGGATTTCTATGTACGAGTCCAGTATGGCACTTATTGGTCGAAGCTTGTATAGTGCTTTTATCAAATATTATTTAACAAAACCAACGTAAATGAACGAAATTCTCGCTCAATTTTACTTTTGTGTACGTTTTTTTTTAACTTTTTAAATATGCAAAAAGTACAGTCATAACACCAACCTAATAAAAATACTGTGTAAAATTAACATTATTCAAAAAAAATATGTCGATAATGAATTAAATATAATAATAAATTATACGTTCATTGTTCAACCTTTTTAATGACGAGTTCTAAGTAAGTTCAAATTATAATGCATGTTATGAGATTTTTATCGTACTTATTGGACACTTTTTCATTCCGAATTCAAAACCACTCTACTTACCGGAAAACTTTGATCATTGTCTGGTATTCTTAACTTTCTGGTGACTTTTTAAAGATGTAATGGCTTTACGTATCATTTTTGAGAAAACGTTATAAACGTAACTAACTGAGCTGAAGCCGTAGGTTGTGGGTCGTAGATCCGACCCGAGAGTTGAGTGTTAAGGCAAATTTAGACAGGTTCAGTGCACAAGTCAGTATCGGCGCCGAACCGACTGACTTCAAAATATTCGCATGCGAATATACAAATCAGCGCTGACCTCCCACCGCTGTACTGACTTCAAATCAATTTACATTGGGTTTTTCTCGGGTCAGCACTGACTTGTCTCGAATTCGAAGTCAGTCACTGACCCTATCTAAATCTGCCTTTATTCTTATTCACGTTGAGTGTATCAGGGCTCATTCATTCATTTCATTCAATCATTCATTTTTTCAGGGCTCATTGGAGGACCAACTGCGCCGGCTGAAGGAGTACGAGGCGGGCGTGTACGCGTACAAGCCGCACATCGAGGAGCTGGAGCGCATCCACCAGGCCGTGCAGGAGGGCATGATCTTCGAGAACAGGTCGGTACTGCGCGCAGAGCCTGGCACACGCGTTTTTATCGCGCACGATAAATGTCACTTTATTAGGCGAGCGCCAAAGAGCGATTGCTTTTTGTGTAATGTTTGACCACTTTTTTAGGGTTCCGTAGCCAAAGGCAAAAAACGGAACCCTTATAGATTCGTCATGCCTGTCTGTCTGTCTGTCTGTCTGTCCGTCCGTATGTCACAGCCACTTTTTTCCGAAACTATAAGAACTATGCTGATGAAACTTGGTAAGTAGATGTATTCTGTGAACCGCATTAAGATTTTCACACAAAAATAGAAAAAAAATAAACATTTTTGGGGTTCCCCATACTTAGAACTGAAACGAACGAAAATATTTTCATCAAACCCATACGTGTATCTTATGGGGTATCTATGGATAGGTCTTCAAAAATGATATTGAGGTTTCTAATATCATTTTTTTTCTATACTGAATAGTTTGCGCGAGAGACACTTCCAAAGTGGTAAAATGTGTCCCTGTAACTTCTAAAATAAGAGAATGACAAAACTAAAAAAAATATATGATGTACATTACTATGTAAACTTCCACTGAAAATTGGTTCGAACGAGATCTAGTACCTAAGTAGTTTTTTTTAATGTCATAAATCACGGGACCCTTCATGGGCGAGTCCGACTCGCACTTGGCCGCTTTTTCTATTATACAATAATTAGTAGATTGTACATCAAGAGCATAAAACGAGTCATTTTACCCGAGACGTTCATATAGCCTCTTAAAACTCGATTGTCTCAATTTTCTGAGAGTATATCTTATTTACATTAGGTTTAGACTAAGGTATACTTGCAGAGGAATAATAAAAGTTAAAAAAAAAACTTGTTTTATATTACACATGATTTAGAGCGAGCAATTTGGGACGGCTGCAGCCGACTATGTCAAAGTCAAAGTCAAAGTCAAACTATCTTTATTCAATTTAGGCTTTTACAAGCTCTTATGAAGGTCAAGGAATGAATCTACCACCGGTTCGGAAAAAATCCTCTACTGATAAGAGCCGGCAAGAAACTCGGTGAGGTATCATTTTTTCAAATCAGTACACATATGGCGGTCAAAAGGTTAACAACATTATATACCTATCTATAAATGTCTATTTTATTTGTTTGTCAGGTATTCCCAATACACGATGGAGACGCTGCGCGTGGGCTGGGAGCAGCTGCTGACGTCCATCAACCGCACCATCAACGAGGTGGAGAACCAGATCCTGACGCGCGACTCCAAGGGCATCACGCAGGAGCAGCTCACGGAGTTCCGCGCCTCCTTCAACCACTTCGACAAAAACCGCACTGGTGAGATGTTGTTCTGTCGCTATATTAATAATCCGAAGATGCACCCCTATTTTCAGGGTACTAGCCTGATAGTGTATACAATAAGACACACAGTAGATACCCGCACAAATTATATGTGCCTTATCCAAGAATTAAATTATTTAGCAACAACATATAACGTATGGGAATTAAAATTTACAATAAGATACTGATGACATTAAAATTTTATAAAATAAATTATTTGCAAGAAGATTATTCGAATGGTTGCTTGACATCTGCTTTAATTCCGTATCAGAATTTCTAGATTTTAAAACAACATAATTAACATTTTTCTATTGTATTTACTTTAATTTATTATATTTTTTAATTAATGAACAATAAGTTATAATGTTAATAGTTATTTTAATGTAATTAGGTATTAATAGCATGTAAATAGACTTAACTAAATTTAATATTTCTACGCCAAAATCGACAGAATATGCAGTTCACAAAACTATTTATTTCAACAATTGCACCATATTCGAAGAAATACATACATACATACATACATACATACATAGCATCACGCCCGAAATCCCTAATGGGGTGGGCAGAGCCACAAGACTACTTGTGGCCACGTTCGATTAATTAATTAGTCCTAAGATGGTATGATGAACCGTATGGTGACAGGTGATCAGCCCATCGCCCATACAGATAGTCCACCATGTTGGAGAGGACCCGTCCCTTAGTCGACTTTTACGACATGCCGGGATGATAAGCATCTGCACGCATGGAAGAAATAAATACTATTCTATTCTGAACAATCAATAGTAGTGAAGCCAATTAAAAAAAGAAAATGTTGATGTTTTCAGGCCGCCTCGCACCAGAGGAGCTCAAGTCTTGCTTAGTGTCGGTCGGCTACAGCATCGGCAAGGACAGGCAAGGCGAACTCGACTTCCAGCGCATTCTGGCCGTCGTCGACCCCAACAACACAGGTGAAATGCAAATACACACCATTCAATAAAGCGTAATTTTACAAAAACCACCTAAGTACTATCGCAGTGATGGAAGATTTTCGTCAAAACGCAACGATATTATTTTACTATCTTTGCGTACGAAATTCAAATGCAGTTTAGCTAGAAAACGAAAAGTAAATGTGCCATTGAAAACCAAACTTAAGTCTTACGAGTTTAAGTACAATTTGAATCGAATGCTAATTGTTTGGATAGGTTACGTGTCATTCGACGCATTCCTGGACTTCATGACAAGGGAATCCACAGACACGGACACCGCTGAACAAGTCATCGACAGCTTTAGGATCTTAGCTGGTGACAAGGTAAGAATTACTGCTACAATTATTAAAAATAACCATCCAGTGGAAGCCATGAATTAAATAAAGGAGAAATAACATTAATGGCCGGATTCAGAAACGCCACTTAAGCGTTTGACAAGATATTGAGTAGTTAAATGTCCCTCAATTAATTGTTAACCTATACAGAAACGTCACTTTAATTAAAGCTCAATTTGAGTGGCCTTTCTGAATTCGGCCATTACCAACTTGCCGTAAAAACAGCTCGCTGAGCGAAGGACATGTGTCCGCATGATATCGTTACTAAAACCTGAAATACGTTAGGATAATAAAAAAAAACAATTTTCAAAACGTCATTGAGCTAATTAGCCACCTGTGGGCTTTTTTCTTGTCACATGAATTAATTAAGTAATAAAACCAGCGGTTCATACAGGACCGTCATACTGAGAAAAAGGTCCGCAAGCAACTCGGCAAAAAGTCAACTTTTCAAATCACACATTGATTTTACAACATATATAAAAACCTCCGCAGCCACGATTGCAACAAATAACTTGTTGCCAGAAAATATTGTTTCTGAACACATCATGGAGGACTTATAATATGTGTGTAGATAAAGTTATGTATACAACTGTACATAATTTGGCTTTAAAACACTCGTGCGATCTTATTATGTAACTCGCCTCTCGGCTCGTTTCATAAACTCACACTCGTATTTTAAGGCCTATCATTATGCAACCGTGGCATGAACTAGGTACTATGAGAGTGTTGATGTTGTAGCCGTACATAACGGCGGACGAGCTGCGGCGCGAGCTGCCGCCCGACCAGGCGGAGTACTGCGTGGCGCGCATGCCGCCCTACCGCGCCGGCGGGCCGCCCGGCGCGCTCGACTACATGGCCTTCTCCACCGCGCTCTACGGCGAGACCGACCTCTAGGTAACCGCGCCATCGTGGCCAACCGTAGCAGGGTTGCCAACCGTACGACGTTCCTCGTACAAATACATTTGTGGTCTCCCGTACGACGTACGAGGACATTATCCACCTGACGAACGATTTTGATAATATTACGGCCATACGAACATTTTGCATCACCATATTGTTTAAAGCCGTAAATAACGAAAGAAAAAATCAGAATTTTAGATTTTTCATTTAAATTATTATTTCACATCTTAAAATTTGATATGTAATTTTAAATACCTTATTTAAATATTTCCATTCGCGCTACGCTGATAAGTAGCGCCATCTGCCAGATGTTGCTCAAACATCACAGCATAATAAATGTACAAGGTTTGATAGTCAAAATACGAGATTTTTAGCTGCATATGTACGACAGATATTTTTTACGGTTGGCAACCCTGGTAGGTACTCAGTGTTCTCGACAACGCGACGACGAACACAACACAGCGAAATCCCGAAACCTTTACCGCTCTGGGGCCACATATCTGAGTTTTTAACAAGTTTTATAGTCGTTAGTCCAGAGGAGGAAACCGTGGAAAGGACTGAGATGTTTTTTTCGCCATCCGTCGTACACATCCTCGAAATATGTTGGTTTGATTCGTTCTTTTGGGAATTTCCGTATTCCGAATCATAATTGGACGTAATTTAGGGAAAAGGATCCAATCCGCAATAAAACCTATTAGGATTTTAGACATTATATCGTTGTATCGGATTTGGATCCTTCTCGCTAAACTTCGTCCAATTATATACCTGACGGGAAATATCTAATAGCCTCAACCCTCGGCCTATTACGCTTTGAACCGGGGTTTTCCGTCAGACACACCAATTTTTCAAACCGGTAACGACAAAAGCTGTTTTTATTTAGGGACTGATAATTGATACGATTATTTTAATTTGACCAACGCATCGTTATAAAACCAGGCCATAGGCCTTCTATCTTGTTGAATTATGGAATCTAAATTTAACGGCATTCTGCAATTTTATTTTCCGTGTGTTGGTATGAAGGAATTTCTAGGTCTTCATCTCACTCCACTGAATATTTTGGCGTTCTTCCAGTTTGGTCCAGTGCCTAAAAATATATAGTAAATAGCCGCGTTATGTAACCATTTGTTATGCTTACACATGTTATACTCAGACGCAGGTTACGAGGACACCAAGTCATGTCACCGGGTATCATCATCGGGGTCTTCTGCCGAGCACGACGGACGACCAGGCCACGGCGCTTCGATACGCAGACAACGTTTCCCTTACGTAGGCTCAACCCGCGCCGCCCTTGCGCGGAGCCAACGTAACGCAAACGTTATATGCCATTATATTAATATTTAAAACAGTCCTGTATAAACATAAGTATGTGCAATGTTCAAACCAAAAATGCCATTAACTTTCACATCGTTAAAACTTCTCCCTAATGAATGACTACTGTAAACTTTTGGCTCAAATCAGAGAATTCACGTGTAGTATATGTTTACATCTCTATTTATACATTAGTATTAGGTATTTTTAACTTTTATATGAAATTCTCAGGAAAGTCACAAAACACTTATTTGTAAGATGGAAATGGTGCTAATGTTAGGCTTGACTAATGTGTGACACCAAAATAAGACTCATTCGCATTGTGAGAATGTTTTTGTTATATTTTTTTATTTATAAGCAAAATATTATTTATAAAAGTTCAATTTTAATTACTGCCATTAGTAATTATAGTACTTCAATGGTAGGTACATAAAGTTTTAAGCTGTCTAAATTCATAAATGTTGCAGGGAAGTGTCACACAAATTATTTATATCATAGATTGCCATAGCTTGCCTGCATCTATTTATTTATCAATTTTTGTGATTATCGTTTGTGAGAGTATTTTTGTTTGGGTACTCAAAATAAATGATCTGCCATATTTGTCTTTTAATAATGACTGTGTTGTTAATCCAACCAATAAATATAGTATGAGAAACATGGGTACATTTGTAAGAATGAATTATGTCCCAAAAACTATACCTACTAACTCGAATGTACAGCTAATTTAATAAAGAGCTCTAAAACATAATTCCATCTTTTACCATCGGAACCTCCAAAAATATATTTGCATTCGGAAAGACTTAACCCTTAACTGTTCTTACTTAAACCTTCAATGAAATTTTGTATAACTTGCATAGCCCAAACGCTTTTTTAAGTAATATGCGGGTGCGAAAGGGACGAATGCTTTATATGCGCGATAAAAATTAGTGTGTTACGGGGGCTGGTATAGCCTAAAAGTATAGAGTTTAAGGTGGCTGGAAGCTGGTGGATGTGGAATGTGTGATCATTCGTTGTGGAAGTATTTGGGGGATACAATGTCTGGCAGTGGATGTCCCCACCTTGTAATAATTATAATGGTAGTCTAAGCACCATGGCAAGAACAAGAAACCAAATCATTGCTAATATGGCTAGTTATTCCACAATAAAATATCATAGCTAGGCATTGTTAATCAAATAGTTAACTTCGTTAATCGCTAATCCGTTACTAAAAAGTTAACTTCGTTAAACGTTAAAGCGTTAAATTACGAAAGATTTAACGGAAGTTAACGTTAATCGTTAACTCGTGGTAGAAATTGCATTATGCGGTCGTTGTTCTAATGATTTGGTTATAAAAAATGTTGGTATTGGCTATGGAAGTTTAGGCAGGACATGAAAAATTAATAAAAGAAAGGTGTGCGCGCGATGACGGCCGACAACGTACTTTTCGCGGCGCGGCATGGTCCGCGCAGTGTCTTTTTGGCAAGTAGAAGGTACTTAATTAACGATTAACGGACATTCATTGTTTTAACGGAAGATAATGAGTCCATTACCAATTTTTAAAGTTAATCCGTAACACGAAATGTAAATACGTTAATTAACGGTCTTGTGCCCAGCTATGTAAAATATATAACTATACAGAATTCCAATATGAACACCTGCAATATTTTGGGATATGTTGGGACTGAAAATTACTTAATTTCCTGCGATTGTATTCACCGCGCGGCCTAGAGTCGACGACACGCACTTAACTTAAGCCGCGCGCTAAGAGTAGAGAGAATTTGCCACCTTTACCTAAGACGCTCATCTCACACCGACCGCAAGCACCTACTCTCACACCGCACACGGCTTCCATTATTAGCAAGAGATGGGTATTGAGTTTGTTATTTACGTTAGTATAAACACGCTCGCGCACTGGTAATGGACTGTTTGCTATTTTAATAAGGACTAAGTTCACCTACATACTAATATTTTTTTTCTGTTTGGTAAGTTTGTAGGTATTTGAGGTACAATAAAGAGTTTACATACAGTCAAGACATCCTTAACAATTTGGAAGTGCTAATTTAGTAATCTTGAAAGAAAACCATTATACTTATTTCATTAACATGTATTACATTACACATATCAGTCACAACAGCTGAGAAATTTCATAATGATAAATAAAAACAATAATTTGGATAACATTTGTGTAGAGGATCTTAATCACTATTCTAAACATTTGATACAATTGTTTCACTTAACTTCTTCCTTTTTGGTTTCTTCTGCAGTAAGGAGAGCACTTTTTATGCCAACTTTTTTCAATTCTTCAACAAGTTCACCAGACTGATGCATTTGCAGCATAATATCGCAGCCCCCTACAAACTCTCCATTAATAAACACTTGAGGTATTGTTGGCCAATTTGAGTAATCTTTAATTCCTGCAACAAAAGGACAACAATAACCATAAGGAAACAATTAGGTTACATCTGCATCCAACCTGACGACTTAGCGGGGATTTCTTTGTACCACTCACAGGATTCATCAATACCATAGCGCATGAGTAGGCGAGCTTCAAGTTAGCATACCCATAAAAGATATCTGAAATCTAATGATTCCAAAAAATAGTACCCAGTTAGTAACAAGTACAAAAAGAGGACCTTTGAAATTTTGGAGACAGGAACCCTGTTTAACCTTTTGAATGCTGCACTCGGGTGTAGCCGACAGCAGATTCACTACAATATGCCATTTTCCATATATTTGCGTCGGCTACAGCCATCGATTTTTCGCCGTTAGCCATGGCGTTCAAAAGGTTAACATGTATGCTAACTTTATGTCAAGCTGGCATACCTAGTATGGATCTCCAGTATAAACCTGCTCCCGAAAATACTGTATATCCCAAGAAATAGTAACTTTATAGATACGCCATTGCCATCAAGTTGGGGTACCCGTTAAACATGGCTCATGTCTCCAAAATTACAAAGGTATTTTTTTTACTAACTAGTCACTAATTATGTACTATTTTTTGGAATAATTCCATTCTAGATATCGTCGACGAGTACGACGACTTGACGCTTATTAGAGTGGTAAATCCAAAAGCAGTTACACAACTAAGCTGAATGACCAACCTTGCCGAATATCTTCGTTCGCAAGAACATCGTGACTGTCATATGGGACCGCGTGCATCCTCATTATCTGCACAACGGCATTACTGAATCCACATCTAGGCGCGTCTGGAACACCTTTCATAAAAACTACAACTTTGTTATCCTTCACGATTTTGTCAATTTTTTCTTTGATTGCACCATCCGCAAAAGAACGGCAAGATATCTTCAATGCATTGTTTATAGATATAAAGCTTCTCCTAAATAAAACACTCATTTTGTTGAAGTTTTACTCAGATACCGTGATTGAAGAATTATGGATAAAAGTAAAAAAATCTTCTTTATAAATTTCGGCTTTGGACAAACGGGACGATCGAACGTCAACGATAAACAAACGTCAAAGTCAAATCGATAATCGAAGGGAATGTCGAATCGAATAAAAATCGAAAAAGACATGCATGCTCACAGAGCAATAAAGAACTGCATGCAGAATGAGTGAACGAATGGATTTGGATTTTATTTCTTTCTTGTTTCAAAATTATTGGAATGGAACTAAAGGAACAGGATTTTATAAAAAAAAAAAAATATTTAAAAATATTTTTATTATCTTCTCTTAGTACGTATTTATTTTTTAACTTACTTTAGGTACTATTTATTTAATTTTCGTATACGAATCGAATCGCGTTTTAAAACGTTGATGGGACACATTCAGGTGAATCGTCGGTCGCTTGGCCGCGCCGCGATCTAATGTTATATCCATTCACTCACTCACCTCTAAGTTGCATCGTGAGAATTTATTCTTTATATATAGGATTTGTCAATTTTTGTGTAAAAGTTATAGCTACAAAATGGAAAATGCTGAAGAAATATTACATTTCCTTGAAGAATTCTCTAAACGTAAGACGAAAACTATACCTCAAGAGCTAAACGAATACTTGGCATACGTAGCGCGAACCGGTGATCCCGTTTACCAATGGTCATTAGTGAAATGTTTATTCAAAGAAAAGCTTTTAAACGTTATTACCGAGTTTTATGAAACTACTCCAGGAATCGACATTCCTCCATATCCAAACGTGGACCCGTTCAATTACGATATCATGAAAAACAGCTTGCTGGAGCGTCTCGACGCGTTCACATCCGCTCCATTTACTGTTCAGAGGATTTGTGAACTCCTGACGTTCCCTCGTAAGCAGTATAACAGAATAGACAAATTCATGAGAGCTATTGAAAAGAATATTCTTGTTGTTAGCACCAGAGAACCAGGAGCCCAGCGGCATACTGAACCTGAAAATGGTGAAGCCTTGGAGCCTGTCGTTAATGGTTTGGACAACTCAGAGTACAATGTTGATGTTGAAATGGAGGACATGTCATGGAAAGAAAATGCTGAGCAGCAAACCTCTGAGCCACAGCCAAGCTCCTCTGACACACACATTTCTGTGGACGATTTAGAGGCGCGACTTCAAGCTAAACAAACTACTCCGATGGATACCCAGGAGAAAACTCCTACTGAATATGAATCTGTCACGCCGCCAGAGTTAAATGTCACTGCTGATGATCCTGTACCAGAAAGTAACACCAGTGATGCAATAACACCAGAAAAATCTCCAGCTGCTGAGGTTATTGAGAAGTCAGACTCTGCTATCACATCTGTATCACCAGTAGAAATGAAAAATGAAGGAGAATTAAAACCTGAGGTTAGTGAAAATCCAGCCTTAGTTATTCCAGAAATAACTGTTGAAGATGCTGATATGACAGAACAAAAGCTAATAGAGCAGGCAGCTAATTCATCAGAGAAGACACAAATTATTGATTCGTCTGAAAAGGACTCTCCTGAAGTAAAGACCTTAGAAGAGAGCACAGTAGAACAGCAAGTATCTGCTGACGAAAGTAGCTCAGATTCAAATATGAAAGAGGAAGAACCAAAACACATTTCAGAAGTGTCAACATCAAGCGAAGAGAGTTCATCATCTAGTGATATCACAGACGGAAATAGCAACTCTCCAAAGACTGATGAAAGCAACACTGATGTTATTCATGAGGAATCTAACCATGCAGATGTTAAGCTACAAGATCCTGTCAAAGAAGTTGTTGAAATCAAAGAAAATCAAACTCCTGAAGAAAAACTAGATCCAAAGCCTGAAATTGAAACAGACAACTATTCCATCTCTGATGTTAATTCAGAGTTGCCTCAGCCCCAAGTCGAAGCCCCTAGTAAAATAGAAGAATTACCATCAGGAGATGGAAATGATATAATTACTGAAAAAGAAAAAAAAGAAGACGAAAAGACTGAAAGCACAGAAAGTGTTGCAAATGATGGAGACTCATAATTATTTTTCTCTCACTTTTATTAGTATGAATATACTTAGAAAGAACAATGTTCCTATTGGACAAAGTTTGTATCAATCAAATGAACTGCTGCCAACTCATTTATACACATTATTCAAGGTGCAGATATCTGAGTGTATGGTAAGCTAACCTTTAGAGCTGAAATAACATGCAAAGAAGGAGAAAACTTTTAACCTTTTGAATTCCACAGTTGGCTATATGCACTAGCAGATTTTGATGCCGCAATATGCCGTTTTCTATACATTTGCATCAGCAAATGCCGTCATTGGCGTTCTTGGCATGCTTTTACATTTGGCCATGGTATTATCAGGGTTAAGCTGAATAACAAACAGTAGTGAGAGCTTTCAATAGTCAGGCCTAGGGTGGCGAGATTTTCAGACAACATTTTTGTACAGTTTGACAATTTTATGTTGCAGAATATGCAAAAAGGCAGGAGCGGCCGGTACTAATCGGCCGGTGGCCAAGACTGCAAATCCGCCCCTGAAAACTACCCCCTGTGTGATTATATTTGTTTTTAGGTTGTCTGATACAAGCCAGGATGCAGTTTGCCCCGATATTTCACACACCACTGGTAAATCTGATATGAATGACATTTTGAATTTTAATGTTTGAATTGTTTGCAGAAGGAATACAGTAAGCTAATTTTATTTTATTTTGTATAAGAGAATTAAAGAAGGAACTTCAAAGTATTAACATTTATTTTATTTGTTACCTATTACATTTATCTTATATTTATAGGAAAACAAACTAAAATCACAAACATTCATGCTGTCCCCAAACCAATCAGGGTCATGTAGGTACTAAATACCAAACCAATGATTAATTTGAACTTTTATTACAACTATATTAATGAATCACTGTTCAATCCTATCGACACTTATTCTAAAAAAAATCACAGCTCTTATTTCTATAGGTACAATTCACTAATCACATATTATATAAGTACTATATACAAATTATTTACACAGTTATCTCGTCAATTCTTGGGGGTGTATCTTCTAACTTTGAGTTCGTTTCTCATGATTTTACCAGCCGCGTTTCTCGGGATGGCATCAAGGAATGTGACACCTCCTTCGAGATGCTTGTAGCGAGCCAGCTTGGAGGCGGCGAGGTCGTAAACTTGCTTCTCGGTGAGGTTCTGGTTGGGCTTGAGTACGACGAAGGCCCGGGGCACCTCGCCGGCCAAAGCGTGCGGAACGCCTACCACTGCCACATCCGCTACTTCTGGTTGCTCCATGATTACGCTTTCAATTTCTGTAGGTGACACCTGCAAACAATTTGTTTTATTTCAAGGTTTCTATAATATACAGTGAATTATGAACCCGCCCCAAATTAATGATTTAGTGACAAACAGATGGGCTCATTGGAGTCTCCTGATTTCACATCAAAAGCATCATAGACGTATACTTGAAAAACACACGGCTTTACTCTCGATTTATTGTCAGAAATAGAACAACATGTTTCGAACTCGAATGGAGTGGGAATTGCCACCAGCGTGGAAGCCCGTTGTCCCAGCCATTCGGAATACTGTACGCGTCGACACTCTTGTGGACACCGTGAGCTCGGCATGTTTGCCGCCGTTGACCACCGACCACCAGCCGCAGCCGGGCGCGTCAGCAGCGCCGACGCCGCCCCCGCGCTCGAAGCCTTTGCACGGGCGCAGCGCGCTGCGCGGAGGGCAGTGCGCGGGTTGCTCTGACCGGGACCGCATTCAAACCCTGAAGAAGGACTCCATTCGAGTTCGAAACATGTCGGACTATTTCTGACAATAAATAATGAGTAAAGACGTGTGTTTTTCAAGTATTTATAATGTATCACGAAAGTTTTAATTTGACCATCATAGACGTCTCCAGATTTGTTGTTAACAGCGAATGGTTTTATCAAACCCATTACATCTTGGCCTGCTTTGTTTGATGTATCATCAACCTTATGCTTACCTGGTTACCCTTGACCTTGATGAGCTCCTTGGTGCGGTCTACGATGAAGAAGTAGTGGTCCTCATCATAATACGCCACGTCGCCCGTGTGAAGCCATCCATCGCTGTCCAAAGTCTCCGCGGTCGCCTTCTCATTGTTCCAGTAACCTTTCATTACCTGAAGCATTGCAAAACGTGTTACAAGCATATCTTTAGATACAACCGAAACCAGTTTTTATGTGTTTAGATCTTATATCCTACTAATATTATAAATGCGAAAGTTTGTGTGCATGTGTATGTTTGTTACCCTTCCCGTTCAAACGGCTGGACGGATTATGATGAAATTTGGAATGGAGATAGCTTATACCCTGCATTAACACACAGGCTACTTTTTTTCCCGGAAAATTGTAAAGTTCCCGAGGGAATAACGATAATCAAACTCTACGCGGGCACAGCTAGTCTGTTATAAAATTACCTAGGTATAACAAACCAGTTGACAAACAGATTTACCTACATACTTAGCTATAACATTGCTTAGTAAAAGATTACAGCCAACTATTCTTGACCTCGAGTCTCGATGCAGTTTTAATATAGAGTGAAAATGTCAGATCTGTTACAGGTTATCTGCTAGTTTGTACTTCGTATGCACGTACCTACTACCCTCTCTAATTGTTTCAGAAAACTTATAAAATAAACATTTCAGAGCTTTAATTATCATTCAAAGCCATCTTGCATATCTCAACAAGTCTGTCATTTTATTCCTACCTGAGGTCCCCTCAACAAGAGCTCCCCAGACTTGTGTGGCCCCAGCGTTTCTCCTGAAGTGAGTGAGATGACTTTTCCCTGAGTACTCGGAATGAGTTGACCAACGGAACCCACTTTGTTATACGGATACACGTACGGCGTCATCAGAGTTACGGGAGAACTCTCCGTCATTCCATAACCTGCAAAATCATTCATAGTGTTATTGCAGACCATAAATAGGTAAGAAGCTAAGTAAGATCAACACGTTTGGCGATTGCTCAAGACTGGAATTTCGTTTTAACCTTTTGACCGCCAAGCATGTCTGAGAAGTAACACGAATTCTTTAAGTCAAGGTAATGAAGGACTTTTTTTACCCTGTATCCGGCTACAGCCGACTGGGGCGGTCAAAAGGTTAAGGGTTATGAGAGAGAGCTCCGGTAATAAAACGTGGATTCAAACCTTGCAACAAACGTATTTCATCCTTGGTCTTTTCACATTTCAGTAGGAATTTCTCCAGCATACTGTCCGTTGTCGGCGCGGCACCAACCATAATAGTTTCAACGAATTGTAGGTGCTCCTTCTTAACCGCAGGGTGCGTTGCAAGGAATGCCAGTAGTGAAGGCACTACGAACAATGTTGTAGGCTGGTATTCTGCCAAACATTTGATGTAGTCTTCTGGAGTAAATCTGAAATGATCACGTGACTTTTAGAGGTCTTTCTTTAATTGTCGTTGAGGTGACTATAGATGGACCGTTTGACCATAGTATATCGCCGCACGCACACTTATACAAAATCTCGACCCGTTTCCCCTTACTAAGGGGTCGAGATTTGTTTAAGTGTGCGTGCGGCGAAGCATAGATACTTTGGCGCACATATACAAGCCGCGCGCGGTGCATTTGCATGAAGATAACCTACTTCCCTTCTCTTTATACTATGGTTTGACTTAGTCGGGACCACCTATATCTTTCATCATGTTACTTTAATGACAACATCTTACCTAGGCACACTGACGACATGATATCCAAGAGCAAGGTTATAATTGAGGACTCCATTAAAACCGTAGATATGGAAAAATGGTGGTACCGTCAAAACTACGTCACCTTTGCCTGAAAATTCGAACGCAAGATGTTTAGATTCTTACTCAATGAACTGAAAGGAGGAGGTTTAAGTTGCAATACTATTTTGAGTGAAAAGTCCGTTTTGTTTGATTCTGCCTTATGGTCCGCGAGCCAGCAACAGATTTTCATGACCTATTCCCTCCCGGGCGATAACGCGTGAAATGCTTCAGAGAGTTGTATCATGAAGCCTCGTGAACATCAGACACAAACAATTTTCTTAGCGTATTATCGTAGTTAATGGTATTTTTCAAGGTAGGGCATTGGTATTTTATTGTAGGGCATTGGGATTTTATGGTAGGGCATTGGTATTTTATGGTAGGGCATTGCCCTACAATGTCCCCCCCCCCCCCCCCCCCTAGTTACGGCCCTACTGACGTATAATCCACCTCTTTATAGTCAGCCGACTTTATTTTCTTCAAGATATTGTGTTAGCTATAATCTAATAAATTTTCGATCGGGTTTAAAAAAAGATTCTTTTTCTACATGCTTTTGAGGTTACCGCTGCTCAACCCACCCTCGGAACCGCAGCTGATGTTCACGAGGCTTCATGATACAACTCTCCCAACCACTTTACGAGTTATCGCCCGGGAGGAAATAATGGACGAAATTTGTACCTGGCTCGGGTACTATTACCTTTTGCCCCTTCGTATTTCATCATCTTTGGCCACATGACCTGTTTCAAGTTGCATACTAGATTCTTGTGAGTGAGCATGACTCCTTTAGGCATGCCGGTGGTCCCGCTTGAGTAAGGGATCAAGCACACATCATCACTATTCAAGTCTGGCAGGTCAGCTTCATGGTCCGCCATCAACAGAGGCTTCAGGCCATAAACGCCTAATCAAAAGAAAAAAAAAGTAAATTTGGTCAGTCTGGAGAGAGTTTTATATCATATTTGGGTAGTTTTCGTATCCTCTGTGTTTTTGGTTGAGTTATACCAACTCTGAGTATACGACTATAAGAAAACGAAAACCTGCACGAATCTTGGATCATCTATCAGTGGCAAGGTGTCATTTATTCACCAACGAAGGATAATGATAACCATCATGATGTGATTTTACTGACATTTGTAAAATTCTAAGAAATTGGGAATCGGGATATATGCATAGAACACTACCACTCCGCCACTGACAACTGGCTATTATATATAGTTCGATAATTTTAGATTGGCAAAATATAATATGCAGTACTTTAATCTATCAGAATATGTTGAAGATGTACAACGAAGATATCTCCATATATTTGGCAAAATTTTGAGCTAAAATGATTGAATCAATATGAATAAGATTGAAATGAAATTGGGTTAAAATCAAATATGAATAAGTAGTTCAGCAGCGCAGCCTGCCTACAAGCCGATTCTTGACGGCTTTACCAAGCTAGAAATCTACAGGTAGCTGTCAGTGAAGTCAATGTAGCTCTAAAGGTTAGACACGCACTTGTACAGTTTTTATTCTTCCGGCTTCCCTTATGCAATATTTGACGATCCGCCACTGGTATAGTTTAATATGTTTACCATTATCGTGTTCCACGTCGGTCCCGACCCAAATAGTGCCCTTGTAATCCTTGAGCGATTTGCTAACCTCCTGCGCCACGGACATGAACATTTCGATAGTGGCGATACATTTCACGTTGCAGTCTGAGAACTGGCGCCTCACCTCCTCTGTTCAAACAAAAAAATATGAATGTATAAGTGGTCATATCTGTCTCGTTTTCACGGCTAAACTACTGAACCGAAGTTTAAGATGAACATAGGATGCTTTATCCCAGAAAATTGCCGTTCTCAAAAGCAGACCAATTGCTAGCAAGAATGTAGTAGATACGTATAGAAATAAAAGTACCCCGCCGCGCGTTTGCACTCTGCAAACGATAATATCAGCAAATAAAAAGCTGTTTAAATATTAACGCAAAGATAGATTAATTGATCAAAATATACACCTGTATTCAGAGGGCAAAACGACGGGCGGGTCGCAAGGGTAAGTATATAGTAATTCATATAACCAGGACCATTATCACGAGTTTTGCAAATCGTTCTCGTTATCGTTGCCGATACAAGTATACGGCCCGAGCGATAGTTTTCTATCACGAGAACGGTTTACATAAACTCATGATAATGGTACAGGACCTGCCATGTGATACACCAACATGCAAAATGCTTCACTCGCCGACGAGCAAGCAACTGTGGCCCTAGGATTTTGCGACTCCGCTATTTTTACTGGTATTTTGCGACTCTGGTGTCTTGCGACTCTGGCATTTTACGACTCTGGTATCCTGAGCGTCTGGCATTTTGCGACTCTGCTCTGGTATCTGGCGAATCTCGTATTTTGTGACTCTGGTATCCTGAGAGTCTGATATTTTGCAACTCTGGCATTCTGCTATGGAAGGGTAAAAAGAACCGGGCGATAGTTTTCTATTACGAGAACAGTTTACATAAACTCATGGTAAGTTCTCATTAATTTCTTTTAGGACCATCTTAGGACTAATTAATCGAACGTGGCCACAAGTAGTCTTGTGGCTCTGCCCACCCCATTAGGGATTTCGGGCGTGATAATATGTATGTATGTATGTAATTTTTTTTTAAGTATGTAACCAGGTATTTACCTATTGAGAAACATTGTTAAACTTAATCATAGGTAATTAAACCTCATCTTGCTTCGTATCGCCGTTTGACTTGCCCTTGAGAAGTTGCCCACGTAAAAGCGATTGCATGTGCATTTTACGATGTGAACCATGAACCTGGCACAATTATCAGATCTATCATAATTATCTATCCTTTGTCTTCTACATAGGTATAGGCACAGAGATATGAGTAGACATTAAGATAAAGGCAATATGTCTACACCAATCGTCTAGACTCAAATATTAATTCCAATAACGTTGTCATTTCTTTCAATACTTAGGTATAATTTACTAGAACATTTTTATAATTTGAGTCATCAATTTTGTGCCATTCAATAAAACCTGACCTCAATAACATATGTTAGGTAAATTGGTGCGTAGTTAGTTTACGATACGTAATGTGAAACTAACAAATTGCTTTGATGAGTTTCAGGTTCCATTTCACCGAACTGACTAGGAGACAGTTTATTACCGATTCTGATGACTATTTTTCTTAGAAAAACCTTGCAATGGAATGAATTCATACATATTATAGTATATCCTCACCATTAGAATAAAATGTGAATTACATCATCATTATCATCACCCGTGACGGTCCATTGCTGGGATGGTCTCTCCCAATGCTCGCCAGCGGCCCTAACATGCATGACACAAAGATAAGATAGACCGTCTTATCTCTAAGTGCGTCTCTCTCACACTAGCGCCGGCGAAAGAGATAATCATAGAGATAAACGGGTTTAATTTATCTTTGTGTCATGCATGTTAGGGCCGCTGCGAGCCCTATAGGGATTTAATTACATATATCTCGATGAAAATGTTCAGTATGAGCATACTTAAACCTTGTTATTGCAAGTCTTTCTCCTCTTCATGTTGCTAATTGGAATATTAGGTAATGAGTGAAACGTGCTTATTTCGTTGGCTAGACTGTACGTACAGTCGAGGTTTAAATACCTACGCAGAAAAGTGGTCAAAAATATGTCAAGACGACTTTATTGTCACTCAAGAGCGCTCAGATATATTTGCCCCTTTACTAACGTATATATATATTTGTAACCTCGACTGTACAGCATGTATGTGAATGATACGGATTGGTAAAAAAATGCATGGGTAAAGATGCGTGTAGCGAAAAGAACGAATAGAAAATAAATCGTGTGGAAAAATTATCTATTGGTCGTAATAATGAATGGAAAATAAAGAGAATGGGGAAAAACGCAAATGGGAATAAAAATAATGGGGAAAAAGGAAATTGGGCGATTAATTCCCACCAACATGTCCCCCTGGTGAGTCCACGAGTATTTTTTTTGCCCCGTGATGTACCTACATCCGTCCGTGTCCGAGTCCTGTCCGTGGGGACTTGTTGGTGGGACCACGGGTAATACACAGAAAAAATTACAACCAAACTACTTCGGTTATTTCAGTTTTAACCATAATTTGGTAAGGCATAACTGAAGTTAATTATATGTAACTAAATGGTTTATTTATAAATAACAAAATTGAATGTAAGGTATGACTTAAGTTATGTAGTCACTTTTTTTAAGTTACAGATAAACGAAAGTTCGGTTTCATTTAACAAACCATTTTTTTCAGTGTAGGGGGATTCTTTATACACTATTAGTGAATAATTTGCAGTGCAACTTCAGATGTTTATAGTAGTGGAAGAGCCACACTAAATAGATAACCTACTGTTCGAATGAGCCGGCTCGACCGGGGTAGTACCACACTCTCACAGAACATCGGCGTAAAGTTATAGCTTGCTATTGCGTTTCGTACGTTGAGTGACGAGATCCGGAGGCCTATTCCCTAATCCCCATCCCATCCCATCCCACCCTCCCTAGACTGGCAACGCATTGGCAGCACCTCTGGTCTTGCAGATGTCCATAGGCGGCGGTTACCACTTTCCATCAGGTAGGCCGTCCGCCGGTTTGTCAGTCAATTGTTTTATTTTATTTTATTAGGTACTAGATAATTGGTGCGCTGTCAGCCTTGGTAGTCTCACTCACCTGCCGTATACAGAGGGTTGGCGAAAGTGACCACGAGCCCGGCCCTCATGGCTCCATGGATGAGCACGACGAACTCGGGTAGGTTCGGGAGGATAAGCCCGATTTTCTCTCCAGGTTTCAGCTTCAGCTTGCCGACGAGCCCGTTGGCGCAGCGCTCGACCATCAACCGCATCATACCGTAGTCGTAGCCGCGCCCTGAAGCGCCGCATGTCTGCGCATAGTTTATTTATTTTATAGAAAACAGAAAAGCCAATTACAGGTTCTCACCGATAGCTACACTAAAAACTACATTTGTGCACAAACTAAGGATAATTTAGAGTATTTTGGGAATGGGAGATTTTGTGAATCAGTTTTTATGAGATTCAGTCCATTTGAAATGGAGTCTTATCGAGAACAGCTCTTTTTGGTAATAAGTCAATTTGGGTTTCATCAGAAAAGGTATTTTTGAAATTAGGTCGTATTTAGTAATAGGGTATTTTGAGTGTAGGTCTGAATGCACCGAAAGGTAAATAATACCTAAGTACAATATTGTCATAAAGAGGCATCGCGTGAAAAGCGGGGATATATAGGAAAAACCGGACAAGCCAGTTAAACTGACGTGGAGAGGGTTCCGTGACTATATGAAATTTCCTGTTACTTTAAATTACTACTTATTATTACTAAAATACTTTAAATTAAACTTATAGGTTTTCCTGTAATCTATAGGTAAAGAACTATATTCTGTATTTTTTTCAAAATGTTAGGCTCAGTAGTTTCAGAGATAAGTGGTGGAGAATGGTCAATTTACGCCAATTTTCTTAAATAACTGCAAAACTATTCATCTTAAAATTATTTTAAAGAAAAATTAAGATCCCTACAATGAGCCCTTTCATTTGATATGTCACACGTCATAACATGCAAAACTTTTTATTTTTAATTACTTTACACGTCCGTTTTGCGGTCACCGACTCACATATGTGTACCAAATTTCAACTCAATTGGTCCAGTAGTTTCGGAGCAAATTGGCTGTGATAGACAGATAGACACGAGTGATCCTATAAGGGTTCCGTTTTTTTCCTTTTGAGGTACGGATCCCTAAAACTACCAAGCAATCAAAGTACTTGGGAAAGGTGTATAACGGGGCTTGTAAACGGGATAGGTAGTTTTTTTTTTTAATTTGACATATCTCGCATCAAACTTCTTCGCACTGTCCCGAGAATTCGGGGTCCAGGCCCCTTCTAGACTTAGGTAGATCTTAGTTAGTCAATGTAGAAAAGCGGCCCTAGCCAGGTTGACACGAGGACAGTTATCCCCATATTATCCCTCAGCGCGTCTCTCTCATACTAGTATCGAAGAAAGAGATGCACTGAGAGATAAGATAGGTAGGGATAACATATCGTGTCAACCTTGCTAGGGCCGCTGCACGTTTCCAAAAGCTAAAGTCTGTAATTACGAGTATATTATACCTACAGATAAGCAGAGGCGTTTGGTGTGTTTATATGCATATAAATTTATAATCTTTCAGGATAGACGTATCCCGATTTTTAGTTTCAGAATGCTTGCTTAACCCTGAAATCTCCTAAACGGGGTCTCAAAGTTTACAATGTTACTTAGCGAATTTCCTTAGACTTTTGATCACCACGTTCACTTTTTCGAAGAAATGGACTAAAGCTTTGATAAAATTAGATATCCCCATGGCGTCGGAATACTCTCATTTTGATTAAATCCTCCACCGACCAAAATACTACTGTTGATTAATTAGTACTACAGTGTGCCGTCTTTTTGCTGAATTACATTATCACTCACAGCGGCTCTAACATGCAAGCCACAAAGATAGTTAAAGTTAAACCAGTCTATCTCTATGACTAAGTTTCTTTTTTGTCGTCACTAGTGTGAGAGACGCGCTCAGAGATAAGATGGTTTAACTTATCCTTGTGTCTTGCATGTTAGGGCCGCTGCACTCAGTTATAATTACTTAATCTATACATCTATACATCTATATATACATATAATAAAATCGTAAAGTGGAAAAAGCCTGTACATTGTAGATAACAACCTATACATATAATAAAATCATAAAGTGGAAATTTTTTTGCACAGTGAAGATAACATTGAAAAAATGCTATGGGGGACTACAAAATGAGCAGCAGAACAAATCCCAATGGTTTTTGAATTTCATGTCTGTTTGTCTGATTGTATGTCCGCGATAAACTTTAAAACTACTGGATGAATTTCAATGCCGTTTTCGATAATAGATCCAGGAACACTTCAGGCAGGACATAGGCTATAGAAACTTTTGGAAATAAAAGTGGAAGGGGGTAAAAGAGGGGGTGGAAGTTAGTATGCGAAAAACTGTTTGGATGAGTTTATTAACTTAAAACTTGGTATAAATACTCTTCAAAATAGAAAAATAGGTATGCGGTATAAGACAATATGAAACTACCCCTAAAAAGGGGGCCTTGGGGCGTTAAACTTTGTATTTGAAAAACCGATTCCATTTGTTTATCGACTTGAAACTTGGTATATATGCAGTTCAAAACAAACAATTAGGTAGGTAACCGTTTCTAAAATAAATTATTGTGTGTGTATGTTTGTGTATCTTTGTTACAACTTAGCTCCATATGGCTGAACGTATTTTCATGAAACGTCGTATATAGTTAGACCTTAGCTTCTGGAATAGAAAATAGGGTCATTTTTGTCCCAAATAACTCAGAAGTTGACGAGAGTATAATTACAACCGAATTCCACGCGGACGAAGGCGCGGGCGGAAGCTAGTAAGAAATAAAAATGTGCACTATCCCTGACAGTAGGTATCTATTTACTATCGACGGTTGGGCAATGTTAGCTTGTATACCCTTTGGTGTAAATCAGACTAAATTAGCAAATCACCGGAGCAAAGTCCAGTGTGTGAAATAGATAGGCCAAAGTATTAGGTAAGAGGCTATCTGGATTATTTACTTTATTGCAGTTCATAGATTCTCGACCGGGTTTTGTTGTGCATTATTTATTGGCAAATTGACAATAATTGTATGCCAGTTATTTTCAAATCTCAAGATCACACTTCGAAGCGGGTCAATGGTCACTGTCCGAACTTTGATATTGAGGTAGGCAACTGATTGCCTTCCTATTCTATTTAAGTAAATTTGGCAATATTCCACATGTGTGTAAACACCGATATATATTATCATATCATCAACCTACTTGATAAACAATCCCGCAACTAAAATCTGAAAGTATCTAAACGTGAGTATAGTTTTCTGAGTTCCGCGCTAAAAAGGAAACAAAATTAATTGGTTTCGTATCGGAAACTGATTGGTTGCGACATATCTACTCGTGCCTACTGAACTAACGCAATAAACCTGGCTCCGAGCGAGGTGCGGCTGCTGTACTAAATAACCCGCAGGGCCGTCTTAAACTAGGCTGGGGCCCTTGGGCACACAAGAATTTGGGGCCCTTTTGGAAAGTAAAAAAGCGAATTATTTAAGAGAAATTGTCGGTCCTTCAGGGCCCCCTAAGAATGGGGGCACTCGGCACGGGCCCCGTGTGCCCTTATGATGAAGACGGCATTGATAACCCGGGTATGCTTCTTGCATTCTCTATATGCGACAAGCCAATCAAACTATTACTACACACCTATCTACACCCTTAGTGTAATATTTGTTTTTTTTACAGATGCAGCGACGGTATCAATGAGATGTGCAGCGCTACACTTATAAATAATCTTGACACACATTCTCATTTTAAAGGTATATGTTTGGTGTATAACCCTTATCTACACCAACCGTCAGCTCATTCTAAGGAATCGATCTTGTGTATTTTCATATTATTTTTCCGTTACGGTGGCTTAGCTTGCTCTGCCAAAATGTTTATAGACTGTAGCCTCAACCTTCAAATAGGGACTATTTATAATTATCTATATAACATCCGTATAATGGAGCGCAGTGAACTTTGTACTGAAGACATACATATAAATAGCTAAATTGAACAGAGGAGCGACTGCATATGAGTGCACGTGCACATTCATTTACCGACATTAATTGATGAGCTAATTAATACTACGTCGTAACTAAGGAAACAATCTCTAATAAATACTATCCAATGAATACACATTTCAGTTCTTATATATTTCTTTTTTTATATATATTTTTAAGAAATTTCTAATAAAATTTCAACACATTTCAGTCTGATTTAATATTTTTCCTTGTAACCTTTTAGAATGCTTATAATATAGAAAATTATATTTAAACCACTTACCACTGAAGGTTTATCCGACCATAACTCGATGTCCCGAAACACAAAATCAGTAAGCGTTTCTTTGCCAACTTCAATTTCACCCCAAGGCGACGACAAATATTTACACTCCACGACAGGAGCAGTTTTCGTGGCCAAGGACCTGCTATTAATAAAAGACACGTTGCGATTTAATTTGGGTTTCCTACAATTTCTCGTGGGATAGTTGAGAATTTTTACGAAATTCCCGCGCAAAACTTTCAAATGAGACATGTTTGCGCTCGCGATGTTTTCCCGCGAAGGAATGGCTTGTTAATGCGCGCGCCGCCGCCGACGCGAGTTTTGGCGCGCGCGCCGGGGACAAGGTCCACCGCTGCGCAGCCACAACTCTGATATGTTTATTATTAAAAAACCACAACAAGCAAACCAATATATTGCTATCGCTCTTACTACACTTTAAGTATCCCCCGACGATAAAGTCTACGTCAACAAACAGCTAAATCAAAACACTACGGTAAAACAACAACCATTTTATTTGTTCTAAGTGGACAAAAATATTCCGTTACCTATTGAACTGTCATAAATAATAATTATTATAAATTCGCCTCTAGCGGATTGAAGACTTTTTATTATAAATTAATAATGAAACCACCGTTTCTGTTGTCCTAGAAAAATATACTATAACGTTAACTGTAGCAAAACATACTTTGTTTTAACTGCAATCGCTATGTCAATTGCTAAATTGTAACAATCAGTAGTTTCAAGTATATGTCAATGATTACAGCATTTAAGTTGAAGCAAGTTGGAAGCAAACATTGAAAAAGGATTTGGTCCATGAATACGTTGATAATGTTTAAACATATTAGCACAATTATGTACCTTATGGCCGAATTCAGAAACGCCATTTAAGCAATTGATTAGAGATGAAATAGTTAAATTTCCCTCAACTATTTGTCCTCCTATACAAAAACGTCACTCAAACGTCCCTTTAATTAAAGATCAATTTGAGTGGCCTTTCTGAATTTGGCCATTAAAAAACCACATTCATATCAATTCCTACGAGCAGGTTCTTCTTTGACGTCCAATTCCGCTCTTTCGTTCTAGACTAGAGAGGGTATATTGTAACAAAAACCCTATATTGCAAAGAAATGAAGTCCTGGTTAGCGCCTACTATTCCAAAAAAAAATTACAAAATTTTAATGCGACGTAACACTTTCGGAATCCGTGTTTAACATAATCTGAAAACATAACAAACCTCCTAAATGCAATCATAACTACAGCGGACAAATCAAACATACGACGGACGGTCGGTTTCCTTTTAAACCGGCGTAAATCCAGTCTACTTACATGAAAACTATTCTATAACAAAATTGGAATAAAAATAATCTGCTATATCACATTAAATTTCGTATGTAATAAATACATTATGAAACAACACTGTTCGTTAAGTGCTCTGCATCTCTCGTTTGTTTTTGGATAAAGTCTGATGCGTGATGAGTTCCCTGAACACTCCATCGGGCTTGGCCATTAGTTCTGCATAGGGTCCCTGTTCGACTATAACTCCGTTATCGATCACCGCCACTTCGTCTGCTGACTGTATGGTGCTGAGCCTGTGCGCTATTGTGAGGACCGTGCGGTCCTTCCCAATGTTCTTCAGAGCCTTATCAACCAAGTATTCCGATAATGTATCTAATGCTGAGGTAGCTTCGTCGAGAATGAGGATTTTCGGGTTCTGTAACAAATGAAAAAATATATACGGGTCGAATAGATAACCCTTTACTAAAGTCAGTTAAAAACCACTTTACACCGAGGCTACACTACTGGTTAGGCGACGCGACAGAAACAAACGTATTGTAATATATAGTGGTATTCGCACTGCTTTTGCAGTATCGCAGTCGCCTTACCAGTGTAGCCTCGGCCTTAGACATCACACGTAATGAATGAGCTTACTAACGCGTTTAATGATAAGGATATTATCAGCGTAGTTTTTGGATGAATTGTACTTGAGATTTGAGTAGACTGTCTTCATGAAAGTTGTTTACGTAGTAAAGTAATGTTTACCAATCACTCTGTAGTTTGGAGTTACTTTCATGACACCTATCGTTAAAGTACATTTAAATACAAAGGTCTTTGTGATACCTTTGTATTATATCAAAGTAACACAAGAAATTTGATGGCGGCTGATATGAATATTCGTTTAAAATATTCATTTCTTAGGTTTGTGCAATTGACTCTGTTTTTCTGTTTAATTACTTGAGTATAAGAAGAGGAAACATATTTTCAACGTTTCGTCTCTTTGGCAGGTCTCATGGATTGAATAAGATGTTATTATTTTACACCCAATTTCATTATGTTCTATTCAACAGTTTTAAATTAACCTCAAACCATGGGGTCGATATGTAAATAGCAGTTGGTGACGTTGAATAGCTATTATAGGTTTTATGGAGTTTCCGACTGCTATTTCCATATTGACCTCATTGTTCGAGTTGTGTTATGCTTTATATGGACAGTTCGGATATCGAAAAATGATTATCAGAAAAGAAGTTCTTGTGGCAAAAACGTCAATTAACTAGCAGTGGCGCAGCCTGCCTACAAAGCCGATTCCTTAAAGCTACGGCTAGCTGTCAGTAAAGTGCATATCACTCTAACTAAATGTCAGACTCGCACGTACCGTTCTAAGTCTTTCGGCTTCCCTTAGGAAATATTTGACGCTTCGCCACTGTTAACTAGGGACTTCCTTCCGATATTAAATATATCGATAACTGTTTCAAATATTTATTTCAAAGTGACATTTCATAGTAGATAGGTATTAAATTCACCGGATAAAATAGAAATTAACTAAAATGATGATCACAACCCGTCGATGTATAATATAATGATAGCTAATATTTATTTTTAAGTTATTCATAGGCATACTCTTTAGGGATTTTAAAATTCAAATATTTTTATTCAAATATATTATTTCCATGAACTAATCTTCCTGAGCGTACAACACTCATGTTATGTCAACATCTTATTTATCTGTATAGGATGAAAACCGTTATCTTTCTTAATCGACTGATACGGACTTTATACTGTATAATAGGTATGCAAGTTGCATGTTCATATTATACGTTATCTCATAGTCATAACAGTCATAAGAAAGTACAATTTATCGTAAAATTAATATCGTTCGAAAGTCCCTAGGATAATTATATTCGTGCCAAAAAAACTTCTATGTTTGATGATTACACATGTAGATCTTCCAAATATTTGTATACATCAAGTACTTATAAATACAAACGTATTATTTATTATAGCATTCGCCATATTGGAATTCAAGTCACTTCATATGCCCAGTGTCACCCGGGCATTTTGCCCGAATCGTTTGAAACCATTTGTTAAAATTGGTTCAGTAATTTTGAGTGAATGATTATATACATACAAATATAATCAATCACACGCATACATCCTCGAGAAAAATACCATACTGAATGTTTCTTTTTAATACAAAAATCGTTTCATTTAACGCACTAACTAGCAACATAATGTATGACATTAGGCTCGTTTGCTTTCATATTTTCCTTCATTTATTCGAGGTGCCTCATGTTTTTTTGATTATATGAATGAAGCCTAAATTAATCTTTTGAATTTATTACATCTGCGATAGGGCATGGCCCTGACAATATTAGTTGTTATCGAGGCCACAATGACGCGAGACAGATTAAAAGGGATCACCTTGATCGAGGAAAGAAAATGTATCCATAAGATTTTAAAACATTTCTGAAAAAAATATTAACATACTAGTGGACCTGCCGCAGCTTCGCCCGCGGTATTATCCATACAAACTTTATCACTTTCATTTTCAAAAAATCCCTCCTTGGTGCACCTCTACGGTACTCGAGGAATATCTCCTCCAAATTTCAAACCTCTAGGACCACCCGTTTAGGCTGTGCGTTGTCTATAAGTGAGTCACGGTACTGTTTTATATTATGTATTGGTTTACCTTCCTAAATGCGAATTGTAGAATCGTGTTATTTTATTTACAGTATTTTAAAATCTGACTGAGAAAATTAACAAGGAAATTACGTTACATAGTACACGTGCAAAAGACGATTAATAAGTTTTTGTTTGCATTAATAAGTTGAATTTTAATACCAAGCTTTTTTTGTCCGTTTCACTTTATATTACAATGCGTACATAAAATTTCGCGTCTGCGTTGTTGACAGTTGAAGGGTTTTCTTTACTGCAGCTAGTTCTGGGCGCCGATTCAGGTCGCGATACGCCTAGGCTCCTAGGTTTTGCTGAGCAGTAAAAAGGCTGGAGCTCCCACCCTGCGGGAAGTAGTGCACTTACCTTGACGATGGCGCGCGCGATGGCGACGCGCTGCTTCTGGCCGCCGCTGAGCTGCCCGCCGCGCGCGCCCACCGCACGGCCCCAGCCCGCCGCGCCGCGCGCCAGCTCGTGCAGCTGCGCCGTGCGCGCCGCTGCCAGCCACGCCGGTTCCGGCGCCTCCTGCACCGTCACGACTATATACGAGCTTCCAGGACTAATATGCTAGTTTCCTCAAAAATTCTAATTAGTCCGTCATTTACATTATAAAAAAATACTTAACACATATTTTTTCTTTTATCAATTAAATAAAAAACTGGACAAGTGCGAGTTAAACTCGCGTGGAGAGGGTTCTGTTCCGTAAATGATTATCTAACATTTACTAGGTTACTTTAAATACCATAGACTTCGTTTTCCTGTAATCTATAGGTGAAGAACTATATTCTGTATTTATTTCAAAATTTTAGCCCCAGTAGTTTCGGAAATAGGGGGGGGGGGACTAGCCAATTTTCGCCTATTTACCTAAATAACTTCCAAACTATTTAACTTGAAATTCAAAAGAAGATATATTCAAGCACCTCACAATAAGCCCTTTCATTTAATATGTCACACGATATAGGTTGCATAACTTTTTTTTTATACTTATTTTGCCCTCAAAAGTGGCCCCCATATTTAAAATTCATACATTTACGTCACGCGTCCGTGTTGCGGTCACCGACTTACATATAAATACCAAATTTCAACTCAATCGGTCCAGTAGTTTCGGCTGTGACAGACGGACAGACAGACAGACAGACACACGAGTGATCCTATAAGGGTTTAGTTTTTCCTTTTGAGGTAAAAATGACGATGATTTATTTATTTATTTATTCATTCATAAGTCATGTTCATATTACAATTATAGTTGATAAAGTGCATTGTGCACCCTGTAAGGGCACATAATGTTATACTTAAACACTAAATATATAAATATATATATACTGATAGGTCTGTTCGCCGAGAGTTGATAAATATTATGATATCGTTTCGAAATAGCGACTGTCGCTTAACCATCGCAAACTGTATGACGAGCGTCGCTTATCGCCACGCGCACTGAGTGTTGTGGTACGAGGGACGCAGATGTTGCAATGTGCGGTGTCGCGCCGGGCGGACGGCGGCGAAAAAAATATATTTGTTTTGTTCATATACACAATCGCCATCTATGTGCGTGTCGAATGCCACATAAATCTGCACTGGCCGAAAAAAACGTTTAAAACGCGTTCAGTATGGATATGACGTGTCTTGTGTCTTTCTATAATATGTCACTGGCTTAGAGATATGTCATTTGGGTGTTCGCGTGTTGCTTTCTGTTTATACAGTTAGGCTATTCAATAATAATAATCTATGAAAAAGAAAGAATGTTTCCCTTTAATTTTATATTATCGGTAAAAGTAATTAACGGGCCGCTGCTATTTGTAATGAGTTAAGAAGCCCTGACATTTAACTTTTTTTATCAACTCTCGGCGAACAGACTTCCGCGTGACGTCACGACTTTGTACACTCTTTACAATTAAGTGACGTCATTAGCCCTCATGCACTTTGATGCGCGTTATCTTTGTCAATTGTGATTGATTGATACGTATTCAATATTTTTTGATAATCAAACTGACGAACTAATTAGAATTACTATTTTTTTATCCAGGAAACATCCCTATTGCTGAGGGGTGAGATACAGCGAGACAAACATGTCCTGGAAAGTGCCGACGATGCTACCGGTAGCCGATGTTTATGACGTGATTGACTCTGAAATTCTGAATTTTAGATCCAATCGCTCAGAGCTACTTTTCCCTATTGACCTGTCTGTATGTAACGGCCACTTTTACTCGAAGATTATTATAACTATAGGTCAATTCATAAGAGTTGGCAGGAACGGCATGAACAAAACTAATATCACCGTGTGAGTGATACTCCCGCGACTCCTATACGGAGCCGTAGTATGATTTACTGATGGCTCGTGAAACTCCACAACCAAACTAGCGGGAGCGGGCATAATAATACCATAAATGGAAGAGAAATATGCAATACACTAGCATATTTCAGACGGAAGTTTGGGTAATCATCAAATGTGCACAGACAACCCAAACAGAGATAAACCGATTCAAGAAAAACATCACTATCTACACGGACAGTCCAGCGGCGCTCAAGGTGCTAGCCTACTATAAACCTACCACTACATTTTTTTTTTTTGTAAATTGAATTAGTAAGAACTTTCATAGATATGTTACCTACCTACATTAAAACAAAGTTGTCATAAAATACTTTAGTCTTCGTAGTTAAACCATTAGTTAAAGAGACAGGTTTGTCTAAAACCTCTATATTACTTTTCAATCAGCCTGTATGTAACCACTTTGCGATTCACACATAGATACTTTCATTCACACATTCAATCCATTCATGCCAGCGTTTGAGAATTGACCTATACCGGGCTGATATCCAGGATCTGATGATACCAGAAAATAGTACCTAAATAGTACCGAATTAGTACAGAGTTCAAAAATAGTACCTTTGTAATTTCGGAGATATGAGCCCTGTTTAACGGGTAACTAACTACAGGTAGCTAACTTGACGTCAAGCTGGCGTACCAAGTTTGGATCTCGAGAATGGTGCTGCTCCCAAAATTGCTGTATATCTCAAAAAATATTGCCTAAATAGTATTTCTTCACTCCCAGTGCAGCAGAAATGTTCCACTTAGCTTTTTTTTATTTTTTTGTCGTAAAAGGGGTACTATTTCCTGTACTATTTTTTGGTATATAGCTGGCTTAGGAATTCAATGGCTTTCTGTGTGATCTCGGTCGGGTACGCCAGTTTGATGGTGCAAAATATTTTATCCGTGTTTGTTACGAAATATCTCAGTTTCTATTAGAGCTACGAAGTTGAGACTTCGGGAGCCAGGGGTACTATTTGGGCACTATTTTTGATATATACAGCATTTTTGGGAGCAGTACCATTCTCGAGATCAAAACTTGGTATAGGTATCGCCACAAGAGTTGAGGCCACGCACAGATTCAACATTGCTTGAACGACAGCGAGGTTTTGAAATCAGTGTTCTTTATTCGTACCGATAGCAAGTTCAACAGCAAACTGCAAGATTGACTAAAAGTTTTTTCAATTTATTTAGTTTCAATTATTTTTTACAAAACATATCTGATAAAAATTTAAATTTAAATACTTCAATTCATGAAACTGTTGAGTTGCCACTTACTTTATCATTTTCGCTTGTTATAGTTGCCTCTACATTTTCCGCGTCATCTAACAATCCATATAAAATATTTTCTTTTATTGATCCACTAAACAACACAGGTTCCTAGAACAAAAAGTAATCGTTTTAATACAAAAAACAACAAAACAAACTATATTCCCAGGCACTTCTTGCAAGTTATAGAAAATGCGAAATATACAAGGTTCGCCATAAGTTTTTGCACTTTTAGCAAGTAATTAGTATAAAATAAATGTTATATTTGTAAAAAAAACTGAGCTCCGTCTTGTTGCTGGCCCTCTTGCAACCGACTACGCAATTGCACGCATATCTCTTTCTTTGGCACTAGTGTGAGAGAGACGCACTTAGAGATAAGACGCTGTACATCTGCGACGGATGACCGTTTCTCGTCAACAAAAGGAGAACGTAAGCTTGTAAAAAGTAAGATTACCTGACTAACAAAACCAATATGACTCCTCAGCCACACAGGATCCAATTCTTTGATATCCACCCCGTCCAGCAGCACTCTTCCACCTTCAGGATCATATAACCTCAGGATAAGCGAGGCCACGGTGCTCTTACCGCAGCCCGATCTGCCCACTAGAGCCAACGACTTGCCCGGATGAAGGTGCAAGTTCAAACCCTTCAGCAAAGGGGCGCCTTGGTAAGAAAACGCGATGTTCTCCAATATAATTTCACCTTTAGGACGCCCTTTAGGTTTCAGGCCACCTGAAAGATAAAGAAGATTATGTTGGCTTATTCGCAATCACGCGGATGTGAAAAGCAGATAGCATTTGGAGCGAAAGCAAAGGTCAATATTTATCAGTTGTTATGCAGTGCATAAGTTTAGATATAGACTTCGCTGTGTAACTATTACGCCTAATGGCTGAATTCAGAAACGCCATTTAAGCATTTGATTAGAGATTAAATAGTCGGTTCGTCATACCATCATAGGACTAATTAATCGAACGTGGCCACAAGTAGTCTTGTGGCTCTACCCACCCCATTAGGGATTTCAGGCGTGATGCTATGTATGTATGTATGTATGTATGTATGTATGTATGTTAAATAGTCGAATGTCCCTCAACTAGTTGTCATCCTATACAAAAGCGTCACTAAAACGTCACTTTTAATTAAAGATCAATTTGGGTAGGCTTTCTGAATTTGGCCATAAGATTGACACCGATCTCAAGTAGACATTGTGTCACTAGCTTTTGCCTGCGGCTTCGTCCGCGCGGAATTCATTTATCGCTATTTCCTCTGGAACTGTGCATTTTTCGGGATAAAAAGTAGTGTGTTTCTCCAGCTTTCCACCTCTCGACGTGAGAGCAAGAAAATATTAACAAACAAACGCGCTTTCGCATTTATAATTTTATTAAGGACTAGTGGACCCGCCACAGTTTCGCCCGTGCTAATTTCCAAACAATCTTTATCACCTCATTCACCCCTTTAGGGATGAAATTTCAAAAAAATCCCTCCTTAGTGCCCCTCTAGGTTACTCGAGGAATATCTCCTCCAAATTTCAAACCTCTAGGACCACCCGTTTAGGCTGTGCGTTGTCTATAAGTGAGTCACGGTACTGTTTTATACGTATTGATTAATGATTAATAAGAAGATATTGCACACAAAGTTTTTATAATCCGTATAGTCGTAAGGTCTTAACAGTCTGCGCTCAAGACTAACACCGAACTCAAATGGACACACGCCGTTGCTAGGGGGGGGCATTTTGGGACAATGCCCTACCATAAAATACCAATACCCCCGACCTTAAAAAATATAATTAACTAAGACAATATGCTGTTCTTTTTTTTATCACTGTTGCCGTACCTTAAGAGGACTGTGAAGCAACGGCAAAAATCACCCTTTTCATACAAATGGCGATAACGATTTCCACCCCTTAAATGTTATCATTCACCAATTTTTTATAGATCGTCAGTCAGAACAAAATCTAAATCTGCACGTTTTTGAATATGGATGAAAAATCAACAAAGTCAAATAATCGCCGAAATTCGAATTTGTATGAGAATGCTAAAACAACAATAAAACTGAATTTAATGATTATAGTGAAAAAACCAAAACGTACAGACCTAGATTTTGTTCTGAATCACAACCTATCAAAAATTGGT
The DNA here is from genome assembly GCA_947859335.1 of Tortricodes alternella. Taxonomy (NCBI): domain Eukaryota; kingdom Metazoa; phylum Arthropoda; class Insecta; order Lepidoptera; family Tortricidae; genus Tortricodes; species Tortricodes alternella. Next base: position 14,195,161 of record OX401968.1, read on the forward strand.
CAATATCGGTTAATATTTGAGGGGTGGAAATCTTTATTTTTTATATTAAGAGGGGAGCTAACGAGCAGGCGGGTTACCTGATGGTAAGCAATCACCGCCGCCCATGGACACCCGCAATACCAGGGGAATCACGGATGCGTTGCCGGCCCTTGGAGGAAGGAGTAGGCTGACAAAGAGGTAGACGGCCCACCTGATGGAAAATGGTCACCGCCGCCTATGGACATCTGCAACACCTGCTGCCAATGCGTTGCCAGTCTAGGGAGGATGGGGAATGGGGATGGGATAGGGATGAGGGAATAGGCCTCCGGATCTCGTCACTCACCGTACGAAACGCAATAGCAAGCTAGCGCGTTATCGTCTTTTGTAAGAAAAGCCGTAGGTTCACACTCCTCTTAAACCACCGCTGCTCTACCTAAAATTCAACTCTCGCTAAGGGCCTCAGTGGACATGGTCTCATATTAAAAACCTAACCCGAGTACCAGTCTTAAGCGCAGTTTATTACTACAGGCCTTATAACACTCACCTGAAGCCGGTATCGTCGGCACCCTGTCAATGATCTCCCACAGCCTGGACGCCGCGCCCAAGCCCTTGTTCATGTCAGTGTAAAAGCTGCTGAGGCCACCGATACTGATGCCCACATACGCTGCATACAGCAGGAATGATGTGAGGTTGCCGACGCTCAGTTGTTCCGTCGCCACCATTCCACCGCCGTAGTAAAGGACTAGGATTATTATAGTGTTACCGGATAGACCCGTCTGTTGAAATAAGTTTAGAATTAACTTTTGAAATGTGACCGGGGATGTTAATCTCTAATAACAAAACCGCAACGTTTCGCAAATACGCGGCTCCATCGCGACGTGGCCGCAAAAAACCTCATTCATAAACGAAACGCTGTAATTTAAAAAAAGTTAAACTTAAGCTTGCTTTAAAAATAAATTTACGCGTCGAATTCAGAACCTCCAGTTTATTGAAGTCGCTTAAAAAATAAAACGCTGCGCCACTGCAAGCGACAGCGTTTACAAACAATACCCTCTCACAAAATGGGTGATACTTACGAGACCATAGAAGCTCCCAACGGCTAGTGACTCCTTGTACGCCAACTGCAATAGCTTTTCTATCCTCTGCCCATATGACCTTATTTCAGCTTCTTCCTTGCAAAAGGCTTTTACCGTTTTGATATTCGATATTTTTTCTTCGGCCAGCTAAAATAAACACACATAACTATATCTTCGCTTACACAATATTTTTTAACCTTTTGACCGCCACATATTTTGAGGAAGGTAGGTTATTTCACCCGGTTTTGAATACGTTATAAAACAACATGACATGAGTGTAGTAGCCTGAATTATGTAACTTTTAACCTTTTGAACGCCACGGCTGAGTGCGAGAAAGCCGGCCTCAGACGGCGAGCGGCGGCTGTAGCCGACAAAATATATGGAAAACGGCATGCCGTGGCGTCAGTGGCACGGAAATATGCTGTCGGCTACAGCCGACTGTGGCGTTCAAAAGGTTTAAGTGGTACAATCACATTTAACTAACCTGCCTCATGACAGATGACAACTATCCATTTTACTTTGTATTTTACTAGCTTTTATTTAAAGGTCTAAGTGGAAGGCTACTTCTCTAATTAGTGTCGTTTTACAAATAGGACTTTATGTACAAATGCTTAAAGTCCAAATTAAAATGGGAAATTATTATTATGCAAGATTAGTTTTCTTTTGTTAGTTCTTTGGCTTTACCAAGCTAGAAAGCTACAGCTAGCTGTCAGTGAAGTCCGTGTTACTCTTAATAAATGTCAGACTGGCACATACAGTTCTAATACTTCCGTCTTCCCCTAGGAAATATCTGACGCTCCGCCACTGGTATATATACCTCACTGGTCTCTGCCAGACTGTCTTGGAGCTGCCGCGTGATGCCGCGCACGAAGCGGCCGTAGATGACAGCCAGCACCGACACCGGCGGCACCACGCACAGCCCGATCATCGCTAGCGACGGTGACATGTAAAACTGAACGAGAAATAATTATTAAAAGGGTTTAAGCTATGAATAAGAGCAATCGTTTTCAAAAAAATCCGCCAGGCCATTCCTAGCACGCATTTCCAGCTTGGACTTTCATCTTATCACAACAATGGCCATGAAAGGGTTAAGAAAAGTATACAAGAAAAAACAAGTTTAAGGGTGCATCACAGTGGCAAGTTCCCACTAAAACGAAGCGGTGTAGCTCCAACCAATTTTTTCAATATCCTTACGATAATCTAATTGCTCTGATCCACTTACAAAATATAATGGCTCGTAACCAACCGATTCCTTTTCTGAATATAGGAATGGAGCCTAAGTAATCAAATCATGGATGGATCTTTATCTACACCCATATCATAAAACCTCCATTGGTTAATCAAAACCCATAGGAAATGACCACCATTTTGACAACCAATTAGGAAAAACCAGTGCTGTGATGAAGAAATAACATGACTTCTTTATCGTTTTTAGTAAAGAAATGAGATTAAATTTGGAAAAAAAGTGGGTCTCTATTCTAGTATCCATAGATATTAAAACAGTTATTGATACGAAACGTCAATTCAGTATGTTTTTTTAATATAAACTGCACAATATTTGATCTCGAGTGACGTGAGAATAGAGACTTCATCCGTTTGTCTATGAGTTAAAAAAAAATGGTCTTGACGGACGGCCGCCATTATGTTGACGTTTTGCTGAACGAAAGTAGAATTTTGTTGAATTGAATAGAAAAAGTTGTTTGTAATTTACATTTTAGTTGAAAATATGAATAGTAAGTAGTCTTCTCGGAGTGTGTGTGATGTGAAAATGCGCCGGATATCGGAAATATGCAGCCACGATTGCAACAAATAACTTTTTGCCAGAAAATATTGTTTCTGAACCCATCATGGAGGATTTATAATATGTGTGTAGATAAAGTTATGTATGCAACTCAGCATAATTTGGCCTTAAAACACACGTGCGATCTTATTATGAAACTCGCTAAAAGCTCGTTTCATAAAACCGCACTAGTGTTTTAAGGCCTATCATTATGCAACCGTTGCATAAACTACTATTTTCTACTTAAGTAAAAGTTATTTCAGCTTCTAGTTTAGCAATTGCATTGAAACAGTATTATGCCTTGATTATATTGACTTTTTCGGGGCAACACAATGAGCCCAACCGTTGAGATGCTGAGTGGGCACAGAAAAGCAGACACACATGAATACGCAGGTATTTAATGACACTTTTCAGTGCACATAATCTATACAAAATATACTCTATCAAATACATTTTAGTTACGTTTTGCTTAAGGTGATGTCTCCAGTGATAACTGCATATCCAATCGGCACTAAACCGCTTTTTTAAGTAAACTCTAACCTTTAAGTTATACAATGCAATGAGTTAGCCAGTTTATTAAAAGATAAGGTGAGGAGGTGAGAAGGTCTAACAAACATAACATACTAAAACAAGTACACAAATGGATAACAAAGTTAAAAAAACAATTAAACAGCCACAACAATTTAAGTGCTCAGTAAATAAATCACACTTATATGTGAATCTCCCGCTCTTATGGTTAGGGAAAACATTGTGAGGGCTCCAACACATTCACAGTACTTTGTAACATTGGAATATGACTGTCTGAATATACCTCACCTGTAAATTAAAATGGCGTAAAGACATTAACACATTTTGAACTCTTTTTACTCGTTATTAATTCTCTTTACGGCAAGTCGTGTTTAGTGCTTACGCTTTTGATTTGAAAATTGGTATTTTGTCTTGAACTACTATAGGGAAGACCGGGGCGCGAATTAACAGAGGTAAGTATTAACAAGCAAATTTCTAAAAAACTATATACAGCAAATCACTAGTGACATCTGGAATTTATCCTCGTGACGAACTGTACAGGTTGAGACTCATCAGTCTCGCTCAGTGTGCCTTGGGACTGAGTGGTGGGATGTGTGTCTATTTTGGACACGTAATGAACTTTTTTCACTTTAAAATTTTTTGCTTTACATGCTAAATATTTGGTTTTGCTGTAATATTTTTTGTTCCGTAGTAGCTTGTTGCCTTCTCAATAATGCTACATACCTTTACTAACGATAATGTAAACAATTTTTTATTATAAAACATATCCTTGAAAAAGTACCCATGGGGCTAAAATTACGGGGCAAGTATTAACATGTTAATCCTTACCCCACATTTATTTACCTATAGGTATTGCTGAAATACTGTAATTTAACAAATTGTAAAAAAAAAAAAAACTCAATGTTCCACTAAGTAAAAAACGTTATTATTGATAATATAAAGTTTTCTTAATGAAAATAACAACAGATGTAGCTGTTAAACGAAACGAGATATTTGTTGACTTTTGTTATTCTACAGAGAGGTTTTGTTTGGGTTTCTATTTCTTTATATTTATATGGCTTAAATATTTTTCAGAGTCAAAGTCGTATGATTGTATAAGCCAAATGTTAATTGTATAACTTTATCAAGTGCGAGTTAAACTCGCGTGGAGAGGGTTCCGTTCTGTACATGATTATCTGAAATTTACTAGGTTACTTTAAATACCATAGACTTCTTATAGGTTTTCCTGTAATCTATAGGTAAAGAACTATTTGCTGTATTTTTTCAAAATTTTAGCCCCATTGGTTTATTTATTTATTTATTTATTTAAAGACACACCAACAGCATACATATTCAAAAAACCACAAGAACATTGTATGATGTATTGGTTTCGGAAATAGGGGTTCAATTTTCGCCTGTTTTCCTAAATAACTTCTAAACTATTTTACTTGAAATTCAAAAAAATATATATTTAAGATCCTCACAATAAGCATTTGATATGTCATACGATATAGGCTGCATAACTTTTTATTTTTATTTTCTAATTTACCCCCCAAAAGTGGCCCCCTTTTTTAAAATTCATATATTTACGTCACGCGTCCGTGTTGCGGTCACCGATTTACATATGTATACCAAATTTCAACTCAATCGGTATAGTAGTTTCATAGCAAATTGGCTGTGACAGACGGACAGACAGACAGCCAGACAGACAGACAGACAGACACACGAGTGATCCTATATGGGTTTCGTTTTTTCCTTTTGAGGTACGAAACCCTAAAAATATCATTTTATTTTGCGTTTTCTTTAATTATGAAGCAAAATATCAAGAATGTTAATTATTGCCCCTTTTGTTGATACTTACCTCGGGACTGTTAATATTAGCCCCGATCGTGGGGTAAGTATTAACTTCTGACTTCTCTGAGAAAAATCGACTCTTTGAAAAAAGTATCAATTTCTTATCAAATTAAGTCCAACAATTACGTTACTGAATAGTTTAGTCATCATTTAACATAAAAATCATACCAAAATGTTTGAATGTTTTGAAGCTACAACTGAAAATATTAATTTTGTTAATTCGCGCCCCGGTCTCCCCTATCTTGGATCAGTCAGACGAAAAACGCCAAAAATCTGTTATTTTTTTTTCCTTATCCTTGTAATGATAAAATAAAGTGTGTATTACAAACAAGTCATCATGGCATTATATTAAGGGAATACAATGCTGTTCCATTCTTTTTACAGGGTAATCAAAAAGGAACAAACATTTATTATGTATGACCAGGGGCACGACATGCCCGCGAGTTGTTTGTCACTCAATGCATCTCTGTCAAACTAGTCAAATATGTAAGGGATGCACTGAGCGACAAATGAATCGTGGGCAGGTCGTGGTAGACGTACAGATCAGGTTTTTCTTTTCTATCTATTGGAAGTATTTTTACTATTCCAATTAACAAATCGCAATGAGTTAATATGTAATCTATGTTTACCATCATACCCGTCCCAGCGCCAACCATGAACAATGACCGTAGCCCATCACTGACATTCTGGCTCAAGTTACGTCCAACTAGCTGTGTATCAGCGGACAGCCGGTTTACAAGTTCACCAGTTGATGTTTTACCAAACCACGCCGGTTCTTGTCGTAATATTGCGGCATATACTTGTTTGCGGAGAGCTTGCGTCATTCTTTGACCTGAAAATTTTAAAGTAATAGATTATTTAATTATATAAATGTTACTACACGGGAAGTTAAAAATCAAAATTAAAAGCACTTGTTCATTTCATATCTAATTATCCAATTATTACCATTTATGTAAACTGAATAAAAATCTTAAAATTTTATTAATTATTATGATTCATCTTGTTCTATTTTATCATATTTATTTTTATTCTATTAATTCCCTCTGACATTAATGAAACCTTAATAATTGTAATTGTGTTTAGTTTTAGTTATATTATTAATTTATTAGTATTTAATTCAATTGGTAAATTCTAGCAGCAGTCTATAACTCTAAAATAAATAGTCAATGTTAAGTACTCCTTAATTGCCCTGTATATCAGAAATGTATCCTATATAGTAATGATTATTATAACTGTTATAATATTATGTGATGTGAATGTACTTATTAAATAAATAAATAAATAAAATTGTTGTTAAATAGGTTCTATGCAGTGGCTGTATGCAAAAGATGATTGGTTAAATAAATTGCATGATTAAATGGGGTCAGCAGTAAGAGGTGACTTTGCATTTGTAAATCTAAAATGCTCAAGATAGCAAGATGTATTCTAAATAGAAAATTTGCAACGAGACCTAAGCCCCTGCTGAGGCTACTATGAGCAGGTTTTCTATCATTTAAAATAATTTCTGAAGTTTAAACAGTCATTGTAAATGCTTAATTATAAGGAATTTTAAGTACAAATTTATTATTATAGTTATCTTATTACCTGATATTGACATGAGATAGACTCTACCAAAGTTACAAAGTCCTCCAATCAGAAAGACTCCACACAGCATCAAGCAGAGTGTGTCAAGTTTCTCTCTTGCAGCTGCCAGGTCGCTTGTACTGCTGTAGATGATATCCAGCACTTTGCCAAGGGAGAATGGGATGGCCATTGTGACACTCGATGATATGATCAGGAAACCAATAGCGCCTAGTGAAAGCAAACAGTGGGATAACCATTACTATCACTCATTATTACAAGATAAATAAGTTCTTTTGTGTATTCATGCAGTTGACTATAGATTTCAACATTCTTTAGAGATGTAAATTGTAAATGGAGGGAAAAACAGTACTTGAAGAAAATTACCAGTAAGATTCCATTTCTCAGGCGCCGCTAAACCAAACAATCGCTTCAATTCCGAACTCTTTAACTTCACGTTAATTTTCTTAGACGAACTTATCGCGGACTTATCTTTTAAAGATTCGATAGCCTCATTCTTGTTTTTAACGTCTACTTGACTTGTGTAATACCTTGTGTGAATACTTAGTAAACCATTTCTACTGTAAGAAGTCCTTTCGTAATGATTCCTGAAGACTGGGACCTTGTGAGAGAAATATAACCTGTGACCGCACTGATGACAAGAAAGCTTCGCATTGGGTAAACGAAACAATAAATTAGTATGCCTACTAGATACTTTAGCGTCCAAATTGACGAGCAGTCGCTGCAACATTTTTAAAAATGTAAAACTTTGTTCGAAATGAAAATAGATTATTTCTTGTTGTCATGTCGATGTCGCTTGTCAAATGTTATCTGCACAGATTATAAATATAAAGTTACTGTCATTTTTTTCTGTCTATACTCTGTGGTAATTTTATTTTAATCAGTTTGAAGAAAATCTGCAAAATTCAATATGCAACATTTTGTAATTTTAAATACAGGAACAGAAAGATTATTCGTTACTATTACACAAAGTCTTACGATACATACAGAAAAGTGTTTTCAAACTTGGCTTCAATCTGAATTCAACTCTTTCGGGCCAACAGTTATAAGTAAATAAAAGAACTAACTAGGTCCTCTTTATACCTCAATCAATGTAAAAAGAGCGCTGACGGTCATACATTTTATATGGCAGTCAGGACTCTTTTTACATTAGGCTAGGTATAACATTTATGTTTTAGGTGAGATAGAGCTTAGGCCCAGGCAGAGGCTGCGGTTAACGGTTTTATTTTTGTGAAACCAATACAAGCGTACGCACTTGTGGTTAGCAACTGCTCGCGATAAAAAACTGCACATGCAGCCTCGGCCTTACGCTTTTAATTAACGCATCTCTATATAGTTTGTGATTAACACGTAAATCGGAATGAAGTCCATACATGTTGTCAATTCACGCGAATGGCGATAGCTATAAAAGGATTCGTAAACGGGCTAGTTACTTTTTCGGCATTTTATTACTGCAATTCGGGCTATTCCCAAAAAGATTACATATTACATCATTAATGGTGACAAAAAGTTTGAATTACAACTTTTGGGGATAGCTAAAATTGCAGCAATAAATTGCCAAAATACTAACCTGTTTACGAGCCCTAAGTGTAGCCCAACTATAACGCAATCTTTCATATACATGGCCACATGTAAAAAGAGCGCTGACGGCCATATAAAATGAACCGAAGCAATTCAATTTGGTATTCATTACAAGCATTTCGGTGCATGAAAACATCGCGATAAAACCTGCACACAACTGCGAAGGAATTCAAAGAAGTCCCCAATCCACACTAGACCCGCGCGGGAACTACTGCCCAGTCACTCTCACTATGAGAGGAAGCGTTGATGATGGACTCCATCTTAGGTATATCGTTCACTTCCACCAATCACATAGCACGACTCATGTTGCCAGCGTTCATGTTCGCCCAAGTGAACGACAGGCCTTAATATAGTGTCACAGAAGGGATGGGAAAGGGTCAGAGGCCTCAGTACTCATACCCAGGCCCCCAATTCTTGTTGGATTCGAGATAATGTCGATTACGAGATTAAACGTCAGATTCATACAGTAGTGTCAAATGACTGTATGCACTGACGTTTAATCTCGTTTGTGAGATTATCTCGAATGCCCCGAGAATTGGGGGCCAGACCAGTGACATTCAGTAGGCGAAGATTCTCTTTGAAGACGTGGCTTATGGCTTTGTGGATGGCCCAAAGTAAATAAAACACCAATTAATGAGGTTCTATATTAAATCTTAAAACAGGGTTTTGTATAGACATTAGGACAGATTACAATTTACACATAAATAATTCCTTTCTTCTTATTTTATTAATAATTCTACTGGCTAGAAGCTCATTCCCCAGAAAAGTGACACAACAACCATCAACCAAAACCAACCACTGCTTAAATTTAGAACCAATGCTGTTTCGTTTTTCTTAATGTGTCACTGTTTTTATGAACATACTATGTTTTTTTTATTACACACAAAGAGAGAACATTAGGGGCCGTCCATTAATCACGTGATGTTTTTTTAAGCATGTTTTAACCCCCCCTCCCCCTTGGTGAGGTTTAAGACTACCCCCCACCCCCCACCCAACATCACGTGTATTTTTAGTATCTACAAAAAATCTTAATTTTTTTAGAATATTTTAGAAAAAATAATGAAAAAATAAATAAACGTGATATCTTACTACACCCCCCCTCCCCCCTTTTGCCATTTCGTGATTTTTGTCAACCCCCCCCCCCCCCCCTTTCAAGCCTCAGATGATTAATGGACGGCAACTTAATAAATCTGTAAGTTTATTACAACGAAATATAGGTTATATTTATATGCAACATAATTCTAAACTCTAAACATGTAATATATGCATTTAACATCACTACACGTTAGAAATGCGATGGAAACTACACAATCATTTACTAGATTACATACATAAACAACAATAAACAATTCCTCAGTGAAGAAGACATTATAAGCAGCAAAGAGAAAATACTGTGAGATATTGGGTCCAATTCGAAACGGTGTACGCTAAATTTAAAATTGCCTAAATTTATAATAAGAAACGCCAAACTCGATTTTATATAGCTCCAAGGTTCAAAATCGAGCCTGACAGTTCTTATTTCAAATTTAGTGACTTCCAAATTTAGCGAAAACACGTTCGAATTGGCCCCATTGTGATATTATACGCAGAGTAATCAAACAAAATTCAAAATAAAGTTGTATATTGTTCTGCTAATGGCTAGCACATTGTTAATTGTTATCCATACGTTTTGGCCGCCAAGCATGTCTGAAAAGTTACACGAATTTCAACTTTAAGTCAAGGTGATGAAGGTCTTTTTTTACCCTGTATAGCCTGTTACGCATAGTCGACAACGGCGGCCAAAAGGTTAATGAAAATGTATCGCTTTTTATTCTCTTAACAAAATACTTACGGTTTGACCGACGACGGTAGGTATGTTTTTTCTTTATTGTATTGTTATAAGTAAGTTGTACGCGATGCTGTATTACTTAAAATCTTATTTTTATAATTATACCAATGTCCCATCACTTTTTAAATAAAGTTTGTACGAAAGAGACAATTGCTTATGTAGGTACGCAATAAAAGCTAGTGTGCTAGATTCTCAACATATTATTATGTATTGTGTAACTAGCTAAACAATAAAGGTTCCACTATAGTGGGCTTCTGTCATAAAGTCAATACAAAACAATCATGCTCTTAAAGGTGTGACCTATGCAGCTCGTAGCGTGTGACGTTTTTCGTATTGATAATGAGGCTATTATTTCTGACTGCTAAATAAACTAGAAAAAAATGGTGTGCAATAACCAAAAAAGTGAGGTAAGTTTATAAAAAGTTATAGTATACCTCGTCTACAGTTAAAAAAGCGCTGACGGTCATACATTTTATATGGCTGTCAGCGCTCTTTTTACTGTAGACGAAGTATACAGTTCATTAAATTGCTACATTTAAATGAATTCATTACAAAGGATCAACGTTTGTAGATTAACATGGCTAACGGAACGACGCAACATAAATAGTTACTTTTAGGTACGCTAAGATAAAAAATAACGAAAACTCAAATATTTTTTCTGCAAATAAGCGACATGTCTCTGAGTTTTTCGGAAGCATGAGCGGAATTCACTTCGGTGAAGGAAATTATCGAAAGGAAACTACAGATATAAAAAAAAACAACGATCTGTTTCTAGTCTCCAATCCGCACTGGGCCCGCGTGGGGACTACTACCCAGTCCCATTTACTATCAGAGGAAGCCTGTGCCCAACGATGGGACGTATATAGGCCGATGGTGACGATGACGATGATGCGACAAGAGAACATGTAAAACAATATTATGAATATTTTTAAATCTCTTTCCACATCGGTAGGTAGCTGTTTAGCTTATTACTTTTATTTGATTAATATACTCCAAAATAAAACAGAAAATAATAAAAAATCTTATTGCACGTCAAACTTATATTTAAAAATACTGGCAGTGTAATAATAAAAAAAAATGTTGTAAGAGGGAGGGGTAAACAGTAAAGAAATCGAGGTGACCGATAACATAAGGTGGATTCATCCATAGTTGTCTTATTTGGTAAACAAGTTTCTAACCTCAAAATGTGAAATGTTTGTGTGAAACAGCTGTTTTATCCTAAATAAAAGAAACCAAAGCTAAAAATTGGCAAAGTGAAACTTGTTTACCAAATAAGACAAGTATGGATGAATCCACTTTACGCAAGGGCGTAGCGAGGTACCAGCAAGGTGGGGCAGCTGCCCGCCCCTAGGAGATGCAGTTGATCAATGATATATATTTGTTTACTTATTCTTGGTTTTTATTCGCCTGCCCCCCCCCCCCCCCCCACCCCTAACCCTGGCTACGCCCTTGTACTACATCAAATTAGACACCTGACTTTGCACTATTAGGATCAGTACAAAAAATCTACCGGATTCTCGTATCTGTGAAGTGGTTAAAAATGGACTTAAAAAGTCATGATTTATTTATACTGGAATTTTAATCGCTGCCGGCGCCTTGACTTCTGAGATACGTTGGTAGTTCCAAAACCAGGTAAGAGTGCTACAGACATTAACTTTGACTTCCGACGCCTGAATTTGCGGCCAAAGCTTGCGGCGTCATATAGTGATATTTTGACAGTTGTTACCCCATTGATATATATTTAAATATTTTTGTAATATATAAAATAACAGATTTACCTTCTATAATTTTGTCATATTTCTATTTATATAAGGGTTTTTTTACTGCGTGTAGTACACTTTATAGTACAGCGTTTTAGATCGCCATAAACTATAGGTGTTGTCGAATTTTAGAAGATATACTCCTTCACCTGGATACGTGTGCGAGCCGGCGTATACCTGCAATTGGATTGTTCGTGATAAATTACTGATGTAGTTGTCAGTCCACGGCTATTGCCGGAGAAATAATAACTATTTTTGACTTGACCGAAATCGGGAAAGCAATAAAGCAACGCTAATTAATTGTTTGATATAGCACAATTAATATCTTCATTAATAGGTCAAATCAAATTGAATCACGCAGCAGCATCAGCAGCTCAATTACGTAGCACAATTGGTATCGGTTTGGCTCGAAATGCAAACCAATTTACTCTTCACTCTGTGTGAATAAGGGTAGAATTGGTTTACTTTTCCCGAAAGCGATACCAATTGGTGTTACGTAATTGAGCAGCAGCTCACTTAATTGAGTTCAAGCTGCTAACTGGCCACACTTAAGATCAAAAACATCATCTTATGGTGCGTATCCAGATTGACTAAAAACAGTTTGCATGATTAAAACTTGAATCCAAGAATATCAAAAGTATTCATTAAGAACATAAGAGTTATTGGAAATATTGATTTAGTTGAAATTGTAGTTGCTAAATAATTTACTCAAAGACGTGCTTTTCAGGTCTGGTAACGCCTGCTGCTGGTATCTATTATGTGAGAGATAGGTTAACCTTTTAACCACCAGGGAATTTAAATGTAATGTAAGTTTTAATCTTACGCAAATGTATGCCGTTCACTATCAACACACCTCTCACAGCAATTTCATCATGAGAATCAGCATTGTGGTCAAAGGTTAAAACGGATACTGAACTCAAGTGTGGGCAATCCGTGCGGAATATGGGCACAACAATGCTTATAGGTATCGCCACGAGAGTTGAGGTGAATGATTACACACACACGTACACAATGCCATACAAAACAAAACACAAATTTGAAAATTTGAACGATCTTGTCTTGTCCACACATGACGGTGCCGGTGCCGCGGTGTGCGTGACCTCAACTCTCGTAGCGATACGTATACAGACGGCTGCTCACCAGGCAGGTTTGAAATGTAATGCATATTTTATTCGTACGCAATTTATGCGGCTCACTACACTACACACACCTTTCACACGATTTTCATCATGAGAATCAGCATTGTGGTCAAAAGGTTAAAACGGATACTGACCTCCATGTGGCAGTCTCTGCGGAATATGGGCACAACGATGCTCACAGACGGCCGCTGCCGCTGTAACGCACGCCGCTCTGATCCCACTTCTGGATCCCCATTTTCCGTTATCGTGAACTCTAAAAGTAAGGCCAAAGCAATTGAATATTAGAGAAAACTTTGAATCCAGAAAACTCTTAAGGATTTAGATTATTAGTAGTACGAAGGAAAAAACCGAACCCTTATAGGATCACTAGTGTGTCTGTCTGTCCGTCCGTCTGTCACAGCCAATTTGCTCCGAAACTACTGGACCGATTGAATTGAAATTTGGTACACATATGCAAGTCGGTGACCGCAACACGGACGTGTAACGTAACTAACAGAATTTCAAAACACGGGGGCCACTTTTGGGGGTATATTAGAAAAATAAAAATAAAGTTATGCAAACTATATCGTGTGACATATCAAATGAAAGGGCTTATTGTGAGGATCTTAAATATATATTTTTTGCAATTTTGAGAATAATAGTTTTGAAGCTACTTAGGAAAATAAGCGAAATTTTTTTGGATGCCTCACCTTCGTCACCATAACCGTCGTCGTCGGCGTCGTCTTCTTCGTCGCTCTCTGACACGTGGACCGTCACTTCGCTGGTGGGCGATTTACTCCATTCGAAGTATAAACCGAAACCTGTAAGTAAGTATTTTTGCATTTATTAGAGATTTTTCGCAAACACGCATAAAAATCGAATTCAAGATAAATGTGAACCACGGTTAGCGGCTGATATCAGAAACGATGCTTGAACCAGACTACGTAGTTTCTAATAGTTTCCTTCAATACTATTATACCCCATGATCTAATAATACTAGATCTCAAGACGTAAATATATCAGCAGAAAGTGGTCTTTTTACGAGCTTTTTATTAACTTGCAAGTTATGGGGGGTGTATGTATGGGTCAAATCTTGCAAGCTGAATTAGAACCACTTCCTCTTATACTACGAAGCTGAATTTTTACAAATTGGTTCAGTTCCGATGATAATAAATTTTTATGGTAAAAATGACCTGAATCGACATCCAGGATTAGCTCTAGATAAAGGCTTCAACGGACACGAAATTTTGTGTACGCAGGTATTTAATTGTAATAATTATAGATTAAAATAATATTTCAGGATAGCATTACTATATTTCACCCACGTGAACACTGTTTTATCGGTAGAAAAACCAGGCTCAGTATATTTTATAGTACAATGTTGTGCCCATGGCAATTCTTGTGCATGGTGACCCTTGGCTAACCTATATCGTAGTTGTCGGTGGCGAACTCCCAGCACAGGCACTTCGCGCGCTGGTGCGTCGGGACTCGAACAGTGACCCCTGACTAACCTATATCGTAGTTGTCGGTGGCGAACTCCCAGCACAGGCACTTCGCGCGCTGGTGCGTCGGGACTCGAACAGTGACCCCTGACTAACCTATATCGTAGTTGTCGGTGGCGAACTCCCAGCACAGGCACTTCGCGCGCTGGTGCGTCGGGACTCGAACAGTGACGGTCTCACCGTGGCCCACCGTGAGGCGGCCGCCGCCCGCGCGCGCGGTCTCCTTGAACTGGACCACTTCGCCGCTCGTCCACATGTTCGCTGCTTCTATGTGCGGGAATACATCTGAACAGTCAAATAAACGGGCTAAAGTGAAGTTCGTGATCGTGCGCTGTGCGATTTTTATGATCGCGAATTTACTATTCGGTTCAACTTAATACCCTCATCAGCGTTCCAAAACAGATTTGTAGAGGCACGGTGCGTCGCGCACCAGGTGTCACCGTCACTAAATTGTGTTTTCTTTTATAGCTTGTGCTTTTGTTTTAAATAAGAATATGGATTTTACAATGCAATGTATATTGAATAAAACATGTGAATACCACCACCACCAAATATTTCTAACATACAAGTTCATTGTTCGAGAAATATACGGCAATAGAACCGAACAATTGGGCCGAATCTAATCTATCTAATACCTTTAAACGATCAATTCTTGTATATATCTGAATCACGGAAACGGCTCCAACGATTTTCATTAAATTTAGTATGCAGGGGGTTTTGGGGGCGACAAATCGACCTAGCTAGGTTTCAGTTTTAGAAAACGTCGTTTTATCCGTGTTTTTTTGCAATGAAAAACTGCTACAATATCAATACAATACGAAGGTAAATTTCGCCACCATCTAAAAGGTGGAAAACCTGGCGGTCCCGAAACCAGAACCCTGGTTCGAGGCCAGATGATTATTTTTTGCCTTTGTTTTCAAGCTCCTTTTGTGAGAAAAACTATTATTGGGAGCCCTTTATTAACGCATAAAATTCGTATCTAAATATAATTTCCAAAAAAAACCACTATTTACCACCAAAAAGGTCATCCAGGTACTATGAACTCTATACTTACTCTATAGCCTCTTTTTGGCTTAGCGCAGTCGAGTTAAAATTATGCCAAATGTGCTGAATACCGAATAATGACCGAACTGCCGCATCCTTAGAATTTAATATTTATTGATATGCAGTGCATCGAGGTCAAATACGACCCACATATTGGTATTGTTACTCAGATATAAGAAGTAATTCAAGCTAGATAAGTTAACATAATTTTACTTGAAAATTGCTCAAAATATAAACATCAGAAAGCTTACCATCCTCATCTGAATCCTCATCTTCTTTAATTTCTTCTTTGTATTTTAGATCTGTTGTTTCATCTTCAGGTCTATACCTAAATAGTAAAAATATTTTGAGTTAAGTACAGCCGATAATAAATAAATTGCATAGAACATTGGTCCTCACAAATAAAATATTAAGAGCTTACATTAAAAACATTAAAAGAACATACCTAATTTGTGACTGTTCAATTTCTGAAGTTAGACGTGTATCTCTGCAAGAAGTTAATATATTTTTAATAGTGCCCGGTCGTTTTGGTTTTAGTTTCGGCCGAAACCGAAACTTTTATAGACGTGTTAAAATCGTTGAATATTATGAATAAAAATATCAGTGGACCGTTATTTCTAGACATATGAACAATTAACTACGTAACGTAACGTAAGTCGTGTAGATGGTATAAAATGAAACTAATTCACTTACAAAACTTGAAAAAAGATTAACCAATTCTGAGTTTTAATTTTATTAAATGACAATCAACCAGCCTTAAAATACTACTTACCTATAACTTATTATCATACATAAGTCATCGTCCTTATTTTATTTACTAGTCAAATAAAAAAAAGCCAACGATCATGAAGTAGGTATCATTTTTCTAACATCAATCAACAGTTCTGATTGCGCTTGGAAAAGGACTTTGTAAATAGTCATGAAGTACAATTTTGTTATTGTTGCCAGTAGTGCCTTATTGAAAACCAACAAAGTGGTATGGATCACTTCCTTCCATTATTTACACTCTCCAGGAACAAAACAAAAGCGTCAGTCCACTATGCTGGCGGCTGGCGAACTCGGGCGAACTACGCCGTTGCCGACTGAGCTGAGCGCAGACAGCGCACCCTAGGTAAGCCGAACGAGATCCGAAAGTATGGGTAGGTAAGTTTCGGCGCACTTTTTTGACCGAAATCGAACCTTCGACGGAATCATGTTTTTTTACCAAACCCGAAACTTTGGTCAAACACAATTTTTTTAATTTGTGTTGGTGTTGTTGAATAATTACTAAATAAATGTTTCTTAACTTGAGCTTTTATCTGGTGGGACCCATTACAATTTAATACTATTTCTAAAATTAAACATAATTGGAGTAATTACTTATTATCCAAATCAGGTGTATCTGCATCGCCACTGTCGGCAATCACAGTATTTCCATTTTCTGTGTCTTTGCCTTCAGAGCTGTTTATATTTGAGTTGGCTAGCCGCTGGTCCACTGCTAACTGTTGGATGTATTGTTGATAATGCTGGTCTTGCAACTGCCTTATGAGGACTGCTTGCTGGTCAAAGTTACCAGGGAACTGTTGTTGTGCGTATTGTAAAAATTGATCATATGTTTGAGCATTGAGCGCATCCTTGATTTTTTGCCTGCAGAATTTAATTTAATAATTTTTATTGGTGCTGCTTGAGAACATGCTGTGATAAAGTAATACTCTTGTACTTACACTTGCTGCTCTTCACTTAATTTAGTAGTTTGTTGTTTTTGTTTTTCCCTGATTATTCTGTGTTGTAGTTCTGTATTTGCTTTTTCTTCTGACTGTTTTTTCTCTCTTTAAAGTAAAAGTAAAATCAATTTACCACATTTAATATCTACATATAATGACTGTAAGTTGCCAATCTTGTAATAAAAATTTTGCTAGACAGTATTTAGGACACTTTTACACTACATTTCCACATAGTAAATTGGTGGTGAAGGGGTTAAAAAAGATAAAGAAAAATCACTCACTGTTTTTGTTTTTTATCTTCTAAGTCTTTTTGTATTGCTTCCACATATGGTTTAAATAAGGGACATAATCTGCAAAAAATAAAATATTACTTAAATTGATATAAAACAGATAAAATTGATAAACATTATATGAACATGATTCACGCATACTTCTCTATTGTGTGTAAAAATCCAGCCATAGCTTGTACTTGGGACATATGACCAAGTGCTTGCCAAGCAGCACGGCGGTCTCGGCCAATCACATCCAGGACCCCCAACGGAGATGCAGAGTTCAAGTCCAGCGAACCATGAGCTGCCTGCTGTGTGTATGCTACTAGCTTTAAACGGTCCTCGTAGCTGAGGTGGAGCGCTTTTCCTTCTTTATCTAGAAAATGGTGCGATTTTTTAAATTATAAGTTGAACAGAAATGTGATCTAACATAACAATAAAAAAATCCATGTGAAATAATGTAAGGCTCAATTGTTATTTCAAGGTTAACCTTTTGACCGCCCCAGTCGGCTGCAGCCGTCAGCGTATACAAGGTAAAAAAGTCCTTTATTACCTTGACTTAAAGTTGAAACTCGTGTTACTTCTCAGACATGCTTGTCGGTCAAAAGGTTAAGGAAGTCCCTAATATATTGCATAAGAATAAGAAACCACTACACTACATCTACTAGTAATATAAATACAAACCAATTTAGTAAGATAAGATTTTATTAATGATTATAAATACATAACTATGTTTATACGGATATTTAGCGGAATGCTTACAAAACATTCAAATACGGGAAACAATGCGGTGTACTACAGTGCCGTTGATATCTTAAAAATAAACTCAAGCAGTGCAACAGCGCAGATATTAAATTTGAGTTTGAATACAGTAGGTATAGAAAACCAAAATTACCTTTGTAAAAGGCGAGACCTAGTTTATACATATCTTTTAAAGGTATACCCCATTTCCTTTCTTCACTCTCCATTATACCTTGGTCAGTCTCTAATGGTACTTTCTCTGTGCTTACTCTAGTACTATTTTCATTCTTATTAGCCATTTTATTTACAGAAAACTGGGTACCTAACTTTAGTTCTATTATTTTGCGAGTTCACCTGACAACCGCAGACAGATACACACAAGCAAATGACGTGCACGTTGAGGTGTGACATGTCGAAAAAAATTTATAAAAAATCGATGCATCATGAGAATGGTTCATCGATTTTACATGAAAATTAATTTTTATTCTTTTGTAGGTTTTTCTCTCTATTCATTTTAGTGCTTAATTTGCGTGATAGCTTTACATATTAAATTTTTACTAATTAAGACATGTACAACCTATGATACTACCACCATTATTAGCCTGTTTCACGAAGCAATTTTACTAGCAAAAACTGGCACCACTGCACGCCCCAATTCTCGGTGCATTCGAGATAATGTCACATGTGAGATTAAACGTCAGACTCATACAGTTAGGTCAAAGAACTGTATGCACTGACGTTTAACCTCGTAAACGACATTATCTCGAAAACACCGAGAATTGAGGCCCTGATCTGACAATTACACTTTGCTTTGCTGTTTTGCTCGCGTTCGTACAGCACGTCACGTTTTCCGCTCGAATCCCGATTACCTACTTGATTCACTTTCGCAGAAATTCTTATTATATATTTTTATCTTTCATCAGCCAATTATATCCAGTGTTCTTGATAATCAGGACAGTGCGTATGCCAAGTTAAGGAAAATGTGCGGAAGAGGGTTCAGAGCTGTTCAACCCCACTCGTTTGCGTTGCACCAGTTGCAATCATTGTTTATACATTGATGTTATCATAATAACAAACCGAGTAACTGACACAGTTTTGCGCCATGGAAGTGAATCCTTTAAACATATTTTTCGTTAAATCGGACAGCAAGGGCGACAGGTTGCTGTTTCGATATCCATACACGAGTGACAACAGAGATGAAAATAAGCAAAAGAAATGTGGCCGTCACAATCCCTACGCAGTTAATTCGGCCGAGGACCTTTTACAGAGTCCCCAGCCTCAAACATCTAACATTTGCAAAGGTGAGCTTACTTTATTTGTATCCTTGGTATTGATATATACAACGATGTGGTTGCGGGAAACCAAACTGATAGCAGTTCAATAGAGGAAGAACCAACTTCTTCCTCTATTAAACTGCTATCAGTTTGGTTGCAGATTTTTCCATTTTATAACGTAGTGTGTGCAATTTCATGTATTAGTACGAATAAATTTCAGGTCAGCTAAGTGGGTTCACAGATGAAATGCTATCAACTCTGTTTGCGGTGAAGGCAGAGCTGTGTAACAGAAAGTTTGAACTGAAAGTTAATGATGTACGGTTCGTGGGGCACCCAACGCTGCTCCCGTACAGGACTAACAAGGATGATACTGCTGCAATGATATTGATCAACATTGTGTTTGCACTGCAGGCATCTGCGAGCCATTCTATTGGTAAACGCTACAGATAAATTCAAAATCTTACAATATTTAGGGGCCGTCCATTATTCTCGTGATGGTTTTAGCAACGATTTAATCCCCCCTCCCCCATCCAAGGTCACATGTATTTTTTTGTTACAAAGTACCTTAAAAAATTTCAGGATTTTAACGCTAAATACAGGTATGTCAATCTAATTTCATTCTGGAAAATTAAGCACCATGATAAAGTGCAAGTTGTTTCTGATCCCCCCTAGTGATATTTCTTAATTTTTTCCGAATGGCCTTCCCCCCTTTTGAGCCTCACGTGATTAATGGACAGCGCCTTACAGTTGTTCACAAAAAGTATCTAATTTATTTTATACATAACATTAATATGTTTAGTAATGTTAAATTACCATATTTGTATTGTGTTTCAGTTAAATGTTATTATGATCTGAGTAAAAGACTGGGCAAAGCACTGAGGCATGAGGAAAAAAGATGTTCATATTTAACAGAAGAAATGAAAATAATGGTAATACATTTGTACAACACATACATATATATATATATATTATATATATATGGTATATTATGCTACTTTCGAAGCGAATATTTCACTTGATCCAAAACATTACTAAGAAACAAAACTGTAGACATGGGGAATAATCGGACATATCAATAGAGGACAAAACTTACAAGTGTAACATGGGAATCTATCTGTAATAACTGGCTGATAATATAGTATGGGTTACTTAAAGATTTAAAAAAAAATGGCATAATATGAAAATTAATAGACTAGTGTGTTTCTGTTTCTGTGTGTTCGACTTTAGCTTCAGAACCAACGGACCGATTTTAATAAATAGGGTATCTTAAGATTCGGGGAGGATGTGCGACTGTCATAGGCTATATAGAAATTCTATGGGTGCATGATAACAGGTGCAAAGATCCTTTTTACACAGCTACTTGGGTTTAACTGTACCTTTACTTTTTTTTACCAACTTTTTGCAGTAGTAGAAAGGACAGCAGATTATGCACCTCGCATCAAATAATGTGTTATTGCGCTTGTGTTTTTAGAGCCCTCACTTGCGTTCGGGCTCCAAACTGACACTCGGCGCAATAATGAATCACTTTCTGCTTGGTGCAACAATCTACTATTATAAATAAATTTTATAATCAAGGGCAGTAACATCACATTTTTGACCACTTTTCTTTTTCTAAATTACACGCGTGCGAAGCCGGGCGGGTCGCTAGTAACAATAATAAATTTTTGATTACCTATCATAAAGTCGACCTCAACATGGTGGACTATCTGTATGGGCGATGGGCTGATCACCTGTCACCATACGGTTCATCATACCATCTTAGGACTAATTAATCAAACATGGCCACAAGTAGTCTTGTGGCTCTGCCCACCCCATTAGGGATTTCGGGCGTGATGCTATGTATGTATGTGTATTACCTATCATAACATATTTACAGTTATGACCATTATAGTGTAGGATTGTCATTGTCCCAAACCGCGCCATGTAACATAACTTTTGTTTGTCTACATTAAACCCATTAAACTTTGACACTTGTTAATAGAGGGAACCATTTTAAACATTATCTATACCAAGATCGGTTATTCAGAGACAATCTAAAAGCTTTCTGCTTTCCTACTGTTACAATTGTATGGTATTCCATTTCAGTTGGCGAGTCATGACGAAGTATCGGCATTAGATAGTGAAAGTAATTCTGGAGAGAATGACGAGGAAGAAGATAATTTACGGCACTCTGTTAGTTCCACAACATATGGGATGGAGAATGGAACGGAACCGTCTCCTAAGTCAGCCTTCCATCTCATACTTCAGAGGAGCTCGCTGGCGAGATCCATGAAGTCTGTATTTGAAGAACTGAGTAGTACTGGTTAGTATTAACTTTCATAGTTCTCATAGATAATCCATGTACGTATAGTACATAACTCCAACTTTACAATCTTTTTCAAATCATTTTTAGGTCTTGTTCAAGTCCGAATAAACAAATGGGTCCTCTTATCTTTCTGTCTTCCGCATAAGGCGCATCAAATACATAATAGAGGCTTAATCATAGAACCGGAAACCATAGACAAATGCCTGCAAAAACTGAGGCCCTACCATGGAATACTTCTTATGGTGAATCCTAATGACCTGCTGGCATCGATACCCCTGGATGGCAGTCCAGCTTTACTAAGACTTATTAAACTCTACAGTCCTTTGAAGAGTCTGCAGACAATTGCTATTGAAGCGGATTT
This sequence comes from Tortricodes alternella, assembly GCA_947859335.1. NCBI lineage: Eukaryota > Metazoa > Arthropoda > Insecta > Lepidoptera > Tortricidae > Tortricodes > Tortricodes alternella. The sequence continues at coordinate 14,217,424 of OX401968.1, forward strand.
GAGTCTCACACAGGTACTTATACAAAACTGCTTTTCAATTTGATTATGAAATAAATTTATAAAATATTACCATTTTAAAAGAATCTTCAGTGATAAATAAGGTCTGTTCGGCGAGAGTTGATAAAAAAAGTTAAAAGTCAGGGCTTCTTAACTCATTACATTACAAGTAGTAGCCCGGTAATTATTTTTACTGATGATAATAAAAAATTAGAGGGAAAAATTATTTGTGACATTTGACGCGCACATACCTATAAGACATTAATTTGTAATATGGCGATTGTGTATATGAACAAAACAAATATATATTTTTCGCCGCCGTCCGCCCGGCGCGACTCACGACATCTGCGTACCTCGTACCACGAAACTCAGTGCGCGCGGCGAGAAGCGACGCCCGTCATACAGTTTGCGATAGTTAAGCGACAGTCGCTATTTCGAAACGATTTCATAATATTTATCAGCTCTCGCCGAACAGACCTTAGGTGGATTACAAAACCAGCTCTACTTTGTAACAATGGTAAAGCACACTCCCTAATACATCCTCGCCATTTCAGGTCTTTCAACTTACCGGTCATCTAGTCTACTGGGCTAAAGCAACAGTAATTTATCCATTATGCGAAGGCAATGTCTATGTGGTAGCTCCTTGTGCTAACGTGCACACACAGTCACCACTTTGTGAAGAGTTTACAAAAGAATTTCCAGGGCTGTGTCTCTTACAAGTATGTATATTTGCGGTCAAATAATCTTGGTATTGTTTGCGGTATATCTTATAATCTTTTGTTTTTGTTATTTTTAATAGGCCTTAAAATAAGAGTGTGAGTTTCATAATAAGATCGCACGAGTGTTTCAAGGCCAAATTATGTACAGTTGCATACATAACTTTATCTATACACATATTACAAATCCTACATGATGTGTTCAGAAACAATATTTTCTGGCAACCAGTTATTTGTTACAATCGTGGCTGCATTTACGATATCCGGCGGAGTTTTCACATCGTTCTCGGAGGCATACCTCCATAATGTAATCAAAAACCGTAGGAAATGACCACCATTATGACAACCTTACCGTATCGTAATGGTCATAACGATACAGATATGAGCTACAGGCCGGCGCGCCGCCGTCGCCGCAGCCGGCGGGGCCCCATCGTCGCCGTGTCGCCGTTTTTAATATGTGCATGGATAAAGTTATGTATGCAACTCTGTATAATTTCGCCTTAAAACACACGTGCGATCTTATTATGAAACTCGCTTAAAAGCTCGTTTCATAAAACCGCACTAGTGTTTTAAGGCCTATCATTACGCAACCGTTGAATAAACTACTATAACATTACAGTACAGATTTTTCCTACCACCACAGCTCATAGTAAAATTGTTTGTAATAATGCTGGTAATTTCCTATGGTTTTTGAATACATTATGGAGGATTTTTGATATGGGTGTAGATAAAATAAATGTTGTGTATAGATGCTGAGCGAGTTCTCCCTGCCGGCGCCGCTGTGGTACGTGTCGCGCGGCGGCGGCGCGGGCAGCGCGCGGCTGGCGCGCGTCGTGGCGTGGCTGCTGCGGCGGCGCCTGCTGCTGCAGCTGCACACCTACGTGCAGTTCAACTCGCCGCACTGGGGCCGCCACGCTAGCGCAGGTAGATAGATAGTGTCTAGTCGAGTCTAGAGGCTGGCGCGCGTCGTGGCGTGGCTGCTGTGGCGGCGCCTGCTGCTGCAGCTGCACACCTACGTGCAGTTCAACTCGCCGCACTGGGGCCGCCACGCTAGCGCAGGTAGATAGATAGTGTCTAGTCGAGTCTAGAGGCTGGCGCGCGTCGTGGCGTGGCTGCTGTGGCGGCGCCTGCTGCTGCAGCTGCACACCTACGTGCAGTTCAACTCGCCGCACTGGGGCCGCCACGCTAGCGCAGGTAGATAGATAGTGTCTAGTCGAGTCTAGAGGCTGGCGCGCGTCGTGGCGTGGCTGCTGTGGCGGCGCCTGCTGCTTCAGCTGCACGCCTACGTGCAGTTCAACTCGCCGCACTGGGGCCGCCACGCTAGCGCAGGTAGATAGATAGTGTCTAGTCGAGTCTAGAGGCTGGCGCGCGTCGTGGCGTGGCTGCTGTGGCGGCGCCTGCTGCTTCAGCTGCACACCTACGTGCAGTTCAACTCGCCGCACTGGGGCCGCCACGCTAGCGCAGGTAGATAGATAGTGTCTAGTCGAGTCTAGAGGCTGGCGCGCGTCGTGGCGTGGCTGCTGTGGCGGCGCCTGCTGCTTCAGTTGCACACCTACGTGCAGTTCAACTCGCCGCACTGGGGCCACCACGCTAGCGCAGGTAGATAGATAGTGTCTAGTCGAGTCTAGAGGCTGGCGCGCGTCGTGGCGTGGCTGCTGCGGCGGCGCCTGCTGCTGCAGCTGCACACCTACGTGCAGTTCAACTCGCCGCACTGGGGCCGCCACGCTAGCGCAGGTAGATAGATAGTGTCTAGTCGAGTCTAGAGGCTGGCGCGCGTCGTGGCGTGGCTACTGCGGCTTCGCCTGCTGCTGCAGCTGCACACCTACGTGCAGTTCAACTCGCCGCACTGGGGCCGCCACGCTAGCGCAGGTAGATAGATAGTGTCTAGTCGAGTCTAGAGGCTGGCGCGCGTCGTGGCGTGGCTGCTGCGGCGGCGCCTGCTGCTGCAGCTGCACACCTACGTGCAGTTCAACTCGCCGCACTGGGGCCGCCACGCTAGCGCAGGTAGATAGATAGTGTCTAGTCGAGTCTAGAGGCTGGCGCGCGTCGTGGCGTGGCTGCTGTGGCGGCGCCTGCTGCTGCAGCTGCACACCTACGTGCAGTTCAACTCGCCGCACTGGGGCCGCCACGCTAGCGCAGGTAGATAGATAGTGTCTAGTCGAGTCTAGAGGCTGGCGCGCGTCGTGGCGTGGCTGCTGTGGCGGCGCCTGCTGCTTCAGCTGCACGCCTACGTGCAGTTCAACTCGCCGCACTGGGGCCGCCACGCTAGCGCAGGTAGATAGATAGTGTCTAGTCGAGTCTAGAGGCTGGCGCGCGTCGTGGCGTGGCTGCTGTGGCGGCGCCTGCTGCTTCAGCTGCACACCTACGTGCAGTTCAACTCGCCGCACTGGGGCCGCCACGCTAGCGCAGGTAGATAGATAGTGTCTAGTCGAGTCTAGAGGCTGGCGCGCGTCGTGGCGTGGCTGCTGTGGCGGCGCCTGCTGCTTCAGCTGCACACCTACGTGCAGTTCAACTCGCCGCACTGGGGCCACCACGCTAGCGCAGGTAGATAGATAGTGTCTAGTCGAGTCTAGAGGCTGGCGCGCGTCGTGGCGTGGCTGCTGCGGCGGCGCCTGCTGCTGCAGCTGCACACCTACGTGCAGTTCAACTCGCCGCACTGGGGCCGCCACGCTAGCGCAGGTAGATAGATAGTGTCTAGTCGAGTCTAGAGGCTGGCGCGCGTCGTGGCGTGGCTACTGCGGCTTCGCCTGCTGCTGCAGCTGCACACCTACGTGCAGTTCAACTCGCCGCACTGGGGCCGCCACGCTAGCGCAGGTAGATAGATAGTGTCTAGTCGAGTCTAGAGGCTGGCGCGCGTCGTGGCGTGGCTGCTGCGGCGGCGCCTGCTGCTGCAGCTGCACACCTACGTGCAGTTCAACTCGCCGCACTGGGGCCGCCACGCTAGCGCAGGTAGATAGATAGTGTCTAGGCGAGTCTAGAGGCTGGCGCGCGTCGTGGCGTGGCTGCTGCGGCGGCGCCTGCTGCTGCAGCTGCACACCTACGTGCAGTTCAACTCGCCGCACTGGGGCCGCCACGCTAACGCAGGTAGATAGATAGTGCTAGTCGAGTCTAGAGGCTGGCGCGCGTCGTGGCGTGGCTGCTGCGGCAGCGCCTGCTGCTGCAGCTGCACACCTACGTGCAGTTCAACTCGCCGCACTGGGGCCGCCACACTAGCGCAGGTAGATAGATAGTGTCTAGTCGAGTCTAGAGGCTGGAGCGCGTCGTGGCGTGGCTGCTGCGGCGGCGCCTACTGCTGTAGCTGCACACCTACGTGCAATTCAACTCGCCGCACTGGGGCCGCCACGCTAGCGCAGGTAGATAGATAGTGTCTAGTCGAGTCTAGAGGCTGGCGCGCGTCGTGGCGTGGCTGCTGCGGCGGCGCCTGCTGCTGCAGCTGCACACCTACGTGCAGTTCAACTCGCCGCACTGGGGCCGCCACGCTAGCGCAGGTAGATTAACGCTGGTACAGCCACAACACCGTTAAACCGTTAATCATCAAAGTTAACATTTCGAGTAATGGATTAACTTTTAAGTTCTAATAACTTCAAAAATTGTTAACGGACTCATTAACTTCCGTTAAAACAATTAAAGTCCGTTTAACTTTAATTAAGTACCTACTATATGTCCAAAAGGATACCGCGCTGCCTATGTCATATAGCTTTTGATTTGAATTTGGTCTCTAGGTATTATTACAAACTCTAATGCAATACCCTACTTTTACTAATGTTTCATGCCCTGCCTTAACTTCCATAGCACATTAAAAACATTTAACATAAAAAAAACTAAATTGCTAACGCAACGACGTGTTCTATCACGAGTTAACGATTAACGTTAACTTCAGTTAAATCTTCCGACATGTAACACTTTAACGTTTAACGAAGTTACATACAGATAGATCCAAAATATAAAACCGCTTAATATAGAGCTGTGCCATGTTGATGTTACAATTGTTTTGTGAGATTACATCTCTATGTCCCTCGCCTCCATACGACCGTTTACCTTTCACCATTTTCTTAAATTCCAGATGGCAAGGAATACTTTTGCGAGAAGCATGATGACTACAACCGATCGTGCAGCGTTTCGTTCACTTCTCTCAACCAAATGCAGCTTAATGTGCCAGAACCTGTCGAGCCCAGGGTCAACTCCAACACGTTCCCTGACTCCGACGAGGAATACCCCACCGAAAACAACCTCAACCAAACAGACTTCTCACATACAAAACCTATAGTCATTGAGTCTGACCATACGAAGTTTGGAACATTCAATGAAGTAGATTCTGCGAACCACTCGTTTGATGATGGCATCGATGTAGTCGACGGTTTGATTAAAACGAATGGAGATCATTCAGACTACAATGAGAAAGAAAAGAAAAAAACGCACGGGAATTCCGTTGACAGTGGGATCTCTCACAATATAAATGGTACTAATATTAATGGAGTTGTAGAAAATGGAGTCAATGGACATGACAATGAGGAAGTTAAAGTATTACCTTCGAGACTTTCGAATTTGTCTTTAAAAGATACGGAAAGTGTTTTGAATACGAGTAGTGATGAGGATAAATGTGAAAGCGACTACGACGCTTCGCCGAGGTTCAAAACTAATGGATATACCAATGGGATTGAGAAGAAAAATGGAGTTTCCTTGAATTTGAAGTTGCAGAGCGAAATGAGGTATGATTACAAATGCGAAAAAGCGTGTAAAGTAAAAAGCACGATTTACTTATAACCGGTTTCCTACACAGTTTTTCGCCATTCGTTGAGCCATTTATGAGCATATATATGGTAAATTAACATTATCCATGACCCAACCACGACCATTATACAAGTCAGCGCTGACCTCCCACCGCTGTACTGACTTCAAATCAATTTACATTTAGTTTTACTCGGGTCAGCGCTGACTTGTCTCGAATTCGAAGTCAGTTACTGACCTTGTCTAAACCTGGCTACAGTTTCCAGCCGCCGACCGTGTGGAGCGTGCCCGCGAGCTGCGACGTGGCGGACGCGTGCCGCGTGCCCGCCGAGCCGCCCAGCACGGAGTCGCTGCTGGACACGTTCAGCGCCGCCGAGCGCGCCGCGCTGGCCGCCGTGCCCGCCGCGCGCCGCACCGACGACCTGCTGCTGCTGGCGCAGCTGCACAAGAAAGGTCAGGCTGCGATATATACACCTCGTCCAAAGGAAAAAGCGCGCTGGCGGTGGGGGCTGCGCAGTAGTCGATTTACCGGCCAAATTGGTGGCATGAGGTGAGGCGCGACGGAGGGCGTTACGCGCGGTATGTCTGTGCCGTCGTGCTATTAGTCGCGCGTCGCGTCCTCAGTCACCCGATGTCTCCCACTGAGAGACTACGTTTCGTTCGCTCCCAAAGTACAGTTACGCACGTTTCTTTGCACGATGATTTTGCATAAAAAGGAAAGAAAAAATATTTATAATGTTTATGGTTTTATGACGAAAGAAGCTGATGGTGGTGTAGTTAATAATTCAAAACAATGTATATAACGAACTACAGAGGCAACGAACACGTTCGAGGTTACAGAAAGCGTCTCAAAAAATAATAATAATACATTTATGCCATCAGCGCTCTTTTTAACCGACTTAAAGAAGGAGGAGGTTTTCAATTCATCTGTATTTTTAATATGTATATATGTCTAATGTTTATTACTTCATAACTCCGACATTTGTGAACCGATTTGTAAAATATTTTTTGTTCGAAAGAGGATTTCCGAATCCGGAGGATCCGGATTTTTTAGTCCTGTTAAGGAAAAAGTTGGAGTCTAATGATGGGATCTATGATCCATCCAAACTTACCGCTTTACTATTATTCTACAAATAATTACACTTCTAATATTAAACAATAGCCATGCACTTTCGCGCGTGACTGTACACATGCCCGGACCCATCCCCTACACTGCTGCCTAGCGCTCCTTTTGCCTTGAATGAGTTATATGTGGGAAGTCTTAAGCAGGTGTGGCAACATTTAAAAAAAATGAGTAGTCTGTTCTAGAGATTTCTTAATAATGGCGTACTTATGTAATTTTCTTATGTCGAAAAAGTATTATTGTTAAATCAGTGTCAATCAAGCTCCCCAGTCCAACGTATATATGAAGTGAAAATAGTTAAAACCGTTCATCTCAGCATTAAGGTTTATATTTGTTTGTCAAAGGTTACTTGCGCGGCGAGCAACATTTAGAAGAGATAATGTTCATGGAGAACGTTACCCGCTCGCAGCTGATGCAGCTTCTGGACAAATTTAAAGACGTCCTCATCACCTTCGAGACTGAGGACCCGGCCGTCGCCATGTTGTACCCCTACCAGTAACACTAATACTAAAGTACCTAAATAATAACTAACACTTATCGATAAAGTTAATCTTAACCAAAAGATATGACTAGTATAAAGCAAATTCAAAATTGTACATAGGCATATATTTATTATAACTGTAAACGTAAATTTATACATTTGTCGATAATGCTAAATTAAATAATTGGAGTCATTGTCTTTAAATATAAAGAATAATGGCCATCTCCCATCCAAAACATGCCTGAAACGAACAATATAGTTTTAAATTAAACTCTATACCTTCCTCTGGCAGCGCGAAGTCGGGTAATTAATAATAATCAAAATGTAATCAAGTCTAAATAGGAAAAATACAATACTAATTGTTAGTATTTTATTTCATTTCCATGTAGACTGATTCACTGCCCTGCCAGCATTATTAAATCAAAACATGAATGAAGGATTTGATCAATTTTCTTAAGAAATTTTAACGGCACTCAAACTAAATTCTAATCAATAAAAAAATGTTTGCTTTAGTTCAACAGATTCGATTATAAACTGATTATTAATGATTTAATAGACAATTATGTTTGGGCTTTAAATCATTTAATATTACTGAAGACATTTTATGGGCGTTATTCTTTATAAATATATTTTTACGCATTGTACTCGCACTGGCTGTTTTAGTTCTAGTTAAATTTATGAATATAAATTACTAATTGGATTGGCAAGGAAGAACGTTGAAAAAATAAAAAGTTTTTATGTAAGTTAATTGACCGTAAACTGGATCTCCTGCAATGTCGCTGTTAATGTAATGCGGCAAGCTTAATGGCTAAAATGAAAACTAATATCGTTAACTGATAACAAATGAACGCCATTTGTTACTACTCATTCAATCTCGCGTGTTGCAATGTTTTAACAAACATTTCAGGAGATCCAGTATGCGGGTTAATTAAAGGAAAATAAGATGATGATTGGATACGGAAGCTATGTCTGGTTTGCACGATCTTAGCTGGTAAGTGAGTCGTAAAGTAATTTAGTTGGTGAGTAGGAAAGCGGTGTCCACACGCCGGGCGATTTAATCAGCGGAGTGCGTATTGCACTAATTTGACCGTTATATGAGCGTCGCGCCTCGTCGCGATACAATTCTAATTGTTAATTTGCCACTAACGCAGCCACTTATTAGCTGACCCACTTATCAGACTACACTGTCAAATTTAGTTGACTTTGCTACTTACCAGCTAAGATCGTGTAAACCAGGCATTAAATTGATCTATTAATTAAGCTTCGAGCACTCAACAGCCGCTGTATTATTTTCTTAACCTTTTGGCCGCCAAGCATGTCTCAGAAGTAACACGAATTTCAACTTTAAGTCAATGTAATGAAGGACTTTTTTATCCTACGAACATATGGTGCGTTGAAGTGTCGCGTGACCTCACGACTTTGCACACTTTGTACCAAGTAGTGGGGACTTATGACGTCAAAAGTCCCCACACCTGAACTTCGATGCGCGTTATCTTTCTCAATTTTGATTGATTTGATAAAGCAAAAAATACGTGTTCAATATTTTTTGATAATCTAACTGATGGAATCATTAGATTTTTCAGAAAACTTCCATATTGGGGGGTTGCGACTGCAGCGCCACTTTGTACAAAGCTCGCATCTCGAAAGCTACTCGCAAACACCCTTGATACAGGAATGTAATAATATATTTTGCCATCAACCGATATCGAGATCAGATATTTTTTTAGAGTAGGTTCAGCCCTCTCACATATTGAAGTGCGTAGCCGTCAAGCTGTTCGTTATGTGAACACGCCGCTCTCAAGATGCAATTAGGACGCGCTCGCTGTGCCTTTACAGTGCATTTTTAAAATGATTTCTCGAAATCACAATGACCCCCTCTCATCAACTTAGTTTTTAAGATGTTGTCTACTTTCTCGTCCAAATTGTTTTTTTGTAATAAAACATTTATAAGTATACTTCTTGATTTTATTTGTTAGTCATCGGAGAAGATACGCGCACTTCTTTCTTAGGCCTCTAATGAAATGAAAATGAAAATGAAAATATTTATTTTGCAAGTAGGCCTCACGGGCTCTTTTACATGTCTGAATCTACCAGCGCTTCGAAAGGTGACATTTGCTGAGAAGAAACGCCGCAAGAAACTCAGCAGTAAGTCTTTTTTCCACTTTAAAATTACATATAACTAAAACTAACATAAAAAGTGCAACAAATAAACCTAATGGGCACAAATTAATTATCTTATACAACTAATAAGGGAGATGTATAGTCTCCGCGTCTGAACAAGTAAATTTAAGTGCCTTAGAGATGTATAAAAGTCTCTAAGGGTTATAATAATAAGAATAATATTAAAACAGAGAAAACATCTAAATTGATTAATCTAGGTTACATGGAGATGTAGACAGTCTCCATGGTCAAGTATAAAGATGGAGATGTAAGGTCTCCAAATATCAAAAACAATCTGAAATATAACATTTCATGTCCTAATAATACAAATATTATTGGCTATTAAGCCAAAAGGTCAATAACAGTTTATTAAGGAGACACAATAGGAAACGGAGACAGCGCCAGGAAACGACATACAGACTCCCGGACACTACGAGGTTACACTGTTGCGTTTCTTGGCCTCAGAGCTGGCCAAGCTTCTTTATCATTTAAATAATCTTCAACTCTATAATATCCTTTCTTAAGCAGCGAATCTTTAATGTATGATGGATAGACATTCTTATAGTATGTATGTAGGATGGATGTGGACATTCTTATAGTATGTATAGGCCTAACAAAATGACAATATGGGGTGCGAAAGGGACGAATGCTTTATGCGGGCGATAAAAACTAGTTTATTACAGGGCCTGATGGCTTAGCACACTAATTTTTATCGCGCACATAAAACATTCGTCCCTTTCGCATCCACGTATTAGTTAAAAAGTGACAGATGCTTTATGTGCGCGATAAAAACTAGTGTGATAGGCACTCAGGTCAACATGATGTAAGTTGGCAAGTAGTAGGGTCGTCCAGTCATTTCGTTGAAAAGTTGGTGAGTGGATGACAGGCGTATTTTAAGACTTGGCGCCCTGGGCCGATTAAAATAAAAGATAGTGAACGATTATGAAAGGTATCCAAAGCGCTCGGCTTTGCCCAAGCCACGCCTCGCAGCCTGCCGCCCCGGACTATGGGTGGATGGAAGTAAAAGCCGCAGCGAATAAATTACGCGTGAGTTAGTGTACCTACTAACTAACCTACTTAATTTTCCGCGACATACTACACGAGCCCCCGGTGAAGGCAGTACGTGTGGATAGGTAGCAGGAGGACGCGAAAAATAGATCGGATCCTAATCTACTTGTTAACCCACTAACGCAACATCGAAGACTTACCAGCTTATCTGACTTCGCTACTTGGCAACTGACCAACTTAGATGGTGTAAACTAGGCATATATTATTTTATTAATTAATGGATGCGAAAGAGACAAATACTTTATGTGCAAGACACTACCAGTAAGTACACTTATTATTATTAAAGATGTTGTTCTCAGACAGCAATTTTTTCTTTGTCTCGAATAGGTTCTTTGTTTATACTGTTATTGGACAGCAAAACGTCAGACTACGTCAGTCGCATGTCAGGCGTCAGACCAATTTGAGAAGTGATGTTGTTTTCATACTGAGTTCTAAACACGTTCTAAAGTTGTAAAATTGGCTTACAAAATGAAGAATTTTCCCGTGTTTGTGTTTCCCGTTTCCTTAGAGTTTTATTTAAGTGCTCGCCATACACATAAACAATTACTGACTGTTTATAATCCATATGACTTTTCTGTAAATTTTAAAGGTATTATTTTGTTTGTCTGTACGTGATATTTTTGTGTAATTTGTGAAGAAAATTTATAATGATTGGCGTTATTTCAGTGCTTTGTACATCACCGAACAAATTTACTGTAATCGACCCTGAGGGCGTGATCGCTCCTCAAAGCTGTATAGATATTGTAGTCCGTTACACCCAACCATCTGTTTTGCATTGCAACACGACGGAGAAGTTTAGGATAACCATGTATGACAGAAATACCCAGCAGGTAAATATCTGTTGCTATTTCGTCACACGTAGAAAAACAACTATCCCACCAAGAAAACATTTCATATAAAACTGTATACAAAATTTTTAAGCCTTTCACTGTTGAGAAATTATGAGATACCTATCATGTGGTGCCAATCCCTGTGTCAACATCTTGGTCATAGAAAATTCTATGATGTGCTGTCGTTCTGTGTAAATTACAACCACTTAATTTTTCTGTTGTATCAATTCACAACAATTAGGGAGATTAGATATTACATACAAATAAATCTGAGCTCCATAATCTTATAATGATATCTGGATTACTTTTATTTGCAGGCACTGGGCAAACGAGATATCCCAACTAAATTGATTGAAGGTGAACCATTGAACCCTCATCAGGAGAGTATGGGAGACAGTTTTCATCCCCTGTCATCAAGAGTGACCCCTATGAAACAAACAGAGGAGCATGTGCAGGCTAAATGCAACCATCCTACACATCATAGGTAAGTCAGATCATTATTTTTACTTTGGTTGTTGGTGTTCATGACCTACAAATTATAATGACACAAATTATGCAGTTTACCCTAAAAAAGGTTGGTTCCACGTAGATAACATCAGAATATGAGTTCCCTTATATTCTGATGTTAATATGGGACTTATTTGCAAATAAGATCATACACAAATAATTTCCTGCCTGCATGTAGGCCAAAACATTTTTCTTTGTTTTTATGGCATAGCCATTTTTAACATGTGGCAGTCATAAAATCAAAAGCAAGTTTAAGATAACACAGCCTACCAACCAAATTTTTTAGATGTCTACACTATTTATATTATTCTGGCGCTTAGAAACTATATCTCTAATTTATTATTATTATAATATTATTACTCATAATAAGAAAGTTTCCTGAAAAATTTGAATAAGTCCATCATTTACATTATAAAAAAAATTGAACACATATTTTTTCTTTTGTTGATTAAACAAAAAATGATGAAGATATAGGGCATTGAAGTTTGGCGTGTCTACTTTGTACCAATAAGTGGGGACTTATGACGTCATAATGTCCCCACACCTGAACTTTGGTGCGCATTATCTTTGTCAATTTTGATTAATTTGATAAAGCAAAAAATATGTGTTCACTAACTAATTAGAGTTTTTCAAGAAACTTCCTTATTAATTTGTGCTTATTAGTGCACATGTTTCTTAGTTTTAGTGGTTTTGTATAATTGAAATTATTTTTTGATTATATTTTACTGCCAAGTTTCTCAGCATCACCCTTTGAATTGCTTGTAAGATCAGACATGTGAAAGAGCCCATGTGGCCTACTTACAATATTAATATATTTTTATTTTTCATTTTAACATACAGATGTATATCAGGTATTAGGGACTCTGTCTGTCTGTAACCATTGGTAAAAGAATAAAAGAAATTCCTGATAAAGGTAAAGTTGTTATCTTAAGTCTCTAAGAATTTGCTTAAAAACAATTTTGATGATGAAATGTTGTTTGATAAACCCACCTACTTGTTTTTGTGGAAGTAAGATTACAAAAGCAATATATATGCCCTGTAAACAACCGGAGGGTCATTCACCTACTTAATTCCAATTCTGCATATAAATAGGTTCAAATCAAGATCAAACAATAACATTATCATTATTTTACTTGCACATGCAACAACTTTGTTTCTCTTTTACCCGACTGCGCCAGAATAAGGGTTATGTTTTTTTAATGTATGAATGTATGTCTATTTCTTTGACACACTCTGTAGCTTAAATGACTTGATGGATTTTAACATATGAGGTTCATTAGATTTGTCACTATTGTGGGAGTGACATATGGTATATTATTTAACTAATAAGATGAAAATAAAAAATACTTATATTAATTATAAAAAGCAAAACCCCAACTGCATAACCTCTAAAAAGAGAGAAACAATAAATTGATTCTGCCATTCCCATTGGGGTTGCTATGGGAATAGCAGTCAGTGACTTAGAATAGCTGTTATAGGATTTTATGGTAAGTCACCTACTGCCATTTCCATATCAACCCCAATGGGAATGTCAAATTCAATTTCTTCAGGTTTTCAGTTAAGCTGCTGGCCAAGGCATCCAGTGACTGCTGCAATTCACAATTGTTTTTCAGGGAGCATCAACCAGTAAACATAGTTGCAGTAGCAGTGAGTATATGCTGCATCGCGGCTCTCCTACTGCCCACTCACCCAGAAACCGCTGTCCAATCACAGTGGCCCGAGTGGCTCCACATTGGTTCCAACCTTAAACTCGTATTCTCCTTTGTCCTAGGACTGGTCAGTATGTTAGTTTTACGACCATAACACATTTAAGAATTTGATCTTTTCATTTAAATGCTTTAATACTTGTGTATTTTTTAATTATAATATATTGATTGTTTGTGTTGAATAATAATGAATTTAAATTCCTCACAGTATGACTAAACTTTTTCCATTCTGTAACTTTTATACAGGGATGTTCATTAGGTATTCTTATACTATTTTAATGAATGAATGAATAAATTAGAGATGCAACGGATATCCGGTATCCAGTATGATTTTACTATCCGGCCAGATACCGGATAGTAAAAGCTTGAATCAGAAATAGGATAACACCAATAAAAAGCTATCATAAATGAACGAAGTCGATGTCAGTTATTAAATTGAAACGTCGTTTATTTTTATTTATTATCTTTTCTTTCTTCCTTAATATAAAACTTCACGTAACATCACGTCGTGCACGTTCGAATATTTTCAACTGACGTAATAAAGCGCGTATTGAATCACAAAGTGCCTCCCCGCACACTTTTAAACTTGCTCGCCGCGCAAAGGTCGCGCAAGCTTACATGACTTTACAGATAGTTCGTGTTCGGCGGATATCCGGCTCTCCGGCCAATGGACATGCCGGATATCCGGTATCCGGCCAAACCACTATCCGTTGCATCTCTAGAATAAATTATAATGTTCTCCACGTTATTTAAATAATTTTAACTGTTTCTGGTGATTGTTTTGTTGGTTATTATGTGCAGCTTGTATATTTCTTTTAAATTTAGTTTGTTTTTATATACTGTTCTAAAAAGTCTAGTTAACGAAATTCTATATTTTGATGTGGTGCAATGTGGCAAAAGAAGTAATGTTATTTTATGTATATTTACGTTACTATTCTACTTATGGTATAAGGTGCTAAAATTATGAAATCATTAGTGTGACAATTTTTTTACAACTTTTCTATTAATGTAATTTTAAAGTGGCAGCCCAGAATAATATTTCTGTACAAACTTCCTGCGATATCCAGATTTGAGATATCTGTGCATGTACTTGAAGAACAGGGAATCAAAGTTTGAGAAAAGATCAATGTGTTTTAATGACCAAGATAATTTGAAATTACTTATCCATAACTTTTGACCATGGTATTTGTAGTTCCAAGTAGGAAAGCTTTGGAACTGCTAGAAAATGCCCGGCAATTAAGAGGAATGTCACGTCATATTTAAGAGAGTTTAACGGCGATCCTCACAATTACTAATCGAATTATGTTCGTTTGTATTTATTATGTAATTATTCAGTGGTGTAGCTACCGAAGGGCTAGACAGAGCCGTGCAGCCCGTGCTAACCAGCAAACCTCGTCTTGAACTAGCTAAAAATTCTCCCACCTTCGGAATGTAAATAAAATAGGTTGCATTTAATCATTGAAGTATTTATATATATTTATATTTTTACTTGATAAAACAGTTTAGTTAGGACCCCAGTTTTTTTTAATTGTGTCTACCAGTTGTGTAGCGTATTGGGGGCGGCAGGGGCGGCCGGCCCAAAATGTCACAATAAATAATAATTATATCTTGTAGAAAATGAAACCATTTTATTTAATATATTTGTCGCATCTACGATTCGGACCAATTGAAATGAGCATGGAATGTTTCATTATAATGATTGTTCTTGCCGAAAAGTTCTTTACAATTACTGTATATTTTAATACGTAAAATAAGGGGGCGGCGAAATTTGTCTGGGCGCTTACACCCCACGCTACGCCACTGGTGCCAACATTATAAGTTTCATTCAGAACGTTAATTGGAGTTGGGTTCCTTTTTATTCCAAACAACCATTATATCAGTATGTGCTAGTTACCCCGTCGGGGAGGGACCATTGTGGCGCGCGGATTGTTCATACCAAATAAATATACGTAATGGTTGCATTGAAAATAAAAATGTCGTAACGAAAAGCAAGGTATTTCATTACTAAACGTAAAATTAAAAAACGTTTTTTTCCTTAGTTAAGTAATTAGCCTTTACTTAGTCAGTAGTGGCCTTTAATGGGCTGACCCCAGCTCTGTTTCCACTGGGAATGTATCATAACTTACGGTAAGCCTTTTTTTTATTTGTTATTGGTCGCAATGACAATAACGCACCCCTATTAAATAGAAACTGTCAAGATAAATATCCAGTCCTAAATACCACTCTCCTCGGTATAGTACCTAGTTATTTTGATTATTATTATTAATAAATAGGCTAGTTTCCTGAAAAGTTCGAATTAGTCCGTCATTTACGTTACAAAAAAATATTGAACACATATTTTTCTTTTGGCAATTTTTACAAAAAATTACAAAGATATAGTGCGTTGAAGTTCCGCGTGACGTCACGACTTTGTAAACTTTTTACCATTAAGTGATGTCATTAGCCCCCACTCCCGAACTTTGATGCGCGTTATCTTTGTCAATTTTGATTCATTAGCTAAAGCAAAAAATACGTGTTCAATATTTTTTCATCATCTAACTGAGGGACTAATTACAATTAGGTAGGTACTATTTTATCAATTCAGGTCATTATCAGGTCAGTTAGGGAGCGTTCAAGTATTACGTAACGAATTTGGGGGAAGGGGGGTCTTGTAAAACGTTACGATGCGTTACAGGGGCGGGAGGAGGATTTGAACTACGCGTTACCACAGATTACATGCGTTACGTAACATTTTTTTTAACCCTTCAGAACGGTCGCGTATTTGTTCACGCATTTTTTTAAACATGTTTTTTCTCAAAATTTTTTTAGGTAAAAATGGTCACTTGGTGGTTACGTAACGTTTAACTAGGGGGGAGGGGGGTTACATAAGAAGGTTACGGCGCGTTACATGTGGGGGTGGGGGGGTCAAAAATCACCAAAAATTGCGTTACGTAATACTTGAACGCTCCCTTATGCGCAAAAACATCGACTTCCTTGACCTGGCCTTTTTTGAAGACCTATCCATAGATACCCCACCTTGTTTGATGAAAAAAAAAAAAACGAGTTTCAGTTCTAAGTAGGTATGGGGAACCCCCAAAATGTATTGTTTTTTTCTATTTTTGTGTTAAAATCCTAATGCGGTTCACAGAATACATCTACTTACCAAGTTTCAACAGCATAGTTCTTATAGTTTCGGAAAAAAGTGGCTGTGACATACGGACGGACAGACAGACAGACAGACATGACGAATCTATAAGGGTTTCATTTTTTGCCATTTGGCTACGGAACCCTAAACACGTTGTTGGATAATCATGGATAGGTAATAAAAAATATGGTTGAACTACAATATTTAAAGGTTAGGTTCTTAAGACGTCTTATGATGTCGGGAACTGCCCAATTTCGTAAAGAAATGGCTTCGGTTACCTACGCTATTGAAATATTGGTGCTTTGGTGCGATTAAATACCCTTAGACTTTACTCATGCTTTAAATTAGATAATGTAATAAAAAAGATGTGAGCGTTTCAAAATTTATTCGTCATAAAATATAATCTATTAAATGCTAAGTGAGTAAAGCAAAATCACTCATATTTGGATTTACAGTGAGTTTACTAGAATCGGCAAGAGAGACACTCTTTAGAAACGCCACGGTTATTTGGGAATATTCTTGACAAAAACTGTAACCGGGTTACCGCGCACAGTTACTCGCGCAGGTGCGGCCTTGGCCTTAAAAGCTTATTACACCTTCCTAATTTAGTCACTTACGAGAGGGACGCCGCAATACTTTAGATATGTATGGAGATATTTCCATCCCATTCCAACGTATTGCTGCGTCCCCAGGCCCGCAGCTAGAGTTCAATTTAAGGTAGGGCAGAGGTGGTTTAAGGTAGGGCAGCGGGGTGGTTACTGGTACTATCATACTATCAACAAACAAGATAATGGTATATTTTAAGCTAGGGCATTAGGCCCCCCCCCCCTAGCTACGGCCCTGGGCGTCCCTCTCGTGAGTGACTAATTTAGGAAGGTGTAATAAGCCTTGCGGCACTTCGCGCCTTGGGCGCTTATTCAATAAATATCGTGAATTCATGACTTTCTTGTTCGTATAGTAACATTGTGGTTTTAAAATTATCAATTTAATTATTATAATTAATTAATTTAATAATTATTCTTGTATGGTAGGTTAGGTATCTACTTACGCCCTTTCCCAATATTCAATACACGGATAGATTTGCTGACTACCAGTAAAAAAATTACATATTTTGTATGCGACAAATGTCACATTTTAACCCGTACTAACCAAATCTATCCGCGGATTAAATATTGAGAGCGGCCATTAGTATTACAGTCGCTCACTAAATTAACTTGCACAAATGAAATGTACGTAAACTGATTGCTAATGATATTTCTAAAGATCTTATAAACACATTAACATCGCTGAACGGCTTAAAATAAAACAATTCTTTCAAAAGAAAATTATCGTAAAAGTATAAAAAATAAAAATAATCGCGGTCGGTCCAAATTTAGACTACCTTGGATCCGTGAACAATAGACAGACACACAAACAACCAGATCCGGTTTGTTATGGAGTATTATGACTGGCAGGAATTGAACACGAGACTTCAATCTTCGTAGCTCAACATTAGGTCGGTCGGATATTTGAGCATAGCAAAATTTCTATCACATATGAAGAGTCCACGGAATTAACGGTTTGATTGTTTTCAGTACATTAATATACTTTGTATTAAGAGCAGAAGATGATTTTTTGTTTCAAAAAATCAATGGACTATCACCGTTTTCTCGTGGACTTCATATTTTCCCGTACACCTATGATATGTCGGTACAACAATACTAATAGAGTCACTTCTATTAACATATAAATAAATAAATAAATCAGGGGACAATCTTTACACAAATCGATCTAGTCCCAAAGTAAGCTCTAAAGGCTTGTGTTATGGGTACTAGACGACGATATACATACTTTTATAGTGAAATAAATACTTAAATACATAGGAAACATCCAAGACTCATAAAAGAAACATTCGTGCTTATCACACAAATATTTGCCCTTACCGGGGATCGAACCCGGGACGCTAGCTTCGTAGGCAGGGTCACTACCAACTAGGCTAAACGCGTCGTCAGCAAGCAGCAAATAAATAGTTACAATGCATTTTATTCAACGCCTATCTCTCTCATTCTTTTCGTAAAAAGATAAGAAAAAAGAGTTCTTAAAACTTAACATTTTGAAAAACCTATGAGTAGGTGCACAGGCTCTTAAAAACTAAACATACAAAATAATACCTTATAGTTGCAAGTAATAAAATAGAACAAGTTAATTAGGTATTAACTTTTTGAAAGCCACGGCTAACGGCGAAAAAGCGTGCCACGAGAGCTCTCGACGACGGCTCTAGCCGACGCAAATGTATGGAAAAAGGGCATATCGTGGCGTCAGGGGCACGGAAATCGGGGGCGTTCAAAAGTTTAAGTCACTGTACCTCTTATTTAAATGGTAATTACAACTAGTTAACTGTAAAATTGGTGTTAATTGTATTGTACTGATAAAAGGCTCATTCTCCACTATCGCATTACTCTACAAATTTAAATTAAAGTGATTTCATAAACTTTATATTCAATATGATTCTAAATTCAACTTTATTCGAAAACTACTAACTCGCATCTCACCGCATTACCTACCTATCATACGCTTCATACTATTTAGGCTAAGTCCAGATGAACGCGCGTCGACGCGCGGTTAGCTCGACGCGCGGTTTGAGATTGTAACAAATCAATGTTGTTGTGGACATGACCGCGCGTCACCGGGCACGTGACGCGCGGTCATGTACACAACAACATTGATTTGTTACAATCTTAAACCGCGCGTCGACGCGCGTTCATCTGAACTTAGCCTTACCCTGCAGCCACATTATTGGGCTTCGGCGAAGATTCACGTCGTGGCGTGTCGAAAGAAACTTTTTAACTAAGTAGACAGAAGATCCTTCGCATGAAGGATTGCCTTAATGGCGAAGGATTTTCGACTTTAAACACTGAACAAAAGGTTTCTTTTGCAATGGCACGTCAACGCGAACCGTCGCTGAATCCCGGAGTGGCCCTAGCATGCCAGACACGGGGATAAGTTAAACCTGTTTATCTCTCTGAGTATCGTTTTCGTCGACATTAGTGTGAGAGACACATTTAGAGATAAGACGGTTTATTTCGTGTGTCAACCTTGCTAGGGCCACAGATGCGGCCCCAGCATAAGGAGGAACAAAGTCCAGCTCAGGCACGGTCCGAATGTGGGGGGGGGGGTCATATGGAACATGACCCCCCCAAAAATCGTACAAGTCTTTATTTAAGTCTTTATAAAAATTGAAAGATCTAAAAAATTACATAATAAAAAAGTCTAGCCTAAAAGTAAAATCAAATTTACTCGACATCATATATTTTATTATTTGTGACCCTCCAAAATTTCAGGTTGCGACCGCGCCTGGTCCAGCTAAATTCTAAAGCCGGTCCAAAAAACCGTCAAGAGCATATCGGGCCATGCTCAGTGCAGGGTTCCGTAGCCATTATAATTCCGAAAACTAACTTTAGCTGGTTTTCTATTCAAAGTTATACGTCGCCCGTTATAAAAAGAGCGCTCTTTTTACAACGGACGAGGTATATTATTTGGTGCTATTTTCAATGATTTTCGGCATTTATAAAATAAACTAGTTGTTGCCTACAACTCATGAAACAATGAAGCCTACTTGGTCGTAATGGTTTTTCTTTTTTTAACTTAATTTTTTTTGGTTTGATAAATAACACCTACGGCCAGACGGACATGGCGAAACTGTAAGGGTTCCCTCGTGACTACGGAACCCTAAAAGGAGATAATTATATTCCTCCGTAATATTAAATAAAGATATTGGTCTTACGGTAAATTACTTAATGTGTCTCTATTAAAGGGAATATACTTAACATCTTTGGTAACTAATGTAACTATCTAACTACTTATATCTATCAAGTTCAATCTACCTGTGACTTAAATCGTTATCTATACAGTCAATTGAACTGTAAGCACTACATTGTTATATTGTAAAAAGCATTGACCCTGAAAATTTAAGTGCAAATTGCAAGTCTGACTCGCGCGCCTAAGGTTCCATACCTCTTCAGCATATAGGTATAGTACGGTAAAGTTCATCTCAGCTTCTATTTATTATGAGATTTTATTAATTAGTTCGTTTAAAACTGTGGCTGCTAACCCTATATCAACGCAAATCAGCGAGCGCTTGTGCTAATAAAGCCTTTCGAATCATAAAAATTAGGTTGGGAGGTCTTGTATCTGGAAATTAGAAGTTGACTCCACACGTGTAAACACATTTTTTATATCACGGAATTGGCATAGTCTACTCCATACGTACAAGCCAATAGGTACTAACCTACTTAACACTACACGTGCTTTTGACAATCCTTCAAGTTTACAAGGGGTGTGCCCCGTAACCTCGAAATATGGGGCGAGCAGTGAACTAGGTCGACGTGTTAACCTTTTGACCGCCAAGCATGTCTGAGAAGTAACACGAAGTTCAACTTTAAGTCAAGGTAATGAAGGAGGTTTTTTACTCTGTATCCGCTGACGGCTGCAGCCGACTGTGGCGGTCAAAAGGTTATAGAACAAACCTGTCAATGTTATGTGTAGGTATGTTAGTAACACTAAATATTTCATAGGTATAACTCTTTTATACAAGTTCAATATGGAGACTGTCGTCCCAGCATTGCAGAGTAATAGTCGATGAGAGTGCATTTTAAAATTTCATTTAAATATATTTAAATCATATAATAATCTGACCTGTCAAAATTGAGACTGCCTGTGGCGGCTCTAGAATTTCATTATTGCAAATATGTACATAGGGGATACAAGCATCCCTCGAGCGGCCCTAGCAAGGTTGACGAGAGGATAAGTTATCTCTCTGACTATCTCTTTCGTCGGCACTAGTGTGAGAGAGACGCACTTAGAGATACACGGGTTTAACTTATCCCCGTGTCTGGCATGCTAAGGCCGCTGGTTAGGAAAGTACCTATTCAATAAAAACAATGTCTAATTATCTATTTAAACTTAAAAGCCACTTTAGAGGAAAGCTATTGCATTTCCTTGAAACTTAGATCCTATCCAAGCAAAGCACGCGGTGTATAACTTTCCTGTGTCCTATCAGATATGCTAAAGATCAACCATGATATGAGTGAAGAGCGGATGCAGCACGGTCGCAACTTCCGTGTACTGCAGTGAGTTCAATCCGTCTGCTGTCATTCTGTCTTTTGCCAGATCAAGTAGCTTAAGTCTCTTCTCTCTGAAAAAGAAAATTGCTATACTTCTCTCATATTCGTCCTCTGTATGCTAAATGTTATAGGAAACAGAGTAGAGACTCTTCTTTTTCTTTTTCCGTATATGCGTGCGTAAATTAAGCTGGTTAAATAGCTAAATATCGAGCAAACATACCGGCAATACCCTGGTGATACCATGTTGATAAAAAGTACAATTTATTTACTATTATTTTTAAAGCGTAACTATGTTAAAAGTTCTTACCCTTTTGGCTGTGATCTGTGCGTAAACATATGGTAGCGACTCGTGGCCGGCTCAAATCTGCTCACCTTCAAACCGTTCGCTTCCAAGCGAGTGTACAAATCATCATCTTCACCCCCCCAACCATAATATTCGTTACTCATGCCATTAATATCCTTAAATTGCTTGGAAATTATCGCAATGGCGCCTCCGAAGAGGGTTAGATATGGTAAGACGAATCTGGAAAGGAAAAGGACAATGATTTTGAAAGTATTATTTCTTAAAATGAGCAGCTAATGAATAAATGTGTGGGAAGGGGTGAGAACTACTTTATATTCTAAAAACTAAAAAAACTGGGAATTGTTCCATGAGGTACAGTCCGCGCGCGAGCTCTGAGGAATCGGGGGCTGAGGAAACGAGCATGGTGAGCCTCGCCCGACCGTCCTTTCATACCCTGCACTCTAGGAGTACAAGTTAACCCTAAAGGCATGCTTACATATATTTTATGCTGTATTAGCACAGAAAATTCTGTGTTCTGTGTGTATTAGTCAATTACCTACTGCAATTAATCTTTAATTTAAGTACCTTAAGATGCGCTTGAGTTCGCGCGCGGACCGTACTTATGTCCTAGTCATCAGGGACATACAAGCCTGTGCATGCCGAGGCACTACTCATAGCAAGCTGCTATCCAGCTTTAGACAGACTGACCTAAACTTATTGATGCTGGAGGAGAGGTGGCGCGGCAGTTTTGTGCAAGCATAAATGTTGGCCGGCCGCAGCGGCAGCAGGTCGACATCGTGCAGCACCAGGCACGGGAACCCAGCGCGCATGGCCGCCGCCGCGCCCACATTCATCAGCTTCGCGCGGTTAAACGGACGTGAATCCACTTGCTCAACCACAAAGATGCGGTAATGTATTTGCTGACGCCTCAGGAACATATGCATGTATATGAGGAAGCCTCGTAGTTGTTCTGCCCTGTCCCTGCAAGATAGATGGTCCTAGATGTTATATGCACGGTCATCCTTAGTAAAATGGGGTACATGTCATATAATTATGAAGCGATTGGCCAATGACCAGAGAGCCCAAGCTTTTAAAGATGGTACTGCTAAATCAGCGATGAATCTGTCTAAACAAAAAAAACGTTGTGCGCGTGGCAAACATAATTGAGCAGTACTATGAAACCTTAAAAAGAGGCAAATTACGAACAGCCTCGCTTTTCAATGTACGTCTCAATAGAATCCTTTTAAAGCATACGACGCAACTCACGCTACTGCACGCGCGCGAGTTAATTACCACGAGTACAGTTATAATTATGACATGACACATTCTAATAATCAACTTTGATAAATTTTGTAATTGATTCAGGAAGTTATTCTCAATAAAATTGATTTATTTGTTGTTAATGTTATTAATATTATTGTTAAATTTTATTTATTTTAAACAAATGTGTACCTAATCAGGTAATAATAATTGTAGCAATTAAATTTGTAAGAGAACAAAAAAAAGTATTTGCAATTTATTAAAATTTGAAACATATTGGATGAGAAAGGATATATAAAAAATGTAGTTTTCGGGAATGAGGGGGGAGGATAAGGAAGAAATGGAATATATGCAATGCTGATCTCTAAATTAATAGGCATTATAATAACATTTAACACTGTGCATAACAGTACCTACATCAGAATTACTTCACATTATGCAAAAATTAAAGTTATGGAGAAATTAACTGAACTTAATGATAATGTTAAGTTCATTGCCTACCTTATACTGTTTGCAAACAAAATTCCAGAATAGTGGTGTGAAAAACCAATACTTTTACTTTTTTGGACAAGCATTGTAAATTCAGAATATTGAAATATTTTTTTAACTGTATCATAGGCAGACTTTCTGTTACAAATTTCGCGGCGAAATTTAGACTCGATGTAAGTACCCAAGGCTGAAATTGAATCGTAATAAGTTATTTGCTTCCGTAAAACTAACCTGTATGGTACCACGATAGCTGTGCTGAACCTCGGCTTACAATTAAACGGCGCGTATTCGCCGCCTTCCCTTATTTTATGCCCCTCGACCAGATCCCCGTCCTTCAGGTCCGGAGATAGCGTCGTATCGTCAAACAGAATGTCACGGTACTCACATTCGTCAATCGCATTGCTACTAAAGTTCTCCGCAACTCCATACTGTAAATTATCTAATATATCCTCTTTTTCTATGTAATCGTAATTTCGGCGACCGTTCATATCGGGATGCAATAGTATAATCAAAACTATCACTACCACTCCTGTGTATAAAACTTTTTTCTTTAATATGTACCGCATTGCAATCAATTAAATTAATTTGTATTAACAAGAGGTATTTCTTAATCTAATTACAGTTCCATGTTTTTCCTGTTATTGATATCGATTTCATAAATTTGTTGTTGACATTACGACTGTCATGACAATGACACACAACTGTCATTAACAGCTGTGCTCATGCGTTTCATTACACGCATATTTCGAAAAGGTAAGTATGTTTGTATTAATCTTATTTCGTATAATTATATATTTTAAAGTAACTTAGTGACACTTAAACCACAGCTTTAACATTGAATAAAGTGAAGATAAATTTCGTAAAATCGGTTAGTGGTTTAATTTTTGAAGTTTCGTATAAGCACTATTTTGTAAAGAAAAGTACGCCTCATAAAACTTTTTCTCGAAGCAAAATAATACCTTATTCCAATGAATTAAGAGTGTTAACAGTCTTCAAAAGTCAGCAGAAAAGTTCGCAGACGTAGGGAGCGTTCAAGTATTACGTAACGCAATATTTGCGTTTTTCTGTACCCCCTTCCCGCTAGTAAAATTTCAAGAGGTCATTCCAAAAATGAGTGAGAGAACGCGATCGTTCTGAAGGGTTAAAAAAATAGGGTTAACGCGTAGTTCAAACCCCCTCCCGCCTCTGGAATACATCATAACGTTTAACAAGACCCCCCCCCCCCCAAATTGGTTACGTAATACTTGAACGCTCCCTTATATGGGAGTACCTATTTTACAATGGACTTATAATTTTATAATAAATATATACCTACCGAAAATAAATCATATACATAATATTTAGAATGCATTTTATTCAAGGGCCAATTATATGAAAAATAGACTAATGTAGTTTTATTATAAAAGCTGATAAAGATTTATTTTAGTCGGTGAATGTGGGTACTTTTAAATATTTCCATTAAGTACGTAAATGTATGGAATACCTCGTCATGAATAGTAAATAAATTTGCAACCTATTTGCTAGTACACATATTTTCGAAGTTTTGAAACGGGATGGCTTCAAAAAACGAAGAAGTTAATACTGTCAACAATACTTCAAACATCGCAGAAGATCAGGAAGTGTTAAATAATTCTATTGAACTCGTCCGAAGATGTTCTAAAGAAGAAATAACAGATACCTCTTGGGACCCGAGTTGTTATGTTACGACTCAAGGTAGTAAAGACGTGGAGGGAAATAGAACTCCCCCGTTTGTGAGCGTCATGGTCATTGATGTGTCCAGGTCGTCCCATAGCAACAACACTTCTAGCCAGACGGATCCTTGCGAATTGGCAAATAACTGTGCCATTTCTGACGTGAGCCTTTCGTTTACAAAAGATTTCAATTTCCAAGAGTCGACATCAAACGAAAACTCTGAGAAAAATTTCAGGACTAAGCGCGTTAGACGTGATTCTCATGAAGGTGACAAGCATTTCAGACCTTGGAAGAAGTCTAAATGTACTAGATCAAGTACTTTGGGTGGCCCAGTGCTGACTTCGGATAACAAGTCGCTAAGGCCCTGTGTCTCTTCGAGCCAGCTGTCTTCAGCGTCGGATGTCTCATTCAAGTCTATCAGCAGTAACCACTCTTTTAAGGTGCGGAAAAGGCGGTTGAAATCGGAATCCAATTTATTCAGAGACGCACTCCAAAAGTCGAGGAAGAATATGAGTTTAAATAAATCCGAGAACAACACCCCAGGTATTAGTAGTACCTAGGCATTTATTTATAATTTCTATACAGGTCGCTCTAGGTAAAAAGAGCACTTAGCTGGGCAACAGCAGAAAGTACCTATAGGAACCTATGTGATTTTTTTGTTTTATTTTTTATGTCATTGACTGGCAAACGAGCTGAAGGCCCACCTGATGGAAAGTGGTTACCGCCGCCCAATTAGTGCTGTGATAAAGATAAAGAATAGCAAAATGTATATAAATCAGATAGAGGATTCATTTAATACTTAAACAACCCACGGCTTTACTCACGATTTTGTCAGAAATAGTCCGACATGTTTCGAACTCGATTGGAGTCCTTCTTCAGGGTTTGAGTGCGGTCCCGGTCAGGTCAACCCGCGCACACGCGTTTTTCAAGTATTCATAATGCCTCACGAAAGTTTTAATTTGACTAGAGGATTCATTGTTGGGTGTAGCGAGTTAGAGACGTAAATACGAAAAAAACAGATAAAAAGAAAGTTTATCTAAAGTCTAAAATGGTTAGGTACCTACAATAGATGACGTCGTTAAGGGGCTCGTCGTTTAGATCGTAAACGGGCTAGTTTTTCGTCAATTTATTTGCTGCAATTCGGGCTATCCCCAAAAAGATTAGGTACATATTACATCAATAATGGAGACAATAAGTTTGAATGTAAACTTTTGAGGATAGCCCGAATTGCAGCATTAAATTAGCCCATTTACGAGCCTCTTTAGTTATTTTTTTTCTCAAAGTAGATGCCTACTTTGAGATAGCATTTAAATTACACTATATTTCTGCACTCTCTGGAGTTACAAATTCGCGCAAACGTCATAAGGCTCATTTTAATTAGCAGCACCAATCTTTTAACGCCAGTTTTCTTCTATATGTCTGTTTGTCTCTGATTTCAATTTAGGATTAAAACCAGCCTTAAATGTTAAGACCATGCTTTAATAATTAAATTACATTATTACGTAATAAGTTCATTATTTAACCCAGGGTATCGCCAACGATAGCTTATCTCATATAAATACGACATCTCAGTCAATGACGAATATAGATCGATGACATCATCCGTGATTTTAAGTCAACGGTCAACACTTTAAAGTCAATACCAAGCTGAACCTCTCGAGTAAACCCGTTTCATTCTTACCGATTATATTCAAAAACAACTTTGTTTATTTTTAATACCAATCGCGTTTTAAAAACTGGCCACTAATAAAATAATCGTCACCATGTAAATGCATTTAAAAATAATTGTGCAAATCGATTCCTCTAAAGATGAATGCATCTAAGGAGGTCATGAAAGTGGAAATAGAGATTGATGATGCCATAGATGCAAGTGTGTTGAGTGATGTTGAGTGGTTCTTGTTATCAGGTGGGTCGCCGCGGAAGGAAAGGAACCACCGCCGGAATGCGAAAACCAAGAGTTGGAAGTTTGTTGATCTTTGTACATGGATTGGCATGAAGGTAATGTTCATTTAAATTTTTAGGGCTAAGCGGGCGTCCATTAATTAAGTGAGCTCAAATTGGTCCGAGAAAATCTCGCAATCGCTCATTTAATTAATGAAAATACAAATTTTTGAAAAACACCCCGAACTTTGTAGATTGTAGAAGGACACAAATTAAAAAACCGGACAAGTGCGAGTTAAACTCGCGTGGAGAGGGTTCCGTTCCGTACATGATTATCTGAAATTTACTAGGTTACCTTAAATACCATAGACTTCTTATAGGTTTTCCTGTAATCTATAGGCAAAGATCTATTTTCTGTATTTTTTTCAAAATTTTAGCCCCAGTAGTTTCGGAAATAAGGGTCGGGAATGGTCATTTTTCACCTATTTTCCTGAATAACTTCTAAACTATTTTACGTAAAATTCAAAAAAAATATATATATAAAATCCTCGCAATAAGCTTTTTCATTTGATATGTCACACGATATAGGTGGCATAACTTTTTTTTTAAATTTTCTAGTTTACCCCCAAAAAGTGGCCCCTATGTTTAAAATTCATATATTTACGTCACGCGTCCGTGTTGCGGTCACCAACTTACATATGAATACCAAATTTCAACTCAATCGGTCCAGTAGTGTGCCGATAGTTTGTTAATAAACTGACTACCGGCTCATACACAAATTTATTAAAGCATTAATTAAATTATGAAATATTAATAGATAGATTTAATTTGGCAATTATATTAGAATATAATTTTTTTATTAGTATGATTCTCTTAAGCATAATGGCTTCATAAACATTTTTTCCACAAAGTCATTCTACGAACTCAAAAAGTGGCAACATAGCATGACGTGTTTACCTAATAGTGCAATATAGCATCAAACAAATATGTATCTTAACTTGTAGGGGGTTAGATTTGTTTCAGATTAAATAATTAGTTGTTGATATTTATTACGCCATATTGGTATGGGACGAAATAGATGAATTATGCGGTTTACGAATCTAAGTTCTAACAGCACATAATAAGGTTTATTGTAGTTTTGGGTGCATAAAAGGCTCCAAAGGCATAGAAGACTTACTAGTGAGCCATGCCACCCATCTGGTATGGAATAAATAGTAGGGACGCTTGGAATTGTGATTCTTTTGACTTTTGCGCTCGGCAACTGTTGAAGTTCTCTCCATTACTGGGACCACCGTATTTCGAGGCACGATACGTTTATTTGTAAAATGTAAGGATTAATTTCCAGTGATAATTTATTTATTATTTAGTTGTTTGCTGTGGGTAGTTTATTAAATTCCTTTGTGTTTAAAAGGGGGGGTTTTCTGTAAAATAATTACATATGTAAATTAATTAGAATTAGCTTTCAGTAGTTATCATTTGGGTAATTAAAAAGTGCGTTATCTCGAAGTCCGGTGAGTGCGCCTGTAAGTGGGCGGGTTTTCTGAGTGGATACCTAAATGGAGATTACGAAGCTCAGGGAATTTCAGAGATAGGGGTTTGCTTGAGTCAGCGACCAATCAACTTATATCCTGGCCGGCGGAGGGCTGTTGATCTTAGACTCACTGTGCCTGGGACACGTGTTCATTCGGAGCGGTGAGGGTCTAGCAAGTGATCTGATCCAGAGTCTGGTGTTCTGCGTGGACTAGAGACAGTTCCTCTTATCTATATATTTATATATACACGAAAATAGTAGGGGTCTGTAATTCGTTTCCTTCCCACTGAATTATAGACCAAAAACTTTATGCGTCCAGGGCTACTGTTAGGTATTCACGAGACAGACGCATCTCAACTGGTTTAGTTCATTAGAAGGATTCCTTATTGCACCGTAAGGACCTTTCAGTACACATCACGAATTTAGATTTTAAATGTGAGATCTGATCTCCAGTTTTGAGTCATCACAGAAGTTTAGGTTCGCATACATGTTAGGGCCTATTTAACCCCTTTGTTTCAGCCTTAACTAGTTTTACCTTCCAGAGCTTGGAAAATACGTCATAAGTGTTGTGTTTAATATATCCTCAGTGCTTTATAACTTATTGAAAATTATCGAAGTTGTTTGTGATCAAAAATAAGTGCCTCTCTGTAACTACTATGTGTTAATATTGAAAATACCTATTACAAAGATTGATTCCAGTGTCTAACTAATTAACAAATATTCTAAAACAATTAGATGATCGTTCTCAATGATACTGGGCGAAGCATATAGCAAGCCAGTGGCCTCTTGCCCAACGAAAATAATGGCAATGTCACATCTTCAAAGTATCGATTGGAATAATCATTGAAACAATTAAGCTAGAAAACCACAGCTTTATTGTCATACAAACAAACCTATATTCAATAAGAAATTGAAATCAATCTGTAAATATAATACATTTTGTTCGTCAGCTATAAAGTCTGATCTAGCTTAAAGAGGCTCTGTTTTCATTACAAAACAAACTTCTAGAAAATTGAAGTAAATTCTAGTCTTAAAAATATGGACTGAGAATATATTTAAACCTAACAAAGCTCCTAAGAATCCAGATTTTGCATAATATATCTATGCTTATCTCTTCGAACCTAAATATAATTATTATGTATCAGATTTTGGACGTTATGATTGCTTACAGTTGAATATCTTAAGGACAAACTGCTGAGTTTCTTGCGGCGCTTCTTCTCAGCAGATAGAGGTTTGGGAAGCGCTGGTAGATGCAAAATTGAGCAAGTAATGAGTCGGTGACCTACTTGTAAACAAATAAATATAAATTTATTTTGGAACTATACGAAAGATATGAAAAGTAAGAACAAATATCTAGACATATAATATAGTCTAGTAGTTAATTACCTTTAGTTCTGAACACCTGAACTTGTACTTAAAGAATTGAAAAATTGACTCGGTAACAAGTGTTATTAAAAGTTCAATTTAAAGATTATTAAATACTATGATCTAAATTGTATATAAAATACAAATACTTTGTCCTTACCCTATCCAGGAATTGGACGGATTTGGATTGGTTTTATAAGAGAATCAACAAAGAAAATATCCAGTTCAACCAAGAGTTGAATATCCTTGACTTAGTTATACTTACTTTCATATACAGTAATATCCAAATTCCTTCAACTCTTAACTGGCCGCATGGTTGGGGAATAGTTAGGAAAAGAAGTCCTTACTCCTTAGAGTAAGGAGGCACTCTGGCAATTAACCGCTAAACTATCTTATGGAAAGTTTCCTTACAATGTTTCTACATAAATTAAACTTTAAAATCAATCTGTACTGTTAAATTGACTATTTGAAAGCAATCACAACTTATCCTATATTTAAAATACTGATTATCTCATATAATTAATTTAGAAATCTTCATAAGAGCTCATACATACTTACCGACCTTGCCAACGGTCAAATCAACTTAAAAACCTTAACTTGTACTGAAATAGGTTTAAGTAACTAGGAAAATCATAGTGATATTGTCCCTGATTAATATAGCTGCCATTAGAATGGTAGAGCTAGGATAGAATTCTCATAGTATTATAATCTATTATTGTAACTATTGATAGGTAGATAACAGGTAGGAAATTTGTTAGTAATTAGAAGCCATAATATTCTCCATAAAAAGAATTTGGGATACTGTCCACGGTTCATAACTTGGGGTCCTACTTTATACACACTAGAATGATCATAGGCCAACCTTTCAATCAAAACTCAGCCAAACTTCGGTAGTTTAATTTAGTTAAATAAACTGTAGATAGGGCATTGTAGTAAATATACCCAAATAATTTAGTCAGGTCCAGTAGCTAGTTTACTTAGGCTTAGAGTTAGGTTCTCCGGCTAGTATTCAATTACATTAGGCTAGGTTCAGTAATTACATATAGAATATTAGGCGGTTTGTTGCTGTTAGAGCTCCAGGCCCAGGGGATTTAAGTATAGTAGGGTCTGTCGCATTTAGAGCTTCAGATCAGGATGGATTGTTGCAGTAGTTTCGGAGAAAATTGGCTGTGACAGACGGACAGACAGACAGACACACGAGTGATCCTATAAGGGTTCCTTTTTCCTTTTAAGGTACGGAACCCTAAAAATCATGTTTTTTTTAAATTTCAACAGGGACATTGCAATATAGAGATCTGTTAAATTGAGGCTAATTGCTTATAATAATAATAAAAAAAAAATGTTATTTATTTCAACATTAAATTCCATAATGTGACTTGTGCGCTTGTGTGCTTATGCCGATGATTGAAATGCTTTTTCCGGATAGAAATGAAATTTAGTTAATGCGTTATCTAAATTTCCTTTCTATCCAGGTAAATCAGATGAGGGAGTCGTTTGTTAATGTAGTGGTGCTGTGATCGTTTAGTGTTCGGTATTTAAAACACAGAAACAAAACACGCATACATTTATACTTTTTTTATCACTCACTGCGGCCGTAACATGCATGACACAAAGACAAATAAGAACCGCATAAATTAGAACCATTTATCTCTAAGTGCGTCTCTGTCACACTAGTGCCGACGAAAGAGATAGTTATAGAGATATACGGTTCTAATTTATCTTTGTGGCGTGCATGTTAGGGCCCCAGATTCAAAATGACGCCTAAATCCGACTTACCTGTAGCTTCCATTTAAATTGTAAAAGGGCTCGTAAACGAGCTAGTTTCTCGGCAATTTATTGCTGCAATTCGGGCTATCCTCAAAAGTTTACATTCAAACTTTTTGTCTCCATTAGTGATGTAATATGTAATCTTTTTGGGGATAGCCCGAATTGCAGCAATAAATTGCCGAATAACAAGCCCGTTAATATCGTCATCAGCATCATCATCAGCCTATAAACGGCTCACTTGTGGACACAGACCTTATATCATAGTGAGTGGAACTTGGCAGTAGACCCCACGCGAGTGCGGATTGGGAACTTCGCACACAGGCACTATGCAGGTTTCCTTAACCTTTGAACGCTATAGTCCGCTGTAGCCGACAGCAGATTTCCGTGCCCCTGACGCAACGGCATGCCGTTGTCCATACATTTTGTCGGCTACAGCCGTCACTCGGCGTCCGTGGCACGTTTTCTCGCATTCAGCTGTGGCGTTCGAAAGGTTAAAATGTTTTCCATCATCGAAATGCTCGTGGTAAATATAATATAAAATTCAATTCCGCTCATGAGATATGAAATCTCAGAGGTGTAAGTCGGGCGTTGAAGCCGCGCCTCTGCACGTCTAGTACGACCTGGCCCCCAATTCTCAATACATTCGAGATATCTCACAACCGAGATTAAACGTTAGTGCATACAGTCGTTTCACACAATCGTATGAAGCTGACGTTTAATCTCGCAATCGACATTATCTCGAATGCACCGAGAATTGAGGGCCTGCCCGCGAGTCATTTGTCGCTCAGTGCATCCCTTACATTTTTGACTAGTTTGACAGAGACGCACTGAGCGACAAACAACTCACGGGCACCTCGTGCTAGCCCCCTTCAAGAGGCCGCGCGTCGCGTTAGAGCATTGCATAGTAATGCAGTGCACTTTCATCGTGTCCGCAGTCCTAGAAAGGTTGACACAGTGATAACTTAACCCCGTCTTATCTTTCTGACTATCTCTTTCGTCGGCACTAGTGTGAGAGAGACGCACTTAGAGATAAGACGGTTTAACTTATCCCCGTGTCAACCTTGCTAGTGCCGCTGGTGCATAATATATTTGTACTTTAATACTTTGTTTCATAGAGTTACCAATCAATAACGGGCATGTTAAGTGAACCAGCACCCCAGCACAAGCATGACACCGATCTCAGAGAGGAGGTGCGGGAGCTACGGAATTATTTGAAAGAGGTTGACAGTAGACAGGCGAGGCTGACGTGGGAGAACGACACGCTGCAAGATCAGATTAAAAAAATGTCCGCAAAAATGGATGAGCTGGAGGGTAGGCTAAGGTAAAATAGCAAACAAGAACTTTTAAGATATTCTTTCTATAGGATTTCTATTTGAAATTAAATTAATTCTGCGAAGCAATGATTGAACAAGGGATAGATACTCACCAAATATCTAATATGCGGGTGCGAAAGGGCCAAACGTTAACGCTACGTTATGAGTGCAATAATCACTAGTGTGCTGGATTTTCAGGTCTCATATAAGCCAGCCCTCAACCAAGTCGATCCCACCGCCTCCCCCGCCGCCACCCCCGCCTCCTCCCCCTCCCCCGTTACCACTGTTGGTGAAGCTCGGGCGCTCCAACACTATCCCGCGGTGCGGCTCCGCGCCGCCCAGGATAGCCGGACCCAGGCTCACCATCACGCCGGAGGACATAGCGAATGTTAAATTAAGAAAAGCGAAGGTATGACAACAAGCAACTGTAAAGTAGCATGATTTAGCTTTTATTGAATTAGTTCGCTTGGATTTTTTTAATGCCCGGGCCAAACTTTACTGGGGCCCATCTCGAAGCACTGAGCGAGATAATGAGATTCACAATTTGTGCTGGTTCCAAATTCTCATACGATGTGAGATGAAGTCACATGTGAGATGAATGTCAAGATTCATACAGTTGTGTCAAAGAACTGCACTTAAGTACCATTTAATCTCGCATGCACCGATAATTTGGGTTCAGAACGCACAAGAGTCGTCGAGTCCTAAGTACGGAAAACGCACGACGGCAGTAAATCCGTTAGTGAACTGTATCGCAGTAATTGTTCCCAGTAAAAAACACATGACGTCCATAATTTAGCCTTATTTTATTAGTGGTATGGACGGTGGTAACTAAAGAGTATTTGTCATTTCCAGGACAATCCTATCCGCTTCAAGCCCCAGCAGAAGCAACAGCCCCTGGTGACGCAGCAGCTCCTGCAAACGATGCGAGCCAGGCTGGGGCGAGCGCGCCCCGCGGCCTCGTCCACACCCAAACAAATCGAGCTAGAGAAGTAAGATGATGCACACTGAGATTAATCAGGTTTGCTGGTCTGATTTGTCATCACCGCACTAATTTCATGTAGAAACTGTAATAAATCATGTTTGAGAAGTCACATTTTATATAATGAAGTATTTTTTCTGGTGCGGTGAGTACCTGGTTTGCTGGAGCGGATCCTTGCCTTAAATAATTGGGGTCCTTAAATGTAATTTCGTCCATATACGAAATGTATCCGAAAAATCCTAAAATTCAGTGTCAGTAAAATCAAGCTGATCTTGAAAATGATCCATAAGTATAGATTTAGATCGCGGCGTGACTTGTGCCGACTACTCGCGATCATTTTTATCTTTCTGTTTTCACTGAACAGGAATGTACCTACTACGAACGTCAAATCCAGTCGAAAGCAGTTTTGTCATCTTCGTCAAAATTTTCTTTTAATATTTATTCGTTCTCAATACTACTTTTCTAGAAGAAAGAAAGTTTCTAGAAGGTTCTATAAGGTTTCTAAAATTTTCTTAAAAGATTCCAGAAGTTTCAATGAACTAAATTTCTATGTAGTTTTTAGACAGTTCTATGAGGTTTCTAGCACGTTCTATGAAGTTTCTTGAATGTTCTATGAGGCTTTTAGAATTTTCTATGAAGTTTCTGGAACGTTGTTTGAAGTTTCTAGACGGCTCCATCCATTCCATAAAGTATCTAGAGGTTTCTATAATATAAAGTTCCTAGAATTTTCTATGACGTTTCTAGAAGTTTCTATGATGGAACCTTCTAGAAACCGAAGGTTTCATCATAGATTTAAATCGTTAGATAAGATAAGACGAGCCGCAACCGAATACGTCACTCGTAAACGTTGAGAAATTCGCTACGTTGCAATTAGTGCTCATCCGAAAGCGGTAACGAGTGCATGTGAAATATGAAAATCAGCATATTAACTTTTCCTGAGAAAAAGTAATATCTTTAGCTCGTTTATAAGATGCAGGAAATTATGATACAATGATGACCTGCTTTCTGCCTGCGCAAACCACTATCATTATCCTCTCGCCCCTTATCTCTACAGTATCGCCCCTGAGAACAGCTGAGTTGAATGGTACCTATAGCTTGCTAGCTTGTAGATACTATTATTTATTATGTCTAAAGTGATATATTTTATATTGCAGGTGTCTCGTCCAAGACACATGGGTGTCTGTGAGCCGGCGGCGTGCAGTGCGCGGCACGTTCCGCAGCACGGAGGACCTGCGCGCGCGCCCCTACCCAGCTGCCGCCCGCAGCTCCAACTCTCCCCGCTCCCCCCGTTCGCCTAGATCCAACTCGTTGCCCCGCGGACTTATGTCTCCGCTAAAGCATCCGTTAATACTGCCCAAATAGGAATTTCTTTTGAAATTTAGGACAGTCAAAATTCAGGCTTTGGCATAGGTAGGTACTACATTCAGAAAACCTTAGTCGTAACTCCCTAGTCTCCTATAAACAGACAACTTTAGTTTAAAGTTATAGTTATTGATATTCCTTTTAATTTTAAATAAAATGGAATTTATCTGGTTGTACCTATGTAAATACGAAAGGGTACCTAAACTATATTTTTCTAATTATCAAGGAATGTCTAGAAAAAACTTCAACAAGAAACTTTGAGATCTGCCAAAATAAAAAGAAAAATGTATGGGATTAGGCCCCTAATTCTCGGTGCATTCGAAATAATGTCGATTGCGAGATTAAACGTCAGATTCATACAGTTGTGTCAAATGACTGTATGCACTGACGTTTAATCTCGATTGTGAGATTATCTCGAATGTACCGAGAATCGGGGCCAGACATCGTTGATGCCACTTTTTGCTTGTGTAATTGTAGCTTCGTGAAACACGACACTGATGAGCGAAGTTGCCATGTCTTCGCGGTAAAGTTTGTTAATTGAATGAAAAAAAAAGTACTTATTTGTGATTATTTTCGATATTTTTATTGGGATTATTATTGTGTAGTAATAAAAGAACCTCATTTTAAAACAATAAAGACATTAAAAAAGACTAGAAATAGAGAATAGAGTTTTAATCTGATTAATAAAGACATTATTAGGTATCAGAAGTGTGATTCTTTAACGTGCGTAGCGGCTGATCAGCGAATAAGCGAAATTATTAATTTTGACTGTAATTACAAAGTTATTCGGTCCCAAAGATCTCAAAAGATATACTATATATTTCAATGTTCGGTCCAAATTTAAATGTGACGCTCATCGCTGCGCACGTTAGAGAATCACCCCCAATTCTCGGAGCATACGAGATAATCTCACAATCGAGATTAAACAACTTAACGTTTAATCTCGTAATCGACATTATCTCGAATACAACGAGAATTGGGGGCCAGGCAATGTACAATGACAATGATTTTATAACTTTATTATAATAGCATTGTCTGGTAGAAATATTTTACGATTGAATAAAAATTGTGATTATATGCCAAATCTGTATTTTTTTCGTTATTAATTTAATGCACCAACAATTTACAATTTATTTAATTTAACCAATATGTTGCATGTAGACCTTATTAATTCTCTATTCCATGAAACTATGCAGTTAGGGCATGCGATTCCGAAATTGGTTTGGACGACAGTATCGATGCTAATATTGGAAATTCTGGAACTGCTATACAAACCGATTCCGGAATTGCAAGATCTATTTTCAGTATTATTAAAAAGGGTTCAATAAAATAAATAATCATATATAATCCTGATGTACAATAGTTTAAATAGATCATGCTGTATTCATCCTTTCTACTAATTTGGAATTAATAATCCTTAATTGATTGGTAATAGTATTTTATGCAACGTACGTATAAGGCTAGCCACTGACCTACAATATAACTGTGCAATATCACTGGTTGCACAATTATATTGATCGTCAGTAGATGATATTGACGGTCAATATCGACTACTGACGATCAATATAATTGTGCAACCAGTGATATTGCACAGTTATATTGTAGGTCAGTGGTTAGCCTAAGTGGTCTTAATAGACGAGTGGCGATATTAGCCGAAAAACCTGAAATGTGCGCAGTGTGAAAAGGAAAGTTGAAAGTAAAGAGCTGCCATTTAATATCAAACGACTGTATCCGTCATCGGTTAAATCGCTATCGCTATGTAAATCGTTGCTACTTAGAACCATTTATTTCTTTTTCTATGGATACTTTCGTCCATGATCGTCAAAAATCGACTTAATTTTGCACTGCTAATATCACTAAATATGTCGTGTACCATCATATGTAGAACCTTACCGAGATTACCGTGGAACCGAATATGACAACACAATAAATAAATATCAGAATCTAAAATACTTCTCTGTACTTACTGTCAAGTCAATTTGGTTGGTCTGTGTTTTGTTTGGCAGATGTCAGTGTCAGTCAAGCAAGTCAATGTCATTCAGTCAGTAGGTAGGTGGTCAGTATAAAATAAGGTCATTTGAATTAATATTGGACTTGGAGTAATTTCTCAATTGTTTAACATTCAATTCCAATGTCCATTATTATAGATGCCTTTAGTAATTGTTGTCAAATTTCGTTTTGCTGCTTAAATTTCATGTGAACTGTTATTTTAATAATTAAGTATTAAAATCCTGAGTGCTAATGACAAGACCCAAACGTGATACAAATTGATGATTTAAATTTTGCAGCCTTTTTCTTGACTTGAGGATAATATTAGGTATAAGTATTACAGATCTTTTTTTGTAAGAACTTTGCTTAGACGCAACTCTGTCACAAGTGCAATTAAGTCTATACAAATTACTAAAACTGGATATAAAAATATTGAGCATGGATTTCAGTTCACTAAATCCTAATACATCCAATCCTCTAAACATAGCTGCAAGGAAGAATGACTTTCAGAATGTGCATCGGTTATTAAAAAAAGTTAATCCTAATTGTGTTGACAATAGAGGTTGGACCTGCCTCCACGAGGCTGCGGCTAATGACAACTATCAGAGTTTAGCACTGATTTTAAAGCACCCTGACTGCAGACCGTTAGCTGAAACACACGAAGGCCACACAGCTTTATACTTGGCTTGCCGTCATCACAGCTCCTTGCAAACTACCAAAGCGTTACTAGACAGTGCGGACAATATAGCCAATTATGGTAGCACAGAAAGTGTCACACCCCTGCATGTAGTCAGTTCCCAAGGGCGAGCAGAAGTAATACAATTGTTGATAGATTATGGTGCAATGATTGATGTACAAGACTTTGATGGAGACACACCGTTACATGATGCTGCACTAGGAGCAAAATTAAAGGCAGTGACTTCCTTGTTACATGCTGGAGCTGATGCAGTTATTAAGAATGAAGCTGATTATACTCCATTCCATTTGGCATGTTTCAAAGGAGGCTTTCATATTATAAGGGAGATGCTACCCTTCATTGATGATATAAATCAAGCTACTGTCAATGGTGACACATCCTTAATACTCGCAACACAGGGCAATAATGAAAACATAGTAAGGTTTTTGCTTGATAATGGAGCTGATCCACATATTAAGAATAAAGATGGTGAACTAGCTATTGATGTGGCCTTAAATCTGGGATTTGATACAATATTTAATATCCTTTTGCCTGTAACAGACAAAGACAAGATGAATACAGATTTGATACTCTTAGCGTGTAAGCCACATTACTTCAAGCTGCAAATACTTGAAGGTCTCTTACATCACGATTTAGGTCCAGAGTTTTTCAACTTTTATGAACCGTTTCATGTGACTCTAGAGGAAATTGGTAATCTTCAGCCAGTTTACTATTGCAATGCTCCTTTAAATTCTTACCTCAATATATGTGAATACATATACAATAGTGCAATAGAGAGTTTTGAAAAGTTCTTCTATACATTCCTCATGAATGGAGTTTCAGTAAATGCCTTACATAGAGAGGAGTGTCCACCTCTGGTGTATATTCATTATTGTGGTCATAGCACGTGCTTTGAAGATGTAAGTTAATTGCTTTTAACTTTTTGCCACAGTCGGCTGTAGCCGTCAGCAGATTTCTGTGCCCCTGATGCTATGGCATGCCATTTTCCATACATTTTGTTAGCTACATCTGTCACTCGGCGTCTGCGGCACGCTTTCTGGAACTCAGCCGTGGCATTCAAAAGGTTAAAGTAAAGTTTTTATTTACACAAACACCATCAATTCCTGTTTAAGACCCACTTCAGGGGCGGTCTTTAGGGGTGGTAAGCAGGGCAACTGCCCGGGCCTCGCGCACCTGCAACTGATGTTTATTTGAATTTCGCGCCTTAAGCCGCGTATTATAAAACTCACGTCATGCCATTGCCATAATTTGACAATTTGCGGCTGTTTTCCGAAATAACTTCCAAACTACTTACATTAAAATTTAAATAAGTATTGTAGCAATATTTTGTATGATATCTTGCAGGTATTCAGAATACTTATTGAGCAAAACTGTAATGTGGACTACTCAAGCGTTACAATGGAGACCAGTCTCGCCCCTTGCCTTCCTGATGCGTTCATCGCGTCAATAACTTCTGATCCGGTGACCATACCTATCATGCTGCCTTACAGTCTCTATTGTGAACCTGATCATTTGCTTAATTTCACATTTAACAGTGGAGTCCTGGGCAGGATACCAATGCAAGTATGTTCTCCTTTTCATATAGAACATAATTTCATTATTTGTGATGAACACAATGTATATGTAGTTAGGGAGCTGGGTGCCATTTTGTTATATGATTTGTTCGTCTTTCATATTGATAGGGATGAAAGTTTATGTCAATACAAATCGATTTGGTCCAGTAAATGAAAGTCGTACGTCCCTGCGTTTTCGAATTACAACTTTAAAAAAATCGTACTTAACAAAATCAGCGACCTAGACCTCTGCCAACTTTTTTTTTCTATTCTGGGAGTCCTAATTAATCGAATGGACGCAACGAGAACGACGAACAAATGATTTAGTATAGCTGTTATCATTTACATTTTTGCAAATACGTCCCGTTATAAAACAGAGTCTACACGTCTGCCTCTTTGATGTTCATCGTTTTGAGGATGATTGTGACCATCAGTCCAAGAGGCAGACACGAACAAATGATTTAGCACACCGTTTTTTTTAATCTTTGAAACGCAATTTATTGAAATCGCAGCGCTACCATGGTGGCAGACTATTTTTCTGTGGTTCTTTACATTGTCATTAATCGAACAATCATATAGAAATTTTGGCACCCAGCTCCCTAACTAAAAGGTGTCAATCTTGTTTTAGGTACAAAAACAATTGCTCTGTGCAGTAGACAGTGGAACGGATGGAATGACCGCGGAATCGCTCGCTTGTTACGTTCTCCCCCTGAAACATTTAACTAGGTTAAAAATACGAAGTGTTTTACGATACACCGGTGTGAAAACGACTAAGAGCTTCCTCCGCACTATCGACAATTTGCCTTTACCGCCTTTACTAAAGTATTATTTAAGATACCTTTGATATTGAGATATTGTGTTAGCAGTCGATCTCATTGTTTTTGAAATTGAAATTAAAGTCAATTACTTGTTGCACAGCTTTTTTATTGAATAATGTAAATAAAATATACAAAAATCATTATGCATTTGACTAATTTATCATGACGATTATTAAATATGAAAATTATCTGCTTACCTATATTTATACATAATTACAATAATATCATTATTATTAATATGGTACAAATATAATATACTACAAT
This sequence comes from Tortricodes alternella, assembly GCA_947859335.1. NCBI lineage: Eukaryota > Metazoa > Arthropoda > Insecta > Lepidoptera > Tortricidae > Tortricodes > Tortricodes alternella. The sequence goes on from OX401968.1 coordinate 14,258,209, forward strand.
TGGCCAGCTATACATTTATTTGAAGTTTGCTCCGTTCGCCATGAAGTCTTCTATTTCAGCAACACTGCAAATAATAAAATACTATTTAACACCAAAACAAAACGCACATGTACACGAACTTTATAAATCAAGGAGAAAGACATATGTTAAGAGAACTGTGAACCAAAGGCAAAAATCACCCTTTTTATACAAAAGGCGATAACGATGTCCACCCCTTACATGTTAACCGATTCTGGCCAATTTTTGATAGGTTGTCAGTCAGAACAAATTCTAGGTCTATAAGTTTTTTGAATTTTGATAAAGATCACGAAAGTAAAATAATGCCGAAATTAGTTTTGTATGAGAATACTGAAACCACAATAAAACTGAATTTATTGATTATAGTCAATGATTTATAAGTAAAGATACGTTATATGCTCACAAAACAACCGAAAAAAATGTTCCGAACGCAGCGGGAGCACACATACACATTTTTTACTTCACTGACATTACACCACATTGCCAAACGATGTAAAAAGGATAGCGTAATTAAATCAATAAGAATAAAGAAGACCGCTAGTGTTTGTCATTTGCGCGTAATGGTGGGCAAACGTGACTTTAGGCACCAATCATTGCACGTTAGCCATATACTAACAAAAACAACGAGACACGAACAGAAGGTACAAAGGCTTTGGATTTAAGGTTATACGCTGCTTTTATACAAACGTAACTACGTTTTTATTTGGGAACTAGATCAATAAACAATTAGACAATAAACTAATGATATATTATTTTAACAGTGACATGCTAAATATCTATTTTTGATAATAAATATGCTTCTGATGTGCTTGTTGTGTGTTGTTGTTTTCATTGTACATGGATGTGTAATTATTAATGAAGATTAATTCGAGATAAACCATTTAAATTTTCAATAAGTAAATCTATGCATGCATTAGATATGATTATTCAGTTTTTGAACTGGCCCCCAATTCTCGCTACATTTGAGATAATGTCGATTTCGAGATTAAACGTCAGATTTATACAGTTGTGTCAAACGACTGTATGCACTGACGTTTAATCTCGATTGTGAGATTATCTCGACTCCACCGAGAATTGGGGGCCTGAACTAATCACTAGCCATAATCTAAATTATTATGAAACTAGATTTGAAATAAAAGCATCTTTCTTTATTAAGTGCATTCACAAATATAAACATATAGTTGTCCAGGTAGCGGCACGTAAGTCTAGCGGTAAACGAAATGTGGAGCGGATACCACGCATAGATACGACTGCTCTCACTCCCGTCATGTTTATAAAATTGTAAAAACCGAAGCGAGCTCAAAATAGGAGATAGAGTGAGGTTGTTCATTAATTTTTCAGTAATCTTACTTATCAACAACCATTGTTGTAGGTAAATTTAATTATTACTCATCAAAAACTATGTTTTCAATCAACTACATAACACCATCAGCGTCAATCAAATGTCGCTTCTGTTAAAATGTTGATCTATATCCTGTCCTTGTCGCTCGAGTTGTGAAAGGAATAAAGTTGTCTTTTTCTTTGAGGTTACGTAATTATTGCGTAATATTTGTCATAACAAAGTATTAAACCAAATAAAATATAATAATTTCGGCTTATTTACTTGTGATATGTGACGCCGTTAACTTTATTTGTTTTACTTGCGTAATTAGTGCATTTACGCATCACACACGAAGGCATTTTGTAGCTATAAAACGAAATCTAAGCACTGTAGTCGGAACTCTGAAGCACATACGCATCGTCCACTTGTTCGAGAGCGACTGAGACCAGAGGCTACAATTGGAGTCTTTTGTACGCTTCATTTTCGGTGCGCATGTAACCTATCTACCTCTTTTTATATAAGATCATTGATTATAGTGAAACAATCAATACTTAATATAGACCTAGATTTTGTTCTGACTGACAACCAACCTATCAAAAATCGGTGAACATCGATTAACATTTAAGGGGTGGTAATCGTTATCGCCTTTTGTATGAAAAGCCGTAGGTTCACACTCCTCTTAAGCCACCATAATTGATTCCGGTAGTCAAGAAATAGCACCTTAGTTGTGCATGGCTTAAGGAGACAGATTCAAATCAAACAAATACTGGGGTCAATTCGAAAGTGTGTTCGCTAAATTTAAAAGTCGCTAAATTTAGAAGTCACTAAAATTAAAATAAGAAACGTCAAACTTGATTTTGTCGGTTTTGTGCTATATAAAATCGTATAAAATCGAGTTTGACGTTTCTTCTTATAAGTTTAGGAAATTTTAAATTAAGAAACACCGTTTCGAATTGGGCCCACTATAAGAATATATACTATTAGAAGAGCAACTTGAGACCGCTGCTGTGGCTTTGAGAGCTTAGCTTAGCTGTTTTTTTTATTCCCAGTTGCCCGCATTTGAACAAAGGGGAGAATTACATTCCCAGTCCGCAACACGCTTCGTTAACAAATACATCATAACATAACATCCGCAACATGCTTCGTCAAATCAAATATCATTGGATAATAAATTCCGCCACACGCTTCGTCATAAATGTGGAGCCCAGATATGTGGAGTCTAATGGATATGTGGTCTGTGACTATACACCGCCACCGAAGATTCCCTTCAATAAGGAAGGTTTCTGAAAAATTCTAATTAGTGCGTCAGTTAGATTATCAAAACATATTGAACACGTATTTTTTGCTTTATCAAATTAATCAAAATTGACAAAGATAACGCGCATCAAAGTTTGGGTTGTGGGGATTGATGACGTCACAAGTCCCCACTAATTGGTACAGTGTGCAAAGTCGTGACGTCACGCGAAACTTCAACGTACTATATCTTCGTCATTTTTTGTTTTATCGACTAATATGTGTTCAATATTTTTTTATAATGTAATTGACGGACTAATTACAATTTTTCAGAAAACTTCCTAATTAGTATTTATTCTTATGCAAATACCTACAAATTTTCACAAGGCTACGTCATCACTTAATGGCAGCGATAAGGCGTTGATGACGTATTCTTCTGAAAATTTCCAAGAAATCTGATTTGGGCCAGTCATCCTTTTGGCCGCCGTTGTCGACTGCGTGACAGCGTATACAGGGTAAAAAAGTCCTACTTTTTCTATTCTACTGTAATGTACGTGTATGTACTGTAATTTTACTGTACGTGTTTATGTCACTGAACTCCTCCTAAACGGCTGGACCGATTTGAATGAATTTTTTGTATGTGTTTGGGTGGCGCCCTGGATGGTTTAGATTCACAAATCAGCCCGGCAGATGGTGTTGTAGTCGGTACTAATACCACGGGCGAAGCTGTGGCGGGTCCACTAGTTTAATATAAATGTTTAATTTTTTTTTAATTATATTTTTTGTATAATTTTAAGGTAAATGGAGAAGTAAATGCTTTGATTTTTTTTGCAGTAAGCAGAAACAAGGTCCCTGTTGTGTTTACAAAATAAACAGGCCCTTGAATTTACTAGGAAAGACAGACACAGCATAAATTTAGTATAAAAAAATTCAAGCAAGTATTTACTTACGGTAACAATCAATTAATATTATTAATAAAATTGATTTAATATTAAAACAAACACTTAGTTGAAATTCGTGTTACTTCTCAGACATGCTTGGCGGCCAAAAGGTTAAACCACGGCACTCAACCGTTTCAAAATGCTAAAGCAAAATGCGACTTACGTCCTAGGCACGAGGGTGAGGTTTTCAACGCCCGTCTCCGTGATGAGCACGTCGTCCTCGATGCGCACCCCTCCGAAACCGTGGAAGCGCTCCACTTCATCCCAGTTGAAGAACTTTGCTTGCTCCGGGTTGTTCTTGGCAGAGTCCAGCAGCTATAATGCAAAAATAACCTTGATCGTGTTACAATAAAGTTCAAATTTCGTGACAGTATTCTGCCGTGGTGCAGTCTAGTGGTCTGCCGCGCGGCCTCTCGTGCAGAGGGCTAGGCGTAGGCGTAGTCTAGAGAGCGGAATAGGTGTGTTTCCTGAAAAATTCTAATAAGTCCGTCATTTACATTATAACAAAATATTGAACATATAATTTTTCTTTTGTCAATTAAACAAAAAATGACGAAGATATCGCTCGTTTAAAATGAAAAAGAAATAACGTGAAATACAAATCCATTCCAAATTCAACTTTAACGCGGTTGAGTAAAGTTTAAAACAGAAGTTAATTTCATTTGGAGTTATTCCCTTTTATTTTTAAACGTGCGAATAGTGCTTTGAAATTTCGCGTGACGTCACGACTGCACATTTTTTACCATTAAGTGACGTTATAATGAGCCCCCACTCCCGCTTGATGCGCGTTATCTTTGTCTTGACTTGATTGATTTGATAAAAAAAATACGTGTTCAATATTTATTGATAAGCTAACTGACGGACTAATTAGAATTACTATTATTTTACCCAGGAAACATCCCTATTGAACTTGATTACGAGTATTTCAGACAAAGAAAACATTGTTAGGAAATCTGCATACATCTGCGCAGTAATTCACAGATGTGTGTGAAATCTCCAATCCGCCTGGACCCGCGTGGGGACTGCTGCCCAGTTTTTGGAGGCTTGTTCCCAGCAGTGGAACGTATAATAGGCCGATGAAGAAGATGAGTATTCGTCTCGAATTTAAAAACAGTACCGTGACTCATTTATAGACAACGCACAGCCTAAACGGATGGTCCTAGAGGTTTGAAATTTGGAGGAGACATTCCTCGAGTACCCTAGAGGTGCACTAAAGAGGGATTTTTTGAAAATCCATCCCTAAAGGGGTGAAAAGGAGTGATAATGTTTGTATGGAAAATACCGCGGGCGAAGCTGTGGCGGGTCCACTAGGTTGAAGTAAAAATGAATGGGTCCATATTGGCTCGCAGAAAATTCGTTACCAGATTTTTCCTTGTACTACCGATTTGTACTCATAATCATCACCCCTCCGAATTTTTTACCGCCGAATTTTTATGTTCCTTCATTTGTATTACTACCAAAGGAGTTCATAATAGACAGTGTTCACAAAATTGTGACACATAATGTCACTACTAAGAATATATTTGAACTCATACTGCAGTTTTTAATAACGTTTTCATTCAAGTTATAATTCTAAGTACCTACAATGGGAGCGGAATTGTTAATATATACTTGAAAGAAACCTTATATTAACCAACCCAATATTTAATGCCTATATTATGAACATCTTACACGCAAGCAAGATTTTCTGGGCTGTTACAAAAAAAAGACCTAACATCGAAGGCTAAGGCGAGAGCTTCGCTTCGCTTCGCTCCCGCCTTAGCCTTCTGAACCTAAATTATCCGAGTCGCTTCTGCTCCGACCAATTTGCTCGCTCGCTTCGCTCGCTCGCTCACTGCCATTTGCCATTTTTAGTTATTATGTCAATCTGTTCAGCAGTCTAATAAAAACAAAAATATGATAATAAAATAATAGTGTAAGTAACAGTTATGTTGAGAAAGAATATGAAAAGAAATAGTACTATCTAAAATATTATGTTTACTGACATGATGAATTTTGATAATTCGGAGTTACGATCGTTAGTAACAGAGACTTGTTATGAATAGTGATTAGTATGATGTAAAATTGTATGACAAACATTTTCGGACTTTCAATAATAGGTTGAACAGTGAGGTAGTTACCGGCGGTATGAAGTAGCAGCCCGGCTCGATGGTGAGCAGCATGCCGGCCTGCAGGCGGCGCGCGGTGCGCAGGCGCGCGAGGGGTCCGGCGGGGCGCGGCGGGCACGCGGGCAGGTAGCCCCCCACGTCGTGCACGTCCAGCCCGAGCAGATGCCCCAGCCCGTGCGGCTGCAGGATGCCGTTCACGCCATGCTAAGGAACACATTTTTTTTTTAACATTATAACTACAGATATAGTGAATAATGTTTCCATCGGGAAAACTCGGATCTCAATCGGAAGACGACGGGACCCGAAATGTCAATTAATTATTGTATTCAATAAGTGACATGTTTATATTCATTAATATGATACTTTATTATTTACTGTCAAATGTCAAAATGAAAAATGACAGCATATGGCACAGCAGATTTTTGAAAATTTAACTACAAAGAACATGTGCAATATATATATATTTAAAATTGACACAACTTTGATACTTTATGTATATATGTAAACTAATTATAGATTTGTATAAAACTGTAGACATTGTTACTTTGTATGTGTACTGTTTAGAAAATATGATACCTCACTAAACTTTCTTGCCGGCTCTTCTCAGTAGAGGGTTTTTTTCCGAACCGGTGGTAGATTCATATTCATAAGAGCTTGTAAAAGCCTAAATTTTATAACTGACTTTTTTTGATTTTTTTGTTTGACTCTGATTATAATTGCACATAAATGACACACAAAAAACATGCATTATGACATATGGAATATAAAAAGGCGAGCTTTATCCCTTATGGGATCTCTTCCAGCTAACCTTTGAGTTAATGAACCTACTTGATGGGTTTGGGTAGTTTTTTTTGGTCTCACAATATAACGCCTTAACTTGGCATTTTTTTTAAATTGAAATTCCCTATGACACTGCGGCCCTGGCAAGATTGATACGAGGATAAGTTTATCCCCATTTTATATCAGTACATCTCTTTCATCGATACTAGTATGAGAGAGAAGCACTGCAGTATAAGATGGGGATAGTTTCCTCATGTCAACCTTGCTAGAGCTGCCGGAGGCATTGAGTCGAATGTAACGATAATAATAATAAATAAATAAATCGGGGAAAATCTTTACACAAATAGATCTAGTCCCAAAGTACGCTCTAAAAGTGCAGTTACACGAGTAACTTTTCAATCGGCAATTTATAGCCGGCAACTACAGCTGTCTTACTCTGACTTGGTACGTTAGAGGAAGACGCCTATTGTCGGTCACACATTGTTGTGAAAATATTGCTCGTGTAACTGCACTTTTATGGCTTGTGTATAGATAGATAGGAAACATCCAAGACTCACGAACAAATATTTGAGGCCATCGCACAAATATTTGCAGCGCCAATAGCTTCCGAGGCAGGGTCACTATCATTTAGGCGAAACGCGAACTACTTCACACTTAAACCTTTGGTCGCCAAGCATGTCTGAGAAGTAACGCGAATTTCAACTTTAAGTCAACGTAATGAAGGGCTTTTTTATCCTGTATGTCACACATAGTCGACAACGGCGTCCAAAAGGTTAAAACTAACTCAGATAGTTACTCACGCGCAAAATAAATTACCCTACTTTGCTTGCGCAATAAAATTAACTCAGGAAGGGCCTCATTGCCGTCACAGCATTGTAAAAATGTCTTGTTAAATCAATTTTACCTGTCTTTAAAGAAGGATATGCCTGTTACAATTTCGTGTAACAAGTCTCATAGAAGGTTGTCTAACGCCAGCGCCATGGCTTAACCACACCCTATTACTGATGTCTTAGTTCTTACGACACTTATCTTACTCTAATATTGCTTGTTTTACACGTCATCATATGGGGGCGTCCATAAATTACGTGAAGTGCTCAGGGGGGGAGGGGATTGAGACGAATCTTACTAATTCTCACTTGGGGGGAGGGGGGGGGTCTTGGCAAATATCACTTAATTTTTTTCTAGCAGAAAACGGTGTGAAACTGCGTGAAAGTGAAGTTAAATTAAAGCTAAATGAAAGTAAAAAGTGTCTTGAATAAAATATGGCAATTTTTTTTTAATAAATTCAACGATTTTATACTCGAAATACAAATTTTGACAAATTTGACGCGATATTGGGGCAGGGGGGGGGGAGTCGAGAAAAATCTAACAACATCTCACTAATGGGGGAGGCGGGTCAAAAAATTTAAAAAAATGCCTCACGTAATTAATGGACGCCCCCTATCATTGTGGACGGTGTGGTCGGTGGTGCTGCGGTCTCACACCGCACGATGCGGGAGGGCATTTTTTCAATTATGACAGTGTCACTTAAACGGGTGTCATGGATGGTGGTTGCCATGCGACTGAACCTGCGATGGCGGTGTCAGATTCGCGTTCTGACACCTCAAAAGTAAGCATCGCGAATATTGCATTGAGCAGTTCCTTACTATATATTTCAATGTACCTGGATCATTTCTTCAACGTCACCCTGCAACAGATTGCCTTTTTTCAGGTGTGCGAGCATAGCCCTGTTGGCAACCAGATGCATTTCATTCCACATCACACCGGGTTTCGCTGCTCTGTAACGAATAACTGTTGTTTATATATGTATGTAATCTACGTAACAAATTATTATGGCCATTCTTAACTCTTCAACACAAGTGATAAATATATATGGCAGGTGGCCATGCATAGCACGTGGTATCAGGCTAGCGTTCAACAAAATGACAAATTATTTTAAAGAGATACAAAATTCTAATTTATTTAAAAGAAAACTTTTTTGTTGTTGAAAGTTTTCTATTATAACATTGAAGACATATTTCTGAATTAAAGGTCATAATGAGTAGGTTTAATTGTAGTAATTTGTAAATTAATTTGGTTGATATTGAATTTTATAAAGCTTCGCCCGCGGTATTTTCCATACAAACTTTATCACCCCTTTAGAGGTGGAATTTCAAAAAATCCCTCTTTAGTGCACATCTAGGGTACTCGATGAATGTCTCCTTCAAATTACAAACCTCTAGGACCACCTGTTTAGGCTGTGCGTTGTCTATAAGTGAGTCACGGTACTGTTTTATATGTATAGATTATTATATCTGAACGCCGCTGGATGTAAGCGCAGGACCGGTCGTTGTGGCAATCTTTGGGGGAGGCTGTTCAACATACCAGCAGTGAACCCAGCACCCTAGTCCAGGGGTTCCCAAACTAATTGTCCGCGGCGCACTTACATGTTTAGTATTTTGTCTCGGCGCCCTAGACAATAAAGTTTCCGGAGAATGGTAAAGAGGAGGTCTTTACTTTCTACGGTGCACCAGGGCGCCGCGGCGCACAGATTGCGAGCTCCTAGTCGGTACTCACTGAATAACAGCATCTCTAGCCAGCAGCACGGCCTCGTAGACCAGCCTCTGGTCGTCCGTGAACTTGCCCGTGGCGGGGAACGAGCACGTGATGTCCGCCGCGTAGCCTGCGTAATTGCCACCCATGTCGAACAGGCTGTAAGGAAATAATGTTAAATTGATCCAACACTTCCAAATAAAATCAATGCGATAGGGAATAAATAGGTGCGCGTGTTTTTCGTTTTAAGAGGTAAAAAAGAGGATAGCGTCGCTGCGCGTGCAATACCGCGGAAGAGCACTTTGTAAATACCGCGTAACAGCAGCACGGCACAAAATTGAGATATGTAATGATATGTAGTTAAATGACTGAGATATTAAGTTTTTTCTTGTTCCTAAAAAATCGCAAAAAACGCAGATACGCGGTTTTTACAAAGTGCTCTTCCGCGGCTATTACTTTGAGAATTGGCAAAATTTAATCGCTCTGCAATTGCTCTGCAAAATATTTAGGAATTTACTTCCTACGCTTTAAGAGCCCTGTCCTTGAGAAGCGCTTCATACTAACGTAGTTTAGTTGGGGTTTGGACATTTTTAGCTGGATCGCATAGAAACTTTCTAGGTATGTCTCGTTGTAACAGTACAGTACACACCACATGTCCCCCGGGTGGATGAGCTTGCTGTTGGGCGCGCCGGCGTGCCCGTAGTGCAGCGTGGCGGCGTTGTGCCCCGACCCGCAAATACACGTGTACGACACGTGGCGGCAGCCGCCCACACGGTAGCAGTGGTCCAAAAATATGGACTCGCACTGGTACTCCATCAGCCCAGGTTTGGCGAATAGCATTACCTGGGTAAAAATATAATTTTCTCAGAAATGATACGTAAAGTCGACATTAAATCTTTAAAAGTACGATACAAATCTCATAACATGCACTGTAATTTGAACTTAGAACACCTTGTAAAATATGTCATATTTTTTAATAGTGCATTAGGAACGCTTTTATTTAAAAAAAAAAACAAGAGCAACGGCGTTCGTGCAACGAGGTCGCATATTTAAAAGAGCGGGAAATTTTAAATTTTTTGAAATATTTCATTGTCATGTAATTAATTATAAATTTCAATTTGACTATTATAATTAATTCATTTTTGAGAAAAGCACTATACAAGCTTCGACTAATAAGTGCCATACTGGACTCGTACATAAAAATACTCGCCTACAGCTCGGATTTCGAATCTTACTCGTCCAGTATAGCTTACTTACTGATCTCTTCAGTAATGTACTATTCCCGTAAAAAAAGCATATCTTAGCTGTATTTATTATGTGTGGCTCGGGTTATGACTGAATAATTACCTGTTTGTGGGCATCAGAAGATACTTTGACAACGTAACGCATGACTTCGATCTCTTCGGGCGTCTTAATGACTCGCCTGTAACAAAAAAATATTTATTAACTATAAGACAGCCTGTCGGCCAAACACGACAGCACGAACAGTGTTATAGCGACCTATCTTTAGAATACAATAGGGAAGATGCATTTTTTTTCAGGTTGTATTGGAAAGTGCTGCGAAATAGAAAACGATATGTGTAAGCAAAACATTATTATGTTGTTTATTTTATGAGTTATAAAGCTTTGAAAAGTCACTGTTCATACCACTCGCAAAAACACTCCTTACAAAATGGACGACAACTATGACGTCACAGCATTTGTTGACTGTACAAAATGTATGGAGTTTAAACGAAATCTGCAATTATTTCCGAAAATACTGCTTTTAGACCAACATCATAGAAATAAAACATGACATAAATTTAATGAGGATGTCCCAAAAACTAAAATCAGAACTAAAAGCCAATATTAATTTTTCGATAATTATGACCCGTAATAAAATAAAAATGAATAGTCAATATGATTTGCTTTTTTCTGTAATATGCTTTTGTTTACGTTTACTTTCATAATATTGAAATAATATGAAAGTAAACCTCATTTTGATTTTTATGCATCTTCCCCATTGGCAACCTGTCTAAGGCATCCTAACTAGGTACTTATTAGCGCTTATTTATTTCTTAAGATAAGAATGCCCTAGGTACTAGAGAGCAAAACCGAATAGAGAGAGAATCAGTCCCCGTCGAGACGATTTTCGGAGGGGTCTTAGTGCCGATTTCCATTAAATTGGGATCAAGGTGAAAATAGCTGATTAGTCTTAATTTAAAATAACAAAGAAAAGAAAAGGATTATCCTGATATTCCTGATTAAAATATGGTTTTTTACTAATCGTGGTCATTTCACATATAATTTCAAGCTGGTTAAAAACAAATAAATGAGCAATACCAACTAGTATAGTACAACAACATGACTCATATAGAACAAAGCGTTACTACTTAATAAGTAATAATAAGGCAAAACAGACGCTGCTGTATATTATTATGTATGTATTGTATAGCGGCCGAAAGACGTCCACTGCTGGACATAGGCTTCCCCCAATAATCTCCACAACGACACCGATTCTGTGCAGCTCGCAGCCAGCGCAATTTCTGTATTTCCCAATTTTTCGGTCTTTCGGGTGAAGTAATGATGATGATTGTATAGCGGAAACAACAGCTTCACCCGCTGTATTTAACCTTTTGAACGCCACGGGTGAATGCGAGAAACCGTGCCTCGGACGCCGAGTGACGGCTGTAGCCGACAAAATGTATGGAAAACGGCATGCCGTGGCGTCAGGGGCACGGAAACCTGCTGTCGGCTACAGCCGAATGTGGCGTTCAAAAGGTTAAGGAAACAAAAGCTAAATCGTAATCCCGCTCAAAAAATATCCAAAAAACCTTTTTTAGCGAACACCTCATAGCTAAAAGAAACATCTATACCGAATTTCGAGTTTTGAGGAATTCGTGATGACTGATGAGTCATCAGGCGCAGAGATCCAGCGCTCAAAAAAGGTTGTGGTCACAGCGACCCGACAATCGGCCAAGTGCGAGTCGGAGTATCGACCGCTCATGATTGATATAGTTCATTCTTACAAAGGACGTCACAAGTCTATTAGGGTTGTGGGCATGCCCATCGTGCCCACAATGGTGGATCCGAGCTTGTAAGTCATCGGTAATTTCTCTTATGTGTGTGTATTAAGAATGGAAGAGTGAATTTTATTTTACTAGCTACTGATCTGTATTTTAGCAGAATAATATGTAACTAGGATTTTTATATTCGACCTTGCATTATTGTCTTCATAATCAGTAAAGCATAATGTATGCAGCTTTGTTATCAGAAAACAATCGACTGATAAGGTAGGAAATGAGTGTAAGTAATAAAATATATGTTGTATGTTAACTGTCAGAAAAATGCAAAAACAAATGCATAAATGCAAAAATAATTATAGTTTCGATTCAATACCTACATTAAAATGTTTCCTAAATATTTTGTTTTTATTTAACATTTTAATGAGACGAACAAACGCTAGTTGGTCTCTTAAGGCGCTACTCAAAGTCAATTAATGAACAATTAACATGCTCGTTAGTGAATGACGTTTTTTTATGGATATTTTGAAAAATTATCAAGTTATTGTTCATTATCTGACTATGAGTGCAGCTGTTCGACAGGCGGGCAGTCTTATAACAATACTTACAACTCAGCAATGATTGGGAACAAGGTTTCATTGTCAACTTTGAATCTGAAAATGATAATAATTATGTTACTAGGTATTCTATTAAACTGGAAAATAAAGTTGAACTCATTTTTCAATTATCTTACTCATCAATTCCAGGAAACACTGCTTCTTTTGCTGTGAGACCACTGTCGGTGTTTGGCCCACTCTATGAATGAAATAAAATAGAAATCTATAAGTAATATAAGATAACAAATGCACTAGAAATAAACAGAGCTTTTTGCTTAATTCCCTTTTCTTGGACCAAATTGGACTCAGAAATCAATGTACAGGAAATATATTTGTTTAAATGAAATCAAATTTATATATAAAGAAAATTTAAAAAGTTACCAGTGTTAATAGTGTGTCTGGATTCAATCCCTTGAGTACTTTTGCTATCTAGAACAAGTGTAAAAATTAATAAATAGATAAAATTCATCTATTCACTTTTTGCAGTTTTATTAATCAATATTTTACAATTTCCAATCAAATGTTGTCTGTTCTGTAGAAAATAAATATCGGGAGCCTTTAATTCAAAGCAATAATGCAACGTGTGACTTGCAATTGTAATAAATGTTTCAAAAGAATAACTATCATTTGCTCAAATTCAGAAAGACCACTAAAATTGATCTTTAATTAAAGTAACGTTTGGGTGTCGTTTTTGTATAGGATGACAACTAGATGATGGACATTTAAGTATTTAATCTCTAATCAAATCCTTAAGTGGCGTTTCTGAATTTGGCCAATTGAATTCTTAATTTACGTTCTTAACCCAAGAAAGAAATTAAATCCATCGATATGTTCGGACATAATTATAAGAAAACATACCTCATCAACATAATGAACATGGTCAACATCATACATTCTTTTGAAGTCTTCGCAAGTGTGCAGCTTTCCCATCCAGACCTCATACTCTGCAGGTAGTCGGGGTATGAACAAGTATGAGGTATTTGTAGCGGCATCCAAAGCGAAGAAACATCCCTCTTCACGCACACCACTTATCCATGTGAAATAAGCTTCCTATAAATTATTCTTATTCTTATAGCAGTTCAAGCAGCTTCTTAGAAATATGTTTCAAAGACATCTACATATTACATATTATATATAAGGGATATTGTTTCTCAAAAATAAATCATACTAATTTAAATTGTCAGACATAGAGACACTGGTATTAATTATTTGCAAATAATCATCAAAACTGTGTACTGTAGAGCAGGCTAGCTAGAACAGCGCTTTAGAAACAATATAAATTCAAATATTAGAAGACAGACGGTTGTCATTTTAAATATAGTGATTCTTGGTGTAGCGCTTGAAGTGTGAGCATATAAATATTTTAATAAATCTATTTCAGAAGGCCTGCCATCTTTGTTTAACCCCTGTTACAGTACCTAGTTAAAACAAATAAAATATGTTTTTGTCGGATTAAAACTTTCATGAGACATTACTAACACTAGAAATAAGCACGGCTTTACTCACGATTTATTGTCATAACTCAGTGTGTGGGTTGCTGTGAGCGCGACCGCATTCAAACCCTGAAGAAGGACTCCATATGGGTCCGAAACAAGTCGGACTATTTCTGACAATAAGTCGTGAGTAAAGCTGTGCATTTTTCTAGTCTTAAAATATATTTTTCACACTGAATTGTCTCATAGTTAGTACCTGTCTAAATATGTATTCCACATCTGTGTCATAGTGATTGATGCTCTCTCCGCCTTGCAGCACTACAACTTGTCCAGGTTTCAATTGCTCCACCAATCTCTTCCTGTTCTTTGCAAACAAGAACAAGGGCACTTCTAAGGTGCCGGGACCCATCGACCATGAAGCAGCCATTTCTCCGTGACTACAGCGAACAAACGAACTATTGATACACAGTGATAACGTTAGTATTTAAATTGATAACCGATGATAACAAACAGATTTGATGATATATACAAGATTATTTTTGAAACTTATTTTACCTGTTGTAATAAATAAGGTAATTTATAACTTTATTTGAACAACAAAAACAAAAGCAACCGGCTGCGTACAATACGTAAACTCAAATTCTCTACACAACAAACAAAATTCATTGGTGCGGTATTGGTCAAAGCAGTTGATTTAGTGTTGATATAATAAGTGTAATAATAATAATATAGGATGGGGACTCGACTGGAGGAGCCAACCACAATATAAATGACAGACATGACATACATGACAAAGGAAGCGTCAAAACACAATTCTCAAAAATAAAATTGTTTCATTACATTTTGGTTAGGCTACTCGCCTCGAGATGTCACTGTGATACATTCTTTTCTCCTCGTCAAAAGATGGCGCCGTGAAACCAAAGGACCACTGCTAATAAAAAAAACACGCCAGATGTATTAAAACGTGGGATGTATTTATTTAATATAAATAGTAATTTAGATAATAATTAGTTATACAAATATCTCTATATTGATTAGATTAAGTATAAAAGTGTTTATTGGTTTTAAACAATTAGTAAACAAAATGTTTGAAAAATATTTAAGCAATTTTAAGGATTGTTTATAACTTTGTACGTATTGTTTTGTTTGAACGTTTGTATAAGTAAGTAGGTTGTTTAGACGCGATGCAGCAAAAGATTATAATGAATAATGTGTTCGCTTTACATTGACCCAGTAAAAAGTACCGCCAGCAATGGCCTGAACTAGTTAAATCAAAATAGAAAGGAAGTTTTAATTATTTTATTCATTATTCGTTTTAAACTCTCGTTTTGAGTACGAATTAGACTACTGTGTTTTAACAAGGATTTAAATTAAAAATCGGGTTTATAATTTTATTTTTCTTTATTTCATATTTGTTTATTACATATCTAAATCACAAGATCGACGATAAATTAATTATCTAAAAATCACAAAATGCACTAAAACATGCACACATGTAATACAATGTTTTTCTTTTATACCCGATTTGGTACAGTTCTGTTGTACATTATTACTACTTAATGTACATCCTAGTTTATTGAACATTTAATATTGCCTATAAATTTCATAGGTAAATATACGGTAACGTTAGGTTAACTTCGATGACAAAATATTTAAAAATGTACCTTCATACCATATACATATCAGACCAAAATGACAGTGCGGAGATTATTGCTGTGGCGTGCTTGCAATCGCTTTTTAAAAGCTGATGCAATATTGGTAAGTAAACATGTTGTTTTAAACATGAACACGTTTATTTTATTTTATTACCTAAGTTTATCCGATAGTTTGCAATTTGTTCAAAAGGTAACTAGAGAAAATATTACAATGATATCGAATGGAATATTGCTAATTATGTAAACTGTCAATCAAACACCAATTGGCAGTTTCCACGTAGCTATTACGTTATATTAATAAATTAAAGCTGTTCACTGAATACTAGTAAGAATTATCAAGAAATATGTTCATTTAATGTTAAAATGGAAATGTCTCAGTGCTAAAACATTAATACAATTAACAGTCATTCAATAACTTTATCTTAACTATTAGGAATAGGTTATTTTGGAATGAGTAACAAAATGTAACGTTTGTTACGTCATTTAGTACTTTGAACAGTTAAGGTCACTATAAAATGAAGAATAAATATTATGATTGTAGAGTGTAGGCTGGGCCGCCATTTTGGTTCGTTCTCGTGACTCGTGCGTGACACGTCAGAGCTAGCTGTCCCGCTCTCACGCGCACTCCGCATATAGCACCATTGTAACCCGACACGTTTCATACACACAGCGATTTCACAACACGTTCCACACTTTCACAGATTAAATGTTTTGCTTTATCTAAATTACGAATCTACTGATATTTCGTGACACGATTGTTTCTTTTCTTGTAATCTCCGGACGGCTTCGGCCACAAGGGCACGCTGTTCGAGCAAACTCTCAACGAGATTGACAGGCTCTTGCTTTCTAATGTAGTAAGGTGCAGCTCGAGCCCGAGCTTGCAGGTGAAGCTTTTGTTTCAGACCAAGGGTGAGCTCCTCGATAGCCGGTAGTCTGCTCGAGGTCAAAGGACGCGCCTCTTCTTCCGTTGTTTGACGACTGTTGTATCTTGAAGGTTCCTTCAACATAGTGAGTGACAATACGAGCCGAGCTACTGAACAAGCTGATAATGGAGGAGCGTTGAGACCTTACCGGCGCGCAACAAGGTTTGCGAATGAATGAGCGATTAAGCGAGAGCGAGTGAGCTGCCTTCGGAGTCCGCGGGGCCGGCAGGCGGGAGGGGCGTGACGTAGACAGTTATGCGCAGTCGTGCCGGGATGTATACAAACAATACGATGGACGTAAATAAACACAGACCATCTCGTCGCGCCTGTATGTTAATATTGTCTATGTGTTAGTGCGCCTGGTTGACTGGCCCAGCTAGCTGTAGCTTCCTAAAATCTTTACCGCATCGTCTAGATTTATACAGTAGACAGGTGATCTACTTTCTCACACAGGCCTTAAATTGTAATGTGACCCAAATTCGAAACCACGTTTAACATGCCTATACATACTTTGCCAATTTATCATGTCATGTTCGCTGAATCACTACAATCGTCATGATTTCAAATAAATTAGTGTATAAATAATGTTATATCTGTACGACCAGTTTTTTACTAACATGGACATTTGATCTAGTCAGGGATTTAATGTATGTATAGAACAGGTTTTGTTAACAATAATAAAACCAGTATTTTCCAGTGACTTCCTCCAAATCCATGATAAGAACACGTGGCAGACTGACTCACTTGAAATTACATTACTAAAAAATACCAACGTTGTGTTGCGATTAAAAACTTCCACTACCTGTTCTCAATGAGTCCATGTGTAAGTGATGATTTGCGTGTAGTGGTTAAATTCTGCCTGTTCCGTTGAACTAAAAACGGACATTGCCCTCGGCTTGGAGTTTTTTGGACAATGATCACACGTAGTTCATTATTATGGTGTGACTTGTTATGTTTGTCTTCGGGTCGTGAACGTTTGTATTTAAACTACACGGGCGTTATCTCAAAGTACCTATCTACCTATTAAAAGTTTCATACTACTGCGTAATAAAATAATGTACTTAATACTTAAATAACTCATAGGTCCTTAATTCACATCTCTCAAATAGGTAAGAACCAGATTTGCAACATTGTTACACGGCAGGTAGGTATAGGTACTTTGTATTGCATCATCTTGGTTTTAGAGAAAGTGTAGGTATATGCATGGGTTACGTACCTACATATATAGTATTAACTAGGTAGCACATTTATTGGTTACTTATGCATTCTGGACCAATTTCAGAGAATGCTCAGATGATCAAAGATTTATGTTCGTCAAGTACCTACCATTACCATATATAAAAAAATCCGTACCTACGGTGGCACATTGTCTTATTTGGTAAACAAGTTTCTAACCTCAAAATGTCAAGTTTTTGGGTGAAACAGCTATTTTATCCTAAACAAAGAAAACCTAAACTACCTAAATAAAGATACATAATATAAATTATATTAATGTAATACCTAACCTTTGTTAGCAGCTTTTATTTGTTTAAAAATACCAAGTTTGCACCAACAGACTTATTATTAAGTCTTTCTAACGCTAAAAAAGAAGAAGAATACATTCCTTTTAACAAGGAGGTTTTTTTTATATTGGTTTAAATAACGAAAAAACTATGGATAAGCTTTGTATTACCTACCCATGTTATGAAATACCCCCAAACAGTAAGTATTCTCACCCCACCGTACCCAAACCTGTTTTGTTCGTTGTTGGCAAATAAAACAATGAAAAAGTATATCATTCTAAAAACATTATAAACATAGGGTCTACATTTGGAGAAGAAGAAACAAGAAATCATCTGGATCGATAATAAATTTATCGTATCATACATCATAATCAAAAATCAATACAAAAGCCCTTTGATTACAGGTTTTTTAGTAAGTACCAAAGTTAAAATCTAATGGTATCTTATAATAACTTATAACATTGTACAAAGCCAAGCGGTAACTGTTTTCGCCAGACAGAGAACATCTTTTATAAGAAGTCGGTTTTAAATTAAAAAGCTTACCATGCTTATTTATTAGGTATGACGTACAAAACATGTAACAATTTTGGTTTATACATCTGCTACTTCTTTTAAAAACTAGATAGGTACTTGAAAGTAGGCAGCTTGTTAAATGTGCGTCAGATAGAGGAGTCATCGACTTCTAAATAGTGCGACCGTTGCAGATTCACCTTTTTTATTACATTTTGGGTCTTTAAATCAACAGTAAACGCATCTTAGTCATTTATTGCCAAATAGAAACCAATAAAACTATGTAAGGATTTGTTCGTTCAGTGTTTTCTATTTCCTTTTATTAGGTTAGTGACATATACAAGTGTTTATAAGCACGTGCTCATGTCTCTGTATTGGGTAATTATAATAATTATATTTATTACAAAGAGTATTTTACTCGGCCTAATGTATGGACATTATATAATTAATGGTGAATCTGTCCACGGATTGAATATTGAGAACAGGCGTCAATCAAGGCTAACGTAACCACTTTTCATATCCTGCCCCCTTAGCACACTAATTATTGTTGCGCACATAAAGCATTTGTCCCTTTCGCACCCGCTAATTAGTTAAAAAGTGACAGATGCTTTATGTGCGCGATAAAAGCTAGTGTGCTAAGCCCTCTGTTTTTAATTCGTTAAACAAACAAAATGTATATATAAACAAACCTAATAAAATCACAATAACAAATTATATGCCGAATACAATATTCCACTATCACAATAACAAATGAATGGACCAATGTCAAGTCAATTCATCAAATGTAAAAGTTATTATTGGAAAATATTAAATTTGTAGGTTAATTGTTAATATTATGACAAAAGCGAAGCTAATCCATCACTATACAATAATTTACATCACCTGTACCTTTATACTTACCTACTATTTAATAAAAAGGCTTATCAAGATTGTTTACATTAATTCTAATCTTTAAAAAGCAAGGTATATCTAACCCGGAAAAGCTTTTAATTTATGGGGTGGACTAATATAAGTGAAACGATATTACGATAATTACGCCATCTATGGTTGGATGGACTAAGTATTTTAACGCGTCTAATGGTGCGCCATCTATATCCGAGTAGATTATAATATTTTTAACAGACTCGGCTGCGTTAATTTTTGGCTGCGTTCATCTACGATAATCCAAACGCAACCAATCCAAATATGCCGAGATTTCGTGACGCGATAACTCTGCGAATCAATATTACCACCAATAACCGATAGAAAATTACTGATTTAATTCAGAAAGCTAACTCTGAGTTAGGTAATTCCAACCATTGGTGTAATTGGTGTGATCTAGATTGAGCATGTAATGGCTGCCTAAGGCTAGCCACTGACCTACAATAAAACGTCATGACCGTCAATATCATCTACTGACGGGCATTATAATTGTTCAACCAGTGATATTGCACAGTTATATTGATCGTCAGTAGTCGATATTGACCGTCAATATCATCTACTGACGATCTATATAATTGTGCAACCAGTGATATTGCACTGTTATATTGTAGGTCAGTGGCTAGCCTTAGGCTGGAGGCCCACCTACAATATAACTGTGCTATAAGTATCACACAATTATTATTGCGTCTGACGCGTCAGGAGACGATATTGACTGTAGATATGAGCGCCACGCCGGCGCGCCGCCGCCGCCGCAATCGGCAGCCGCGCCGTCGCCGCCGGCGCAGCGCCATCGGCGCGCGGATCGGGTGATCCGATGAATCCGATCAGGCGAAACTGATTCGCCGTGGGCTGAACCCACGTCAAATATAAAACTAAATGGCAACTGCATCGACCGCGAATAATACAATTAGATATTTACCGATTCATTTTAGATCAATCAATTTATTGTTAGATGGCAAGAGAAGAAGTGTTTTATGTGACCAAATATTTCGCGATGCTTGCTTGAAAAATGAAAAGAAAATCAATGAAGATGATTTGTTTGCAGAGTAAGTCTACTTTATTTTTATTTCAATAATATTACTTTGTACCAATTATTATAAATTGTTTTCGCTTTGAATTCATTGCAAGTTTTATGGACTTGTTTCCTTTTTTGGAAAAAAAAACATCTCGTTTTATATTCAATAATTTTACTTAAAAATAGAGTTGAGTTAACTTGGGTTTGGTGTCATTTCCTTTAGTAAATATATTAAAAGCTGTGTGTTCATTAACTGACGTTGAAAGTAATATTAATTTAATTGCTTAAAACTGAATCTGTCGTTTACTTAAAAAGCACTGCCTGCTCATTATATATTTACATAATATATTTTTATTGAAGGTTATGGGTAACGATTGATTCTTATTTTGTTTTTCAGAGTTGTGGTGAAGGCGTACTGCAGAAATATATACTATCAATATGCTGTCAATAAGTTAATAGTAGTTTATGCAACGGTTGCATAATGATACTCCTCTGCTGCACTGGGAGTGAAGAAATAGCATAGAATGCGTGCAGATGCTTATCATCCTGGCATGTCGTAAAAGTCGACTAAGGGACGGGTCCTCTCCAACATGGTGGACTATCTGTATGGGCGATGGGCTGATCACCTGTCACCATACGGTTCATCATACCATCTTAGGACTAATCAATCGAACGTGGCCACAAGTAGTCTTGTGGCTCTGCCCACCCCATTAGGGATTTCGGGCGTGATAATATGTATATGCATAATGATAGGGTAGGCTCATGGGTAGGCTGCATAATGTATCGCCTATCGGCTCGTTTCATGAAAACCGCACTAGTGTTTTAAGGCCAAATTATGCAGAGTTGCATACATAACTTTATCTACACACATATAAATCCTCCATGATGGGTTCAGAAACAATATTTTCTGGCAACAAGTTATTTGTTGCAATCGTGGCTGCATATTTCCCATATCCGGCGCATTTTCACATCACACCCACTCCGAGAAGACTACTTACTATTCATATTTTCAACTAAAATGTAAATTACAAACAACTTTTTCTATTCAATTAATTCTACTTTCGTTCAGCAAAACACCAACATGGCGCCAATTCGATCCTCCGTCAAGACCATTTTTTTTTAAACCATAGACGAACGGGTGAAGTCTCTATTCTCCCGTCACTCGAGATCAAATATTGTGCAGTTTATATTAAAAAAAAACATACTGAATTGACGTTTCGTATCAATAACTGTTTTAATATCTATGGATACTAGAATAGAGACCCACTTGAGTTTTGACAGCTGTTCCAAATTTAATCTCATTTCTTTACTAAAAACGATAAAGAAGTCATGTTATTTCTTTATCGCAGCACTGGTTTTTCCTAATTGGTTGTCAAAATGGTGGTCATTTCCTACGGTCTTTGATTAACCAATGGAGGTTTTATGATATGGGTGTAGATAAAGGATATTTATACGTTGATTGTTTCTTAAAAACAGTGTTTTATTTATTTTTTTAACCCTGATGTATTGCAAAGTCACGCCGCCGACAACGCCGCCGCCGCCGATGAAAAAGCTGACCCACGCCGCCGCCGGTTAAACTGCCATCGGCGCTCATATCTAATTGACTGTAAATATCATCTACTGACGATCAATATTAACTGTGCAGCCAGTGATATTGCATAGTTATATTGTAGATACACAGCGTAAGGCTGGCAGGCTGGGACATTTACTTTAATCTAATTGTGCAACCAGTGATATTGCACAATTATACTGATCGTCAGTAGGTGATATTGGCCGTCAACATCACTTACTGACGATCAATATAATCGAATATAATCAAAATAGCTGAGTTTGACGAACTAGTTAATATAATGGAGACTGCGCAGAAGGCTCCGCTGATAGCCCTTATCGAAGCAGATAAAGAGCTTCACCAAAAGAAGTTTTCCTCAAAATGTTCAAAGAAAGAGCCTGAGAGTAGGTTTCCGGCCCGAAAAAAGCGTGGACGGAACGAAGAAAAGTAACGCCGCACGATAGATTGTAACATAAGATGCAGTCTCGACTACTAAAGACCACCTGTTGCATGTCGAGTGCTAGGAGTAGACACATCTCTATAGTGAGATAACGAGAATACACTAAAATGCTTGCTGTAGAGATCCGCCATTTTTTATCGAGATATCTCGAATTCGAGCCTATCTCGAAACCGCGAGAATTGGGTCCGATACCGGTACCTACATAGTCAAAACTTAGACCACTTAAATTTGAGGCAGACTTGCGCACACGTGTTCACGTTATATGTCTTCTCATTCCGGTAACTCGAAATACTAAGAGCGAAAAAGTGGGAAACCCACTCGCACTTGACCGACTTTTTTCTTGAAATATTGACCTCAATGGAATTACATAACTGCCCACCTACCTACATAAGTACTAAGAGTATTTTAGTATAACGTTGTGACCCGGTTATAATGGAATAAGGCCTAAGGATATTCAACTTTTGCGTTCATGTCTTCCTTTTTCGACATAAATACAGGTTTTATTTGCTTCCGAGAGCAACTTTCTTTGAAGTTATTATAGAACGAGTTAATATTAGAGTCATTATTTTTGACTGCGGGGTAGGTAGGTACCTAGGTCTTACATTAGTACTAGTACTTAGTATATCTCTCCCATTACGCTATACACATAGCTTAATAGTCTCCGAAACGACCTATCCTCCGTAAACAGCGTTGCGTAAACGAACCCAAATGACGAAAGAAAGTGAACGTAACGCAGCGAGCGTGCCGACCGGCATGGCAGTATAGTCGGATGTCATCGCCCAGGCACTCGCTTCGCGTGATACTCAAATACGCGCGATTTTTAAAACGCGATCGTATTTGTAATTATTATAAAAGTGTAAATTGGTTTGATAATTTTAACTAATAACGACAGAGATTTTAAATAAAATAAAAAATGGATTTACTGAGTGAAGCGAGTAGTGAAACAAGGATTCTTATTCCTCGACACATAAGTGCTGAGAAAGCACTTGCAGCGCCGAACAATGCAGTGAACACGACTTTTTTGTGCCATAGTTATACCCTTCAACCCGATTTCAGAACATATATGCAAGGTAATGCAATAAAAGGAAGCGTTTACAGGCGGTTTAAGTATGTCGACAAATCGTATGCTTTTGGTTCCGTCCGGGAAGGATATCTGAAGTGCGGTTAAGTAGATTTATTGCTTAATTTAATGTGGGTTGTCTGTAACCGCACTTAAAAGCCAATGAACGGCTTTTTTTGTTATTACTATGCGACTAGGCCTTGGGTTGAAATTGGCTCACTCATTAAATATTTGCACATAATGCATAAACTGGTTTGAAACATTATAGTTGTTGAGTGAAAGAGAACCATGTGTGATATGATAAAGTTAATTGTACAATTATATGACTTTGAAGACGTAATGCAAAACCAATGCTTCCGGCTCAGTTGCCACACCTAATGCAATAAAATATAGTAATATAAATTTTAGTAATAAAAAACTTAGGCCCAGTATTGTCACCCTACAACCAGTTTCATTGTTATACTTGTTTTAACCAACCAATCAATGTCATCTGTCAAAGTTAACAACTTAAAATGTTAAAGATGTTAATTAAATTAAATTGTGATAAACCAAGTATTTAATGTGAACGTTATCTTTCTTAGGTACTCCTAACATGGGTTCCCTCTTTATATCTCTATTTTCAGGAATAGCAACTTGAGCGGATATAATCTTTTTTTCCCCGATTAGTTTGCTTTTTAACGGACTTCAAAAAAGGAGGAGGTTATCTATTCGACCCGTATGTATTTTTTTATGTATGTGGCCACATAACTTTTTAACATGTGAACCGATTTCGATAATTCTTTTTTTGTTGGGATTGACATAGTTCAGAAATGGTCCCATTGAAAAATTGGTGGGATCTGATGATGGGATCCATGAGGAATCAACAGAACTCCTCATATTTTGTAAGCAAGCACATACCGTTTTTGCCATTTTCTAAGATAACTGATGCATTTGCATAAAAAACTTTAATTTAGTATATTACCTACAAACATCAGATATTTTTTTGCTAATTCAGTAATAAATTAAATATATAGAAGTCGGTGGCAAGTAAATTAGGTATACAACTATACATCTCTCATACTGTGTTAATTTACTTGCCACCGACTTCGATATATTTAATTTATTACTGAACTAACAAAAATATCTGATGTTTGTAGGTAATTTACTAAAAGCCAGTCTTTATTTCTTAGTTTTCAAAGGGTTTTTTGAGTTGGTTTTGTTTTTTGAGTTGGTTTTGTTTTTTGTTAAAATTAATTTTTCTTTTCAAAAATCGATATGACACTGGGCAAATCGTCTGATGAGCCACTAAATAAATCTACTTTCAAGCATAGTTGGGCACTGTTAGTCAAATAATTGACTTCGTTAATCGCTAATCCGTTACTAAAAACGTTAACTTCGTTAAACGCTAAGGAGTTAAATTTCAGAAGATTAAGAAGATTAGTTAACGTTACTCGTTAACTCGTAATAGAAATTGCTTTTTAGAAGTCGGTGCGTTAGTGATTTACTTATAAATCATGTTGGTATGGGCTATAGAAGTTTTGGTAGGACATAAAAACATATAAAAGAATGGTGTAACATTAGAGTTTGTATTAATACCTAATTAATTTGAGATCAAATTTAAATGAAAAGCTTATTCCTTATCAAGACATATTCCGCTTTATAAAGATCAATATATTAAAATTAGTAAACAAATAGTAGGTACCTACTTAATTAACGATAAACGGACTTTAATTGTTTTAACGGAAGGTTACGGAACAGTTACCTAATGAGTCCGTTAACAAACTAGCCTAACAACAAACTGAACGACATATAAATGCGATTTCTATCATGAGTTAACGATTAACGCTAAGTTCCGTTAAAGCTTCCGAAATGTAACGCTTTAATGTTTAGTTAACTTTTTTTAGTAACGGATTAGCTATTAACGAAGTTAACCATTTGTTTAACGGTGCCCAGATATGCTTATATCTATAATTATCCTGCAACGTTCTAATGCGATCCGGCTAAAAATATCCAAACCCCAATGTCCACAACCATAGAGGAAGAAGATAACTGAAGCAGGCGGGTTTCACTCCGCACATTAGGTAAGCTCTGCCGTCGCGATGCTCGGAGCTGTAAATCGCAGTAGGTTGCCGCTCGCTCACTCACTGGGCGATTCGCGCGTCGTTGTCGTTGGATGACGCGGATAAAAACTGACAACCCTAGCATACACGAATGAGCACGTTTTATGCGACGGAGAGAGAAGGCATGATTAGGAATATTTTAGTAGGCTAAACACCGGTTTTGTTAGAGTGATTTTTCTGTACGTTAGTACTATTATCTATTCTGTGACTGAACTAGGTTTGTATGAAGCGCTACTCAAGGACCGGGAGATGTTGTTGTTATATGTAAAGAATTTAATGGTCAGAATGAAATGGTATTGCTACAAACAGAAACAAGAGTATATTGGTCTTTCTTTCATTTTACTGATAGACACGGAATCCCGTTTTTTTTTATTGAATACCGGTAATCAAATCTAAGGTCAACTAGTATACTTAATCATCTTTTAATTAATATTCTGTCTCTTGATCAGGAATGAAAACTCATTTTGATTTGAACAGCAGGTAGACGAACTGGTTTTAGGGTCCTCCAAATCATTTTAAAAGGTGGATGACCTTACCTTTACTGTGTGGACGGCTACTCTACTCAGTCTGTTGTTATTATTACATCTACTAACCTGAAAATAGTACTTATCATTTTTTTTTAAACCAGCGCCTTTTAATCAAAACACTATTGAATCAAAATACATCAGTTTAAACTGCGGTTAGTGGTTTGTGGTTCGCAGTTGGGTTTGATTTGGTTTGTAAAAATCCGAACCACAGGAAGTCGAATACAACTTTTTTAAATAAAAATACGGGATATAACAACCTACTGATACGGACAAAGGTAATTCGTTTCAAATTGCAATTTCAAATAAAAGCGAAAATGAAAAAAAACAACGTTGATCTTGGACATGACTTAAATTTTGTTCTCAATCGTGTGATCTGAAGTAGGCTTTTATTATGAAAGCTTGTTTAGGGATTTTTTAAGACTGACGAGAATTTAAAATAATAGGTAAGAGGGCTATCACTACATTGCGTTCTGACTTCTGAAAGACTAGGTATATTGAAGCACGGCAACAAGTCGCCCTCAACCAATGTAAAAAGCGCGCTGACGGCCTTATAAGATGTATGGCCGTCAGCGCTTGGGAATGATCGTTTGGCACGACATTGGTCCAATTTCGACGAGCGCTCGAGCAATACTGACTGAGTTCGAACGGCCGGCGCATCGCACTTATGCACCATTTATGTGGTAATTTGGGAGTTGTAATTACGTTTATTTTAAGTTTTAGGTATAATCAATTATTTGTCCTAAAAAAGTATGAAATTGTAATTATTTATAAACTAACGATTATTCGGATATAAATTTTACGTACTAATTATTAATGTATATTAAAGATAAATTTACGGTTAATTGTTAGCGCTTTTAGATGGTTTTGACTTGGATTTTTTTCAATATATTCCGTACATATTTTAAAAGTCAGAGGCCGCTATGAACTACACGACAATTCAAGAGATATTATTTTATATTTTTCATTTCGTTTGCTTAGTAAAGTAGTCCAATCACCGACCTCGAAAAAGTGCCGCCGCGCATTTTATGAAAAACTGGCTGCGGAATTTCGGCTTTATATAAATAGATAAGAATAAATTGCATAAAGCGAGGCCGCTATAAATTAAATTAATAACTACACTCCGCCATTCAGCAAGTCAAAGTTATCTAAGTCTTTCAGTTTCTCATAATAAGAACGCCAAAGTTGACCATTTAATGTAATAATCAAGGCCTTGTTGGTCCCTTTAAATTCGCACGAATTACAAAGTACAATTTTTTCTTTTAATACATTGTGAAGTACCAACAACGGCGTCACACGGCGGATTGCGAATCCGAGGATGTGACTGGCACCTCAATTCGATAATGTCTTTGTCGAATCCAAGCACACCCAGCCTGCGAGGTCAAGTTCGTAATAGTTAGGGAGGCGAGGTAGCTAAATGGCGTAATTCAAAGGCGCCGTCGAGACCTATCAAAATCGAAAGATAAAATAATTTCGAAAAGAAAAGCTCGTATGGTAAACACCATTTTAGCGGTGGGTTTGGCGTGTACGGTTTTTCAAATATGTTAAAAAAAATAGTTACTTGGGCATTCTCGAGCGCGTCAGATATTCATACTACGTATGCCCCAAGTGCCTCTGATAACTACGGTATACTAATCTGCCGGTTTGCGTGGTGGGGGTAGGCATATAAAGTAGTCAAAACTGCAAAAAAAAAAATCGAGCGCGTCAGATTTTCGGAAGGGGTGTTAAGTAGGCCCCAAGGAAGCTCTCTTTAAAAAAACTGACCATTTCGGCGTGACGATAAGTTACGATGAATTTTTGAAAATGCAAAAAAAAGTTTTTTTGTAATACTCGAGATTTTCATAGGGGAGGTTTATCTCGGTATCCTGAAAGCATATTTTCTTAATCTGACAAAAATGTTGGTGGGTTCTCTTAATCTGACCGAAAAAGGTTTTTTGGTTTCTTTTTTTTAGTTTCCGGGTCTTTTCTCTCTCTTCAATCGGCGTCATACTGAGGGCACATAGGTCTACGGTAGGGGATCATAAACATATATAGAAGACGAAATGGCTCCTCCACACTTCCGGTCATGCGGAAACCGGCAGATTTTGTATTTTTAGTAAGTTTTAGATTATATTCTTCAAAATAAAAAATAAAAAAATCGCGCTCGAGAATGCCGGATTAACGTTTTTTTTTTACAAGTTCGCGACCCTATAACTCGTCGGCGTCAATGACTTATCGTCAGATTAGATAAATTTAGTCTTAAAACACTAAAATCAACCCCCAATATCTTAATCTGACGCGCTCGAGTATTTCAGACTATCGATTTTTTTTTACTAATCTGATCGTCTATCCTAGGCGCGCGTCACTACATATAGAGCTAAATACTTTACAAGGTTGTTCTATTAGGTCTAAGGTATCTCTCATATCTCAAACTGCCATGCTCGAGTATTACCGAAAATTCCCCTATTCGCCTCCCTAACTATAAAATATTCATACAGATTACAAACCGATGCTTCGAACTTCTAGTAGCTAGACTGTTTAAGCATATTATTTCGTACTATTACTCATCCCATTGCATTGCGTGGAGGCCTAGTGATCTGACGAGCGGCCCTCACATGCATAGGGTCGTGGGTTCAAGTACCGGCTGCTCAATTACGTAACACCAATTGGAATCGCTTTCGCGAAAAGTAAACCAATTGTACCCTTATTTGTGCTATGTAATTGAGCTGCGGGTCGCACTTCTGAGTATTTCGGATCCCATACATGAGCGTATAATGTACGGAATAATATACATGTATGGAATTGAAATTTACCACAAGCATTTCGGTGAAGGAAGACCCTGCGAGAAAGTCTCCAATCCGCACTGGGCCCGCGCGGGGACCACTGCCAAGTCCCTCTCACTATGAAAGGGGGCATATGGTCAGCAGTGGATGTTGATAGGCCGATGATAATGATACTTTGTAACTTTGTAACTTAGGCGCGGTCACATTGCGGTCCTCCGCTTACACCAATGAATTCAAAGATTGTGCCAACGCGATGCAATTTGACCGGGTCTTAGTCTTCGAGAACAAGCTTCCTTGACAAACGAACGGACAGACGGAAGAAGTAATGATGATTGGTTAATTACGATATAATAATTGACGTCTGATTGCAGCGTTGCAGGTATACGGCTGGGTGCTATGGTCCTGCGCACTGCTTGTAGTATGCATCACTTGCTTGCTGTATGCGATCAACCTGCGAAACGCTTGGCGACACCGGCGCGGCGCCGCGAGCCACGCTGCCATCGTGCTGGCTGTGTATCCCGTAAGTCTCTTTTTATCACACTTTGTTCGTAATGAATAGGATTAGATGCTATAAAAACGGAACATACGGCTAAAAAACGATTCGCGGGCGTAATGGATTTTGTACAGGAGCATGCAATCCATTCCCGGCAACGCCAACGCCGTCACCATTTAGAAAAACTTTGCTATTAAAATAATAAGCCTTAGATGCCTCATTTTCAATTGTTTTCCTTGCAAGTTTGATGAAAAACATTGTGGGTAGCACGGGCGGTACGGCAATTATGAACATGGCAATCCTCGCTGTATTACAGGAAATTTCTCAATATTTGTACGTCTGCGTATAAATGGTACGTAACCAACGTATAAACCTTTGTAAGGTCGTATCAAACTCGATGGTTGCACAGAGATAGGGGATTGATAAAGTAATTTGTTCTTTTATTTCACGGGTAGGTTGTAAATGGTAACCCGGTTGTTGAAAGCGATTTTTAAATTTTTAGGGATCCGTACCTACAAGGTACTGTCTATTTGTAATAGGTAACTAGTTAATTACGGGACCCTCGGCGAGAAAGTCAGTCTCGCACTTGACTGTTTTTTTTCCTGTTTGTTATAAAGTGAATGATGCTGCATGTTCGCGATAAGTTAGTGTGCTAGGACTTCTAGGGATTTATTCACCCGCCATATCTCAGTGTGTTACCCTAACCTGGCGCCTCATTCGGGAACGCTAAGTAATTCTGTAGCGACTCGTAAGCCAGATCTCTCATCTCGCTCTTACGCATTTCGCGTCGTGCGGAAGAGTGGAATGCGAAATCTGGCTTACGAGTCGCTACAGAATCACTTAGCGTTCCCGAATAGAGGCGCTGTTATAGTTTTCAAAAGAGTGTTTCAACAAAATAATTTTGCTGGCCGAGTGACCATCGGGAGTGACAATCCTCTACTCATTTCTTTAAAATGAGTCCTCTGAGAGTCTGGGGAGTACGATCTTCATATTCTTATCCTTCTTCTTGCCAAGAGCTTCGAGCGTACACTCCAATCATCATAAGACATAATGCATTAGTTAATTAATTGTAATTTATTTAAAGATTCTACAAAATACAAAATATAAGATGTATGGCCGAATTCAGAAAGGCCACTCACACTTTAATTAAAGTGACGTTTTTGTATAGGTAGGATGACAACTAGTTGAGGGACATTTTAACTATTTAATCTCTCATCAAACGCTTAATTGGCATTTACCCATTTATCTATATTATTGCAATGAGAAAATGGGATTAGATCAAATCTATAATTTCTAACTCATTTAATTATGCTCTTATAAGCTTAAAAAGTCTATATTTTCCTTATTAAATTCTGCGTAATTAGCTGATATGCAGTTAATATTTCGCAGCTTATGTTGCCATTATGCAATGTAAGATATCGGACCTGACCCCAAAATGCTGTTGGGGTTAAGATTGCGTCGAAACTGGCTTGGCTTTATGTCGTAAGATGTGGTGCAGTGACTAAGCCTTATTAACGTCTAAAGCCTTTAACTCTCTGGCTTCTCTTTAGTCCAAGAAAATCTTAGGTAATCTTACCTACCTATATTGGTTGTGGTTTCACATTGCTTCATCGAGATGGAAACCACTTTTGTAACTCAAGAATATGCACTAAAGTCGTCCCATCCCAGGTTGGAATCTTGTCACATAAATTCATAAAGTCCAACCCACCTGTGCGATTTGTTTAACCTATTGGCCGCCGTTGTAGACTATGCGTGACAGGCTATACAGGGTAAAAAAGACCTTCATCACCTTGACTTAAAAGTTTAAATTCGTGTTACTTCTGTTACATGCTTGGCGGCCAAAAGGTTAAGTTTGTCAGTGATGAAATATAATACTTGTGGTTTAGTAAACGGGTGAATTTCAAAAAAATTGTACGTAATTAAGGCGTTGTTAAGAAAAAGTTAAAAAAGTTCCTCTGCGTTACGAAAATTAACCATACAATTATAGACCTTATTAATTGTAGCCATAAGGCATATAATTGTATTGCTAATTTTCGTAACGCAGAGGAACTTTTTTAACTTTTTCTTAACAACGCCTTAATTACGTACAAATTTTTTGAAATTCACCCTAACCTTAAAGTCCTAGATATCCGTTGACCTACCGGGTTATGTTGTTGTTCCATTGTAAGACATTATAAATGGTTAACTAAGTAATTTTACTATGTTTATGAATTATATACTACGAAAGGCTTTAATAATTTGCAGTGTTTTGATTAAAATAATTGTTGTAGTTGTGCAGTAGTAATGATAATATCACTGGCGTCTGTGATCGCCAAGGTGCTGGACGGTTTGCTTGATCGGCAAT
The DNA here is from genome assembly GCA_947859335.1 of Tortricodes alternella. Classification (NCBI taxonomy): domain Eukaryota; kingdom Metazoa; phylum Arthropoda; class Insecta; order Lepidoptera; family Tortricidae; genus Tortricodes; species Tortricodes alternella. The sequence goes on from OX401968.1 coordinate 14,289,990, forward strand.
TGGAGAAGCATTTGACTCTTAATGATGCGCAGTTTGGATTTAGACCGGGTCTGTCTACGGAGACTGCTATCCTTTGCCTCAAGGAGACCGTCCAGTATTATACGACCAAAAAAACTCCTGTGTTTGCTGCCTTCTTAGATCTGTCAAAGGCATTTGACCTCGTGTCGTATAATCTGTTGTGGGACAAGTTAAGGACTGATACGAACCTTTACATAAACCAGCTGATCGGAGAGCTTAGCAGCACCGGCGTCGGTTGCCACGTGGGCGGAGTGTGCATAAACAATTTAAGTTATGCGGACGACATGGTGCTGCTGTGCCCTTCGATTAGAGCCTTAAAGAGACTTACCTCTATTTGTCAAGGCTATGCGGAGACACATGGATTGAAGTACAATGTTTTAAAAAGCGAGTTTATGGTGTTTAAACCTAAATATAAGACGTATGACAAGGTTCCCGATGTTACAATGTATGGTAAACCTTTGCGCAGGGTCGCTAGGTTTAAATACTTGGAGTTACGGAGGACCTAAATGATAACTGCGATATTGAAAGGGAGCGTAGGTCGTTAGCCGTCCGCTGCAATATGCTTGCTCGCAGGTTTGCACGCTGTACGAATCCAGTAAAAGTGACGCTTTACAAAGCCTACTGTCAGTCATTCTACACGTGCAGCTTGTGGAGTAGCTTCACGCAGAGGGCGTACAGCGATCTACGCGTCCAGTACAATAACGCCTTTAGAGTGTTGATGGGGCTGCCGCGCTACTGTAGCGCCTCGGCTATGTTTGCGGAGGCGCATGTAGATGGGTTCGCGGCGATAATGCGCAAGCGGTGCGCCTCCCTACTTAGCCGCTGGCGCGCCAGCACTAACAGCATTCTGGTGGCGTTAGTCGACAGGTGGGACTCACAATTGCTGCAGAGGTGGACTAAGCTCCACAGTATGTAAATAAATATAATATAATATGTCCTAGAGTAAGCACTAACAATATTAAATAAGTATTAATGTTACTAACACCTATGGATACAGTCCGAAATAAATATTATTTGATTTGATTTGATATAATTCTGGTACCACGTGAAGTAATGAATGTTAGGGATTCAATATCGCTAAGAACTTAAACAAATTGAAAGCCGTTTCGAAAGTTTACTCACAGAAGCTTCCGGGTGCGCCGCTCATCCTCGGCTTTATCTACTTTATTGACATGGTCTTTGATGTAGGTACCTATTTAAAAAACATCGGTTGTGACAGATCTTATAAGGGTTCCGTTTTGATATTGAGGTACGGAACCCTAAAAATAAGAATACTATCGTCGGATGTTTCATGATTTTGTTATAACACATTTCCGTACGCTTAGCATTTTTATATTTATCCCGACGTAAACTATGAAACCTTGACACCGATTTGATCTTGCTTGACCAGATCTTTTACTTCGTGGTAGTAACATTCACTATTGTTAACATTCAACACGCTGACATAATGACAATTATGTATTTACATACTTATATGCATTGCTGTCGCAATTAACATTTATGATAGGTAATTAATTCAGCTGTTATCCGGGAAGATTTTACGAGAGAGACTGCGTCTTCGTCTATTCCTTACTCTACATTTGTGACGTTGTTTGTTATTGTTTGTATCTAAATCTCATCATGACTAAGTAAGTGGTGAGGATTTAAAATCTAAAAATTCTTGTTTATTGGGATACATCCAAGACACAAATGTAGTCACGAATTTCTAATACAAATGACATCGTTGCAAAACAATTCGGTTTTATGCGCAATCCAAAAAACTCCGCATGTGCTTTTAATTCCTAATGATTATAATACACGCATTAAAAAATAAACTTTGATTCATCAGATCATCATCCATTATCAAATTCAAGAACCATGCTTTTGTTGGTGGAGTAGCTGCCTTTCTTCTCTGTGCTAAATTTGTGAGTTCTATCAACATTCAGCCTAACCTTGATAACTCATTGCAGGTGGTTTCTGTAGCTGCGTTCATCGCACTGGTGGTACCTCGAACCCAGGTCCTATCAGAGGCTATATCACAAGAGGCTGTCATGTTCGCGCTGTACCACTTTTACTGCTTGGTTGTCGCAGAATGTGGAGGCCCAGAACAACTCGTCAGGTAGGTCTAGAATTGGTTAGCTAAAATTGATGTAGTATCAGGTAGTATTAACCAACGCTCTAAAATTTCAGTTTTGTAATGCAGATGTGTCACGCAATCATGCAATGACGAAATATTAGCGAAAACGGATACACGCTCAAGTATATCCTTGTTTGTTTGTAGACAACTTTTACCGTGCACTGATTGCACTGAGATTTGTATAGGTCAAGTGGCAAGCAGGCGGATACAGGATTTCGTTTCGGGCAATCATTGTGTAAATTCTTCCAGAAAAAACGTTCTAATTTGTTAAAATGGGAGAAAAGTCGTCAGTTGGGGGAGGGGGATGTCTCCATTACTACCTGTATCTGCGCCTGGTTTAAAGACAGGACTTTACAAGTGTTAGGCGATATATAAATAACTAGTGGACCCGCCACAGCTTCGCCCGCAGTATTTTCTATACAATTTTTATCACCTCTTTTCACCCCTTTAGGGATGGAATTTAAAAAAAATACCTCGTTTATGCACCTCTAGGGTACTCGAGGAATGTCTCCTCCAAATTTAAAACCTTTAGGACCACCCGGTTAGGCTGTGCGTTGTCTATAAGTGAGTCACGGTACTGTTTTATATGTATTGATGATACTCATAACAATAAAGTCCAGGATAATACTTTAATAAATAATAAGAAATAGCATAGAATGCGTGCAGATGCTTATCATCCTGGCATGTCGTAAAAGTCGACTAAGGGGCGGGTCCTCTCCAACATGGTGGACTATCTGTATGGGCGATGGGCTGATCACCTGTCACCATACGGTTCATCATACTATCTTAGGAATAATTAATCGAACGTGGCCACAAGTAGTCTTGTGGCTCTGCCCACCCCATTAGGGATTTCGGGCGTGAAGCTATGTATGTATGTATGTGTAATACTTTACTACATAGGAAGTAAAGAGATTTTTTCAGATGTTTTCTGTGTCTTGATCCAGGGTGGGAATAATAGTAGATATACCTAAAAATTATGTCCTCGCAACACTTTCTTAGGTTGTGTCTATTAAGCGTTACAGCTTCCTGCTATTTCTGAATTAAATATGCACCGCTGATTACTCGAGAACCGTCATAAAACTAGTAACCTTTAATTATAATTTACAGGCGGTCCGAAGGTTCTCGACTGGAAACTAGAGTGTTGCCGTGCTGCTTTTATCCGTGTTGCGTCATTCCCCGGCCCAAACTACAACCGTAAGTTCATTCTGCTAATATTCTCCATCGGGCAGTTAGTGCTCTTGTAAACACTTTTTTCAATAGCTAAAGTACCAATTTGTTCGCATATAAGCAAGTTTATAACTATTAATGTTCACGTATAATCAAATGAATGATCTTAATTGGCTGTCTGGCTTGCGATATTCCCTGAGCAATTAATTTTATGAAGGCCGCAGAAATGTCTGTGGCGAATAGGCAATTAGCTAATAGACCCATTATCGTAAAAATTTACTATAGAAAACGATATTTTAGTAACTTGAACCTTTCAATGACGCGTTATTGGGCGTGATGTTACGTATACAGGAAATCATATTATGGAAGCCCATTATTACGTTTTGATAAAAATATCTCAAGGTTTTTATGAGTCAAAGTTCAAAAGAGATCGATAGTCTTTAAAAACTGTCGCTGACCTTAAAATTATACGACTTAAGTCAAATAAACGATTCGAATAAAGTACTAAATACCAGATACTGTTGTAAGTCATATAATTATATAAGTATACGTATTTATATATTGCAACGACGACATCATTAAAATATAATTAGGAGATTGCTTATGGGTATTCACCTGCAAAATATGGCACGGTCTTCAGACCGAACATATTTTGTTACAAACATGCTCATGTATTCCTTTAACAAGGTATTTTGGCTTCTTTATTAAAGCGTAAGTATTTGGGTTTAATAAAATAAGTGAAGGAATTAAAAACTTTTACGTACTAAATTAATGTCAGTACGAGTATGTTTTGATCAGTAGTTCTGTTTGAGTTTCGAGCCGAGTAGGGCCTCTATTCAACATGGCCTGGGCGATATCGCTAATAACTTTTCTCTCCTCCCTTGGATAGAAAGACTTATTCAGGAGGAAATTTTAATGCACGTGTGCACAACCACGTGGCTTTTTAATGTTAATAACAATGACCGAAAAGAGCTTGAGCGCAAGAGTAACTAATACTTATAACTGAGACTTAGATATAATCGTAGAGGTAAAAATGTTTAAACATAACAAAAACATGAAACAGTTAAATAAAGTCAAATACAGAATTGTGGAGTCCAGCCTTCGTTTATTCGTTCCTACATATGATGATATGAATCAAAGTCTGACACGCTTCCGCCTGTTTCATATAGCTTCCGTTCGGTATCTTGACTACGTCGTACTGAAAGTAGTTTTTACTTAGGAGCTTGAGTTTTCGAGGATTAGGTATATATAAGTCTTCGAAATAATAAAATGAACAGACGGTCTGTGCACATTTTTAAAAGGTTTCATGTTCTAATTTGAAAAAGCGTCAACAGACATTTCAAAATTTGTTTTAATTTCAGACGACATTTCAAATGGCTACGGTGCCTGCTTCTCCAAGTGCCGGTCATCCAGGGAATGATCTACGTTGTAATACTGGTGATGCGTGCCGAGGACATGGTAATCTCTTTATAGATGAGGGCGCTATGTCTCCTTATTTTTAATAAGGAAATTATAGAAGACGTGGTCCGTAATGCAATTGCAGCTCAAGAGTAAAAGTTGGGTAGTACTTAGGTAGACAGCATATTTGTACGAAGGGTTAAAGACATAGGTACACGCGGTAATGTCATTGTCATAATAATACCTACCCAAGGTTGTACTTGCAATCCGAAAGTAGGTATGTCAGTTGTTATTTTGCTGAACTATTTTTAATGCAAGTGAATCCGGCAGCTAAAAAGCTGACTATTATTTATTAAGGATACCTACTTACTTTCAATGCAATATTCAACATCGGCGGCCTTTAAGTTGGTAAGATTTATAGTGAGACTACGTGTACACATTTGTCTAAAAGTTTGGGTGAAAGCAAGCTTTTGCGGCAAATTCGGCTTTAACGTGTGCCTCCCATCGATCGGCTCTAACATGCAAGACTCAAAGATAAGTTAAACCCGTTTATCTCTACGACTATCTCTTTCGTCGGCACTAGTGTGAGAGAGACGCACTTAGAGGTAAGACGGTTTACCTTTCTTTGTGTGTTGCATGTTAGGGCCGTAGCCCCAACTACGTTAGTTACGGCAATGTTTCCAGTTTTCTGTACGAGTGAAACATGTGATTTTGCAATGTATCCGGTACGATGCAATCAGGCCGCGTAATCGTAGTAGTAGCATATTTTTCGCTGCGCGCATTATTTTTAACAAAAGTTAAATTGTAAACTGTTCTTGATTTTTTTTTCTCGAAGGATATTAAAGTGTCTGCTCGGTTGTACAAATTATTGATAAGTTTGATCGACGTACAAAATACTAGATGCTGTTCCTGGAAATTCAGTCGCTAATCGGGCGAAGAATTGAAACAGAAATGTCAACTGAGCCCTTACCATGAGTTTGCGTAAACCGTTCTTGCTATCGAAGTCTATCGGAAATGCTGCTTATTGCCGTTGCAAGTAAAAAGGACCGAGCGATAGTTTACGCTAGCGAGAGCGGTTTGCGCAACTCATGGTAATGGTACTGTTCGTTGCAAGGTTATTCGTTTCGTTACGTTAAGCTCTTTCGGCTGGTGGAGTGGGGTCGCCTCCCGTATCATGTTTTTGTGCCAAACTCCAGCCATTTTGTCCGCAGAGCGTGTACCTGCGCAACTACGTGTACCTGCAGCCGCTGGTGGCCGGCTCGGTGCTGACCGGCATCTGGGGCATGTGGATGTGCCTGCGCGCGGCGGCGGCGGCGGGCGCGGCGCCGCGCGCGCGCTGGGCGGCGCTGCAGCCCGCGCTGTTCGTGGTGAAGGTGCAGTGCGCGCTCGCCAAGACGCTGCCCGCCGCGGCGGTGTTGCCGTGTCTGCTCGCCTTGAACCCTTCCGTGTTCGTGGACTGTGAGTACGAGTATCTTATAAGGCTGACTTTGATTTATGAAATATTTCAAGGACCGTGTTTTGGGTTATAGCACCACTTGATCCTTCATAAGTATTTTTAAACGACCGTACCTGGGTTCGTAACTGAAGACTACATAAACCGGTGACAAGTATATTTTTAAATAAACTAGCTTTTGCCCGCGACTTCTTCCGCGTGGAATAGGCGTGTTTCCTGAAAAAATCTAATTAGTCCGTTTTTTTCTTGAACCGCTTCCTAATTCTTTGCTTCGAGAAGTAGATATTTATACCAAGTTTCCAGTTGGTGATCTCAGTGGAATCAGTTTTCCCCATACAAACTAACACCCCAAGGCACCCCTCTTTACTGGTTGACTCATTTTTCTTGAATGTTTAATAGTTCGTTTTAAAGAATATATGCCAATCTTCAAGCTTGCGAATTCATAGAATCAGTTTTTCCCATATAAACATTAACACCACAAGGCACCCGTTTTGGGATCATTTCCATTTTGCTTGAACGCCCACCCAATTGTTTGTTTTGAGGAGTATTTATACAAAGTTTTAAGTTTACGAACTCATGGAATCAGTTTTTCCCATAATAACTCGTACACACCAAGGAACCCCTATTTAGGAGTGGTTTAGTTTTTGATGGAATACTTATGTAATTGTTTGTTTAAATGGAGTATTTATACCAAGCTTCAAACAAACTTTAACAGTCTAAGACACCCTTTTCAGGGGTAGCTCCAATATTTTCTTGAATATCTTAATAGCGAACTTGCATGATTTTTTTTCTTCTTTTATTGGATAGTACTGAGTAATAGAAAACAAACTGTGTACGCAAAACATTATTGTGTTTTTTATTTTTTGAGATACGAAGCTTTAAAAAGTCATAGTTCATAACCACTCGCAAAAACGCTCCATAGAAAATGGACATGATCATGATCACGTCACAGCACACATTAGATTGTAGGTACCTACATAATATACAGGGTGACATCGAAGACGTGATCAGAAACCAGTTTTCAGACTCGGTAATTGATGGCCATTTTCAAGCAATATTAGTTACAAGAAAGAAAAGCTATTTTTTTTGTTAATTTACCCCTTCGAAGGGTGAACTATGAAAAGTCAGTAGGGGTAAATTAATTAATTGGCCATCAATTACCGAGTCTGAAAAACTGGTTTCTCATAAGATCTTCGATGTCACCTGTGTAAAATGACGTTTAAACGTTATTGCGATTATTTCCGAAAATACTCTTTTTAGGCCAACATCGTACAAATGCTTTTATAAATATAAAAGATATGTTTTCGGCGTCGATATATTTAGACAGCTTTTGGGGTTGTTGTTTATAAGTAGTTCATGCTTGTACTCTCTTTTTTATTTGTTATTGACATAAAAAGATATTTAATGAAGTTTATGTGATTTCTTTGCAGTAATCCACAATACTCTGACAATTTTGGAAATGGTGCTGCTTTCAATATGGGCGTGGCATCTCTACAAGGTGCCACCAGGAAAAATACTAGAAAAGGAACAAAACATTATGCCCGCCGAGTAAAATATATTATTTTCTTATGCTACATAACTCACTCACTTAACTATTTATGATTTATGAATTGTATGATTGCCAGCTGACATTTCGAGTGAAGTGAATAAAAAATTGGAATTTTCCTACACATTTTTAAGTGATTTATCTAAGTCACACAATTTAGTCGAAAGGTGAAGTTAATTAAATAAGTAAGGGGGCGTCCTTTAGTTTCGTGAGGCATTTTTTTTTTAAATTTGACCCCCCCTCCGCCCTTGGTGAGATGTTGAAAGATTTTTCTCGACTCCCTCCCCACTGTTATAAAAGCGTTGAATTTATTTACAAAACAAAAATGGCCATATTTTATTCAAGACACTTTTTTTACTTTCATTTAGCTTTAATTTAACTTAACTTTCACGCAATTTCACACCTTTTTCTGCTAGAAAAAAATTACGTGATATTTGCCAAGACTCCCCCCCTCTCCCCCAAGTGAGATTTAGTAAGATTCGTCTCAATTGCCTCCCCCCCCTGAGCACCTCACGTAATTAATGGAGCCCCCTAAACGCTTTTACAAAATGTATGAAAACTTTCAAGTGAAAGTTAAGTAGTTATTATTTTCACTTCACCCTTTGACTAAGTCTTGGTAGTGAGTTCTAAAAAGAGAGGAAAAATACGCGAAAGGTGAAATGACTTTCAACGACGTTGGTGTTTTTAAATGACGGAGAAATTTGACTGAAGATTTTTATAGTATATTTTTTAATGTATTGTTACATTATTATGTCGTATCACCCTAAAAGGCAAAATGTGTATTATTGTGAATGTGCTTGGCTACAAACTATTGAAGGTATTTTTGCAATAATAACTTCGCTATTTAAATACGTACATTCATGTTAGGATATAAGTCCTTAGTTTTATTATTAAAATGGAAATACTGTATAATCTCTTCTAGTAGGTAGTTAAATTAAAACTTTACTCAGGGTTTATTGTCAGAAATGGTCCGACATGTTTCGTACTCGTATGGAGTCCTTCTTCAGCGGTTGAGAGCGGTCGCGGTCAAAGCAACCATTCATATGAATCCGAAACATATCAGACCATTTCTGAAAATAAATAGTGAGTAAAGCTGTGTTTATCTTTTCTAGTGTATTAAACATTATCCCAATACTGTTTGACGATAATACTTTCACTAAGAGTGTAAAGTATTGACAAATTGACATTGTATCGTATTAAAATGGTTTTTTCATGAATATCATCTTAACATAAGTTGACTGGTATTATATTAGTGATTTTACATGTCACAACTAGCTTTAAACTCTATTGGTATATTTGCGGCTTGAAGTAGGTAAGTACGTAATTTTTTGTCTTACTTAAATGTTGTGTACCTGATTAGAATTTGTATACATGTGATCTTTACCTATAAGATGAAAGTGCAATGAATAAACAGTTACATGTGTTACCAAAATGTATCATTAGAACCTCAAATATTACAGTTTACCAGACAAATTTCTTAAATGGCTACTTGTTTTTATTCTTCGTCGTTGTCCTCTTCATTATTTTGCGGTTTTTCTTCATTGTCATCAGACGGTGTGCCAGCTCGTGAACTTTCTGAACCGTATATATTGTGTAGTTCTTCTAATTTGTAATGTATCTTAACACCTTTAGAAGTAGTTTTGTTCACGCTATTTACAAGCGATTTTGTTTGTTCTTCTAGCCTTTTTAGACGAAGATCACGCGCAGCAAATATTGCTGTATGATCTATTTCCACAGAAGTAGATGGTTCAGGTGTTTCTCTGTTTTCAGCTGTTACGTTATCATCAGATACTGCTGCTTTTTTAATTCTTTTCTTTTCATTTTTTTCATGAATACTATCCAATTTAGAACTTATACCTTCACTGGCTTTTACCATATTTGAAACATTTTTATTAATATCTGAACTATCGTTTTCCAATCTCTGTAGTCTTTCATCTCGTATTGCAAGATTTTCATTTTGTAATTTAATGCTTCCCAGTATACTACTAGAATTAATTTCCGGCATTATAGAATTTGTTTGCGAGCCACTGGAAGATGGTAGATTATTTATAAGGCCAGTTGTAAAAAAAATCTCATTGGTGTCTGAAAAACTTGATTCTGCCTTTTCATGGTCAATTAACATAATCGGTTGAGAGTGATTATTATCATTAAAATTCGTCTTTGTCTCTTTGATCTTTTCGTCATCGATATTTTCTCCAGAAACCTTTCTTTGTTTATTAGTCAAATTAAGGTTAGTTATATCCAGGTTTGGTCCTACTTCAGCAATCATACTTAATTCTTTGGGTTCATAGTTTATGGTTGGACGATTTAAGAGATGATCCAGGGTACTGTCTATTTGCTTTGATAGCTTCTCAGTCGCTTGCGTTTTCTTTAATAATGCCAAACTACTTTTTTCCAAGTTACTTAATTTTTCATCTTTCTTCACCAGTCTTTCAGCTTGTTCCTTAATACTTTTTAGAATAGCAGCGGGGTCAATTGAAGGCGCCTCCGATGTCGTCTGTTTTATTTTCACATCCAAAACGTTCAACGTTTTATCGTTGCTAGATATATCTTGATCCACACTTGAACCGACACAGCAATAATCAGTATTACAATAATGTTCAACCCCTGAAGAATCATCATTATACGAATCATTTGTAATTTCGCCAACCTCATCTTCGGTTTCCTCTGATAATTTAGCATTTTTATGCACATTTTTACTATTACTCGAAATAGATACAGAAGCTTCTAGACCCGAAGTATCGTCTTGTGTGTCTAATGGTAGTTCAGCAACATCTAACATGTCACTAGCGGGATCTTCTCTTTCAGCTACTAAATTAAAGTCAGCACTCGAATCCAAAACAGCCTCAACAGACTTCTTATTCTTCTTCTTACACCGGACCATTGGCTCAGTGACATATTCACTTTCATCATTTGATTCCGAAGATTCGTCAGAAGGTCTTTCATCGCTGTAACCGCTTTCACCTGAATTGTTAAATGATGGCGACGTTTTTCGGCTCGTGAATTCAGCTCTTAGTTTTCTCCAGTCCCGTTCCGTCTGAGAGTTTTTTTCGCGTGCCTGTTCCCATTTTTCTCGACAGTATTCCAGTTCATCTTTGAGTTCATTAAGAAGTTTCCTTTTCTGTTGTAGTTCGTATTTAAGAATTTTTTCATGAGTGTGCAGTTGATGATGATGTCTACGTAGTCTGCCAACCACGTGCCAAGTTTTACTTAGTTCAGTTGTAACAAGTGACAGTCTACGCTCTTGCTCCTCCAATCGAGTCTCTAAATGACCATTCAACTGTTTCATTCGGTTCACTTCTTTAATAAGTGCCAACTTTTCTAAGATCAGATCCTGTAAAAATAAAAGGGATGTGTTAAGACTGAAATATTCACAACATTGCTTTGTTCTTGTGTTTAATTGTGTCATTAAAACATTGCCTTGGCTTAAAATCAAAACGCAATTGTTAGTGTATTTATATGTGCAGTGAAGAAAAATACTTTTTTTCCACACGGTTCAGATATTTCGATGATTCTATTATTGGCTTGTGACAGCGGCTGACTCATAGTTCAGAGAAGAAAATGTTCAAAGTGTACTTGTGATCTAATTATTCGCTTACCTTCAATCGGATATACGTCTGACTAACACTTGGCACTAATACGGAACCAGCACTAGTTTCCACAGACTTGTAACATGTTTCGACTTTCTCGCTGTTTCCTGCTTCTGCTTCACTTTGGTGGCTTAAAAGCTCACTGAGAACTCTCCAGACTTTTGGCAGATTTTGAACAATTTCTTCTGCTGATGTATTCGCTGGTATTTGTGATTCTGTATCTACACATTAAATAAAATATAGATTTAAAGATTTAAAACACGCAAAACAATGGCGATAATTTCGTAGTCATGGAGCAATAGTTATTTATAACTTTAAATAGGAACTAACTGATTGAGAATTTTGAGATTTCAAATACGTTATATTGAAAATAGGGATTTAATTTGTTAACGTACCTGGCAATTCTGATTTGGTATCTTCGTTATTTTTCGTTTCTTCATCTCCGGTATCTTGTGTACTAGCTTTAAATTCTTCAACTTCATCCACCTGACTTACTATCTCTAGTAGTAACTTAGGCAAAGCTGATGAAGCTTCGGACCCATGTTCTCTTTCGGCCATGTGTGTCAGAAGACCATGATTTTCTTCAAGGCGAAGTACTAATTTGTCCAAATCCTGTTTTGTCTTATAACCAAGCAGCACTTGGGAAAATAGCTAAAAATAATAATAATGATTAGAAGAGTTGTGGGAAAAAGCACTAAAACTCGGGCAAAGTGGTCACTTTTTTATGTCATTGTTTAATTTGATTTAAAAGATTGATTAATTAAGTAATTATGTACCATGTTTACAGCTGTCATCTCTTCTTGCAAGCCTCGTGTTTCATCTTGGTAAGAAGATATTTGGTCCTTTTTATTATCAATTGATTCTTCTAAATTGTTAACTGTGGTTTCAAGTTCTGCCACTTTTGCCAGTAGATCTTCGTTTCTGTAACATTTTAATAGTGATTATGATTAAAAATCCTAACAGGCGCTTAATTTCTCTAAATTAGATATAAAGGATTGACTAACTTTTTTATTTCGGCTTCTTTAAGCAATTTCTGTTCATTAAGTTCACGCACCAAGCTTTGTCTAGTAACTTCAGCTAGGCGCGCACGCTCTTCGTAAAGCCCGCGAAGTGTTCTTATATTCTGCAACTGTCTCTCATATTCTCGTTTCAGGTCAGCGGACAGCATATTTGCTTCCCTATCCGCAAGAGATTGCTCTATTTCACTTAGTTTATCTTTTAGCTGTAATTATAAATGAAATTTCATTAATGAATCCTCTACTGTTTCTCGCAGATGTTCACTTTCATCTGTATGTTGTTCATTTGTCTTTTGACAGCCGCAATTAACACAATTAAGTCGTCTGTTTCACTTCACTAGGCACTACTCTTTTGATATTCTCACATGTGTGTGTATCAAAGCATCAAACTTTATTTATTAAACTATAGTGTTAAGTTGGCGGATTGACAAGAGTTCGTGCCAGCTACTCTAAGGCGTCGCGGATTTGCAAGATTGCGCCGCATCCGGTCCTTGACCGAACTCGTCACTTAGGTCATTGTCTTATTCAGGGATATCATGACATGTAGGTATGTTATAGTATGGTGAATATGATGCTGAAAGTATTTTTCCAGATAAATTTATCTCTCTCTCTCTCTTCCAAAACATTGCTTAATAATCTAAAATATTGTGTAATCACCAAATGAAACTCTGACTTTTTTGATCTTCTATAAGTTATATGTTGTAACATTTGGACTCAGTAATTAATTTAGTACTGGCATGCAGTACATAAGCACCTTGGCAGCTTAGATATATTGGATGCTGACTATAATGTAAATGTAATATAAGGCATGCAATGTGATGCGGCTTGCTGACACCCGCCTCTGTCACGACTAGCCTAACATAACAAGAACACAAGTTTACTGTTCTTCCGTAAAGTTACTTACCTCATTCAGTTGCTGTTCTCGAAGGTTGATCATTGTCTTGCTAACCGTAATAACATCTTTAAGTGCATTTATATGTTTCATTGACTCCATGTTCTGAGTATTCAAGTCTGCTATATCCGAATACGCATTTTGCAATGAAACATTTGATTCGGCAAGATCTCGTCTTAATTTGATGTTATTTGATTTCAGGGTTTCAAATTCTTCTTGCATATTTTCTATAACAACTCTGATTTCTGATAACCCATTAGACGATGACAGGTTATCTGGAATTTCTATATTATTGTTGACCAACAACTCCCTTAGCATTCTGTTGCTTTCATATAGTTCTAACTTTTCCTTTCTCTCATCTTCCAAAGACTTTTCTAGCTTTTCTTTTGTAGCTCTATGTCGTGCTAAGATAATTTTCCTTTGTTCACGTTTTAAACTTAATTGTTTTCTGAATTCATTCATTTCTTCCTCTTTGAACTTGACACGGGCCTCATCATCATCGATGGTGTCATGGAACTCCTCCGCATCATCATAGGAAGAACTGGCACCGCTCATTGTTTCACTTTCACTTGTGACGTCAGCAGTGGCGTGTTCCCTTGCTAAGTTGGTACTGAAGACGTTTCCCATTTTGGAATACTTTTATAAACAACGCGCGAATCAAGGATGCATAACTGTAATATAGGTAACGACCGATACGTGTTTCCTGAGACAAAGAAGTGTCGACTATTGGATCAAAACGAATGTACCGTGTGGCAGTTGCTTCCCGAAATAGATCCCCCGTCAGCTCCACATGCGAAGCGCGAGCGCACAGCGTGTTCATATTGCTTCAGAGCACGCTATTCTGTTCAACGAAATACCGTCGATAAATTATTTTTATTCATGGTATTTTTACATTGACTGGATAGGTACATATGTATGATGTAGCGTATGCATAAATGTACTTACATGATAAACCAAGTATGCAATAATGATAATTATTGTGTAACACCACCAATGGTTTATAGCTAAGTAATTCGCTTGCAACTATATTGATCATACGGTTTTGCATATATTAATTACATATATGCATACGCCACATTAAATAAGAGAGTCAGTGTAAAAATTACGTAACATAAAATTATTTACCTAGCTACAAATCTCTATAGTTACTAAAACTCCAATGTTCACAATGTTCAAATTCAAAGCATGCAAGCAAAATAAACATAATAGGTACTTACCATTATTATAAAACCGATTAGGGACGGAGGTAGTTTCTGGTACTTTATTTTACTTCGAAATAGGAATTTACTTATAAAAAATGTTGGTGCGTGCTTTGGAGGTTTGAACAGACAATAAAAAATCATAAAACTAGGGTATTGCATTAGAATTTGTAATAATACCTATCATTTAGAGATCAAATTCAAATTAAAAGCTATCTGATAAGCCGCGCGGTATTATTTTGGCAAAAAGAAGGTACTTACTTAATTAACGTTTAACGGATTTTAATTGTTTTAACGGAAATTAATGATTCCGTTAACAATTACTTAAGTTAATTTAAGTTAATCCGTTACTGTAAATATTAACTTCGTTAATTAAACATTGACGGATAACTGTCGTGTGCCCAGCTATGATTCCAAGTTTGACTACGGGACCCTGAAAATGCTTAATCTAAAAGTAGCGGAAATGTACAGGGTCCCTGGACTAATAATCAATAATAGTCGTAAATAAAATGTATCCTACTCAGGATCTACAGGTAAGCTTAATATTAAAATTAAAGAGATGACAACCGTGGACAAGTTAATTTAAGTGTCTTAGAAATAATAATAAAAACAAGTCCCTATCTGTCTATTTCGCTGTTACGAATAGCTGCGTCTGGTCGAATGTCCCAATGGATTGTTTCGTGGCGGTGAGTAGACCTAATGTCCTATAGCCAGCCGGTAGTTCCGTTTAGGTGCTTGGTACTACTACATCTATGCCGCAATGTCTACACATTGCGGCGTAGATGTAGTAGTACCAAGCACCTAAATATAGTTATGCCGAATATTTTTCACGTTAAAGCTAGATCTCTAGCGTCCAGCAACGTTTGTGTTTCGCGACACGCTATTATTGCCTAACACAAAAACTAGTTTTTTATTTAATGAATGCGATTGGCTGGGGTTTATTTCTAGCCAATACACCGTAAGTGTAGCTAATCAAACATTGCTGCTTTAGGTCAGTTTAAAAAGGACCATGATTGGCCGTTTCAAAAAACTGCAACGCCGTGATTGGAGTTTGGACTTCTTCTAAAAACCTCTAATCATGGCCTTGTGTGGCATTGGGTATACCGCATTAATGCCGATTTCCCATGAGGGAAGTGCCCTACAGTGAGGTAGAAAAGTCAGAATGACAGTTGGCGTTCAAATATCGCCCAGTCAGATAAGTATCTATGACAGTCCGCGAGGGTCGTCGTCTCACTTAATGCTACATTGCACTGCCCTTTGACTGGCCACGCGTTCACACGAGGAGGCGATGGTTGAGATACGCCTGAACAGGTTATGTCTGTGGGGCCAGGACTGTTCATGCTCGCAAGGACCAGTGTTATATTAGTTTTATTAATTTATTTGTTTTGTGTAATATCTGAACCCAACTTGAGAAACTTCATTTTGTTCCAATACAGTGGCGTAACAATAGGGTGGCAGGGCTGGCAAAATGCCACGGGCCCCCAACCTAAGAGGGCCCCGGCCCAAGAGACCGCGAGCTCAAAAATATAGTACAACGTGACGATTTTTACTGATAGGGCCCCATCAAAAGAATTTGCCACGGGCCCCAAATGGTATAGTTATGCCACTGTTCCAATAGTCATTTTATAGTTTTAAATTTTTTGTTCAGTGGGTAGGCCAATACGTATTATATTTTTATTATTCTCAATCATCTTATCCTTTAATTCTTTATTAGGTATACTTTGTAATGTTTTAATTTAATTTAATGGATGTTTTTATATGATCTATGATTTGAAAAGATTAGTTATGATTCTGCCAATGACATATTATAAAAAGACACGTTATATCTATACTCAACGCGTTTTAATAACGTGTCTTCGATAATTTTCTTCTTTTTTCGTTTCTTTTCGGCCAGTGCAGCTTTAGGTGAAATTTGACGTGCGGATATTACAAATTAATTTGGAATATGGCGATCATGTATGAACAAAATAAATGCATTTTAGTACTTCTATTTACGTTGAATGTACCTAGAAATGAAATAAAGCATCAGTTCCTCCTTTTATTTTTTTGTAGTATTAGGAACCGACATTTGGCTCATGAATGGCTTTTTTGAGAACATTTTCAATAGAGCACGACATGTGTTACTCGGCCAAAAGTCCGCGCATGACTAATTGAAAGCAACCCAATTGGGTTGCTTTCTGGGTTTAAATTTTGAGCTTGAAAGACGCATCTTTGGTTTTTTAATATCATTGGATTCTGCTGTTTCTGGCGGCGTTTCATAATAATCATGGTCCAGGACCCCAATTCTCGGTGTATTCGAGATAATGTCGATTGCGTGATTAAACGTCAGATTCATACAGATGTGTCAAACGACTGTATGCACTGACGTTTAATCTCGATTGTGGGATTATCTCGAATGCATCGAGAATTGGGGCCCAGTTCGATGCGCTGGTAGATTCTTGTCTTGTTTTATTAATGTGACTAGTAAAAGAGCTGGTGGTTAAATGCTAAATAAACGATTTGAGTTTGAATCAGCAGGAAAAAAAATGGCGTTAGCAAAGATTTCAAAAGATATTAATATAGGGTCAAGGCGGCAACAGTGGGTCACTTTTTTTCGAGTGATGCTCACTTGATTTGGGCGAGTGTTGGAAAGATGTAGAATGGTTAGTATTATAGTGTAACTAATGTATATTGATTATTTTAATCGATTTAGTTCAACAAGGTAATATTTTGGAAAATAAACAGTATTTTTAAAAAAAACTTATTTGAGTCACTGTGTACTGGGGGTTGGATACAGTGGATCTGTCCTCAGTTCACAGTGAATCATCTTTAATTTAACTCAAATAATAATGCAATTTTCGGCTTTTCGCATTGAACAAATTACTTAATAATCAGGTAACTTAAATTTGACTACTTATTTCTCAGTCTTAAACTTTAGACGCTTTTCACACGCTCATAACATTTTTTATTTTATTTTAAGCGTTTTTTTGTCCTTATCTGTCTGTTTCCGTATTTAACGGGGCCTTGCTGAACGAGGGCCATCCTAAATGAGAAAATTAACAAAAAATATTACTATTTGTTAAATTTTCTAAATTAATATACTTGGCTCATGAACCACTGTGTACTCATGTGATTTGAGCCACTGTGTACTAAACCGCCATTTTAGATTTAACTTATACCACGCGTGATACTTTTGCTTAAATCCAAGTGCAGTATATGTCAAAATTACCTCAATTAAGTTTATTTCTCAGCAAAATTATTAATCCATTGGTAAAACAAAATGTTCGTGATAAAATAGAAAGTACACCTTACCTTAAAATTCGCATTTTCTTTTGTCAAAGCAAAAAAACATTAATTACGCGGGTTCGTCACATAGCTGACACAAGCGAACTGGTTGTAACCTATTTCTATCGGGAGACCTTCCTTAGCTTGCTTTCTTTCTGACTCTCCAGAAAGAAAGCAAGCTATCTATAATATTTCTGACACAACGGCCAGTGCACCACTGTTGTCGCTATAGCCACTGTTGCCGCCTTCACCCTACTATTATTTATCTCAAAAGATATATTAATATACTACTATATATTTCATTATTTTAGTACAATATTTCGATGGGCGTTAGCATTCCCTCAAAATAACAAAAGATTTCAAATTTGATTTATGTTATTTCCAACACTAAAAAAGTGACGTCTTTATCTGAAGCTCAAACACTCCGATACTTCAACTATTTTCAATTCGCGTCATGTCGCCCTACGTCTACGTCAATCATTCATACGCAGACTAATAATCGAAAAGTATATGAATTGGGAAAAACGAAATCGTTGCCTCAATTTTAGTATAACAGTTAATACTTAAATTGTCTATATACTTTGTTTTTAGTTATAATTATAACAATCACTTATTGGCAGTTGGCTATAGCTAGTAAATATTTCACGTTATATGTCAAGCAAGATCGATTGATTTTTATTTTATTTTGTTTTTTTAAAAGTGGCTTATTGATAAAATAGCTATTAAAATCACTTTTCGTGTGACGTCGCTCGGTTTCTCAACGATTCGGACATGCGATAATGTGAAGTAGAATACGCTTGTCTAGTTATGGATGAGAGCATTAAGAACTCCCCTTGTAAGGTAAAAACTTGCCGACTTGCCTTCGATCTTCGGCCGTATCGTAGTAAAGCCTCTCTTTATATACTTCCAAAATTTTACCAGTATTTTATATTACTCTCATAAAAGTCATAGAAAAAATCAATGTTCCTAGTGCCATGGTATATATAGTTTTATTTACCCATTAATTGCCTTTATTATTATTACTATGTCCTAATTGTTTTATTCAGTGTTTCAACTCCTTATCTTATGTTCAAGAGGAGGTTTTGACCTAGTTGATTGATAACATGTATGAAACCTTGACCTTTAACTTGTAGAATCTAGTCTTCTAAATTCAGTATTAGGATATATTTGTAAATAAAAGTATATGCACAGCTTTTCTTTCTTTATTTGCATCACATTTTATTTCTTAGTGCTACCCAATGCTCATGTTTCTTGCAAATGCAAGTATTTGTTTGAGACGGTGTTTTTGATATATCATAATGTTGTTAGGAGTGCAATGTTGTGGATGAAGGTCCGCACGGTGGCGAAGTGGAGCACCTGCAACAGCACATAGCGGAGCGGGATGCACACATTGTTGCCTTAGAGGCTGAGTTCCTCAAGACCACTAGTCATGTCAAAGACCTTGATGATCAATTGCACACTTGGAGAGAAAAATATGACAGGTAAACGAAGAGTTGCGTATTATTCTTTAAGTTGTTATTTGTATAAACATAATTGTACCTACATAAGTTTTTTGGTATGTACATAACTCATTTCATAAACTGATTGTTCGCAAGCTCATTTGCCTTCAATATATTTAAAAAAAAAGTTCTAATTATAGAAAGTTTTCAGACAAACTTATCTAATTATTAATATTTAAACCTTGCTATTGGTTGGTGTACAATTTATTTACTTATGCATTGCCTATTTCAGTTGTCTATAATTTTATTTGCAATTATCTCTCATCACAATAAATACTACTAGGTACTTGTTTTTTATTGTTAACTAGTGGACACGCACAGCTTCGCCTGCGGTATTTTCCATAACAATATTTTATCACCTCTTTTCATTCCTTTAGGGATGGAATTAAAAAAATCCCTCTAGAGTGCACCTCTAAGGTACTCGAGGAATGTCTCCTCCAAATTTCAAACCGTTAGGACCACCCGTTTAGGCTGTGCGTTGTCTATAAGTGAGTCACGGTACTGTTTAATATATATTGATTTCATAAATTTAAAGCTGATTGACAAGTATCCTTTGTCCTATGAATTATTACATTTATTTTGTTTTATAAAATGAAACGGTCTATTTTATTAACTTTTATTTAAAATAGTGCTAATAAAATTGTCCATCAATTGTTGCTTTCTTAATATTACAGATTGAATGACTCTTATAAGAGAGTACAGAAGCTTAACCAAGTATTAGAAGATAAGTTACTCCAAATGGTTGACAAAATGAAGGGTGAGAAGGGTCAACTAACCAAAGATATTGGTACCTTATCTGAGAGATTGGCAGAGTCCAAGCATAATTACAGCATGCTACAGAAAGAAAATGTAAGTTGCAATATTAATATAAATAGATATAATTCGCAGGTTTCTGCTTGATTACTAAGTAACAAACCAAATTAACATTATTTTGGTATTCATTCTGAAAGTCATTCATAGAAAAAACTGGTTAAGTGTGAGTCTGAATTGCGCGGCGAGGGTCCTGTACTTATGAAAAATAGAGAGTCCATACTTTTTTTAAGGTACTTACAGAATCCTAAAAATAAAAAGCGAGTGATAAATTACTCATATCTCTTACAAACAAGTCTTGGTGAGAGCACATTGATGTCTTTGTATGCATGTATCTGTGTCATTATTTCAAAATCCATCTGTATTTCGTTACTAAATACCATTGCTATTACATTATTTGATTATATTAATTATTCACATGACGACTTAAATTAATAGCTCAGCTCACCTTTTTATCCCTATGCAAATACAAACTAATTTTATAAACGCTTTTCTTTTCAATTTTCTCTTGAACTATATAGACTTTGTAATTTATAATGATCCACATCAAATCATATACCTACATACATACATATAGTTTCTGAAATTAACAGCTGGTGATATTTCTTTCAGATTTTTTCAGTTGTGAATAATTTTCAAAATTTGCTACCCTAAAATACACTAAAACTAATAGACTAAAATTAATGGAAGACTTCCCCTTGGGCTTTAATTAGTCTATATGTTTGTTTAAAGATTCAGTGTATACTGGCTGCCTTCTTCATTTATTGCCATGTGATTTTTCAGGAGCGGTACAAAAATGACATGAATTTAGCCATCCAGTTGTTACAATGCAAACCAGATAACTTTGTTGCTCAAAAGCTGGATAATGTAAGTAAAACATGTTGATTCAACATTTGTTTTTCTTGTTAGTCAAGATTATTGATCAATTTGTTTTGTTTACAGCTTCCCCTTGACACACAGAACAGAGTGTCTCAATACGTCATGTCCAAAACATCCAAGCCCTCAAGCTCTGCCCAGTCAAGGCATGGCAATGAACTAGATACTTTTGATGCAAGTGAGTATGAATTTAATATTTCTGCATCTCTCATGTCGAAAATACTTGAAGACAGTATCCAGGATACAGTGACTAAACACTGTGATACATGTATATGTATGAAATCCCAAAGTAAACCATTCTACTACAATGAAAACTACTACTCGGTAGCAACGCAAACATTCCTAAGCGGAGATATGAAGAACTCTCTATGTTTGAATTGCAATGCAGAAATCAAATCAATTCACTCTAATTTAAGTATGAGAAGTGCTTCACCCCATTCAATCAAAATAGTAAACAAAACCTGTTTGCCTGTATCATATGTGGTACCTCCATCCATTATACCACAATCTGGCGAGGAACTGCAAAAATGTGTTCCAATTAATATTGAAGTAATGAAAACAAATTTTGCACCTGCTGAAACACTCAAACCAGAAGAGAAGCAATTGTTATCAAATGATGAAAAAGTAACTTCTTCAATTATTAATGTTGGAGACTTAAATAAGCTTAGAAAAAATAACAGTATGAATATGGAACCGGCAGTTCACCACAAGCTGTGTGATCGCACAAGAACTTCCATTTCAAGCAAAAAAAGTAGTATTCACAGTGGTGCTAATGAAGACTTGCTAATAAAAGAATTAGCTAGCGCTAAAGAAATTAAACCTATTAATGAGAATGAGTCACTTGAAATTTTCAGTGTGCGTAAAAATTCTATTGGTTCAATGGGGGCTGTGAGCAGAACCTCTTCATTAGCGAAATCCACAGTAAGCACTCATAAGTCGAACACTCAAGTTGGTCCAGGACCCCGCTTCTGCCACCTGCGAATGCAGGCTGGCTCTAAAAATATTTTACTGGACAACGCACAGCCAGATGTGCCTCCAGTTTTATACCGGCGGCAGAGTAAATGCAACGAGAATTCCATTTTTAAAGATCTTAATGATGGTATGGAACATTTCATGGAAGTAGAAAGGATCCCAGGTGAAACAGGCGATGTTAAAAATGATAATGTAGTGGTCGAAAGCACGCTCATTGATGTCCATGTTGACAACAATATAAAAGAATGTAGTTCAGGTATCAGAAGTCCCACAATTAACCCTGTATTACTAAACGTTTCTTCTTCACCTTTACAACCACAGAAGACTCATAATTTCTCAAATAGTTCAGAAAATAATAATAACAAGTCTCAGAGTGTTGGAAGCCAACACAATGCATCG
This sequence comes from Tortricodes alternella, assembly GCA_947859335.1. Classification (NCBI taxonomy): domain Eukaryota; kingdom Metazoa; phylum Arthropoda; class Insecta; order Lepidoptera; family Tortricidae; genus Tortricodes; species Tortricodes alternella. The sequence goes on from OX401968.1 coordinate 14,312,205, forward strand.
GAAAATGAAAATATTTTAAACGAATTCAATGCAGACATGAAAATTATGCAAAACAATAACATTGATGGAAATGATAATGGCAATAAACACGACGCACTCACGCCAACAGATACTCATGATGTGAAAATCTTTAATTTCGATCGCTACGAACAGAGCAAACTCTCTAATTTACATACTAGATCAATAAAAAAAATTGATATGTCTCACCTTCATTCCATTGAAAGCACAAAAATATCTAAAGATATGCCTCCATTGGACAACCATCAGTATCAAGTATTAAAAGAAGAGAAAAAAACTGAAAATGTCACAACTAAGATAGTGCTACCTGCAGTTATTAACGTGTATCCTAATTTAACTCAAACTCATCTGAAAGTGAACGAGACTACAAAGGTTTTTACGAACGAGCAAAGCACGAGCTCGCTTTCAAGCGATGATAGTGCAGCTTTGTTACAAAAGCAACAGTTGCTTAGAGTAGCTGAATGGGTAGAAAAGAACTTAGAGCAGCAAAATAACTTGAACGATCCGCTGGAAGATGACGTCGCTTACAACAGCAGTGTGATGCGAAGGGACAGCAAGCTAACTAGGCTCTCGGAGACGCTCAACGAACTCGCTCTGAATATGCCGCATCCTGTCAGCAAGTACTCCAAAACGCTCACAAGAGATGACCTGAACAATTGGGTCCGTAATACCGCTGGAACGCATAACTCCAATCTTGAAAAGCAATCAAATCACTGCATGAAAAATGCAAAAGTCGTAAATAATATTGGTAAGGAGACTCTGTTTCCAGTGGAAATCGGTGGTGCTACTGTTACAGAGATAAACAATGAAAATGCTAAGGGGCACGCAAGGCGCAACGTCAGCGATTACGACGTTGGAAAAGAATTGCGGAACGCATTAAAATCTAGTGCCGATAAAGAGATAACACCCGAAGACTTGGCGCGGATGGAATATAATGTAAAAAAGTTTTTACTAAGTGGCCCTCATTGGGCGAATCCTGAAAGTATGACCCGTAGTCGCCGCACAAGCAGCAAAACTGAGACTGATGTATAATTTTGACGTAGATAGATGAACAGTACACCCCGTGTTTACTTGTGTGCTGTTAGGATGGTCATTTAAACTTTTGCTACAGACAATGCTAGGCTTTTTGGCATTATCTTGCGATTTTGTATAAGTCTGCTATTCTAGTGATGCATAATTGTAAGGATCACCCTTATTTCAAGGTAGTAGAATAATGTGACGCAGTTAGTTTTTGCAGCACTGTCCTTGTCATGCTTAATGATTAGTTGCATTTTGTCAGTGAAATCTAGCTCCATTAATAATAATCACAAACCAAAGTCTTCAGCATTGCAGTAGGTATGTACTTGTTAAGAGGACTGTGAACCAACGGCAAAAATCACCCTTTTCATACTAAAGGCGATAACGATTTCCACCCCTTAAATATTTACCGATTATGACCAATTTTTGATAAGTTGTCAGTCAGAACAAAATGTAGGTCTATGCGTATTTGAATATCCATTAAAAATCAATAAAGTCAAACAATTGCCGAAATTAGTTTTGTATGAGAATACTCATACAAAACTAATTTCTTAACAAGAAGAATAAAACTGAATTTATTGATTATACTGTAAAAACTAAAACGAATAGACCTAGATTTTGTTCCGACTGACGACCTATAAAAAATTGTTCAATCGCCTTTTGTATGAAAAGCCGTAGGTTCACATTCCTCCTAAAACATTTCTCTAATCTAAATAGTTATTGCTTTTCTTTAAAAATTAGGTGTTAATATTTTCGTATTAAACTATGAATATTTAGTACGGATATAATAGTGAAATGGTTGCGTATCAGAAGTAATGATTTGAAAGTGTTGGCAATAATTTCCGCGATGCTGTTGGACTGACAGATGGTCTTGTTTAGATCGCTTTAGATTTGCGTGTTCTCGTTGTCTAGGGTAGTTCAGTGTAAGCATGTTACGCAATAATCGATATTTTATAAAAATCAAGGCTGCCGTTGACTAAATTTAGACGCATAGGATAGATTCACACGACAAAATCAGATTTATTATAAATATTATGCTTCGATTTTTGTGATGCATATTTAAAAAGGAATGTTTGACGTAAAATGTTATTATATTATGGCGTACAAATGTAGTGACTTAAAGTATATTCAATAATAATATGGTATAATCTTGCCTCGATATCGCATTACTATGTCGCACCTTATTTATCGAACTGTCGGAAGTAATTGGAATAAATACCAAATTCATTAAAAAGTAAGATACTGTAGACATTGATAAATTGCACATTTTTTGTATTATCAATTTAGAACACCATGTCACGTAAGAAATATAATATTCTGAGAAAATATTAGATATTCATGAACATTTTATAGAGTTCCTACAGTTAGTCAGGTTTTTATTCCGATGACTAATCTATAAGGATAAAATACGTTATTCAACAGTCCAAATGAATGCCGTCGATATAAAAAGAATGTTATAATTGTAGCCTCTCCATTTACACAATGTATCATGCCTCTGCCTACACATGTACAAGTATTATATATAAATGTATGTCGTTATAATATCAAATGGGTATCTTTTGTGCATATTTTCCTAATTATATTATTGAACGGAATATATTTTTGAAAACTTAGTTACTAATGTAGTTAGAATATGATGAAATATTAGCAGTAGAAGCAAAATCGCCAATTTCGTGTGTTGTTTAATGAATATCGAGCACAATTTAGCGTCATTTGATGTTAGTTAGAGAAACGAGGCCAAGTATTCCTCCTACCGCGCCATTCCCAATGCATTTGAATACTATTAATGAATTTATTATAATAATTTATCATGTGATGACTTGCAGTGATCTTTTAGATTAAAGTATATTTTTTGATTATTCTATGTAAATATTCATTTGGTCTCATTTGGGTGTTAAAAGATATTTTTATGATTGTTATTTTTTTTTCGATTTAGTTACTTAATTTGATTTGTCTAAGAATTAAACTTTATACTTTCGCCAGGTCAGATAGCCTGTGTTTCTTGCAATATATCACAGCCACGTTTTCTCAAAGACTAAGTTACGGAGCTGAAACTTTTTACAATTTATAGAAATCTATCACGCGCACAGACGAAAATAAAATAGTTAATAAATTACTTTTAAGGGTATTTCCCATATACATGAAGCAAAAGGTGAAAATGTTGAGGTCTAATGGAGTCTTTTGTGGGAGTTACGTGTCCCACCCCTCCCCACCCCCAACAGCTAAGACCGTAAAGATACCAGGCAATAAGCAAGTAAATTGGTAATACCTTAGAACTATTTTATAAAAAATATTTACAAGAGCCCCTAAAGTCCGCAGGATAGAATGTGTACAGAAAATTAACGCGGGTGAGCAGAGATGATTACGAAACCCTACATTGTGCATGGTTCGACATGCGCTAGGCTAGCTGTCTCAGTTTTTAAATTACGTGGCTGTGCAGTCAACATGTATTTTTATTTATAAATATGAAAATTTATTTTGCGTGTTTGTTACACTTCCAAATAATGTTTATTTCAAGTGTGAGTACCTCTAAAAACAATGATTGTAAAACCATTAAATAAGTATTTGAAGATTGATTAATAATTATTATCAAGCCTTGTAGCATTGTATGTATTATAGCTACTTAGGTACTAAATTCCGACAATGTTACAATTCCGAACTTGTGAAAAGCATGAAGTTTACGTTTTCTGATGGAAAAAACTTACTTATAAAGCAACTTTTTATTGTATCTAGTGAAAAAGTAATTTGTTGTATCTGTATCGATTCTTGAATTTTAAAGGAACCTGTTAATAATTTTAGTTTTCTTTATACAGAGAACATGACATGTCTTATGTCTGGTTTGAATTTTATAATTAAACGTTTACTTCAGAGTCGCCAGTAAACTAGTGATTTCATATAAAGCGCAGTTTCGTTTAACCTTTTGAACGCCACAGTCATCTATATACGACAGCGGATTTGCGTGGCACTGACGCTACGATATGCCGTTTTCCATACATTTGCGTCGGCCAATGCCTTCGTTGGCGTCCGTGGCTCGTATTTTCGCATGTGGCCGTCGCTTTCAAAGGGTTTATTTTTACAGACACGCTGTATTTAAGTATATGTATGAATCAAACCCTAAAGGGTTTAAATGGGGGTTCGAAGTTTGTATGGGAAATGGGGCCGCTACTCCGCTAGTCTAGTAAATAACAAATACGTTTTTAAAGATAACATTACTATCGGTAGACTGCTAACTGATTTACCATATCGTGTGTTACCACGCGAATGTGTCGTGTTTTTGGCATTTTTGTGATGATATGGTAAATAAATTGGCAGTACCGAATAGAATCCCAGTTCATACAGGCCAATACCCCACTACGCGCTCTCGTCTAGCTCTAGTTTTTGGTTACTCTTAGTAAAATCGCAAAAAACTGAGCGTGTGCAGTGTGAATACCAACGTGATTGCTTACTGGCGATTCTAAGTGTTGTATCAGTTTTGAGAGTAATCAATTAAAACGGGCTCGCCCTATAGTTAATGATGCTAATAATTTTGTCTGCTGACTGCATATTAAAAACTTTCAAAACATTCGGACAATTCTGTATGACATTGAAAACCCTGTATCTTCCTTGAATAATATTATAATTATCTGCTTATATGTTCAGGTAAATTTTGCACTTGATAAGCCTATTACCTTTATTTTTAATAAGGCTCCTCTGAGTAATCTGATCGCAAAAGCCAAAGCTCTGATTAGGCGATAGCTTGTGCAGCGTAAAATGTACCTTTTAAGTATGTGTGTTTATTTATTATTAAATACATAATTTAAAAAATGTATTGTTATTTGTTGCGTGAGGCTTTGTCCAAGCCTGCTTACACATAGTGCTATTAGATATTGTCGATTTATTACCCTGTTATACAATAGTAGTTCGTCCACAAAGAGAAGTAGATAATTATGTATCTACTTGTCCCAGAGTAATGTACTTTTTTATACTTCCTGAATAACTTATCGCCACTAATATATCGCCTATCGCCAGCTTGGATTTAAGAACTGACATCGATACCCACAAGAATATTTGTCGTAAAACTTCCTTGCGTACTGTTTCATAAAGAAAATTAAGAGGGCGCCGACCGTCCAGTGGCGCCCTCATCACTGTTATTGTGTTTTCTATTAAAGGAAAGTATTTTATTAAAATTGAAGCCGTATAAGTTGTTACACAACTTAATACACAACGTATATGCTATGTAATATAGCTTTGCAAAGTATAACCATCATCTAATCAATTTAATAGAAAATAGTGGCCGCTTTTTTCTGTTAAATTGATTAGATGATGGTTATACTTTGCAAAGCTATATTACATAGCATATACGTTGTGTATTAAGTTGCGTAACAACTTATACGGCTTAAATTTTAATAAAATACTTTCCTTTAATAGAAAACACAATAATAGTGATGAGGGCGCCACTGGACGGTCGGCGCCCTCTTAATTAGTTATCAGTCTTGCAAAATCGGAGTTGTGCAAAAAATCTAAGTGGCCAGTGTGAACCCTCGAAATGCAAAACAAATTAATTTTAATGCAATAGCAATATGTATAACTACTCGCATTTTATAGAAGCATTCATAAACTGAGCTTTTAGGGACTTTTAGCTTTGAGCTTAGTAGCAAGTATTTAATAGTTAGTACAAAATATTAGTTTCCCTGTTTCTGGCATTTTTCCGTATTACAACACTTACAAAAACAGTAAAAAAATCTCATTCATTTTATGAGACATTCATAGGTTTAATAATTAAATAGGCCAGTAGAATAGAAACGTAACGGATGTAAACATTTGATAATTCAATTCCACTTATGGTTGTCGAAAAACTTCGCAATAAATTTCGAGACAACCAATTTCAATTACAAAGGGCCTTAAAAAATTAGGGATGTTGCAAAGTCGCCGACGCGTGTAATCAGCCTAACGAGGATCTTATCGACGGCGACCTGACCTTCGCATTTTCAAAGTGACCAACCCATTGTGTACCAGGACCTTGCCACTGCTCTATTGTTCAGAAACTTAAATTTTTTGTTAGCATATTCCTAATTTCACCTTGGATGATTTGTTTTTTTGGTGCGTGCATGCTTATATAATCTCGACCTAGTTGTGCTCTAAATATTGTTAAACGCACTAGTTATTTTTACCGCGGCCTGTCAAATTAATGTAAGAATACCTAGCTCGTTAAAAGTGCTTGTGAAAATTGATCAGAACTTGGCTTGGAAATGGAACTGTTAACTATTATTGAGCACATTGAGCTAGTTTCTAGTGAAATATCTGTATCTAGGTAGATTCGTTCATTTAGTAAACTATTTTCGGAATAATCATATGGAAGAATGATTTGGGGACATACTTTTGGCAGCTGTAGCGTTAGAGGATTCGATTATCGTTAGGTACTTTTATGTAGTTGAGGGCAGCGCAACTCTAACCTAGAACAAACAATATAAATGATTAATAGTTACATAAAATATCCCTGAAAGGCGCCAGCGGTAGGTACATAGCTGTCAACGTTATCGGGCCAAATGATAGAGGGATGCCATTTTGACAACCTAGTAATAAATAAATAGATGTATAGTAAAATAGGGTAAACGAAATTTAAATAAACAAGGAATTTCATTCGGAATCCGAATGTATCCGTTATTTTCAAATATCAGAAGCGTGATTCTGCACTTGCCTGCGAACGACGTTAGACGACGAGTGAAGCGATTTGAACGGGGAATCACATGGCTGGATCTTATCTCATTTATAGCGCGTTCCGCTCAAATAGCTCGCACGATGCCTCGATGGCCATGCCCAGGCGCAGGGTGTGAACGACCGTGCGATTCGCGCCACGACAGGTGGGCTCTGGATTCCCGCCATATTGCTCTCACCCGTTACAGTAGGAACAATGTGTTGTAATTAAAGTTCGGGCAACATTAACTTGCGAGAGGTCATTCATAATGACTATGTTTATTACTGGCGACACCCCAGATTTGCACGGTAGTGTGCTATACCTTAAGGTCTTCCTAACAACATTCTTTATACAGGCTGACATCGAAGACGTGATCAGAAACCAGTTTTTCAGACTTGGTAATGGTGATGGCCATTTTCTTTTTTTTTTTTGTTAATTTACCCCTTCAAGGGTGAGCTATGAATAGTCTAGTAGTAGTAGTAGGGGTAAATTAGCAAAAAAAATAGCTTTTGTTTCTTGTAACTAATATTGCTTAAAAATGGCCATCAATTACCGAGTCTGAAAAACTGGTTTCTGATCACGTCTTCGATGTCACCCTGTATAATGGTGATTGAAAATCTCAAAATCCGTATTGAATATACACACAGACAGATACAGAAAGGCGACATTGAGGTTCATCGCTAAAAATCGTTCACTTCTACATGGGTATCCTTTGAAATAAGTCATAAGGCATTGATTGACGATGCGAAGGGCCGATCACACCATTTACATGAACATTTGGATCATTATCGGAAGGACAGGAGCTTAGATGTTTCTTTGTTTCAATTATTATTTTTATTATTATGACCCTTAAAGGCTTTATACATCTCTAAGTCATTTAACTTGTCCAGACGCGGAGACTATACATCTCCCTTATTGGTTATTTATTAGAATTAATTTGTACCTATTAGGTTTGTTTGTTGCACTTTTGTGTTAGTTTTTAGATAAAACTCTAATGTCAAAGTTGAAAAAAGACTTACTGCTGAGTTTCTTGCGGCGTTTCTTCTCAGCAGATGTCACCTTTCGAAGCGCTGGTAGATTCAGACATGTGAAAGAGCCCATGTGGCCTACTTGCAAAATAAATATTTTCATTTTCATTTTCATTTTCGCAACTTTACTCGTAATTTCAATGACCCATCGTATTGGTATATCGTTGAACACGACATCGAAGAACAAGTTTTCTCCAAACCGATTTGTTTTGCATCCGACTACAGCAGCGGCCCTAACATACATGCCACAAAGATAAATTAGGGCCGCATGTTAGGGCCGCAGCAGGGTTAAGTTATCCCCATGTTAGCATTGCTAGGGCCGCTGTCACTTAGTCGTAAGCTGAGTACATTCCAAAATAATAATATTTGTTTACTTATACGTACGTACGTAAAAACACTCCAAATACTGTATTTGGACATGACGTGGACAACGGATTTAACTTTACTTATGGGAATCTAATAGTAAAGAGGCTTACCTAATTTATCTGGATGGTCCGTTTTTAGAGCGGTATTGGGGCCAATTCGAACGTGTTTTCGGTAAATTTAGAAGTCGCTAAATTTGAAATAAGAAACGTTAGACTCGTTTTTAACCTTAGAGCTATACAAAATCGAGTTTGACGTTTCTTATTTTAAGTTTAGGCAATCTTAAATTTAGCGGACACCGTTTCGAATTGGACCCATTAAGTATGTAAAATAATTGTAATTACGTTCATCTCGATTGGTATTTGTAGCTTATTCATCAAATATCATCTGTGTGGCCATGCCAGTAAGGCTGTTTTTATGATTGGCATGGAGAATAAAGTAGTATGAAAGTACGACGGCGGTAGGTACGGACCTGGTACCTTTGGGCGCGAGTCCGGCTCGCACAATAAGTAGCCTTGTTAAATCTATTATACTTAGGTAGGTACTGAGCAAAAATTGAAACGTGCTTTGGTCAGTTATTTGATCAAATTGTCAAATCGCAGACCAAACTCGATAGATAGTTTCTGCATCATAACTATACGCACTCGCTCACCGAGCTGGCGCTACCACGGACTACTTGATGGCGGCAGGTATCAAAGAGTTAGAGCATTTTGCCTACAGCCCTGACCTCGCTCTTGGTGACTTTAATTTGAGTTCTCAAGAGAAATCGATAGGCGTATTTGAGAAAGAATCCGGCTTGATTCCTAAGCAAAGTGGAAGGATTGGTACCGCGTACCTATGAAGAAATGTATTAATTGTCAAGGACGTTACTTTGAAAAAAAAAATACCGGACAAGTGCGAGTTAAACTCGCGTGGAGAGGGTTCCGTTCCGTACATGATTATCTGAAATTTACTACGTTACTTTAAATACCACAGACTTCTTATAGGTTTTCCTGTAATCTATAGGTAAAGAACTATTTTCAGTATTTTTCTAAATTTTAGCCCCTGTAGTTTCGGAAATAAGGGGGGGGGGGGAATGGTCAATTTTCGCCTACTTTCCTAAATAACTTCTAAAGTATTTTACTTGAAATTCAAAAAAAAAATATATTTAAGAAAATAAGATTTCATTTGATATGTCACACGATATAGATTGCATAACCTTTTTTTTAATTTTCTAATTTACTCCCCAAAAGTGGCGCCCATGTTTAAAATTCATATATTTACGTCACGCGTCCGTGTTGCGGTCACCGACTTACATATTTATACCAAATTTGAACTCAATTGGTCCAGTAGTTTCGGAGCAAATTGGCTGTGACAGATGGACAGACAGACACACGAGTGATCCTATAAGGGTTTCGTTTTTTCCTTTTGAGGTACGGAACCCTAAAAACAAAATATATATGATCATACGACAATACTTATTGAACACCCTTTGTACTTACTTAGATTTGTAGAGAAGGTGCTCAGACAGCTAGCTATTATTACCTACTTAACAAAAATAGTTCAGTTTAGGTCAATAGAACATAAGTTAATGGCACAAAGTAAGTTCGATGCGTTGCATTTTTTCAACCATTATTTACTCAACGCTAAGTTCAATATTGAGGCCTTGCATTTTCTCCGCTCCAATACCGAGTACCCATTTTAGGGTTCAGCGACAAGCGTTACATCCGACGTAATGCCCATTTAAAATGTTACACTGCATTTACATTCCTCGGCTTCAGTTATGCAGGACATTCGTAACAATAATTCACGTAATTTTGCACGAAAATGTAATAAAAATAAACAAAACAGCAGGTAAGGTTTCTCACGGTGGTACCTTAAATGACTGACGTATAGAATTCGTCCGTGTACCGCTATTCTGAACTGTTAGAGTTAGGCTGTTAAAACTCGCACACTTTGCAAATTGCCTATTAAATCGACGCCGTACCATAATCCTCGCTATTGTGATGGTGATTATTATTCACACTTTGTTTTGGGGAAATTTCTTAACTTATGCATCACTGTAACTCATCCGCTAAGTATTTGACGATTGGAGTTAAGTGTCAGATTCGATGGCCTAGATTTTAGAGATCACTGAACGTATAATTTATTTCATTATAAAGTTTAGCAAAATATCTGAAACTTGAGATAAACTTATGATTAGCTGAAACTAGTAAGTGCCTAGTTTATCTTCACAGATTTTGCTGTGTTGTGTACGTTACCTATACGTACGTATAGCCAAAGCGGCTATACCGTTAGGAGTGTATCCACTTAAAATACTATTAAACAGACAAAAGCTTTATTTTCACAAAACGCAAAGCTATTTACGGATCGGCACTACTCAGCGCATCATCATTATGTTTATTTAACAACTAAGAGATTTTCGGCTCTCGTTCCATTATCGCCTGTTGAGTTCTATAGAGTCATCTATAGAACTCAATAGAATCTCATCTATAGAATCCGTCAGGATTCTAATACCAGTGTTTTCTCTATTCATTGTTCTCTATTTCACTATCAACCCTAAATAATATTGTGTATAATGCAGAAATATTGAGATTCCTAATTTAAAATTCTAAGGTCCATGGGTCGTATTATGAGCTCTTTATTCCAGGCAACATCCGACCCCAGCGGCCCTAACATGCAAGACACAAAGATAAGTTAAACCCGTTTATCTCTATGACTATCTCTTTCGTCGGCACTATTGTGAGAGAGACGCACTTAGAGATATGACGGTTTAACTTATCCTTGTGTCTTGCATGTTAGGGCCGCAGGTGACGAATTGACGTACTTAGGTATGTATTTTCATTTTAAACCTGACTTTCTCGACGCCATCTTGTCCGTCAACGATGTTATAAATAGTTGCGCAAAAGTTTACACTTGCGACGAAGTGCGTCTGTAAGGATCCCAAACTACGGGGCGTTTCAACCGCGCCTCATAGAGCACGAAAGGGATGAACTTGAAATATATAGTAAGGAACTGCTCAAAGCAATTCTCGCGACGCTTAGGTATCTTTGAGGTGTCAGAACGCGAATCTGACACCATCGCAGGTCCAGTCGCATGTCAACCACCATCCATGACACCCATTTAAGTGATACTGTTATAATTGAAAAAATGCCCTCCCGCATAGTGCGGTGTGAAACCGTAGCACCACCGACCACACCGTCCACAATGCTATGATAGCGTGTGAATCAAGCAATATTAGAATTTTGTATGTCGTAAGAACTAAGACATCAGCAATACGGTGTCGGTAAGCCATGGCGCTGGCGTTTGACAACCATCTATGAGACTTGTTACGCGTAATTGTACTGATACGCATATCCTTCTTTTGAGATCTTTGGCGATAATAGAATTATTGTCCTCCACGGCCTTCAGAAAGTGGACGGAGTGCTATGGTAGCCGTTCAGTTATTTTTCTATTAGTCATCTAAAAACAAGGAGGAATTTGCTCAATGCTTTTAAATATTTATTTACATTCGCTTCACTTCAGATTTAATATTACACCAACCAACGTCAACCTTAACAGCTATGTTTGTGTGCTTAGTGAAAAATCAGGGCACATGATTTGGTGTGAAATATAGCAAGGTTGGGCTTTCACACGGTCGGAACGTGCCCTGTCACTATCGGTCACCAGGCCGGCCGGCTTTACAGCAACGTAAAGCACCGCCAAAGAGCAAACTTGGGAACCGCTTCGGTAACAGATGTACCACGGTAAAAAAATATTTTTATGAGGTTATTAATTATTAGGTATAAATAAAGAACCCTTTTTTTTTAAAGTGGCTTTCACATCTCCGTTTTGTAGACGAGATGTATTTTGCCAATATCAAAGTTGACTTTAGACACGACGCGAGAATGTTCAGTAACTAAATTATAATACTTTTAATTTGAGGGAGGTTCGGATAAAGAACCCCTTAATCCAATTCAAACAATCTGACGTTTTAATATTATTTTTGACAATAAACTGTCATTTTCAAATTCCCGCCATTTTTTGTTCATGCTAGAATCTAAGGTCGCTAATAAAAGTGGCGTTTTTGCTCTGTGGATGTTTCCTTAGATTATAGAATAGTAAGAAGTTGCACTTCTATTATATTCTTGCTACAGACTAATTTCTAAGTAAGCAGTGATGGTAGGTTCAAAGGAGCTAATTATACTTTTTATATAAATAATGTAGGCAATTTATTATTTCTCATTGATTTAAAAACCTGCAGAATGACAGTGTCATTGAAATAACTCGATCCATTTCGTATATTGTCATTTTTTTGTTGTGAATGTTTATTTTACTGAAATAAAAAAAAACTAAATTGTTTTATGTGATATAAGCAAACTAAATACCCCTACCTAGTTTCAGATTAAGCAAAGGATGAATACACAAAAGAAACACTAAAGTTCCATTGTTATATTTTTTACATTCTTTCATCACCTCCCATAATTTCCTTTTAGATTTCAGTTTTCAAATATTTATTAAATAAAACCATAACAATGCCGGGTTCAGGAATGTTCTACAATATTCTTCAGGTAAGCCTACGGTCCCTGAATTTTCACGCCCTATACGGAGGTACATATCAAGCAATTTGGGTTTAGGCCTAAGAGGTAAAATTCAATGGGGTCTGTACTCAAGTGGTCACTTTATCACATTTAATACTGTGACTATGATTCATATTACTCTTGATCACAGAATTTTAACAGGTAGAGGCATATTTGGTATGTTACAACACTTGCATGTGTTTCTTGCCACTCAGATGGACCTAGAGAACTATCTACCCGTGCACGCCAAGTCCAAGTGTGGCGGGGACGATGACCACGACCGCCAGCATTGCGGCTGCCTCCGTACCAGCGAGAAGCTGCATCATATCCTCACCAAGTTCCCCGCGCCGCCGCCGCCCTCCCCCGCGCCTAATTACTCCCTGGCGCGGAAATACGTAACTATAGCACAGCCTTTTTGGTTTACCATTGAAATATCAATATACATAATTTTCATTTCGTCGACACTATTCTATTGTTTCCATTGAATTGAAATAATTGAAATTGAACCTAACATAACCGTACCATCACCATACGAATTTCAGTTACTCTGAAATATTAATGACTTCAGTCACAGATTAAATGAGTCGATGAAATGAAATTCAGCAAAACGATGCATTTGGTGAAACTTTCGACAATATGGAAGGATCCCAGCCTGTTGTCTAATGCTATAAGTTCTTTGATTGGTAACTTATTTTTCTGGATTTGCTACAGGGCCGTCCTTAACCATCTCGGCGCCCGGGCGAGTCATGCATTTGGCGCCCTTTTATATCAATATTAAAATTAAGTGGTCAGTTTATGCCGGGCCGCGCGGCGCCCTGTAGATCCCGGCGCTACGGGCGGTCGCCCGGGCCGCCCCCCCTCTAAAGCCGGCGCTGGCTACACTATTGCTATTCTTTTACAAACAGTGTTCTGGCTGGCGAAACGCTAATATGATAAAGCGGTGAACTCGGTGTCGAGCGAAGTGCTGTGCACGTTAGATAATCCTCTTGCAAAATTGTAGTGTATACATAGTCCTTTTGGACTTTCCGCGGTGCAGCGCAGTATGAATAAGAGTAGGTAGTATGATGACTAGTAGTATTCGTATGGCGCTATCTCATACTAGTATCGAAGTAAGATGAAGATAACTTCTCCTTGTGTTATTCATGGATTTTTTTACACTGAGTGCGTTCTGCAGCCTGCGGTTCTCTTTGACCGGAGTGTAGTACGCAGAACACACTCAGTGTCACAATTCCTTCATGCTAGGGCAGCAGTATTTTTGAGTAATTTTTAGAACCATTTGTGAAAAAATATTGATTATTTGAGCATATGCGAAAAAGTTGAACTAGGAGACAATTTTGTGTTTCATTTACTTGTACATTATTGGCAATACTATTTCCGCAAAACTGCATGCTTTTTTTTGACCCGATTTACCAACGCCAACATACTTGTATAACCGAAATGTTACCTAGGTAAGTACATAAACAAGAGTTAGGTAACCGTGGTAAGTAGTGTCGTAATACATTGTACTAAGTACATATTTTATAACTCAAGTCTATCACACAACAACATTTTATTTAATTACTAGTCGTGCCCGGCATGCGTAGCAATGCTGTTTTTTAGGGTTCCGTACCCAAAGGGTAAAAACGGGACCCTATTACTAAGGCTCCGCTGTCCGTCTGTCCGTCTGTCTCCAGGCTGTATCTCATAAACCGTGATAGTTAGACAGTTGAAATTATCACAGATGATGTATTTCTAATGCCACTATAACAACAAAAACTAAAAAACAGAATAAAATAAATATTTTAGGGGGCTCCCGTACAACAAACATGTTTTTTTGCCGTTTTTATGGATAATGATACGGAACTCTTCGTGCGCGAGTCCGACTCGCACTTGGACGGTTTTTTTGGGTCATTCTCGTAAACTATCCCGGTTTTATCTACGCGCACATACAATCCGACAAACAGATTAACATATGTACATGTAATGCAACAAAAACCATTGGGATGTGTTGTGTTGTTCATTCTAAAGCCGCCTATAGCATTTTTTCAATGTTATCTTCAATGTACAGACTTTTTCCACTTTACGATTTTATTCAATGTGTAGACACGAGTAGAAGTTGACAGTTCTTTTGTAAAACGTATGCCTAACTATACGTATAACTAACCTATTACGATTCTAGATTGACAACTCAGAATGTATATCAGCGCATTGCAAGCACGCCTACCACCCAATACCACTGTTCCCCTGCGAAGATGAGACGCAAATGACCACTCAAGGCGATATATTAACTACTTCAGAAAAAGTGTGTAAACATGTTGACGTTTTTATTACCGATTATTATTTAATCAGTAATCAGTTAGATGATGTCACTTTCAAGCATATCTTTAGCTTACAAAATTTTCTCCGGCGATTTGAGACATCCCCATATTGGTATCCTAAAGATTTTTAATGAGTTTTACATACATACATACATAGCATCACGCCCGAAATCCCTAATGGGGTGGGCTGAGCCACAAGACTACTTGTGGCTAGGTTCGATTAATTAATTAATCCGAAGATGGTATGATGAACCGTATGGTGACAGGTGATCAGCCCTTCGCCCATACAGATAGTCCACCATGTTAGAGAGGACCCGTCCCTTAGTCGACTTTTACGATATGCCAGGATGATAAGCATCTGCACGCATTCTATGCTATTTCTTCACTCCCAGTGCAGCTGAGGAGATGAGCAATGAGGTTTACTCATCCCATAATTATAGCAGCGGCTCTGGCAAGGTTGACGCGAGGATAACTTAGCCCATCCTATCCCTCAGTGCGTCTTTCTACATGGGGTCAACTTATTCTCGTGTCAACCTGACTAGGGACGCATGTATGAGGAACAATGCTATTCAATATATTAATAATTAGCTTTTGCCCGCGACTTCATCCGCGTAGTACCAGCGGTAGCATGCCAGACACGGGGATAAGGTAAACATGTTTATCTCTCTATCTCTTTCGTCGGCACTAGTGTGAGAGAGACGCACTTCGAGATAAGACGGTTTAACTTATTCTTGTGTCAACCTCGATACGGCTGCTGGGCGAGTAAGTGTTGCTAGGCATCTTTATTCCTTTCTTTCTTACGTAATGACATGTAGATAAACCTGACAAGTAAAACAATATCTTAATACAAAATTACATCGAAAACGTTGGAGACGTTTGCGATAAACCAATTATATATATACTAGTGGACCCGCCACAGCTTCGCCCGCGGTATTTTCCATACAAAATGTACCACCCTTTTTTCATTAAAAAAAATTCCTCCTTAATGCATCTCTAGGGTACTGGAGGAATATCTGCTCCAAATTTTAAACCTCTAGGACCTCCCGTTTAGGCTGTGCGGTGTGTACAAGTGAGTCACGGTACTGTTTTATATGTATTGACAAGAATTACTCGCTTAAAATAATAACATATGCAAAAAAACACGTCGGCCCGTTGCCTCGTTCCTGCCTGAAAGAAGGTTAAACAAAATACACTTTCGCATTTATTATATTACTAAGGAAGTAAGGATAAGGATTTAATATTATAAGTATTTCTATCAATATCTCAACCGATTTATTACGTGTTAACGATGTCCCGGCAAACAATACAATAAGCGTTCAAATGGCATTCTTTTTAACCGACTTCAAAATAAAGGAGCTTCTCAATTCGGCTGTATTTTTTTAAAATATTTGTTACTTCAGAACTCCGTCATTAAATTTATAAACCGATTTTGAAAATTCTTTTTTTAATCGTTAGGGTAGGTATACCTCCAGTTTGGTCCCGTTGTAGTCAACGTCGAGTTATGATGAGAGGATCTATGAGGAATCGATGGAACTCTTCAAATATTATAAGCAAGCATAGAGCAATTTTTGTGTTTTCTGTAATAACTTAAGCAGTTACGTTCCAAAAGCATTATTTGGTGAAGTGGAACTGTTGATGAAGACTATAGATGATCACCGGAACTCCTAAGTGTTGAGTATTTCACGGTTGGCGATTAAATTGCTGTATAAAGTTCTGAAGCAACTTATACTGACGACGCGGATAGCCTAGTTGGTAGTGACCCTGCCTCCGACGCAAGCGTCCTGGGTTCGATCCCCGGTAAGGGCAAATATATTTGTGTGATGAGCACGAATGTTTGTTCCCGAGTCTTGGATGTTTCCTATGTATTAAAGTATTTATTTCTCTATATAAGTATTTATATCGTCGTCTAGTACTCATAACACAAGCCTTTATTTAGAGCTTACTTTGGGACTAGATCGATTTTTGTAAAGATTGTCCCCTGATATTTATTTTGATATTTATGTCTATGAAAATTCATGTAGTAAAATTGAAGAACCAGGAGAACTCCTCAACGATTGTCATCCTTGCACCGTGGATAGCAACAGTTTGTAAATGGTGATGAGCAATTGGCATTATGCTATTGTTACTTGATTTAGTAAATGTGTATCGTTAAATCACAGGATAATAAATAAAATGTAAAAAAAAAACTTACTTTTCAAAGGCTATTTGAAGTCGGTTTTTTTTTTATTTTATAAATCATATGATTATTTATACAGTTTAGGTAAGCATAAGCATTGCTGTTAGGAACAAATGAGTATAAAGTGACCGATTGCGTAATTGGCGGGGTTGATAGGATCAGAGAGGACTCAGGTCGGTCGTGCAGTGGGGTCGTGCTTGTCCGTCTATCGTCCATCGCTCCTGACGCTTCTTCAGATCGGCATTGTCGCTACAGGAATGTTTTGCTTGTTACCGTCTATCGTCCGTCGGGCATATATTACAGTGCCTGAGAAAAGATAATGTATGGTGTCTTTGGGTTAATAGCCTGATGCACATGTGAGATAAATGGTGTTTGCGTTTGGAAGTTGTTCAAAGAACAAAATAGTAGTTAGGATCTTAATACGTTTTTAATATTTACAGTAAAGAGAAACGTCTATTTGACACTGGTCAATGATATTGAGATATGTCTGTTGTCACCTTTTATACGTAAACTTCACAAAGGAAGATAAGAACATATCTAAAGTACTGGCTTTAATATCACTGAAACCAGTGTCGAATAGAGGACCAGTTGCGAGAATGGTAATGAGATAGACAAAGTGAGTTGCTGACAAAATAATAGGGATGTTTTCTGGAAAAAATCTAATTAGTCCGTCAGTTAGATTATCAAAAAATATTGAACACGTATTTTTTGCTTTATCGAATTAATCAAAATTGACAAAGATAACGCGCATCAAAGTTCGGGAGTGGGGGCTCATGACTTCACTTAATGGTAAAAAGTATGCAAAGTCGTGACGTCACGTGGAACTTCACCACAGTATATCTTCGTAATTTTTTGTTTATTTGACAAAGGAAAAAATACGTGTTCAATATTTTTTTTATAATGTAAATGACAGACTAATTAGAATTTTTCAGGATACACGCCTATTGTTATAGTAAAAGTTAAGTCTAGCGACTATCAAATTGGCTGTCAGCTCGGGTGTCTATTTTTTTTAAAATTAAGTATATTATTTAATTCGGGTTTCGTATAGGTACGTAGCCGATCAAGATAGCAAAAGTCAGCCCCGATGATTTATGATATCGAAGCAGAATCACTATGCAAAACTCTCACTTATTAAACACAAAACTAGATGGGCCTTCATCTATTGATAACATTGTCATAAACAAGCCGAACCGATTGCTTTGGCTCAGCTGAATCAAGCATTTTGAACTTTAAGCTTTTGTTCCTAAAGTTTTTATTTATTTAGATATTTTGCTAATTTTTCTTGGAATAGTCGTGGATCATCCCATCGGGGTCGTGCCAACGCGCCCTGGGCGCGGTTCCCAGCGGGTAGAAACCGAGATTTATTCGTGTACGTAATAACATATTTTTCATTCAATCGTGGAGTTATTGCAATGTTAGGATTAAGATTGATAGATTTCACCCAGATGGAACTTGCAACTAAAATTAATTACTACAAAATTGTAAATAAATTAATTACTAATTTTCTTGGCCGCTTAATTTAAAAATAGCAACCAATTTCGTTGCGTGGTGATTTTCAGGAATGGTTTGTTTATCGACCGAGCGAGCGAAGCGTCTCTGTTTCAGCTTGGGAAAAAATGCTTTCGTATGTCCAGCGGATGTCCGTCGGCTGTCCGTCTGTCCATTTGTTCTCGTCTATAGATCGCAGTTCTCAACTGATTCTCGTGAAATTTTGTGAGCAGGTTCGATAGTTATATATATTGTCGATTCAGTTTTTCAAAAAATTTCATTATGGCGGAGATATGGGGGTTTTTGCAATTACAAACTTATTTGCGGTGTTGGTAAACTGACCCCACCTATATCGATGTATGGGGATATCAGTTTTCCAACGGCAAAGATAAGTTTGTCGCGAGGTCTACAGCTACAGTTTACGAAGCCACTAGTAATAATTATGCTAGACTTATAGCCGAATTCAGAAAAGCCACTCAAATTGAGCTTTTCTATAAAGTGACGTTTCAGTGACGTTTCTGTATAGGTTGACAACTAGTTGAGGGACATTTAACTATTTAATATCTAATCAAATGCTTAAGTGGCGTTTCTGAATTCGACCATGTTACTTTAATTTGTTGCATGTCTTCTATATTTATTTTATTTGTATTTACAAAGCCATAGTTGCACGATCCTACAATATTCTTATTTTATGAATATTTAATACGCTTGCGTGTTATGTCGGTAAGAGCGTATCGAGAGCAAAAGTATGAAGGCGCTGAAGAGCATCGGTAACTTTACTATACAAGTTGCATAATTTGATTCAAACAATTAAGACGAGCTCATCCTTACGCAATAAGCAGGTCATCTACAAATAATCACAGTTCGATGAACCTGAGGAATGTATTACTTTTGTTCTACGATTGCTAAAATCTTGCTATTTTTGATATGTACATATTTAAATGTTCTTTTGTTTGTTATAACAATACTTTATTACGTTTTGATAAGCATTATTTGCCGGATGGGATGCCGGAAAGTGTGAAGGCTTCGCCACTACCTTCTGATATCGCTTATGCGATAAAAGTTAAAGTGATTGTTTACTTATTTCAAGTTAATGTAAACCTTGTTTGTTAAATAAAATGAGGTTACCGACTCGTTAAGCGTTAGTTGATGCTTAATTAACGAATTAAGATAGTAATCTCTCTAGGTTAAGACCGTGTACAGTTTCTGTGTGCGATATGGATTTGGGTTAGGTATCGCGCGCTCGGTATCGACGGCGGTCTGGTTTTGTAAGCATTTTATAGATTAAACGCTTGTCTGGCATTGCAGTGATGAGTTTTTGAAAGTAGCTAATAGACAAAGGGAACATTTTACGTATTCCCATGACTTTGATATCAACTGACAAAATAATTTATATTTTGGTTCGCCCTCTCTCATACCACCAATAGGTAGTCATAGGACTGTTACAAATTTTATTGTGTTAAGGGGATTTACAGTTTTATTTGCACATAGTAGATAAGCCATGGCTGCTTGTTATCATTGATCAAAAGCCTTGAGTATTAATACCAAATATCAATACACAATCATAAAATACCAAGTATCATGCTCTTGACACCCCCATGAGTTTAAATCCAATGCCAAACGTAAGCACCAGCGTTTTCCGTTAGCGCCAGCGTACGGTAGCAAGGTTAATATGGGGACAACCTAACCCCGTTTTAGGTATATCTCTGACTATCTCTTTCGTCGGCACTAGTGTGAGAGAGACGCAATTAGAGATATGATACGGTTTTAACTCATCCTCGTGTCAACTTTGCTAGGGCCACTGGATAGCCATGTCGCGTCATCTTGTGTTGATTTTAGGGTCGTGAAGACCATTCATCGAAGTTTCGGGTGTTTATTATAATAGTAAATAATAAAGTCTTGGACACTAACACACATTGACGCAGTCCGAAACTAAGATTCCCTTTGGTGAGATACAAATACTTTTATAGATAACTCCATAATATATATATATATATATGCTAAACATCCATAACTCGGGTACAAGCCTTCGTGCTCATCATACAAAGTTGCCCCTAGCGGGATACCGAACCTACCACTGCACCATCGATCCAGTCAGTTATTAGGGTTCCGTACCCAAAGAGTAAAAACGGGACCCTATTACTAAGGCTCCGCTGTCCGTCTGTCCGTTTGTCCTTCCGTCTGTCACCAGGCTGTATCTCATGAACCGTGATAGTTAGACAGTTGAAATTTTCACAGATGATGTATTTCTGTTTCCCGTATAACAAAAAATACTAAAAAAAACAGAAACAAATAAATATTTAAGGGGGCTTCCATACAACAAACGTGTTGTTTTTTTTTTTGCTTGATTATAGATAATGGTGCGGAACTCTTCGTGCGCGAGTCCGACTCGCACTTGGCCGGTTTTTTTTAAACTTTTCCACAAATCTTAAATAGGCTCTACCCGTTCTAGTGCGAAAAATGGAGCCATCTGGAACTCAGTGATTTATAAAGGCGTACCTTTACAGCCCTGTTCTAAAACTTGGCGCGTGGTGACCGATCTGGTGCAGTTGGTGCAGCTGTCGGTGGCGGCAACGGCGCTCGCGCTGTACTACCTCATCTACTGCTACATGCAGCTGGTCTACTGTACGCTGCGCTCGGTGCTCTACTTCCACCACGCCGACGGGTCAGTATTAACACCAGTACACAGATTCCCTGCAGACTCTGTGTAGTGACACGGGGATAAGTTAAACCCGTTCATCTCTCTGATTGTTTCGTCAGCACTAGTGTGAGACGCACTTAGAGATAAGAAAGTTTAAATTATCCTTGTGTCAACCTTACTAGGGCCGCAGCGCCACCCCATATAGTTATAGTTATAGTTCATGCGGGCTGGGTTTCCGCAACTCGACGTCTCTTAACCCTTTCGGCGCGAGCATGTGATAGCGCGCTGCAATCCACCCGCGCGACCGCCTCATAGCGCGCTGCAATGCCTCTGCGCGAACGACTTCCAGCGCGGTGCAACGTGCCCGCGCGCACATACATAATTTTCTGTTCTAAAAGCCATGATGCACCCTGTGCATCATTGCGCGCTACGGTACCGCACGCATTTCGCTGCCGCGAGCAACAAGAGAATGAATGGTGTCATGCGCAATTTATAATAACCAGTTAGGTACAAAATGTTTATTTTGGATGAAATAAAAAACAATGGGTAAACAGTCTAATTGAATTAATTTGACAATAACATTGGAAAATTTAATTAATTAATCCAAGTAGTTACCTAGCGGCATTGGTATATCGCTGATATCGGTCGGCAGTTGACCATTTGATAAAACGGCAACTATCAGGTCCATGAGGTGAGCAGGGTCATCCGTGGTGGAAGGCGCATAATCGGACTCCATTATGAAAGCCGGGTCAATCGTAGAGTTAGCAGAGTTCGAGTACATAGAGAAAGCCGGGTCCATCGTTCTACGTACAGTATTCGGGTCCATAAAGATAGCCGGGTCAGTGGTTAAAGATTCACAATCACAATCGATTATCACTCACAAGACGCAAGGAGACAAACGCACAGTCACAGGCATAAACTAAGACTGTACGTATTTAATATGAATTACCCACCCTTTGTCTTCCCAGCTCAGCACGGCGACATTCGTGATTGGTCGCCTGCATTTCGTGAAAGTTTTCTTAACAATAGAAAAGATAAGAAAATAATAATTAGCGTATGTCTCTAAGGAATGCAAGGTCACGGGACATGACAGGTCGCCGCCAGGTAGCTGAACGAGATAAGTAGCGTGATAAACCATTTCTTAGTCAAGTCAAGTGTACCGCCACTTTCTAGACTATACAAAAACGACTATTTGCTAAATTTATTCGCTGAGTAATATTTGTATCTACTATTGTATTTATCGCCGAAATATTGAATGTTTATATACATTACTTTAAAAAATTACAAATGAATGACTAACGTCAACGCCGCATGACACCGTCCAATGTGATTCACTGTTGCTTACTTAAGAAAAATGTACTTTCGTTCATGCGCAATAAAGTCTAATATTATACGACAAATACGGTACTTGTTGCATTTTAAAATTGCATGGTAATAAATGCGGTACGCTCTGGCGCAATGATGCACCGTGGTTATCATGACATTTTTAAGTGAAAATCTAAATATATAGATGATTAAATTAAATTAAAATGTACAATGATGACTACGCTAACGGTTTATCAAATAAATAAGAAAAATTTCTTACTTAATACGAGTAATATCGATTGTTAAAGTTCAAAGTAATTTTTCTCTGAAAATACAAAGGAAGAAAAAAATATATATATGACACTCAATTATTTATAGTCTCAATAATCTTAATCAACCTAAAAACTGTTCCAATTTGGACAAAATACTATGTTGTCATCAATCTTTGTCATGAAGCACATGTGCATCATGCGCGCCCAAGGGGCTGCAATCCCATGAAGCACATGTGCATCATGCGCGTGCGCGGGGCTGCAATCCCATGATGCACATGTGCATCATGCGCGTGCGCGAGGCTGCAATCCCATGATGCACATGTGCATCATGCGCGCCGAAAGGGTTAATCGCGCCTGTTTTTCGGTGTGTGGGTTGGCATCACTACTCATGCCAGCCCAGCTCCTGCAGGAAGCCTAGCAGACCCTTTATGTTGCCGACGACTTCCAGGAGCGACCTCGGGTTCCCCAGGTGTGTTGCCCGGTAGTTAGCCACGCCGGGACATTCCAGGAGGACGTGGGTGGCTGTCTCTTCTGCCTCCATGCAGGCTCTGCACAAAGGGCTGTCTGTAACATGTAGATTAAATAGGTGTTTGTTTAAAAGAGTTTACAACTCCTGTCAAAAGACGGATTTGGGGCCTCTTCAGCTTCAGCGCCACCCCATTTCCGCACGGAACTAAAACTCAAATGCAAATAGGTGTAGCTTGTTGCACAAAATATGACGGTGAAGTGAAGTATACCTATGGGGAACTAGCACTCGCAGATATCTAACAGTGCCTATGTTCGAGGACGTCCAAGCGATATTGTTGCGGCTCGCGGGCGAGACTCGCATCCCACTCTTACGCATTACGCATCGTGCGGGGGAGTGGGATGGGACTCTCGCCAGCGCATTGCTACAATATCGCTTGGATGTTCCCTAATAGAGGCGCTGATGTCGAAAACTAAACCACTTAAGACCACTACTAACTATTATTTACATTTAAATATTCAGGGGTGCGAGTTTCCCTTATATCAGCCTGTGGATGGCCACCCAAGCTTAAGTATTAATAAAAAAAAATGCTCTCTTAGGTGCGAAACACTTTTTTAAGTGCCCTTTTTATTTTCTAGGTTAGTTGTCTTAAAAAAAGGTAGGTTTTGTCCGTTCCCAGGACTCAAGCTATCTGCATACCAAATTACAACAAAATCGGTTCAGCGGTGTAGGCGTGAAAACGCAACAGATAAGATAGTGTTACTCTCTTATTTATAATATAAATATGGATGACAAGGCAATTAATATATTAAAATTAAATATTGTTTGAATGTTCTGCGCGATCCTTTCACGTAAAATCATCCCTCAATCTTACGTTGATGCTAGATAAAGTCAAATCAAGGGATTAATTTATAATTTCAGGCCAATGAAGATCACGATAGGGGTAGTGAGTGTGACGTCACTGGTGGTTGCGGCCAATGTGCTCATGCGCATACAAAGATTGTTCGCGATATTTACCTAAGCGATGAGGAAACCAAGGTTTTAGCGACGGCCGAATATGTTTATGTTGCGGCAAAAAGTTTAAATTTATTAAATTACTGTAAACCGATTGTTCTCGTTTTCGTTTCACCCCGAGCTAGGGATAATCAAATCAAATTCATTTATTTCATGTTACACTGACACATTATGTTGTTAGTGTTACAAATAATGTAAAGGGTTAGTTAAAATTAAATAATAATTTATAATTAATTTGATCTGTAATAATTAATTAATTTGATCATAGCCCAGCGTATCACCACATCGTGACACTGGTGGGGGCATGTAGTTCCCTACAGTGCGTCATATAGACACAGTCCACCGTGCCTGCGATCATACTCAGGGTGGTGTTGGGGCCGGCGCGCACCCGGCGCACCAGGGATGCACTGCGCTTGCGCATGGCCGCGTAAAAACAATCGACTCGGGGCTATGCGAACATCCCAGATGCGCTACAGAAGCGAGGCAGCCCCATCGACACCCGGAACGCATTATTATATTGGACCCGGAGGGCCCCATAGGCCCGTTGCGAATACTGCACCCACAAGCTGCACGTATAGAGCGAGGAGCAATAGGCTCTAAACAGCGTAATCTTGGCCGCCCTCGAGCACCATGAAAACCTGCGCGCGATCATATTCGCCCGTACCGATAAGGCACTCCGTTCCCTCTCCATGTCCATTATTGTCTTTGAGGTCCTAGACATTTTGTGATGAAGAGTCCAGGGACGAATAATTTTTTTTTGTATATACTTTGTCGTAACCGTTAAGGCATCCGAAAAAATGTCTGTCACTGTTTTTTCCCTGAACTCTTCATATTTTTTTAAGTATGTAGTTTCATTTCGCCGTATCGAATTGGACGTCCAGCCACTTTTATAGACTGAGACGATAAGAGCTAAGGATGAAATTTCGTGCAATAACATGGTTTGATTTCAAACTGATGTGTATTGTTTGGAAATTGAACCCTGTTACCTAATGCATAACGAGATGATTAGATAGATCGGAAAAGAAAAACCCCTGATGCCGTAATTATTTCAGGTAAGGTAAGGCAAGGTTCATTTTTGAACTGTGAATGTTTAATCGTATTAGAGCTTTTTTCAAATTCGATTCGAGCGATTCATTGTGGACTTGTGTCAGTTCCAAGGGTCATCTTCATACTGGTTTATTATAGGTAAAAAGAAGTAGCACGGAGTTACACTAACTGCACTAACGGGGTAGTTAATTATGAATTTCACTAATTGCTTCGAGCCTGCCATTAACTTTCAATAAGCGAATTAACCGTAACGGCTCAAACACCTGGAGTTTTGCTTTAGGAAGCGATTAAGGCGTTCGCTTTTGTCCAAAGCCAAGCATTTCGCGGATCAAGAGCTGCGCAAGAGGCTGCGACCATTCAACAACCAGCCGCCGAGACGCGCGAACGCTGACGTTCTATTGTGTGTAAAATTTCCCGCGCGCCTGAAATTTTTCCGAACGGGTTATTAATTTGAATTTCGTTATTTTAACTGATAAGTTGCTTTTTTGTTCTTTAATTGTGCTTTAGTGGCGATAAATGACAGTTGGATGAGAAGTGAGGACCGCTTAGTGAGTGCAAAATGGTGTTAAGTGTGAGGTAAGTGGAGTATGGAGACAATTTTGGTTTTAGTGTCAGGTCACCCAGCTAGATTTAAAGCCCAGTTATATTTTATAAACAGTGTAGGTATCTTAACACTTGTACAGGCTTAAGCACCCAGGTATTTATTTATTTATTAGCCTAATATCATTTAAACGGCATGACCATGTACACCAAAGCGCCGCAAAAATTCACACAAGGACATAGAAAATAAACAATGAACATAGATACAACAAATAAAACAATAACTAAACAGCTACACTTCCATCCATCGCCTCGCAATATCTCATACACTCTCGACATATATTCACCCATCGACTTGCATGGTAGCATGGTATGGTGTTGTATGGTAACTTAAGTGACTTAGCTGGGGTTTAATCTTGCCAGTGGTAGGTAATTTGAAGAGGATTCCACTGGTACGATAATGTAATGTCTGGTACGAACTTATTAAAATGTTGAGCATTTCCGCCGCTGCGATAAATTCTAAGCAGACTATCTCAATACGGAGTATACATATGCGGATACAACATTATTATCATAGAAACTCCTTATCATTTCAGTAAGAGGCACCGTAAAGCTTCAATTTAATCAGCGGTCGGTTATTATCATACACAGCAAGCAGTAGTCAGCAGTTCAAAGGTTTTTATAGTGATTAGGATTAACAAATACCCTGAGCAGTTGTCCAGTTGGTTATTTATTTTAGGACATGTTTAAACTTTATTCAGTTCGAGATCGAAATTATTTTTGGACTACTATATATTAGTTAGTAGTTCGAAAGATTGAGAAGTGTCACTATATAGGAAAGTTGAATTACGCTTAAGGTATCGCTTAAAAGATTCGTTCTTTAAAAACTTTTCATTGCTA
This sequence comes from Tortricodes alternella, assembly GCA_947859335.1. Lineage (NCBI taxonomy): Eukaryota > Metazoa > Arthropoda > Insecta > Lepidoptera > Tortricidae > Tortricodes > Tortricodes alternella. The sequence continues at coordinate 14,338,989 of OX401968.1, forward strand.
AAAAGTATCATATGTAATCACAAATCTAGAAAATAGTTTAATAATTATTGGTTCACCAACAAAAGCTTAGTTGTATAGCTGTAGCATAAAATTGAAGAAAAGGTTGCGTAGTTGCTTCCAAAGCCATGTAAGTATAGGCACAAAATTTAATCTTAGTTCACCGATTGGATGGTTCATAAATACCTATACACAATTCTAGAAACAATACAAATTATGATCAAAGTTCATTACTACATTCTATACGCATCGACGTCTATAGGTACCCTACATTTCCGAACAAACGGAGGATTGACAACGTAACAACGTCATTCGTCATCAAATTTTTCAGGTCAACTTCCGAGTCAATCAATAAATTCACGAACCTTCAGTTCTTTTGACCACAAACAATCAATAATGATTCACCACACGGCACAGAATAATGTTTGCAAAACTAGTTCTGTGACCCCGCTACGCTTGATCGCAATAAATAGCATTTCTATTGCCCTCACTTCCAAATACAACAATTTCTCGTGGCGAGATTACGCCGAATTTGCTCCGTGGCGACCTCAAATAAACTCATTTATTTTGTAAAGACAGACAGTAGTTCACAATAACATTGATTCGGTTGTTTAGCTATGCCTGTCGTAGAGGTGTTTTGCCTAATTCACATCAAAAATGGGACAGCTTGATTAATACGTGTTTCACCAGGCTAAGGTTCTGTTATTTCACCGTAGCTTCATTTATTTTCGTTTGGTGTATAATGCTCGTCTTAAAAAGTACTAACAATAGCTTCTGCTCGTGACTTCGGTCGCATGGGACTCGGTTATTTATTGATTAAATACAATTATCGCAGGGTACCAAATCGCTTATAGTTATTCCCTATATATATATTTTATACACCCCTGTAATACAGGTAACAAAACAAAAAAAAAAATCATTTTTTTATATATATAAAAAGACAGATGAGAAGTAATACGAGCATTACACACAATACTAACAGAGCTTTTATTTGAGTAGCTGACGTAACGTCTAAACCCTTTTCACTTTATACTATATTTGTATATCTTGATATATACAAGGAATTGCTTCGTTTCAGTATTATAGGTGATTCTGAAACGGAGCGTAGCCGAACTGACCAACCAGAATGTCATTGAAATAATATTAATAATATGTTGGACACTAGCACACATTGATTTAGTCTCAATCTAGGATTCTCATGTGTCCCATACACATAGCAGACAACGATATGAATACTTATATAGGTATGTATATAATTTACATACATATATATACTGAACAACTATGACTTGGATAGACACATTCGTGTACTTCACACAATTTTTGCCCCGAGCAGGACTTGAACCCGGGACCTTTGGTATATACGGCAGTTGGACAACCATTGCCCTATCAAAATAAGAATATAAAATATTTATTTTATATCGATATATTTCATGCATGATCGCTCAGATCCACTCCGCTTCGCTACAGTTGGGACGCATCCTCCGATCTCCAAGACGCATACGCATTCTGACCGTAAGCCACGCGCGTTTACGCTAAAGCGTGCATGTTGTTAGCCCGTAATAGAGATGAGGTGCGAAGAGCCCGCGATGTCACCCGAGGCGTAGTGTAACGGCGCGTACGCATGGCCGCGTGCGCACGTATAGCGCCACGGAAACAAGTTACGCGTCTAGGTCCTTATAGCGTTAACATAAACGTTATTATTGCTTGTACCATGTATCTTGTAAAAGTGGTACTGCAGGGACGGCGTCATTTAGGAGGGCACCTTATGAAAACCATTAGAATGTTCGATTTTGCCTGTGTCCAGCATTAGGACGTGTACCAACTAACATATGTACCATGACTGCACTATGAAGGTTATATACTAATATTATAAATGCGAAAGTTTGTGCGCGTGTGTGTCAGTTAGTATGTTTCTTACTCTTTCACGCTTCAACGGCCGGATGGCCGTAATTTGGAATGGAAATTACTTATACCGTGGATCACACATAGGCTACATTTTATCCCGGAAAACTAATAAGTTCCCGAGGGAATATCTATAACCAAATTCGTCTGAGCAAAGTCGCGGGTAGTAAGGTCTCACTCAATAAGTAGTAGTTTTGTCTTGGAATTCCTCTATAAAGCTCTGGTTATAACGCTCGCAGTTAACAAAACTGTATTTTGCATCACACTAGTTCGTAATTTGCAGGATTACATTTTGGAAAACTGTGAACGTCAAGTTAGCTTACCCGTCAAATATATCAAGGATCTGATGATTCCAAAGAGTAATACATACATAGTACCAAATTAGTACCTAGTACAACAAAAGTACCTTTGTAATTTTTGAGATAATGAGCCTTGGTAAACTGGTACATTAACTTGATGTCTATCTGGCGTACCTAATAGTCTAGATCTCCAGAACAGAGGTCTCCCAAAACTGCTTCATATCCCAAAAAAATGGAAACTAAATACCCTTGGCTCGTGAAGAAGAAACAGATATTTCATAATAATTACGGTTTTTTTTTAAAATCTATATTGGCTTTGCGTTTGATCTCAGCCTCACCTGATGTTAAGTGACGACGAGGTCGAAGCTGGTACATGCACGCGGTGATATTATGCACCGTGAAGCTGACGTACCCGGCCGAGATCATACAGAAAATGTATCACTATTTATTATAAGTGTTAAAGTGTTTTCGTGCGCGAAAATATCGTTTTGTGCAAAGGCCTTTAATTTTTTTTTCATCCGTAATATTTTGGAAGATATCTCAGCACTCACAATAACAGACTAGTCTCAGTTAAATCCTACTGAACAGGTAAAGAAAAAACATCTGTTCCTATCATGCGTCGGCTCATTCTCGTATGATTGAGGGGTATGCATATGCACGTTACATAACGCTCGCACTTGCCACGGCCTAGTTTCGGCTAGGAAGCGGTAATGAGGCCGGCGCAGGCGCAGGAAGCGGTGCAAGGCCGAAATGTGCGCCGGATTTGATGCCACTTGAGGGTTACCGTTGGGAAACAATTCATACAATATTTCAACCAAAAATATCACCGCCATCAAATGTCGAATAAAAAATAGCTAGTTTTATTTTCAGAGTAGAATAAATTTTAACATATTTATTTTGTCCAAGGGCTGACTTTTAAAGAATGGCTCCTAAAATTCGTGTTGGGAGATAGTTGAAATAATGATGGTTAGGTTACTTTCTTCCTTGAGCCGCAGCCGGCTGGACATTGAGAGAACCCTTTATTATCGCGTTAAAGTATGTGACTTAATGTGATACACAGCTCTCCATTGTATATATCTACGTTGTTTTATTCCCAGTCAAAATTTGAAATTCTAAAAAATCTGAAAAATATCTTTAATGAAAGCTTATATAACGAAGTTAAAGGAAAACTATCACGACTAAGAAGGCACACACACAAGAAAGTTTATACCTACCGAAAATCATCGAAAATAGAACCGAATAATTTTGAATCAGTTTGAAGCAGGAGCAGGGAGAAGATGGCTGAGATACGGGTCAAACTTGTGCACGGGTGCTGTCCGTAGGGTCCGGACGGTTCATGCTCGCATGACCAATTGAGTTTATTAGTTTCGATTTTTTTAGTTCTGTGTTATATCTTAATCTGACTAGAGATACTTCATAGTGTTCTCTATATTGTATTTCAGTGTTTTTCAACCTTTTTGCGTACGCAACCCCTTTACAAGTAAATAAAATCTGGCGACCCCCATGAGTCCCATAATCGTTGTAATACTATGACAGTGGTTTCAACGACGAGGTATTTAAAACCTGAATTGCATCGTGACCCCCTGAGCAAGAGCGACCCCCAGCGGCCCTAACACGCAAGACACAAAGATACATTAAACCCGTTTATCTCTATGACTATCTCTTTCGTCGGCACTAGTGTGAGAGAGACGCACTTAGAGATAAGACGGTTTAATTTATCCATGTGTCTTGCATGTTAGGGCCGCTGAGCAAGAGCTTGGGGTCGCGATACAGGTTAAAAAACACTGTATTTTATAGGTTTTCATGTTGATTGATTATTCAACAAACGATTCTATTTTTATTGGGTTTAATAATTATGATTTATTGCTCTATTACCTCGTACTGTTTCTATGTATTTTAGTTTTTATGATATAAAATCAATGTTTGACTCGAAAAAATGACTTTCTGTTGAGTTTCTTGCATGTGTGTTATCTTTATTATTTAATTTTTTTTTTTTTGGGGGGCATCAACAGCGATATATTTCACAAGGTCCATAAATAAGTACATTTCATTAAGACAATGACAGATGTCCAGAAAAATATTGTGCATAAAAACATATTACACACATAGGCACTATTAAAATATTAAAAGAGAAGATTGTTTTTCTCAATAATGATGACCCTGGCCGAAGCGCTGGTCAATTCCACCTTTTTAATTTATTCTGACCGCATTTGCCCTATACCATAAGCTCATTAAAAGTTAACCTTTAAACCAATTAAATTCAACCACAGAACGTTTTGGCTGCCTGTTTTTCTGGTGTTGTGTTCTTCTACAATAAAACTGAAATCATATCTAACATCTCGAGCATTCATAACTGTATCGCCAAAACTGAACGATTTGCCTGTCATAAGTAAAACGGTGTGACGCGTTCATCATGTAATAGCCCTGAGATATACCTATACACACGTGCAGGCCGTTTAAAGTCACCGTTACAATTTCGGTATCAGTATTCATTTGTTTACGCGTTTTTTGTTTTATAGGGTTTTATAGGGTACAAGAATAATTGTCTATTCTTATCGTTAGCGGGACGACAGTTAAAATATATTATCTTTTGGGGATGAGCGCTGACTGCTGAAATACAGGTTCCCACCTAGTTTAGCAGTGGTCGCTAAACATAATTAATGAGTTCATGCTAGCTTATCAAATAGTGTAAGAAAAATGTTTTGCTCTTTTATATGGTGAATAAATTATTATTATATTATATTAAATTATACTTTGTCCTAGGGCATTTTTCATATATTACACGTTACACGTTCTCTGAAAAACGCGTGATGAAATCAAAAGTTGTATTGTAAATCGCTTTTTAACACTCTTGTAGGATTAGCTCCTGGAAGAACGCAACGTATTGCTTATTTTTTTTTTCAGGCAGGGTTTCCTGAAGCATATTTTACTTAATCTAAAAATATTAGTGTTTTCTTTAATTTTATCTTTTAATTTACGAGAGAAAACAATAATATTATTAGATTAATTGCTTTGCGAAATGGCTTCAGGCGTTGTAGATTTTACATGGTTCTATACCGATGGGATGGCAACACCTCATAACTAACAAATGACGAACTTCCATACAAACTTTCATCCCCTATTTAACCATACCTTATGGGATGAATTTTCACAAATTCTTTCTCAGTGCTGCTACGATAAATAAGGAACTCTTATGCGAAATTTGATGCTTCTACATACACCACTTTAGGCTGTGCATTGTCTGTCAGTCAATGTACTTAGTTTTATTAAGTAGAAAGATAACAAGCAGAGTCATACAAAAGACATCAACGCGTTACTGGCGAATTTCATATTAAATTGTCCTATAATCAATTTAAAATATTATTTATTATATTATTACTAGTATCAAAAAAGTGTGACCCAGAAGATTATATGTCATAAGACCGGAATCTATGTTATTAAGTACAAATTCCTGGTTAAGGGGCGAATATTTGATATTTTTTCCTCTGAGAAAGCTGATTAGTTGCATGTTGCATAAACTTTGGAAATAATTATAATGCGTAGTAGTATAGTGGAGATTAATTTTTTCTGTAGATGTGGTAGTTATCTTTCATCAGCGTGTCTTGGAGGATAATGCCTGAATTTACTCAGCTCTTAAAAACATTGTTCTGTCCAATTGCAAAACTCGGCATGTCACTTGATGCACGGATAACGGCTTCATTTCGATCACGAATCTGAATAGCGATTATAACTGAGCTAACGATATCGGAATCGGGCACAATCGTTTACAATCGGTAACAATCGGTTACGTTCGGTTACGATTAATTGTGACGCTCGTCACGCGCGGTCATAGTTCAGATGTAACCTCCACGATATTTGGAGGAATTGGATGCAATTTTAGTTTTGATCTGCGGTAGGTAAGTCTCTTAACCGTAGTTAGGGGATAATGTCCTTTTTAATTCGGTTTTTTTTGCTTAAAATAAAAATAGAAACGGTGAATAAAGACCGACTGGCATTTTTACAAAGTAGGCACTTTTTATTTCAATTACTTGTTTTTTTTTTCTTTTTCATTAATTTATTCTATATTTTTAAAATACGTGTAGTATTGATTCTCGTCAATGTTTAACAAGCAAGATACGTCTTCTCATTTTATATTTTTAACTAGTGGACCCGCCACAGCTTCGCCCGCGGTATTTTGCATACAATCTTTATCACCTCCTTTCACCCCTTTAGGGATGGAATTTCAAAAAATTCCTTCTTAGTGCACCTCTAGGGTACTCGAGGAATATTTCCTCCAAATTTGAAACCTCTAGGACCACCCGTTTAGGCTGTGCGTTGTCTATAAGTGAGTCACGGCACTGTTTTATATGTATGGATGATTGATGATTGACGTAAGCAGATGAATTTTCTAAGCGTAGACTTGACAAGAACACAATATTTCTCTTTATTAGAACTAAAGGTGGATAAACTGGATCTCAATTCTATATAGTATGGCTTTACTTTGTCTTTATTTAACTTCGTGAAGTTTACATTGAAAGGAAAATGATAAAAACAGGGACGTTTCGTTACCATGTTAAGGATCGGTTTCTGTATCACTTTCACCAATGTCGAATACAGGCAGATAGATGACCGTTGCCTAATTTATGGGAGCCTTAATGCGTTAGCCTAAATACTGATGACTAGCCTGGCTTGGCTTCATCAGGCTATGATTAGGAAAAAAGGAGAGCCAGATCTTTTTACCCTTGACCGTTTGCTTTGTTTAAAATTGTATTACAAAACCGTTTTTGTTTATTAAAATCACTCTAACATTTTTCGGTCAACGATTTACAAACCAAACTTGTCCGGTCGCGCGGCACGTCAAGGCAGGTGGCACTTCGAGACGTGACCCAAGTTCGGTAAGCCACTGATATAATTGAGACAACTGCTATTTACGCAAGCCAATGATTCGCTGTCTCGCCTCCAGTAATCAATTTCTTGAATAAAGGATACTCAGGTTACGCTCCGACGGAGACAGCGCAAAGGTTACTGACTCCACAGGGAAACGAGATACCATTTAAATTGAATTTAAATTTATAATTATTAACTTAATGTAAATAACTGTAAGCTTCCTTGCAATTGTTTTGCTTTTGATGAAATCCACGGCGGCAGCTTATATTGGCGTTTGTGAATTCCATTGTGTTGCGAGGTATCTTTGATTACCTTTACCCCACAATAGTACTTAACTTTACATAATTACTTGATGAGTCAGTAAAATGCATAAATAATCAACAGTACAAATCCACGATAGCTGTTATAAAACCGACCTCCTATTTGAATAGAAATTCGGTCTTTAAAGGCAGGATTTTTAGACGCTGCGTAATCTTAGAACACGAATTTTAGAGCATGACGGAACGATGACGTTAATCACAGCGTAAATTGAGGTTTAATGAAGTTTTACTAATAGGGTAATATCGAAATAAAAGTAGATCGAATAAAGTATGAGTAGCATCATGCACTGTAAATTGATATTTGGCAAACGTTGACTTTCCTTATCGTTTTTAATTTTTCTCACAATGTTCAAATATCGGAAACCAAGGAATCGGATCGTATCTAAGACCTCTTGAATGTTTAAATACGATTAAATACTAACTCGCAAAAATATGATTTGTGCCTGGAGATCGAAAGACCCAAAATAAATAGTGCGCTAGAGAGGCCTCTATCACACTATTTATTTCCAAGAACTAGAATCAAACTGTGATCGTCAAGATGATTACTGTTCCTAAATGGGCTGGCTCGACTGGGGTAGTACCAAGCTTTCACAGCACACGGGCGTAAACACGTCGCTCCATTGCGTTGCGTACGGTAAGTGAATCCGATGCCCATCCCTACATCCCCCATCCTCCTCTCCTTCAAGCCCAGACTGGCGCCTATGGTGTTGGTTGTAGTAAATATCCAGGTGGTGACCACTTTTCATCACTAGGGCCATCTGCCTGATTTCCTGTCGATGGCAATATAAAGAGACTATTTATAATCGCACACTAAAGACATGGTCCTTGTCGCCCCTCAAAGTGACGTAGCTATATGTGTGAGATTAAACATATAATAAATAAAAAAATATATCTTTATTCAGACCGATTTGATCCATGTTGTGTTAGTTACAGATAGAGACTTATATGCTATGTTAGTAAAAAGTAAAAAGTTATACATTATTTAGAACATAAGTACATTGCTTATTTGGCCCAGTAAAGGTAGTAGGTCTCTGATTAATATCATATATTTTTGAAGGCGACTGTACAACATTAAAATCCCCGTAACGAAGGGTTTTCCGCACGAACTACATCTAACGGCGATTTCTGTGGAAAACAATTAAGGGGCTACATCGAAAAAAAGCGGCATGGTTCGATTATGGCTACGCGAGCTAGCCAAGACAAAGGAGTCCAATTTTAATGTATATTTATTTCGACTAAAATCAACAATCTGTGCGTGCAGGTAGTTTCAGTAGAGGCTTTCTCCGAATCGGTCGTAGATTCGACTTTCATAAATGCCAAAATGAAACAAGGAAAATTTACTTCCGATTCTACTTTGAGGATATTTGGCGGAGAAGTATTTTAGAGACGGTCAAAGTAGCGAGTTATAACTAGTTCACCATATTTACTCAACATCTTACGGCTCCGCTAACCACATCCGAGGCAGTGGGGAGCAATCCCATCGACTTCCAGTAATTGTTGTAGATGATATTGATTCATTCTCGGCCCTGTCATTACCCCGCCATGCCTTCTGACCCGCGATTACCTACAGAAGCTACGAGTTTAAAATGTTATACTCCTTTCGAAAAGGGCGTACCCGCTATAAAATTGCAATAGCAAATTCAACCTTCAACCTTTGAGAATACAGGCGCAGCTGCTATTGAACTGCTGAAATATATGTCTTTTTATCTTTCGAAAAAATTTAGTAGTTACTAGCACGATTGCGGGGGTTTACGGAAGAAATGTTTGTATGATTTTGAAAAACGTTTCTTATCATTATGTTTTTGTTCTAGGTTGCTCGTGGTGTGCAGTTTTCTTCTAGTCATTAGGGTGAGTAGACATTTAGCCATTTAAAAAATCTTCTTGGTTGATTAGTATGATTTTAATATAATTGAGTAGGTATTGTAATTAATAAAATAAGGCTTGATTTTCTTCAAAACAATTTCGTAATTTATATCCAAAGTAGTTCGAGCAGCTTTCGGTATGGAACACAATATTCAGCTATTCAAATCATGAGCAGATTTTGTAATGTTTATTTTGTTTCCAGCAAGCACATTCAGCGGTGGCCCATGACGACTCGGCAGAGTCTTCCACGGAGATCTCGGTGGTGTCAGTTAGTTCGTCCAGCTCCAGCGAGCTCCACGAGGGGTCAGGAGACGACCCTGAGCCTATACTTGTCACTATTCCAAAGGTATATAAGGTCAATTATTCTTACTGGGTGTAAAACTAATAACAATAATCGAAGAAGCTGAGAAATATTTGCAAGACAAATTCAGACTGCAGTTTCTTGGGGTTCACCTACTACGTTTGTTATTATGAGGTCTCCTTGGATGTATTGTCCAAGGCAAGATTTAATAAACCGCGTGCAAGACGACCCGCTAGTTGCGAGATTTTGAATTTACCTGATTTCATGATTCATGTTTTTTTAAGAACCTTAAAAAAACATATTAAAAAAAGATTGATGTTGCTTTTGTACAGTTGTGTCCTGTTGCTATTGCGTTACCTCATTGTATGATGGGCCTCTATAGTGAACGGTTAATAGATATATAGTTCTTTGAAGCGCTGGTAGATCTAGAGATGGGTAAGAGCCCGTGTAACTTTTGCAAAATGAAAACTTATCTTTTATTTGTCTTAATTTACGTCCATGATATCCTATGCGAGTCAAACAGCTTGTCATATATATCTTCGCCTGGTAGTTTTACGAGCATGTTACTATGTAATCTCATTCTTTATATTACAGAATGAGACAAGAGAAGCCCTTAAGACAGATGGCAGCGAACAAGATCCAGTAAGTACAATTTTTGTAATTTTTTTACAAAAATAGAAATATTTAAATAGTTAAAAATTTAAGAGCATAGACACGTTCTTGAATTATATCGGGATCATAATATTATCGATGTTATTTTATACTTTATTACGATTTATGAAGGTCGACTGAAAATTATTTTAATAAAATAGCTGTAACTAACCTAGCACCTTATATACGCGTTATGAATACTCAAGATAACATTCCCCAGCCGGGCCCATAATTTACGAGTACTACCATACAACAATGACTCCGACGGCGGTAGAACTATACTCTTTCATAGTGTTTAATGGTCCCACACATCACTAGTATTGTTATATAGCTCAATGTCAAATGTTGGATTACATTTTAGAGGCATCTGCATATTAGTGTGACGTCATTCGATCGGAAGGGATTTAGAAAATGTGTGAAATAAGGGAGTAAATACGAGCGACTTACAGAGCGCTGTTTCGCATATTTTGGAACTGTTAAAAAAAAGGAATAATTTTGGTTAGTTTCTTAAAGCAAATGAAACAAATAAAAGGTAAGTAGGTAAAAATAACCTGTTATTATTTTGACCGACGTTTATTCAAACTTTGAAATATATTATAATAAGTATTTGGGTGCGCAACTGTTCGCAGATTTTTTCAAGTCCTGTTATTGGAAGTCCAAAAATGTTTGTCATACAGTTTTACCTCATACTAATCTCTATTCTTAACAAGTCGCTATTACTAACGATCGTTACTCCGAATTATCCAAATTCATCATGTCAGTAAACATCAACTTTCTGATACTACTATTTATTTTCATATTATTTCTCAACATAACTGTAACTTATTATCACTATTATTTGTTTTCTTTTTGTCAGATTCTGGTAAACAGGTAGATATAATAAATACAAATCCCCGCTCCCGCCTTAGCCAAAATTTATGAAGTTAAAATTCGGAAGAGTGATATTTATTCAGAATACAAATCGGTAGTACAAGGAAAAATCGGGTAACCAATTTTCTGCGAGCCAATATGGACCCTAAGTATTTGCGAAAGTATAAAAATGCTAACAAATTATTGTACTGTTTAATTTCTTAAATCATATTTAGGTAGGTACCTTAATACAATTCTGGATTATTGCATTTTCTAATAAATCTCATTAACCAAACAATTATTAATGATCTTACAAAACTTTACACTGCAATGATCGCATTTGAGTTATGTAGTAAGTAGTTAAATTATTCTTTTTAATTGTGAAAATTGTCAAATAATAGAGTCAGCTCGACGAAAGCTGAGCTGCTCGGGTACTGCGACTCGATAAAGCATAAGGTTCAAATATGTAGTTAGTTGTACTTAAACATCAATTGGTCAAAAGCATAACATAAAAAGCTCGACGGCCTTACTCTCGCTTAAACGCAAAAAGTTTTAAACTCAAACCAATTTGAGGGCGCCTGGCGAACGGACCCCGAATTAGCCCAGTCACCGATAAGTGTACACCGCTCAATTTTCAAGAAAATGGGTGAAAGCCTTTTGATTTACGCCAATTTGCTCTCATTTATTAAACTAAGCTAACAAAAGTTTTAAATTATTCGGTGATTGGCGCCGAAAAGTATACAATAAAGGTGAAATTAGCCACAGTACTTCTGAAGCGCAAACTTGTGGTCGTTTTTTGCAGCGCGGCAGCGCCTCGAAAAGTCTGGCTGTTTATTCGACGTGTTTTGTTTTTCATGGCTTTTAGAAAGTGAATCTTTAACAGCGATTATCTGGTTCTATTGTTAAGTGATGCGTAGGTGGTAATCTCCACCTGATAAGTGATCCAGGCTGTGGAAACTATGTCGGAGTATTGATTGAATTAATAAGCTAAACACAGCTTGGATGAAACAAAAAAGTCATGATTATCCGTCCCCTAATAAAGGAGTGCGCGTTTCTCACATGCGCATAACGTTATATTTTATTAAGCGTTATATCAGTACGAATTGCGGTGTTATTTTATTTTAAACATCATAAAAATAAAATTACTGTGGAAAAGGAATTCACAAAATCATACAGTAGTTTTTTGTAACAGGTCTGGGGTATATTTATTCCACATTGGTCTGTATTACGGAAAGCGATCGTTACTATGGTAACGAAATATCACTTTCTTTCTAACTAAAGAAAGAAATGAAGGCAAAGTAAATTTATATGATATACCAATTTTAAATGGTGGCCCTGAATTTATTTCGGAAACATAAGAAGAATTAAACTTCTCAAATAAAATATGTATAAAAACTAGACCAAGGACATCCAGCAAGTTGTATACAAAGCAATAAAAAATTGAGCTCCCTTAATACAGTAGCGATACCCGAATGAGATTAGACCCTTCGCAACGTATGATACTGCATATTGCACAAGCCCAAGTTGGGGCCTCCCATTGACAGCGTTGGGCAATGCAATGCGTATCTGGATAACTCACGCGTGAAAATTTTCCGAGACTGTAGTGAGTTTGGAAATGTAATTATGGGTAACGCAGTCATTCGATGTTAGGTAAGGTACATTGAGATGGATTCTTTATTAGGAATTTGTAAATTGTGAAACTAGAAACATATATTTCTAGATAAAAGTTAGTTGTATTTACAGGTTGATAGTTTAAGTATGAATGTTTGGGTAAGGCCTATGTCCAGCAGTGGTTCTTTCGGCCGAGATGATAATAAAGAAAACTTGTAGATATCAAATAAGCTAGGTCTATAGACTGACTTTGTACTATTATTTACCATTATTTCTCTGGTGTTTACACAATATAATGCGTAAATTAATATTATCATTACCTAACTGTGCGAAGCCAAAAGGAGGGTATACAGTTTAATAGTCTATGTATCTGATGTTCCACTTCAACTCCTAAACTACTGTGGCCCTAACATGCATGCCACAAAGATAAATTAGAACCGTTTATCTCTATGACTATCTCTTTTGTCGGCACTAGTGTGAGAGAGACGCACTTAGAGAGTTAGTACGTACTTAGTTCTATTTTATCTTTGTGCCATGCATGTTAGGGCCGCTGGACCGATTTTAATAAACAGGGTATCATATATTTGCTGAAGAACGTGCGAGTGTCATAGTCTATATATAATTCTAAGGGTACATTATACTACGATCAAAAATACTATTACGTCGTCAGTCGGGTTTTAGTTTTTAACTTAACTATTTACTTTCTACCGTAATTAGCTATCTAAGTGAAAGGACAAATAAGATCGAATAACAACATAAATTTTCATGAGAAAGTTGTTGATTTCAAATGTGCATTTATAAAAGTGCACTGTATAATACCTCGATAACAATCTGACCCGCCACGCCAGTAACTGTAGCTGTTATGTGACTTACATCGTCACCTGTCTGACGTACAGGCAGGCAGTTAATAAAGACAGGGTTTGGTAGTTAATTTCTGAACGTTTTATAGGGTTATAAACCTTTATTTGCAGCTAACTTCAAATTATTGGAGAAAATTCCGTGCCGTAGACAACTTCAGTCATTAGATACGTTTAGGTGTTTTTTAAACCAACAACATTTGTGATAGATTTAAGTCGCGGTACGATAAGTTGGATGTTGCTTATTGGGCTATATTAAAACAACTTTTATCTACACCCATATCATAAAACCTCCAAAATGTAATCAAAAATCGTAGGAAATGACCACCATTTTGACAACCAATTAGGAAAAACGAGTGCGGCAATGTTATTCCCGTATCGTTTTTACTATAGAAATGAGATTAAATTTGGAACAGCTGTCAAAACTCAAGTGGGTCTCTATTCTAGTATCCATAGATATTAAAACAGTTATTGATACGAAACGTCAATTCAGTATGTTTTTTTAATATAAACTGCACAACATTTGATCTCGAGTGACATGAGAAAAGAGACTTCATTCGTTTGTCTATGATTTAAAAAAAAATGGTCTTGACGGAGGATCGAATTGCCGCCATGATGTTGGTGTTTTGCTGAACGAAAGTAGAATTGTTGTTGAATTGAATAGTAAAAGTTGTTTGTAATTTACATTATAGTTGAAAATATGAATAGTAGTCTTCTCGGAGTGTGTGTGATGTGAAAATTCGCCGGGTATCGGAAATATGCAGCCACGATTGCAACAAATAACTTGTTGCCAGAAAATATTGTTTCTGAACCCATCATGGAGGATTTATAATATGTGTGTAGATAAAGTTATGTACGCAACTCTGCATAATTTGGCCTTAAAACACTATCTCCTTAATAAACTGTTATTGACCTTTTGGCTTAATAGCCAATAATATTTGTATTATTAGGACATGAAATGTTATATTTCAGATTGTTTTTGATATTTGGAGACCTTAAATCTCCATCTTTATACTTGACCATGGAGACTGTCTACATCTCCATGTAACCTAGATTAATCAATTTAGATGTTTTCTCTGGTTTAATATTATTCTTATTATTATGACCCTTAGAGACTTTATACATCTCTAAGGCACTTAAATTTACTTGTTCAGACGCGGAGACTATACATCTCCCTTATTAGTTGTATACGATAATTAATTTGTGCCCATTAGGTTTATTTGTTGCACTTTTTATGTTAGTTTTAGTTATATGTAATTTTAAAGTGGAAAAAAGACTTACTGCTGAGTTTCTTGCGGCGTTTCTTCTCAGCACATGTCACCTTTCGAAGCGCTGGTAGATTCAGACATGTAAAAGAGCCCGTGAGGCCTACTTGCAAAATAAATATTTTCATTTTCATTTTCATTTTCATATCATTATGCAACCGTTGCATAAACTACTATTACAGTTCTGACAAAATGAAGATGATTACATTTACATAACCACCGTATTGTATGTGCACCCCGGAGGCGGCTTGAGGTTGGAAAATTGTTGAAAAACTCAAAACCACTTAACTGTATAAATCCAATACCGTTGCAAAAATATTAATAACGTTACTTGGCACTATTTTTTATCAATATCAGGCTATATGTTGAATGTTAGCAGTTGATTTACTGTAAAATCCTGCCAAATAAGGAAACTTATCATCAATATAAAAGACGCCTTATTTGGACATTTATTGTGGAGAAAGAAATGTGTTGGTCATGTCCAAACACTAACATTCCCTTATTTATTCAATATTGCACTCCAAAAATTACAATGCAGCAATTTTCTCCGCGAAAGCGAAATTATAGCTACTTTATTCCAGATTCGTGATAGCATTAAGTAATTGAGTTCTTTATGTGTGTCAAGTTTGGCGGTGTTTTGTTCTTATTGCCATTCGCTTATTTATTTAGACTAAACGGCGGCGCGTGCAATGGACCGCACCGATTGTCATTTTGACATATTGACCTAGGAAACGCACGTTAACACTAGAAATAAACACGGCTTTACTCACGATTTATTGTCAGAAATGTTCCGACATGTTTCCGACTCGTATAGAGTCCTTTTTCAGGGGTAGGGTGCGGTCGCGGTCAAAGCAACCCCTAGGAAACGAACGTTATTCAGAATAGAGAATAATAATTAAAATAAAACAGTAAACAGTCCTAACGAACAAGAAGTTATTTAGAATGTTAATAACAAGCGAAATGGAAATGCTATTCTATCCTACTTCCTTATAATATTATAAATGCGAACGTTTGTGTGCGTATGTTTGTAACCACTCAGCTCCGTAACGGCCGAACTGATTCATGAAACTTGGTGTAAGTTATAGGGTACTTTTTATCCCGGAATATTCAAAAGTTCCCAAGGGAATGACGAAGTCGCGGGTTGATGCTATATTTATATACATATATATAATAGTCGTTTTCTTTGCCTCGTACACAATACAAACTACTGTATCGCAGATGGGTCCGATTCAAAAGTTCCCGGTGTGTTTTAGGTGCCGTAACGTCTAAGTAAGTATTTTCAAGTGTCGCGACAAGTACCGCAGCTACTTTTGTGTGAACGTTACTCGCCACATGTGCCGACACGAAACTTCTCGGTGTGTAAGAGTCATTACTTTATCACTTAAATAACAATTTAGAAAAAGAATCCGCCTATTCTTTTTTACGTAGTATTTGTTAATCAATAAATAGAACGATTTATTGATTAGCAAATACTATGTGCAGATGTGGTAATTTCTTAGATTTGAATTATTTCATTCGTTCCTACAAATTGTCCATTATCACGGTACGTTTGATGTAAAACATAAATTGCAATACGCTAGTTCTCTTGGTGTTACAAGTAGGTACGTATGCCAATTTGACACTTAAGGGTTATAAGTTATCTTTAGTATGAAGTAATTAAGTTGATGCCGATGATAAATAAGCGTTATTAGCGTCTATTTGAATACAGCTGGCAATGTCAAATTGGGACATTTTTATTGGAAATTTTATTGAGGACTGTGTATCCATTATAATAATAAATCAATGTATAACAACAACATTTTAACAAAATATGTAGATCAAAAAAGTTGTGTACTAATAGAATAGATAATGCTTAGAATAATAGAACTTATCTTTTTAGAGACGTTTATTAAGAAAAAAAAAGTAAGCAAAATGCAGTAACAAAACAGCCAATCATATAAATTAGTGCTGTAAATAGCTACTTCACTTAAAAATACTTTTTTATAAAAAAAAATTTTTCGAACAAGTTTTATTAAATTAGTATTGTTAGGTACAAGTCCACAGAACAGCTCAACACCAGCGGAACTACTTTAGTTAATGGCAGCGCTGCCCTCCACTGGCCCAGTTGTCTGTGACCATAATGCGTGCGCGTCGCCGTGCGAACCGCCCTGGCACACTTTTAGCGAAACCAGAAAAATAAACAATGCCTCAAAGTTCTTAAGGCCTTGGCGTAAAGGTTATTATTGCTCATATCATGTTACTTTGATAGAACTGTACTGCCTTTAGGACTTTTTGTACTCCGGGATCGTGACAGCGGATGGTAATGCACCATCGCTGACGTTTTTGACCACTTTGCCGGCAATAATGGAGTTCGAACTGGGCCAAAGTATTTGATAATGCATTTACCTAGTTTTATTTGAACACGATGTGTATGCATTATTTTTACGATTTACGCCAGAGCGTAGGCTATCACACATACAAATCGCACGTTTAGAAATAAAAATAAATAATGTGAAATACAAATCCATTCCAAATTCAATTTTAACGCGTTTGAGTAAAGTTTAAAACATAAGTCAATTTCATTTTGACTTGTTTCCTTTTATTTTTAAACGTGCGACATGTTATATCAATAAAAAAATAGTTTGTTGTATTTTTTTTATAAATTCTTATAATTTCCATTGATCCACTTTTACACATTAAATGGTCTGATTACCAGAAGAATATTTACCCTAGGGCCAAGGAGGCCATGGCCCGGGGCAGCAGGCCGCGAGTCCTTTTCTGGGGACAACGGCGCGGGCCCGCGTTCGCGCCGCAAACGCGCCGCAACCGCGTTTGGTGTGCCCGGGACTTTATTGTCAATCTTACCTGTCTACAATATTTTTTATTGCTTAATGGGGCGGCAAAGCTTAATGGCCCGGGTTGCCAAATCTTCTGATTATGCTAAGGTATTTGTATACTTCGATGTGAAACGATGTGAAATTTTAAGCTGTGTTTTATATTATGTGGGATTTGTCTACTAAAACAGACTTAACACTAATTCATATTGCGTCTATGCCCGATTAGCTAAAACAAGCACCATAAAATTCCATCATTATTCTTGTATAAAAGTAATGTACCTTCATAATTTCAATTTTTATTCCTGTTGTCACCGATAAATAGATACTGCAGTTTATAGCCTGCTTAACTAAACACTAAACTCCCAGACGTAGGCAGTCAAAAGTCGTGTACGGAAGGACGTTGTTACTCGCGTCATATCTCATGGCTATCAGATGTTTCCCAACGCGGCGTTCACTGCATCCGCACGGCATTTTGTTTGACGCCTATCTTGATAACGTGTCATAATTAGTCTTAGTTATGGGGCTGGCAAGGTTAAGTAGCCGAAGGATAAAATAGGCTGAAAGGAGTTTAGCTTTTTTTTAAAATCTTACCAATGGGGAAGTTGGGTGAAAGTCAAAATGATGTTTAAATGATATACTTATTATGAAATTAATTGTAAACCAATGCATATTACAGAAAAAGCAGATCATATTTAATATTAATTTTTATCTGAATAAGGGTCTACTTAGTCAAAAATATATATTGTTTTTTAGTTCTGATTTTAGTTTTTTGGACATCGTCATCAAATTTATGTCATGTTTTACAGCTACAATGTTGGTCTAAAAACAGTATTTTCGGAAATATTTGCAGATTTCGTTTAAACGCCATACGTTTTGCACAGTCTAACGCCAGCTGTGACGTCATAGCTGTTGTCCATTTTGTATGAAATGTTTTTGCGAGCGGTATGAACAATGACATTTCAAAGCTTCATAACTCATAAAATAATCAACATAAAAATGTTTTGCGTACACAGATCGGTTTCTATTACTCAGCACTTTCCAATACTAGATGAAAAAATGTATGCATCTTCCCTATTAAGACTACTTAATGTCTGAAGTTAATACGTACCAACTGCGATTCTGTTCCTTTAGTAAAGTAAACGCGATATGATGAATAAACTGATTTCCATGTATTATATAGGTTAAATATTAGCTTAACTTTTGTAAAGTTCTGGGCAAAAGGAACTAGTAACCATGCGCGATGGATTTCAGTTATTTTGCTTTCATCGTAACATTTTCCACCTGCATACTTCAACGCTGGTTTTTCATGTCATCGTTTGCTACGGTAATATCAATAGTAGGTATTGTAATACAATAACCTCCTGTACTATTTATTTTTACGCCTCTAACTATGTTTGATATATCGTTGATAAGGTATTTACAAGGTAAAGTAAAGCTAAGTACGACAATAGAGTATGTTGTTTATTATCGCTGTGGATGGATTCTTTCAAACGAATGTCTATTTCACCTCTGCACCAGGTGGTATTCCTGGAGAAGAACAGCTACATCCCAGTGAGCATAAAGCCTCGCTCGCCGCCGGCCGACGCGCCGTGGCGGGAACCACCCGCCTGGGAGCGCGAATACCGCCGCCACCGGACCAATGGCAGCCGTGTGCAGTGTGAGTACACCATGAACCACTAAGCATATTATACAGCTACAACTTCGTTAATATTAAAATTATTAATTCTCTTAATATCCGCTTATATCAGAAATTATCAATTAAGTTTGGCAGTGGCTTGTTATTTAACATTCAATGGTTGACTTGCTCAAGTGTTGCCATACAAACGTATTGTTCTCTGTCGCTCGTGCCCGTCACCTAGGGGCCACTGAAAATCCGCGTCGAGGCTCGCCACGCTGAGTGGCACCCTCTTTGGCACCGTTCGGCACAGCTTTTTATGTTCATTGTTTAGTTTGCTTTCCTTGTCTGTGTCAAATGTGTGTTAAATAAATGTCTTTATTATTATTATTATAATATCATCGCAACTCATAATTTTCAAACGTGATGAAGACAACGACTAGCTGGCTGGCTAGCTGTCAAGTGGGTTAGTTTGGTTGCATTTAATTAACTACTTAAACGAATAGAGTATATTTAAATGATTGGTTACTCACCCTATAAAACTTAAAGTTTAGACTAAAGTTGAAGGATTTTTGGTGGCGGTTGACACTCGTGATTAACTCTACATTCAGCGAGTTAAAAATCCGTGCTGCACTAGTAATTGGCCGCAGGAAAATGCTACATAGCAGCACGATTGGATGTAACTAATTAATTAATTTACATAAAAACCTTGGCAGACTTACAGTGGTAACCAAAACGTCGACCAAGTAATAACACAAAAAAGTTCATGCCTGGTACCTGTCGTAATTAATAGTCATCGATAGATATTATAATTTATTAATAAAGTCAATTTCAAGATTGCCTTCGAAAGATATCAGTGACCGCTACTGCGCGGTATGAATGTTCATTCACAGCGTTCGTTGTGAAACAGATGGAGATGGTATCGAAGTTCGCGCGTGGCGCAGGCGCCGCTTGTGCAAGCCTTTGTTTGTTTTTATACGGCCTTATGGGGCTCTTCATAGCGAGGGTTGGGGCTCTAGAAACTGATATAGTTAGAGGAAACATAAGTGACGTCTTTTGTACTAGATAGATAGATAGATACGTTTCTTTACATACAAGTTGCACATTGTACTACCCTTATTTATATCCTCAGTGAAAAGCAAAACATAACAACCTTAAGTTTATTTAAAAATATCCCAATCCCGTGCTGAAGCGCAATTACGCAGCCCAAATGGTATCGGTTTGGTTCGAAATGCAAAGCAATTTAGTCTTAACTCTGTGTAAATAAGGGCACAATTGGTTTACTTTTAACGAAAGCGATACCACTTGGTGTTGCGTAATTGAGCGGCTGGTGTCACTCCCGGCTCCTAAAATTCATGCAGTCAATGCTTCGTGGTAGTATCATAATAACTGACTTAAATTGATAAAATAATGCTATTACCAATATTTATTATTTGACAACAGATATCGAAGCAGAATGTCAGGATGACTTCATGAAGATCAGAGTTGGCTTCAACGGATCCTTCGCCGGCTTGGTCTATTCAGCAGGTAAATTTAAAAAGGGTAGCTATTTCTTAACACAGGAAACTTGGAACAATCGCCATTGGTATCAAAATTTTTACGAGTATAATAGTTACGATTTCTATCTTACTTCCCATATAAGATTTGTCTGTTCCAATTCTCGTGTGATTTCTGTTCATAAATATTTTTGCGCATAATTAGACACAAATTGCACCTTGTTATCAATCTAACTCGCATAGTTTTCACAAATTCTACACGTTCTTCAGCTGTTTAGGATTGAGCTGTCAAAGATCCAAAAGCCTGGATTTATGCAATAGTTACTACTGCTATAAACCACAGAAAGAAAAACCGGACAAGTGCGTGTTAAACTCGCGTGGAGAGGGTTCCGTGATTATATGAAATATCCCATGTTCCTTTAAATACAATGGACTTCTTATAGGTTTTCTTGTAATCTGTAGGTCAAGAACTATTCTCTATATTTTTTTCAAAATTTTAGGCCCAGTTGTTTCGGAGATAAGGGGGGAATGGTAACTTTTCGCCTATTTTCCTAAATAACTTCAAAATCATTTATAGTAAAATTATAAAAAAAAAATAAGATCCTCACAATAAGCCCTTTCATTTGATATGCCATAACATAAGTCCAAAGTTTGCCTAACTTATTTTTTAATTTTCAAATTTACCACCATAAATTCATTTATTTGCGTCATATTTTCGTATTTCGGTCACCGACTTACATAATGTGTACAAAATTTCAACTCAATCGATCCATTATTTTTGGAGCACATTGGCTGTGACAGTCGGACCGACAGACAGAGAGACACACGAGTGATCCTATAAGTGTCCCCTATTTTCCTTTTGAGGTACGGAACCCTAAAAACACCATGTAATATTGTTGTAACAACATCTGCGACATGAATCTCATTCATTAACTATAAAATGTACAAGCTGCTATCCAGTTATTGTCCTAGTTGTCATTACGCACTGCTAACTAGTGCCCCACATTGTCTGTTTGTCTGTGATGCGAGATAGGCGGTTCTGGGCTGATCTGAGATACACGTGTTCATGCGAGTTTAAGGGTCAGAAGGGGATCTTTATGTATGCCTTATTATTTTTTATATATGTTTGATAAAAATTCTACAGTACGGTTTACGGAAAATAGAGTACTTTGTGACAATCCTAAACGACAACTTTAAATAAATGACACATGAAGTTGACTTTATAAAAAAAAGGTAGTTTAAAAAATTTGATATAGTTACGTTTTTATGAGAATAGGTAAATCATTTAAACGTTACTCCTTTGCAGTTGGTGTAGGTAGCGTGTAAAATAACTGCTGAGGCCGCGTGTTCTTAGGCACAGCATGCAATCAGTTAAAGTACCTTGAGTCTTTCTTTGTAGAAGTTTCAAGTGTTTATGTCACGCAGCCAAAAAATTCTTTGATTTCACGAAGCTATTAAAAGACCAAAGATTTGTTAGATGGGTTCTAGGAACGGATTATTTTCGTTCGTGTAGCTTTTTTCCGAGTCACATTTTTCCCCGATCGATTAATTTCTTCATCGGAATTTTACTCGTAGCTTTTTCCCATGTCGCATTTTTCCGCTATTCATTAGTTTATTAATCAGCATTCTACTCGTGGAGACAAAAAAATGGTGGTTACTTTATCAAAAGTCGCAGTCAGGCATGATACATTTGTAAATAACTTACATCTCTAACATTATTTGCGGATATAACATTTCGAAAGTGAAAAAAAATGTGTTATTAAAAAAGCTACGAGTAGGTAGAATAGAATGCCCATGAATAAATTTTTTGGTTGCGAAAAAATGCGACATGGAAGAAAGCTACGAGTAAAATTCCGATAAAGAAATTAATCGACCGCGGAAAAATGCTACTCGGAAAAAAGCCACACGAAAATAATACGTTAGCTGAATCCGTCTAACAAATCAGACCAAATGCCACCTAAGGTTTCCTAGGTGCCGTTCTAAACAGCCCTGACTTCTACATAGTTAGGGCGAGTCCTCGCGATCGCCAGATAAACCACATTGTCTGTGGAGTCGTGAGACGCGTGTAACATTTTTTCTTACAACCGTTACTGCAGAATTGCTGTGTAAAAACAGTAACTTACGATTACAAAGCAATTAAACAATTGCCGGTCGACGCGATGACCGGGAAAGGTCGGCTCGTCACGAGGAGGTCTAACCGCGTTTGAATACAGGCCTTAAAGAAGTATTTAAATACGCTTTTTTGCGGACATTTCAGAGAACTTTCATGACTGAAGATTTTGGTGATTTTGACTTTTGAGGCTTTATTTATATTTGGGCTAATCCAACTGAATACTCAAAGAATGGCGTAATATTCATGCTTTGTGATTATGTTTAGGAGCGGATGTCTTTCGGTTGTAATGATGATGATGAAGAATTTTATCAATACTATTACTATTACTATGCGCTTAATTCAGCCAAAAACAACGTGAGCCTTAGGTGCAGCCTGGGCATTATATGCATGCCTATCTTTATCGTAACTTTCCGAAACACTTCATTCTCTACACAAACGACCAAACACTTCTTTCAGATCCAACCGCCACCTAATGCTACTTAATGTCAAAATTGCTTTTCGGTTTAGCGAAATTGCTGACCTATTTGCCTACATAAAGCTGAGTTTATTTACAGTTGGTTATCGTTTTGCCTTCGGTTTAAAGTGACACAGTGGGTAAAAGCGATTATCTTTTGTTGTTTTGTTAAGCGTGAGCTCGTAAAAGCTTTAAAAAGGTGATATATCGTTTGATGTAAGTATTGATCATGTGCTCTACTGTGGGACTGCGAAGCGTGATGTTGGGTGTTTGATTTTCTGATCTGTCTGTCTGATCAAGTCGTGTGTATGTTTATGTGATGTTCACGGATCCAAGATATCTTTAGGTTATAAGATAACCGGCTACTATCTCAACTTATAATATTATTTATTTATTTTATTCCGTAGTATTGAGGGTCTGCTCATTTCAGGGTACTCGTACGACCCGGACTGTATGTACATCAACGGTTCGGGACGCGATTACTACGAATTCTACATCCAGCTTAACCGCTGCGGCACCCTCGGAAGAAACAGCCCGCAGGACGACAACAGGAAACATCCTGCAGTAAGTGTAATATTTGAAACCCTAAAATATGGAACGTCTCATGTCAAAATTAGCGTTTTTAACTCAAGATATAGGACTGTTTTTAAACCAGATATATCCTTAGGTAGCTGTGGTGTCCCTGTTAGCAGGGACGGGTACTGTTTGCTGATAGAATGTGTTTTCAAATGAATTTAGCGTACATGTTCTTTGTAGCGCGGGACAAAGTCCCCAGCCTAACTCTACGCTAATATACGACCATAATATCATGGATAGGTAAATTGTTGTACGCCGCGCGTGAGCTCTGAAGAATAGGGGCTGAACATGCGGGGGTCGCTTCGTACCCTGCACTCCCAGTACGAATGCTGTCCTTGAGCCCGCTTATCGCGCGCTAGCTTCCCCTATCAATAACTATTTCTATGATAGTATAGACTTTTAATGTACTACATTTTTGTCAATATTTCTAAAAGATTCTTCGGAGCCCGCGCGCGGTTTGCACCTCTAGAAATACTTGGTTATGTTAAGGAAGTCATTAAAGTTGTCATGTGCAAATCGTATTATTACAGAAAAACTTGATGTGGAATACGATTACGGTACAATACAATCCGCTGATAGAGGAGGAGCTGGACGAACACTTCAAGGTCACCTGCGAGTACGGATACGACTTCTGGAAGACCGTCACCTTTCCCTTTCTCGATGTCGAGTAAGAAATTTTATACCTATTATTTATTGTTTTTCTAACTTACTTTGTCAATAGCTCGTTGATGTCTTTACTTTAAGTGACGTTATCGAAAACCTAGCGGATACTGTTAAGTGAATGAAAAAACTTGTTAGCCTTTTCCGTAACTGAAATAAAGGCAACTGACAGACAGAAGGACAGTCAGACATAGTAGGCTCGGTCAAAGGGAAGGATTCCCTTTGGGTATGGAACCCTAAATGAGCACAATAATAGTTTCCAGATATCATGAAATAGAAACCAAAATTCAGCTGCGACAAATTGTCCTAACATTCACGTAAACAAGTAAAATGTAAAATTAGGGATATTTTTTTAATTTTATTTTGCCTGTTACAGAGTTGCAACAGGCAATCCCGTGGTATTCACGCTGCAGCCCCCGGAGTGCTATATGGAGATTCGGGCGGGGTACGGCGCGGGCGGCGCGCGCGTGTCGGGCCCCGTGCGCGTTGGCGACCCGCTCACACTGCTCATATACATGCGCAGCTCTTACGGTGAGAACTTTGCACCCTGTAAAATTACGGCTAATCGACGTTGACATCGTCAACGACAACGACGACGTCTTAGACGTTTACAAAACGTCTTTTACAAGGAGATGAAAATAGTAAAAGCGCATGCGTTTTCTCTGAGGTAGGCGAGACCACAGAGCCGATTATTGTTATTTTTAAAGGGAATCTGACAGGGAGTAGACTTATTTCAAATTGGATTTATTTTATTTGTTGAGAAGCCAAAATAAACGTTGTGACCCGACTGTGCGAAGCCAAAGAGAGGTTATAAAGTTTAACAGTCTATGTATGTAAAATCGGTTGATCCATTTTAGCTCCTGAACTACTTACTGCACGGATTTTAATGAATGGGGTATTACATGATATGTTGAGAACGTGCAAGTGTCGTCGGCTATATAAGATTTCGGTGTGTCATACTAGGAGCAAAAATGTTGTACGTCGCCAGTCGATCGGGTTTTAGTTTTTAACTTTATTTCACTCTGTAAAAGAGCCCACAGGTGGCAATTTGTTGAATAAATGATTTGATTTGATTTACATCTAAGGCTAGGCATAGTTGCACGATATTTCTATTTTATTCGAAGTCAATATGGACCCTTACCGTTCACACCGATTACCTATAAATTACAGAGTTGTTTCAACGAAACCACAAATTCCGGGTAAAGTCGTGATCGCCCATCCATTCAAGTTCCCTCTCAGTTTGATCAGTAAAAGTTAGTCCAAGTTAACGGCACTGGCTTCAAATTGCTGGGCAATGATCTGAAGCCTTATTTAGCATGGCGGAGTGGCACGCGACGGGGTTGCCGTTATATCCGATGCCCTTGCTATGAGTACTGGAATGTAATCTTTTGTTTTATATGTATATAGAATAGAAAGAAAGTGATTAATGGTACTTTATCAATTTGATAAGAACTCCTATAGAATTGACATGTTAAGATTTAGCTCACAAAATATGTGCTAATGAAAATAGGCTTTATTTTCAAACTAAGGCCAGCAAAATGGGTTAAACCACGTTTATGGTCAACTACGAGTATTATTTAAGCTGTGATCATCCGTGTCCTTTCTTGATTAGATGGACATTCGAGTAAGCATTAAATTCGAGTACTTAAGTAACACGTGCCATTGACAGTCAAAAGTAGTCTTTATGACGAAGATTTTGGACAAAATCTTGAGGCTTTTGGAGTGTGTGCGTACCTTCAGATATTTTTAAAAGTTAGTATTAGGTGTGCGTGTTCTACAACGGTTTTCAGAAGGAAAGATAAAGACAACGGCAATCCAAGTTTGGAAATGCGTTTAAATAAGCGAATCAATAAAACTGGTATCTATCTTGTTCATATTTCATTCGCAATGTGCGGAAATAAATGTGTCACGATATTTGCATGGTATTATTTGAACACAGCGAGATATTTTTGTATTTGTTTCGTTATTGACTTTAATAAGGCGTGGTCAATGAAGTTTATTTGTAAGTACTAGTAGAACAATACAAATATGATCCATTTTTTTAAGAAAAGGCCAGCTCATAAATTTACCACCCAATTTTCACTGAAAGACTTTGGACTACAGCGCCTCTATTCGGGAACGCTAAGTGATGTTGTAGCGACTCTCGAGCGAGATTTCTCATCCTGCTCTTCCGAACGGCGCGTAATGCGTAAGAGCGAGATGCGAGTCTCGCTCGCGGGTCGCTGCAGTATCACTTAGACGTTCCCAAATAGACGCCCAGTTGCATGATTTGAAACCATAAACCATAATGTATGGGGTCACCGGCATTTAATATAAATACATACATACATACACATCCATAGCACCATGCCCGAAATCCCTAATGGGGTGGGCAGAGCCACAAGACTTCTTGTGGCCACGTTCGATTAATTAGTCCTAAGATGGTATGATGAACCGTATGGTGACAGGTGATCAGTCCCGCAGATCGCCCATACAGATAGTCCACCATGTTGGAGAGGCCCCGTCCCTTAGTCGACATGTCAAGATGATAAGCATCTGCACGCATTCTATGCTATTTCTTCACTCCCAGTGCAGCAGAGGAGGAGTAATATAAATAATTTGTTTTAATTACATTTCAGACGGGTTCGACATCGTGGTGAACGACTGTTTCGCGCACAATGGGGCCACCAAGCGGATCCAGCTCATTGATGAGCACGGGTATGTAATGTACCGCACCATTACTGACTTTGTTACTGCACGTATACCTTGCCAATTACAAAAAGAGCAATTTTACAATCGGCGAGGTATAGTCCTCAGGCGCCACTTGCTATCTCTCCAGCGGTCCTAACATGCATGGCACAAAGATAAATTAGAACCGTTTATCTCTAAGTGCGTCTCTCTCACACTAGTGCCGACGAAAGAGATAGTCATAGAGATAAACGGTTCTAATTTATCTTTGTGGCATGCACGTTAGGGCCGCAGGGGTATATTTACCCTAGGACCAAGGGGGGCATGGCCCGGGGCGGGCAGGCTGCGACTGGCCTTCTTTGGGCGCCTTTCATTGTCAAGCTTACTAACAGTATATTCATTACTTAATGGGGCGGCAAAGCTAACTTTCCCGGGGCGCCAAATCTTTAAAAACGCCTCTGTATCTCTCTGTTGGTCTACTTAGGGTCGATTTTTCTATCGCCAGAAACAGATATTCTATAGATAACAGTGAATATTGTATGTTATTCGACACATCAATTTAATTTGACTTTTGAAAAATCAGCCCTTATTAATTGGCCATCTTTTGCTTTATTTCACGTTCGTATGACTCGCAGAATCAGCACAAAGGACACTTAGAATCATACGGGAGTATCTCATTACTAATTTTCACAAAAAAGCTTTTTTTTTTTTATTTGTAACGTTACATCTTTATCGTGTCTTGGCGATACCTGAACTTCATAAATATCGTAATTGTACTTTCAGATGTCCAGTGGACGACAAACTGATCTCGCGGTTCCGCGGCTCGTGGTCGGAGGCGGGCGTGTTCGAGACGCAAGTGTACGCTTACATGAAGACATTCCGGTTCACCGGCTCTCCTGCGCTCTACATCGAGTGCGACGTCCGGATGTGCCACGGACGGTGTCCGGTAAGTCTTAGATTGGTATAGCCAACGCAACCGTACTCGTCCCTAGGGTTCACGTGCGGTCTCAGTCTGAAATTTTGGAGGGGTTACTAATAGTAAAATATTATGACGAGTAAATTAGACTTTGCTTTTAGATTAGACTTTTTATTTCGTAAACTTTTAGAAGATTTTTCAATTTGACGTGTACTTTTTTGGAGGGGGTCATGTGTGTTTGTGTATGTGTGTGTGTGTGTGTGTATGTGTGTGCGTGTGCGCGCGTGCGTGCGTACGTGCGTGCGTGCGTGTGTGTGTGTGTGTCTCCAGACTGCGCCTGGTAGGGTGGTTATGTCAAGCATGTGGTCGAATGGAGCTGCTGCCTACAAGTGCTAACTATAAATAGCATGGACAAATAAAGCAAGAGTACTGTCAATCGCCTTACAATCAAGCATTTCTCGGATGATGTAACGCCAGCTACCGGTATTTGTTTTAAATAGCAGTCGGAATTCTGTCAAACAGTAATGTTTTTCGAAAAGCCTGTAGTTTTCACAAACGATGTGTAAAGACGCGCAGTACACCCATTTTTCTCAAGAAATTATTTTATTTCGTTGTATTTGATTGAATTCATCTCTGGCTACGATCGTGGCGCCATCTAGTTTCACTGAGTTTTTGCAGCTTCCGCTTATTTCCGAGGTACGATGGTCTTAAGGCGATTGCCTGTTCTTTTGTTTTATTCGTCCATGGTAATAGTTAATACTCTGCTGCAACCATGCTCAAACTAACTTTACGTTGGGGTGGACACCGGAATAGCTGTTAAAGAGGGCGATTATAAGAAAGTAGCGGCCAATTTTTATTTAAAACCGTAAACGGAGAAAAATAATGAAAAAAAAAGCTATATTACATAGCATATAAATTGTGTATTAAGTTAAGCAACAACTTATATGGCTTCGGTTTTAATAAAATACTTTAGTTTAATAAAACACAATTACAGTGATGAGGGCGCCACTGGACACTCGGCGCCTTCTTAATACTTGTAAGACTTATAAGACGTATTACGTGTATTGTGTACTGTTACCGAATGTTCCGCAGCCATCATGTCCCCAATAATGACCCTATTGTAATGGTTCCAGTCGCAGCCATGCCACTGGCGCAACATGAAGTCGGTCCGGAAGCGCTCGGCGGAGCTACCGGCGCCGACGCCGACGCCGCGGCTCTCCGAGAACATCTCTCTCTTTCAGTCACTGCGAGTTTTGCAGGAGGGCGAGGAGGACACCGAACAAGCAGCCAGCAATAGTGAGTATCTGTGATGTAGTATGAATTACAAAAATAAGTTACCGTTTTCCAATAGCCATTTGTTGGAACTTAAAGCTGGTGGTTCCGGGTTCGATTCCCGTTAGTCATATAAATAATAATCTTTTAGGTAATTCAGGCAACATGGACCAAAATATAAATACCCTAAAGATTAGACAAAATAACTTTTTCTCAAAAATGATACGTAAAGTCGCCATAACATGTTTATAAATTCACTCGTATAAAGCTTTGACCAATAAGTGCCATGAACACGTACATAGAAATCCTCGCCTACGGCTCGGATTTCGGATCGTGCTCGTCCAGAATGGCTTACTTACTGGTCTCTTCAGTAATGTACTAAAATCTAATACATCCATCTATGAGTCTGCACATTCTCAAGCCATTTCATGTTCCAGGTCCAAAGGAAGGCCAGACGTGCATGAAGACGTCAGCGCTGTCGGCCATGCTGGTGTCCGCGGGCGTGCTGGTGGCGGCGCTGGCGGGCGCGCTGCTGGTGGCGGCGCGCGGCTGGCGGCGGCGCGAGGCGCGCGCGCCGCTGCACGCCTACGTGCCGCACAAGGGCCGGATTAAATAACTCTAGTTCGTAGGTTAAGTCAGCTGTAATGGCCTAATAGGGATGTTTCCTGGGTAAAAAAATGAAATTCTAATTAGTCCGTCAGTTAGATTATCAAAAAATATTGAACACGTATTTTTTGCTTTATCAAAGTAATCACAATTGACAAAGATATCGCGCATCAAGTTCGAGTGTGGGGGCTAATGACGTCACTTAATGGTAAAAAGTGTACTAAGTCGTGACGTCACGCGTAACTTCAACGCACTATATCTTCGTCATTTTTTGTTTAATTGACAAAACAAAAAGCATGTATTCAATATTTTTTTATAATCCAAATGACGGACTAATAAGAATTTTTCAGGAATTTAGCCTATATTGCCCATCATGAACGTAACAGAAACAGAAGTATGGGCTCGTGCTCGGGTTCCTTTTAGTTGCGCGCGATCTTTTACTCTTGTTTTCATAGTGTGACAGCGCAAGCGATACAAAGTCGTAATATTGCGACTAAAAAAACCCGAAGGCACGAGCGCCATTTTCTTAGTTTTATCGCTCATATGTCCCATTGTGTAGATATTTGAAGTACTGAGATAACATTGGCGTTACGGAGCGGTTGCGGAAACCTACCAACGATGCATGACTTTACATGATTTGCAGCATGGTCATTGGATTACGTGGTAATTTCTGATTCATTGTTGCCTCCGTGATAAGTTTAAGCAACCGACGTGTAACACATTATATAAGCAATTTAGAAGGTGCGGCAGTCTATCACACTCGTAACACATTCATTGCATGTAAGACTGACAATCGCGTTACTGCTAAAATACAGTTAAACTAGATGGCGCCACAGTCGTAGCAGGTATTCAATAAAATACAACGAAATGAAATAATTTAATAAACAAAATGGCACGTGTAGTGCATCTTTACATATCGTTTGTGAAAATTGCCAGCTTTTCAAAGGAAACCATTATTGTTTGAAGGAATTGGGAGCCGCAATTAATAAAATGACTGATAGATGGCGTTACAACGTCCGCGGTATCTTCGATTGTATGGCGATTGACTGCTCTTGTTTAATTCGTCCATGGTTCATTGGCAATATTTTTTAAAGAAACGCTCGTTCACAAACTAAGATCCTAGCTTCTGGGTCCTTAGCAATGACAATAAGTTTATTATTATATTTGACTATGTACGTTCAGCTCTTGCAAATATTACTTCAGGATTGTGACAGCGAAATTTCACTTCGCTTATTAGACAATGACAAAGTAAACCGATATGATATACCATATCACTTAGCCAATATTGATTGGAGGCCCAGCGGCTCTAGCAAGGTTGACACTAGGTGAATCTAACCCCATCTTATCCCTTAGTGCGTCTCTCTATGTGCAATAGCAAGCAGTATCGAAGAAAGAGATGCACTGTGAGATAAGATGGGGATAACTTATCCTCACGTTAATCTTGCTAGGGCCGCAGAATAAGTGGGTATCTGAGGAACACGATACAATAAGTAAATAGTTCAATATTTAGGGCAGGTTCGATCTGACTTTTAATAACTGTTAACAAACAACGCCGATTGTCCACTGACTCTGTTTTTTTAAACTCGAACCGGATAAAATATGCGTGCACTAGAGAACTATTTATATGAAATAACTAAAGTGCTATTGTGATAGACAATACACTTTAGTTATTAGCCAGATAGTGGCTCTAGATTTTTAGTTTCATGCTAGTAATAGGAATGATGAGAGCATAACTTTATATGAGCACTTTCTCTGCAAGATGCTTGGCGCGTAGGTAATTATAACGTATAATGGTATTTTACAAACTAAGAGAAACAGGCCAGATAGCCGACATTGCGGCTATTATCGTGATTAAAGAAAAAGGAATGCAGTAAATGGAGGAGTGTCTTTTGAGCAGGTTCAATGCAGCTTCACTTTCTTTCAAACCGAAGGTGTAAAAAAAAACTTATTAGTCAGTCACTTAGATTATCAAAAAATATTGATCACGTATTTTTTGCTTTATTGCGACAAAGATAACGCGCATCAAAGTTCGGGAGTGGGGGCTCCTGACGTCACTTAATGGTAAAAAGTGTGTAGTCGTGACGTCACGCGGAACTTAAACACACTATATCTTCGTAATTTTTCCTTTAATTGACAAAAGAAGAAATATATTTTCAATAGTTCTTGATAATGTAAATGACGGACTAAATAGATTTTTTCAGGAAGATAGCCTATTCAGTCAATGAATCTTCTCTTTCCGCCAAGCAAACCCGACATATACTTATTTTAACATTAAGTGCTATGTATTAAAATTAAAGGATTAAGTTAAATATACTCGGTAGCGCATAATGACAAACTGAGAGGATTTATATTTTTTATTATTAAAAATATAACTCCTTCTGTTTGTCTAACATTAGTTAAATTATTCTAAAACCAGATTTCTCTCCGTAAAAGTTGTGATAAAGCGATACAAACTATTGGAATAGGCTTAATTATAGGATTTTAGTTTACTCTTTAGGTTTATTTAAGAGTATTTATAAATAATTTATACAATTGTAAATATTATTCTAAGCTTTACTTTTAGACTATCTTTATATTTTTGTACTTTTTATTTCAAAATGTTTAACGATATTTAAAGTGGAATAAAAAATGAAGCTTCATTTGATTTGGTTTTAATAATATGATTAATAATTTCTAACGAGTTACTTAGAAAATAAAGGACTCATAAAACAAATAAAAGAGCATTCAACAACACAAAGTTTAATATACTTATTAAATAACTTAAGTATCTTGATTTCCAACAACAACAACAAGATAAATACGCGCAAATCATAAAACTCACAATAATTCGTTGCATTAAATCATATAAATATAAAAAATAGACTTAAAAAAGTAGTAAAAAATTTATTAAGAATACTGTCATGATTTGTTCTCAGTGGATGTTTTATGGGGCGTTCACTGGTGAAGCAAAGAAGGTTCTACTTAGAACTGGTTGCGGCGGTGGGTAGTTTCTTTATTGCATTCTCCAGGTACTGAATGGCACCGTCAAGAATTTGTACTTCACATTCCTTCAGCAATTTGATGTTTTTGCTGTAAAGAAACAAAATTTAGAAGATGACACTGTTTTGGTTACGTTCCCTGCATAAAGCGGGCCACATACAATATAGAGTGCCACGGACGCCAACGACGGCATTAGACGATGTAAATATATGATAATGTTGTTCTAGTTCTACTGGTGTAGTGTTAACTAGATTTTACATATTACTTTACTGGATTAAAGTAGACTTAACATATTTCATTTTGAATTATATCAAATCCAGTCCTACGCGTACGGTAATAATTGTGCAGTCAGCCCTGGATTTACACTAGGGGCAGTCGGGGCTAGTGCCCAGGGCGGCAAATTTTCTAGGGCGGCAAAATTTGGAAGATGTATAACCTATAAGTTTGAGTAAAATTTCAGTAATGGGGCGGCATTTTTGCGGTGCCCAGGGGCGGGGCAGGGGCTAAATCCGGCCCTGTGTGCAGTTAAAGAAATCTGATTATAGAGTATGAACTACTACTAAGTAATCTATGTATGAATGAAACTATAGTACGTTACGTAAAGACTGTTGTAGTATGTATTTAAATTGACCAATAACATTGCTTTTAATTTCATTTAACAAAGGAGAGGGGTGCAAATTTCTATACACCTCGCTAATTATAAAAAGAGGGTTGACGGCCATATAAAATCCATGGCCACTTTTTTTAGGGTTCCGTACCGACAGGGTAAAAACGGTACCCTATTACTAAGGCTCCGCTGTCCGTCTGTCCGTCTGTCCGTCCGTCCGTCCGTCTGCCACCAGGCTGTATCTCATGAACCGTGATTAGACAGTTGAAATTTACACAGATGATGTATTTCTGCTGCCGCTATAACAACAAATACTAAAAAACAGAATAAAATAAACATTTAAGGGGGCTCCCATACAACAAACGTGATTTTTTGCTCGTTTTTGCCCGATATTGATAAAGGCAACAGGTAGACGCTTGAAATATTTATTGCATATTTAGTTATATATTCGCTTTAAAAATTTATAATTAAATTACAATAAAACAAACATTTAATTTTGCCGTTTTTATAGATAATAGAACGGAACCCTTCGTGCGTGAGTCCGACTCGCACTTGGCCGGTTTTCACAATTGGCGAGGAGGTATACGATCTCTGTGAGTCTACATCAGAGTAAGACTAGTGTGTTTCAGTTTATAATGTCAGTTTGTTTCTATTGATGAATTTGATGACTCTTGTAACAATATTTGTATCATACATACATACATAGCATCACGCCCGAAATCCCTGATGGGGTGGGCAGAGCCACAAGACTACTTGTGGCCACGTTCGATGAATTAATCCTAAGATATTTGTATCAACATTGCGAATAATTGAAAAAGAAACCCTTGAATCTTAATTATTGTAGTAAATGAATAATTTATATTGAGAACCCACCTGGGTAGAGATTCGGACCCATCTTGATTCTTATAGGAGGCCTTGATGAGTCCACAGCGCGTCAACAAGTAGGTGTAGGCGCGGCGGTCGACGTCCGCCCCGACGGCGTCCGCGCTGCCCTCGCCCGTCGACACGAGATCGCTGGGCACACCGTGGCTCGACCATTTTGCTAGCGCCTCTGAAATTATTGAAATATTTTGAAATGCTATAAAAGAAATTGTATCAAGCGGAGGTCCAGAGGTAGACCACCCCAAAGGGTATCAGATTCAGCCCCATGGAATTCGAATTTGAAAAAATCCCATAACTCCTAAACTACAAAAAATTGTGGAGCGTACATGGAAAAAAACTTTTTTTTAAGTATTATATTGTGGCGCTTTATTTCTATAGTAGTACTAGTGGATCCGTCAAAGCTTTGCTCGCGGTATTTTCCTTTGGGGTGGATATTAGTAAAATCCTGTATTAGTGGATGTGTACCTACCTGCCAAATTTCAAGTTTGTGACACTTCCTGATTGGTCAGTGAGTGAGTTTTGAGATTGAATGAAGTCATGAATGAGATAGAAAATATATCAGACAAATTGATAACGGTTCAGCATTGAGGAAACGGATGTTCTATCGAAATATTATCCATATACTTACTTTGTTTTCTAGTAGATATTTAAGAGAAAATTAACCAGTCTCAAATATAAAATTATAGTTAAAAAAGCTCGCAATACTGTAATTGTTTACTGATTAGTACCTAGTTTATAAGCTCGTGAATTTCCATAGCTTTTTAGGGTTCCGTACCCAAAGGGTAAAAACGGGACCCTATTACTAAGGCTCCGCTGTCCGTCTGTCCGTCCGTCCGTCTGTCACCAGGCTGTATCTCATGAACCATGATACTTAGACAGTTGAAATGTTCACAGATGATGTATTTTTGTTGCCGCTATAACCACAAATACTAAAAAAAACATTAAAATAAATATTTAAGGGGGCTCCCATACAACAAACGTGATTATTTTGCCGTTTTTATAGATAATGGTACGGAACCCTGCGTGCGCGATTCCGATTCGCACTTGGCCGGTTTTTTTGATAAATGACATCATAGACCAAAATAATTGAAAGTAGGTACCCCTTAGTTGCCATTTCCATTATTCAGAAATTATTATTTTTTGTCTCTTATTCACTTTAACATCATCATCAACAACAGCCTAAGTATATACGTCTCACTACTGGGCACAGACCTCCTCTCATAGTGCGGAATATATGCAGGTTTCCACACGATGATTCCCTTCTCCGAAATGCTCGTGGTCCTAATCAATTCCGCACATGAGATACGAAAATCTCAGAAATGCGAACTGAGATTAAAATCCGCGACCCTCTAGACGGAAGCCGCGCAGACCACTAGCTAGCACTTATATTCACTTACCCTGATTCATGTTGAATATCCTAATAAATGCCAGCAGCTCGGCACTGATAGGGTTGTCCCCTGGATATATACTGTAGTGCGTCACACCAGCCAGGCCTAGTTTGGAAAGCAGAGCTAATTTTGTCTCTCTGAGCGGATCGCTTGAGCTGACCCCCAGCGCGAGAGACAGGCTGTCGTGTTGATTCTTTGGGTACACGAACCTGAAAAAGAGAAATAACGTGTTCAAAGTATAAATAACCAACAATGTATGATATATATCAGACGTTTTTTAGGAAGAGGATCTGCCAGGCAGTTTTACCGAAAGTAACAGTATTTTTAGGGTTCCGCACCTCCAAAGGAAAAAACGGAACCCTTATAGGATCACTCGTGTCTGTCTGTCCGTCTGTCACAGCTAATTGGGACTACAACTACTGGACCGATTGAGTTGAAATTTGGTGCACATATTTTATGTAAGTCGGTGACCGCAACACGGACGTGTAACGTAAATAAATGAACTTTAAACATGAGGGCCACCGTTGGGGGCAAATTAAAAAAGTAAAAAAAAAAAAAGTTTTGTGTGAAATGAAAAAAAGAAATTTAGGAACATCGGCGAAAATTTACCACCTCATCTCCGAAACTACAGGGCCTAAAATTTTGAAAAATAGATAAGTACTGAAACCACATCTTTAACCATAGATTACAGGAAAACCTATAAGAAGTCATGGTATCTGAAGTAATATAGGAAATTTCAGATAATCATGTACGGAACGGAATCCTTTCCACGTGAATTTAACTCGCACTTGTCCGGTTATTTTTGCTGTCATTTATTTTATTTTCAATTTTAAAACCACAAATTTAGAAATAAGAGAGCTACAAATTCAGACTTTCGTTTTTGTGGCCAGTTATAAGTGTTATAACCGTTTAAGGAACACGTTTATGTAATAGCGCCTTTTGTTAGAATTATGGTTAAGGGAACTCGAATGCGCACA
Organism: Tortricodes alternella; assembly: GCA_947859335.1. Taxonomy (NCBI): domain Eukaryota; kingdom Metazoa; phylum Arthropoda; class Insecta; order Lepidoptera; family Tortricidae; genus Tortricodes; species Tortricodes alternella. The sequence goes on from OX401968.1 coordinate 14,375,797, forward strand.
TTTTGCAATTCTTCTACTATATACTTCACAGAATACGTAATCTACGCAAATTCTCATTAACCTGCAAAATTTCATTTCACTATAGCATCTTAATGTGTTTTTTCGCACGTCTATTGACAAATTCTATTATGCCTCGGTGTTATGATATACTGCGTGCGTTCGGTTGGCCGTTGCGTCATGCGTTATGTTTCATGAACAAACAAACGAACGCATCGCGAGCACAAAAATGTCCTATTTACTGTAAGCTAACACTACATATTACATTGTGAATCATTTTACATGAATCAATAAACTTATGACGTGGCGACAACATCTGAGGGTCACTTTTGATTATTCTCAAACGTAAACGTAGTTTCAATAAAATCGTAACTAAAAAGGAGAAAGAAGGAAAACCAAGATGGTTTACAAGTCGTAATCTTTTTTTTTTTACTGATGGAAAGTGGTCACTGCCGCCCATGGACATTTGCAACACCTGGAGTTGCTGCCAGTGCGCTGCCAGTCTAGGGAGGATGGGGAATGGGGATGGGATGGGGATGAGGGAAAAGGCCTCCGGATCTCGTCACTCCCCGTACGAAACACAATAGCAAGCTATTACTTTACGCCGATATTCTGTGAGAGTGTGGTACTACCCCGGTCGAGCCGGCCCATTCGAACAGTAATCATATAGTGAGGATTACTGTTTGGCTCTACCACTACAAAATCGTATTAATTTATATAATATCGTATTTGTTATATTCGTAGTCTGCATGATGCAAGCTGTTCGAGTAACACGCAATAATTTATGATGCAGTCAGTGAGTTTAAAGGCAATAAACCTAATTGGGCGTACCAACATGTCTTAATATAACTGTTACCATAAAAAATACTTAACAAGCAAATGTCCTTGTTAGAATAAATTGGAGAGAAAGTATACGTTCCTTTAAACGAACTTTCTACAACAGATAATAGTAATACCAGTATCGTCACGGCGGGTTGATTTTTAACTGCCAGATATATTTCACGAAAATCAATTTCGACTCGTGAAATTGAAACATTTCGGACAAGACCACAAATGGACCTTATTACAAGAAGTTGAAGGTATTTATTTCTATGTATTTACCCGTTATGCAAGAATAGGTCGGCATTGGGCCTAGCGCCGTAGAATATGAAAATCTGTTCATCCGACTTGAAGTCTCGCAGCGCGTAGCATTCGCCTCGATCCAACTCCTTGTTGAAATCAGTCGTGATCTAAACAAACAAACAATAGAAACAAATTAAAATGCAGTAAATTGTACCTTTAAATCTTATTAAGACAGTGGGAATTTAAACGAAACACGAAATGCCAAGAGTTTTGATAAACACCCGATGGTACTCGATGGATTCGGATATCGATTATTTTTTCGTCATCATCACCCGTCAAACGTCCACTGCAGGACATAGGCCTCCCCTAAAAATAGGAGGATTTACCATAGTCGCTACGCTTGGCAGGCGCGTTGGCGACCGCAGTTAGTCATAATAATACTCGAAGGACGCTGCTGCCCATCCTTCGGTTGGTCCTTCTGTCGCCTTTTACGATATCCACGGGAAGACATGGGGTGATGCTTTTCTAAGTCCGCACACGGACGATAATTTTTTCTCTCTTAAAATGACGTAAAGTAGTCATGCAAATATGTTGCTAAATGACATATAAATATAACCCTGTTGCCTTGCGTTGCCTTGCCCTAAAGCTAGAAGTCAAAAGCTCTAAAGCAGCCGACAGTCAAACCAAGCCAAGAAGTTGACTAAAATCGTAAGTTAAAACTCAATGTCTATGCCGATAGTCGTGAAAGGAAAATCGGTTTTAAATGGTAGAAAGTATTTACCTTGCCATGTTCATGGTTGCACATGTCCCAGAGCGGAATGAAAGCCGTCGTGTCAGTGCTCGACAGCTCCAGATTGTTCTGCCTCGTCATCACCGTGGACACTGCCCATCTGAAGATCAATTTCACTATCACGCATTTTACTAAAGTCTGCCCCTTTAGCACAGTAATTTTTATCGCACACATAAAACATTTGTTCCTTTCGCACCCGCATATTAGTTAAAAAGTGACAGATGCTTTATGTGCGCGATAAAAGCTAGTGTGCTAGGCCCTCTGTTTCAATCCACAAAAGCACGTTTCCTTAACATCAGTTTGGTTTCGAGGGCGCCGACGATCCAGTGGCACCCTCATCATTGTTATTGTGTTTTCTATTAAACGAAACTATTTTATTAAAATCGAAGCCATATAAGTTGTAGCGCAACTTAATACACAAAATATATGATGCTATGTAATATAGTATTTAGGGTTCCGTACCTCAAAAGGAAAAAACGAAACCCTTATAGGATCACTCGTGTGTCTGTCTGTCTGTCCGTCTGTCACAGCCAATTTGCTCCGAAACCACGGGACCGATTGAGTTGAAATTTTGTATACATATGTATGTCGGTGACCGCAACACGGACGCGTGACGAAAATATATGAATTTTAACGTGGGGGCCACTTTTGGGGTGTAAACTAGAAAAAAAAAAAAAAAGTTATGCAGCCTAAATCGTGTGACATATCAAATGAAATATATTGTGAGGATTTTAAAAATATTTTCTTTTGAATTTTAAGTAAAATAGTTTGGTAGTTATTTAGGAAAATAGGCAAAAATTGACCATTCCCATCCCCCTTATTTCCGAAACTACTGGGGCTACAATTTTGAAAAAAATATAGAAATAGTTCTTTACCTATAGATTACAGGAAAACCTATAAGAAGTCTATGGTATTTAAAGTAACGTAGTAAATTTCAGATAATCATGTATGGAACGGAACCCTCTCCACGCGAGTTTAACTCGCACTTGTCCGGTTTTTTATTCATTACTTTTCTCTGTTTACGGTTTTAAGGGAAAAGTGGCTGGTAATGTGCCGTAAACGGAGAAAAGTAATGAATAAAAAGCTACATTACATAGCATATAAATTGTGTATTTAGTAGCGAAACCACTTATATGGCTTCGATTTTAATGAAATACTTTAGTTTAATAGAAAATACAACTACAGTGATGAGGGCGCCACTGGACTATTGGCGCCCTCTTCGTCCGCAGTAATTACCATAGAATTTGAATCCGCTTTTCACCCTTTCTGGGGTTGAATTGGGAAAAATCCCTTTTTGGTACGCGCGTACACCCTAAAAGTTTTCAGAGTCGTTGATACCTAAGTCAGTGGTATTTCGCGTTTACATATTATAGATTAACAAAGGGTTAGCTTGTCAAATTTACTAATCCGACATTACTCATCTAAAAGAGGGGCACCGTTCATGGAACTGTTGACACTAAATTTGTTAAAAGCAAGTTTTCTTTTAAGAGCAATTAACTTTACAGTACCAGGAATTCAGGTGATTACGTACTATTAAGAATTTAGAATCTAGGCTACATTAGGTATGTCATTAATAGTCCGACGCTCGGTCGGTCCGAGCGTCGGACTATCAACTTCTCCTGAGGATGCCTCGTAGACAGGTGAAACACGTGTCGAGCGGTATTTTTGGTGGTGGTGGTGGTGGTTGTAGTAGCGTTTGTGTTGCTTATTTTATTATATGCGGAGGGAGGGTGGGAATATTGCATGAACAAAAAATATTCAACACAAGCGCCGCTATTTGCACGTTTTTACCCTACTGTTTTCGCGGAATAGCAAAGTAATTCAATATTTCTAGTATAATATGGATTTCCGCAAAGTAACGCCTGAATCTATTAACTATGTCATTAATGTTGCATATGACTCGAGATTTTTTCTGTCAAAATTAACTGTCAAGTAGTGAATTCGTATATCGATAAATACACTTATCGTTACTTGACTCGTAAAATAGTGACCGCACCCAGTTTTGTTTGTAAAATACCCATATATATTTATAGCAGATATTAATTTATTTTAAACGATAATGTTTATGTAGGTAACACAAATGACACATCAAAAATATTGCCTTGACAGTTGGCATCAGTTAAATACATACTTTTGGATTTACAGATATGTTCATCCAAAGAAGCGGAATATTATGTTAATTAAGCTACAATGTTTTAAATTTAAGTTATTACAATAAATATATTTTAAACAGACTTCAAAAAGAACCGACGCGTATGTTTGTTATTTACAAACAAAACTGGGAGCAATCATTAGTTCAGAACACAAATACAGATAAGTGTATATACGAACTTATTAGTTGACGGTAGATTTTGCTACAAAAATCTCGAGGTCTGGACGCCATTATAGCAGACATGTTCAATATTACAAATTTGAACGGTCATGACGCAGCAATAAATAATTCGTTCTACATTTTTATTACCACCTAACAGCCAACGTGGAAATATCCTGAAATCTCTCCAAGTCAAGTTGATAGCCATGCAGTTTACTAAATAGAAGAGATAATCTTGTATTCGTGTAGGAAACGATCAGTAGAATCAGAACCAATCGCACAACAGCAAATCCATCTTATCGTCACAGTAATTTAACTGCACTTCGCCATTTATAGTAAGAACAGAGACTTTGTTACTTTAGAAATCTTTTTTATATTGATTAAGTAAAAAAAGTGCACCATTCTTGTGATAACTAGATTACACGATTTAAGAGAACACACCGGATTAGATTGAGACATTCATAGAAAAAAGTGAAACATCACGCAAATTAAGCTAAAGAAACCTTGTGCAAAATAATGATCACTTAGTCAAATTTAAATGTTAACACAAACCGTTACTTTACTCCTTTCTTGTCTAAAAAACATTTTTGGAGTTTATAGTTCGTAATTGGAGATTGTGGTTATGAGCCCTAAAGCAATAGTTTAATTTATTTCGTGGACAGACTTTTATACATTATAAGGATAATGATGGGAAGGCTTTAAACAGTAAGCTTCAAGTAAAGCTTAACTTGTTAAACAATGGCTGAGTTTTAATGGACTTTTACTTTCTTAAGTAATTACGTAAATATTTTTCTCTTTTGTTTTGATACACACGCCTATTGTTCTCCATTACGGTCCCATGACATAATGAATATTTTTGCAGACATAATTAATATTATAATGGTCTTCATTTAATTTGTTACAAAATAACAACGACAAATTTTTCGTTCCTTTTGATTTTTCTGCGTAAGCCCTGTGTATAAGGTTGTACGCAACTGCGGCCGTAACATGAATGACACAAAGATAAGATAGACCGTCTCATCTTTAAGTGCGTCTCTCTCACAGTAGTGCCGACGAAAGAGATAGTCATAGAGATAAACGGGTTGAATTTATCTTTGTGCCATTTAGGTTAGGGCCGCTGAACAGGTTCTGCCTGAACTCAGCGCTGCAGCTCCTGAGCCAAAGTATTTTTATGAGCTACACCACTTTCGCCATCAATCATGCAAGCATGTTATTTCATGTATTTGTTGTTGTATTTTTTTTTATAGTGAGTAAATTCTTTTATTTTATTGATATTTTCAAAATACTACATACTTTGTACATACATTGTTTAATACTTCCTTGAAAAGTCAATAAACATGTTTAAGAACTAATTTTGTCAAATTTTAATAAAGGGATGCCCATTATACGGATGTTGTTGAGCGGATTCTCACCTTGTAAATTAATTATATTTAATCCAAAATCTTCGTTTAAGTGTGAATATTTTAATGTAATTATACAACGTAAACGGTCGTCCACTTAAATCACTTTATGAAATTGATATTTTCAAAATACTACATACTTTGTACATACATTGTTTAATACTTCCTTGAAAAGTCAATAAACATGTTTAAGAACTAATTTTGTCAAATTTTAATAAAGGGATGCCCATTATACGGTTGTTGTTGAGCGGATTCTCACCTTGTAAATTAATTATATTTAATCCAAAATCTTCGTTTAAGTGTGAATAGTTTAATGTAATTATACAACGTAAACGGTCGTCCACTTAAATCACTTTATGAAATTGCATTAACGGATGCATTTACCTGTCAGTTGTAACACCTCTTTGCAGTAATAACACACATTAAAGATTACCTGGAAAATACGTTGCTGCGGTTTAGGCATTTGAATGGCTAAGAAATATGAAAGTAAATTACAGTATAGAAAATGACTTGATTGCATAAGTTATAAGTTCTGTTTCTTGCATAAATCTGTTACAAAGCTAAAACGGAAAAACCTTAACAGATTTTTTGCAAAGCTCTTCCTGTTTTTACACAGACGCACAAAAATGGAATAGAAAGCGAATAAATAAGTAGTAAAAAGAGATTTTCAGCTGCATATATATTTTTTACGCAGAACAGATGGCCGATGGGGCCGAAAAGTTCTCGAATGGAGACCACGGACCGGTAAGCGCAGCGTAGGACGACCACCCACAAGATGGACGGACGACCTAAAAGAGACCGCAGAAAAACGCTGGATGCAGGCCACTTCCAACTGGCACTTTTGGAAATCGATGGGGGAGGCCTATGTCCCGTAGTGGATGTCCTACGGCTGAGATGATGATTATGTATAATAATAAGCCTTTCTTTCCTTAGCGTTACAAATTCAAAAGAAAAGTTATAAGTTACAAGCTAAGGTCCCTTTCTGGGTATAGGCCTCCTCTAGTTGTCTCCATGGTTTGCTGTCCTCTGCTTTTCGTTTCCAGTTATTTCCAGCGATGTTCCGTATGTCGCCGACCCACCGCTCTCGGGGGCGCCCTCTGCTTCTATGGCTCGGTCCTGGCCATGTAGTGGCTCGTTTCGTCCATCTGTTATCTGGTGCACATGCCATAATGGCCTGCCTGCATCTGTAATCTTGGTTTTGTTTCTAATATCTGTGCATTTTTATCTGTCACGCATTTTTATATTTAAGATGCTCCTTTCCATTGAACTTTGCCATGTTTGTATTTTACTTTTTATTTTATTGTTGAATGTCCAAGTCTGACTCACAGACTTGAGTTACATTTAAATACATGTAGTACAGTTAAAATACATGTGTTCTAAAAAACAAATATTTGAGATTCGGATAGTGCAGTTTTTTTAAGAATACTCCATATTTTTTTTCTTATTCATATTTGTAAGTTTCGCCTAGAAAAGAACGCTTCTAGAATAAATAATAGGCCATTTCTAAATTGGCATGGCATAGTCCGCTACTGTCAATGGTAAAATAACTTTTTTCCCACCTTCCATACCCATTTAGATCTCTTAACATAATTCATAGTGATATTTACCGCGATTCCCATCAACTTAACAAATCTAAATCTCTCACAGTACATTTTAAAGACGGTGATTTAGCATTAATACGTATTGCATAAACCCATTAGCATCAGTCAATTCACATGTTCTATATCGTCCGTACGTGTTCGTACGTAACGAGCTTTTTCATCGCACGGAGATCTCACTCAATAAACGATATGCGAACTGAAAGTAAGAGCGGGCGCGTGGGAACAGGCACCACAATGACCCACCCCACTGTTGGTTTACTTTGTTTGCTATCTGGAATCTCCGTAAAGTTATGTAAATTGTAACAATTTCCCGATTGGCTGACGCAGTATTGCGACGTGAGAGAGTAAAGTTTGAGGGGCGACATGTTTTGACGTACCTATCTATGTAATAAAATAACTATTCCGAAAGGGTTTTCCGCCTATGGTCAGACGTGCAATTCGTCAAAATATTCGTTTGGTCAAATTGTGTTTGTCAAAAGTGCGATTCGTCAAAATACTCTTTGTGTCGAGTTTAGTTTGATTTGTCGGTCGTCAAACCAAACGAAAATGGTTTGACGAATCGCGACTTTGGCAAATGACATCTTTGACCAAGAGCACCTTTGGCGAAAATGGTTTGACGAATCGCGACTTTGGCAAACGACATCTTTGACCAAACGATCCTTTGACAAAAAGGCTATTTTGACGAATCGCACATTTGACCATAGGCGGAAAACCCTTTCGAAATTATTCTTTTTAGGATAATTCATCAAATCAGAATAGCAACCTATTAAACCGACGGGAAATAATATTTTTTTTGGTGCAAAGTTGATTTTAAATGTTTTCTTAAGTCACTCATACGTGACTGTGCATATGGGAAAAAACTAGATAACGTTTCAATGCACTTAATATTTAAAAAATGCAAAAGTATGTTCACCGATGCCAAATTTACCATTAAACGTATTATGAGGTTTAAAATTGTATTCATTCTCCACTTTGGATATAGTGCCGCGTCATTCAATGAACATCTATAGAAAATGGTTGTATAACGTATAATTTAGCGAAATATTGCTAGGAAACAGATTAAGAGAAATGTCGGCGTGCAACTAGGCGTGACCATTGGAATTGTTGAGGTTGTCGCAACTAGGAAGCATTTGTTATTAGAATTCATTAGACACACAGGAGTATGAGGAAACAACGAAATCTGTGCAAAAACTAAGTGCCACTAGGAAGTGTGTATGAGAATGTTGCAAGCGCGTTTTAAGTAAGTGGAGTCACACGAGTTTTCTGAATTGCCATGTCACTGCCCACGTCTTCTTTGCTTTTCCTAATAGGCACACTTTCTACATTAAAGCAGATAGCTTTGAAAATATCTTCACGAGATAAGGTTTATTTTAATCTTTACTAATACTATGAATGCGAAAGTGTTCGTTTGTTTCTTTCTTTTCTCTTTCAAGCAATTAATTGGACTTGACTTTTTTATAGTGATTGTGAGGGCCGGAGACGTAGACTACTTTTTATCGCGGAAAAATGCAGTTCCTCAAGGAATAGTTATAAACAAAGTCTTTTTATATTTGCTTCATTAATTAATGTAATTCACAAGGACGGATAGAGCTACAATTCAGGTGGCAAGTCGATTTGATGCCAATCGTCGAACTAGTATTCAAGCAACTAAAGTGCAAGCCACACATAATTAGAAGTTTTGTTTGAAAAGCATTGCGGTACTCAAATGATTATGCATTAGAGCGGTCTAAGGCCCAATTTACACACAGACCACGCCGCTAGCCGAGTCAATTATTTAATTATAGTAGACAATAACAATAATCTGCCGATGCGCGGCGATCGACATTCCGCGGCGGAGGCGGCGCGGCGCACGCGCACATTCCGTTTCACATCACGCTGAACTCGCTGTGATCCAGCTTCATGGAAATGTATGGGCTGAGGAATCGATCAGATATGTTCCTATCATTCGTAAAAACCAGATTTACACAGTTACAAATAATAGTCATTATAACAATCAAGAATTACTTTTTAAAATAGCGCCAAAATAAAGTATTATCCCGGGTTGGGTTATCATACCATTGCGTATGGTCAAAAGCGCGATTCGTCAAAATTAGCTTTTCGTCAAAGGTGCGTTTGGTCAAATTGTGTTTGTTTAAAATACACTTTTTGTCAAAGACGCGTTCGGTCAAATTGTGTTTTGCATTACGCTAGTAGCCCATACACAACAATTTTCCGGGTGTTATAAGTAGGACGTATCTATGCCAATTTGACACTTAAGTACAAGTTATTTTTAGTATGAAGTAATTACGTTGATGCCGATGATAAATAAGCATTATTAGCGTCTATTTGTGTACACGTGGCAATGTCAAATCGGGACAGTTGGCGACTTTGACCAAACGCTACTTTGACGAATCGCAACTTTGGCAAACCATACCTTTGACCAAACGCTCCTTTGACAAAAAGAGTATTTTGACGAATCGCGCTTTTGACCATAGGAAAATAACCCCTAGGGTGATCTTATTGAGGTACAGCTTTTGCCTATTTGAGGTTCAGAACTCTTAAAACTACTCTTTCAAGCAATGTCGTTAAAATACCGTCAAAGATTAAATTTTTGGAACATTAAGAAAACAACCGTATTCAAATAGGTCTAGATTTCCTTTTTTATTTGCAAAACAGTCTCATTAGAGGATCTCTTATTTCACAGTAGATGTTTACTCGTTAGTATTTGCTTAGCTCTATGCGAGATGAGACGAATGGAAATCAATCTTATGCAATATGCATATTCTAGTAGAACAGCGTTGTTCTGCTGCACTGATTTCGTATCACTAGTTTCATACTAGTTGTTCTGTTGTTTTCTAAAGCACCGTTGTTGTTCTCAACAAAATACTACCCGAACCTGTTTCATGAATGCGTTTCGATTGCTTTAGGAATAGATTTGATGAACGATAGTTCGGTCATTGTCATCGAGTCATACCTAATCGTAATCTAGGTGATGCTATATAAAAGGGCTATTGTTCTCGATTCAAAATAAATGCCAAACAAAAGTAAGAATGATGCAGTCAAGCAAGCTGCAGCCCGACCGCCGACGTACCACTCGATCGCGTCCTACCGCCGAGAGCTAACGTGCGCCGAGCCGGCCGTCACTTTCACGTTCGCGCACAAAAACGCGAGAACTCCACTAGAAATCCTTCATTTTCCATTAACTTTAACTGCCGCGATATCAGGCTGTTTATAAACAGCTATGATGTGAAAATAAACAAACGATCGATGAATAATTATTGAACGGAAATCGTTTCTAAAAACGAAGAGTGCGCGTAAGGTTTCAGAGGGCGTCGCGCTTCCTTCTGCCCTTCTTTCCTTATCCTTACTCTCTTAACCGACTTTGGGTGTCTTACTTAAAACTGTGTGGAACTATTTTCGAAAACTAAACGATCCGTTGGAAAAAAAGGATCATATCACGATTTAGTGCAGTGACCAGTGTCAAGTTGTGTTTTGAGCTAAGCGGTCGTTTCTGAGTTTGAGCAAGTCTTGTTGGTACTATGAGTATGATCTGGAGGTCCACCATGCCTTTGTTGAGTACGCTGGCGGCCTTGGTGATCATCGTGCATTCGGCGGAGGAGGAGCTGGACCCAGGTTTTAGGAGGGACCTGCGACCCAGGACCGTAGACCCGGGTCCCAATAACGACAAGCAGGTAATTTTAAAGCAATTTTTGGCCAATAAGGTATATTAACAAACGTAACGTATGTACCTTTTCATGCACGTATAGTGCGAAAACGTTTTGAGATAGTTAGAGAAATTAAGAGGAGTGTGAACCGACGGCTTTTCATACAAAAGTCAAATAATAGGCCAAATTAGTTTTGTATGAGAATACTATCAGACAAAACATTTGGCCTAATTTGGACTTTGTTGATCTTTTTTCAAAATTCAAAAAACGTATAGTAGACCTAGATTTTGTTCTGACTGACAACCTGTCAAAAATTGGTCAAAATCGTTTAACTTTTAAGGGGTGGAAATCGTTATCTCTTTTTATACAAACAAGACAACGCACGCACGCATACGAAAAGGCAGATTTTTGCCGTTGGTTCACAGTCCTCTTAACACATTTTCATTTTGAAAATGACCACAAAGTACCTAACAGGACTTTGTAGCTGGTGCTTAAAAGAGAAATATTTTAATTGTAGGAACCGGATGGACAAGATAGCAAGCATGTTACATTAATGTGACTCTTTGTACGTAAGACTGTAAAACTCAAGGAATTATAAAATGTTTTCTTTTTCCTGTCAAATGAAGTAATCAACTCGAAACGATTACATTAATGTCACATAAAACTCCATATTTATGCTAATGGCCAGATTGTGTATAATCTGCCCCGAATTAAATTTTGCGTACGTATTAAGTAATTTATTTAAATGTTCTGATTTTTTTTCTTACCCGTATGGGACCTTTACGTGACAATATTTTATTTAGATATATGTTGAAAAATTACTCCTCTGCTGCACTGGGAGTGAAGAAATAGCACAGAATGCGAGCAGATGCTTATCATCCTGGCATGTCGTAAAAGTCGACTAAGGGACGGGTCCTCTCCAACATGGTGGACTATCTGTATGGGCGATGGGCTGATCACCTGTCACCATACGGTTCATCATACCATCTTAGGACTAATTAATCGAACGTGGCCACAAGTAGTCTTGTGCCCCATTAGGGATTTCGGGTGTGATGCTATGTATGTATGTGTATGTAAAATATGGTCAATGGCAGTTTACATGTTGAATGTAGTTGTTGGACCAATTTCGTACAATTTCAAAACAATGAACGTTTATATTTTGGTCTACGCTGTTCATTTGTAGGCGAACTAACTAGCAACACATAACAATGCGGCGACAAAATCGTTTAAACCAACGTCCGTTCATTAAATACCAATTTTCGGATTAACTTAACTGTTCAATAATTCGATTAATTGTTCAGATGTAACACACGACTTATACATACATACATACACATTTACACATCAAGCCCGAAATCCCTAATGGGGTGGGCAGAGCCACAAGACTACTTGTGGCCACGTTCGATTAATTAGGCCTAAGATGGTATGATAAACCGTATGGTGACAGGTGATCAGCCCATCGCCCATACAGATAGTCCACCATGTTGGAGAGGACCCGTCCCTTAGTCGACTTTTACGACATGCCAAGATGATAAGCATCTGCACGCATTCTATGCTATTTCTTCACTTCCAGTGCAGAAGAGGAGTACACACAACTTATAACAGTAATCATATTCAGTTCCGCTTCCCCGAGTATGTTTTGATAAATTTAATGTTAATCGCTGTCGCTTTTGTAAATAAACATATTGTCAGCCATATACTGTTCATAGTTAAGCAGTTCCAATCAGTAGTATATTACGTCATTAGTTTTGCTGCACACCATGATATCACCGTAACATAAATAACCCGGGAGCCTCAGTTGCTTGTTGACAAACCAAAATTCTTGATATCGATAGATTTCACTGGTCAACAGTGGTTTTGTTGCCCCGGATATTCAAATAATTTGGAGTAATTTGATGCCAAAAAATCATGTAACAGTGAATGATTTTGGAATATTGGATCTTGTTTTCTTTAAATCAAAATTTCTTTCTCTACGTAACAAAAATAGTAACACCAAAATTGAGCCAATTCAGTACTTTCATGAATATATCCGTAAACTGTGTGCTTCAAACTAGAAAAATCCGACGAGATATCCAGGGCAAGAAAAAAAATTGTGTTTTAGTTATTAGGGCACCACTGAAAATTAGCGCCACGGCCTGCTATCGCTGAGTGGTGTCCTTTTTAGCGCATTTTTTTTGTTTAGTGTTTAATTCTTCTTTTTTTGTGCATGTTGATATTCTATTATGTTGTATGTTGGAAAGGTGAAGGTTATAAACTATAATAGATACTGATAATATCCGATATCATTATCATGGCACCTGTCAGTTGCACAGCGAGTATCTAAATTTTATTTACGTAACAAAACACGATTCACTGTTACGTAATGTCGTAGCAAATTGATGAGAGTTAAGATTCGCGGATCACGGTCGATTCGGCCTCTTCTACGCAGGTGTGTCCACAATTTTATAATAGAAAAAGTTGGTTACGTACCTGCAAATTCTTTTGCATATTTTAATTCGTTGTCTGATAGACGATACACCAAAATTACGTGAAATATTTGTAAAAAATAGGTAAAACGAACTGTTAATAAGTATGTTCTCTGTAATCTGGTCGCAAAGCAGCTCCAGCAGGGTTGATACGAGGATAAGTTATCCCCATCTTGTCTCTTAGTGCATCTCTTTTTTATCGACTTCAAAAAAGGAGGAGGTTATCTATTCGACCCGTATATTTTTTATTATTATGAGGGATCAGATGGGGATAGCTTATCATCATATCAACCTTGCTAGGTCCGCTAATGTACACATTTTGCAATTACTAAAATTTCAGAGATATAAATGAATTCATCTCATGGCACTATCATAGAATATACACATTGTATAATTACTAAGATAGGTTTATATTTAAAAAATCTTGACTACGTAACATTCCACCAATATGTATATAAATAACTAAGCGTGGTTTATATTGGAAACTAGCTGGTGCCCGCGACTTCGTCTGCGAAGAATAATAATTTAAGTAACCTATGTACTTTTAAACCTTCCCTAGACCTCCACGAACATTTCAAGACTAAGATAAGATAAATCCGTTCAGCCGTTCTCGAGTTTTAGTGAGACTAACGAACAGCAATTCATTTTTTTATTTTTTTATTTTATAGTGATACAAAATATTAAATGAAGATATAGACGATGAAATTTTTTTAATAGGACTTGAGTATACTCGGAATTAAGTTAGTACTCGGAATTCCGAAAACGAGTTAATTATCATTGAAACTAGCAGCAAGGGTTTAGAGGAGCTGGCTAACGCCAAAGGCGAGAATAAGTTGCGGATTATAGTAAGTAACTAGTGCTAGAGTTCTTTCCAACATTCGCCGAATACCGGATAGAAAGATCAAATAGGAAGCGGTCACCGGACCAACTTGTATAGAAACTTGTTTGCCTAGAAATCGGGGGAGGAGTCGGGAGGCGTAAGTGGAGCGTGCTTCATGCATCTATCTTACAATTAGTCAAATCAAGGTACAATTACATAGCGCATTGACGCTAACTACCTATGGATTTCAGAACACTTAAATTTTACAGTTTACGGTTCGTAGTGAATAAGTGGGGAAAGAACACGAAAGCGTAATTAGAAAACAGTGTATTTAGTTGAAATTTACGTGTCATCAAATTGAATGATATTAATCGATTTTGTTTATAAGACGACGGTGAATGTTATGTAAGCAAGCGATGCTTTCAAGACTTAAATTGTAATAATCTTGTTGAACATTTTCAACAAAAGGTGTGCTGGTTCCAACACTGATGTATGGAACTGAATGTTGGGTATGGCAGAAGAAATATGAAAGTAGAATCAATGCACTGGAGATGCGAGCTTTGAGAAGTATGTGTGGTGTTTCTATGAGTGACACGATAAGGAATTGCGTGATAACAGAACGATGTGGTGTAGAAGAACATGTAGTCGTGAGAATTGAGAAAGGTATGCTTATAATGGTTTGGACATGTGGAGAGGATGAACGAAAGAAGACTATCGAAGCAGATTTATAAGGCGAGTGTGCATGGTACAGTTAGAAGGGGAAGACCTAGGCGAACGCACCCAAACCAGATCGAGGACGTTCTTAAGAATGGCCAGGACAAGAGTACCCTAAACCGGCGAGCGTGCATGAAGAACTCAACGATACATTTGGTATTTCGCAAACACAACCTCAATTGCTGACTATAATTGTGATAGAACTTTAGCAGTAATTATCAAACTAGAACTAAGAAGCTCAAGACAGAGAACATTGAACTCTGCTGCTTTATTTTAGGTCCACTGAATTGAGCGCGCATCGTCCGTGAAGCAATGAAAAAAGTGTGCATAATATAAACACGAGTTACTCTTTTTTGGAATCATATTGTGTGTGAACTCTTATTTAAAGTAGTGTTCCATTTAAAAAAAACTTAAAATATTTTGTAGCACCTCGATGACTCATTTAAATACAGAATCATTACCTACCTAGGTTAAATTATCTCAGAACATTACCGTAGTAGCAGACATTACTCACGTTATTAATTAGATTACGTGTGAAGCTATCTGTGACCTTTTTTGCATAAGTCATAGAGCGGCCCGCGGTCATAGATAACCAGTCGAACCGGTAGGTATAGACGCTTTCGACTTTCCTCGCATTATGACATCAGTTTTGTAACAGCTTTCTTCTTCGTTAGCGATGAGATAACTGAATTATATGTTCGTAGGCACGTGTCTGGGTAATCATTCATTAATTGTTGCTTGAACACTTTCCGAGCGAACGGTTCGTATGTGTTACGATTCGCGAAAATTATACAACTTCTTTCTGATTTAGTCACATAATAGTATTAAGCTAAGTGCCTATAAAAGCTCAGTTGCGAGATAACATTAGTCTCGGCGTCGTCATAGTGGAAAAGCGGGATTATTTCATTGAGTCGGTATTTAAAATAATCTTTATAATACGAGAAACATTGTCGGTATACCTACATCACACTTAATTTTTTTATGTTATTCCTGATTTTTTGGCATATGGTACCTAGTAGAGATGTAAAGTTACCTATATAGACAATTTATTTCAATGTGTGCGTTCCTTTAGGTGTAATTGGTGTAGCCAGCTTAACTTTCAAAATCTTTAAACTTCCACACCTGTTTGATGGATACTTGCGGGACATAAATGTTCATTGACCAATTTAAACTGACCAAATTAGATTGATTGAAGTTATATTAAAAACCTGGATGGATATCAAAGCGAACTACGATCGTAACAAATAAAGTATTTTTTTGAAGCTTTGCAAACTAGATACTAGACGACATAATAGATACACACAATCACAGGCATACCATTACCCAAGTAAACTTGTATTTTTATGGCATGAGAGGATATTTACAAATCTCCGCGAGAGATGACAAATTGAAATATGGTAGAATAGTTGAGCCGTGAAAGCAAAACAAACAAACTCACTTTCGCATTAAAGAAATGACTTGGTTCATTATCGCGCACTAATCACATAACCACACGATACCTGTGATGCTTAAAAGATATCATTATCGGGATATTATAGTACCTATGCTTTTATTGACGCGGTCAAATCCAAATAATCAAATATAAAAGTGAAGTCAAATAAAAATCAAATATCTATTGATATATATGCTACAAAGACAGTAAATGTAATTTAAGAATTTTATTGAGGCTTATTTGTAGGTTTGTGTAAAGTTTGTAATTCTATTTATCAAGGATATCATTGCAATTGAGGACAAACATGCATGCAATATCACGATAAGTGTAAACATGCAGAAAATAAAACTCAATAGTCTTTAACTCTAATTGTCGACGGTCTATTAACATGACAATCAATGACCATAGATAGGATGAGTTCTGCTTAAGGATTGGCTAAGGAGAAGCGCATTATCTTTGGTACATTACTTCTAATATATTCCATACTCGTACTGCACTTCAAGCTTAATGCTTCGGAGGTTTTAGCGTAGCCAGCAAGCGGAACCGGTAGATTTGTTCCCAACAGTTTACTAAAAATCGTCTAAAGACTTTTAGTAGTGGTGGTGGTAATAAGCGCTATTAGGAAGAGTTATTTGTTTCTATATCAAAGAGTTAACTTCAAGTAAGTAATTAAAGTCAGTTTGTGACAGTTTTAAAAGTCTTGGGAAAAAAGAATAGTTCCTCTCTAGATACTAATATGTAGGTAATTAATGTAGTTGATGATGACTCAAAAACGACTGTCATCGATTGACAGTCCAAGAGTTTCTATCTTGTAGCAAGAACAAGGGTCGAAGCATCTCATCTCATCCTAGCATACGAGCAAACATCACCAATATCTAAGCAACCGCTAATTACGTCATAATCGATTCGTTTTTGCCGAATATTCTGCATCATTGTTATTTGTTTCACACAAGCCTCGCACTTTTTCGACGATTAACAAACAATGCTCGGTATATGGAGCATGGAGCATCGTCTAAACACTTTACGCAACGAGTTTCCCTTACGAAATACTAAGAGAAAAATGAGCAGAACTCTGTGTGAAAATTTGCTGTGACGTGTGAAATATAAGCTTATACTTGTGGGATTCGTTCTTGCAAGGAAAGAAATTGAAACCATATCTCGGTTCTGTGATAATTGGACATTGTTTCGTACACAAGAATCGAGAACGAAATTGATCGGATTATTTTGCAACTGTTTACGGAGCGTTATAATTAATTAATTACCCATTTAATTTTTATAAGCTTAATAACCATGCCCTATAAGTGTGCTTCAACAACATGCGGCATGCTACATCCATTTATTAGCCGTCCATGTAAATCTTGATATTTTTCATTCCAGCTTTGGAAGGCGATAGATGTTGACCCCCTGGTAAAACCATTGACCGGCGCCGACGTATCGGACGAGTCCCCAGAGGAGCCGGCAGTACAGCGCAGACCTGTGCGCAAACGAAAACGACGGCCACAAACTTCCTCAGAGGCTGAACCAGATGACAAATACCCAGAAGGCTCACAAGGCTCATACTTCAATACCGACTATCAAGACTCCTACCAAACTACAGAGTTAACGAGGCGTCGCCGTAAAAGACCGGATGTAAGGCCTTATCGCTGGGAAGACGAATCTGCGGAAAAAGAAAGGCCGTTACGAAGACGCGGTTTAAGAAGAAAACGACCAATAATCGATCCCAATCCACAATTAAGCGAATTAAATGATTGGGGTCCGCAATATGACGACCAAGAAGACCATACAAAAACACAGCCTTACCAAGAAGCATATCCATCCATGGGCAATGTGCGTTATGATGGACCAGACTATAATAATAAAGTTCATCATCCAAAGGCAGGTTATAGTAGAATCATCGATGACTCTATGGAGATGCATGATGGAATAGATAACCCAAAAATATCGATAAGTAACGAAATGCACATATTTAGAAGTAACCTCCCGAATAATTACAGTAGCAAAGATGTAATCCAGAACAGTGCCAATGCCAAGGAAAAAATACATATCAGTGACACTCTTTATGTAACAAAAACGCATCATGACGTTGAAGAAACTGAAGAAAGAAAACGGCCTAAACCATTATCAGAGTTTTCGATGGAGACATTATACGTTAAAAACACAGAAAAGGCTAATATAAATGGAAGTTACACAAATAAATCGAACAGTGATTTGGAGAAAGCACAGGTATACCTGTTTTATTATAAATATGCATATTAAAACCCTGCCTTTGATGCAGTTCAATATTGCATGCGTACTAAGGTTATCTTTAAATATTACCTTTTGCTAAATTTGGTGTCAAATACAACGGCCGATCCACCTAACGCAAGACAATAGTACTATATTTCACCTTTGGAACGCCACAGTCGTCTATATACCAAAAGATTTTCGTGCCCCTGACGCCACGATATGCTGTTTTCCATACATTTGCGTTGGCTAGTGACGTCGTTGGAGTCCGTGGCACGCTTTTTGGCATTCGGCCGTGGCGTTCAAAGGGAAAAAGAATACCATTAAATATCTGGCCAATGTAGTGCGCAACCGCAATCCAAGTATTGCATTGAATTATCAACTCTACTGCCTTTCCAGTAGATTCCAAATATACTAAAATAAATATAACGTTAATAACACTTACGGCATTGCACAACTATCAGGTACACGCCACGGTAGCACCTTACCGATGCGATTAACGCCATTTTTCTTTTAGTACAATTGGAATCTACTGGCGTAGGCAGTAGAGTTGATAATACAATGAACTTTTTTATGTAGTAATTGGGGCCAATTCGAAAGTTTATTCAATAATTTAAAAGTCTCTAAAATTCAAATAAAAAATGTCAAACTCAATTTTTGATATCTTCGTGCTTAACAAAATCGAGTTTGACGTTTCTTATTTTAAGTTTAGGGAATTTTAAATTTAGGCGACACTGTATCGAATTGGACCCAATACCTGTTTTTACAAACCAGAGTTCTGTGGTTAGATAGTTGTTTAAAAAAACCGGGCAAGTGCGAGTTAAACCCGCGTGCAGAGGGTTCCGTTCCATACATGATTATCTGAAATTTCCTATGTTACTTTAAATACCATAGACTTCTTATAGGTTTTCCTGTAAACTATAGGTAAAGAACTATTTTCTGTATTTTTTTCAAAATTTTAAGCCCGGTAGTTTCGGAGATAATGGGGGGGGGGGGGAATGGTAAATTTATGCCTATTTAAAAAAAAAAAAACATATTTAAGATCCTCACAATAAGCCCTTTCATTTGATATGTAACATGATATAGTTAGCGTAACTTTTTTTTTAATTTTCTAATTTACCCCCCAAAAGTGCCCCCATGTTTAAAATTAATTTGTTTACGTTACGCATCCGTATTGCGGTCAACAACTTACATATGTATACCAAATTTCAAATCAATCGGTCCAGTAGTTTCGGAGCAAATTGGCTGTGACAGACGGACAGACAGACAGACAGACACACGAGTGATTCTGTAAGGGTTCCTTTTTTCCTTTTGAAGTACAGAACCCTAAAAATACTATGCTTTGCGTTATCGGCTCAGTTAAAAAACGAAACACTATACGTACTGTTATTTTTAGCCAAAAAAGGTGCTGTTAGATGCAGAGTTGACCTGTAAGGATGAATTAGATACACGGACGGACGAGGCAGGCAATCAGAACAACCATACAAAAATAAAAGACGATGTAGTGAAACTAAAGTGTCAAGTTAACTTAGATGATTCTGATATAAAACTATATTACCAGCTGCTAGAAAAAACCCAAATCAAGGCATTTCACGCACAGCAATGGATAGAAAAAATAAGATCCCAGTACAATGCTCTATCAGACGATGAGAGTCGTCATTCTTTCTTCATGGACGACTACTTTGAGGTGACACTTAAACGGCCAAGTTTTTATATCCGCTTAAATTATTATGTACTTAACAAAATTGTGAAATTCTAACTACAATGAAAAATTATAATAAGTAGTTAGCAATAGTCAAATTAAAACTTTCGTAAGACATTATGAATACTTGAAAAACACATGGCTTTACTCACGATTTATTGTCAGAAATAGTCCGACATGTTTCGAACTCGATTGGAGTCCTTCTTCAGGGTTTGAGTGCGGTCCCGGTCAGATCAACCCGCGCACTGCTCTGCGAGCTGCGCGTTGCGCCCGTGCAGAGGGTGCGGGCGCGGGGGCGGCGGGGGGCGGCGCCGGCGCTGCTGACGCGCCCGGCTGCGGCTGGTCGTTGTTGGTGGTGAACGGCGGCAAACATGCCGAGCTCACGGTGTCCACAAGAGTATCAACGCGTACCGTATCCCGAATGGCTGGGACAACGGGCTTCCACGCTGGTGGCAATTCCCACCCCATATCGCGGTTGAAATTGGGGCGTCGTCTGATCTCAATCGCCTCGCGAATCTTGCGTTGAACGAAGCATTTCTCCCTAACAAGCAGCCTCGCCTTATCGAAGCGAATGAAATGCGACGTACCAGCGTCCAGAGCGTGCTCTGCCACCGCGGAGCTATTGGTGTCCATCTTTTTCATACTACGCACGTGCTCCATCAGTCTCGTGGAAACGTTGCGCCCGGTTTCTCCTATGTAGCATTTGCCGCAGTCACATGGAATTTCATATACACCCGGACTACCAAACGGGTCCTGATCCTTTGGAGAACGCAGCATATGCCTGACCTTGGTGTGAGGACGGAAAATAGTCCTGATGCTGAACCTACGGCGTAACAGGTGCCCAATTGTATCCGTCACTCCCCTTACATATGGCAGATACGCAGATATGACAATAAATCGTGAGTAAAGCCGTGTGTTTTTCAAGTATTCAAGTAGTTAGCACGTAATAAATTCGTATATAATATCTTTTTGTAATATTACATGTTTAACATTCAAGTACCAGCAATTATTCGTATTTTTACGTGATGAATTATGTGAATATGACGCTGCGCAAATTAACTTTAAAATTCTATTAATACAGAGTACAGTAATAATTAATCAATCCAATTTATGTGATGCTAATGAAATGACAACCTTTCTTCTCTTGGTCGTAGCACTCTAAGCAAAGTGGTCATGATCGTTATTTATTTATTGTTAGCTACCTTCTTGATACATCCGTACAGATGGCAATATCTATATATATAAAAATGAATTGCTGTTCGTTAGTCTCACTAAAACTCGAGAACGGCTGAACGGATTTATCTTATCTTAGTCTTGAAATGTTCGTGGAGGTCTAGGGAAGGTTTAAAAGTACATAGGTTACTTAAATTATTATTCTTCGCAGACGAAGTCGCGGGCACCAGCTAGTCATTTGATAGAAATTATATAGAAAGATTGAGAGTCCTTTTTTGAAATTCTTTAAACAATGAATTTATTCGTCCGGTATCAGAATAGGAAGGAGCGAAACAGTCATTTTGTCTTGTGTTAGGCTCTTATTTTTATAATATTCACCATACCAGATAACATAAGTAATGTCGTATAACATTGAAAGTTCGATTATATACGATTTATCGACTTTATACAATTGAAGAAGTTCCATTCTAAAATCAGTGAAAGTAGAATTTAAAAATATAAAGCCTAATATTAAAGATCTTAAAAAGTATACTAACAAACTTGACGAATTAAATTTCACATTTAGTTATTTCGTCTTTAATGCTGTGCTCATCTAGGCGCCAGTTTTGGCGAAAATGTTTAGCGGCTTCAATTGGGATTTGGAACGGATTTCCTAGTGAGACTTTCCCACTACGCTACAATATGGGATTTTTCAAAGGAGCGTCATTAAATATCTTCGAGGGCGGAAAGGTATTGGCAGCGCCTCTGGTGTTGCCAATGGGTCATAGACACGTTCAGAAATGTCCGATCTGCTCCCGAAGTGTGAGTTTTCTGTTTGCACAGTATCCACATGCATCAGGGATACTTTTGGCCTCTATAAAGAAAACGTGAATTTAACCAGTCGTTTTCGTTTACTTTTGGCCATAGTAGGGACAAATTTTGTTTCTTGAAGTGTGTATTACTCAAATGGTCATATGCGGGATAAAATTTTATCAGGTGGGCCGCTTTGCCATACTACCTCTATAATCTCTTTTAAATATTGGCTTCAGCGGCCCTAACATGCATGCCATAAGATTAAATTAGAACCGTTTATCTCTACGACTATCTCTTTCGTCGGCACTAGTGTGAGAGAGACGCACTTAGAGATAAACGGTTCTAATTTATCTTAGTGTCATGCATGTTAGGGCCGCAGGGGTTTCAAGGTATAACTTTCAGACACTACACGTCTCATCATATACGTCATATACGTCCTACTGCTCGGCACAGGCCTCCTCTCATAGTGAGAGGGACTGGTCCGTAGTCCCCACGCGGGCCCAGTGCAGATTGGGGACTTCACACACATCTTACGTGTGGGGGCTGACTTCCTAGATATATGCATTTTTTCTCTCAATGTTATCCTTCATCGAAATACTCGTGGTTAATATTAAATCCTCTGCTGCACTGGGAATGAAGAAATAGCATAGAATGCGTGCAGATGCTTATCATCCTGGAATGTCGTAAAAGTCGACTAAGGGACGGGTCCTCTCAACATGGTGGACTATCTGTATGGGCGATGGGCTGATCACATGTCACTGTGATCACAACTGATAAAATAAAAAAGTTAATACTGATGAAACATTACATTTTTGCTTTCATGTTATCTATTTATTGCGACATTGCACAATACAGATGAAGCACGATTAACAGATGGGCAGCAATTTTTTTGTTTACCTACTTGTTTATGATACAGTAACGGAAGGTATTCCCGCTTATTGAAGTCTTTTATCATTATTATTGGCCTTACAGAAGTATTTAACGATATAAATAATTTTATACGTCATTTATTTATAACCAACGGTATACTGTATGTTAATAATAATATGTCATGACAAATAAATAAAATACATCACATTTCTCATCATTTCAGGATTACGATCCAATTAATCCATACACACTGAAGCAAATTTTGAAGAGAAGTAACGGAACAAGTTTGAGTGAAATCTTGCAGCGACATAACTTGTCTTTGACTGACTTGCTACATGGAAAAGGTGCTATATCATTGCTTAATAAAGATGTGTCACAGGAGCATCAACTTGACGAAGGCCTTAAAAAAGCTAAAAGTGAATATACACAAATAACCGCAGAAGAGGAAGTAACAACAAGCTTCAATAATGATAAAGACTCAATTGAGCAAGCCCCTTTAGATACAGATAATGCCAAAACAGAAAAAAAATATAGAAATTCTACTGAAACAGAAAGACGAGACAGCAATATGTTAAAAATTGAACAAGTTAGCGACTCACCACGAATGACTATTAATCGTCGTTTTCCTACTGGTATTCGTAGAAAACTTAGAATGAGACCAATGTTAAACAGCACTGTAAAAGCCCAGTTAAGTAGAGATTTTATAGCTTTTAGTTCTAGAAAACATTCTCGTAATAACGAGAATATTTCAAAATCCAAAGAATGGAAAGAAGTGATTCCAGTGATGTTGAAAAGGAACAAATCAAGCGATGATAGCGGTGACGATGAACCTGCACGGACAACTACAGAAACAGCTGTCGATACTATATTATTAGATTTTGAATCCTTGAATTCCTCTTATCCATCTTTCACCAATACCGAAAGCAGTAATGTAAAGGGTAATGAAATCGAAAATACTAGTATTTCGACTACCGAACCAACTGCTACTACCTTGATCATAGAAGTTATGCCATCGGAAATCAACAGCGAAACCGAAAAACCCAAATTCACACCAATTGTGAGACAGGCTCCGAATTCAGTACTAAGACGACAAGCATTTAGCAACAGGTTAAAACGAAAAAGGCAAAAACAAAAAACATCAACGACTGAACATCCGAGCGATGATTTGACGAAGAACTTCTATGGGATGGCAAATTTAGTATCAGCATCACAATTTATAGAAAGAACGCAGAGGCCTCACATTACGATTACGGAGGAGAACACAGAATATGCAACAGAATTGGAAGACTTTATGACTACTCAGGTACCAACAACCGTAGAAGATATTAAATATACAAGTATTATCAACTCTAAGTATGTGTCACCTTCGATGACGTCCATTGTCTTGTCATCGACCACTATAGCCACTACCGAGCAATCAGCAAAATTTGAGATTGAAGAAATATTAAATGACACAATGAGTAAGTAACTCATTAGCTTTACAAGTTACTTAAACTATTACAAACGGTACTTTATCGCAATAAATTATTTTTAAGAGGACTGTGAACCAAAAGCAAAAATCACCCTTTTCATACAAAAAGCGATTACGATTTTCCCTTCTTAAATATTAACCGATTTTGACCAATTTTTGATAGGTTATCAGTCAGAACAAAATCTAGGTCTATACGTTTTTTGAATTTTGATTAAAGATCAAGAAAGTCACATAATGCCGAAATTCGTTTGAGAATACTGAATCCACAATAAAACTGATTTTATTGATTATAGTGAAAAAATCAAAACTTATAGACCTAGATTTTGTTCTGACTGACAATCTATCAAAAGTCGGTGAACATCTAACATTTAAGGGGTGGAAATCGTTATCGCCTTTTTTATGAAAAGCCGTAGGTTCACACTCCTCTTAAAATACCTAGATTTTACTAAAATTAAACTTGATTAGTTTAACATATTTTTTTATTAAGTACCCACTAAAATCACAGCTATACTTTTTTTCTTTGCTGTAGTCGCGTAAAATCACGTCATGTCTAAACGTCCGTGTGTGAAAACGTAGCATTAATTAAATATAGGGTTTAATTCGTACCAATCTTGTTTTCTTACAGCTAGCGAAAGACTTGCAAAAATACTCAAAGAGCGAAATATGACTCTAAGTGAATTGGTGAAGCACAGGGAACGAGGATCGAGTCATGTACATCTCGCCGATATATTTCACAACGCTTCCAAGGAACCGAACCCACCAGAACCTTTCTTAACCAAATCTTCTATAGAACCCATTTCAAAAGAAACATATCCATTGCGGGCTATTTTAGAAGCTAATACTCATGACGCTTCAGCTAGACTAACGACGATACAAACTGATTCGGCTGAAGGAAATAACTTAAACATTCCAGTGGTTATGGACTTTGGTAATAACGTCAATGAGAACGCGGAAAACATGGGTATAATATCATTATTTAATACATTTACTGGAGATGTCATAAACGAAGGCAAAACGGGGATAAAGCAAGATTCAAATGGGACACCTTATGTTAGTTCCGTTATTAGTGTAAATACAACGAATTCAAACGATACTAACAGAGAAAGCAGAATATTGAGTGAACATGAAGACATAAAGGGATGGAAGCAACTACTTTCGTTAATGAGGGAGCATAATCTAAATGCTACAGGAGATGACTTGCAAACTATGACTGAAGGTAGTTTAACCCTACTTAAACAAATTCAAATAATGCATGCTAAATGCCAAAATTCAGTACAATCTTAATTAATTTCATCACTTTAATTTCAGCTATCCAGCTAATAGACAAAAGTAAAATATCCTTAGAAGAAGATGTAGACGGAGATGGTTTGATTATTTTAGAAGATTTACAGCACCTCAAAGATTTTGACAGCAACATAGCATCTGCATCAGACGAGAAATTAGACATCAAAATGTATGAGAGAAGTGAAACCATAACTGAAAAGCCAGGTATTCTGAATAAATTGCCTAACACCACCAGATCAGTTGTCATTGCCACAGCAAGTATTTTGGGACTTGCTACTATATTGTTCTTATTCATTTATATTGTTTTAAAAAACAAACAGCAAAGTGGTCTTAGAAAGAAGGAGAGTTTCTGTAACGAGCGGATCCCTTCACCTGTATTTGAGCATAGGAAAGGTCATAAGAATAACTGCAGTAGTCGAAGCATTAGCCCAATGATTTCCAGTTCAAATATTTATACTATGAGCACTTTAGATTCGCATACTGGCAAAGAATCGCCGGATTACATGTGGAACTCCCTAAGAAAACCATTCCAATAGACTATAATTGTTATCAATATTATAAGTAGGTATGGACTGAAATTCTAAGTAATGATTGTATTGATAAATTTAAACATAAATATTTGAAATAAGTAGTTTAAGGCCCATATTAACAGTGCATACTCAAGAGTGACACTGAACTCAAGTAAGCGTTTTCTCATACTAAAAACCTTACTTGGGTCTGGAGCACAGACAATTAATACGGGCATTAGACATTTAAATAGTGAATGACCTGATTTATGTGTAAGGCTATTGTAAAAAAATGCGAGGTAATTTTATAGCTATAAAATGTACCTTAAGTATCTACTTAAGATACATGTTAGTTGGCACATAATTTTCTTGATTTTAAGTATTAAGGATGTGGAAATAAATTTCAAAAAGTAATTTCTTGCACAAATTAGGTGTTGTAAGTGTTCATAGTATCTTAAAATAATCTTGTTAAGAATAGATTAAATTAAAGTAATAAATATTTATTGGCTGTTTATGACAGGAATCCCTAGTATAAACTAAAGAAAAATTACTAAAGTTCGCTTTTTTTACCTATTTATTTTTATTTATTACTTTTCAGTATTATGTGGCAAGTGCAATGTGGCATAAGTTATTCTTTATTTTGTAAAATTTTAGAAATAAAAGTAATTAAAGAATCAATATCTGTTTTAAATGTCTTACCGGTAGTTTTCATACGTGAATACATCTTCAAGCGTTTTCAACACATGTAAATCTAGAGTATGAATCTTGCTGTAAAAATACGCATACTGTCTGGCGATACTTCTATACAGTTTGAGTGATGACTCAAACACTGGGGATGGCTAAAAAAAGGCAAACACACAAGGTTGTAATTTGAAAATGGTTTACATATTCTTGTACTATGGATGAACAATTTTGGGATTGTTTAAAACCCTATGGTTTGGTTGATAATACAATGAAGGGAGATGTGGTATATATGAGAGGGCTGGTTTGATTCGCCTCGACTTAAGCATACGAAATGTAAACCCTTATCTGACTGGGTAGGTGTTTTATCGACCACATACTTGTATTTCGAATTTCAACCTTAGAAACTCCATTGTACGATGCAAATTCGATTGGATTTTGTGTAAAAAATAAATGACTTTTAAATGATCCCCTACCTAAGTCACTTAAACCTGCATAATGGTGAGGTAAATGCGGTGCTGACCCCCACCGTCTAGTGATGCTGTTCAGATTTACAGATTTGTGAGGCGCTCCTTCATTGTCAGAGAAACAAGCTCTGGAGGGAGGACTGCCCCATGAATTAAATTTCCTAGAGACTTCCCATGAGGCTGACATAGTCACATATGTGTGCTAAAGCCTCCATAAAATAAAAGATAAAAAAGAACCTTATTAAGTGACCTTAAATTGTATTTGGATTTAACGTAACATATCTGCATGTATGGGGCTCGCTTAAGGGTTAAGAGCTTTCGTAAAATGTGAAAGTATGTAAAAATCCAAACAAAAATTTGAATGAAGTGGGATAAGCTACAACTGGTAAGGTTAATTTAAAATGAATATTTATTTCTATAAAAAATTTATACTTAGTCTCAATGGAAGTTTCTAGATCCAACCTTAATTAAATTTAGCATCATCTAGTGTAGAAAGGCAACATGTATAAGACTTTTTACTAGGCAGGGAGTGCTTGAACCAGGATGAGAAATACATTTACCTTTTGCAATGTAAACCGTTTCATTTTTTTAAAATTTTTAAATACATTACATTGTTTTTCACATTGTGATCCCCAACCAAGATACATTTATGTTGAAATAATTTTTCTTAAAAGTGGTGACACCGGTAGTATGCGACCTAATCTTGTTATAATAGCACATCTCCCTTGTTTCTTTTATCTATGGTTAAAAATTGAAAAGAGAATTCTTTAATGCAACGGGTCCCTCAGGGCCCTCTCCATACAAACTTTATGCAATTTTTTCTGCCAGGGCTTTCACAGCACAGAAGTATTTAAATTTTTAGTATACTTATTTTTACTAAAGGCAGTGCTTCAACTTTATTTTATTACTATATATTTACAAAACAGACAATAATAATAATATAAGAATTGAAGAAAACAAGTTACAGCACTGACTTTGATAAAATTAAGTACTTCTGTGAAACCTGAGAAGAAATCTTTGCAGAAAGTTTGTATGGAGAGGGCTTCGGGGATCCTTCACCTTAAAGCAATACATACACATAATGATTGATTGGTAC
This sequence comes from Tortricodes alternella, assembly GCA_947859335.1. Lineage (NCBI taxonomy): Eukaryota > Metazoa > Arthropoda > Insecta > Lepidoptera > Tortricidae > Tortricodes > Tortricodes alternella. The sequence continues at coordinate 14,404,298 of OX401968.1, forward strand.
TGACCTTCATTTCTAAAAGGTCTTCTGGTGTGAAATATAGAACAGTAGAATATTTGTCAGGCAAAACATCAATGTATGGTTTCCAAAATGATTCTGAAATTTGAAAAATAAGTTTGATTATATTTTTACTAAATTAATGATGAAATAAAACACACAATACAGTAAGTAATGTCTGGCAGTAGAAACACAGATGTCTTAGTGATGGCTTATAGGTGCTATGTCTAAATAATGAAAATTATTTTGATGTCATACTTTTTAGACAACAACAAGGTAACACTATTAACATGCAATGAATAATACTGATACTGAAAGCAGATCTACGAGCTTACCTGGATTATTCTTTTCTAACAGTAAAAACAATGCCAGCGTGATATTTGGCATGTTCTGTAGCAGAGGATCCACAGCAATGAATGCGGACAATGCAGAGTTGCGAGCATCTTGCTCCGTCATCATCAACCTGCGAGGGACTGTTAACACCAGAGAGCCTTCTTTGAACTCCTTTGTCGCTACCAATCCTAAGTCATAGCCTTCAAATTCTTTGATGTCAATGCCTGTAATGTTTTAATGTAAAACTTGTACTTGTGTAGTTTCAAATGCTACGAAACTATATTTATAAATTAATATTTATGTATAAGAAATGGGTGTTCGCCTTTCAAGCTTTAAAACAATCAGGTTCATGTTAAAAAAATATATGAAAGGGGTCATAAAACGAAATTCTAACCCAAATACAAAACAGATATATTTGATCGTCCTATTTGGTTATATTTACCGACGACGTGGATAGCCTAGTTGGGAGTGACTCTGCCTCCGAAGCAAGCGCCCCAGGTTCGACCCCCGGTATGGGCAAATATTTGTGTGATGAGCATGAATGTTTGTTCCTGAGTCTTGGATGTTTCCTATGTATTTAAGTATTTATTTCTCTATATAAGTATGTATATCGTCGTCTAGTACCCATAACACAAGCCTTTAGAGCTTACTTTGGGACTAGATCGATTTGTGTAAAGATTGTCCCCTGATTTATTATTTTTATTATTATTAATTACCTTCAAAAGCCGCCCCATTTTCATTCAACCATCTGAAGAAATTATCTTTCCTTGATTGTCGTGATTTAGGTGTCTTATTATTGGTTAACGGAGATTCAATATTCTTTATCTCGCGAAGAATCGTTTCAATATCACAATGGTGCTCCCAACTTTTAGTTACATTCACCGTCGTTTGGAAAACGCTGGTCAATTTCAGCAGCTTATCTACGTAAACGACGAGCTCTTTTCTAATATTTTGAATTAGTTTGTCCTTCACTGAATTCTTCTTCGGAGCTTGCTTTGACTGTGATTTACGTCCCATTGTGAGTTATTGTAAAAAAAATATTTGAAAATAAAGTACTATGAAATATAATAAACTATGCAGGTACACTAAAAATAGGTATCTAAAATACTAAATGTGTGTAAATTTATTTTCATGAAAGATGACACTTGACAACCTCCATGACACGGCGGAACAGCGGCAGCCAGTGTTGCCACCTTTGTTTTAGTAATGGGGGCAGTTGAAAAATCTAAAAAGAACTAGATCGGGCTAGATGGAGCATATTTTAAAAAAGAGGCTAAAAAACACCTTTACTAATGATTTCGATTATGTATTTATTTTTTACTTTGAATCACAATAACATTTCTAAATTAAACCAAATTAGAAGAAAAAATAACCGATTTAATAGGTTCAAAAATTAAAAATATTATTTGGTTATTTAACAAACTAAAATTAAACAAATTTAACCAGTTCAAAATTTTAAAAGAATAATTTAGCTATTAACCAAAATCAAAAATATAAATCAATATCTATGACACAAATCGCGAAAGTTCGATGTTATCGCGATGTTAGAATGGCGCAAATTTCAGTTTGTCGTGCAATATTTTTAAGAAAATGAATAGGGCTTTCCGGGCTAAATCATTAAACAGCGAGTTCAACTAAAGTAAAAAGTGCTAGATCTAGCCCCAAAAGGGCTAAGGTGGCAGCACTGGCGGCAGCTCCCGTAACACACAATTATTATCGCACACATAAAGTATTCGTCTCTTTCGCACCCGCAAATTAGTTAAAAAGTGACAGATGCTTAATATGCGCGATAAAAGCTAGTGTGCTACGGGGGCAGGCCCCCAATTCTCGGTGCATTCGAGATAATATCAATTGCGAGATTAAACGTCAGATTCATACAGGTTTCTCAAACGAACTGACGTTTAATCTTGATACTGAGATTATCTCGAAAGCACCGAGAATCGGGGGCTTTTTTCTTTTGGATTAATCGGGGGCCTGATCTAAATTCAGTGTTGCCAAGTCAATTAAACAAAAGACGGCAAAAAAGACCAATTAATAAATTTCGTTATAAGACTTCTAGGTAATAGTAGTATAAGTAAGTAAGAAAAGCAAAAAGTTCTATAATATTGTCTCAGTAATAAATTAGCAACAATATGAGAAATAATACATATTTTCACGTACCATAATAGAAGCAGTATGCACATGGTATGGTACTAGATACCTAAAATCATGGTGTGTACCATTAAATATAGTTCATCTCAGAACTGTTTACACTCTACACTCTTACAGTGCCACTACTATAGTGCTAATTTAAATAGCGGCAATTAAAATATGTCGGTTCTTCATGCATAGACATCACACAGTTTGGCAATGCAGGCGGTGCTTTGAGTAAAGTACTATACTATAAAACTAGGCTAGGTACAGATCTACAATATAAATGATCACTCGTTGCGCAATTATACTGATCGTCAGTAGATGATATTGACGGTCACTACCTTCTACTAACGATCAATATAGTTGTGCAACCAGTGATATTGCACAGTTGTATCGTAGATCTGTACCTAGCTTAAATATAACGTCGTTAATGAATTAATGATACAATAGACAATGCTCGTTGAGAAATAGGAGAGCACAGAGTGCCTAGCACACTAGTTTTTATCGCGCACGTAAAGCATCTTCGCTTCGCTCCCGCCCTAACCTTCTGGACCTAACCTATCTGAGTCGCTTCTGCTCCGACCCATTTTGCTGCCTCGCTCAGAAGTCTTCTTAAGTCCTATCCAGTTTCATTTACGCTTATGATTAAAAAATATATGGAAATAAATATTAGTACAAAAAAATATATGAATATTGACGTTATGAATCAGAATGATTAGGAGTTTCGATCGTTAGTATAAGAAAATATATAAATACAAATATTAGTATTAACAAGTTGTATGATTAGCGATATTATGAATTCTGATGATTATGAGTTTCGATCGTTATTATTAAATATTTTTATGAAGAATGATCATTATGATGTAAAATGGTATAAGAAATATTTTCGGACTTCCGATAATAGGACTTAAAAATGTATGTGAATAAAGGCGCACCCGCTCAAGCTACATATGCCTGACCTTCGATAGCTACCGGTTATTTGAATCGTAAAACAGTCATTTATTTCATAAACATATATATTACTTAGGTATACAAAGTTTCCTTTTTTAAATTAGTTGTTTTTTAGTTATTAATAAGCTTTCGAATTGTCACTTGTTTGTGAATTTGCCTAGAAAAACATGAATGCACGGTAAGCAAATACTTAACACACAACAAATGGCTAAAATGAACATCATCAGCAGTAGGCTTTCAAACTTTTGAAGAAATTTAGCAAAAGGTAATACCAAAATAGTTCGGTATTTAATTTGCATATATGGCGTAAAGCCACTGGCGCCTCATTCGGGAACGCTAAGTGATTCTGTAGCGACTCGTAAGCCAGATTTCTCATTCCACTCTTCCGCACGACGCCAAATGCGTAAGAGCGAGATGAGAGATCTGGCTTACGAGTCGCTACAGAATCACTTAGCGTTCCCGAATGAGGCGCCTGGTCACACTACCATACTCAGTTTTTCATTCTCTATCGATCTGTATAGTCAATTTAGCTGAATTTGCATAAAAAATACCTTTACGCCCGACTTTTTTACGTCTCTAAACACAGTTTTTTAGTAAAATGAGGCAGTATAGCTCAAAACATTTCCACGGCATTACTTACTCCTTCGGTAGTAACTACTAACTGTACAAAGAAAAAGGGATGTAGGTATAACTCGCAGTTTTTACAAATTGTTCTTTACCCTAAACATGAATGCAGTGTACAACAAAAAAAAAAACGTTCAAAAAGGGGCGTAAAGCTCATAGTTTTTTAAGAACTGTGCTTTATCACCCAATATTAATATAGCACAAAACACAAATTTCCTTCAGACAAGGACCGTAAAACTCATAGTTTTTACGAACTACGCTTTTCATTCCCAACAATAAATAAGTAAAAAGTGTGGAAACCAAAATAATCTTTTACATATTCAAGAAATAGTGGTATAAATCTATTAATTATAACGTTTGATTTACAACCTAAGGTAATTATACAGAGTGGTTTTTCATGGGCTGTAAAGTACATTTTCTAAATAAAATTGCTCGTAAAGGAAACCTATTTCGGCAAATATGAAGCAGCGATCATTTACATATAAAGTAACAACGTAAAAATACTCAAAATTCTAAGTATTTTTGCCATAGAAGACTTTAATAAGTATATATCTTTAAACAAAAAACTACCGTCTAAATATTTAATTTTTTCCTTTTTTGCTTCTCCGGAAAAAGTCCTGTTTTGTGCTTTACGCCCTTTGAGCCGCAAGGTATCGAATTATGTATATACTTATATCCAAGATAATAATATAAAGAATAATAAAATTTCGAAAATAGCACCAAGTAACATTGAATAGAAAACTAACTAGCTAGTTATGATTTTCTGACTTATTATCGCTACAGAACCCTACACTGAGCATACGACATTCTCTTGACCGGTTTTTTAAAAATAAAGGTGCCAACAGAGTAACCACAGCTTAGTGCCGCTTCATAGGTACTTCACAGGTTTTAAAAGTGCAGACCTTACAATGTCAATGTATCGACAACCCAAGCTTGGCAATGGCAATGGTGCATCGAGCACTTGGCAGACACGCCGGCTCTTCCCAGAAATGTTATTTGAAATCGCCCCACTTTCGGCCGAAGATCTACTAGGCATTCCTGCTAACCGCATAGAAGTGTGATAATGTCTTTCACTGGTGTTCACTTTTATAAATGTACTAGTGGACCCGCCACAGCTTCGCCCGCGGTATTTTCCATACAAACTTTATCAATAGGATAGAATTTAAAAAATCCCTCATTAGTGCACCTCTAGGGTACTCGAAGAATATCTCCTCCAAATTTCAAACCTCCAGAACCACCCGTGTAGGCTGTGCGTTGTCTATAAGTGAGTCACGGTACCTATTGTTTTATATAAATAGAAAATTGATTATTGCGAATAAGTCCAAACTAGGAAGCCAGGAAAATATTTCTCTGTACTGCAAATAACATAGCTAGCATCTCATGCATGTGCATGCGAGCTTCATTTATGTATTAACAAGTCTTTATTCTAGTCCAGAATCGAACCCGCGCCCTCTGGCTTTATGCTCAAGGACTGCAACCAAACGACCGGATTAAAATTACCCACATTCAACCACAATACAATCTATTCTAGCGTTGAACGCCTGCGTCTGCGCCGGTAAAATTCCTTAGTGACACACCTTTCATTATGAAGTCAGCTAGGTTCGGCTTAGTTTCTCCGAGCGGTCAACAGGGCCATATTTAGACCAAGGGCGGATCCAGGATTCCATTGCAGGACCCTAGGTTGAACTGTGGTGCGGACCCGACTGGCAGTGGGGAACAGATTGTCAGGGTTTGAAGAATGTGTTTAAAAATGTCTTGTGGTGCGGGTCCCTTCCTTACGCTGCTTAAATAATAAGCTCCTAAATACGACCCTGGTGGCCAATGACTATAATGTACCTAGTTGAAATATCTGAATTGATTAAGAATTCTATAAGAGGCTATGAGCTCAGAGAGCATGCATTAGCAACGCGTGAACTTTATGTTAAGCAAGCTACGCACTTTAAGTTAATTGATACTTCGCCCATAGCAATAACTAAAGCAACGTTATAGTTTTAGTAAAGGGTAAAGTGACGTTTGCTGAACGTTATTTTTATTAATAGGTATTACTGTTGCGAAAGTGTGTTTCCTTTTAATGTTTTATGGCTCCAGTTAGGTAGGTACTAAGCCGACTTCGGTGTAACTTTGACAGGGGACTACGAGGGTACTTTTAATTCCGGAAAAGTGCACAGTTTTCGGAACGATTAACGAATTCTACGTGTAATATCGCATGTATACATATTCTTGGTTAGGTAACAGTGGCGAAGCGCCAAATATTTCCTAAGGGAAGCCGGAAAATTTAGAACCGTACATGCGAGTCTGACATTTAGTTAGTTTAACATGGACTTCACTGACAGCTAGCCGTAGCTTTCTAGCTTGGTAAAGCCGTCAGGAATCGGCTTGTAGGCAGGCTGCGCCACTGTAAGGTAAGTAATAGTTGCGGTAATTTATCTATGCCAAAAAAGGGAAGGGTAAATACTACATTTCTTCTGGACGGTAAGTATATTTATGCTCATTAATAGCAGAGTAGAAGAGTAAGTACTTTAAGCAGAGGTATACATATAGCCACGGGTATGAGTCTTGCATTGATATGAGGCATATTGTCCAACTTACTGTCTTAGGTAAACTTATAGAAAGGGATTGCAAAAATGGATGAAGCATTCGTCCCTTTTGCTGAAGCTGACAAAGTTACTCGACATACACCTTAAAATTAACGAGAAGTGACACTATCAAGAGCGTAGCAAGGAGAGGGCCAGGAGGCCCTGGGCTACCCCAGAATATAAAAGGATCCCTTAATGAATACATCTACTATTATATTGGCTTTTTTGCCTGCCCCTAGAAAATATCATTGCTACGCCCTTTCGCCACAGTGTTTGTCATTGTAAAAAACATTGAATAGAATAAATTGCTTTGTCCTCAAGACGTTAGTTCATTACATGTACCTACTATCGCTCAGTGCAAGGTAGACACGCTTCGGTTAAGCAAAACATTTAGAATCAGAACCCATATATATATATATATATATATATATATATATATATATATATATATATATATATATATATATATATATATATATATATATATATAAAAGAAATAAATCAGGGGACAATCTTTACAAAAATCGATCTAGTCCGATGGAAGCTCTAAAGGCTTGTGTTATGAGTACTAGACGACGATATAAATACTTATATAGAGAAATAAACACTTAAATACATAGGAAACATCCAAGACTCAGGAACAAACATTCGTGCTCATCACACAAATATTTGCCCTTACCGGGGATCGAACCCGATCTTATATATATATCGAGATATGCTGGTAATTATATTTCTTTAGATCAATCTCTCATCTGACCTGTCAGATGACAATGGGTTAGATATTAACAAGTCGACAAATACTTAATTGACCGAGCGAGCGCGAAGCATCTCCGTTTCAGCTTCGGCAAAAATACTTTCGTATGTCCTGATGTCCGGATGTCCAGCTGGTCACCTCTACAGGTGAAATGCGACCTGTAGAGGAGACCAGCCTGATCAACCGATTTTCGTGAAATTTTGTGAGCAGGTATATGGTTTATTTTGTCCATTCAGCTTTTCGATTATTTTTCAAAATGGCGGTGATAAGGGGGTTGAAAACGAAAAACCAAATCTTATTTTACTCGCGAGGTCTACAGCTCACAGAGCCACTAGTTACTTAATTATATCTCACAATTTATCCGTTGACTAATATAGGACTGCCAAGGTTTTACGTTCATTCATTATAACGCCAGTAAACAACTCCATGTATGCTCTGATATGAATGACCTATGATATACGAGTGACCAATGATTAACCGTAGGTTATACATAACATATACCTCTATTATCAGCTTCGGTGTCGTTTTCCTAAGAGCTCACTGTCACTCTAGTGACATATCAACTTGTAGTTTCGTGACGACATAATGTTTACTCATTAGTGACGTGATACGAGAGACGAGCGAAAAAAACAAGATCGAAACTCATGATGGAACCCGACAGAATATGATCTCACTTTTATTTACCTACTTATTCAGTTTATCAATCGAGTAGAATGATCGAGAAGATGTAAACTTCTTTTTATATATAAACATTAAGAAGAACTCACGACTTAACTAAATAGTTTTTGGATGAAGTCATTTCTTAATAGCATAACCTTTACATAATTTGATGATGGATTGACATTTTGTTGATATGTTCAAATTACGTTTCTTTTGTATTTTTTTTATTATAAATGCTTAGAGATCGTCATCGGCCGATAAGAGTCCCACTTTGGGCGCAGGCCTCCTCTCATGGTGGTGGTCCTTCTGAGCAGTGGGCTCAGTGGGATTTGGGAGTTCACACATATCGTCGAATTACTTCACAGATGTGTGCAGGGTACCTCACGATGTTTTTAATCGAAATGCTAGTGATGAATATGAAACTGAATTCCGCACATTAGATCCGAAAAACTCAGGTGTAGCCCGGGATTTAAACCTGCGACCCTGCGACCTGCTGTATGATGGGCGCGCTTCCGAGCCTTCGACGTTCAAGCAATTTTATAGGAAGATTGGCATTAAGAAATAGCTTTCAGTACAAGTACTAGAGTTTAACGTTACCGCATTCCACATAAAGAATCAACAAGGTTTTCCAAATTTTTCTAGATTATCTGTCCCGATCGTAAAAAGTAAGTATCTTTTTCTTAATTTATCGATGAAAATTTTAAACTTCGCATCATCACTATTACCGTCGTAACGCATCACCGTATCTATTACGACTGATTACATCATCGAATTGAGTCACTGTCACGACGCAGTCCTGGCCGTAGGAGGATCCTGTTAGTCATCGGTGGTGAAGCTGCACTGACCGCAATATTCCACGACCATTTTGACGAACCCTGCGCTGCGCTGAATCATTTGCATACAAAACCGGTGGTTTCCACGCAGCAATACCCTTGGCTCTCTTTAATTTTGTTAGAAAGCTGGGCCAAAGTGAGGCTATAGTGAAGTTTAGGTCTAGGAACGACGAATCAGAATTCAAGGGTAGGTTAGGTAAGTAAGACTGTGGGCGCTGTTTTGGTGAAATCTTCGGATCCCACAGCGCCCACACAAGGCAGGAGACGGAACGCCGAGGGGTTTTAGTGGGTATGCCCAGACGGGTGAGGGTACCCACATACCTCCCGCGCTACCCCAGGCACGGTAGGACGCGTAATCTATTTCCCCTCAAAAAAAAAGATACGTAAGAGACACTTCGAAGTCAAGACTGACTGAACAGAAAAACTCTTTTACCCTTTTCCAGTTTTATTTCCAATAGTTTTTAAATTGTCTGCCTTGCCTTAATGTATTATAGAAAACTGCACTGGAATCCGTCCGGTACCTAGTTTTAAAATTTATCGCGCATATACAATCAAACCAACAGACAAACCGACAAACAGTCATGAAATTCAAAAACCATTGAGATTTCTTGTGTTGCTTATTCCGAAGACCCTCATTTTATATAATATACGGGTCGAAATTACTTAATCTAGTAGCTCTTGAGCCGCCTTATCAGCTCCTTTCGTATTAAATATCGTTGGTTTTAGGGACATCTTGTATAATATCGCATTTAAAATAAATATCGGACAAATATGTAAAATACCTGAATTAGGAATAATTTCTCGCTACCCTAACTGTCCATAATAACGTATAAACACAACCACTAAAAAAAATAGAAAATATTAATTATGGTGTCGATATGGAAATAGCAGTCGGTGACTTCAAAGAGCTATTATAAGATTTCATGGAGAGTCACCGACTGCTATTTCCATATTGACCCCTTGCACGCCAGAATCAACTTCTCGTTTCTTTTTTTTTAGGTTATGCAGTGGTTTTTGTTCTTTATAATTTTATTTTTTTATTTTCATCTTTTTAGTTTCAGTTGTGCAAAAGCGAAAACCTACGAGAGCGTTTGGTCCTAAAGGGTAAACAAACACGATTTGTGTTTTTCTCTTATTTTCGATAAAGGAAAGGTGGTCCTAAAGGGTAAACACGCTTTGTGTTTTTCTCTTATTTTCGATAAAGGAAAGGCCATAAGTTAGCGTATTGTTGTTTCAGGATAATTTGCAGCAATTTGTTTGGATTTCAATAATATTTGCATAAGTAAATTTAATAAAAAGCATCCGTCATTTAATTTGAATCATCCAAATTATTGATACTACTTATGCAAAATAATGTGATTGAAATTGTAGTATGTATTTTCCATAAGGAAATTATTCGATGCAAGTAAACAGGAATGCAAGTTGAATAATGATAGTTAAATAAATAATTGTACTTTAATTAAAAATTATCGAGTCTCAAAATCTACATTCAATAATTTTATACGTTTCGCCCATTTTTATCTTTAACAGCCTACAAGGCCTTAGGGTAAATCTTGTATCTTGAAAATATGATCTTTTCAAAAAAGAATCCAATCAGTACCAAAGAGTGGACCACCATTTTTCACTTAAAACATTGGGGTTCATTGTTTCATGAGTTATAAGCGACTAACCGGTTTATACTTACCTACTAAAAATATCTTTGAATAGAAAACTAGTTAAAGTACTAATGTATTGGTACCTACTGAATAAATTAATTTAATTCCTCTAATCATAGTCAAATTTTACAAAAACTTCATCCCCACAACATGCTTCGTCAAACAGTAACAAGGATAAAATCCGCCACAGGCTTCGTCAGCTGTAAACAAGCACACAAGTAAAAAAATTAATATCTAAATAGTAGTTTATGCAAAGGTTGCACAATGATAGGCCTTAAAACACTAGTGCGGTTTTCATGAAACGAGCCGATAGGCGAGTTTCATAATAAGATCGCACGAGTGTTTTAAGGCCAAATAATGCAGAGTTGCATACATAACTTTATCTACACACATATTATAAATCCTCCATGATGGGTTCAGAAACAATATTTTCTGGCAACAAGTTATTTGTTGCAATCGTGGCTGCATATTTCCGATATCCGGCGCATTTTCACATCACACACATTCCGAGAAGACTACTATTCATATTTTCAACTAAAATGTAAATTACAAACAACTTTTTCTATTGAATTCAACAACAATTCTACTTTCGTTCAGCAAAACACCAACATAATGGCGCCAATTCGATCCTCTGTCAAGACCATTTTTTTTAAATCATAGACAAACGAATGAAGTCTCTATTCTCAAGTCACTCGAGATCAAATGTTGTGCAGTTTATATTAAAAAAACATACTGAATTGACGTTTCGTATCAATAACTGTTTAATATCTATGGATACTGGAATAGAGACCCACTTGAGTTTTGACAGCTGTTCCAAATTTAATCTCATTTCTTTACTAAAAACGATAATGAAATAACATTGCAGCACTGGTTTTTCCTAATTGGTTGTCAAAATGGTGGTCATTTCCTACGGTTTTTGATTAAACAATGGAGGTTTTATGATATGGGTGTAGATAAAACATTTTTACACCCCGCCACCAAAAGGAACGCCTCGGAACGCCCCTGGCTCAAAAGTTCCCATCACATTAGCGGCATTGCCGCGTTGGATAGCCTAAGAGATCCTTTGTACCAGGAACGATCCGGAGCGGGGATCGCAGCCCCAGCAGTTAAAGTTATGGTTTTCGGATTTAAAATAGTTACGGACTGAGCAGCCCGACATAGATTTGACCGGTTTTTTTATACTGAAATCCCTAATTGAGTACAAAAACTTTGAGTCATCCTTGGGTACAAACAATATACTTAGAAAAATATAGTTGTACCAATGGTAACAGTTCCGCAGAGGAACCGCGGGCGAAGATATAGCTTGAAATAAACGCGTAAAGACAGCTTTTAATGGTTTTTTTTTGTTGTTTTTTTGTAAATTCAGGATTTAAATACCAGTTGATTGTTGAGTCAATAGAGTGCGAGTAGGTATTAATAAACCACCCGGATGTAAGACGATCTCACACCTCGCGGGATTAAGAGGACTGCTGCACTGCACTGAGACTGACTGCATCACATGCTAGAAACCTAGCTATGTTATAGGGCATCCTTCAAAAAAATTTGAACTAACTTTGGCCAAAAAAATTGATCAAACATTTGACCAGTGGCATTACCACCCTTAATTGAGAAGGGGTCTCCCATTCAGAAGCCTTGAGCGCTAAAGACAGCTTTAACTATAACCATCAACTTTTTTTTAAAGTAGCCTTAAGTTTGCCCGCTTAAATAGTTGTGGTACACCCACACGCTATTATGGCAATTACATGTCTAAAAATAAATAAGTACATTATATTGGCTCTCCGTGCATTAATTTTATAAAAAAAAAATCTTTAGCCTACTTTTTAATTCAAAGCCAAAAATAGACAGCATTCAAATAGTAAAATACCAATAAACGAATTCGAATGTATCAGAAGAGTGGTGTAAAAGGCTACGTAAGCTGTGACCTTTTAGCTTCAGCTTCCTGTTATTAAGGTGCTAATAGCTTGATTTCCAAATATCCTATGCAAATAAAACTAGTAAGCAGGTAAATCAGTCATCAATCAAATGGACAATGGACCTTGAGGGATTGATGAAGAATTAGCACTCAAGTTGCGAAGGTAAAGCGATTTGTTAAAAAGGCCATCCTACTTCTTAGTGCCTATAAATACGTGCTCAGCGTATTTTAAAGTCCAGTTTTTGGAGTTTACTCCTTAAGAAGCCCGGGGTATGAAAAATTATGGGGATTAAAATCAATATACGATGTCACACTGTTACACGAAGTCACACGATGTTAGCCGAAGATGCGTCGGTCGCTTCGCATTGCATACAGAAGCATTGAATAATGTTTCCATCGGTAAAACTCGGATCTCAATCGGAAGACGACGGGACCCGAAGTGTCAATTAATTATTATTGTATTCAATGAGTGACATGTTTATATTCATTAATATGAAACTTTATTATTTACTGTCAAATCTCAAAATGAAAAATGACAGCATGGTATGACGGGTACTGGTTTATTTTATAATAGTTCGTAAGGAGTAAACTCCTGTCATGCGTCGGAGCTGACACACACATACTTTTTTATAACATGGAATTGTTATATATACAAACACGATCTTAAAGTATTAAATATTACGACATATATGTTTTTATTTTTGACGAGGCGGTTAGTCTAGTTGGTAGTGACCCTCCGAAGCTAGCGGTCCTGGGTTCGATCCCCGGTAAAGGCAAATATTTGTGTGATGAGCACGAATGTTTGTTCCAGAGTCTTGGATGTTTCCTATGTATTTAAGTATTTATTTATCTATATAAGTATATACATTGTCATCTAGTACCCATAACACAAGCCTTTAGAGCTTACTTAGGGACTAGATGAATTTATGTAAAGATTGTTCCTTGTTTTTTTTATATCACCTATCTCATTATGTATGTTCCCTATGGACTTGAACATGGTAACAGCGATTTTGATGTTTTCGGGAAATTTTCAGATTAGCCCAGCCCAGGGTGATCTTGTGAAGTTTGGTAGCATCTAGCTATAGATAATTAGTGCTACCCGTGTGATTCCGGGGCGGGTCGCTAGTATTTAATAACTATTGTGATTCATAAATTCGAGTTTCTAATTTTTATGTTGGTAATGCAGTAATTTGTTGTCGGGCGGCGGTCGGAGACTGGTAACGCGCAGGGGTAATGGAGCAAGAACATCTAGTTATTTTAGTATTTTCGAAATAATTATTAACTGAGATTCCTGTGAATAGTAAAAAGGACAAGGAAAGACGTGACAAAACTAAACTAAATCTAAAATCTCTGCGAATTCGTTGAAAATGGCCCTAAAAAGTAGAATAATCAACAAACAAGCTACGAAATTATGTGATAACTGTTGCTGTTTGGTGTATAATTTGGTAATTTGTATAAGTACTTTGCGTTCATTTCGCTTACTACTACGAGAATGAAAACAAAATTCGTGCTATATTTAGACAAGTAAAGCACTTATTATGAGTTTATTACATACATACTTAGTAGGTTTTTAAAATTAAACATTACCGATGCACTGGGCGCGCTGGGTTTTGGGCAAGAGTAGAAAAATACCGCTGCCCTATTCTATCTTGTAGATAATTAACACCTTCGTTACCACGTAGCGCTACGTGCGGTCGTAGAGAGTAGCGGCCGTTTACTGCTTTATAGCAGGAAACTCGCTACGAACCACGAACAGAGAACCCGGCTACCGGGTCCTTGGTAATGAAACTTAACAGCAAGATCACGGGAGGGAGTGGCGGCTCATTCTTGTTTGGAAATATCACAATATACAGGGATACTATTAGATACGTACCTTATATGAAGGCTATTAACGGAAAATGATAAAGCTATTCTCGGTTCTCTGTTAATGCGAGAATTGGTCTCGTTATTAAACTAATACTAACAAACAGTTTCTAAGAAAATCGACGCCCTCTTCAAATATACAGTCACGACTGTACCTACATATTTTTTATCTAAATCATTACAAAAAATCATTTGTATCTCTCACTTTCCTCGTTTCTCAAAGGCAACTCATTTATAATTGGAAACCCCGAACAATCTTAATGTGCTCCCATTATCGGCACACGTGGTGTTACCATACTTCAGTGAGTCCCCATTCGGTTATTAACGAGTGAATCCGAACACCCGTCTACGCTAGATTTACAACTTGGAACAAAGGACATCAATTCTAAAAGTGACATGTGAACTATGGGATATGTTGTGCTACTGATGTGGCTCTTTGTTTTGCTCGGCGATGGAATAATGTGAATATGCTTTGAGAAAAACTGGACCTCTATTCGGGACTACTAAGTGATTACCTATTATTGTCACTTAAGGCGCTGACAAGACCTAAATCCGCTTTATTAAACACTTTTTTAACAAATAATATTTGAAATGGTAAAGCGTAAAAAATATACGTTCATATTCATTATATTATTGAAAACACGATTTGATGAAATCGATATGATAGAAAGAAATCGTGAAGTTACGTCTGAAATCCTCTTTAAACAGTTCTATGTCTTAATTTTTTTTACTTATGGGCTTATAATTAACTAGTGGCTCCGTGAGCTTTAGACCTCGCGACAAACTTAACTTTGCCGTTGAAAAACTGATATCCGGATACATCGACATAGGTCGGATCAGTTTACCAATACCGCAAATAAGTTTGTAATTGCAAAAACACCTATATCTCCGCCATTTTGAAAAATTTCGAGAAACTGGATCGACAAAAAAATTCTATATAATTATCGAACCTGCTCACAAAATTTCACGATTATCGGTTGAGAACTACCTAAGGGAAGCCGGAAGAATTAGAACTATACCTGCGAGTCTGTCATTTAGTTAGAGTAACATGGACTTCACTGACAGCTAACCGTAGCTTTCTAGCTTGGTAAAGCCGTCAGGAATCGGCTTGTAGGCAGGCTTCGCCACTGTTGTCCATATTTAGCAACTAGTTTATAGATTCGCCATACAGACAATGTTTCATTCAGTCATAATTTGTCACAATGACCTAGACGTGGAGTGCTAATAAATGTATCATAAATTACAAAGGAAATAAACAACAATTGTGAATTACCTCTATACGTTTTAGAATACCTACCTCGAGGATGTATTGTGAATTCGTGACCTTGCAGTTACTAAGCTAGTGGGTATGCGCTGAATGACCGGCGGGTGACTAAAAAATTTATATTTCCTGGGATAGTTAGAGGAAATTCAAAGACTTTGAATTTCCTCAAGAAGAATCATGAGATTTATTAATGACGTAGGCATGAAAAAATATTGTGGCTGTCATGGCGTTTAAAAGTTGCGGGCGTATCTCATTCAGCAGCGGTTCAAGGCTTGACCAAAGTCATATACCTAGACCTTGGTTGGTAAGACAGGTCGAAAATAACTTTAGGCGGATCCTGAGGAAGTTATTACCACTATTTTTCACAAGGATATTATCTTTACTGATAAATAAACCTAAATACATTATACAATTTTAATATGATAATAAAAGTGCAACAAATTCAAACCGCCCTATCCATCCTATGCCACGGCACGTGTGATGTCGCGGAAGATAAATCTCTACCAATGGCGTGACTTCTTTGTCCCGTCAATATGCCAAGCGTTTACGCGGGTGCTGACATAATGTCAAATTTATTCTCAACCCCCATTGTGTAACATTTGACGGTAAATAATTGTTCAGAGACTGAGAATATACGTATGGACTGAGATGGATTTATTCTTCTAGAAGATCTACGAGTTAACAGTTGGTACTGTTATTTGGTAAAACTTATGATCGTTGCAAACGAATTGAAAACGAAACGAAGCGAATTGAAGAAAACCTCAAAATGTAATAACTGAAATATTATTTATGTTTTGGTTCCGATCTGGGGTGTGATTCTCTGAAATAAAACTTTGTTCATAAACTCACTGGCGAGCGTAACATGACACAGCATTAGATAATCCCTTATACAACATGATAAGTATGTAGTTACCAAGTTTAACATTTGGTAGACCGGTTAGGAAATATTGAGCTCTAAAGGTTTCATTTCTGTTGGAGTTACGTGTCTCCACCCCCCACATCCAAAACTGTAAAATATCTTAAATGAAAGCGTGTATAACAAAGTTATAATCATATAATTTATAAAATAAAAAAACCGACTTCAAATAGCCAGTGAAAAGTAAGTTTTTTTTACATTTTATTTATTATCCTGTGATTTAATGACACATTTATTACATCAAGTAACAATAGCATAATGCCAATTGCTCATCACCATTTACAAACTGTTGCTATCCACGGTGCAAGGATGTCAATCGCTGAGGGAGGAGTTCTCCTGGTTCTTCAATTTTACTACATGAATTTTCATGAACATAAGTTGCTTCAGAACTTTATACAGCAATTTAATCGCCAACCGTGAAATACTCAACATTAAGGAGTTCCGGTGATCATCTATGGTCTTCATCAACAGTTCCACTTCACCAAATAATGCTTTTGCAACGTAACTGCTTGAGTTATTATACAAAATATTAAAATTGCTATATGCTTGCCTATAATATTTGAAGAGTTCCATCGATTCCTCATAGATCCTCTCATCATAACTCAACTTTGACTACAACGGGACCAAACTGGAGGTATACCCTACCGATTCAAAAAAGAATTTTCAGAATCGGTTTATAAATGGCGGAATTCTGAAGTCACAAACAAAATAAAAAACATAAAAATACAGCCGAATTGAGAACCTCCTCCTTTTTTTTTTGAAGTCGGTTAAAAATGAAAACTATCATGACTAAGTAATTTCTATGGAAATGAAAATATTTACATGCTTGCTCTTTTACATGTCTGAAGCTACCAGCGCTTCGAAACGCCGCAAGAAACTCAGCAGCCTGGTTCATGAGTGGCGTGGTAGTGTTGGTGGTGAGTGGGGACCAGCTTGTTAATTCTTACTGAAAATCATCAAAAATAACACCAAACTCTGAAGATAAAACTTGCTAAAGTACCTAATGGTTTTCGGAGTTATAATAACCCGGGCCCGATTTGCCGTTGACCGCTTTTTTTATACACATACGAGTATCTACAGAAAAAACATACGTAAATAGACTTACTTTAATGAATAAGTAGGCTTTTTTGCTTACAATAAAAACTGGCCAAATGAGAGTCGGACTCTCGCACGAAGGGTTCCGTACCATTAAAATCATGCCCAAAAAAAACACGTTTGTTGTATGGGAGCCCCCCTTAAATATTTATTTTATTTTAATTTAGTTATTTATTTTTGAAGCTAATATATATCTAAATATTCTGTGAATATTTCAAGCGTCTACCTGTTGCCGTTATCAATATAGAGCAAAAACGAGCAAAAAAAATCACGTTTGTTGTATGGGAGCCCCTTAAATATTTTATTCTGTTTTTTAGTATTTGTTGTTATAGCGGCAACAGAAATACATCATCTGTGATAATTTCAACTGTCTAACTATCACGGTTCATGAGATATAGCCTGGAGACAGACGGACAGCGGAGCCTTAGTAATAGGAGTCCCGTTTTTACTCTTTGAGTACGGAACCCTAAAAATTACGATTTCAGAAATATATTACAATGTTTCTTATTTATGTAAACACTGTAAAGGATCTAGCATATAAAAAGGCTATGTTTAATCTGCTTATTTTATTTATTTCATTGGGTAGTAGGGTATCACCCAAGGACGCCCCTATTTATAGCCAGTTAAACCATACAAATGTATGGCTAATTTTCGTAACGCACAGGAACTTTTTTAACTTTTTCTTAACTACGCCTTAATTACGTAATTTTTTTTGAAATTCACCCATAAATAAAAACTCAACCATCACGTTTTACGGTTAAACCTTATTAACTAATTAGTACATAATTTAACTACTAGGTAAGTATGTTAATCCTAAAAGATTGCCATTGCCACTTAACAATTTAATCATCGCGATACAACTTAAGTCCGTTGATAAGAAGCTTGACATTTCCGACAACGACAACGTCCACGACCAACATACTTTAGTGTTTTAAAAACACACAATGACTAATTACCTTTTCGACACGCGCCACTGTCGTAATATATATTATCAAATTTGTATGTTAATGCGCTAGTTCCCATGTTGACCGCTGGCATAGATATGTTTGTATTTAAAAGTAAGTATACCAATAGGTGGTTTGACTCATTAAATGCAAAAAAATCAAGAATAATATCACTGATGTAATATTATGGCGATATATATCTTCAAACACAAATATATAATATTTCAAATATCAAACAACAAAATCGTTATGAAGCTCTGTAAGTACGTATATTTAAAGAGGTTTGACTTGTATAAATGAAAACTTAGTAAAGTGCTTACTTAAGGTTATGTTGATTTTTGTACCTGTAGGAAAAAATGCTCATTACAAATTGATGCTAGATTGCCAGGAAATAAAAATATTCGACGATAAATAAATTCGAATTTGTCGATGATGATGTAGTTGATGTAGACTGCATAAAATGTTTTGAACTTGACTTCAAATAGCCTTTGAAAGGTAAGTTTTTAATTTTCACTGTGATTCAATGACACATTTACTACATAAAGTAACAATATCATAATGCCAATTGCTCATCACCATTTACAAACTGTATCTATCCAAGGTGCAAGGATGTCAATCGTTGAGGAGTTCTCCTGGTTCTTCACCACTGATTCTATTTTACTACATGGATTGTCATGAACATATGTTGCCTCTAAACCTTATACAAAAATCTAATCGCCACGCGTGAATTACTTATCATTTAGGAGTTCTGGTGATCATCTATGGTCTCCATCAACAGTTCCACTTCACCAAATAATGCTTTTGGAATGTAACTGCTTCAGTTATTACAGAAAATACTAAAATTGCTAAATTGCTAAATGCGTGCTAAAATTGCTAAAATTTGAAGAGTTCCAACAATTCCTCATAGATCTTCTCATTAAACCTCAATTTTGATTATAACAGGACCAAACTGGAGGTAGAGCCTATCAATTAAAAAAATATTTTTTCAAATCGGTTTATAAATGACGGAGTTCTGAGGTAGCAAACATAAAAAAAAAATACAACCGAATAGAGAGCCTCCTCCTTGAAGTCGGTTGAAAATGATTCAGATTCGTCAGTGTCAGTATCAAGAAAACGGCTGATGGAAAAATAAATCGTTGCTTATCGATAAATTTATCGCAATTTTTTCCATACGTATCAATAGGTTTTAGTGCGTCAATCGGAATCTATCAATCGATAGATAGAATTAACGCATAAAACAAGATAAAGCTTTTTCTTTGGTTCCTATTACGCGATGTCGGCTTTCCCAATCATGCGACGCTATTTACTACAGTCTTGTGCGTCATCTTCCGTATGTCTTTCTGTTTTTCACGACATGGTTATCTGTTCGTTGCAGTACCTACTTACATGACCGTAGGTACCATCTCAGTCTCAACTCTTTTATTTTGTCTGCTATTTCTGCAAACTTGAAGCTCTCTTTAATATGTTCGTTGAGCACCTTGTCTTGTCTGTCCTGTGTGGCTCCTCCTGCCCACCGTGGCATATGCGTTTCTGTCTTGTGGAGTTTTTGATCGTGGGTCTTTTTCATTGCCCAAGCTTCGCTGCCGTACAGAAGCACTGGTCTACGGTCAGAGGTCGGAGGTAATGCCGCTCTCCATTGCTCTAGGCTTTCTTGGATCTCATGAGAAGTAATCGGAAACGAGGACCACATCATCAGCGTAGAGAAGGTGTCACGGTGTTGGTTGTTGAACTTTAGATGTGAGGTGTTCATCAAGGTACTGCCCTTAGTCCCTTACTGTTTAACATCGTCATGAATATATGGGCAGTACCTTGATGAACACCAACTTGAATACCAAAACTTTTGGATGATCCTGCAGGGGTTCTAACGCGTATGTTTGTACGTTGGTATACATGTCTGCAATAAGTCCTAAATAGCATTCAGCAGTATAAAACAAGATAAAGCTAAACAACTAAAATCCGACAGCAGCTTTGAACCCAAATGAAGCTATTCTAAATCTTGTCTATTATCCCTTTTTTAAATTGATACACATTGAATACGTTGGATATTATTTTTACAAGCGTCTTATTAACTTGCAATATATGAATGTTACTAGTTTTTTTAGGTCAAATCTTGCAAGCTGAATTAGAACCATTTCCTCTTATCTTACGCAATTGATTTTTTACATGTTGTTTCAGTTCCGATATAAATGCATAAACAAGAACTATACTATACATCAGTGAAATTAAAACTTTCGTGAGACATTATGAATACTTGAAAAACACACGGCTTTACTCACGATTATTCGGCGGATGAATCAGACATGTGAAAGAAGCCGTGTGGCCTACTTGCAAAATAAATATTATCATTTTCATTTCCAACTCCGACTCTACTAAAAGTAGTTTTGGAGTTTTTAATATGGGCGTGTTGTAAAATTGTAGTTTGGGACTATCCATAAGTTAAAAAAAAAGAAGACAGAACTGTTTAAAGAAGTTTTTAAACGTAACTTCATGATTTTTTTCTACCGTTTCGCTTTCATCAAGTCGTGTTTTAGTAATAGCTATGTTTTCAATAATATAAAAATACTAGTGGATCCGCCTGCTTCGCCCGCGGCAGGGGTGGCCTTAGCCATCGCGAGGCTCAGCGCGGGTCGATTTTATTGGTGATGCTACAGATATTAGCGCTATAACTAACTACCACACAAACGCGCTCTCTTGGCGTGGCGTGAGTTTTATAATACGCGGCGTAAGGCACGAAATTCTAGTAGATAAACATTAGTACTATTAGAAGGTATCAAATATTTTTCTACTAGTGCACCTGCATGTTCCGAGGCCCTGGGCGGTTACCCTTCTCGCCACCACCAAAGGCCGCCCCTGGCCCGCGGTATTTTCCATACAAACTTTATCACCTCTTTTCACCCATTTAGTGCACCTTTAGGGTACTCGAGGAATGTGTCCTCCAAATTTCAAACGTCTAGGACCAACCGTTTAGGCTGCGCGTTGTCTATAAGTGAGTCACGGTACTGTTTTATATGTATTGATGAACATATATTTTTTTCGCTTTGCCATATCAAATAGTTTTTGTTAAAAAACTGTTAAAGTAAAGGCGATTTAGGTATTGTCAGCGCCTCAAGCGTGTAGTATGCGCGTGGACCAAGTTATTAGGTACTATGATATTCATAAAACTCTTTACTTTCAAATATAAAAGCTATTTCTCAGCAATAGAGTACATTTTGCTGCCAATCGATGATGGCATTTCATTAATCGCACGCCTGACCCCTGATTTCAATATTCAAGCAAAGTATCATGATTTCAACGCATTGCTTCTAAACAGCGGTCATTATTGACTCTACCACAGAGATTTACATTTATATTGTACTACACAGTTACGGGATTTTCTTTTAAGTATGTTTATTGTAATTCGTGACCAAATAATACATTAAACACGTTACTAGTAAAATATAATAAGTACCTAAGTAAGCAAATAAAATGTAGAGCTGTAAGTTTGTGTGATTTCAATAATTAATTTCTACCTAGTTTCTTATTGTAGGTACCTATCTATTTGAACTTTAAGATTTCTGTAACTAAAACGAGTTTTAAAGAACAAATGAAATGCCTGTTAAAAAAATTAGCGCGTACCCGGCACCAACCGGATCCAGCCGCCTGCGCCGGCAGTCAACGATTATTATGATTGAAATTCGCGCCAATTTTTCTCGCCGGTTTCAGAACGCACGCTTCGTTTTCAGATGTTCCTTGGTTTAAACCTTCTTTAAATTAGGTAATAACGATCAGAAGATTCCCATTACATATACTATCTTGATTGGTTTTAGAGATTGCCCTGATCTTTCAGTCTGTTTTGATTTCATATCAGCTTATCGAAAATTGCGTTTAATCGAAAATTTTACTTGTGATGTGATAGGTAATCCAAAACAGCGTCTCTTCCAATAACGCGCGAGTATGTCGTGATGGGGGATCGCTCTGATTGGCGGGGCATGCCGTGATATCTATTTCGGTCATTGGCGAGTATGCGCGCGCAGGGGTGCACGCGTGTGCGTGGCGCGCTACACGTGAGGCGCCGGTGTGTGCGTGTGTTGTCGCGGCGCGCTGGTCTGTTTACCGAGCGGTGTTGCGGCCGGCGCGCGCTCCTGCTCACGTGCGTGTGCGAAATCGAGTTTCCCGGCGGCCGCTGAATTGTATTAGCGTCCTATGGTGTTTTCCTTTCAGTTTATCGGTGTTAATTCGTTCCAATCGTTAACCGAGCACTCGGAGGTGTAAAGCTTTGAGCGTACTTTCTGTGCGGCTAATAAAAAACATAGGTGTTTTCGGGCGGATGCGATGAATAAATTTTGCAAATCGAGTCTGTGTGTCGAAAAGGTTCGTGAGAGCTATGCTTTAATCGGTCGGCGAGTGGTTGTGGATCGACTCGGAGTTTTGTTGGTGGTCTGTGTGAATTTGCGGCTGTGCCGGCTGTTGCTGTGGCCCATCGGGCTGGGCGACGTCAGTGTGGGGATCATCCGCAGACACTTGTTACACTGCGACCCCAGCGGCGTATGAGGTAGGTAAATAAAACGCTGTTCTCTCATTCCTTCGGCTTCATGAGCTTGGCTTCACTAAACACTTCGGTAACGCATTTTATTTTCCTCTGTGGCTAATCATTCTTATCTTTATTACTGTTTCTTTCAGTTCGTTTTGTTTATGTGTGTGTAGTAGTTTTATTTTAAAAGGCTTTGCATGTATGACAATGTTTAACACAGGATACTTAAGCAACTTTACGGTTTTGAAAAACTTGTCAATATGTATTACTTAAGAGGACTTTTCGGTCACGACTCAAAATATAATATATTGCTTATGGTTAGTTCACATTAGTTACATTGTGTCAAGTAAAATATACGAGGTATTTGTACCTATGCATAAACAATTCTTTTTAGGTAGGTACTAAGTTGTGAAACCGCATCTTTCTAAGTTCTCATTATGTATTTCTGTATTTACGGATAGAAGGTAACTATAAATATACATAAGTATAGGTGTACACAGAATAAACTATATATTATAGGTATAGGTTAGTTTTATGATAGGTAGCTTCATGCATAGTTTTTTTGTTTAATGTATTTGTATGCTTCTTGCTGTCTCGCTCGCTTATCGTTTTGGCTAAAAGGACCCACATCATACATATTTCATTGGCTCCGCTTCGTAGTTACTAAACGTTTTCCAGGAACGCTTTCAGAACTCTCTATTCATCACGAGGACTTGGCACTGCATTACAATTGACAATAAATTGGCACATCTATAATCTAACATTGTTTTGTTGATTCCATTCCATTGCGCTTTCATTGGTGTTTTATAAGAACAATACGTACCTATACGGGAATTTTATTAGGATAAATAAGATGCAAAAACAGTTTATCTCTCAGCGCATCTCTTTCTAGATACTCGTATGAGAGAGACGCACTGAGGGATAAGATGGGAATAGCTTATTCTCATATCAGTCTTGCTAGAGCCGCTGTATCTTATAAACGTACTATAATTAGGTAACCCTCACTTTTACGTATGTACCTATGTAGAAACAGTTTCATTAAAGTAAATAGGTAAACGGAAGTATTTATATAATTTCCTTTCATTACATTTTCTTATTACAGGGTTGATTTACCTTGAAATAAATTTCAATATAGTTTCTCTTATAGAAAAACTTAAATTATCCGGACTATTACCGAAAGGTTTAGTCGTAAAAACTCTTTATACCTACATATTGTTCTATGAATGAATAGCCATAGGTGATTTGAATAATTTAATAGCAATAGCAAATATTTTAATGAACTCACGACGTTTTAATAATTCAAATCCATAATATATTCTAATTTGCACGGAAGAAGAAAGATTCAGATGTTTCTAGTAGGTATCCAAGGATACTTCACAACTTCTAAAACAATTCTGCTGTCACCATAAACACCTCCGGGACAAACGTAGAGTTCTATCTAAAATACAAGTTCTGTTTGGTATAGTTTAGTAACTAAAATATAAAAAACACCGTTTGTAAACAACGTTAGCTGTACTGTAACTAATGACTATAAACATGTAATACCTATATGCTAGGAGTCAAATTGCCATGGCGTGGCTGGTGCTGACGCCGTGCCGAAAGAACAATGCCCAATAGGAAATAAATAATATTTTATAGCTATTTCTGAGGTTGCGTTGGCATAATTATGAAAAACCAAGGGGATTTATGACTTGTGGTCGAGGTGAGGTTGGTGTTGTATATTAATGAACTTAGATGTAACAGAGATGTCTTGTTATGTCTCAAATTTGTTGTTAGGTACGATGATGGAACCGTTGGAGATGTCGCACGAAAATGTACATTAGTAAATATTAATCCATCTAACAACCAAGGACGTTGATGCTAACTCTATCTGTACCTACTTACATTAGTTTTTTTGACGTCTAGTCTTTTTTTAATAATTTCATTTATTGTATATTTTTGACCGAAAGACATGTTTATTTTTAAATAAGACAGGTATTTGCATAGATTTTTCAATAAATTACGAAAATTGCAGAGTTGTAATTTTTTACATCTAGGCACACCACCAGAACCCAACAGTACCGAAGGACAATGAGTCTGGTTTTTACCCTAAGCGGGCCCAATACATACATCTATGCTACGTAAAATTCGAATACAGTTTAATGTTTGTCACTTTTTAGGGAATCATTAAAAAGCCATTTATTTTTCACGTTAATATTATCGACTTTGTAGTAGTTACGTTGTAGATACTAAGGTTCAAATTAGGAATACAAGTATGTGGTCGATAAAACTCCTTTACCCGGATAAGGGTTAAACAGCCGTTTATAAATGTAAGCTTCATATAAGTAAATATTTTATTGCAAATAACAAAAGAAGTCCTATCCCGTAGCCCGTGAACGCTCTTTCTGTGATAGTTTTTATTTAGGGCCTTTGATTACTGCTCAATATGCCAACCCCGTTAGATCAACAGAAGAACTCTAAGTAACATAAACGATTGCAAGGGGTAAAAATAGCTCACATGCGCAAAAAATCAAATACCACTTACGCTGCATCAGACACAGGCTCTACTAAAGTCGATTGAAAGACACCGATGTTCGAATCAACGTCACCCAACTGCGTAAGCAAACTCTCCATCCCGTTTTGAGTACGAGTTCGGAACTTCGGATATACTCCTTTAACAAATGAAATACACCCTTACAATTTGGTGAGGTTCCTTCCTCATTAAGTGTGCAAACTTCTTTGAAAGTTAGTGACAACATATTTCCAATTAGGCCCTAAGCTGGTTTCAACTATGTATTTATTAGAGTCTGACCTCATTTGAAATAAGTATTCTGAGAATAGGAGCAATTGTCTCAACCGAATTAAAAGAATTAAAAAATAAAATGGTCAATGTAGTAGACGAGGCTAAGAATAGTCTTGTTTATTTTAAAATAAGGCTCATATCCTTGTAAGTTTAATGCTGCGTAATTTGCGAATTAAGGATCAAGGCTGTAAGAGATATATGCTAAATACGCACATTGCCAGAGCCTCCTCACTTTTATTGCTTTAACTTAAAGTATACTATGTTGATATCTGTGTTGAACCAAGCCTTCCATATATAAAATATACCTATACAGCTGTAGTTGTGTTGAAACTTTTCCCCTAGTTTCTCCCCCAAGCTATCTATTGCGCATTTATCCTGAATTTGTTACGTCTTTCCTTGGGGAATGAAAATGCTCAGCTATATGATTATATACGTATTGCTGATACCTAAATACATATAAAATAGGTACTTACAGGTAATATTAGTAGATAAAGACGTGTATTTACTAAAATTACTTACTTTATTAGTTACGAGCATAAATTGTTAATCATTGCAAAACATCTTTAAATTCTTTTGTGACATTTCGATTGTTAAGTATGAACAAAACATGAATTATCGACGTGCATGGTGTACAAATGACATTCGTTTGTTCATTATCATTTTGAGTGAACCTCACAAGCAACTAAACACGTTTGTTTAAAAAAAAACAGCCTCTCCGTATTTCATAATTCCCACAGCTTAGTGATTCATACCAACAGTTTCGTTCATTCAAAAGAAGAGAAATTTGTGATATACAAGCGAAATATTGTGACAAATGCAGCCACTCGGTTTTACGCAGCTGGACACTTCATGAATGGTTCTCGACGCCCACGCTTCGCTCGAGTCTGTTTTTATAGCCCACGGCAAGCTCGAAAATAATTGTTTTAACAGCTCCACGAATGCCCTCGGTCCCGATAGAGGAGCAACATGCAGCTGACTTTGTCAGGACAAAGCTAGGATAAACGGGAGAATACAGTACACAATTCTGCACAAGATTGCATTTACGAAGAGCAAGGCTCCAGATGTCCATTTAGTTTTAACAGATTTTCAGTAAGACAAAATTCTAATTGTAATACAAATGATTTACTTTATTTGCGTTATATTTTACCTAATGGGGATTACAATAGATTTGCACATATTCATGTTTGAAAGTGCATGACAGAGGTGATAAGAACCATCAGGCGGCGCACGGATCGACAAGGCCTCCACACGAATGAATGGATGTTAATTAGTATATGTTTGTTTTTAACACATACCTATACACAGACACACATTCATACAACTGCGTACACGGAAACGTTTAAGTAGCTTCGAACATGCTTGTGATTGAAAGACTAATACACAACCAAACCAAACTTAAGACTGAGATAAAATAAAATGTTGCTTTTAAGATTTTTAAGTCACAGTATGTACGTGACCATTCGCAAGTTTTCTTACTAACGTGGACATGTGAATTGGATGTTTTAAACTCGACATTGCACCTGGGTGATAAGGTCGGTTTTACCTTCACACGTACATTTTCGATAGTTGTCTGTGCGATCGTGAGAATCATTTGTTCAAAGTTTTGTTATTTTTTTATAGAAACGCCGACACTTAATCACTTCCTACAGCTCAAAGGGCGGAAGTCATGCGTTTACAGAAATAATAAATTAACGTAGTTGGGTGTTTCAATTTGAAGCCTCGTGTGCTGGTGTGCCCTTGACAGAAGGTCAATTCAGCGGCTGCGTTTGGGAACTCGGTTACGACACACATTAATAAATCCTATGAATCCGTTTTTTACGTCTTGTTATTGTGTATTCGGTAATTTTCGAGTGGCTGTTGAACACTTCACGGATATCGAAGGACGATACTTAGCACCCACGCTGAAAGTGTCACCTATCACATCACATTATTCGTTTGTCGGATACATTGTTTATTTATTTATCCCTATAGGTAATACTGAATAATAGAAACAATAGAGGTAGTAGTAGTTTGGTGACTATTTTATTAAGTTCGTAAGACGTTCAAACAAGCAACCGCCACTTGAATAAGTACCTAACTGTTTATACTTTTAAATGATTTCTGGAAACATTACAGGCTTCATACAAATAATGTTTAATAATTATAATTACGTGCTAGTGCTAAAAGTACCTATCCTAAGCTATAAAAAATGAAAACTGTAAATCTAGAGGCTCTATAAGTTGTTTATGCAGACTTTAGCGTAGGTATGTGATTCATTTTGTGAATAAAACAACATATCCATCGTAACCCTTTTGACTTTGATATAAATTTACGACTTGCTTATAATGCACACTTTACATTGCTCTACCCGCAACTGGTCCACGGCATTTATTTCCATATCCTTTAAGCTGTTAATGTTATCTACAGATAAGACGTTTTCAAGCAGTACATAGTTAACTTTACGACTGCTCGTTTTATCTTGGAAAATTTGCACTCGCAAATGGCCGTCCGCATCTCCGTCTGACCCGTTTGCGCGATCTCAAATATTGGCTCTACGATGGCAAACAACCTTATCCGAGAACGTTTACTTCGGTTTATATGGTCAGATACTGTGTATAGGATTATAATATAGACGGGAAATTAAGATCCGTAGCTTTATTATAGAAGTGATGTTGACTGTGAATGCACTCGTAGATTTTTTTAACATGCGAATTAATATTAATCGCCTAATACTGGCGATGAACATCGCCATTAAAAACTAACAAAAAATGACATTTCCTTTTAGTCAATGATAACAATATTGAACTTGAAATTTGGTTACATAAACTAACAATCATCTCGTGACGTGCACATTCAAGGTCGCAATTTCGTTTCGTTTGTTGCGTGGACACATCGACAGCGGAAGCAGGCCAGCTGTACTGGATGCCGAAAACAATCGCTCTTTAATTCCACACCTCACCGCAAATTCTCTTACGTAAGATGCAGTCATTTTATTTATTTTTGCACAACTCACTTCTGTTTTAAGGACGTTTAATAATTTGTGCGATGGCTTGGATAATTAAATTACGCATACTTAGGACTGTCGTTCTCCAAGTTTAAAGATATAGCTAACCATCATGACGTTCTGTCTAGATTTAAATCGGAAAAGGAAATTAGTTTTTTGGTTTCAAAATAATAGGACATTTATATTAAGAGCGATACAAAGCTAGACAAAATTAAATCAGGAAGAGAAGTGGGCACTGGTGCAGAATTGAATTGCCACATTGTGACCGACCCGGTGCCTGTGTACGGTAATCAGGTCACAGGTCGGACTAGGAATGCGAGCTTCTTATTGACGCCTCTAATGTACTGCAATCCATTAGCCTTGCAAGCCATTTAGCCGTTTTATTTGGGATTGTTAAACGTTTGCTCTCGTTAAAAGGTTATTAACTAGAATTACCAATAAAACCGCCGTGATCGTGATTCGATAAACGCTGATGATAAATTAATATGTTTAATCAAATTAGCGCTCAATAATAATGCGGTAAAATTAGAAGATAATCGTTTACAATAAGATAGATCTTAACACTGGATCCACTGTTACAAAACATCTGTCATAAATTATGCTTCTTAAGGTCCAATTAAGTTAAAAGGCTGTTTAAAGAAAAATAAACTTAATTGGTTGACCTCGCCGTTCAATTTGGTACTCGCTGAGTTTCGGATCTCAGGGCCAGGAACTTGTGAATTGGTGCACTGAGGCGACTGAACGCAACTGGGTCGATAGCGCACTCTTAATTGTGATAAAAACCGCGTATCCGACCATAAATTTTATAATTATCGCGCGTCGGCACAAACGGGCCGCCGGCTGCGCGACGGCAAATTTGTAGAGTCTATCGACTAACGTCAGTAATGAGGCAAACAGTTTCAGGGTGGTTGTAAGATTAATGGTTTAATGTATTGAACAGTGCTCTGTCTTCTTGACCTTATTTCATAGCACCGCTCATTTTGTTTAATATCTATAAAAATCTTTTATTAATTTTATAAAAATGCGTTGAAATAACATCTTCGAAGGTTTCAGTAGCGTAAGATAAGACACAAAACAGAATACAATAATCTTTGTCACTTGACATTGAGATTGACACTTTTAAACTATGTTTAAAATGTTATTAATAATGTACCTACTACACTGGCCACAGCGTACGCAAAATACATGAATAAACATCAAACCGCACGTAAATTGTTATGATCCGAAATTAGGTTTCCCTAAACTATAACGCCAGACAGCGAAGGACGCTGCAACGAAGACTATTGTTATCCAGTTGCTATTCACGTAATATTCAAATCACATGTGTTTGTTGCTGTATGAATATTAAAAGACTTGTTTTATTATTTTACACATTAAGATAATCAGCGGTAATTTGTATTTCTCTAATGCTCCTCTAATATTCGGCCAAAATTTAATAGTAGAAACTTCAGACATCGCACATCTGGTGAACCAAACGAAATGAACAGAAATAATCATTATTCATTAATTTGTTAAATTTGGCTTGTACTCGCCGTATCTAGTTTGATAAATTTTAGCTTTGATCGAATTCTTTAAATTGACCAATTCCGATTAGAGTCTGCCTTTTTCCTCATTAGTATATACAATGTGCCTGAAAGAATTACCGTCAAGCACTTTAGCACTAAGAGCTTTGCACCAGTTGGAAAGTTTCATTATAGGTATGGTAAGATAAAGGAGCCAAGAGGTCGCCATATCGCACATATCGGCCGACGAACGACTCTATTACAATTTGTCGGCAACGTTCCAACCAACGCGATAACGGCCGGCGGCAGTTTTGTATAAAGTGCGATGATAAACAGATCCTTTAAAGGTTAATATGTTGCTTTTGTATATCTATAAAGTTCCTCAGCATCATGAGCACTTTGAGAGCAATGTTGCAAAATTTGATAGTGTCCCCATAGTTTACCAAAACACTGAAGAATTTGATATAAAAATAGTGATCCAACATTTTCTGATTCATTTCGATTTCGTACCAAGACCCAATTTGCAGCCGCCGCTATCGAACATGTTCTTGCTTTCTTTAATTACGTCAATAAATAATATTTGATTTGATTTTGTTTTGAACTTTGTGTGAAGCTTTTAAACTTGATAGGCGTTATTATGACAGTAATTACAATTTTGTGAGTATATAGTTACAAAAATAGTAGTTTATGCAACGGTTGCATAATGATAGGCCTTAAAACACTAGTGCGGTTTTATGAAACGAGCTTTTAGCGAGTTTCATAATAAGATCGCACGTGTGTTTTAAGGCCAATTATGCAGAGTTGCATACATAACTTTATCTACACACATATTATAAATCCTCCATGATGGGTTCAGAAACAATATTTTCTGGCAACAAGTTATTTGTTGCAATCGTGGCTGCATATTTCCGATATCCGGCGCATTTTCACACCACACACACTCCGAGAAGACTACTTACTATTCATATTTTCAACTAAAATGTAAATTACAAACAACTTTTTCTATTCAATTCAACAACAATTCTACTTTCGTTCAGCAAAACGTCAACATGGCGGCAAATACAATCTTCCGTCAAGACCATTTTTTTTAAAATCATAGACAAACGGATGAAGTCTCTATTCTCACGTCACTCGAGATCAAATATTGTGCAGTTTATATTAAAAAAACATACTGAATTGACGTTTCGTATCAATAACTTTTTAATATCTATGGATACTAGAATAGAGACCCACTTGAGTTTTGACAGCTGTTCCAAATTTAATCTCATTTCTTTACTAAAAACGATAAAGAAGTCATGTTATTTCTTTATCGCAGCACTGGTTTTTCCTAATTGGTTGTCAAAATGGTGGTCATTTCATACGGTTTTTGATTAACCAATGGAGGTTTTATGATATGGGTGTAGATAAATTATCTTTTGAAACCTCAAAGACGGGGTAATGCTGTTTATTAAACATAAATAGTTTATTTCGTTTGAAGTGGTATTTTGTAAAAGTAATTTTATCTACCTAAAAACGTTTACATCTTTAAACTGCGCAAGGTGCGGAACAGACTGATTTCTATCTATAGTTACGGTTGAAGTATAACCTTAAAGCGCTATTATAAAATCTTCTTCACTTAAGAACCTACGATACGCAAAAAAAACGTTTATTAAACTGATAGGTTAACTTATAATACGAGTTATTAAAAAGTGATTGCCGTCCTTACCTTGCGCGTAGGTGTAGCCAATCACAGGTCCGGATTGGTCCTTTCATTCGAATTACAAAAATATTTATGCTGACATCTGTCGGTTAGATAATGATGTGTTCCTTTCAGTTCTGTTGATTTTGCGCGAAGGTTGTCTTTAACACGATTTGGGAGTTGTCCAAAATTAATGATGATGCTAATAAGTTTAAAAAAACACATACTAATCATGCTCAAGTAAAGTTATGCAAGTCTGGCATTTGAAATTTACATAATGCGAATTCTTGTGATAATATCGAATTATAAAGTGAAAATGAAAAACTCAATACAATCATTTGGTAATTTTATTAATGTTATTTTAGGTTATACTTTTCAATTCAATATAAAGTATCTACGGGACCAAATCCGGAATCATGTATTCGTATGATGACTTTAATAACATCACTTAATTTGATAAAATGGCTATAAAAATCTTCAGTAAGTACAGCTTTATATCGTTTTACAGTAAAAATCGACGATAATGCAGGAGACGCAGCAGCTTAATATATTCTTATGGTGGCCATAAAATAAATATTTAAATTGATTCGAATATTTATTAATTATAGTTAGATAAGAACCTTGTGGATGACTGTTTGATCAAACCAAGTTATGGTTCTCGTGGATTCTTCAAAGGTTACATCAGCGGAAGACAAAATGTCAAATTAATTTGTTAACAATATACCATAACTAATTGTATAATAATAGAGTTTTATTCTGAGGTCACGGTCAACTATTGAATATAGCTTTATTACTTTATATGTGTCTTGTGTATCGATGTAGTGAAGTATGAGATCGAAAAATTCAAATATTGTTTTTGCTAGTTATGTTAATTCTGTTAAACTAACTTGCTATTGAATTATTTTTTCTATTTGTGCCGACAAGCCCACTTCATTATCAATGCTCCGGGGAGTAGTGTTTTGCTGGACTCGTTTGTCAGTCAGACACGCCATTTTCCATCCTTATTATTTAGCGTTTTAATCACTTTATCTATATACCTACTTATTTTAATTACTGCTTGTTGTTTAGTCTCCATCACCAGAAGACAGTATTTTTAGGGTTCCATAGCCAAATGGCAAAAAACGGAACCCTTATGGATTCGTCATGTCTGTCTGTCTGTCTGTCCGTCCATATGTCACAGCCACTTTTTTTCCGAAACTATAAGAACTATGCTGTTGAAACTTGGTAAGTAGATGTATTCTGTTAACCGCATTAAGATTTTCACACAAAAAGAGAAAAAAAAATGTTTGTGGGTTCCCCGTTAGGGTTGCAAATAGAAAAAAAACGGAATGTTTTTTTTCAAATTCATGAAAAAAAACCTGGCACCATTGTTTTTTTTCTAAATAAGGTTTTTTTTCAAACCAACAAATAATATGAAAATAATGGTTTTTCGTGGTTTATGTATTAATGTGGTGGTGTATTAATGGTTTAAGTAACTTAAAACTAGGTACATTGTATGTATGTACGTAACTAAATTATTCTTAGTACTTGCAAAAAACCTATGAAGTTTGAACTTCATAGGTAGGGCTATTTCTGACAATAAATCGTGAGTAAAGCCGTGCTTATTTCTAGTCTTAGTAATGTCTCACGAAAGTTTTAATCTGATTATAAGTTTAAACTTATTCACTAGAACTATCAGTAGCACTACCAACACTAGTACGATCAGTTTCAGAATTTTCTGGTTAGTTTTATAAAACCAGAATATAAGTTGTTTAGTTTTTGTTTAATAGTTAACATAAACAATCGTATAAAAGTATTAATTGCTTTGCAAATTTTGAGATTCCGTACTTATGAAAAAAAACATACTCCAGAAAAAAAAACTGTTTTTGTTTACGGTTTTTTTTCAAGACAGAAAGAAACCGTTTTTTTTTGCAACCCTATTATTCCCCATACTTAGAACTGAAATAAAAAAAAAAAACATTAAACCCATACGTTTGGTGTCTATGCATAGGTCTTTAAAAATGATATTGAGGTTTATTGAGGTTTATGAGGGATATTTTTTCTAAACTGAATATTTTGCGCGAGAGACACTTCCAAAGTGGTAAAATGTGTGTCCCCCCGTGTAACTTCTAAAATAAGAGATCGATAAAACTAAAAAAATGATGTAAACTTCCACCGAAGATTGGTTTGAACGAGATATAGTAAGTCGTTTTTTTTTTAATACGTCATAAATCGTAAACCTCAATTTATCTTTCATTCAATCAACTCAAATATAAGAAAAAACCGGCCAAGTGCGAGTCGGACTCGCGCACGAAGGGTTCCGTACCATTATCTATAAAAACGGCAAAAAAATCATGTTTGTTGTATGGGAGCCCCCTTAAATATTTATTTTATTCTGTTTTTTAGTATTTGTTTTTATAGCGGCATTAGAAATACATCATCTGTGAAATTTTCAACTCTAACTATCACGGTTCATGAGATACAGCCTGGAGACAGACGGACAGACGGACAGCGAAGCCTTAGTAATAGGGTCCCGTTTTTACCCTTTGGGTACGGAACCCTAAAAAAAACATAATTTCATAAACATAAACCTTATGCATAAACTGTGAACCATTATATAGATAATGGTACGGAACCCTTCGTGCGCGAGTCCGACTCCCACTTGGCTGGTTTTTTAAACTATTCTCGTGCAAATTGATTTTCATAACTCTCGTCCCAGATGTTCGTAGAAAGAGTATTTCTTGGAAATAATTTGACATGAACGTTTGCATAAAGTACTTGCGCAGGCGCACCATCACTCGACACTGCGTTTGAAATTTTATTGCTTTAAATTATACGTTACGAAACGTTCACTCACTTACTAATGCTAGCACCTTAATTATAGACTTTATAATAACTAACAACGAATTGCTCTAAAATAAATCGTGTCATAATGTAAACGAAAAAAAAGCTCCCCACTTTTTTAAATGTTTACAACAACTGTCCAAACTAATGTTGTCCCGCATGTAAATAAAAAAAATAGTCGAGCGAAATCAGTGTTCCACGAACTTTTTAAAATAAATAGAAAATGTCGAAATTAATGGCATCGGAAACATTATAAGATATAAAGCGAAAATAACGGACGGGCCTTGAGCTATTTATTATTTTATAGGCATCGGGTGTGAGACTGTTCGGTTTTGCGTGAAGCGCGCGCGCACGTGTGACAAACATAAAGATACCCAATCACATTAAAACTTATAATTGTGCAACATTAAGCTAAACTTTATCACTCCAAATAGATGAGAGGAGTAATTCTATTTAAGCTCCATTGAATTTGTACGAAAGCAATAAAATACTATAAAAGAATAAAAATAATCAAAAATTGAGTGGAGTGTCTCGTGAGAGTTGTCCATTTATCATTTTCGGTGAGTTCACGGCCGCACTGCCGTTGCAAATCTTATGCTTAGGTAGCACCGTTTGGAACGAAGCCAACTCCTGACTGGGTCTGGGCACTAACAACGAAATTCGAACTTTGGCTATTGTTATCTCTCTTGTTCTTGAGGCGTGAATCATTCGCAAAAAAGAGACGGATCATCCGAAGCTTAGAATTTTGTGCATCGGAATAAACTCTCGGGTTTGTTTTCTAAAGCTAATCCTATTTTGTAATTTAATCATGTATCCCGCCTCGTTTTATATTTAAAGTGTTAAGGAAATAATGGTACCAAAATAAGACCATTAGGTAAGTTTTGGTTTGCAAAAATAATCTTGATGTTTTGTTGTATCTCTCTATTCTTGAGCTTAAAGTTGAGCATACTGATCCTCTTCAAGTGGTCATGAAGTTGTTAAAAAGCAATTTATTGAAGTAATTGAAGCTTACTCACAAATTATTTGTCAAGCATGCCCTCATTCTTGTAAAGGATGATGGGCAAAAATGTATGGAACCCAGCCCAATCACCAATAGAATTATAACGTATGTAGGCTTATTGCTACTACTAACTATCTTCTCCGGGGTTTTCGAAGTTTGTTCCGTTATTAGAAAATGAAGCTTATGTAACTAGCTTTCACGTGGTATACATGAGATTTGTATTGGTTATATGGGCCAATGTGCCCATCATTCTTTAAAAACGTTCCATTATGTTCAAAAGGTTGTCGACTCCTGTAATTGTTCGGAAAAACGCGCATTTTCATTTGTATGTATTACTTATGCCTGTCTATCTGTGATCTTTGAGGATTGCTCTTCTTTTCATTTGACGAGTGTTGGATGCTAGTGATGTTTAGTTTTGGGTGGTCCGTCCGTTTGGCACTAGGCCACCGGTAAAGGTGAATGTAATTAGAAATGAGCATTAATCTGTCTTTATGTTAAAACACTCCAATGATTACATTTCAACTACACGGGCAATGTGTTGGATTTATGGAAACGATATTTAAATAAATTACTTGATAAGAAAACACAATTTTCGTTTATTTAATAGCTATTTAATATCCAATCAAGAGCACCTATTTGATAAATTACAAGTCACATTGACGGATGATAATGATTTATCATACATAAGCGCTTGTCCCGTGAAAAGCTGCCGCCGGGCGCTCTGCCAGTGGAAATAGGTCGACATTCGATATCAGCAAATAAATAATATTTGTAATGGTTTTCGGATCATTTTTCATTTTTTTACTAACTGATGGCGACTAATTCTAAAATTCAGCGCCTTCAACCGGGGTCAAGAGAATTGATTTAAGAGGAGTGCGGCTTTTCATACAAAAGGCGATAACGATTTCCACCCCTTAAATGTTAACCGATTTTGACCAATTTCAGTAAGAACAAAATCTATGTCTATATAAGTTTCGGTTTTTTCACTAT
This sequence comes from Tortricodes alternella, assembly GCA_947859335.1. Lineage (NCBI taxonomy): Eukaryota > Metazoa > Arthropoda > Insecta > Lepidoptera > Tortricidae > Tortricodes > Tortricodes alternella. The sequence goes on from OX401968.1 coordinate 14,441,073, forward strand.
AATCAGTAAAGTCATATTTATGGCTGTTTCAGTATTCTCATACAAAATTAATTTCAGCGATTAGTTGCCTGTGTTGATCTTTAATCAATATTCAAAAAAACGTATAGACCTAGATTTTGCTCTGACTGACAACCTATCAAAATCTGGTCAAAATCGGTTAACATTTAGGGGGTGGGAATCGGAAAAGGGTGATTTTTGCCGTTGGTTCACAGTCCTCTTATGAAGAGCTGGGATATGGTCATATGGTATATAATATTGCTTGTCTTCGTTCGTCTCTATCTTACTCTGTGATGTATTGAAAAGAAACTGACAAAAGAAAATGACATATCGTTACCATAGTAACGATCGGTTTCTGTCACTTAGACTAATAGCAAATAATAGGCCCTAGGCTATCTAAAGGGGTGAATCAACTTTTTTGGTCCACTAGGTTTTACTTCATTATAAGCTGCCATGGAACTTGTATTCTATTTAGGTTCATAACCAAATAAACAGTTCATTTGATCATATATGTAGCATGAACTTGCTGTGAACAAAAATAGGTTGCCAAGGGCACAAACCACTATTTTATACCAACCCATTCTGGGGCCGCTACTGTTACTGCGGCCCTAACATGCATGGCACAAAGATAAATTAGAACCGTTTATCTCTAAGTGCGCCTCTCTCACACTAGTGCCGACGAAAGAGATAGTCCTAGAGATAAACGGTTCTAATTTATCTTTGTGGCATGCATGTTAGGGCCGCTGGGGACAAAAATGTAACTAGTTGGCGTAAAGAACAAATTACAAAAAAGCGTAACCTTATTTGCTTTTGATTGTGATGGTATTTAATATCTAGTTAGTAAATCTATGAAACACCATGGAAGGTATTTGAGTCCGTATCAGTCTTGAGCACAGATTATTACCTAATATAAGACGTCTTGACCATTCACAAATTTTTAATTTCACGAGCGTCAAATCAATATTTACCAATCCATTCTCAATGGTTTATTGTAATCAGTATAAAATTAACTGGCTCTATTTGATTCAATCTAGGTATACAAAAATAGCCCGCTCTGTATTTTTTGTTACTACACATTAGTAGGGTTTCCCTATAGTTAAATAAAAAAATTGGTTCGTTGCCAACCGGATAACAAATACAAATTATTGTCAAATACTAGCTCTCCTGCTGTGTTATTTATATCTAATTAGAATTTAACTTCTTTATGATTTGTGATGGCCGTAATTAAGTTGTACATCTTAATATTCCGTGCCCGTTAATTTTCTTTCAAGATAGATTTACAAAAAAAGATTGTATAATTTTTTTTATTCAGAGTGCTAAACGAGATAATTATATATTTTTTGTTTTTGTTTTGGCTGTTTGTAATTTTTGTCTTCTCCTCAACTCAACTCCAAGGTGGATCCCGTTAGAGAATAGCTCGCATTTGTACATTGTTTTGTTTATGTCATAATGCAGAATTGTTGTGTCACTTATGTGCAATAAAGAGTTTACATACATACATACTTAAGTCTTTTATCAACAATAAGTATTTCTAGCCCAAAACATATACACAACGTTGTTACAAGCTGTTCAAATCGAGAAAGGGGAATGCCCCAAGAGTCACCGTGAGACACTGCATTTTATAATCAGCAGTATTGCCATCCAAAATAATTATTCAACGTATACCTAAATATCGACTTTACTTCACAAATATAGAGCTCAATTTACAATGATTTTAATTTAGATACCTATGCACTGGCTCCATATACTATTTCGTATCGAGTTTCAAATCATAACAATAATGAGTCGTTCACATGAACTCGCCTAGGAATTTGCTGGTTTTGCTTCTATAATAATCCTTTTATTTATAAACAAACGCAGTGCATGACCTTTCGAGTTGGCATAAGCATTTTTAGAGAAATATTTTTAGATATATCTTATGTGCCTGATCATAGTAAGACGTTAGCCCTATTGATCTAAGCAAAGCGCTAAAGTACAAAATAAGCTGAATTTCTCATTCGCTCAGTAGTGTCGGTAAAATAGGGCGATTTTATTCCGAAATGTCGTTTAATTTCCCGGGCTTACATGAATGGTTAATTTCATTAATTTGAGTTACTTGGATTAATACGTACACTTGTACCAAACGACTAGCTTCGTTGAATATCCGTGAGGTTTCCATAGAAATGAATCCATTAATATTCCCACAAAGGCACAGCCTTTTTTCGTCATCGAAGCCTCCAGCTAAAATTTTAATTTAATACTTTCAGTGCTCTGTGTGGGACTGAGTGAAGCTATATCCATTCCAAAATCCAAATTCGTCCAGCTTTTGAATCGTGAAGGAGTAACAAGCATACTAACACACACACTCATAAACTTTTGCATTTACAATATTTATCTACACCCATATCATAAAACCTCCATTGTTTAATCAAAAAACAAAGGAAATGACCACCATTTTGACAACCAATTAGGAAAAACCAGTGCTGCAATGTTATTTCTTTATCGTTTTTAGTAAAGAAATGAGATTAAATTTGGAACAGCTGTCAAAACTCAAGTGGGTCTCTATTCTAGTATCCATAGATATTAAACAGTTATTGATACGAAACATCAATTCAGTATGTTTTTTTTAATATAAACCGAACGAAATTTGATCTCGAGTGACATGAGAATAGAGACTTCATTCGCTTGTCTATGATTTAAAAAAAAAATGGTCTTGACGGAGGATCGAATTGCCGCCATGTTGGTGTTTTGCTGAACGAAAGTAGAATTGTTGTTGAATTGAATAGTAAAAGTAGTTTGTAATTTACATTTTAGTTGAAAATATGAATAGTAAGTAGTCTTCTCGGAGTGTGTGTGATGTGAAAATGCGCCGGATATCGGAAATATGCAGCCACGATTGCAACAAATAACTTGTTGCCAGAAAATATTGTTTCTGAACCCATCATGGAGGATTTATAATATGTGTGTAGATAAAGTTATGTATGCAACTCTGCATAATTTGGCCTTAAAACACACGTGCGATCTATTATGAAACTCGCCTATCGGCTCGTTTCATGAAAACCGCACTAGTGTTTGAAGTCCTATCATTATGCAACCGTTGCATAAACTACTGTAGTGTGATGATTATGTGTGCATTGAAAACGCTCAAGTTTTCAAGCAGGATTTAGCCGTGTGATCAAATTAGGCTCTTCAATTGTTCATCTAGGTTTAAAAACATTCGGATATTTGTTTTGAAGTTCTTTCTGTTGAAATCCTTTGTTCTAGACGTGGGTCTTATTGTCTACCCATATTTGAAGTGTGTTGTGTTGAAAGGGATATGTTTGTTTGTTTAGTTGTTATTGTTGCTGACGGTCCGAGGTGCTTAAATTGGACTGATAGATTTGATGGAATAAGGGCTTCGCCACAATACCACGGCACAACGTCGTGAACGTGAAACGGCGGCGCACCGGGCATTTCCACGACGCGGCGCCGCGTCGGTCTACGGCGCTGCTACATAACCACGGTACGCCGCCGTGCCGTGAAAAATTCCGTTACAAATCACGTTTCTAAGAAAATGAAACAAAAAAAAAACGAACACATGAAAAGGGCAGCAAACAATCCTGATGGGTAAAAATTAATTATAATAAATAACTAATAATGGAGATGTATAGTCTCCGCGTCTGGCCAAGTTAAGCTACTTAGAGATGTATAAAGCCTCTAAGGGTCATAATACATATAGAAATAAGGTATAGAAATATAGGTTCGACTAACTATAATACAAAGAAATATTGCAACGATCTCTAATGTAAAACCAGTAGAAAGTACCGCCTACGAGCCAAACCAAACAAAATCATTTTAACCTGTATTTCAACTTTTGTGAAATTGTTTTGGGTTGCAAAGAGCGATTTCTCCTACATGTTTGTGCATAAGGAGCATTGCATTTAAGGCGAGAAGCGCATTAGTATCGGTCGGTAACGGCATTTCCAATTTCCATGCCGCCTATTGTTTGGTCAGATGTGTGGGGAGGATTATATTCAATCGACTAAATTGTACACCTGCGCGTTATGTTTCATTTTCATGACAACGCGCAAAAATGGTATGCTTCGCCTTTTTTGTTAAGATTCGTGCAGCAGAAATTAGTGACGTGCCAGTATTACAAAGCCAGTATTGTAGACGAATTTTGTGTTTTGACTAACACAGCAGCGCCTCTATTCGGGAACGCTAAGTGATTCTGTAGCGACTCGTAAGCCAGATTTCTCATCTCGCTCTTCCACACGACGCGTAATGCGTAAGAGCGAGATGAGAAATCTGGCTTACGAGTCGCTACATAACCACTTAGCGTTCCCGAATAGAGGCGCTGTTACCATAACGATATTACGTAACGTCAACTTATAAAACGACATTCGCATGCAAATAACAGAGGCTACCAAAACATTAAAAAAAAACCTTAATCGAGATGCCATTTTGAATTTGCAACTTATCAAGATAAGGCTACGTTAAAATATTATAAATAAATTAAGGTGCTGCACCAACTGCCAACACCTAAATCGGCTTTACTTAAACAGTTTTTTAACAAAACCTATTTGAATTGGCAAAGCGGAAAAAATATATGTTCATATTCTTTATATTATTGAGAACTTAACTAATTCCAAAACACGTAATGATGAAATCGATACGATATACAAAAATCATGAAGTTACGTCCGAAATCCTCTTTAAACAGTTCTGTCTTAATTTTTTTAACTTATGGTTCTATAATTAATCACACTATTGCATCACGCCCATACTCAAAACTTGACTAATTTATATTGTACGTGTAGTGTACTTATATAATTCATCCGTTTTTGATATTCCCCATATAAATAAATACCCACACCGTGCTTCTCGTTCACTCCGATGCAAACAGATAGAGACCGATCGCTCAAGGTCATTGGCTGTTGCCAGCGTCTTAACAAAAAGTCAGGTGTAATTTGTTTGGATCTTTTTGTGCAAAAGTTCTGTTCAGTTTTAGTAAAACTTTTTGGATCATTTTGTTTGCCATTTGAGTCCTTCGACCTAAGACCATCTCCATGTACGAAAACAATGTAGAAAGTGTACGTAATTTTTATAGAAACCTATACTACCTATGTTTCCATTAAAGTCTTGCACGACATAGCACAGCAGGCGGGCTTAAAGAACACAACAAAATGTATTTTATAAGAACGAGGAATCAAAAACGAAGAAAGTCGAGTGTATGTTAAAAAAAAAACTTGATTGAAATTAGAAACTCTTATAGTGTCGCCATGTCCGTCTGTCTGTATGTCACAGACACTTTTTGTCGAAGAGGGCGAATGTTTATAGCATCAAATAACTTTGAATAGTAAACTACTCTCCAACATGGTGGACTATATGTATGGGCGATGGGCTGATCACCTGTCACCATACGGTTCATCATACCATCTTAGGACTAATTAATCTAACGTGGCCACAAGTAGTCTTGTGGCTCTGCCCACCCCATTAGGGATTGCAGGCGTGATGCTATGTATGTATGTGTGTAAGCCGGAAGAATTAGAACGGTACGTACGTGCAAGTCTGACATTTAGTTAGACTAACAATGGACTTCACTGACAGCTAGCCGTAGCATTCTAGCTTGGTAAAGCCGTCAGGAATCGGCTTGTAGGCAGGCTACGCCACTGTTCTCTTAACCGGTTTTTTTAATTGTCATTGACTAAAAACGGTGTAATGTGTTTTCTTGACCCAAGATGCCCTTCCCTGGAACTTTTCTTTTTAAACTAGACATTTTAAGAGATTATAACGCCTAATTCCTAAAATGTTATAAAACGTACTTACAATAGCTTGCCTGTGCCTGGGACTTTATTCGCGTGGGATTGGGATGAAAAGTAATCCAATACGTATCTCCAATCCAAAGTTTATCCAAATCCGTCCAGCCGTTGAAGCGTGAAGGAGTAACAAACATGCTAACTGTCACACACACGCACACACAAGATATAGCTGAATCACTTTGGGCGAGCATTTGTGACTGTAGTCGTGTTGTGTTCGTTTGCTGTTCCATATTTAAAATACCGACACAAATACGCACACATTTAAACTTTTTGATATCTACTCACACATATGCAAATGCTTCCCCAAACTGATTCTTATACGACCCTGAAACAATCACGACAGATAATACATTTAAACAAGCTACTTTTATCAAAATTACAGATAGTGAAAAACGCTGTGGAGATAACGTGTAGGACTAGGACGGTATATTTTAAAACTAGTAGCAGATGCGTGCGCACGATCAAAGCGACAAAGCTTTTATTGTTACGCCTCTGATATATGAGAACCAACAATTTTGTTAATGCTTTATTGATGTCGTGTCTTTTAAATCTAATGTTTGATTTTAAAGTCTGAAAATACAGTTTTATAGCAAAGAATGGGATAAAGGATAAATGGGACTCACAAGTTTAAAACTAATTTAATTAAGGGCGTAGCGGGGGCGGGCAGAATAAAGCGAGATCCCTTAATTAAAAGTAGATACACTGCGAATTGCTACGCCCTTGATTTTAATGACGATACAAAAAGCGAAAATACGATAAGTATCTTCATTCCAGTCGCCATGAATTTTAAACTGGAGCTGTTTCCGACATTGGGATGTTTGGCTTCAATCCTGACCTGCACCGGCGATCCCTGGGTCTCGATGGGCGTACCTACTGTGGTATATACTTAGATTTATATAAAACTGTAGACATCATTGTTAACTTATGTGTACTGTTTTGAAAAAATGATACCTCACCGAGTTCCTTGCCGTGGCTCTTCTCAGTAAATGATTTTTTCCGAACCGGTGGTAGATTAATTCCTTGACCTTCATAAAAGCTTGTAAAAGCCTAAATTGAATAAAGACAGTTTGGTTTTGACTTGACTATTGGTTAAACGATAATATTGAACATTATTTTGCTAGGATAGCTCCTATTAACTTGACAGTAAAGGAGGCCGTATTTGTAAATCCATCGCGATATCTATCAATTACGCAATGTCGAATAAAGGCCCTGGACTAACGTACAGATGTAGTGCATAATTAGTTTCCATCGTGTTTTATCGGAAAAGTTCGTATTTATCGTGCTCTCTCAATTAGCTTCAGCAGGCCCCCAATTCTCGGTGCATTCGAGATAATCTCACAATCGAGATTAAACGTCAGTGCATACAGTCATTTGACACAACTGTATGAATCTGACGTTTAATCTCGCAATCGACATTATCTCGAATGCATCGAGAATTGGGGGCCAGTACCCATCTTACCATGCTGTCATTTTTCATTTCGACATTTGACAGTAAATAATAAAGTTTCATATTAATGAATATAAACATTTCACTCATTTAATACAATAATGAATTGACACTTCGGGTCCTGTCGTCTTCCGATTGAGATCCGAGTTTTACCGATGGAAACATATTAGGTATTCACTATATCTGTAACTATCTCTAGAACTTATATGCTAAGAGTCGGGCTGCTTCGAAAATTTTGCTCTCATCTATGACAAGTTTCATTATTATCGATAAAGTTTGTAAATTAAAAACATTGCCTTCAAATGGTATTCAGCGAAACACTGCAAACATTGCGAGTGCCGTGCCTATTTAAGCAAGGGTTAGAATTTCAAACAGATGAACATTCAGCAATTTAGCAATCATACCACGTGCGTGTGAAGTGAAAATGCAACTGCGGCTCTGCGTCGACCAATCAGAGCACTTTTTCACCGAGGCCACGCCTACGCGCGGCGCACAAGCATGCTAGGTAAACTTAATTTATAACACGCTTAATTGCATGATTGCATTTTATGTGAGCCAATAACGTATTAGAGGTCGTCACGATAGATCTTCACGTATTCGCAATTCACAGTAACAATCTGTAATCGCAAAAAGTTAATACTGATTTCATCATTAGGTATTGATTCAGGTTTTGAGTAATTGATGTGACTTTGTGGTAGTCATATGATGTTTAAGCATTTGGGTATAATCACGACATAAAATAAAATTTGTTTCCTTGAGACTAAAGTTAACGAAAACGTAGGGTCCAATTCACGTTTTCTTTATGTAAGCCAAAACCATGCCTGATGTCATATATGCAAATATAGTCCAAATAAAAATCTCAGGCCTCAGGGTCCTGAACTTTCAGGAACAGAAGGACGTCTGTGAACTTAAATGTGATAATTACCCATTTAACTGAGCCCTTCTTTATTCGTCTCTCTATTTTCTGTTAAAAATTGCACCCTGTCATGAAACGCCTTAAAATATTGATGCAACATTTATATCCATTGATTTTTTAACATTTAGGTAATTTATTGCCTATTATATTTTAGATTCCAACATCGATAAAGGTGAGCAAGTTAAGGTAGTATTTAAAACATCGCATTATTAATAATCATTCATTATTGCTGTGAAAATTAATCGTGTGGCATATAAAATATATTGGGAAGTCAGCGTTAATCACGACTCGACAAGGTCGACACACCTATGTGTCATTGTGTCGAGATGAGATGGAAATAATTTAATGTATGTCTATTAATAAGTAATTTTGAATATGAGATTTTTCAATAAACTAACCCGCGCGGTTTCCTTGTGTATTATTAACTTGGCTATAATATTTAGAAAGGGCGTGTAAGGATATATTCTAGTGGCGGAGCCTGCCTAAAATCCGATTCCTGACGGCTTTACTAAGCTAGAAAGCTACGGCTAGCTTTCAGTGAAGTCCATATTACTCTAACCATTGACGGTTCGCCACTGATATATTCTAACCAGATTTAAATCTTATAACAATGGGTGAATTTGAAGAATACTTTAACTTTTATTACTGAGAAGTTTCTTTTAATTTTCTTTAAGTTTTATGCCTTCAAAACGAATATATCATCCACGTAAGTTTGCCTCACTATCGTTCTAAACTAAACAATGCGTGCATTGCATGCATAATTTGTAAAATCTATCCCCAACAAAACTGGGCAGCATGACCCAAATGAAATCTCCGCCTGACAATGGCCCCAAGAAACGGCTGACCTATTAAATCACCCCCGCAACCTATTAACATGATTATTGGAACTACTTTTAAACATTATCACTTCCATTAAAACTGGTACCTATTATTAGAATTTCCTCTTAGTTTCGAATATCTATGGAATTTTCTTGCACTTGAACTAATTTGTTATGACGATGTTTCATACCACTGATTTTCCTTAAATTATCATCGGTTACAAAGCAGGTCACCATAAATAGGAAAATTATATAAGGTATTTCAAAACAAAATTTAATGTTTTGAAATACCTTATAAATGTTTCCTATTTATATTGTCCTGCTTACATATCTGGTGACCATAGGCATGGCTCATTTTTCACCCAACATATAATAGCTTAGGTATACGAGGGAATGCAGCCAGCCTTATGGGCACCTTGCCCGGTTACAGTAATATACTACTAGGTAGGTTAATAAGGTTAATATTAAGTTTAATTTTAATATTCAGTATTCGATTTTATAGGTATTCTTTTCAATTCAAAGTTTTGTATTCAGTTACTGCGGAAACTGTGGATCTTGAAAGTAAAATAAAGATTGTATTTGAGTAAACGTCGTCGTCAAAATATATCCTTCAGTTTATTTCAAGCCCTGGTGGAGATGACGAATGCTATACATGTATAAGCTAATACAATGATAAAAAGATGCAAGAACTCAAACCTTATACTAATTTTAGGCGAGCAAAAGCCAGAATATCGCTAGCAAAAGAAAGAGTATCGTTTTTCCTTGATTGCATTCGACTACGTTCCAAGCTCATTTCTTGTCTCAGCCATGCCATGCTACATGATTATCTAACTAACGCTTAAAGTGCTTCATTCGCTGACGGACGAAGACTCATCTGCGGCAAAGAAAATCGGTTTGTGCAGTAGTTAGAGAATCACACCCCGACACCAAGTTATCCTAGATTTATGATTTAAATATACAGGAGGTGGAATTCAGTTATAGTTATTCCTTAGAGAACTTTTAAATTTCCCTTTGCCTTCCCTTTCCCTTTTAAAAGTACCCTTTGTCTTATTGCATGAAAATTCGTTCAACCGTTACAGAACACAAACATTAACATACACAGACACGCACCAACTTTCGCATTTATAATATTAGTAGGATAGGACAGCATAGGATTAATCTTATCTAAAGCTACGAGTATCTACTTCAGTCAGCAATAATGGAATGCTGACCTCACTATGCATTATTGTAAGTATAGACGTATCTAAGCATTAGACAAGATCCATCGAACAAGGTTATTCAATAAACTGTTGTAGATTGTCAAAGATTTAATAGCCCGGGTACAGAACCATTAATTTTGTGTCTACCTATCTAAGTAATTGTTTCTCGTATTGTTGTTTAGTACTTATCTAAGTTAGTGTTTACGAGTATACTTACTAGTAGGGAAGCCCAATAGGGGATTTTGGGATTTACTCAAGCGCAGTAATGGTTGTGTAAATCCTTCATCTTTATAGGATCCGTAGCCGATTCCAATCGTTTATTTGTTCATACCATTAGATTAAGAAAATCTGGCCAAATAATAATCGTCAGATTACGAGCCAACACGACTGGGATAGCATAATTAACCGTCTGTATAATAATCTGACGCGCTCGAGTATTTCAATATGACAATAATTTTTTGCATTTTCAAAAAAAGAAACCACGAGCTTGCGTCGCGTATGTACAGGGCTGGATTTAGGGGAGGGCATCCGGGGCAACTGCCCCGGGCCTCCACAAAAGAGGGGCCCACACAATAAAGACCGAAAAAAAAATCTTGCACAATTATACTGATCCGATGAGATGATATTGGCGAACAATATAATCTAACTTATATTGTAGTCTAGGGGGCCTCCACTCCTTTTTTACCCCAGGGCCTCCAGACCTCTAAATCCAGCCCTGCGTACGTATATGGTCAGTCTTTTGAAAGACAGCTTTTTTCGGGTTCACTTAACGTCCCCTCTTCATTTCCATTTTCTACCCGGCCGTACGGCCAACCCCACCATGCAAACAGGCAGATAAACATACCTCTATTATCGGAGATACGTGGGGCACATGCACTATCAATATCTGACGCGCTCGATGTGACTGTTTTTTTTTTGTAGACGCTCCTGTAGAAGCTCCTTCTCCACCGGTGAAAGGGGATTCTACCATCTAATCTGCAAAATCCAATAGGTCTCCACGATGCTCGAGTAAATCCCCATTCAGCATCGTGGGCTCCCCTACTATAGTAGTCAACTTGTTTCATATACATAATGACAAAGATAAATCTATGTTGTGCGTTAGTTAGCGAATAATAGTACCTACATGTAGATAATAATACCTTACACGATTTCAAGGCTTTCCAACTTTATTGCTCTATAAGTCCACATTTTAATCACACCCATATCATATAGCTAGAAATCGGAAAGTACGTAAAGTAATCGAATAAAGTACAGATTTGATATCAGTTCGCAATAGAGGCACTCAACATAAACTGTAATGACATAACTCGATTCGTATAACTCGCAGACACATAAAATCCATTACAGGGTTATTTTGATGTCAGTTGTTCTAGCAATTGTACTATTAAGCTCCAACAGTCATAAGAAGTTTATCCAGCAGCGTAACATAGCATAAATAGCCATGAAGTTTCAAAGCTAAAACCCACACATTTAACACAATCAATAATTTGAAATGTGTCTTTTGATTTTACCCTGCAATCATTAAATGGAGTGACCGTTTCTTATAGATATCTATCTCATTCATATCCACAATGACTGCATACGCATTCTGAACAAATGTTTAATGTAATCTGCAACATATCAATTACACATATCGGTTCGGGCGCGTAAGTTATAAACTGATTAAAATCTCCAAGTCACTATTTGTTGATAACAGAAATTAGACTCGTATCTCTGTAGATAAGATAAAGGAATTTCCTTGAGTGTTCTAGCACGGAGCTCCGTGGTGGGTGTGGAGGTTTATTAAGTTGCTTTCAAGGGGTGTAATAAGCGAGAAACTTAATACGGTTTTGAAGTGCCCTATAAATTGTTATGAGGCACGGCGCGTGTTCGAATGTCGAGCACAGTAGAGCTTGCAATAGGATATTTGATAATCCATACTTACAACCAAATAAATAAAGTAAACATTACTTACATTACATTACAGATTAGGTAAGGTAAACAATCACTACCTGATATTTACCTTTTATCACACCTACTCACAAAAACTCCGTCCTAATCGCAATCCGTATGTTTATTAGAACTGCTAGAAAATTCGCGCGATTCACTAGGAAATTAATCTTATCATATATAATGTAATCAATCAATCAATTTATTTCATGGAATATCTACTTATAAGACACTGGGAAGTTTACAAAACTGTTTCTTTTCGTAATATTTGAATCGTTTCGAAAAAATAATTAAACCCGACTGGCGACGTAAAAGCGTTTTTGCTTCTAGTAAGACGCATCCTTAGGATTATTCTATAGCGTATGGCACTCCGCACATAATCCCCAAATAATATGATACCCTATTTATTAAAATCGGTCCATTAGATCAGGAGCTAAAACAGAAATTCCAATTTTTGGTCACATAGAGTGTTAAACTCTATACCCCCCTTTTCGCTTCACGCAGTCTGTAGAATACTAAATCGCTGAAATGTAAATGATCTATGTAGTGCACATTTCAGTTTAGTTCCACAAAATTATTGATATTATTTTCTCGACCGTTCCTAATGCAATTAACGTTGTTCGAGGCCACTCTATTGTAAATATCCGCTAGATTGTTAGCTTTTTAGAGTTCCGTAATTTCAAAATTTGCATGTGACTTCGTGTTTGCATGCAATCTTAAATATTCCTCATTATTATTTTTAATAAGGCTGTAGAAGGTGGGAGTAGATGTGTAGCTTGATTTATCGGTATTAAAAAAGAAAAAACCAGTCAAGTGCGAGTCGGACTTGCGCACAAAGGTTTCTGAACCATTGTACTTTTATACTATCATACTTTGCTGTGTTGGCTAAATTTGTGCTCGATACGTTAAGCCGTTCGGGAGAAAAAGAGTCTTGACAGACAAACGGAGAAACAAAGGGGTTTCGTTTTATCAAAATCTGGTACGGACCCTAACATTGCTTCGAAATTTGAGGTGCAGATGTAAGGTTTAAGTTTTTTTCATTTAAGTAGGTACCTACATAATGTTTGACGCTGGATAAGCACCTTATTCATAAATATTTGGTTAAGACTAATAATAGTTGAGTGGTTAAAATTTACCTTCCGCTTACAATGAATAATACGTATTTAATGCCTATTGAAAACTAACAATTTGACCGAACTCTACCCACATTAATAGAACATGCGCTTGACCAACTTTTTTACATCGGAAGCGTGGGCTGTACAATAAATAATAACTTAATATTGATCATCCTGAAGCATTCAAAATGTCAACGTAATGAATAAGATTTCCGCAATTTGCTTCATCAAACCTGACGTGACATTGGAAGAGCACGTGCAGACAACAGAAATTCGGGTGTGGGAAGAATAGATTAGGCTAACCGCAATATAGGTCACGACACTGGACTACGTGACGGCTTTATTATACGTTTTTATGGTTGATTGATTGTGTATCTGGTGTGCTTGAACTTTTATGTTTTAAATGACGGCGGTTCCATGTAATAAATGTTGCTGTGATAGCTAAAGTTGTTGGAATTAGCATAAATAAATCTGTCTCTCTTAATACTTCGAGAGACTTTCGTCCAGCACTTGAGACTCCCTTGTTTACAAATAGCTTTGCTGTAACCAGTTACCCTGTCTCGTTCGTAACGTTACGTAGAAAACACGCGCACGACTCTCCTAAGATAATAGAATAAATATTATCTATCATTCAACTATAAACTTGCTTTTCATTAGTCACCCTTAACCAATAAAAGTATGTTTCGTTTATATAATTTGAAAATAAGAGACAAATCTGTGAATTTATTCGTATGAAACTAAAACCGACAAAGTCGATCTCGCACTTGCGTAAGCTGTTTAGTACGAGAAGAAACCTACTTGAATCCGATATCAGTAATGCTAACAGATAATTAATACGGACATAGGTATCACTATTACACAATGAAAATTTGGCGTTGGTGAGATACTTTTTAATGTGCATCAAAACTGTTAAAAACAGGGTAAACATTGCACGTCAAATAATCAATAAATCACGAGCATAAAGCAATATTTACTTTACCCGAATCCGAAAATATCGCGCGACACGATATCTTGAACATTTTTATGTTTGAGTGCTGTTTTAATTTTAGGGTTCATTGCAAATTAAATAAACAAATATGGTAACCCAATTTTCATTTAACCTAATAATATCTTATAGGTTTGGCTTTCAATGAGTAAGCTTAGTCGATTACAACTGTAGTGTATGAGGCTACATTTAGTTTGTCTGTGTGTAGTGTCTGTTCGCATGTTTTGTCTATGCGTTCAGTCTGGAATAAAATGCTACCCAAAAGATCTGCGCTTTTTATTTAAACTATTCACCCGACAAATGTTTCAAGTGTCATTGTCAAAAAGAAATAACTTTCTTTTCCAGTTTACGCCATATTATTGCGTTCCGTTTTTTGCTTACGTGTTATTTCGATCTTTTGTCCTGTTCTTATGTTATTCTTCTGTATGTCTGCCGTGACTTTACCAGATGGTTCCAACGGAAGACCAGCGCTGGCCCCCAAGCCAGCATTATGCTGAGTTGGGACCTTTTCGTAACAGTTGGCACTATTTTCTACTTTTTCTAGTTTTTCGTCTTGTGATGTATTTTGTGCTCTGTTACGAATAAATGTTTTTTCTTTATTTCTTTCTTTCAAATTTGTGATTTTGGCTATCTCGTATGATATGACTGCAATTTTTCATGCCTGCACTTTAGATTGACAAAGGTCATTAAACACCATTTGCTCTACCTTATCTTACTTAACTATTTTCTGATGCATACGTCACAATTAGTTGTAATATCTCTTGAGTTTGTGTTTACTGAAAATTTTAACATTCGAGCCTTCTGATTCAAACACCAAATAATGTGTTTAATCCTATAAGCGACACGACAGATGGCATTAATAAAATATTTAGTTTTGTTGCGTTACCATACAAATTTTGTACTACTTTTTTGTCATCTGCCATCGCAACCCGTTTTTAAGCAGCAGTCATACCCACTTTCCTGCCGAACGCCGCGGCGGTTAAGGCTGCGCCTGCGCCGAAACTGGTTCCACGCCCACAAAATTTTACGAAACCCGCTGCCATTTGCAAAAGTTTAAAACTCCAAGAGTACGCATTGTATTCGTATTCCAAAATAAAACGTTAATGATTTATATCAAATGCTTTTTGCATAGGTATAATTATTACAACTTTATATTTTAAGTTTGATATTCAACTAATGAACAAAAGATTTGTCGGACTGAAGCTAACATTTAAGAAGGTGGCTGGTGGCAAATTTTCGCTTAAACGCGGAAAACGCTGTTCGTTTTTGAAAGAGCTTAAGATGCAAAATAGTCAAAGTTAAATATCTTTATCTACACCCATATCATAAAACCTCCATTGGTTAATCAAAAACCTTAGGAAATGACCACCATTTTGACAACCAATTAGGAAAAACCAGTGCCGCGATAAAGAAATAACATGACTTCTTTATCGTTTTTAGTAAAGAAATGAGATTAAATTTGGAACAGCTGTCAAAACTCAAGTGGGTCTCTATTCTAGTATCCATAGATATTAAAACAGTTATTGATACGAAACGTCAATTCAGTATGTTTTTTTAATATAAACTGCACAATATTTGATCTCGAGTGACGTGAGAATAGAGACTTCATCCGTTTGTCTATGATTTAAAAAAAAAATGGTCTTGACGGAGGATCGCCATGTTGCTGTTTTGCTGAACGAAAGTAGAATTGTTTTTGAATTGAATAGAAAAAGTTGTTTGTAATTTACATTTTAGTTGAAAATATGAATAGTAAGTAGTCTTCTCGGAGTGTGTGTGATGTGAAAATGCGCCGGATATCGGAAATATGCAGCCACGATTGCAACAAATAACTTGTTGCCAGAAAATATTGTTTCTGAACCCATCATGGAGGATTTATAATATGTGTGTAGATAAAGTTATGTATGCAACTCTGCATAATTTGGCCTTAAAACACACGTGCGATCTTATTATGAAACTCGCCTATCGGCTCGTTTCATGAAAACCGCACTAGTGTTTTAAGGCCTATCATTATGCAACCGTTGCATAAACTACTATTATTCAATTTAGGCTTTTACAAGCTCTTATGAAGGTCAAGGAATGAATTTAGGTACCACCGGTTCGGAAAAAAACTTCTACTAGAAGAGCCGTCAAGAAACTCGGTAAAAGGTACTAACATAGGTTTAAATACCAATATACAAAACTAGTTCTAGAAGAGATTTAGTTTTATGTTGTGTTAGAACCATGATCTCACACATTGACCACATTGATTGGAAAAATGTTTTGCGGTCATAAAGAATAAACATCTTATTAGCTTTCGAAGAAGTGTTTATACCTACTATATTTTTAGAACTGCAAGTCTTTATTCCCTTTGATTATAAACCACATTGAATCGCGTAGTGCTGGATATAGGTACTTACCCAAACAGTACTATAATACTTAGCTTGGCTACTAGTATTATATAATCTGTGGCTTGGCTAACAGCTATAAAATAGAACAATGAAGCTTCAATAATCGTATAATACTTATAAGGTTAGGTATTTCAGCCTACATAATAAATCGATTACCTTTAATCTACCAGCATTCATAATTATATTATATATTTCCAGAAACATCTAAATATATTTGTAACCATTAATAAATTACACAAAAATACGTTGACAGCGGTGCCCCTCAACGGAAAATACAGATTCATAGGAGCTTTTGAAACAGGTCGAGTGAATAAAAATAATAAATGCTAATCAAATTATTTTTACAGAGATAAGACTAACATTATTTTAATTCTAAAAGGGCGCGTCGTATATTTGTATAACTAATATGAATGTTTGTATAGCTAACACTACACGAGATAAAATATACCTACCTTAAAATATAGTAACTAAGTAATTATAACTTAATTACTTATAGAAAATTGATGGCATTGCGAACCATCACTTTTCATTATTTGCTTATTTTATAAGAAGTTGCCACTTGAAAATTCATATCAATGCCGTCTGCTACAATGCTCCAAATTTCAAATTTCGAAACAATCATAAAGCTATTAGTGATTGGCAGCTGCAGTTCCAAAACAAAACTTTAAATACGTAAACTTTTATATTTTCCAAATCTAACCAGCCAGTAGTAGTAGGTATTAGTAGCACAGAAGTACGTAGTTCCATGGTTCCACCCGTATGTTGGCTGCACTGACAATGCATAGCGATTTGCTTTATCTTGTGCAATCTAGCTCGCTTGACAAATGGACTGAGCGAAGTACCTCTGTAATTAGCCTAGTGCTTTGTAAGTCTCCTGGCATTATCATTTTATTAGTTTCCTGTCGTAAAATGTTCGAGGTCAGTGTTAAACAGACTGCAGTGATCAATAGTGCATTTTCCGGGTAAGTATAGATGGTACGTGGGTGGAGTTACAACATTATACCTGAGTAAAAAATAATAATACAATTCACAGTACTAATTGCCCTCGTCTTGGACTTTACGTTTCAAAATAAAATCGAATGTCGAGATATCATTTTAAATTCGAGTGTTGTCGTTTCGGGTCTGGATACTCAACCGTCGAGTAAATAAACAAATAAAACTTTATTCAAATAAAAATAGTCGGAGCGTATAAAAATTCAAATCAGATACATCAATCGTGACTTTACATATAGAAGCGCATTAAATGCTAATAACTAAAGATATAAAATCGGTGAAGGCTGTTAAAACTCATGCATAAATAGTAAACACGAACATCACTTATTGAATGAGGCAAATATCATATTACTAGCACCGCCCATGCATTCATACCTAGGTCATTAGGCACTTGTAATTTATGTACAAAACGTGAGTAAATCAAAATAAGTAGGATTGGATCATAATCATACGGCGGAAAGTAGAAATGTATGTGTAGGGTAAAAATGTAGTACTTTCGAATTCGTCAATGTATAATTTAGATTGATAATGGGTCCAATTCGATACGGTGTCTTCTTAATTTAAAATTTCCTAAACTTAAAATAAAAAAACGTCATACTCGATTTTGTATAGCATCAAGCTGTCAAAATCGAGTTGGACATTTCCTATTTCAAATTTAGAGACTTTTAAATTAGCGAACACATTTTCGAATTGGCCCCACCATAATACTAAATCAACTATTGGGGCCAATTCGAATGTGTGTTTCCTAATTTTTACGCGTCTAAATTTAAAAAAAGAAATGTCAAACTCTATTTTGACAGCTTGATGTTACACAAAATCGAGTTTGACATTCCTTATTTAAAGTTTAGGGAATTTTAAATTTAGGAGACACCATTTCGAATTGGACCCTGTATAATTTTTAATTTACAATACCTATGTCTGATCTGCTAGCTGCAACCGACCCGACGACGACGACGAAACGAACCGATCTCTAGGGAATGGCTGTACGTAGCGGTTGATGGTTCTTTTTGGATCGAATACTCCGTAAGCCAGATGATACATCATACTGAGAGTTTAAAAGTAAGAGATATCCTTCTACAGGCGAGCGTTGTAAAAACATCGGACGTCTGCTACCAATCACATTTCCTAATCTCCGGATACAAGCCGCCCAAATATAAATGGACTAGCTATGGCCTATGGCTGAGCGTGGGTTTATCTTGTCGATTCACAGTTCTTCAGTCTATAGAAGGTCAAATAAATAAGTCTACATTTACAATAAGACCTTGAGAGGCCCTTGGGGTCTCTACCGAATCTCTACAGAAATGTATCCGAGACTGCGTTTTAATTTTGATATTAGTATAGGTACCTATTGGGAAGTGTAAGGCCAAACAATAAAAGTTAAATACCACCATCGATGAGATGCCATTGGCTGATAACTCTTAACAGTTTTGAATTGTAAATGTCCATTTTTATTGGCTAATACGATGCAGAGATAAAAAAGAAAACCTGACAATAAAAATACATAAAAAAGCACGGGCTAAGTTTCGGGGCTAAAGAGATTAAACAGAATAGAATCGAACAGACTCCAAAACTATAACTGTCGATCATAAAATCAAATTAGCATTTATTAGTCACACACACGGTCACATACCCGTTTATTCTATCAACAGCTACACACACGACTATAAAAGTGTAGGCGTTAAGATCGTGCATACACTTGAATTGCAAATTATTTTTTTTGTTCAAACGCAGCCGTGAAAATCGAGTGAACAATACGTTGCCAAACTTCCTTTGTTCCTTATATGCGAATACCTATAATACACGAGGAGGCGCCGTATCATAGAGTGCCGAGATAAAGACTAGCTAACACATTTTAAACTAACAGGTTATGCCTACGACAGCGTTCTGTCAACGTTGGTTCTAAATCTGTGACTTTAAGGAAATAATTAGATACCTCTCACGCAGTTTATAGAGCTAATAGAACTGTATTTAGGTACAAGATTTTATTTTGTTTCAGTTGTTAAGTACTTAGGTTTGTTGGTATGCTTGGGTCAATTTTTGAAAGTCAATTTTGTATTAATTTCCGTAACAGGAATACGCTCAAATTTGGTACACATATGTAAACTCGATGTCAATGCAATATTATAGCATAGGTATTTGTCAGAAAAGCTCATATACCTAATATATTCTTAACAAAAACTTATATTGTCATTAGTTAAGTTATTAGGTATTCCAGGTAAGTAATGTTCTTCGTAACCGATATCAAAAACTTTTTGAATTATGTACCTAAATGCGTTTCTTTTTGTATAGGCAGTGTGTATTGACGTACGAACACAACATAAAATAAATGAACCGAATTATGTCAGCGTCATTCCTCCTTAATCTTTTCAACATCTTTAAAAACATATTCTACTATCAATCTAGCTATCTGCACGGTGCTACATACAACCTACTCTTAGTCCGGCCCATGGCGAACACACCCACCGACGACCGACGCGTCGAGCCGAATTACGGCCGAACGATGCGAGTTTTTGTCCGCCGCAGTGTCAAGGACACCTCTGTTGCTACGTTCCGAATACGCGGTTATATTTAGCTCTGAATCGGGCTTAGAAGAAAGATTGCTTAGATGTTTAAGTTTTTGATCCATTTTGTTACACTTTTTGCATCGTTTTTAAAATAATTGATGTCTATTCCTGAATACTGACCACAGAGTAGACATGACGGAACCTTTAAAAAAATAATGGCATCATGTTTATGCTTTGCAGAGCCAAATTGCTGCGTTACGACTTGGCTCTGAAATTGGTCGACAGCGAGCGTAATTATGTATTTTCTGTGATCCAATATTTCAAGCTCACTAAACTAGCCACCATGCGAAATGAGTCTTATTTATCAAATCAAGCGGCTTTGACAAGCTTTTAATATCCAATAGTTCAATTAAAGCTTCCGCCTTTCATTTCTATGAAAGGACTTCTAAATTACGCATTTAGTTAAATCACAAAAACAATTAATGGTCGTTGACTGGATGTTAATGACCATAAACAAATCCAGGTGGTCGTTCAATTAGAGATCTCGGATTATTTGCATACCGGTATTATTTGCCGTAGCGAATCTGTAAACGTTGGCATTGGGTATCTGCCTACTTTCGTTCTGTGATCTAAAAGGACGTTGCATTGCTTAGCGGTTTTATTTTAATGAATAATTTATTTCTACGATTAAATAAAAAATATGTAACATAAATAATGCGATAAAATGTTAGTTATTAACTTATTTGGATGGCTCTGTTGTTCATAAGAATAATGCAAACAAAACGTTAGCCCAGCGGCCCTAACATGCATGCCACAAAGATAAATTAGAACCGTTTATCTCTATGACTATCTCTTTCGTCGGCACTAGTGTGAGAGAGACGCACTTAGAGATACACGGTTCTAATTTATCTTTGTACCATGCATGTTAGGGCCGCAGTAAAGAATATCCTGCGGCCCTAACATGCATGGCACAAAGATACATTAGAACCGTTTATCTCTATGACTATCTCTTTCGTCGGCACTAGTGCGAGACTGTGAGAGAGACGCACTTAGAGATAAACGGTTCTAATTTATCTTTGTACCATGCATCTTAGGGCCGGCCGCTGAAGTTTTGTCAATTTAGGGACTTTGGGGGAGACTTGTGAGCAGTGAACGCCCCCGTGTTGGAATGATGTTGATGATGAGTGACTTTGATGGTGGTTATAACGTTTTATTATTGAAAACTATGTACCTATGATACAATTTCATTATGTGCACTATCAGTGGTCGGTGACGCACTCGACGGAATTCTCTTAGTTGGTATCGTGCCGCGTTTGACAGCATAAATAATGATCAGGTGTTATTATTTACCTTCAAACACATTAACAAGCGGAATATAATATAATCAGTACTATTGTGACCGAACAATAGGCCGTTGTTTTGGACTCCATTTCATTTCACTAATTCGTTTTGTTAGAATTTATTTGTTTCCGCTGTTATGTAATGTTTTTTATCTACACCCATATCATAAAACCTCCATAGTGTAATCAAAAACCGTAGGAAATGACCACCATTTTGACAACCAAATAGGAAAAACCAGTGCTGCAATGTTATTCCCGTATCGATTTTAGTATAGAAATGAGATTAAATTTGGAACAGCTGTCAAAACTCAAGTGGATCTCTATTCTAGTATCCATAGATATTAAAACAGTTATTGATACGAAACGTCAATTCAGTATGTTTTTTTTAAATATAAACTGCACAACATTTGATCTCGAGTGACATGAGAATAGAGACTTCATTCGTTTGTCTATGATTAAAAAAAAAAATGGTCTTGACGGAGGATCGAATTGCCGCCATTACTGCTTTTATGATGGTTTTTTGCTGAACGAAAGTAGAATTGTAAAAAGTTGTTTGTAATTTACATTTAAGTTGAAAATATGAACAGTAGTCTTCTTGGAGTGACTGTGTGATGTGAAAAGGCGCCGGATATCGGAAATATGCAGCCACGATTGCAACAAATAACTTGTTGCCAGAAAATATTGTTTCTGAACACATCATGGAGTAAGTATTTATAATATGTGTGTAGATAAAGTTATGTATGCAACTCTGCATAATTTGGCCTTAAAACACACGTGCGATCTTATTATGAAACTCGCTAAAGCTCGTTTCATGAAAACCGCACTAGTGTTTTAAGGCCTATCATTATGCAACCGTTGCATAAACTACTATATTATTATCATTAACACGCTTTTATTAGCTTCACTTGTAACTAAATAACTAACAATGTAATAAATCTTAGAAGTTAATTTTAACCTAATTCTAATTGTCGTAACGATTTGAAACTTTGCAAGTGTAGGTATGCAATTCGGATGAAAATACGATACGGTACTATCAAGCTGATCTGACCATGCAGCCAGGAGGTGGATAGTGGAACTCTTCAATGACTACTAGTAAACCCCTCGAGTTTGGGCTCATTTGGTTTATTTCGAGTCCAATACACTATACATACAATACCTTGGTGATGAAGGAGGGTCTTTTGTACTTTTTAGTGCGTTACTGACAAAATCGTGTTTTTTTAGTTTTTGTGAACTATAATTATTGTAATGATAATCTAATAACGAAGCTAATGAGCAAGGCGATGAATTAGTGGGCGAGAAAAAAAAGTCGAAGAATGAGTCGAACTGCAAGAGCGAAGACAAGTTTTAATAACTGGTATAGATGTGGAAGTACTTACAAAGTAATGCTTCTAGCCAACTTTTGGATTTTTATGCACTTTGTTTTTGCGTTAGTTACATGATTTGCCCGAGTTTCTTGCCGGCTCCTTCTCATTGGAGGTTTTTTCCGAACCGAGAGCTTGTAAAAGCCTAAATTGAATAAAGGTAGTTTGACTTTGACTTTGATTGCATTATTGCGTAACCTATGTGTGTGTTCTATTGTAATATCATGAATACATGTTATTTCTGTCTTCTTTCCTTCCTTAACCAATTTCATGAAACGAACATTTCATGACTTCAAGTGAAATTTTCGTGACGTAGTAGGTAAAGGGAGTTGTAATTTAAACTAGCCCTGCAGATGTTTCATTTGAAATAAAAACGATTCTTTCCTTCCCAACATATGCCAAATCTCATTTCAGAGAGCTATAATTTAAGTATAATTCAATAAACATCTATGTACATTCAAGCTTTGAAATGGGTGACCTAGTTTCAACCACGCCCATCGCATAGCCTGACTGATTAATGAAAGTCGACTTAATTTCATTATCCTTATGTTTTTATTCAACTAACTATGTAGTAGGTACTCATAACCTGTTCTATTTGCGTTTTTTCGTATAGCTGTACAATAATGATACTTAGAAACTGACACTTGCGGCTGTGTTAATATTGAAAACAGTTTTATTTTAGGCATATGTAGGTAATTAATGACCTTACTGCGACGCTCTTTATGCTAAATCGCAGAAATATGTTCGACTTTATTTTCAACAATTCCATTACCACGCCGATTCGTAGCCAGTTTTTGCTAAAAAGCGGAAAAAAGTTCCTAGCGGGTTAACCGCAGCGGTGTTGCTCTACGTGTCAGTGGAAGTGTTAACACTATTTTTAAGTCAAATCGCTCAAATTTCCTCAAGTATCCTTATAAGGATGGAAAATCGAAAACCAAAGTAATCACATGTAGTAGACGTAGTACCTACGTGAATGCTAGTAATTACTTGTGTACTCGTCTTTAGAACTGAGGTATAGATATATAAACCGCATGAGAAAATAGAACAAAAGCTTTTAAAGCAAGCAATTGCTTGTTCATTAAGAGAATATGATTAGTTCATAATTGTTTTCATTTGTTTAATATCATACCAAACTGAAGAGCTGTTATTGCAAAAGCATAAGTGACCTAAATAATAATATTCTTACCTATACGTACTATCATTAAATGTGCGAGTTCGAAAGAAAATAATTACTAACTGAGTAACTGACATACCTGATATCATCGCATAACTCACAAATCGCTGGAACTAAATAAGTTTCAAATCCCCAATATATTTTCCTTTGGACCTTTTTGTTGAAACAGAGCGGTAGTGAAAAGTGATTGAAAATTTAGTTTTTGATAACATACGAATACTTTTTTCTTACCCAAGATGTTGCGTTGGCATAAACAAGCATGCTTAACTAAACACTTGCCACTTGACCTCATCGGAGGAAGCTCGTAACCTCGTCCCGAGCTTTCTGTCCTTGGCACTTTAACGTGCTTTTAAAACACTTAATTGCTTATTAGTATTGGCACATAAAACCCTCAATGCATTCACCAAAATTAGTTATAACTTTGTTGTACAATAATCACATGCAAAAAATAGGTTACGGCGTACAGACATTAGGTACTAACTACGCAGAGTTACTAGAAGTAAGAATCGGTAATCGCAGAAAAACTTATTAAGTGAAATGTGTATATACGTATGTAGGTACTAACTACCTATATTCACTCTTTGGCAGTAATTTTTGATTTATGCGGATTTGTTAAGAGGAGTGTGAACCTACGGCTTTTCATACAAAGGCGATAACGATTTCCACCCCTTAAATGTTAACCGGTGTTGACCAATTTTTGTTAGGTGGTCAGTCAGAACCAAATCTAGGTCTATACGTTTTGTTTTTTTCACTATAATCAATAAATTCGGTTTTATTGTTGTTTTAGTATTCTCATACAAAACTAATTTCGGCGATTATTTGTCTTTGTTGATCTTTAATCAGTATTCAAAAAACGTATAAACCTAGATTTTGTTCTGACTTACAACCTATCAGAAATTGGAGTCAAAATCTGTTAACATTTAAGGGGTGGATATCGTTATCTCTTTTTGTATGAAAAGGGTGATTTTTTGCCGTCGGTTCAGCCTCTTAATGCCGTAGGTTCATTTTATACCTACTCAGAGGTACTTTGTAAGAATTTAAATATCTAAACACCTTTACAGATCCTACGCGTTTCGACCGGACACATAATTTTTAATTTCCCATTTTTGGCTACGGACGTCCTACTAACATGTTTGTACATCGATAGCCCACGCGAGGCCGCCTAAGCTTAACAAGTTCAAATAAACACCTGCTGTTGGAAATAAGATAAGGCTTACGACATTAATAGGGTCGCAAAAAGTGTACACAGCATTACATAAATACCTATAATGAATCGCGCTGGAATGTGATTGAAGAACTCTGTGATTTTTTTAAAAGGAAACATAACTATGATACAAAACTTGAAGTCACATTAAAACGTTTAAGACTCTGTTAAATTTCGGGCATGGCAGGAGCGCGGCGCAACCGCAGCGTGACGCCATCTGTTGCGCGTGGTATGTGTGACGTCTGTTAAGGCTTCCAATACAAGATAGCAGATGTGACCAGGCCTCAAAGGTCAATCCAATAGCTTCCATTATTTTAAAAACCTTAAAATGGTAGCTAGTTAAACGCAATTACCAATAATGGATCGATTCGTCTTGGCAGTTTGTGTTGGGTTGTCAGAGATCGTGGGAAATGGTAAAATGAATTGCACACTTTCTGTACGTAAATGGGAGTGATTTATTTTCATGCTCACGACCCGTACATATAAGTTTAGTTCAAGTTGAGTTCTTTCATGACCTTAGGATTCGTTTATATTTACTAAACTAGCGACCCGCCCCGGCTTCGCACGGGTGCAATGCTGATACTAAATATACCTACCTACTACAGAATGTCCTTATAAACAACGTTTACAGCTTTTTTGTCATTAGACAAACAAACATGTTCCAGAGAGCTCCGATAAACGCGCGTCCGATCGCTGCTAATCAAAAAGTGATAATCATAAAGTGCTATGTCCCTGCATTTTAAATCTGTAATATCTTCGGAAATATTCATTTAAATTACATGCTGTAAAGGACCATATTGATCTATATTAAATGGAAAATGTATTTAAGGTACTTAATTGGATAAGGATTAATGCTGTATTGCTTAAAATTACTTCGTAAATAAGCCATTTTTTCCCGTAAAATGTTAAGGATAAAAAATGGTTATTGTGGGTTATCCTTACGAGATAGACATATACCATTGCGGACTTTTTTGTTGACCTTTTTAAGGTGTACAATACTGTAGTACATTATTTTGATTTATCTCGTGGGGTACAGCCAGCGTTTGCAATGTAAGCGCAAAAAAATTAGTTTATTTACGACATCACATTAGAAACCTCTAAATTTATCAGTGTTCCTCTTGAATCACTCTATCTATTAAAAAAAACCGCTTCAAAATCCGTTGCGTAGTTTTAAAGATTTAAGCATACATAGGGACAGACAGACAGTGACAGCGACTTTGTTTTATACTATGTAGTGATGATTAGCGCTACGTACTTATTTCGCCTAACAAATGTTTGATTGTAACAACCTCTTACCAATATGTTACTAATCGTTAAACATAACCAATCTATTAGATGTCTATTCCGTTGTTGTTTCCCTTTAGCTGTGATAATGCAATTTCTATTCAGAGCTATTCGGCAGTGGGTCTTAAACTTACAAATCACCGACTTTTATGACCTGGAATACCTTTTTATGGCCTTCGCAACAATGTGGGTAAGCATTCTATTCCGTGAGTGCATTTTCTATTTTTACTTTCATGTTTACAGGTTTCTACAATAAGGAACCTAATTTTTGTTACTATGTAAACGAGATCATGCGATTTTGTGAAGTTAGACGAAAGTGTTTCTTGGCCGCCAATGCCTAGGTCATCTATCGGTCGGGCGTAACTCGTAAGTCCCTAATTGAATGTTAAATATTTACATCACATTTGGCCAAATTCAGAAAGGCCACTCAAATTGATCTTTAGTTAAAGTTACGTTTCAGGGGGGCTAGCACGACACGCCTGCGAGTCGTTTGTCGCTCAGTGCGTCCCTTACATTTTTAACTAGTTTGACAGAGACGCACTGAGCGACAAACGACTCGCAGGCATGTCGTGCTAGACGTGCAGTGACATTTTGTATAAGAAGATAACTAGTTGACGGACATTTAACTATTTAATCTCCAATCAAATGCTTACGTGGCGTTTCTGAATTCGGCCAATTGTGCAACAAATATTCGCATGTTCAAAAGCTCACATGTACAAGCGGACACAAAGTTGTTATCAAGAATATAGTATTTACACTAGGTAAATTCAATTCGTATCGCAAAGCTTTCTCCGATAAATCCCGATCTTCAACGATGTTTGGCAACTCGTGCGCTTCGTGTTTGTTCAGTTGTGTTTCATTTACACACCAAACAACTCCGCGACTCGTCGGCTACTCGATGATGTTATGTTGCGTAAAATGTTTGTGAACGTCCTAGAGGCGACTAGTTTTTTTGCGAGCGCAAGTTTGACAAGTTTGCTTACGTTTAAAGTTCAAACAAGCCGCTTAATTGAAATGGGTAGGCTGTAACGCTTATAATCATACAATTTTATATGTTTATTTTATTCATAAAGCTTGTAAACTATCGCCATCATCATCGTTGTCCATTAATGTCACCTATTTATCTTATATTTTGTTACAAATGCATCGTTTTGACGACGTTATAATTTACCGCTTGGTTTTTGAGGAAGACAGTTGCTGTGCAATATGTAATTAATATACCTAATTAAGCGAAACTGGCGTTACACATTTGATAGCACACAGTTGTGGTTTTACCGTACCTATCCAAAATATAACATTGAGAAGGTCAAGCTCATTAGTCACTGGGCACCTACCATATTTCTGCCGACGACACATTTTCCTCACGTCGCGCGCAGAATAAGCAAAGTCGCCGCAACTAGGTTACTCTGGCTCGGTTCTTTATTGTGTTTACGTGCCTTTGATATGAGATATACAGATATGCAGCGGGTCAAGGCGCCAGACAGCTTTCAACGCGGATAGCTATATATGGAACTAGCATACATTAGCTCCCGTTTGGTACCAAAGGATTTTTTGGTCACGACTCGGTCTGATAGTAAAGCGGCTTATAACACCCTAATTTCCACATAATGGAGTCTTGTGCTAACACTGGTAGGTATCTGTTGATTGCTTAATCCAAGCATGTCCTTGTGTCCGGCGGGTGATCCACGTCACGCCGCTACAATGAGCGGGACGACACGACACGCGGAAGAGCGTTAAAATACGTCGTAAAAACGCGCTTAATTTCAATTTTATGGCACACATTCAATTGTAGCCTGTAAAAAAGCGTTTTATTGGAGTCGCATCCTGGCCGCGAGGTCGCGATGCCCAGATAGCCCTAATTAAAAACTCGCGGCGTACTGTTGCGAAAGCGGGGCCCCGCACACTCTACTTGCGAAACTGAGGCTGTCGTTTGTTTTGCCGGATTGTTCACATTTAGTTTTTATGGCCCTTCCAGATAAGGGGTCACGATTAATCGCTCTTGGACAACCAGTATTTTAAAGGGCAAACAACGTTTTACACATGCTATGATCTTCGGAATCGTCCCGTAGATATTTTCCTAAGTAGACAGATACCTACTTATCACCGTTTTAAACCTTTTAACCTTTTGGCCGCCAAGCATGTCTGAGCGGAACACGAATTTCAATTTTAAGTCAAGGCATTGAAAGTTTTTTTTTATCCTGTATAGCCTGTCACGCATAGTCGACAACGGCGGCCAAAAGGTTAAGCATTCTTTGCACAACCGGGAAAACCTTATGTGCTGTCGTACCATCGTGTTGTCAGACTATTTATTGATTAAAATAATAATAATAATATGAATTAAAATGAATATTTCTTTTATTTCAGATTACTCAGCGGTACCCGTGAACACTACTCGTTAAGAAGACTCAAGTGCCATTTGTAACCAGTTTACCGCAATCAGTGATATTTAGCCTTAAAACTAGCGTTAGCGTAACAGTGATATTGAAGTGATCTATTTTTTTACGAACGTTACCAAAAAATCAGCTAAACTGGCTCCTTACAAGGATATAATGAATCAGTCGAGCATGAGGTCCACCGTGCCGACGATCAAATGCGAGGAGGTGCCGTCTCCGGCGGGGGCGGAGGACCCTGGCGGGGCATACAACCTCAACGTGAACCTCAGCGCGGCCGTCATTGGTCTGCTAACCGCTGACGCTGCCAGCACCACTCTTCGCACCCCTGAGATCGTCAACGATCTCATCACTATGACTAACCCCCTCGACCAGTATAATAACTACAATGAGAAGACTTCTGGATTCAAGGTATGTTATTCTGCCGAAAACGTTTTCTTCACGTGGATTCAGCGCACGCTTCTAGTGGCTAGTCCCTAAGCCACTAGAAAGAGGATCTGGTTCTCAAAGCACACTAGTTTAATGATGCTAGTGGTTTGGCTCGTAAAATCTACTCAATAAATAGGCTAGTCAACGAGGAGTTTGACCCTGACACTAATTCCTCTGTTCGTGAAATTTTGCAAGTAGAGTGTATACTTACCTAGATGATATAATCGAAATTGGCACATTTTGATTATTCGATAAACGTAATGTTTATACCCTACGTAGTCATTCTGCAAAATTTCACGGACGAAGGAATTAGTGTCAGGGTCTCCATACAAAATAAGTCCCTATTGACTAGCCTAAAAAAATTAACACTGACTGACAGACAGCCCACAGCGTAAACCGGTAGGTCTAGAAGCATCAAATTTTGCACAGAGTTTCTTATAGAACGTAGGTGAACACTAAGAAAGGATTTTTGAAATTCCCTACTTCGGTTAAATAGGGGATGAAACTTTGTATAGATGTTCCTCATATTTGAAGGTGTTGCCGATGGGAAATGGCTATGGGCTAATAAAGAAATGAAACAAAACCCTATTAATAGCATACATCGCTGTCGGGCGCGAGAGATGCGGGCATTTTTTTAACCTGTCCATTTCTATACATTTATCGAGTAATAAATAGTAGTTTATGCAACGGTTGCATAATGATAGGCCTTAAAACACTAGTGCGGTTTTATGAAACGAGCTTTTAGCGAGTTTCATAATAAGATCGCACGTGTGTTTTAAGGCCAAATTATGCAGAGTTGCATACATAACTTTATCTACACACATATTATAAATCCTCCATGATGGGTTCAGAAACAATATTTTCTGGCAACAAGTTATTTGTTGCAATCGTGGCTGCATATTTCCGATACCTGGCGCATTTTCACATCACACACACTCCGAGAAGACTACTTACTATTCATATTTTCAACTAAAATGTAAATTACACATGAACTTTTTCTATTCAATTCAACAAAATTCTACTTTCGTTCAGCAAAACGTCAACGCGGCGCGGCGCGTCAATAATGGCGGCCGTCCGTCAAGACCATTTTTTTTAAAATCATAGACAAACGGATGAAGTCTCTATTCTCACGTCACTCGAGAGCAAATATTGTGCAGTTTATATTAAAAAAACATACTGAATTGACGTTTCGTATCAATAACTGTTTTAATATCTATGGATACTAGAATAGAGACCCACTTGAGTTTGACAGCTGTTTGTCCAAATTTAATCTCATTTCTTTACTAAAAACGATAAAGAAGTCATGTTATTTCTTCATCGCAGCATTGGATTTTCCTAATTGGTTGTCAAAATGGTGGTCATTTCCTATGGTTTTTGATTAACCAATGGAGGTTTTATGATATGGGTGTAGATAAATATTATATCCTATTTTAAAGAGCTCAGTTTAAATCAAATTAATTTGAATAGCAATTTTATAATCCATGCTCTACGACGTATGCGGATCGGCCGCGCGATAGCGATGTAAGTATGATTATTATATTTGTATGCTTTGAGAATCGGGCGTGGATATGTGTCTTAAATAATACGAATTTTCAAGCTACAGACTTTCTAAGTTTAATTCTTTTTTCTCTTGAATTATGGACTCACATCGGCCACGCACGAACTTGCAGTTAGTTAATTTTCTAGCTCCTATTTCACCTTTTATGTGGTTGATTGTCTTCAATAAGGCTCAAAGTATCCGCGTACTAAATTTCATCAAAATCTGTTCAGCGGTTTAGCCGTGAGTCGCGCAGATACATAAAAAAACATTAATGAGTTCTCATCGAGCATGTCACCATTTTAGGGGTGGATTTTCTTTAATAAAGTAGCCCACGCCTTTCCTTAGGGCTCAAACTATTTCCATACAAAAGTTTTTCACAATCCGTTCAGCGGCTTAGCCGTGAAAGCGTAACAGACAAACAAACTGATTTTCGCATTTCTAATATTAGTAAGCATGGATGGTATCGGCTATAAAATGGCAACATTGTGCATAAGCTATCAAGATGCAAAGAGGTCCCTTCCTAATGCATGCAGACCGTCCGTTCAAATGCAAAATAAGTGTTACAAGTATCTTGAACCTGTGCCAAGTGTGAGGCGCCACGTAATGTCACGTGATAGCCATTACTCCCCCATTATAAACATTGGATAATACCAAGAGATGCCAGCGAGCACGGCATGAGGTCATGCACCTTTTTGCAGAATACTCACTGCAAGTTACGTAAAGCAGACACGGTGGCGCCTCGGTATCAGGTTATCTATATTTAGTTATCGCATAAATACGCATTATTTGCAAAAGGGATTATCACGTATGGAAGTTTCGTTTTATGAATGAGTTTAAGTACGTATAGAACGGAATAGGGAGCTATCAGAGCGTAAAATGACAAAGCGAGGGAACTAATTATTCGGCGTCATTTAGGGCACATTTAAGGACGGTGGACAGTTTTTTAATCAGATAATTCTACATTTAAATTGTGATATTGTTATCGAAACGGAGGGGGTTTATATAAGTGGGGCGTGAATGCAGCTGTAAACGAACAACATTGACAAAGAAAATTGTGTTGACAATTGTAAAAGAGTTGCAATATTAAATTGATTCTTTCATAAAACTTGTTGACCGATGCATATTGTACTTACCTAACACGTGACAGTGCGTTGCGTCAGAAAAATTCAATTGGCGTAAGCCCTGACCAAAATCACCAGCGGCCCTAGCATGCCAGATATGGGATAACTTAAATCCGTTTATTTCTCTGGCTATCTCTTTCGTCGGCACTAGTGTGTGAGAGACGCACTTAAGAGAAGACGGTTTAACTTATCCTTGTGTCAACCATGCTAAGGCTGCAGATTAATATCTGTCGTCCTCAATGCAGCGATGCTTCAATAGTCAGGAAAGCTATCGAATAAAATTTAAAAAAAATTGCCAAAGTAAATGATGAAAATTGTCGTCCCCTAAATAAATTTTAGTATAGCGTTAGAATATTTGCAGCTTTATTTCAAAGATTTAAATTGCCGACACCGTACTATCAGTTTTTTTAACCAGCCAGCAAGATAACCACTCTGGCACGAGGCTTAATGTGCACACATTTTCTATAGCCAACCCCAGCCAAATAGACCTTGTCACTCAAACACGACCGGAATCGCTTCCATTAGCCCATGTGTGACCCTGTTTCCGTTGCAGAGCGCGAGCGGAAACGACTCCAACTCCTCCATGTCTACCGGCTCTTCGGCCACCTCACCAGCTTCAGGAACACCGCCCAGCATACAAAAGGTAATATCATACACTACGA
This sequence comes from Tortricodes alternella, assembly GCA_947859335.1. Classification (NCBI taxonomy): domain Eukaryota; kingdom Metazoa; phylum Arthropoda; class Insecta; order Lepidoptera; family Tortricidae; genus Tortricodes; species Tortricodes alternella. Next base: position 14,473,647 of record OX401968.1, read on the forward strand.
ATTATGATTTCTGCTGAAATACGTCCACTGCTGGTCATAGGCCTCCCCCCAATGATTGCCTCAATGACCTATCCTGTGCTGCTTCCATCCAGCTGTTTCGCGCTCTTCACCAATTTGTCATCCACCATGTGGGTCATCTGCCCACGCTGTATCTTCCAGTTTTCGGTCGCCACTCAAGAACTCTTCGGCCCTATTGGCTATCTATTCCACGAGCTATGTAGTGTACGATTATGGACAGTTAGATAATATGGTAGCGAAAGTTTCCAAAAATACTTAAATTATAAGTTGGCTTCCTGCAAAGCCGTGCGCGGATCGCATCAATAAGATCTGTTTATCTATTTTCGCACGCTTATTGATGAGTTATATATACATAGCTCATCTGCCTTATACATTTCGTAGACACCTTGGTGGTAAGACTTTGCCGTAAAAGTTGAGTAGGTAAACATATTTTTTTTTACAGTCAACATCTAAAATGTCTGTCGTCTCAACTCTATCAAAGAATACTCAATATTTGTTACTTCGAATCTACCCGACTTCATTAACGATTTAAAAGCAATTGACATATAACAAAATCAACATGTTTTTTAACCTTCAATAAGCCGTGAACTAAGATGTTACCAGTGTTTAGTTCAGCGGTCCTCGGTAATGCTTCTAATTGCCGTATCTTGCTCGCAAGGCTATCTTCTTCGAGTGGACACGTTTATTCTCCACACCGATCTGATACCGGCATCGCAGTCTTGTACGTTGGATTGATCTTGTTATCTATTTGAAGTATCAATCTGGTATTTTTCGTGACCTTAGAATCAGACCATTAGGTACACAGATTGCTTATGTTCTTATGTCCTTGCCGTCCTTTCACAGTCTGTTTCTCCAGGTTCAATAGGTGGCTAAATATTACGTTTTTTTTTATCCATTCTTCAAAAAGCTATTGTTCTTGATTGGCTTTCTAACTATATTAGACTAGTGCGACTTCTGGCCAGCTGAAGGCACTAGTGTGCTAAGGTACATACCGTTCATGCTTGAGTTTTTAAGAGTGACACCTTACTCAATACCTTTAGATGTATAGACGTTCTTTGATTACCTGAATGAATAATTTATCACAGCATCGTTCATCGAATAACAATTTATACTTTTATAAGACGAATAAATGGTAAGTAAATGAAGACTGCCAGTATCTGAGATTCCGCTCGCGACAATAGAACACTGTTTGTTGACACTAGGCGAGCCTATGCCGAGACAATGGGCGGACGTTTTAAATGTGAGAAAAACAAACAATTTTTCTACCACAATCACAATGGTTATTATTACGATTGCAATTCTACATACTTAATAACAATTGAGAAACATTTTTTAAATCAAAGCCTTGAATTAATCCAATCAAGGTAATTCATGAATCATCGAACGCTGCAATGTAAAAAATCATAAGCATTCAATAGTTAATGATTGATCTCTATCCCACGGCCTATAAAAACTGATAATCTATGTTGAATAAACATCAGGCACTTACATCTTGATGGTTAAGTGATTTCATGACAATGTTATGATAAACAGTAATGTCCGGGTCGCGATGTCCTTCCATTGTTGCGGTGTTAATAATTTGTCTCATTTTCGTTTTGAGTCTGGTATTCTAATTCGTTCTTATCATGATCCAGACTTGAATTTGAGTACCTACGTATATAGTTTACTAGTTGCCCCGCCAGCTTCGCCCTAGGTGTTTTCACTACAAACTTTGAACACCTATTTTAGCCCTTTTTGTAAAATCCTTTCTACACTCTAAAAGGAACCTTCCTGCTCAACTTAAAGTTTGTAGGTTCTATAGTTCCTGTGATTTTCTGATTAGGCATTAAGTAAGTGAGTGGTATTATTTCGCTTATATTTATATATATCAATAATGCTTCCTGAATTTAGACCTCAACACAATAAAGCATTTTGTCATGAATTCATGTTACATTACCAATTATAGTGAGATGACCAGTAGGCCTCAAAATATCCAACGGAACAACTTATTGCTTATTAGGTATAGTAGGTAGGCTAATAGGGGATATTGGGATATACACAAACGCGGCAGATTAACATACGGGGAGATATCTACCTTGCACCCAGTTGTAGTACATAAGCCCTTTATATAGGATCGGCAGCCGATCAGAATACTTTTTTTAAACCATCAGATTCCCTCCAAATTATTGTCAAATTATGGGCCACCGCGACTAGGACATCAAACTGAACCGTCTATATCATAATGTGAATCGCTCGAAATTCCAATATGTAGTTTTTTTTTGCATTTTCAAAGAGCTTCCACAAGACTTCCATGAGCTTGCGTCACATTCGAATTGTCAGTCTTGAGAGAGAGCTTTTTTCGGGTTTATCCGCTAGAGTGCGGTTCGTTACAGCCAAATATTCAACCTTATTCTCTAATATGTCTCAATTTTATAATTCCTTTATTCCAAAATGACTGAATTCTGGAATGTTTGTATGAGAGTTCAGTAATATTCAGACATTTCGATACAGTTTTTAGAGATTAAGACAGAGCAGGGAAAAGGGTTTTGTTATTGATCTTTGGTTGTAACGAACCACCGATTTCAATTAACAAACTATTACTACTAGATCTACTTTGAAGTCTGGGGAAGGACAAAATAATCATTCTTCACGGAAAAGTTCAGTTTAACCTTTTGAACGCCACGGCTAACAGCGAAATAGCGGACCACAAGCGCTCGACGACGGCTGTAGCCGACGCAAATGTATGGAAAACGGCATATCGTGGCGTCAGGGGCACGGAAAACTGCTGATGGCCACTGCCGACTGTGGCGGTCAAAGAGTTAAACAGCGATAAAATAATTCTAGTCGGGGGGAAACGTTGGCAGTATGTAAATGGAGTCAAGATTTCAATTGATATTCAGTATATTTATCTCTTTACAGACGTGCTCAGAACTAATAAAGGCTGGTTTGAAGCTGTCGATCGAGTCGAAGCGCAAAATGTCGGGCAGCGACACTGATATCGGCGTCAAAAGGATGAAGCGAGAAGACAGCGATGATGACTACGACAGCAGTCACACCAACACCACCAAGGGCGAAGGGGTCAGTATTCTTAGGAACAAATTGCAACACTAAAGATTACATAAAATGGCTCACTCTCGACGTTTCTGGAGTGTTCGACAGAAGCAGGTCCTTGTCGCCATACTTAGGCAATATTTCGTAGACATTAAAGAAGGCCTTACCTGCATAACTGTATTCAAGAAGAGTTGTATGTGGTTCTAATAATCTATACCTAACACCTGCATTGGCAAAACCGGCAGTTAAATAGTTATGATTAAAGTTAGCTTACTTGGAATATAAATAAATGATTGTTAATAGTATCTTAACTAACATAAATAGCTTAGCTGCATTATAATTCAACGGCGCCATTGAAGTTTTATAGTTGGTTTACAAAGAAGGCTCGCATTGCAAATGCAGCAACGTGCATGACTTCACTTCCTCGTTCTGAACGTGGTTGTAAAAGTGCGATGGCTTCGGAATAATTTATCTGACCGGAATACCATTAGATAGATATGTATTTAGCGTTAAAAGCTTTAGGAGAAAATACTGGCTTCGAAAATTGAGTTTGTTAAATCAGTTGTTCCTAGAGCAGTTTTATAAATTTTGATTCTCTCGGTATGAGAAAAAATCGAGTAGGTAGCTAATTAGACCCAATTGCACGATAACTTGAATTAAAATGTACTCAGCTCTAACTTACGAACTATTTCGCCTTCAGCTCACGCCAGAAGATGAAGAACGCAGGCGGCGCAGAAGAGAGCGGAACAAAATCGCCGCAACCAAGTGCAGACTGAAGAAGCGGGAACGCACCGGAAACCTTATCACGGAGAGCGAAATACTCGAACACCAGAACATTGACCTGAAGGCGCAACTAAAGGTAATTAATTATCAGCTCACTCAAACGACCGTTTAACACGTGAACAAGGCTTTAGTCATTAAGATAAGCCACTGACGTGATTGTCTGGCCACTACCTACCTATGAACAGGATTATGCTGACTGCTATCTTACTTTGCTTTTTACTTAACGTGTCAGGAAGTACATTTTCAGGCTTTGCTTATATCCCCTTAACACGTTGGAGATAGACAATAATGCCCAATTTTAGAAGCAAAACTAAGGCATTAATTTAGAGGCTCTACATGAAGGCAGAAAAAACAAACAATAGTTATGTTTTAGACGAAACAGTCTGTGGAAAGATACCTATTACGCGGATAAAAAATCGATTAGATTTTTAATACAAAAGTTCAAATAGGTAAGCTAATTGATATCCACGATTGTAGCGATCATTGGGGGAGGCCAATATCCAGCAGTGGACGCCTTTCGGCTGAAATCATGATGATATCCACGATACATCTTTAGCTTGGCATTATTGTAATAATCGAATGTATACTTTCCTTTCAGGATCTCGAAGTACAGAAACGCCAGCTAATGGATATGCTGAACGTCCACAAAGCGACGTGCATCAAGCACAACGGCACCGCGCGGTCGTCTCCCAACCCCAACTACAACTTGATCCGGTACGAGACCAACACATTCCCCGCCTCCTTCGACCAGTCGCCGTACATCCGGCCGGAGTCGGCCAACATTCTCGCCTCCAGTTCGAGTTTCACCTGCCCCACGCCGCTCAACGGCGAAATAGAAACCATCACGACCATCGACCCCATCTACATGCCGCAAGTGATCGAGGGCGATTACCGGCCCGACAGCGTGCTCAGCCTGCAGGCCTCCGAAGTGAGCTACCTGACGACCGACGGCTACATGCCCAAGTCGACCAACCTGCTCGTGCCCATCGAGTCCGAACACGAGTACTACGACCAGGAGGTGAACTACAACCTGAGCGCGCAGCAGTGCCATACGTACCCCGCGACCGTCCCCGACTCGCAATCCAAACTCAACAGTGGCCTCAACGACGGCTGTCTGGTCTAGCTTCAGACACCTCACGCTTCGTTGGGTCCAATTTGTTTTACTCACGAGTATACGTATAAGTTTAAGCATTGGAGTTGAAATTCGGAATAGAGCGTCATCACCGTCGTAGTTTTTACTTTACCTTGATTCTGTGTTCTCATTCACAATGCTACGTTGTCTCTCAAAGTAAGGTAAAAGTTACTCTTTATCGTATTATGTAGGAATTAAGCTGAAGTAGGGACGGGGAGTATTATATTTCGAAACGAAGTCGTATGTCTACTGTGTAGAACAACAGCGTAGAATAGTATGGTGCCTACATCGCGTTCAAGACCAGTATAACTGCCTAAAGGGTACTGTTTGCAAAGCTTACTCCACATAGGTAGGTATTAACAATAAGGCCACGAAAACATTTTCATTTCAATAACTTAATCACCCTTTATTTATGTTACTCTTACTACTTTTCCGCGTTGTAAAATAATAAAATTATCGGTTAACACTTCAAAGGAAACTGTAAAACAGTTATATAAGTAGGTACCCAATATTTTATTTTTATCTAGATGTTTAACTCTTAACATAATATAGGTACCATATTTGGTTATTTTTTATAAGTTTAATAATTTTGCTTTGATCTGTTGAAATCGTTTACTGGCTGAGATCTGACTTTTTTGGTGCAATAGAAAAATGGAGAATTAATCCCTCTGCAGTGTTTCTTATCTCGAAATCGTTTCGCACCGATTGCGGCTGTTTAACTTGACTAAAATTATCTGTTTATTATGTATACATCACAACAAATACATTATCTTTTAAAAAGTAGCCATGGCAAACAATACCTCCCGTTGAAATTCCGAAAGTATATTACGTGTTGCTAAATGACAGATTATTAACTAATAGGATATAGATATTATACACATATTTACATATAATAACTTACACAATTTAAATAGGTAAGTGTTGTAGTTCTACAAAATAATACTAGGCTATAAGGTGCTGTTAAGTCAAATAATGAGGGTTAAATATAGTATGGGTCGTTAAAAAGAAAAAAAAAGGGCCATTAAAATTAAAGTAACCAATATTTGTATTTGAGTCATCAAAATCAAAGCGTTTCGTTATTCGACAGATTCTACTCTCAAGCGATATTTTTACTCGCGGATAACGAAAAGTACGCAGTCCAATTTGTACCTACCGGTTACCGGCCGATTAACTAGCCATCGGAATTGACATTTACCAAGAGGATTCCCGGTGAAGGAAAACTTCGTGAGGAAACCTGCATAGGTACATCTGTAAAGTAGTTCAAAGGTGTGAGTTAGGTCCCCAAACTGGGTCTGCGTGGGGATTATTGCCCAGTTCCTCTCACTATGAGAGGAAGCCTCTGCCGAGCACTGGAACGTATATGTATAAGCTGGAGACGATTATGATGATCTTCCGGCATAATGCGGTGTACTTTCAGAACAGCAGAAGTATTATATTGAAATAAAAAACGAACAAAGAGCATCTTCTTCTTTAGACATCGGTCCGGTTTGGGAATAATCTCATGCGCTCTTCCAGAGGACAAGCGCTGGATACTTTTAATTAGGCCTTATTTATAACAAAACGAGAAGTTCCAATAAACGTGGGTGCGTTTTTCATTAACACAATCAGAATGCAGAATTAGCGTTTTGTTTTCAAATACAACTGTTATATTTTTATACTATTTTAGCATATAAATAAAGGTAAATAAATGTTTATCTGGATTACAGGGAGTCAAAATATTTTGGAAGGTATTGTCACTATGAAGCCGCAGTAATTGATTTCATTTACTATGTGATGTGTGGACAATCCCAATACCTGGCAGGTATATTATTCATCGTGTAGCAACTGGAGTTGTACTGCTACATGATACGCAATAATATGTCAAATGGCGGGTGAGATTTGAGTTTGAAATACTTTGTCGCTGTGGCTCAGATAAATAGATAAATATGATGCAGACCAATATTATAATGGCAGTGCCTTTTGCGTACCAGTGCTACTAGTCTATTGGCCCTCCCGGGAGTCAAGTCGCGCAAGCATTTATTTTTATATTGTTGGTAAATAAATACATTGTGATAAACTAAAATTAAGGGTAGGTCCACGCAAATTATACCTATTTATTGACAGCACAGCTTCTCAAGTATGTAGTAGTAGTATAGTTTTTCTTGTTCAACAAGAATTCTTGCATGGTCAATGAGCTTCATTCTGCTAGAGACAAGTCGATACCGAGCATTGAGGCATAGCAAATAGTTCACTTTCGCTCACCCTCGTTATGTATGAGTAAGAGAAAACTATACAAGTCACCACTTCATTTGCTGTCTTTAACAATTATGATAAAAATTTGATATTGAAGTTCATTATTAACGCAGAGGTTTGAAAGTACCGTCGCAGTAATCTTATAAATAAGATTAACGTTAGAGGGTATAGTTGTGCGTATGAGAGCGTTCTATTGGTTTAGCAATAAGCATACGATTATAATGTGGATTAACAGTTTTTAACCTTATAAACAAGAATTTAAGGTTCAAAATGTTAATCACCGTTGCCGACTGCATCGCATGTTTTAGAGCACAAAATTAATCAGTTCGGGAGGAAAAGTGTCGAAATAAATAACACCAATTTCCTCGTTCGTAGAGTGAACTGATAAGTTTTGTGTGCTGTTGTATCTTACTCTTTTTTAATGTAATAAGTTTGGAACTAAATCTACATTTTCATTGAACTCAGTTGTTATATAACTTCTAATATTATATTACAGTTTGTTTAGGAGCTACCAGTAATTACAAAATTAGGTGTCTATTATTCTATTTATATTCTTCATTACCATTGTCGTGTAAAACTATTTATTAAATATTTTGTCTATACTTATTACTAATTTGCTAATGCTTTTTGGTAAGTCAGATTTTGAATAGTACGGTTTTATAAAAATATATTTCTATAAGATATATTGATACTGTACAATTTTGGTACTATTTGTCACAAAGTGATTCTCATTATAAAAATCTTTAAGACATAATATTGTTGAGAAATGCAGTTGTTACTATAATTATTGTATGTACCTAGATAAGTTTTGTAAGTGTTGTAAACATCACTTGTACCTGCTTCTTTAAACAATAATTTGACAGACAAAGCAAAATTATTGTGCTTACAAATATTAAAAAATAAATCATATTATATTGCATAATTATCTGTTTCATTACGTCTTCCCAGCCAACTTTCCGCACAAAATATTAATGAAACCAAACAAAACGATTTCAAATCACAATTGATGATAAAAAATTAAACCAGTGTTACAGTATTGATATAGTTTATTTAATATCACATGTAATGCTTACAACAAGGCCTACAGTTACTGAATTCATATATTGGTAATTGTACCCTTCTAAAACCATGACTGTTGTCTTCGCAACGACAATGTACCATCTTTACTTAATTAATTCGTGAACAATCTTCATGATACAATGGAATGAGCTTTATAACTACAGAGATAGAGTTACAAATACAGATACAAAAATATGTAAGCGGGTCAGGAGCTCGCATGCTTATGCCAGAATCATAGTTATGACGTTAATCATCAAAAACGCGATAAACAACAATTCAAGTATTGAAAACAAAGTGTATTGAATGGATTTCAATTACCTGCGGCGCTAACATGCATGCCACAAAGATAAGATAGACCGTCTTATCTCTAAGTACGTCTCTCTCACACTAGTGCCGACGAAATAGATAGTCATAGAGATAAACGGGTTTAATTTATCTTTGTGGCATGCATGTTAGGGCCGCTGTTATTTTCGATACCCGTAAGTATATACATATAACCTTAAAAAATGGCAGAGGATGAAACAGTTGACAAAGATGCAGAATCTACAATCAGTCAGGATTGGATTACACTAGTCATTCGTCCGTCACTAATTTAACCGTTTGAACGCCACGGCTGAATGCGAGGAAGCGTGCTCCGGACGCCGAGTGACGGCTGTAGCCAACAAAATGTATGGTAACGGCATGTCGTGGGGACGAAAATCTGCTATCGGCTACAACTGACTGTGGCCTTCAAAAGATTAATAAAAAGCTCTTATTTCCAAATCAACCTGTTAGAAATGCAACTTTGCTACAAGCGGTCTAAAGCTTATCTTTCTATGAACCGATTGTAAAATATGAGCTTTTTCAAAGCAGTGACGAGTTATTACAGTCTATAATGGTTCGTGATAAAGGAGCCGGTAACATTTTGAATAAGATGGTACTCATATTTGTGAGTGAGAAAGAAAATACATCTAATTAGCAGTGGGCAGATGGCCTGGAACAAGCAATGAAGACATTGATATGAATAATCTAGTGAGATCGCTTCAGTATAATTAATGCTAATGATAATAAAGGCCCGGGCACACCAAAGGCGGTTGCGGCGCGTTTGCGGCGCGAACGCGGGCACGCGAAGTTGTATTTAATACCGCCGCCATGTCCAGAGGCACACCGAACGCGTCGCGAAAGCGGCGCGGGGCATACGCGAAGCGCCGGCGGCGCGGGGCGTGCGAAAAGCGGCGGCGGCGCGGGGTGTGCGCGAAGCGGCGGCGGCGCGTGCGCGAGCACGCGAAGTGGTATTACGTGGCGCGAGGCGGGGCGAACGCGGCGCGAAAGCGGAGCGGGGCGTGAGCAACGCGGGCCCGCGTTCGAAACGCGTTGACGCCGCCGCTCGCGTTCGCGCCGCAAACGCGCCGCAAACGCGCCGCAACCGCGTTTGGTGTGCCCGGGCCTTAACAGTTAGAAGAGTGTTTATCGCAAATATAATGTAATTTTGACTGATAATTTTCTGTTTAAAAAGATAGTTAGTCGTAAATTGGTTTAATGTCAATAAAGACAAGGCTACGGAAACTGTTCCTAATGACACCCCAGTCATTAATGTTAGTAAATCTGATATAATTACATACAAATATTATGTCCTCGACATAAGTGTTTTGCAGAAAGGTTTCGCAAGCGTTGTTTTTGGTCAACGTATTATTTTATTATTATTTTTTCTGAGCTCTCTGACCCCGTAGTAGGTAAGTAAGATAAAATTCTAAACAAGAAAATTAATAATTCTTTGTTCGTTCTAATGGATGGATTATCAATTACAGAAAATATTACATTGATACCGGAGTACGTACAAAGTTTAATGATTTATTAAGTCTAAAAAATGTCTTGTTTCTAGGGCAACCAGACTAAAATCTCCATAATCTTAAACGTGGTTGATTTGTTTTGTTTCTGATTCGTCATATTCCTAACTCGTCATATTCCTGATTCGTCATATTCCTCAATCGTCATTGTACAGTCAAATGAAATCGCGAACACGTGCTTACAGTACTAATAAGTATTAGGACACATTGTACTAAGTAGTTTTACTTTGTACTACGGTTATTAGACAATAATTTACTTAAGGGCGGAGTCCGTAATTATCTAAAGAGGTTCTTATCATTTCCCACAGAGGATTCTATAATGTTTGTGCAGGCAAATGGACATGGTATGACGAGTAAGGAATATGACGACTTAAGAATATGAACAGTTAGGAAAGTGTCGAATTACGATTAATGACCAATTAGGAATATGTCTAATCAGGAACAAATTGTTGATTTATATGGCTTTTATCTTTCAAGAACATTCTTAGTAAATGCTCCAAATGTTTTGCAATATATAATTACTGCATTGACTCATTACAAAATCGTACGATTTAAACTAGATAAGATGGCTTTAATGTTTTTTGAGACATCGATAAATATTAACTCGTTTATAGAAGTTCACTTTCTTGATCCAACCATGTCTACCTGTAAACAGTTACATGCCATATTATATTAGACTATTCTGAACGGGTATTTATAGAACTCAATCTGCATCACAGATTTAATTGGTTATGCGTCTAGAATTATCATCTTGGATTTCTTTAATACTATATTTTTCATTCACCAGGAGTTTGTTATCCTTGCTTTTATTTCTACTGGCACAAAATTAAACTTGTGACACAAAGTGGTTCCGTTAAATACCCAAATCATTTTTCCATTTTACAAGAAGATGCTTTGTACAAAAACCATATTGCCCAATGGAAGAACCACAAACCTTTATCGCATAACGTTCACAATGATTAAATATCGAAAAAAGCAAATAAATAAAGCGTTAGATAACAAATGTACTAAGCATGTGTTTAATTTAAACATGAAGTTTAGTAAATAAATCATAGGACTACATAACAGTAAATAAAAGTAAAATATTAACAATAAAAATATTATACGTGCTTGCAATTCTGAGAGGTATTAATTTACACGATTTAAGAATAAATAAATATAGGGTTTTTAAGTAGCAGTGAGTATATTAGTCAATGCAGCGGGATCATGTTTAAATTTTAAGCAATTACTGTTATGTAATGCCATTGACCTGTAAACTATAACCTGGACTGGCCGTCTTTAAAAATTCCAACCTTTCGAATCGATACGGGGTTCGTGTACAACAATTCAGGTTCGTTTTTAAAACTCGATAAATTCGATTTATAATAGCTGTAGCACAATTTTTATGTGCGTTTGTTCATTCCGTCTGACATGTACGTTTAAACAGGAGGGCAAAAATATATTCTATTTTTCCTACTATCGCGCCTAATTTTTGCGTGTTGTCTCAAACGTAAATAATTATAAAAACAAGTTGTCCACGCTGAACATCATTTGAGTAATCAGAAATGTACAACATCACTTTAGATTAAATTGCGCGTACACGCCGCTGCCTTACAATGCCCAAAATGGCAAAACCAATGACACACCGGCCAATCCAGTGTATAAATAGAGGTCAATGTAATATTCATTATGCGGGTTAAAATTAAAATGAACAAAAATGCGTACGTGTCGGAAGCCAGAGTTAGATAGCTCGCACCTCCGAGACACTGTCACTTCAAACGCTGGTGACAAAGAGAATTCAAGTTACCGCCAAGAGTCCAAACGATGAAGGTGGGTCCAAACTAAATCTACAATCGCAATTTACTTATGGCGCTTTACAAACAATTAAATCCCTGCTTGGCTATAAGTTCGAATTGTTTAGGATTTATGTTGCATCAAAAGGAGATCGAACAAAATTTTAAGAATAAAGTCCCAAGAGATGCACACTTATTGTAATCAGCAGAAGCTGTGCACTATACAGTCTTGTTGCAAAACTTACCGTCTCTTTCATTGTTAGTTCAAAAATTAGGCAGCCATTAAGAGGAGTTTGAACCTATGGCTTTTCATACAAAAGGCGATAACATCTTCCCTTAAATGTCAGAACAAAATTTATTAATTAAACAAAATATATAAATTCAGTTTTATTGCCGTTTCAGTATTCTCATACAAAACTAATACCGGCGATTATTTGACTTTGTTGATCTTAAATCAATATTCAAAAAACGTATAGACCCAGATTTTGTTCTGACTATCAAAAAATTGGTCAAAATCGGTTAACGTTTAAGGGGTGGAAATCGTTATCGCCTTTTGTATGAAAAGGGTTATTTTTGCCTTTGGTTCAGTCCTCTTCAACATAAAATTCTAACGGTTCCTATATATGTTCCTAGAGAAATTTCTTCTGCTTTAAACTTAGCCATTAGCTGTCAAAGTAATATAGGATCTATTCATCAAAACGTATCAAAGACGAAAGTTTCATCAGCGTACATCTTTCGGGCAATTTATTTCGGCCGATTTTTAAACAATTTTTAATCTGGGCCTGAACCTTGCCATAACGATTCAAGTTCTTGTTTTGACTTAAATACCTCGAGCAATTACTTTTGCTTGATTACGTCACTGCGGCATGATTCTACGATGGTCTAGAAATTATATCTAGATTTTTTTAAGTTTAAACTTAAAGGAGCAATAGACCTAACCCATATATAATCTAAGAATTATCGACAGATGAAGATGAGCAAGTGGACTTGTCACTCTATGATACTATCGTCGAACAAATGTGACATAAGAAAAGGAAGCAACACTTTGCCCTGTCTAAATTGAAATTTTGAGATGGGTCAGATCCCCGGTAATATTTCCGGATCCTATTTCATGTAACTTACGGAATGACACATACATACGTTCGTACATGATGTTACATAAGAAAAAGGATCACATATGTATACTGAAGTGTCATTCCGTAAGTAATATGAAATAGGGTCTGGAAATATTACGGGGGATCTGACCTATCTCAAAAGTTCAATTTAGACAGTGGAATCATGGAGCCGCCCTCCGAAAGAAATAAAAGGATTTGGATGGATTGATTTGACAATCGGTTCTAAATCAGATTAAAAAAAACAGAGAGATGAGTTAATTTAAAATATTTAAGTGTGACATTTATCGATAAGCAATCGAAGAGTCAATTTAATTGTTTTATTACTGCTTAAATATTAGTTGGTAATAAATATACATATTTATACAGTAGAACATACTCGTAAGTTCCAGCGACAATCCCATCAGGTACATTCAGCGTAAATATATCTAATTGGACATAGAGGACAAAACTTTACACGCCTTTATTATCAAGGGTGTAGATCATCTTAAGATTTTTTTGACCACCGTGTTCGCTTCAATATATTTACGTTGACTGTACAAGCCTCCATCGTCAAGCCACTTAAGCGGTATTGAGGTATTTGGCTCTGTTAGGCAAAACTCAAAATCAAGATTCCCTTTTATATAATTTCGCGCTAAATTTTATCTTGTTAGAGGTGATCGTGCTTGCCAATGGAACCCCCGAGTTGTGTAATGCTTCCATATACTCTATTCATTTAGTTATTTATATAACTACTAGTGGACCCGCCACAGCTTCCTCCGCGGTATTTTCCATACAAATTTCAATTGAATTTCAAAAAATCCCTCCTTAGTGCACCTCTAGGGTACTCGAGGAATATCGCCTTCAAATTTCTAACCTCTAGGACCAACCCGTTTATGCTGTGCGTTGTCTAAAAGTGAGTCACGGTACCGTTTTATATGTATTGATTGACGATTGATTAATTTAACATAGCGCCATCTATTGAATACTTACTCAATCCAGTCAACAGATATTGCCATCTGTTAGAATCGTTTGGAGCTAACAGATAATTGTGACTGTCAAATAATAGACAAATAATTTGCAATAAAATAATATTGCGACTATAAATTGAGATTTAAGCTATCCTATCTTTCAAGTTGGGTCAAATTGCACACGGTGTGCAAATCAAAATTAAAATCGGTTCAGTAGTTTAGGAGTCCATCGCGGACAAACAACGTGACACGTAATTATTATATATATATAAGGATTTAGCTATATAACTAAATGTGAACGAACTAAATCACGCGGCTCAGCGAGCAGTCAATCCAGTCAATATTTTTTATCCATAGTATGGCTTGATTGGCTCTTTTTTTGTGTGGTATGTTTTGACTGGCTGGTAATCAATCGGAGTAGCGTGGGTGAGTTTCTTTACTGGTTAACTAACTAAACGAATAGAGTGTAGCATACTATTTTTTATCACGTACATAAAGTATTCGCCGCTTTCGCACGAGCATATTAGTTAAAAAGTGACAGATGTCTTGCATTGCTCAGGCCCTATTTAATACCTATCATCACTGTTATAATATTGACAATTGTTGCGTCATAATCATAAGTGAATTGGTAGAAACCATAGATAAAAAATTAACATGGGAGATGTGGTATGTGGCGTGTCGCCTCGACATGGTCAAAATAATCATATTGACATGCCACGCCTCTAAATACCACCATAGTGGCGCCGCGATCATTATGCACACAATGCTCCCGTAAAACGTAAAAATGACAATGTCTAGTACGAAAGTTCATAAAAATAGAACTTAAACAATAATTTCAAATCAAATGCTTTATCTACTGTTGAAAGTCAACATCTATAAGACTTTTTGCTATATGGCGACGAGTGGCTGAACCAGGATGTTTTTTTTCTGCAATTTAAACCTTATGCAACTCAATGTCAGTTAGGTACATTTTGTTAAAAGGGTAAATTACGTTACGTCATTTCGACATTGTCAACCCTGACCAATCAAGATACGTTTATTTGTAAGTGTCGAAATGCACACATTCAACGTTCAAAGTGGCGGCCAGCGGTCATAGCGCATCTCCCTGGTTTCTTGTTCCTTTTATCTATGGTAGAAACCAATATTTAAGCAGCTATTTTTATTTGACAGAATAAAGACATAAGATAGCATAAAATTATAAAAACGTGACTTACCACTTTGCTCGTTTCGACCAATCTTTCGGCGTCCAGTGCAAGCACTTCGGGTCGATCTTCAATGTTCGCTTCTCCATACTTTTCTCGTGTTGCTGCGTTGTTTCCTGGCCAATGTTAAGAGAGATCAAATCGAAGGAAAATATTTCATACTGACCATCAATAAAATCGGCAAGGCAAGACAGAACACTATTTTGCAAACCACGAGCACACAAACATAAAATTGCATTATAACTTTCTAAGATGAGATTAGCTTTTAGATCCAAGGACTTAGCAGTGATAGACGGTCTAACTAAAACCATAAAAACCATTTGCCTAAATGTTTACATTAACCTTTTGGCCGCCAAGCATGTCTGAGAAGTAACACGAATTTCAACTTTAAGTCAAGGTAATGAAGGACTTTTTTACCCTGTATATACGCTGTCACGCATAGTCGAAAACTGCGTCCAAAAGGTTAAGGCTGAAGGCGGTGAGCGACTTCACCCAAAGCACGTATCCGTTACCACCTTTTTTTCTATTAATAAATTGAGCAAAATTTTGATTGTAATTCGGTCGGCTTTAATTGCATTTTTAAGTAAGGCCCTTTTACAAGGTATTTTTTTTAAATAACAAGATAATTAGATGGATATTTATACTAAAGGTCTCTTACAATGTAAACGTTAAGTCACTGCCACAGAACACCTAATAAATAATACTACGTTCATTTCAACATATTATTGGCCGAAACGAAAACTATTTTATTATAACGTTCACTGATAACAAACGATCGCAATTGGTTAATTTTTATTCTATCCGTGGCACATATTACAATACCTACATTAAATTTCTCATAGAGGAGACCCAGCTTACCGAACACAGGGACATCACGCGTAAAATTAAATCAATAATACTATAAAATCCAGGCAAACATTTCGATTGTACTGTTGGCTTGGTTTCAGTCAGATCGTCAATAATTAAAATCAAAGTAATGGTTAAAACACAAAGGGAAGCTCGATTTTACTGATGGCCAGTATGCTGTCAATCTTTAGGTACGATAGCTGTACCTGATTGACCGAGATGATGTATTGTCCCTTGTAATAGTTGATCAAGTTCAAATTCTGTAGCGTACTTATGACATCTTCCTTCTTAATACTGGTCAGTTCGCAAATTTCACTGTTGACAAAAAAACATTAAGCTTCTAAGAAAAAATACAACCAAAAACAATATATTTTCTATGTTTATTAACTTTGATTTGGCTCCCTGATTTGCGCAATGTACATTTTTAAGTTATTGAAGTGATAATAGTCGGATCACTAATAATAATCAATGAATTAAAAATGTTGAGCGTTTTCTTCGATATAGGTATTCTACGATATACATTCTCAAATACACAGGAAACACCCAAGACTCGGGAACAAACATGCGTGCCCATCACACAAATATTTGCCTTTACTGGGGATCGAACCTGGGACCGCCGGAGTCGGAGGCAGGGTCACTACCAACTAGGCTAACCGCGTCAGTATCAGTGTCAGCCAAATGCTTCACAACAAAAATTAAAATGAAAATATCTATTTTGCAAGTAGGCCACATGGGCTCTTTCACATGTCTGAATCTACCAGCGCTTCGCAAGGTGACATCTGCTGAGAAGAAACGCCGCAAGAAACTCAGCAGTAAGTATTTTTTCAACTTTGACAATTTTATCTAAAAACTAACACAAAAGTGCAATTAACAAACCTAATGGGTACAAATTAATTATATTAAATAACTAATAAGGGAGATGTTATAGTCTACGCGTCTTTACAATTTAAGTGACTTAGAGATGTATAAAGCCTCTAAATGTCACAATAATAATAAAAAAAATGAAACAAAGAAACAGACAGTCTCCACGGTGAAGTACAAAGATGGAGATTCAACGATCAAGAAACACGTCCAACTGACTTACTTAATTGTAATGATTGGCTTTTCATTATCCCCAACCGGTTTACTGTGCATCAGTATGTCTAAAATGGTCTGCGCCCAGTAACTCCTGTATGACAGGAGACCCAGATCAGACAGCGGTTTCTCGGGAGAACCAGTTTTCCCTTCGAACTTGGACAATTCGTAACCTGAAAAACAAATGGAATCAGTACATTGTTTACTGGAATAAGTATTCATATTTACTAAAAATACTTACTAAATTCTATTAAAAGTTTTCCATATCCTTTTCTTTGGTATGGAGGTAGTGTAAGTATACAGGCTACATTGTAGTCTTCTGTACTTTCTTTTTCTTTAGAAAAATATCCTACTATGTGGAATCCTGAAATTAGCAGTGGTTATGAGTTTAATGAAAACTAACTTACTTTACAATGTTTAAAAGATGACGCCTTTAAGATAAATCTCAGTTATTGCTCGGTTCTAGAGTTAGGCTGAAATTTTCATCAAAGAATGTTCCACAGTTGAGTCGTGAACACCTGCAGGCAGTGTTGCCAACTCTTTAAAAAATAGCTAGCTGTACGCCTAGAAGTTGCTAAAAAGTAGCTAAATATTTTAGAACGTTGCTAAAAAAGGTGCTAAAAATTTAAATGAGCAAAAATAAGGGAAAAAAACAATTAAGCTCGTTTAATAATCAATTATCATAAAAAAAATACTCAACTGTTATTGTTATCTTACAATTATGAACTTAAGCTGCCCATTTTAACGAATATTTATACGAAGGCAATTGCCGGTAAAGCATTGACGACACACGATTTGGTTATTTTTGTGTCATTTCGAAATCATAATAATGCTATTTCTATATTTTCTAAAATAAACTTTAACAAAAAGCTCGGATAATAAAAGTAGGTAAAAATGTGCTAGATGCTAAATGGAGATTTTAGTTGCTAAATCAGCTGAAAGGATGCTAAATTTAGCTACAAAGTAGCTAAATTGGCAACACGCAGGGTATTAAAAGCAATTTATTCGAATCAATGTAGAAAATAGGAACTGCATACCTCTCGAGTCGAATTCTGTCATAACATAGAACAAGAACGGATCGGTATCGTAATACAAAGTCTTGTGGTCCAAAAACAATTTTGCCAGCAAACACAGATTCTGCGCATAGCATTTGTTCTTGCGGCCGTCTATTTCGAAAAAGGAAATGCTACCTTTCCGGTAGATTTCATTTCCCGGTGGGTGTTTTAGCTTACACTTTATCTGAAAAAATATTATTGAATGTATTATTGTTTTTATCTCATTTAGAAAATAATTTCAGACATAATTGCTAAGTGTTCTTACCAAATGCCTTTCCAAACACTTTCTACTTTTTCTATATTTTAAACAGAAGTCGCATATATATATGCAGGGGAGATTCACCATTTCCTATAAAAGAAAACAATTTGTATTGTAAATCTATAACTATCAGGGTTTTAATTTTAATGCTTTTAATGATTGTGGGGTAGCACGAAAGAAGGAAACTTTATTATTCAAATGCCATGTCAGAGCGCATTATCAAACTCAGTCTTTTTCACTCCACCTTTTCAGAAAAGATTGTTTTGACTCCTCAAAAACGGGATTTTTGTTTAACAGTTTTAATTTGCTCGGTTCTTTCCGCAGTTGAAATGAAAAAAACCGGACAAGTGCGAGTTAAACTCGCGTGGAGGGGGTTCAGTGATTATATGAAAATTCCTATGTTACTTTAAATACTATTGACTTCTTATAGGTTTTCCTGTAATTTGTAGGTAAAGAACTATTTTCTGTATTTTTTTCAAATTTTTAGGCCCAGTAGTTTCAGTTAGGGGGGTTGGTCAATTTTCGCCTATTTTCCTAAATAACTTCAAAACCATTTATCATAAAATTCACAAAAAAAAATTTGGGCGCCTCACAATAAGCCCTTTTATTTGATATGTCACCCGACATAGGTTGCATAACTTTTTTTTTAAAATTATTCCCCAAAATCGCGCGTCCGTGTTGCGGTTACCAATGTACAAGTGTGTACCAAATTTCAACTCAATCGGTCCAGTAGTTTCGCAGCAAATGGGCTGTGACAGACGGACAGATGTACAGACAGACAGACACACGGGTGCTCCTATAAAGGTTCCATTTTTTCTTTTGAGGTACGGAACCCTAAAACTAAATTAATGAATGGTCTGGAAACCATAGGTTCAAGCTTTCGATTAGCTTGCGAGTGTGGACGCACTACATATAAATCACCAGATGGGCTAGCACGACATGCCCGCGAGTCGTTTGTCGCTCAGTGCGTCACTGTCAAACTACTCAAATATGTAAGATGCACTGAGCGATAAACGACTCGCGGGCAGGTCGTGCTAGACGTGCAGAGAGCACATGACCGACGCTCTCATTAGTCAGCTATTCCAGTCGTCGGAAAACGGCATGGAGAGGATGATAAGTCTGATATCTTGACCAGTAGCCACTAGCCATTGCATTCTATAAGCAAAAAAACCGGCCAAGTGCGTGTCGGACTCGCGCACGAAGGGTTCCGTACCATTCCCTATAAAAACGGCAAATCACGTTTGTTGTATGGGAGCCCACTTAAATATCTATTTTATTGTTTTTTAGTATTTCTTGTTATAGCGGCAACAGAAATACATCATTTGTGAAAATTTCAACTGTCTAATTACGGTTCATGAGATACAGCCTGGTGACAGACGGACAGACAGTCGGACGGACAGCGGAGTCTTAGTAATAGGGTCCCGTATTACCGTTTGGGTACGCTCAATTACTCAAATCCACGCCTAAGTTAAAAAGATAAAGAGCCCACGTGAAAGTATTCATGGCCGAATTCAGAAAGGCCACTCAAATTGAGCTTTAATTAAAGTGACGTTTCTGTATAGGTTGACAACTAGTTGAGGGACATTTAACTCCTTAATATCTAGTCAAATGCTTAAGTGGCGTTTCTGAATTCGGCCATCAATCACGTTGATCGATTTGGTACCTGTGGGTACGGAGCGAAGTACCAAGGCCGTATCCTATGCTTGCCCAGCTCGATCATCTCTATATTTTTCATCCTGGTGACGAGGTCGTCGTGGCCGTGCGCCACCAGGCTGCCGGACTGGCGCGGCCGCGCCGTGGGCGTCGCCGCGCCGCTCGCGGTGGCTTCGCCGTCCAGCGAGTCCTGCGACGGCAGGTGGTGCTCCTGAGGGAAGCGCCAGTCACAACATCAGTTAACAGTAAATGTAAACTTTACCAGGCGGGTTTCACTTCGAACTTTAGGTACGCTCGGCCGTCGGGCAGTGCGGCGCCGTAAATCGCAGTAGGTTGCCGCTCGCTCGCTGACCGCGTCGCGCGTCGTCACAGCGATTTCTCATTATTTTATTATATGCTCTGTGCATTCTTCAATTAATAATATAGTATAATAATAATGACTAAATAAGTACATAAAATACAATTTTATTTACGGGTGAATTCGTCTATCTGTTGTCTTTATATGATTCATACGAATAAATAATTTAATTATTTTTCTTTCTCCCATAATACTCACCAACTTGACAAACCTAACATTAAATAAAGAATGCCACATACATACATGCATACAACGCGTGAAATCATAACCCTCACATTGTTTTCGCGGCCGGTCGTTTTCTTTGATTCTCTGCCTAGTGTAAGTTTGCGTATTTAGGGCTTAGGCGACTAATGTCTATATTGAAAAATGACGAGGTATAATAATGGCGATTTTCCAAACATAAAAAATTCAAAGTATAACAATGTCGAGTAATAATAACGACAAAATAAAAAAATGACGAGGTATAATAATGTCGATATGGAATTAAGACGAGGAGGTGTTAAGGGATAGGTGGAACAGGGGTTAGGTAGGTTTAGGTTATGTTAGTTTTGCAGCAGGCCCGAAGAGCCAAACCACCCAGAAATAGGAGCTCCGCGTGAGCGGAGCTCCGTCGACGCTGTCTAATTGATTTGAAATGAGAGTGCTGATCACTGCTGATAACATTAACTTACCTCATTATCAATAGAATTAGCCTTTCTCTTCCTGCTTATTTTCTTCTGCAAAGCCGCAGCCAGCACGGCGCCTCCGTTGACCAAGGAGGGCGGGTCGTTGACGAGCGTGGGGCTCGCCGGCCGGGACACCAGCGCCCGGGGCTCCGGCGCTTGCGCCATCGATGGCACTGTAACGTTGCATTATAATATAAAAGAATTAAACGTATTGTATCCCATTTTTTTCTTAATATACTAATAAGAACATGATATATGTGCGCGCGTGATGGTACCTCATACCCGAGTATATGGGTATATGGAGATTATAACAAATTTTAATTAATTGTACAATTTAGATTTAGGTTTTTTATGACTGATTCTCATCATTGATCATCTGAGACATATCAAAGATATTAGTAACTAAAACTGTAACCAAGGTGATGACACGCTATACTGTGACAGGGTTCTACATATGAATACGATTACAGCATCACTATGTGCTTGCATGGGGTAATTTTTGGAAGTTTGGTATAGTTCTATTATTGTCATTCACTGTCCACACACAACACAAGAATATACAAGAACAAATTGGATTTTCTTGTCAGGCCAACTTTTAGGAAGAATTCTACTATTTCTCTATAATCAGTATCTATGGGTCATCTTCACCTATTCAAGATATACCTATGATACTATCTACATACCTAATTAAAAGTGTAAGAAGCACAGAAGCCAACTACTAGTATAAAAGGATACCTTAGCTTTGCAAAAACCCAAACTCTTTATCAGCCTTTGTGACCTTTTGACCACCAAGCATGTCTGAGAAATAACACGAATTTCAACTTTAAGTCAAGGTAATGAAGGACTTTTTTACCCTGTATCCGCTGACGGCTGCAGCCGACTGTGGCGGTCAAAAGGTTAAGAGCCAGAGGAAACTAGCTCAGTGGTTTCAGTAAATCCAGCAGTCATGCCTGGAGTTGGTTATTTTGACCGATGGCCAAATTCACAGAGGCCACTCAAATTGACCCTTTAATTAAAGTGGCATCTATGTATAGCTGCCTCCCATGCATCGATCGGCATTGATCTATAGATCACTCAACTAGTTGTCATAGTTGAGGGACATTTAACTATTTAATTTCTAATCAAATGCTTAATTGGCGTTTGTGAATTCGGCCATGAGAGTCAAAGATAGGGTAGAAACAGTGAAATATGTCTGCTATATATTTGCTCTGATACAGTATACTATGCTATTATGTGAAGACAAAAAAAGTGGTAGTTAAGTGCTAAGAAGTATGAAGTAAGGACATACCGGGTGCATTTTTGTGAGCGGAGCCATTGAGTGCTTCACTAAAATGGGTTCTTTCAGGTAATTTGTACTGTAATGAGGGGATACTAGCTTCTCTATTGCTATTGCTACTGGATTTCGGTATATCATTGCAGAGTATATCATCTGCCAACAAAATATCAGTATTAAATCAAATAATATGATTTTCACAGTTTTTTTCAACTGCAGATCAGAGACACAATTTAATAATAATACAACATACATTGGCTTACACAAGCTATTCAAGAACTAAATAAAGAAAAATAATTTAATTAACAAACAAATGATAATTGCGTCAGTTCAATGTTAAAGTTTTCATGGAAAGATCACATTGCACTTTACAAAAACCAATTTAAAAAATTGAGTATCTAGGAAATCAAACAGAAAAGATAAAGCTATTCATTCTCTTATCTATAAACATGCAAGCGCTAGCTTACTAATTGAAAAACACCCAAAAGAAAAATAAGGTTTTGTTAAAAATTGCTTTTTATAACAAGCGTTTTGCCCATTGCACTTTAATGTGGCAATGTCATCACATTTAAATGTGTGTACCAAATTTCAGCCTATTCCATTCACAGTAGCTGGTTCAAAATTGACTTCCAATATTTGAACTGAAAAGACAGACATATGAATCAAACAAGTTAAATCAAAGCTTCTTAAAAACCTCCACCTTGCCACTGGAATCATCAACACCTACTATTTCTCTAGGTAGCTAACTAAATGTAAGCAAACTAACCTACGTGACACCACTTACTAGCCTAGGTCAAGAAGAAAAAGATTGGCTGACTTAGCTGAGTCATGTGGGTTAGGCTGTTTACATTTAGTTACAGATACAGTGAATAATGTTTCCATCGGTAAAACTCGGATCTCAATCGGAAAACGACAGGACCCGAAGTGTCAATTAATTATTGTATTAAATGAGTGACATTGATATATTCATTAATATGAAACTTTATTATTTAGTGTCAAGTGTCAAAATGAAAAATGACAGCATGGTATGATGGGTACTAACCCCCAATTCCCGATGCATTCAAGATAATGTCGATCGCGAGATTAAATGTTAGATACATACAGTTGTGTCAAATGACTTTATGCATGGACATTTAATCTCGATTGTGAGATTATCTTGAATGCACCGAGAATTGGGGCCTACTGAAGCTAATTGAGAGAGCACAATATAACGAACTTTTCCGATAAAACACGATGGAAACTAATTATGCACTACATCTGTAAATACCTAGATGAATAATGTACAGCCAATCATTTGGTTTTAATACCCTAAATAATAACAAATATTTGACCACATCAACTGTACATAGAACAGATCATGCTAAAATGAATTAACAATTGTAGTATATAAGTGTAGTCCACTTCTTGATGATAACAAATGCACAGGTAGTATCCATAGACTCAACTGTTGCAACCCCTAATCAATTTAAAAAAAACATCTGTTTACTAATTTGTACATCCAATAATTCATAGATATCTTTTCCTGAAAATTAATATTGGCATTGTGTCAAACAATCTCTTGCTTTGCTAGCAGCATCTACGATAAGCTTTGAATAAAAGGAAAGGTGGTAAAACATAATTGCATCTAAAACTAGGACAGCAAAACATACTAATAACATGAGGCATAATGCCACCTCCTGAACCAATGTGTGTCTTCTTTGGAGTAGTTGTGCCACCAGTTGGAGCTCCATCTCTCCGTGGAAACTGGACCTTGCGTGTGTCCAGCCAAGATTCTGCCACCCATTCATCAAGGCGTTTGTTAACTAAAAATTTCACAAAATAAATATTAACACCCTTCACTATGTTGAAATTGTGTATAATACCCAAACAAAATATATTTGTTCTAAGTGTGTGTGGAAAATAATACTGCCAGACGTGTATTATTTTAATGTACTTGCAATTAAACATTTTAAGCACTAAAATAGCAATGAGTTACTGATTTATTGCTCAAGTACTACTTATTTACTGAATTCAAATATTTAAAGGTTTTTACAAAGGTTAAAGTGTTAAATGAAATAACTTACAATCAACATAGTGTACATAGTAACCACGTTGGCCCCGGATTTCTTTAATACTAATAATCTCTGCCAGAGGCCAATCATTTCCCCCCTGCATGCGAACAGGCAGCCTACAGCCTTCAACCAATGAAGCCTGCAAACAATATTAGTGTTTTTTCTTTATCACAGATCTTCAAGAATCATATATCATTCTCAAGAAAAATTACCGCTGAATCGCAAAATGTGGTGAGCTCATCGTCGTTTTCGTTCATTATGCTAAATAGTTAAATTACAGAAAAACAGAAGCTTGCTTTCTTAGTTGCTGTCAGTCAGTTTGGTTGGTTTGATTAATTGACATTGACTGACGTATAATGTCACTCACAACGGTACAGATTAAATATTTTTTTATTAATACATAACAAGATAAACTTATTGCCAGCTCAATAACTTACGAGTACCCCAAATTAAATAAGATAATTATAAATCTCTTTCGCCTTATATGGTGATAATGAATAATAAAATGATAAAAACATTGCTCAAGAATAACACAGTGAAAACCGATTAATTTGTGAGCAAGCTAATTGTAAGCATTTTTATTACAAGCAAGATCCATTGACAGCCATGTCAGTTAGCAGGAATAGCTCGAGAAAAAGCACGAATGCATGTTTCGTTCATGCATGTATAAACTTAAGGTTAACGTTTTTATAGTTCCCCAAGCTGAGGGTAATCCTTAAAATTTGGCAACTTACTTAAGATTTTATTTATTTCTATAGACTACAATGATATAATTATGCAGCCAGTACCAGTTGGAAACAGAGGAAGAAATGTTAATAATTTATATTTTGATTATTATTATTGATTGCGTGATTCCTGCAGACACCGTGTTTTTTTAGAACATCTTGTTTATTAAACCAATATATCTATATCTATAATCCTATTTTACACTGCGTATGCAGATCAGAAACTTTTGAAAGAAAAAAAAAAAAAACTATAACCTAACATTTGCAAATTGTGTCTAAGTATTTCTGCAATTATATTATTTTCGCGATTATTTTGTTGTAGATTGTTCGTGAATTAAATCAAGTCAAAGAGCTTGTTATTAAAGTATATTTAATTTCGACGTGCTCGTAGCAAATCTATTTGATAATAAAAATGCAGGCAGAAATGACTGAAGCTGATCAAATCAAAACGGTAAATGTAGAACTCTAAGTCACAATTACAGACCAAACCAGTTTATTGATTATTGGTTTGTACCTACTTAAGATATTTCAATAATTTAAAACTATTTATTAATGTAAGCACTATTGATAACCCTACTATACAAATCAATATTGTAAGAGCTATTGTCTAGAAATTTAGGACCGTATTCGGATATTGCTTACGCTCTAGTCCGATCTCTAATCCAAATATGCAGGCATTAAGCATACGTTATTTTACGCGAGGCTGGAGGCGCGTACATACCCCGCCGCCCCGCTGCCTGATGCTGCTGCTGCTCGTACGCAGCTCGGATTCGGTTGAGATATGGATCATACGCAGTGCGCATGCATTCATACAAACAATTTTCGGTCCGTCACTAATCTCCTCTGAAATAGAGATTCAGGGATAACGGAAGCCGGATCTAGTGTGTAAACTACCATATAAATAGTTCTACAACCACTCTGAACCATATTTTCATGGGTCCGGATCGGATATGGATCGAACATAGTGCGAAAGCGCTCTAATTGCCAACTGTATAAACGCTACTTAAAAGCATTCAACCTTAGATTAAACAGCTTTTGTTTAATGTTTTCACTGCCAGCAACATATATATGCATTTTACGTAGGTACTTTCATTTAGTGCCATGAATCTGTGTCTGCGCATTCAGCACATTAAAGCAAATCTCGCCTAGTGATTTCCATGGCACCTGGCAATTCGGAGATGAAGTGGAAATGTATTTTAATTCAAGATAAATCTGTGAATTCAGCCATAAGCCTTTAAATCCAGAACATCAGCGGCTGATTTAAAAATGTGTGTTAACATGATTATTTGTATAATTTGGGTTAGGGAATATAGGTTGTTTAGGTTATGTTTATGCCCAACAGCCTTTGTTAAATTTTACTGATTCTAATGTGTGTCTCTGGGTTCCAGTTTAAGGACTTCCTTGTGCAGTATAACAAACTATCAGAACTATGCTTCAATGACTGCATACACGACTTCACCTCACGAACTCTTAAGCCTTCTGAGGTAACTATAATTAAATTAATTATTTACTCAAACTTAGTCGCACCATGGAAGCTGGTTTTAAGAGTTAAAAAAACATATTAGTGGAAGTCATATGTAATTATGTAGATATGAATCATAGTTATGTTATGGTTTTTACAAGCTTTTATTTAACTTGCATAATATGTATTTCTCTCCAGCTTTCTGGTTCAAATCTTGAAAGTCAATTTTGACCCAGTTCCCATGATTAGTCATTACAATATTAAAGTGCAATGGGCAAAAAAGCTTGTAACAATGCAATTTTAAGACAAGACGTATTATTACTATATAAATAATTTAACATTTAAAATGTTACTGTTAATTTCAGGACAAATGTACGTTAAACTGCATGGAGAAATATCTGCGGACAAATCAGAGAGTTTCGCAAAGATTCCACGAATTCCAAATGATTGCCAATGAGAACATGCTTGCTTTAGCTCAGAAAAGTGGCAATCCAAGCTAGTATGTCATTGGCTTTAGTATCCCATTGTAGTGTGCAAACCATATACTAAACAAACCGATTATAGCATTTTTTTGTTAGAGTTTTTTGCCTTCAATGAAGGCTAGTAAATATTATTAAAAGATTTAATTTCTTTTATTTTTTTTTCACACATTTCACAGATTATACAAGTTATACTTGGAATGGATTTCTAGAAGAGGTCTCTGCCATGATCAGGGGCGAATTTGGCCCCTGCCCCGCCCCTGACCACCGCAAAAATGCCGCCTAATTACTGAAATTTTACTCAAACTTATAGGCTTCCAAATTTTGCCGCCCTAGAAAATTTGCCGCCCTGGGCACTAGCTCCGACTGCCCCTTGTGTAATCCAGGGCTGGCCATGATAAACAATAATAATGATAGAATTTAGCACAAAGGGTGGCAAGACCTAGAGACAAGATGTCTGCATTCTGTAGGGGGTCCAAAAACAAATCACATGTACAATCGGGACGCGAGGCCGTAAGTGGTAGCAAGCTACTATAATAGTATAGTGATAGTTTCACGCGGACTGGGTTTCTGCAATCTACATCTTTATCGCGTCTATTTTGTGTAGTGTGGGTTGGCGGCACTACTCATGCAACTCAGCTCCTGTAGGAAGCCTAGCAGACCCTTGATGTTGCCGACGACTTCCTGGAGTGACCTCGGGTACCCGAGGCGTGTTGCCTGGTAGTTGGGCTCGCCTGGACATTCCAGGAGAATGTGGGTGTTTGTTCTGCCTCCATGCAGGCTCTGCATACCTAAAGGTGTTGATTTTCATGTTTAAGTCCTCCGAGAACGCTCCGGAGCATGCAATCCTGCACCTGAATATGCTTTGGAGCCACCTGTGAAGATTCCTAGCTATTTTGGATTAAATCCTTCTAGGGGTCCTCGTGCGGTTATCTATACCATTAAAAGAGCAGTACCGTGACTCACTTATAGACAACGTACAGCTTAAACGGGTGGTCCTAGAAGTTTGAAATTTGGAGAATTATTCCTCGAGTAGCCTAGGTGCACTAAGGTGGACTAAGGTGGATTTTTGAAATTCCATCTCTAAAGGGCTGAAAGGAGTGATAAAGTTTGTATAGAAAATACCTACCGCGGGCGAAGCTGTGGCGGGTCCACTGGTAATTATTGTATATTTTTTTATCGAAGACGAATTGCTTGGGTTTCCAATCGGTGACTACCTCTTAGAGTGGTTCCTATTATTGTTTGTTATTTTTTCAAAAAGCGTTAAATCTATTTTGATAGAATTCGTTGAGGCTACCCTCCCACTGCAGCGCTTCAGGCATGTTTGCCGATTCGCATATACGGACGACTTTTTTTGCACTGATGCGCAAGAAAGTTGCCTCCGTCGTGCGCAGAGTGAAGGGTAGCAGCAACAGCCTCCTGGTGGTATTCGCGGGGCGGGGGGCAGCGCGGTGCGCGGGCGGCTGCGCAGGCTGCACGCGCGAGACCCAGAGCGAGTCGCACGACTCCACTAACCTGACCTGAGGTAGGGCAGCGATGATTACAAGGTAGTATCATACATACTACCTTGTACCTACAAACAATTTTCTTCGCGAACCTTTTATCGTAGTTAATGGTATTTCTCAAGGTAGGGCATTGGTATTTTATGGTACGGCATTGCCCTACAATGCCCCGCCCCCCCCCCCCCTAGCTACGGCCCTGGTGTACTAACATAGCTTTAAATTATTATTGTAACTAACACCTATGGACCAAAGTTGTCTGAATATAAAAACATTTTATTTATTTTTTATTTATATGGGACCACCATCTCTGAAGTAGGTATGACCTACTAAACAAAAAATAATCATCAAAATCAATTCATAGTTGACGGAGTAATTGCGTAACGAACACAAAAATAAACAACTTCAGAAAAGGAGGAGGAGGTTCTCAATTCGCCGGAATCTTTTATGTTTTTTTGAAAACGTGAACGTGACCCCAGGCACCCATGTTGTAAAAAAAAAACAAAACTCGAATAGATTTTAGGTATGGTTTATTGTTTAATAATGGCATTGGGCGTGGATGTCGTTTTTACTCGCAAGAGCCACACGTCATGCATGCAGGCTTCTTAGGGCAAGGCTTGTAACAGGCCAGAGGTGGGCTAAAGTCCAGTATGAATGATGACTGAGAGCTTGTATAGTCGAAATGGTAGTCATTGAATTTGGCCTCCACGCTGTACTTGGTCGATTCCGGCGCTTCTTCGCCTGCATTCAGAACGTATTTTAAAGGATACGGGCCCGATGGAGCATTATTTAAGTTTGATGGCTTGGTGCATATTTGATATTGGCCACCATGTCTGGTGATCCTGATCAGTGGTTGTCCATTGGGAGGGCACGGGAACTTGCAACAGGACGGTGTTGAAGGGCAAGCGGAGAGACATTTAGGAGACACGCAGCTAGGTTTGGAGCAAGTCCTGGAGCAGGGGCGCGAGCAGGGGCGCGGGGGGCACAATGGCTTCGAGCAAGGTGTACGGCAGGTGCCGCAGTCGCTGTATTTACAGCAGTTGTGCTGTTCAATCCTGCGGAGGACAGGGCAAGATATGTGGCCTGGGCGCCAGCCGCATCTTAGCTGAGAAACAAAAACGAAGTTAAATATATTCCGATTCCATGCAATATGTATTAAGTAATAAAAAACCGTATAGAAATTTAAAATTGTATATTAGGTAGATATAAAGCGATGCAATGGTGACTTAGTTTTATTTTGACAAAATAAGAGCTTTATTGCAAGAACACAGTAACTAGGCACATACTATTTGATCTTTTAATATAAAAACTCATTATGTGTGTGTCAGTGGGCTGGGCAGAATAATCCTGTGTTAGAACGGAGTTAAATCAGAAATACCTATTATAGGCAATAACGTGTCGGACAATATCGCCCTATCCTGTCTTTACCTTTCTAGAAGGAAGGAGAACACGACAAAGTACCCAACAACCGCGGGAATCGGAATATAACACAAATAACTAAGTAACAATTTAAAAGTGTTTGTATTAAACTAAATGGACTACCTAAGTATAATAAGTTAGTCGTAATTACCTAATACCTAATAATGAAGGCTTTTTGGAAAATCAACCAAGTCCGAAACTGCGAAGTCCAAATTGTAATCGGCCGTTAGTTCTAGATAGTAGGCATAAATTAACAATAGTATGTTATTTTACTTGAAACTCCGGGGCATCTCTGGCGGTGTACAGCCAGCCCATATTCTTGGGCACTGGTCCAGGCTTGACTTCATCTTTTTCCAGGCATCTGTGTTTTGGCAGATCACAACGCCCTAAACATATTGCCGAAGACTTGTCCGCTGCAATTAAAAATATGATTAGATACATTATTATTTACTTTATTCATAAACAATAAACTTTGCAATAATAGGTTAAGTAATAAGAAAATACAACTTAAATTAATAATAACAAAACAAAAAGTATATATTTATTTACATACTAGCTGGTGCCCGCGACTTCGTCTGCGAAGAATAATAATTTAAGTAACCTATGTACTTTTAAACCTTCCCTAGACCTCCACGAACATTTCAAGACTAGACTAAGATAAGATAAATCCGTTCAGCCGTTCTCGAGTTTTAGTGAGACTAAGCAATTCATTTTTATATATATAGATAATAAATAATAAATAAATATCAGGGGACAATCTTTACACAAATCGATCTAGTCCCAAAGTAAGCTCTAAAGGCTTGTGTTATGAGTACTAGATGATGATATAAATACTTATATAGAGAAATAAATACTTAAATACATAGGAAACATCCAAGACTCAGGAACAAACATTCGTGCTCATCACACAAATATTTGCCCTTACCGGGGATCGAACCCGGGACGCTTGCGTCGGAGGCAGGGTCACTACCAACTAGGCTATCCACGTCGTACATAGATGTAGGTATATTATTATAAAAGGAATACCCCCTCCAGCAAAACCGTCTACGGCATCGTTCCCAAAACACTGGCG
Source organism: Tortricodes alternella (assembly GCA_947859335.1). Lineage (NCBI taxonomy): Eukaryota > Metazoa > Arthropoda > Insecta > Lepidoptera > Tortricidae > Tortricodes > Tortricodes alternella. The sequence goes on from OX401968.1 coordinate 14,504,653, forward strand.
CCGTTACCTCTATGGACAGCCAGGCTGATTCGCTGAGAGAGGTAAGCGCCAGCCTTGGGACCAGAAGAAGCATGGATGAGCCAAGTCAACAGGGCCCGCATGAAAATGTTCATATCGCTTGATCAGGGACTCAAAGTCTCCAATGCAAGCGCCGCAAACTTATAGTCCTTCGATAAAGACGAATATTAGCGGCGCGTAAGGGTTTGGGCTTGGTCAGCTGTTGCACCAGCTTTTACACGGATGGTCCGGATATGGGACTCAGCGAGGGTGTCAACTCAATACAAGTTATACGTCGCACACCAGAGCCCTACCCAATTTCCACGGTACCAGCGTGGCTCCGTCTGGCCGCTTCCCATCGTCCCTAACCATACCAGAATCGCCGGCACAGAGGCGGTGCCAATCGATCGACGGACCAGGTCGTTTATGGTACCGTGACGATAAAAGCGACCTGCGCTTCTGGTACAAGAAAGGCCGTGTCGACCCAGCTCATCAACTGCTTTACCGCAGATGCAAGTGTGAGGCACACAATCCTGGCTCCAAACCTAAGACAAGCTAATGTTAAGCAGCTTGGGTCCAGGATATTGCCTATGTTCCCGGAAGGGAGGGCGCGCAGCCAGAGACCGGCCTCTTTAAAGCGAATTAAGAGCTCATAATACAATCTCTCAATTACTTAGATAACTACTGGAATTGATTTTGGAATCAGGAATTGTTCCTAAGGTAGCCTAATCATTATCTATCTCTATCAGTTAGCCCTAGCAAGGTTGACAAAAGGATAAGCTATCCGATCTTATCCCTCAGTTGGTCTCTCTCATGCTAGATGCACTGAGAGATAAGATAGCGATAACTTACCCTCGTACCCATTAAGTCAGGTTTGTTTAGACAGGGTCAGTGCACAAGTCAGTACAGTGTCGTATTAGCCATCTAGCAAGAGTAGCAAATGCTACGGGCCCCGCGCCTTGAGGGGCCCCGCGCACGCACGCTTGCATGAGCGTATTTCTTTTTTCGATTAAGATAGGAGCGTATAATTATATAGTATTTTAATTAAAATACAAGAGGCGAATAAGATAAAATTTCGGTATCAAAATATACAAAAATAATTAAAAATTACTAAAGCAAACCAAGGGCTTCTTGACAGAATTTGCTACGGGCTCCGCGCTGGCTTAATCCGGCCGGCACTGAGTCAGTATCGGCGCCGAACCGACTGACCTCAAAATATTCGTATGCGAATATACAAGTCAGCGCTGACCTCCCACCGCTGTACTGACTTCAAATCAATTTATATTTGGTTTTTTTCGGGTCAGCGCTGTCTTGTCTCGAATTCGAAGTCTGTCACTGACCCTGTCTAAATCTGGCTTTAGATTTGTTTGTTGCACATTTTGTGTTAGTTTTCAGAGAAATCTCTAATGTCAAGATTGAAAAAAGACTTACTGCTGAGTTTCTTGCGGCGTTTCTTCTCAGCAGATGTCACCTTTCGTAGCGCTGGTAGATTCAGACATGTCAAAGAGCCCATGTGGCCTACTTGCAAAATAAATATTTTCATTTCATTTTTACATTTCATTTTAGTGTCAAACTTGCAGTGGCGAAGCCTGCCTACAAGCCGATTCCTGACGGCTTTACCAACCTAGAAAGCTAAGGCTAGGTGTCAGTGAAGTCAATGTTACTCTAACCAAATGTCAGACCCGCACGTACGGTTCTAATTCCTCCGGCTTCCCTTAGGAAATCTTTGACGCTTCGCCACTGCAAACTTGCTAGGGCCATAGATATGGTCCATTGCACGGTTTGGGTAGGAAAGTGGTGGTCCAGCCAGCCTTAATTTATTTAACCTTTTAAGCCGTCAGCGGGACCAGGGTAAAAAAGTCCTTCATTCCTTGACTTAGTTGAAATTCGTGTTACTTCTCAGACATGCTTGGTGGTCAAAAGGTTAACGTCACTATAGGTCACTATGATTGTACTTACATTTTCCGGATCTACAGTTACAGCTGCACGCCATTTTTTCTGATTCAGGCGAGATTCAAGGTCTTGATGAATAAAGCCATACACTACTATGGACAAAGTTGTGATGTGGGATAAATGAAACTGTTTCCATTATGTATGGAGAGAGTATAAATCTATTGTTTGTGCTGACCACACATTGTTTTAGAAGGATAGTAGAACATTTCCATATCTGTCATGTTGCTCAATAAATTGATACCTGATGTTAGGTTAGATGTTAATTTCATAATTTTAGCAATTAAGTAATTACATTGAGCTACATGACAATTGTGTAAATGAAAACTTTGCTTCACTCAAAGTTCTGACAAGTATTTATGATTAGAACGATAATCTTCTTCTAGCAGCTAGGTACTATCTAGGTAAAATTATAAAAAGGTTGCCTATCCTATAGGTACTTAATTTCATTACAACAAATTAGCGGTCCGTTGATGTCAGTTTGAATAAGGGCCTACACTTGACTCATAGAATTACAAACCAAAGAAGAATAATTTAAATACAACCGCCCTGACAAAAGTGAACCAATAAATCGAGAAGCGGTTGGTGCGCTTTGATTGACATTTGCTACTACGGAGCGTCCCGGCGTTTGGAGCCATAAATCGCGCCGATTTTGTTGCTTGAAATTGTGCGCGCGGACTAGGTTTCTATTGCGTTACCTATTATTCTAAGACTCGACTAAATTATTGATTTACCTACGAGCATCGGGGGTCAATTTGTTAATGAGCAGTAGTAGTCCACCGGGTTAATGTATTTATGAATTAGGAACCGAAAATTTTTACTATGTTTTGCAAAAACCATAATAGTAAGTTAGTTCGGTTCACTAGTTTCGGTAGTATCGGAAATATTGGAATAGTACTTATAATATGCATGCTAAATCTTGCCTGCTTCAGAATATTACAGACTGTATGTATGTTTTTAAGTACATGATATTATATAGCACTTCTCTAAGTAGGTACCTATCGTATTTAAGACTAGCTGACCCGTGCGAATTTTCGCACGTTATCAAACACCGGATAGTAAAAATAACAATATTATGAAGTGAGAATAAGTAAATGCAAGTATTATTAGTAAAAGATATTTTATTTTTGAGAGATAATTGTACTAAGACATTGCCTATTTATACAATAGTACCTGGATGACCAAGCCTTGCTCGGCATTTTTTTGGTAAAACGTGTCTTTTTGGAAAAAATTCTGCGTGGATAAAAATAGTTTTCCTATTATCCTAAAGGAAATATATAATCCACACGTCTGGACTCGAACCGGGGTCTTCGGGCTTCGGACCCGTTCGTCTTCGTAACTGAGTTATTATAACTTTGTGAATAGTGACAAATTAACCTTCGTATTCAAATGATATTGTAGCAGCTTTTCATTACCGGAAAACACGGATAAAACAACGTTTTCTTAAAATGAAACCTAGCTATATCGATTTATCGCCCCCAAAACCCCCTGCGTACTAAATTTCATGAAAATCGTTGCAGCCGTTTCCGTGATTCAGATTATATATATATTAATAAGAATTGCTCGTTTAAAGGTATAAGATATGCATGACAGATGTAGTAGACAGTTAATAAAATAGATATAGATATGGGAATTGATACTGTTATGGGGCGTCCACATCTGACGAATGCGCCGATCGCGCGCCGGTCGCGAACCGCTCGCGGGGATGCTGAGTAGACTATATCGACGGCCGATATCATAGGTACATTAACGACCAATAAATACAACCGTGCAAAATCACTGATTGTACAATATATTGATCGTCATTAGATCATATCAAATAATGTAGGTCAGTACCTAGCCTACCCGACGCGCAGCGCCATCTGTTGACAATTCTCAGCATCATCACATACGTAGTATCTTCTAAATAGTCTGTGGCCATGACATCGTAGTTAAACAGATTGTCAAATAGATGGCGCTTGCAAACCGCGTGGTTTTTTATTTATTTTTTAACGAAAACGTTAATTTTAATCTATTTTTGTATTTTTAAGACGAATTGGAGAACATCAGCTTTACAATGACGTTTATCTACACCCATATCATAAAACCTCCATTGGTTAATCAAAAACCGTAGGAAATGACCACCATTTTGACAACCAATTAGGAAAAACCAGTGCTGCGATAAAGAAATAACATGACTTCTTTATCGTTTTTAGTAAAGAAATGAGATTAAATTTGGAACAGCTGTCAAAACTCAAATGGGTCTCTATTCTAGTATCCATAGATAATAAAACAGTTATTGATACGAAACGTCAATTCAGTATGTTTTTTTAATATAAACTGCACAATATTTGATCTCGAGTGACGTGAGAATAGAGACTTCATCCGTTTATCTACGATAAAAAAAAAATGGTCTTGACGGAGGATGGAATCGCCGCCATTATGTGGACGTTTTGCTGAACGAAAGTAGAATTTTGTTGAATTGCATAGAAAAAGTTGTTTGTAATTTACATTTTAGTTGAAAATATGAATAGTAAGTAGTCTTCTCGGAGTGTGTGTGATGTGAAAATGCGCCGGATATCGGAAATATGCAGCCACGATTGCAACAAATAACTTGTTGCCAGAAAATATTGTTTCTGAACCCATCATGGAGGATTTATAATATGTGTGTAGATAAAGTTATGTATGCAACTCTGCATAATTTGGCCTTAAAACACACGTGCGATCTTATTATGAAACTCGCCTATCGGCTCGTTTCATGAAAACCGCACTAGTGTTTTAAGGCCTATCATTATGCAACCGTTGCATAAACTACTATTAAATCATAAATTTTGGTAAAGAAATAACGGAGATCTTGAGCGTCTTCAAAAAAATACCTTTTAGAAATAATATATATACCTATGATGACGATATTTCATAATCGCAAGTTCATTGGAAGTAGGTAATAAAAAGCACCAATCTTTGAAAAGCCAAAATGTAATGATCACAAAAAACGTTCCTATTCACGTTTAGATTTCTTGTTCGAGTTCTTATTAGGCTTCTTTTGAGGAGCTTTTTGCGGTGTGGTTCGGCAAAATGCTATTATAGATCTCAAAATTACCGTTATAATGGCGAGGAATATGAAAAACACACAGCAAATGTCGAAATAGATGTGTTGGTATAGGGGCACATCCGCTGCTGCGGTTCTGAATGTGAAATTGGAGTGGTGAGCTGCGAACTCCGTCCAATAAATAGCGGTGTCCAATGGGGACAAAGGGCGATCGTGCCAGGCTTTTGAAAGTTGCTGTACTCGCTCGCGAAACCTGGAATAAAAAAGATAGGTAGTCAAAACTTGAGATTCATCTCAGAATTATAAGGCACCGGTTTAATATTAATATTATGCTGTGGGTGCATTGCACTCCGCTTAAGCAAAGTACAGTTTCGTCACGCCTCAGGCAGCCACATCAAGGTCCACGTGCGAATGCGACGACGTATAAAATTATTAGGGTTGCCACCTTTGTTCAATGAAATAAAGTACATAATTATATAAGTATATTTGTTTGAGGGAGTAAAAACTAAAGTGCTCACAGTTATAATTTAATTCATTTAGTATGGTTCTAATAACAGCCAGTACCTAAGTTGTACCTAAGTAAGTTGGTCGAATCAATTTTTCGATTTTTTTCAAAATGGCGAAGATAGAACAACATATATATATGGAATATAGAACATAGTTACTCGCGAGGTTTACAGCTCACAGAGCCACTAGTATATGGTTTGGTTTACACTTCGTAAAACGAAACTATTAATAACTGGATGTCTTATGAAAAGGTATTTTAGCGTAGGTACTTTTTGAGTTTCAAATTGAAGCACGGGCCGCCAAAATAAAGTACAAACTGTATATATAGTACGGGTGTGGCAAACCTCATTTAGTTTTATAGACATTTCATTTAATATTCTACATAAAACTTACTTAGGATCCAACACTTTCCGGAAAGCAGCTAGGAGATTTTCCTTATTCAAATCCCTTATTTGAACCTGCACGCCGAGTCCACTCTCTTCTATGGCTGCTCCGTTGGCGGGTTGGTCGCCCAACACGGGCATGGCTACCATTGGGACTCCAAAATGTATGGCCTCAGTCGTTCCTCCCATCCCAGCATGAGAGAAAAATGCCAATGTATTTGGATGACCTAATATGTACATTTCTGAATTAGTAATTGAATGGAGCATATGGCTCATTAAAGTATTGAGTATACCTAAGACAAATATACATAAGAACTAGTGTTGTAAAAGACTCAAGTCCTGGAGTCTTAATTTTGTGGACTCGACTCACTTAATAGACGACTCGGTGAACTCGAAGACTCCGAGTCCCGAGTCGTGTCAAGCGTGAGTAAATTATTGAGCGTGAGTCCAGCGACTCGAGTTTTCTCTATAGCTAGAGTCTTCGAAAAAACTGGAGTCTTTCAGTGCGACTATTACTTTTCAAATTAGACTCGCGGCTAGATTCACAATTAGACTCCGAGTCTAGCTGCGAAAATTTATTGTATTGTAATGTATTGTGATATGTAATGGATTTTACATACTTAACTTACTTCCTGGACAGTTTTGCGTTTTCCTGGACACTTCTAATACCTGTCCAAGATGAATCACTTTCAGATATTTCATACATGTTATGGGAATATTTCATACTACTTTTGAGAAAACATGTATTATTCAATAAAAGTAATTGTAATTGCAGAAAGTAATAATCAAACAATAATACGACTCGAGCACGACTCGTTACATCAAAGGACTCGAATGCAGAAAAAGGACTCGAACGCAGAAAAAGGTCTCGAGTCCTATGCGAGACTATTAGTTCGCGAGACTTGCTTGGTTGGAAGTTCTGCAATAAAGGGAGTCCTATTTACTGAGTTGATTCTCGTCATGTTGAGTTCTGAGTCGTAATAAAAGAACTCTTAGAAGTCGGGTCCTTTACAACACTAATAAGAACCATGTCCTTTTAAAGTAAAAATATGTTCTATGTTCAAAATGTTTATATTAGTACCTATCTGTAAGTTTCTAACACAAATTGTAATGTTCCGTAAAGGACCACAATATTTTTGCTGTCAGACACCTGTCTAAATGATACCTAGTATATGTACATAATGTGTAATGTACATAATATTTTGATAGCTAGGTTCTTTCTAGCAGAAAGTTATATAATGGAAAACCTCACCTAATATATCAATCTGAGGCAGCCAGCTGTCAGTGTAAAGTTTATCCTGTGCCGTCGCTAAAGTTCTGTTGTTCCACTTCCAAATAAATCTTTGCGGCAGTTCTGACATCACACTTAAAATTGCTTGCACTCTCTCGGTAGACAATGAGGAAGGACTAATTACAGATCCAAAACTTATGTAGATCACACCATGCTTTGCTTCATCCACAAACCTCCTTAGAGTCTGAGAAGATAATAAATATATCAATAATTATATGGATGCAGTACCACCTACTTTAATATTTATATAGGTGCTACATATGTATTTTATGAGGTGCCTGTTCAAAATGGCATACCTATCCACACCTCGATAACTCTTCTAAATTGGACTAAAGTTCCATAATGATAAGGTCTAAATTAGAGGTATCCCAACTCTGTTGCACAAACTCCTCATATTATACAGTTACTTACTCCGTTCAAAGGTTTAGCTCCTAACACATGATATCCACCGACTTCTATTACATTAGCTGGCCATAACCTTGATCCAGTTAAGATAAAGTGTTGATACACGAGAAGGAATTTTATTTCCCGAGACAGGTGCTCCAAAGGTGGTATATTATTAAAATATTTAGCTAGGGTGTTTTGATCGCTTCTTTGCGTAATGAAGTAGTAAACCGTTCTAAAATAAACATCGAATAATATTCTCTCCACTCGTTGATAGAGGGAGGGTTTAGTGCCTCCTTCTAGGAAATGGAAAGGTACATAGGCTGTGTTGTATGGAATACCTAGTCTCTGGTAATGCCACGGCATTAGTATGTGAGACATCATACCGACCACGGGAGCATTCAACTTGTATGCCACACCTAACGCACAATCGCTGGTGAACTGTTCAACGACCACTACGTCAAATTTTGTTTGAGATTTAATTAAATTGTGCACTTGTTTGTTTTTTAACATCACTTCACAGTTTTCCTTTCCAGTAAACGTTAAAAATAGCGCAGTATTCAAGATAGTTCTATACGACTTCTCAATTGGCATGTCATCTGTGAGAATGTCGATGGTTCCCGCCAAACTGATATCGTGATAATTGGCACGCGGGATCTTTTCTGGGAAATGTGAAATAACTGTTACATTGTGTCCTCTGTTCGCTAATTCACGGAGATACACCCGAAACACCAAGAAATGGCTTGTTCCGTGGTAAGGGAATATGCCTAGAATGTTAAGACCGGTACAGTTCGTTAGAGCGAGGAGTAACAAAGTGAATGTCAGGTTGATTGACTTCATCGTGGAACGGTGAAGGTCGACTGGCCTTCGGAGCGCGAGAGCCGAGACACGACCTCTTGGCACTAGACTCGAGGCAGACTGACTACTTAGTTACATGGCTGCAAATAACATCCACCCTAATGCATCGGCGTGTTAAAATAGATAATCCGCCGCCATTTATAAAGGAACGAAGTCTGTAAATTACCCACCATTTATCTGTTGCGCGCAGTTCGGTAAAATATTAACAGCATTTAATTAATACGTTAATTTATCACGGAACTAATTAATAATATATGTTTCATATAATATTAAATTTTTGCTTTTTGCTGGTTATAAAATACTGACGCAAGTAAGTATGTTAAAGTAGACAACAACGGGATTCAATAACCATCAGACATGTAATAAAGATCCTCCATCTGATTAACTATAGATGATCTTTTCACGATCTACATCATCACTAACATTTAAATCATAAGTAGATAACTCTCACAATTACCTAAACCACTGTACCTACTTAGTATTTTAGTATGCTAAACAATACAATACAAATATTCTTTATTGAACACCATAATAGTATAAAACATATTTTATTCCCATTGTAGCAATGGTAGCCATGTCCTTTCAAATAATATGTTTTCGGTGTTACCTATTATTCATGTCACATACTAAATTTCAATGCGAAATTTAATTTTTCGATTAACTTCCTTATATTTATAGTTATTATTTGAATAGGCCTCCTTATTTTTGAGGTATTAAGAAATTATTTATATAATTAAAATATCAAATGGAATTGTTCCGCCATTATAGAAGTACATTTGCCATCTTACGACTTTTACTCGACTTTAAGATGAAAAATGTTTACTATTAAATTACTATGCAGACACCATTATGGTTTGGTGCTGTAAAAGATTTCAAAGATCATTTATGCTACTTTTTGCTACATAATGGCATTTAAAGTGCATTTGAAATGCTGTCGGTGCTATATCAATGACGTTTAGGACTTTCTCTCGGCAGGTGCTGTAATAGTGAACTGATATCTTTAATATAACAGTTAGTGCTTTAAGAGTAACGGAGATGCTATTTGGTCATATAAGCAGCTTTTTTACCATTTTAATGGTTCCACGGGAGCAATGTCGAAGGACAGTGCTATAAAGACTTCTTCAACAGCTAGTTATAAAATTAGAAGCTTTTATACAGCTAATTTAGAACTTGCAGTGGTATAAAAGTGAAATTTGACACCTTTACACAATAATTGAGTAAACGCGCTGTAAACATGTCGAGTAAACGTTTAGTCGACATAGTTTTACGTCCAAAATACGAAAATGCTAAAGAGTTCAGTATACGACGATTTGGCATCTTTAACTCCTTTTTACACGCTTTTTATTAGCTTCACCTGTATGTATGTATGTATGTATGTATGTATGTATGTATGTATGTATGTATGTATGTATGTATGTATGTATGTATGTATGTATGTATGTAATGGAATCTTTCAGCGTAATTTTAACCTACTTCTAGTTGTGGTAAATATCTGAAACTTTGCAAGTGTATGCAATTCGGATGACAATACAATAATTTGGTACCATTGAGCTGATCTGACCATGGAGCCAGGAGGTGGATAGTGAAACTCTTCAATGACTACTAGTAACCCCCTCGAGTTTGGGCTCATTTGGTTTAAAATTCGGATAACAATACAATAATTTGGTTCCATCGAGCTGATCTGACCTGGTTTGTCAGCCAGCAGGTGGATAGTGGAACTCTTCAATTACTACTAGTAAACCCCTCGAGTTTAGGCTCATTTGGTTTGCAGTTCGGGTGACAATACAATAATTTGGTTCCATCGAGCTGATCTGACCTGGTTTGTTAGCCAGAAGGTGGATAGTGGAACTCTTCAATTACTACTAGTAAACCCCTCGAGTTTGGGCTCATTTGGTTTGGTTTGACGAGTCCAATAGGTATACCTTAGTAATGAGGGTCCTTTAGTGCGTTACTTAAAAGAGCGTGTTTTTTTAGTCTTTTTATGACTAATCAATTTGAGATAAGATTAGAATATAAATGAAGTTATTAACAAATAATTCAATTATAGTAAAAAAACGTGGGGTGCAATATACTATATTTTCAAAATGACAAATTTTATAAATAGAATATGCAACAATTATAAAATTAAATACCAAGCACCCCACGCTTTTTTACTATAATTGAATTATTTGTTAATAACTTAATTTATATTCTAATCTTATCTCAAATTGATTACTCATAAGTAATTGATCGTTGGAATTTCCATTACTGTAACACAAACTCTTCATATTTAAAAATTATTTTCTTTTTTTTAGTTCGGTTTCCTATTAAAGCGTGTTTTTTTGTATTTTTTTTTTAAACTCTAATTTATTACGATTATTTCTCGATCATTAGCTGTAAAAAGCTTTGCTTATATGACTGTTTTGCTGGTTGGGCATTGGGCAAGTTCAAAAATATTCTATACATCGAAATGGTGCGGACTCTACTCTAGCACTGCGCAACAATGTTTCGCTCGCCGTTAGATTTCCGTGGGGATTTCGGAGTTCTGCAAGTGACCGTGGCGGCTTGCACCAACTCCATTCTCCTTAAAACAAGTAAGCTTTATAAGGAAGTGGATGAATTTTCAAAAATTGATTGGCATAAGAAAATTATATAATTATCAATAAACTTTCAAAAATGTGATCGCCCATGCGCGCGTTCTCAAGGTCAAGGTAAAAGTGTAACCATGCTCTATGTCTGTGTGTGTATGTATGTGTATTTTTGGATAAATAAAATAATAAATTCTACCTTTTTGATAATTAATACGTAGTTAAGTTTTATTCAGAACAACTTAATTTTGTTTTCCCTAATTGACATGTATATCACATAATGCGTTATTCCCATAACACGGTGTATATCATTTCCCCGAGTCTTTGAATACCTATTACTTACGTTATATTGAATATATATGACATGAGTGCAGATAAATATCAATCTCTCTTACTAAACCTTTTTACTTTTTTTATTGTTTCGCCTAGTTTGTGCTTGCAATGTAAATATAAACTTCACAACAAAGAACATGACTACGAAAGTTAAAGTAAATATAGCTAAGATGTCCAAATTAAAGTATTGGTAAATAGGAACATCAACAGCTGGATAGCGGAAGGTAAAGTTTCCATTTCTCGCAGCAAATTCAGTCCAGAAGATAGCACTGTCCATGGCAGAAATTGGCCGGTCGTGCCATGCTTTGGAAATAAGTTTCACTTGAAGCCTAAACCTGAAATATAAAATGTAAGAATGATCAAACAAATAAGGGTGAAATGATGGTTCAGTAAAACTGAAGACCTTTATTAAGCTATAGCAGTGAAGAATTATGAACATAAATCTCCTCCTTAATATTACAACGAAAGTTAATCTTTCAACCTTCATTAATGTTGCTATTAAAGATTTCATAGGCGTTTCACATTACCGTTTGACGAATCGTAAGCGTAATTTTGTACATTCATTTAATTTAAATTGACCTTGTAAATTGTATTTTATCTGGTAGGAAAATACACCATCTTTGATGACTAGTTTATTCTCATAGCCACTTCCACCGCATGTATTTTGTGACATGTTTTATTCCAGAATTTTAAGGTTCAGGCCTGTGACTTCATCACCTCCTACTTATTAGTTAGCAGTAATGCGACTAAACCAACACACCGTGTGAACTGCGGGGAAATGGTTTTCAAATAACGGTACTAATGAATTCGCAAAATTAAATTGTAGAAAGTTTTGCAAAAGCCGTATTAGTGAGGATATTACATTCCTCTTATGTGGTTTTATTGATAAAGTCACTATGATAAGGTCCTGTGAGTGGTTCGAAATCGAATAGGTTACTATTATACTGTTCTCAGGTTTTATCAGAACTACTTACCCTGGATCTAAAACAGTTTTGAACTTGTTTAACAAGTTATCTTTGGTCAGCTCGTTGACTTCAATCTGGACGCCGAGGCCGTTTTCTTCAACTGCTTTAGCGTTGGATGGCTGGTCACCGAAGATTGGCATGCCCACTATCGGTACCCCGTGGTGGATGGCCTCTGTTGTGCCTAGCATGCCACAGTGAGAGTAGAAGGCTAACACCTTTGGATGTGCTGAAAAATAAAAATAAAACCTTGCGTCATAGTTACTTTTTCCCAGAAATATTATTTGTATTCTAATTTCAAGTACACAAAATAAATACACAATTTATTCTTAAAGAGAAATACATTGACATATACAAAATGCCGAAAACTATGATGTGAACAAAATGTGATAAATAGCATAATTAAAAATGTGCATCATACATAGTTATTAGATAAAGTTACTAATTTAGAGAAATATCATTACTATTCAAATTTCCATTGCTAATTTACTGAAATATTATTAGTATTCTAATTTCCATTGCCTTGAATCAAATGATAACTCACTAAATAACTAAATACTCAACTTATTCTTTGAGACCAATACATTAATATAAGTAGGTATACAAAATTGCTTAGATTTTTATGTAATATGCACGCGCTGAAATGCTCTTTTTTCCCGGGCGTGCCCACAACTACTCACCAAAGTTCCATCGTTATCTGATAAATGGTATAGGAATGCATAGGAAAGAACAAGGAAACAAACATTCATTAGATTAATAATCCAAAGCAAAACCCCGAAACGGAAAATTGAGATGTAAATTAGTCCAAGATCATCTCTTTCCTCGTAAACCTGACCGAACTCAATTCATACCGGAATGCAAAATCGCAAGCGATAGTCACTGTGCTTTACCTAGAAGATCATTCTGTGGAAGCCAGTTCGAGATGTAAATATTCTTTGGGTGTCCCGGGAGGCTAGGTGCTTCCCACTTCCAAATGACTCTTTGGGGAAGTTCCGATAAGGCCGCCATAATAGCTTCTAGCTTGTCTTTCGGAAGAGTCGTTGCCTTGATCATCGAGCCGAAACTAATGTAGATTACGCCATGCTCTGAGTCTTCGATGAACTTCTCGATATTCTGAAAAAATTGTTTATTTAAATGTAAAAGTAAATTTCGGGTCATGGTTATAGCTTTTACAAATGATATCGGATCAGCTGTTGATTTACCTATGAAGTAGATGATCAATTAGAAGTTATTAAAAAATTTTGAGTGGATAACTGACGGCAGGGAGAATATTTGGAGAAATGGAGCTGCACAAAAAAATACTGCGATGAACCGACGGATACATAATCTATAATTTATAAAAAAAAAAAACCGACTTCAAATAGCCTTTGAAATGTACCTAAGTTTTTTTGTTCACATTTTATTTATTATCCTGTGATTTTACGACACACATTTACTACATAAGTAACAATAGCATAATGCCAATTGCTCATCACCATTTACAAACTGTTGCTATCCACGGTGCAAAGATGTCAATCGTTGATGAGTTCTCCTGGTTCTTCAATTTTACTACATGAATTTTCATGGACATAAATTGCTTCAGAACTTTATACAGAAATTTAATCGCCGACCGTAAAATACTCAACATTTAGGAGTTCCGGTGATCATCTATGGTCTTCATCAACAGTTCCACTTCACCAAATAATGTTTTTGGAACGTAACTGCTTGAGTTATTACAGAAAATACTAAAATTGCTTTATGCTTGCCTATAATATTTGAAGAATTCCATCGATTCCTCATAGATCCTCTGATCATAACTCGACTTTGACGACAAAACTGGAGGTATACCCTACCGATTAAAATAAAGAATTTTCAAAATCAGTTTATAAATGACGGAGTTCTGAAGTAACCAACATAAAAAAAAATACAGACGAATTGAGAACCTCCTCCTTTTGTTTTTTGAAGTCGGTTAAAAAGGCGTGCAACCATTGATAGACGACGACTTAAAATTCATAATAATTATTCGTCTTATATAGGTAGTACACGTGTAGATGCCACATGCATTCTTTTCTACATAAATAGTTCGAGAAAGACGACAATATGTCCCCACCTGTGTATATTATTCGCTATTCGCAGAGTACTTTAAATAATTGGGTACTTAGATATTCATGACTTAAAATATCATCAAATCATCATCATCATCATCATCAGCATGTAAAGTGTGTAAAAGGAGGATAGAAACTTGGTCTCATTAGTATGTGTCTATGCGAACATTTTTATTTATTCTGCGATGGCATTAAATTCAATTTATCATTGCTGATTGGCTTTATTATTTGATTATTTTAAAACTATATATGTATAATGTATAAATGACAGCGAATGATTTTTAGCGTAAAAACAGATGTGGTGAATAATCCTTTCCTATTGTATTTTCTTGGAAACGTTCGTATTTGTCATGCTACTTCAGTCAGCCTCAGTGGCCAGTGCCCACCAAGGCAGCGTAGAAGAAGCTCGCATCGCGAGATTAATAATCGATATAGAGTGGTTAATGATGAATGATGAATTTAATAATGAATGTTCATAACTATGTAATTTAATTTAATGACTATTATTGTAAGGAATGACAAATGTAATTGATTATCTGTTTTGTCAATGATGTTATTTTTGCATGTCACTAAATCTACCATGTATACTTAATTTTAGCTACACCCTAGGGTTAAGGGTAGGGTAGGGTTGTTGTACCTAACAATTTGACGCTAAGTAAATAAATAAATAAATAATGCCTACGTTAAGATTTTTATTATTTTAAGTTTGTTTTCAGGGTTTTTTATAGTCATACCGAAACCATATAGACCTGGAAAACGTTTAGATCGACAAATCCTGTTTTTTTATAGATATTTTTTAAATTCGTGATACTTGCAAGATTAAGATAAATCAATTAACGTAAAAATCATGAAAATCGGCCCACGCGTTTGTTCTCTAGAGCGCCACAAGGGAACAAACATACCAAAACAACAATTTGCCGTGACAATGACTTTTGACTGCCATTATTGTCATTGATTACAGATTAAACATCGTTTTACTTCATAAAACATACTTTGGCAAGCACTGTTATCTTTCATATCCCTCGATTTGTACTTAAGCCCTTTTAGAATGAGCAAGTTTAATAAATAAGTGATTTCTATTTGAAATTAAAATAAATTATAAATTGCATTCGTTCGCATTTTTCATTTACTTCCAACTCCAATAATAAAATTAATGTGCTAAAAAATTAAATGTTGTCAATTCGGTTGTATTTTTTTTATGTTAGTTATCTCGGAGTTCGGCTCCGTCATTTTTAAACCGATTTGGAATGTTCTTTTTTTATTTAAAAAGATATATTTACAGATGGGTTTCATAGAAATTTCATCATAATCGGTTTAGTAGTTTGGTTGTAAAATTAAAATAACTGGAAAAAAGATGTCATCCAAGTAAACGAAATGCGTATTTTGCTTTTCTGTGACTTTTCTGTGGTGTTTACGGAGACTAGAATAGTCCCAATGAACTGTACCTACCTTCCGGCTTCATCGTTTGCCCCCCTCTTACAACAATAATAATAAAAAAAACATCAGATGATACCATTATCATCTGATGTTTTTTTTTATTATTATTGTTGTAAGAGGAGGGCAAACGATGATTTCGGTTCCATAACCGAAAGGTAGGCACCGGAACTCCGTAATAGAACAATGTAACTTAGCCGTGTTTGAGCTTCTGGCTGTGCCGTATATTTGTATGCCGTGTATTATGTGTGGCCTTGATTATCACAAAACAAATTTCATAGCCTTGTTATCTTAGATAACTGTAGTATAGTAGCATTTGCCCCGGATTAGCACAATTAGGTCAAGCGAGAGGTGAGGTCTTCAATATTGACAGTTAACGGATATTGATGATATTTCAAAAATCAGTATTGTTTATATACATTGTAATATGCTGTTGATGTTCTTCTACAATAATAAAATAAAATAAATTACAATGCATGTGCTCATACAGAGCGTTTTCCAAGCAGCCAAATCGTGCGAAAAGTGCCACGTTTTTAACTAGTGCTTTTCACTTTCCAGTTTTTTTTTCCCTAGAGTCTAGGGCCACCCGTTTAGGCTGTGCGTTGTCTATAAGTGAGTCACGGTATTGTTCTATATGTCGCTCGTTTAAAATTAAAAAGAAATAACGTGAAAATTTAGTCACGGTACTGTTTTCTATGTATTGTATTGATGATAAAAGGAATACAATTTAATGTAAGAATGACATTGACTTTTCGTGACTTTGTCAATATATTTTTTTCTCGCACAATGTACAGTAAAACGTTGTATGATACACGTGCGTAAGATGATTTCCGATTCGTGTCGACTTATACATTCGCTCGCTTCTCTCGCTCCTCAACAAAAATGCCACTCGTCGAATATCACACTTTCCGCACTTGTATCATTCATAAATAACTATTCTATGTCTCTGTTGCTAAGCACATTATTATCAGCATCTGGTAAATCGGAACTGATAGTGGGGTTCACAATGAAACTGCTAAGTAATCGGTCAACAGTCCAATACTGTATCGATAGCAATATTTTACAAAGGTCGATAAGCAGGTGACAATGCTATCGTCATCAGGTGGTAGTGGATATGATAAGCCTATATTACTAAATCATAATAAATATTAAGTTAAAAATGAAATAATTTATATCAAAGAACGAAACCGACTCCAAAACCCCTTGGAAGAGTAAAATATAACGATTGACCTTTGTTAGTTAATTAACTAGAAACATCAAATATATCGTTAACTAAATGATAAGATAAATATATCAGGAGGTACACATTTTTCTCATACTTGACGCCGATTTCGATGTGCTTAATTTATCATTTTATTAACGATATAGGTATTACGTTTGTAGTTAATTTAATAACGAGAGCCAGTCCTTGTATCTTACCTTTGAAAGCGTTTTTGGAGTCATTTTGTTAAACAATTATTTTTTTGAACTTATTTATTACCGTTACCTACATGATAAAGAATAAATAACAAACAAAGTCACATAGGGACATATATAAATTAGGTACTTACGTCAGGCAATGGTTTAGGTGAAGCGACATGATAACCGCCGACTTCCTTCACATTCTCTGGAAACATTGACGATCGAAATAAAATAGAGTTCTGGTAGAGGAGCAGTAACTTGATGTCTCGTGACAAATCTTCAAGCGGCGGAACGTTGTCAAAGTATTTCGCTAAAGTATTTTGGTCAACTCTCTGCGAAAGCCACTTGTATACGTTATTGAAGTAAGCGTTGAAAATCGTCGATTCCATCCGCTGGTACAGCGTGGGTTTTGTTCCTGCTCCTGAGAACATGTTCGAGACGTAAGACGGATTAAGTGAAATGCCAAATCGGCTGAAATGCCAAGGCATCAAAGTGTGAGACGTCAACCCGACCACCGGTCCTCCTAATTTATAAGCCAAGCCTAGGGAACAGTCGCTGTTAAAAAGTTCAACCAGGATAACGTCGAAGTTCGCTTGCGTTTTCCACAACTTCTGCACTCCATTATTACTCAGTAGTTGCTCACAATTATCGCTACCACTTTTAATTATGAAGGAAACGATTTTCACTATGGAGGCATAAGACTTTTCTATAGGAATAACGTCTTCTAAAATCTCCACCGAACCAGCTATGGAGATATCGGTGTAGTTTTCGGCGGGTGTTTTCTGAGGAAAATGCGATATGACTGTGACATCGTGTCCTCTTCTCGCCAGCTCGCGTAAATAAGTTTCAAACACAAAAAAATGACTCTTCCCTGGATGCGGAAATATTCCAAGTATCTTCAATGAGTTCACTTCACTTAAAGATACACTGATTGCTAGGAACGCTAACACTGTGTTCACTAGAGATCGCATTATGTCACCTCGCTCGCTCAGCGCTAGACTGAGAATGGCAAAGCATTGATGCGTTTGTTATACTTATTATTAGATAAGTATCGTCGCTGAGTTTTTGTTTTAGATAATGCTTGTCACTTGTGTCTTAACCGCCCGTTATTGTCGGCGACAAATTTTCTACCAAATATATATTTATGTACGCAAGTAGTTGTTCTTTTTTGTTTATTTTTAGTTGGTACGAGTACGAGAACAAGTTGTTGACGACAATGACGGCGGTTGAAATGCTCGAATATTTATTCACCCGGTATCACTTTTCAGTCTCAATTATTTAATATTATACATGATTTGGTTTGAGATGCTTCTTGAAGCATAACGTGAAATACTTGACAAACAAGTTAGAGGAGGAAGTATCTTAATTACTTAATTGGGTATGCATTTCATTAATCTGACAATGAACCGTAGTTTGGCCAGAGGTCATAATAAAAAAAGCGTTGTATTTTTAAATATCGAATACTGATTGATAAATGTACCTACTAAACAATAAAAATATCCCGGATAACTATTCATTTGCATTACCTAATGCAATTCAAACAACACTTATCAGTGACCTATTAAATGACCGGTAATGTGAGGATTGCAAACAATCAAAATTGTGTACTGGGTGTGAAGAAATAGCATAGAATGCGTGCAGATGCTTATCATCCTGGCATGTCGTAAAAGTCGACTAAGGGACCCGTCACTTAGTCCTCTCCAACATGGTGGACTATCTATCCGTATGGGCGATGGGCTGATCACCTGTCACCATACGGTTCATCATACCATCTTAGGACTAATTAATCGAACGTGGTCACAAGTAGTCTTGTGGCTCTGCCCACCCCATTAGGGATTTCGGGCGTGATGCTATGTATGTGTAAATTGTTATTTAAAGGTAGTATGAAAATCTAAATTTGTTAATCTGGCTAGGTGTGTCAGTTAGTATGGGTTGAATTATAAAATTTATTTATAAATAATAGTCGGTGGCCTTGGTGGTGATCGTGAGGTCCCGACATGACATCGAACACCGCGGCGGTCGCCATGCGCCATTGCGTTTGTTAGAACTCCGTAACCAAATGGCAAAAGCCGGATCCCTTATAATTTCGTCCTGTCCATCTGTCCGCCGTACGTCTGTCCGTATGTCACAGGCATTTTACTTTGAGACTATTAGCACTAAAGCTAAACTTGGGTGGTAAGTGTTTCCTATGAACTGCTTTACAAGAGTAGAGAAATTACGAAATAATTGGGTTGGAACTCCACACATGTACTTACCTAAATTTCGGATGAATAAATCCAGTGAACATAAGCGTGATAGGCTCTTCAAAAATAAAAATGAGGATTCAAATTGCATTGCGTCAGCTGTAATATGAATTTACGTAACCGCCAAATGTTGAGAGCCTAAAAACTAAATTACAATTCAGAGAATGACTTGCAACTTTTTATAAAAATATATAAAAACGAGTTGAATTGAAAAAAATTGTGGATTTCGTTAACGTTATCGCCATATTTTTCAAGTTACCGAGATTAAAGGCACCAAACGACAGAACGGAAAATTTGCAGTCGAACTGTACTTATATACCTATAACTCATTTTCGTCATTTTGACGGTTACGCTAATTCATACTACAGCTGAAGTTATAGTTTCGCACTATCCGTCTGTCTGTCTGTCCGTCTGTCACAGTAACTTTTTCTCGAAGAATAATTAAGTTACAAAGTTGAAATTTTGTACGATTATTAATCTTGGTCCTGTAAAAAAAGATAAAGAACAAAATCTAGAAAAAATATGGCAGCGCGCATACATGTTAAGCTACAGATACACATGCTCAATATAAGCTCATAAAAAGCATGCTCATAAGCATGCTTAAGATGCGCATGCTCTTTGACTGTATACATTTGCCTGGGATAAGCATGCTCATTTTAGCATGCCCTTGATAAGCATGCTCAAAGCACACATTGCAAATACACATGCCATTTGCTAGCATGCTCTCTGCCAAGGTAAATAAAAAATATGGAAAACCAAGTAGGCATCCGCACGGAACTGAATAAAATCATCCTTTTGCTTGCAATACAATGCATCCAAAAACTTCTGTCAACTAGAAAAAAGAAGAGAAGGATTAGTAGAAGAGACCTTGGAGAAAGTACTCGATTGCTACATAAATGCGAGAAGAAGATATTATATTAATGTATACTGCTTTACGGTATCTACTTCCTGCACCATCCTTAATATGTTTCTGTATGGCCTAGTGGTTGACTGGTGGAGAATGCCTTAAAGCATTAAGTCCACCATTTGTACACTCGTGTATTGTGCAATAAAGTTTAAATAAATAAATCGTAATGTTTTCTTATCTCGGGAACGTCTAAGCGATATTGTAGCGACTTGCTAGCGAGATTCTCATTCCACTCTTCCGAACGATGCGTAATGCGTAAGAGTGGGATAAGAATCTCGCTAGCGAGCCGCAACAATATCGCTTCGACGTTCCCAAATAGAGGCGCAGGGTATTTGGGACAGCTAAGTGATTTTCTATGTTGCCACTGAAATGCGAAAACCGCGAATGTAAACGTCAAACACGTACAGAACAACGACACATTCGCAATTTTGCCATTATAGTGACCATTATAGTTAATCACTTAGCAGTCCTGCGCCTCTATTCGGGAACGCTAAGTGATTCTGTAGCGATTCGCGAGCAACATTTCTCATCTCGCTCTTACGCATTACGCGTCGTGCGGAAGAGTGGGATGAGAAATCTCGCTTACGAGTCGCTATAACATCACTTAGCGTTCCCGAATAGAGGCGCTGAATAGAGGCCCAGATCGAAATTAGCATGCTCATTAGCAAACGCGTTCACACTTGCTTATTACCATTCCCCCTTCCACCCCCGCCTCAGGTAGCACGCTCAAAAATCAAACGGCAGTCGATCTGCGAGCATGCCAAGCTTAATTTGGGCGCGTCATAGACACACGTGCTAGTATATAGCATTTCGTTGGAGCTAATTCCAAAATCGCTATGTTTATGGTCTACTTTTCAGGAGACAGTTATAACCGTTTTTTTCTTTAACAATTACTTAACATGCTTAGTTATATTTTTTTATGATAACTAGGTAACTTTTACATGAATATAAATTCAATTTAATTAAATTTGTTAATAAGTTATTAGTAATACACGACTTAAATGGAAAGGTTCGTTTAATTTGTAACATAAAAAAATCTTTTTACCTAGCGGTCACTTGACTATTTTCTTGAATGATGTGTTTAGGTATATTTTGCTACATAGCTGGTTTTACTCACTATATTTGAAGATATCTGAGTTCTAAAAATCGCCATGTATAAAATACGACAACAATGCCGATGATAAAATATCGCTATGTGCATCAACGAACATAGCGAAATAAAACGACAGCTTTATTAAATGTGCGTTCTTATTTAAAATTAGCTAATTGCCCAAGTTCACATAGCGAATTTATCAACGTACATTTTTGGCTAATAACACATAAACCAGTCCAGCGCCTCTATTCGGGAACGCTAAGTGATTCTGTAGCGACTCGTAAGCCAGATTTCTCATTCCACTCTTCCGCACGACGCAAAATGCGTAAGAGCGAGATGAGAGATCTGGCTTACGAGTCGCTACAGAATCAGTTAGCGTTCCCGAATGAGGCGCCTGTTAACAAAAAAATGTTAACAATAAAATCGAAATGTATCGTGTTAAAAAAAAAAACTGCGATTTTGGCATACCTACGCACCGACGATTTGCTCAATTTCGTGCTAGTAATGAGCATGTGTCACAGTAGCTTTTCATTCTACAACCTCGAACCTTCTGTAGCGCGTCAGGAATGTTTACGAATCCTCGGGTAGACAGTTTCTATGCTGTAATGCGAAAGCGCATTGCAGCCCTGATAAACGGGGTGCGGGGCAGCTCCTTCTGCTATCGAGAGGGCCTGTCAAACAAGCTTCTATCGCACACGTAAATCATTTATCACGTTTTAACCTTTTGACCGCCAAGCATGTCTGAGAAGTAACACGAATTTCAACTTTAAGTCAAGGTATTGAAGGACTTTTTTACCATCCGCTGACGGCTGCTGCCGACTGTGGCGGTCAAAAGGTTAACTAATGAACTGGTGTGAAAGGGACGAAAGTGCGGGATACAAACTAGTGTTCTAGGCCCTCTGGCAATCATAGCACTTTTGAAAGGCATGACATTTTCATTTTTGATTCTTTTAATTTCAATGTTTTAAGTTCTAATTCTGTTAGATTGTAAAATTGAATTTCATATTTATAATTCGTTTCAGGATACGAGTATATTTAATAGCAGGATATATTAATTATGCTTATTTTTATTTTATGTCGTTAAATTTAATGTCCATTGTGATTGTTATATGGATGTAAAAACGTCTGAAATAAAGAATTATTATTACTATTAAAGTGGGGTTATTATTTATTAATTATTTTTTATGAGTTATATAGTTAAAAACAATGGATGCTATAAATAACTAGATAACATTACTATAGGTAATCAGGTAGGTATACCATTTTATGAGTCGTTGCATCGCGAGAAGTCAGCCAATGAGTAGGTACTTACATGCACTTAGTAGGTAGTTAGAAGTTTACTATTGTTTGGCCTCTGCTGGTAGATAATGCCTCACGGGCGGCATTAACTCCGCCTTTTCATATTACATTATAATAGATGATCAAACGAACTTGCAAAGTGAAGTTCGATCGTTATAATATGAGTTGCTTCTTTCGAAGATATACCACCTTCTTTCTTCACCAATATATGTTATATATGTTGGTTTATATGTTAACAACGTAGTTTCCTAAACTTACAGGGCAACTTGCACGTTTTTTAAAGGTATCTCAATAGGTTTAAATGAAATGTACGCTGTCTGTACCCGCCGCCGCCGGCCGGGTCACCATTGCAAGCTTCATTATTTTCAGAGAGATCAAAACTTTCTCTCATGGGTACTATTTTGTTTGTCCCAAGGGAGGGAGGGTAATTCGTATATCTTCGAAAGAAGCAACTCATATTATAACGATCGAACTTCACTTTGCAAGTTCGTTTGATCATCTATAATATTTCGTTGCTTCTTTCTTCAGATATACCACCTTCTTTCTTCACCAATATATGTTATATATGTTGGTTTATATGTTAACAACGTAGATGTTTAGAGAAGAAAGTTTTGTTAATAAAATTTGTTTCAATATCATTCCTGATTTATTTCGATTTGAATCGTAAATCAACAAGCAAGTATGTTTAAATTAGGCTTTTAACGAATCAATTCACAAACTACGATCAGTTTGAGAAGACGATGGTAAGCAAACAGATCGAGCGAAGCGATCTTCGCTTGTAACGGTTCTATGATGGAACTTGGCAAATACATTAGACGTACTGGTCCAGAACGTCGTCGGCACAATCGTTGTAACTGTTTCCGATACACCGAAAATCGGCTAAATAGATAACTGATGTTAAGCCACGCATTCTGAGAGAAGAGGCAACTTCTCTCGTTATTTTTGTAAAGACATGCGTCGCCACTGAAAGGTTGTAGGGCATGGCTGTAAATTTGTCTTCGAGGAATGATTCGACTTCGATTTGAATTTTACCAGATTCGAATTCAAAGCGTAAATACTTTATTTGAGATTCTTTATAAATATACTCTTATATTATAGAATTTATAGATATGCTTCATGTAACTGTAGCGTGGCTATTTACAAGGATGGATATTTATTTATTCATCCTTAAGAATGATTTTTAAGCATCTGTGATCGACCTATTATTCGGCGGTATGAATGTATTTAGTAATTTTAAATTTCATACTTTCCATGACAACGAACTTCTGGGTACTAACCCAGACACTTGACTACTAAAGGGGATGGTATAGCCATTAATTATCCAATCCAAAAATCCAATCCCACTAGTTTGTAATCTGTAATTTTACACCAATAGTTGTAAAAACGTTGGATTCTACCGACATGTGGTACCTGTATTACTGCAGGGTCGTTTGAGCACAAGGGGGTTTCGATTCAACATGCATCTTATATGAATGTTAAAAAACAAACTCTTATCCAGTCTAGAGGTAATTAATTTGACCATTGCTTGAGTTTTCGCATAATGCCGATCATTCCATATCCGACACGCCTCACCCAAGTACTTAATTGCTTGTATTAGACTTAATATCCATTTTTCAATTTTTATTGAAAAAAGTGGGTAAATTAATAATCTGCGCGTTAATTCGTGACTAACGCGTAAGTAACGTTTTGTTAGGTCCATTATACAATCCTTGCCATGGCGTTAATTATCGATTAACCATCCGGCGTAGGTATAGGCGAAATGAACGAACGCCATTGTGTTGATTCACGAACAACCTCTATTAATAGTTAATATTTACAGTACAGGAAAAAATAATATTTTGCACAATTGCCAGCGTAAGGGCAATTTTATAATCACTTCAAAATCGACGCCCGTCAAAAAGTACGGGGATCAATATATCCTTTAAGAATTTTTTATTTAAAGGATTTAAAGGATGTCATTGTCCAGATCGATAATTGGCTCCTGCCTAGCGGTAAGGGTCCCTATGCCACTTGGTGGTACTTCGTGTTTACTTGGATTTATTTTCGATAACGGTTCAGCACGAGATTCCGCCTGTAAAGTGACACACTCCTTGGGTGGTAAAGCGTTGACATCCGTGTAACGTGTAACGTGTAATATACATGTAACGTGTTGCATACGGTAATTTTACCCAATTTATCACGTGAAAAGTCTAAATATCCATTTTTAATGTTTTTTATTTAAAAATGTGGGTAGATTAATAACCTGCGTGTTAATTCACGGCAAAGGTGTGGGTTAAAGTTTTGTTAGGTGTATTGTTCAATCCTTGCCATCGTGTTAATTCTCGATTAACCTCCTGGTATGTAGGATAAATGAACGATTTCCATTGTGTTGGTTCTCGACCAACCCCTGGCAATGGTTAGTATTTTGCACAGTTAACGGCGTGAGGGCTCTCAGCCAACACCGGATATGAAACGTGAAATAATAATAAGTATTTAATTTAAAATCTCAATTACCGGCGTGAGGGCTCTCGGCCGACACTGCGGTATGCAATGTGAAATAAAAATAAGTATGTATTTGTAAAATTGCAATCATCAGCATGAGGGCTCTCGGCCCACAACACGGTGTGCACCGTGTAATAAGAATAAGTATGTATTTTAAAATCACAATTACCAGCGCGAGGGCTCTCGGCCCACACTACGATATGAAACGTGAAATAAGAAAAACTATGTATTTTAAAATCACAATTACCGGCGTGAGGGCTCTCAGCCCACACTATGGTATGAAACATGAAATAAGAATAAGTATGTATTTTAAAATCACAATTACCGGCGTGAGGGCTCTCAGCCCACACTATGGTATGACACGTGAAATAAAAATAACAATCACAATTACCGGTGTGAGGGCTCTTGACCCACACTATGAAACGTGAAATAAGTATAAATATGTATTTTAAAAAACACAATTACCGGCGCGAGGGCTCACGGCCCACACTATGGTATGAAACATGAAATAAGAATAAGTATGTAATTTAAAATCACAATTACCGGCGTGAGGGCTCTCCGCCCACACTATGGTGTGAAACGTGAAATAAGAATAATAATCACAATTACCGGCATGAGGGCTCTCGGCCCACATCACGTTATGAAACGTGAAATAAAAATAACTTTGTATTTTAAAATCACAATAACTGGCATGAGGGCTCTTGGCCCATACCACGGTATAAAACATGAAATAAGAATAAATATCACAATTGCTGGCGTGAGGGCTCTCGGCCCATACCACGGTATTTAAAATCACAATAACCGGTGTGAGGGCTCTCAGCCCACACTATGGTTTAAAATCACAATTACCGGCGTGAGAGCTCTCAGCCCGCACCGCGGTATTTAAAGTCACAATTACCGGCGTGAGGGTTCTCGGCCCACGTTGCGGTATTTAAAATCAAAATTACCGGCGTGAGGGCTCTCGGCTCACACCGCGGTATGAAACGTGAAAAAGTATTAACTATGTCTTTTAAAATCACGTTAACAATTATAACGGTTAAGCACTTACTGAATTTAACTGCATCCACCGAGGAATCCATAGGTGACAAGATAATTAGTCGTCGAAGCGGTTTCAGACTTCCTCAATTCTTAATTTATATTTTTATGGTATTCGATTTGTGCCTCTTAGGCAATTTGACACTGTGCGCTTGCTACCTCGCACAAAAAAGACGATAGAAATGGCGGCACGCGGGAGCGTGACAGTCACCGGAAAATTGTCGGAAAATCATTTCTTTAAATATTGTGCGAATGCTACCTAGTAGAACGAAGGTTACTATTTGTGAACAATTTTTGTATCGAGGATGAAATAACGCAATATAATGTGTTGTTTCATAAGATTTTCTTTAATCTCCTTTGTCAAACCCTTCTCTAAGACAGGGAGCCATAGCTTGGCTAAGCTCTCGTGAATTGCTTTACCGTAATCCGGTACACCCGACGTAGATTCGCTTAAGGCTAAGAGCAATTCGGGGTCCAGACCTGTTTCCACCAAAGAAGGAATAATATCATTTGACGAGGATGGCTCCGTTTCAGGGGCTGCTGTCGGTCCTGAACCAGGACTTATATTATCTGGGGCCATAGTGGGCTCCAGTGATCTTGGTTGTTCAATATTTGACAGTTCCACCGTTTAAAATGTGAGAATAATATCGTTTATTATTTTTATGAAATAAAAATGAGGGTAAATTTACAATACCCAGAATAAAACGTAAAACATACGAAAAATTATTGTAAGTTACTTGAGTTTATTCAAAATGTATTATTTTATATCATAAGCGTGGGTAGCTCGCAGCTAACCACGTATTATCGTATGGAATCGCAGTCAATCACGACTTTCTTATTAACAATTTCGTTTTTATTCTTATAAAATAACAATGAGGGTAGATTTACAAGAACGAGAATAAAACGAACAACATACGAAGAATGACTGTACGTTACTTGAGTTTATTCAAAACTAATTATGTATTTTGTTTCATAAGCGTGGGTAGCTCGTAGCTAATCGCGTTATCGTAATGTCTCGCAATCAATCACGACTTTCTCATTAATAGTTTCGTTATTTATTTTTATAAAATAACAATGAGGGTAGATTTACACGACCCAGAATAAAACGAACGACATACGAAGACTAATTGTAAGTTACTTGACTTTATTCAAAATTAATCATTTCTTTTTATAAGCGTGGTTAGCTCGCAGCTAACCGCGTTATCGTAAAGACTCGCAGTCACTCACGACTTTCTTATTAATAATTTAAGTTCGTTATGAAATTAGTGGGTGTGATGAGATAATATCACACTAATATTAGCTATAAAGCCAACGTGTTTAGCTCGCAGCTACCCACGATATCGCAATTGACTCGCAGTCAATCCCGATTTTACGATTTTTTAGTGAAGTGAAATTTACTAACGTTTTTCAACGTTCTATTTAACTCGTAACAAAACACTTAGAATTAACTCGCGTTTAATCCTAAGGTGCGTAGTTTTATTTCGTAAAAAGATTTACGGAAGCTAAATTCAGTTTTTATAACTGATTAAGAAATGACGGTCACGAGTTTCACTTGAGCAGTTTTAATAAATAAGATCGGCTATAAAATAGTGATCACTGAACAATAAATACCTTGCTAGTTTTCTTCGTCGGATTCTGAGGATGACGTCCTTAACCTTTTGCGACATTGCACATTGCGTTGTCCTAATATTGCAATTGATTTTTAAATTTTTTCTTCAATACTGCGCTTAGGCATTTTGAAGAGCGTGTGCACTCGTTGCCTGCACGAAAAGGAATGAAGCTTGCAATGGTGACCCGGCCGGCGGCGGCGGGTACAGACAGCGTACATTTCATTTAAAACTATTGAGATACCTTTAAAAAACGTGCAAGTTGCCCTGTAAGTTTAGGAAACTACGTTGTTAACATATAAACCAACATATATAACATATATTGGTGAAGAAAGAAGGTGGTATATCTGAAGAAAGAAGCAACGAAATATTATGTACGGCTAGTTCTTATTATGAAGGAATATTTCGGAATGTTTTTAGTCCCATTCTTTTATTTCCTAAATTTTGTATGCAAAGTGGCCAGAGGTCAAGGTTTTTTCTTAAAAAAGCTAAACTTTTGTGAATCAAACAAAATATTAGTAATTAGTTAATTAAAAGGCCTTTTAAAAAATTCAGGACAGACAAGTGATATAATGGCACAGGAATAGAAAATACATACATACATACATATTATCACGCCCGAATCCCTAATGGGGTGGGCAGAGCCACAAGACTACTTGTGGCCACGTTCGATTTATTAGTCCTAAGATGGTATGATGAACCGTATGGTGAAAATGAAAATTAACTTTAAATATGTATAAAAATGCGTAATAACGTGTATATATACTTGACAATATATATTTTATACATTGACTGAACACCGTTATAAAATATAATGATTTGAATGTTATTTTACTGCCAGGATGATGAGAAATAACCAGGAAAGTGAGATCTTTTTTTTCTTAGGTTGAGGCATTTTGGTTTCTGTGAGAAAAGGACTCAATTTATACAATGTTAGTAGGAAATTAGGAATCTAAGTAATTGTTTATCACTTTCCTATAATGTTATTACTCTCCTGTCTTAATAGATCCAGACAAGTGATACACAGGAAATTGATAATTTTGAGGATTTTCATAGAAAACACAAAAACGCAATATTTGAATGACATGTAAATGCTTTATAGTATATTTCGCAAAGTATATTAATCAAAACAATAAAAAATATTTAAAAATTCCAAACATTGTTTACATAAATACATACTAGACAAGTGAGAAGTTGTCTGTCCCGAACGCGTCTGCGGTCGTCGAAATCTTCTTCGCGACTGTCTGATTGACTGTTAGGCGGAACGGAGGCGGCAGCGAGTCCATTTTACTAAGTACTTTGTATTGTACTTGTGTGTGTGTACTTGTTTACCAAGCGCTCATTATTCAATTCGTGTCGCCCCTATTGTATGATGAAAAATCGACTAAAAATAGGAAGATACGCAACTTCTTTTTAGGTTTTAGCTAAGTTTTATTGATTGTTACTTTGATTAGATAATAATCTCTTTGATTTATGTCCTTACTTGCGTTTTGTAAAATCGCCCCACAGGAAAGTGACAATTTTGCTAATGTTTAGGCATTTTTCTCCAAAAAGATATTTTCGAATCTAGCTGAATTTAAGTGCCCATATAGAAACCAATTCGTTCCTTATATCCGATTACGATAAATTAGAATTATTTAAAAACGAAGAAGCTATGAGTTGAGCGCACCAAAATTCCTTCACTATAAGAACTAGCCACCTATATAATGTTTTAATAAGTGAATAAATAATTATAAGAATGTACATGTTTAATTGTAAGTAATCAAAAACATCGTTAAGTAAAAAATAAATTATGTCCAAAACACTTTCTTTACATTATTAACTATTTAGTATTCTATTAAGTCTTTGTGACGTAGTTCTACGTAACAAACGTACGTAAGGTAGACACGTCAAAAACATCCATTCCGAAATTCATTCGAATTTAACTCGTTTACTTCTCCTGTCTTCCGTCGAAGCGCTGGCGATTTCTGCCTCGTTCGAGTAACAGCAACAACATAAAGCGCCAATGATTTTCCTCAAAACGTAGCTCATAACGTAAACAACTAAGGCTATAAACGCCAAGACATCCAACTGTAGTTGCTGGTACCACGGTTTGTTAATAGATGTCGCTAGGAGGTTAGGTGCACCACTGTATCGAGCTACGTATTCCGTCCAGTATATCGCGGTTTCCAGAGGCGACATTGGACGATCGTGCCACACTCTGGACATGAATTTTGCATGCTGCTGCGTTCTGAAAGAAGAAAATTTATAATAACTGGATAGAAAAATCAAGTAACTAATACCACTGTTATGTACATAAGTTTGATGGAGAAATTTCCATAGAAAGTCTTGCATAAGACGTAGAAAGTTTAACTGCCATAATCATTAACCATAATGGACCCGTGAGTCACAAGTGTGCATGACAGAATGCAATATCCAATTGGTTTATAAAGACTTTAGTTCAAAATTAGGTAACAGTCAATGAGCACAAAATGATTGTAGGCAAACACACTATCAGTCGAACGAATAGACCTGTATAAACAAGGAGAATATACCTAAGAGAATTGATAAAAAAAATGTACACCTAACCAATCGAAATAACGCGCACAAGCATAACGAATTTACTCATGAACGTGCCTTTTCCTGATGAAATTTATCCGTTTTTTTAGGGTTCCGTAGTTAAACTAAGTACCCTTATAATTTCGCCATGTCCGTCTGTCCGTCTGTCCATTCTTATATCACAGCCAGTTCTTCTCGAAGATTATATAATATGGAGGATGGCCCCGCACACACAAAGTATAGTTAAAGTAATTTAACATAAAATGTAGCTCCCAACCTACTAAAGCAAAGGTGAAACATTTTATTTGCTTATACAAGCTAGAATAAGGTGTCGTTTAATAGCTCTTTGAAAAACATTATCGACCGAGCGAGCGAAGCCAGCGAAGCCTCTCCGTTCAGCTTGGGCAAAAATGCTTTCTTATGTCCGGCTGTCCAGTGGCTGTCCATTTGTTCTTATCTACAGGGCCTCTATTTGGGAAAGTCCAAGCGATATTGTTGCAGCTCGCGAGCGAGACTCGCATCCCGCTCTTACGCATCGTGCGGAAGAGTGGAATTATAATCTCGCTAGCGCGTCGCTACAATATCGCTTGCACGTTCCCGAATAGAGGCGCTGGTCGCAATTCTCAACCGATTCTCGTGAAATTTTGTGAGCAGGTTTTATAAATTAATTAATATTTTTTCGAAAATTTTCGTTTAAATTTTATCTGCAGTATTGGTAAACTGACCCCAACGTATGTCAATGTATGAGGATAATTGTCTACAGTTCACGGAGTCACTAGTAAGTAATCATAACAATTTTTTAGACTTGAGGTACCAGTTAGGAAATATTGGGCTCTAAAGGTGTAATTCCTGTTGGAGTTACGTGTCCCCTTGACAGCCGAAATAGTAAACTGTAAAACTGTGAAACTATCTTAAATGAAAGCTTATATGTAAAAGGTAAAGTACCATGCTAAGTAGGTTTCATTGCTTACTGAAATATAGGCGACTAACTTGTTCATACCTACCGAAAATTATCGTTTATAGCACCAAATGTTACGGTTTTTGAAGTTATAATGGCTACAGAACCCCATACTGATCATGGCCTGACATGCTCTTGATCTGTTTTAATCTACTCAATGTCATTTACAACTTAACTCACCAGCGGCCTTAACATGCAAGACACAAGGATAAGTTAAACCGTCATATCTCTAAGTGCGTCTCTCTCACACTAGTGTCGACGAAAGAGATAGTGATAGAGATAAACGGGTTTAACTTATCGGCGTGTTAGGGCCGCTGTAGGTATTTTTAGTATCATAAAGTTCCTTTAAATTAGTAACATTATATTATTTATTATGTAGTCATATGTTTAACTGGAAAAGTAAAGTATTTTATTAAAATTGAAGCCGTATAAGTTGTTACGTATACACGTATATGTTTATACTTTGCAAAGCTATATTACATAGCATATACGTTTTGTATTAAGTTGCGTAACAACTTATACGGCTCCAATTTTAATAAAATACTTTCCTTCAATAGAAAACACAATAACAGTGATGAGGGCGCCACTGGACGGTCGGCGCCCTCTTAACTCACAAAGATATCGAAAAATAAAATTATGGCTTTTTTTTCCGTTTGTTTTTATTTGGTATTTCGCAGTTTTTTTTAAGCAACGTAAATTGTTGGTGCTGTTTTACTAGAACTTTAATGTTGTATGCTTATTACTTACTTCGGATCTAAAACTTCATTGATTGCATTTAAGAGGTACTCCTTATTCAGATCTTCATAGGAGACAATGGTGGCCAGACCAGCGTCCTGTAGTGCGGCTGCGTTAC
This sequence comes from Tortricodes alternella, assembly GCA_947859335.1. NCBI lineage: Eukaryota > Metazoa > Arthropoda > Insecta > Lepidoptera > Tortricidae > Tortricodes > Tortricodes alternella. Next base: position 14,536,846 of record OX401968.1, read on the forward strand.
CATACTGGTCTCCAAATAATGGTATCGCTACTACGGGAACCCCTGCGTCTACAGCTTCAATAGTACTGAGGATTCCAGCGTGCGATATGAAGGCTTTGATGTTTTCGTGTTCTGAAAATAGAAGTAAGAGCTTCGGTTAAAAAACTGTTCTGTTTTTATTGACTGTACTTTAATACTTCGACCTTTTACCACTTTTGTCACATAAACGCTTTTCACGATTCCACTTTAATATACTAAATGTCAATGGTTAGGCTTCGTTGTCTAACAGTCACTCTGTTTGTCCGTCCGTCTGTATGTCACGATCATTTATCACACACAAGGGAGAAACAAGGGAGATATGATATGGGGGCGGGATTCGTGTCGCCTCGATATGATCAAAATAATCATACTGGCGTGCCGCACCTCCAAACACCGCCATAGTGGCGTGGCGTGGCGATTGATATACACATAAGTGCTCCTGTTAACATAGAAATGCCAGTTTATACTACGAAAGTTCTTAACACTAGAAGAAAAAAAAAATTTTCATTTCGTGCCACCAGTACGTTCAAATTTCATTCTAACTAAATTTCATTCTATAGTTTGTCAAAATAGAAGTTTCTAGATCCAAACGTCATTCATTTAAACGACATCTAGTGTTGAAAGGTTATATCTATAAGACTTTTTATAAGCGCCATCTGGCGGCACCGGCAAATGACTGAACCAGGCTTTTTTCTTTTCTTTTTGCAATATAAACCTTACGTAACTGCCTGTCAGTTTCTTTTGTTAAAATAGTAAATAACGCTACGTCTTTTTCTATTTGTGAACCCTAACCCATTAATATACGTTTATTTATGTAGTGTATAAAAAGAGCATACCTACTGTGGATTCATCCATACTTGTCTTATTTGGTAAACAAGTTTCTAACCTCAAAATGCACATTTCTTGGCTAAAACAGGTGTTTCCTTGGAAATAAAGGAACCGGAGACAATATTTTAGACGTCACTTTGCCAATTTTTAGCCTAGGTTTGCTTTATTTAGGATAAAACAGCGGTTTCACCTAAAAGTTGCACATTTAGAGGTTAGAAACTTGTTTACCAAATAATACAAGTACCTATGGATGAATCCACAAGTGTTGAAATGCACACTTTGTTAAGTGGTGACAGCGGTACGCGACTAACGGTCATGGCACATCTCACAACATTAACCGATTTTAGTATAAAATTTTCTTTTACTGTTTGTTTGTACTTTGTCACTGTTCAAGTATTATGCCACTTAATACAAGTATATAAAGTCTATTTTAGGTTAACACAATGGATTTTTTGACCATTCATCTTATGTGTGAAGTTGAAGTAGGCCGATATACCGTAGCCTTCATTGTCGTCGAACACAGTGCCTCGACCTCACTGCTAGTATTGCGGCTTTCCTATATTTCTTTTACCGGAAATATAATTTAGCTTTATAAACGACTCACTTAAAACATCGTACTGCGGAAACCATCGCATAGGCATCACGTTTCTTGGCAAATTTTCAATACTGCCTCCGTCCCATTTCCAGAGGACTCTTAGAGGCAATTTATTGAATGTTGATAACAGTTCGCTCAGTTTTTCTGGCGGCAGCGTGGAATCTTTCACTGTGGAGCCCAAGTTGACATATATAACGCCGTGCTCCGCCTCATTTATGAATCTTTCAATTTCCTGAAATGATTGGAATATCATATTTAATTTACATCAGTTTGTTCGTGACGCGTGTTCTTATTTGATAAGAAATATTATATGTAAAAAGCGCTTTTTACGATCGATGTTAATTTGAATACAGAATGGTAATGTCTGGCCTGAATACATAATTATTGATTTAATCACATTCATAATAAATCAAAACAGTAATAAGCAAAAAACCATGACAATTATAAGGGGTATACTTACTGTTGGAATAACCTTTGGAGGTCCTACATGAATACCTCCAATGTCAATAACGTTATCAGGCCTCGCAATACCCCCGAACAGAGACTGGTGTGTGTTTACAAACACCATGCTTGCATTCGATGCCATGCTTTCCAAACTCGGTAAATTGTCACCCAAATACTTGTACAAGTAAACGTGATCAGTCACTTGGGATCCAACGTAGTATACCCAATTGCCAATGTGGTACAGAACATAGCTCTTCAATCGCTCGAAGTACCAAGGGTCCTTCCCATACGGAAGGCCAGCTAAAGGCACGGAAGCGGAATTGAAATTGATTCCTAGCCTGTTGTACTGCCATGGTTGGATGGGCTGCGGATTGAAAGCGATATAAGGCGCGCTGAGATTCGCAGCCAATGCTATGGCACAGTCACTGTTATAGGACTCCACCAAAATAACATCAAACCGAGATCGCGTCCTTATCATGTGCAACACTTGATGGTGATTCATTAGCTTCTTGCAGTCATCATTGCCGGCTTTAGTCGACACTAACGTCTCGAACGGCACTCGTGACACTTCATTCACGATCACAGACTCGAAGGATAAACCTTTATACACTTGTTGGTCACTTAACAGAACATCTTTGTATGAAGCTGGTGGATTTGGGAGCTGGAAATGGCTGACCAGAGTCACGTCATGATCGCGAACTGCAAGTTCGCGGAAAAGTCCACGGTATGTTAGATGATTATTCCGATCCAACGACGGAAATATACCGAGGATTTTGTAGCTGTCTGCGACGAATAAGGTCGCGACGAAATAAAAGAGGATGTATTTTCTCATTTTTGCGGGCAACACGTTCGTTTTGTTGCACAGTGAGATGGTTACTAGGGCGTAAATGAATGCCGACTTACGTAGATATCTAATAATAGGTAGATGCTATGAGGTAATCGCGCTGACGCCGCGATCATTTCGTAAGGAACAGAAATATTCGGTGACGGTGGTAATGACTTGATCATGACCTCGATCGCCGAGTAAACATGGCGCCTGGCGTGCTGCGATGCCGGCGGCGCGGGGAACACTGCGTGAATATAATGATTAGAAAGTGGCGTGTGAGTGTCTTTACATAATATATTTATACAGAACGTATATAAATATAAAGGTGAATGTCCATGTTATTACAATAAGATATCTCGACGGAATTTGGACTATGACACTGATTACGCTCTCCATTATCATCTTTGTAATTAATATACCAACATAGCATCACGCCCGAAATCCCTAATGGGGTGGGCAGAGCCACAAGACTAATCGCGGCCACGTTCGATTAACTAGTCCTAAGATGGTATGATGAACCATATGGTGACAGGTGATCAGCCCATCGCCCATACAGATAGTCCACCATGTTGAGAGGACCCGTCCCTTAGTCGTCTTTTACGACATGCCAGGATGATAGGCATCTGCACGCATTCTATGATATTTCTTCACTCCCAGCGCAGCAGAAGAGGATAATTAATATAACTCAATTTCATCAAATTCATTTTATCATAATGTTTACACATTTAGTTTGTTATGCATGTACTTAACCAAGACATATTGTCACAGGCTAATGGACCGGAAACGTCACGGGCGCCGAAGCAAATCCATTCCGTCACAAAACAATGCCCATTGACTAAGTTTAATTACTAATTTATTTTCGTGGATGGTCAATTATCGTGGTATGTTGTTATAATGTTCTTGGCTACCAACAGTATACATGATACATAAAACCGTTGCTGTATTTCAGATAGCTTTTAATAAATATCTGGTGATAATCATCATCGTTCTATATACAACCCACTGCTGGGCACAGGCCTCTGCAATAGTGAGAACTTGGCAGTAGTCCTCAAGAGGGCCCGGTTGGGAAATATCTAGTTAGTGATATACTGAAGATATAGAAACTCGTAAAACATGGCAAAGCATAGATATTCTGCTATATACACCAGAAATTAGAATCGACAGCAAGAACCGACTTTGTGTATAAAACAGAATTTGTTATTTCAATATTTATACGCGATGTTCTATAACGCCTGATCTGTCATCATATCTTTTCTACAAGAAAATATATGTTTGCAAACCAGTTTAGACAGGAAAAACATATTATTACATATTAAGAAAGATACCATATTTTTTGTGAAAGTTGTTTATATAAATGTATGCTCCAGTAGAGAAGTTGAAAAATAAAATGACAATAACTTAACATTATAGTAGGGGAGTCCAATAGGGGATTTTCTCAAGCGCGGCACATTAACATGAGGAGGGATACATTGCACGCAGTTGTAGTACATCCACCATAATTATATAAAGCCCTTTATACAGGATCGGTAGCCGATCAGAATTGATTTTTTCTAACCATCAGATTCCCTCCAAAAAATCGTCAGGCCCAACATGACTAGGACACCAAACTGAACCATCTGTATAATAATCCGACGCGTTCGAGTATAAATAACGTAATATCGAGTATATATAACGTAATATGACGTTTATTTTGCATTTTCAAAAATTTCCACGAGCTTTCGTCACTGTCAAACTGTCAGTCTTTTGAAAAACGTCTTCTTTCGGGTTCACTTAACATCCCCTCTGAATATCTGACGCACTCGAATATTTCCATGTGAATGTGTATTTTTTTTTAATTTTTGATTCTCCTCCACCGATGAAAGTTGCACATCTTCAAATCTTTTTATTCTTTCTACCAGCTAATCTTTGAAATCTATTAGGTCTCCACGACGCTCGAGTAACTCCCCATTTAGCATCGTGGGCTCCTCTACTATTAAGTTCTGGTAATTTTTGACTCAAAAATTTCATTTCAAGAGGACGGTTTTTCCACGGCAATGGTAAAGAAAATGCACATCATTCACTAAACCCTAAATAACGGAGGCGTTGGTACCTTACTTTACCTTGGTACGTTTCCTTGCACTCAAGAAAGAAATTCTATTTAACAAAGTGAAATGCACTATTGCCAACAAACGTCATTATACAGATATGAATATGACACGACTTTTCTTCCATTACTTCATTGCTATTCGAAAGTGTGAACTCCGCTCGGAATTGATGCGGAATGCATTCGAAATGAAATAAAAGAGGCGGTGAGTGTACATTTCGCCGGTCGTAAATTCTACGAGACACCGTCGTACGGCTTCATTGAGGCTACCAACACCAACTTGTATCATATAGACAAGTAAAGTTCTTCATTAATAACTTTAAGTTAGTCCCAACTAACGTGTCTCATCATGTTAACAAGTTTCTTACCTCAAAATGTACCTTTTTGGGTGAAAAAGCTATTTTATCCAATAATTGTCACACTGATATGTCTAAAATATTATCCGTTTGCTTTATACACGAGGAAATAGCAGTTTTAGCCAACGAAGGTGCGTTATGAGGTGAGAAACTTGTTAACGTGATAAGAAACGTTAGTTTGGTCTGATTTTAGCTCGAAGAACTCCTAGGGCTAAAACCATTGGTTCCAAAAATTATAGAAAATCTTGTATTCTAGCCAATCAAGCATTCCTTGCGTTACACGCGGCAAACAAGTTTTCATACGAGTACCAGTCGACCAAGTAGGTAATCCTAAAAAGGCAGTCGTTAACCCTATTAATCTGAGTCTCCGGCTTACTGGGTATTATAGCTGTTGTTTACTTGTTAGTTCATTTTAACCCTTTTCGTTTTTCTAGCTCGGTTAAATAACCAAATGACTAACTAAATAGTAATAAATTACTGTGTAAATCTTACCTTGATTTAACACATTTTATGTGAAAGATCATGTCGTTCCTCGGTTACGATAAAACGCGGTGTCTTCGAAACATTATTATTTGACGCATTAAAATCAGATTAGCCTTAAACACATCGGAATACTGCGATATCTTAATAAAACGAAACATCATTGGCAACCTTTAATATATTTATTTTTCAATCACCGAAACGACACATCCAACATTTTATGTAAACATTTATATTATCGGAAAAAATCTCAACAGAGCCTGAATAAGATCTCAGCGAGCCGAGGTCTATTATATTCGTATTTGTAAGGGGCATTAGTCGAACCCGGCCCTCTGCAACATAAAAATGTAATTACAAGGAACTTCGCGAGGCACTTAAATATAGATTTACCCTTTGAAGGGCGATTTGATGGGGCTGGAGAGGTGTGAGATCCATCATATCCCGATTGTGCGCTCTCTCTCAATTATTCCCTTCTCAGGTCTGATAACTTCATTCATCTTTCTGCTGACGGATGCGTTTTGTTATCGCTTTGCGAGGGAACCGCGGTAAAGTTTTACAAGTTAGTTTAATTGTGATATCCATGTCAGGAACTCGGTGACGCGGACGAAAGCTGACGGATATGACGCCTCGCATTCATCCGCCCCGAATGATGTTATACCGATCTGTAAAATCAATTACCTGTGTTACATTCATAGATAAAAAAAATCTTGTTTGATATCGCACTCACGAAAGAACTGGAAATAAGAACTCGGACCGTTCGGTTTTGACAGCTTGGTGCCATACAAAATCGCGTTTGACATTTCTCATTTTACGTTTAGGGAATTTAAAATTTAGAAGAGACTGTTTCGCATTGGACCCAGTGTTTACTTATTGGAATAGAAATAAATTGTTCTGAGAAAAAGTAAGCACTTAATTTTATCATTATTCTATTACTTGGTACAAAGACTGAGGCATATTTTTTTTTATTGGTTTTGTTTAGATTGGGTTCTTTAATGTTTTGGGTACTAGACGGTCTAGAGGTACTTAACCTGTGACCGATCCTTGTATGTGTTTTTTTTGAGTAGCGCTTGGGCAATTTCCGTTTTAGCAATACAAAATATTTTTAAAGTAGGAAAAGAAAAAAGTGTTTGCTACGAGGATGACAATTCCATTAAAAATAAAATCTTAATAAGCTTACAAAGTAAATGGTGTACGCAAATTAATCTGAACTGTTTAATGAACTGTTCGTCGAGCATTCAAAGAACCTCTTTGTCTAAGTTCCACTTATTTATCTTCGATGTAAATAAAGTAATGAATAAAAAGCAAGGAGAAGAAATGGAAATTTTATTTATTAATATAAGTTGTTACGGCGTTTATGCACTACAAAAATAAACCTAAATAAGGGTTCCGTTTTTTGCCATTTGGCTACGGAACCCTAAAAAGGAAAACCGGACGAACTGCGAGTTAAACTCGCGTGGAGAGGGTTCCGTTCCGTGCATGATTATCTGAAATTTCCTATGTTGCTTAAAATACCATAGACTTCTTACAGGTTTTCCTGTAATTTACAGGTAAAGAACTATTTTCTGTATTTTTATCCAAATTTTAGTTTCGGAAGTAAATCGGTAATAGGGGGGGGGGGGTTCAATTTTCACATATTTTCCTCAATAACTTCCAAACTAATTATTTTAAGATTCCTAGAAAAATATATTTAAGATCCTCACAATAAGCACTTTCATTTGATATGACGATTATACTCACACAATACAGTTTGCATTTTTTTTATTAGCTTATTTACCCCCCAGAAGTGGCCCCATGTTTAAAATTTATTTTTTTACTTTACGCGTCCGTGTTGTGGTCACCCACTTACATATGTATACCAAATTTCAACTCAATCGGTCCGGTAGTTTCGGAGCAAATTGCCTGTGACAGACGGACAGACAGACAGACACACGAGTGATCCTATAAGGGTGCCGTTTTTTTCCTTTTGAGGTGCGGAACCCTAAAAATATAAAGATCCGAATTCACAAATAAACAAACCATGCGTTAAATTTTGATTCGAATTGTTTGTCGCAGTGCACAAGAAGCGCCCATACAAATTTTAATACGGATATTACGAATCGGATTTTCTCTATTCATAAAAATGATTTCAAATCGTAGTGCACAAACGCCCTTAATGTGAATTTATAAAGAAAAGGGAAAATCGCATTTCATTTGGCCAACATTGGGCATTTGATATTTAGTTAATAAACTATTGAGAATTCTGAATTGTTTGAGTATTATTAAATCATTATTGTAGGTAATTATGTCTAGATTTTAGTTGTTAGTTCATTTTAGTTATTATTTTTATTGAAAATAGGTTGGCGTTACCATGAAAAAATCCTGGTCTTTCATTGTGGGATATAAAATAATTAGCTTTTTTAAATCTTTATTCTTTAATAGAGAAATTTGCAGAAGCATACACCAACTTAATTATAAAGTAACATACCCTCTTCGTTTGGATGTCGGCTGGCGTAGATAAGATACTGTTTATCCTACATTTATATTCAAATCTGTTAAGCCGCTGCAGTGTTATTGAGCCACAAACATACAAACATGCAACTATCCAATTAAACTATTATAGGAATGTAGTGTAGATAATATTTTACTCACTAAAACTTTCCTCGAGTCGATATCTACAACCAGAGGCCCCCCAGAGTCCCCTCCGCACGTGCCTCGCCCCCCCTCCCCGCTGGTGCAGAGATGCTGTGCCAGGATGAAGCCCCCATAAATGGACATGCATTGAGCATTGCTGATCACAGGCACTGTCACCGAACTGACAGTTTGGAACAAGTCAATACTGTTTTCTGTTAACGGTAAAATAAAATCTATGTCAGCTTGAAATAGAACTGGAACAATGTTATCAAAAATATTTTGTTTATTTGTCTAGTTGTAGAATAGTTAGTATTTATTGGTTATTGTATGGTAATAATTATAATCCAAGTAGTTAAGGGTCACTTCACGTAAAAAGAGCGCCAACGGTCATATAATGTACTAGTGGACCCGCCACAGCATCGACCGCGGTATTTTCCATTAAAAAAAAATCACCCCTTTATACCCCTTTAATGCACCTTTAGGATACTCGAGGAATGTCTACTCCAAATTTCAAACCTCTAGGACCACCCATTTAGGCTGTGCGTTGTCTATAAGTGAGTCACGGTACTGTTTTATATGCATTGATATGGCCGTCAGCGCCCTTCTTAGGATTCCGTACCCAAACGGTAAAACGGGACCCTATTACTAACACTCCGCTGTCCGTCCATCTGTCTGTCTGTTTGGCTGTCTGTGTGTCTGTTTGTGGTTCTGTCACCAGGCTGTATCTCATGAAACGTGAAAATTAGAGAGTTGAAATTTTCACAGATGATGTATTTCTGTTGCTGCTATAACAACAAATACTAAAAAACAGAATAAAATAAATATTCAACAAACGTGATATTTGTGGTCGTTTTTGCCCGAGATTGATAACGGCAACAGGTAGACCCTTGAAATATTCACAGAATAAGTTTTAGTTATATTCACTTTAAAAATAAAGAATTAAATTAAAATAAAACAAATATTTAAGGGGGGCTCCCGTATAAAAGACATGATTTTTTTGCCGTTTTTATAGATAATGGTATGGAACCCTTCGTGCGCGAGTCCGACTCGCACTTGACCGGTTTTATATGACGCGAACTGTACTTTTCGAAGTGCATTCTCTTGTTATTTCTAGTTACTTATTTGATTAGGTACTTATATAAATTAGGTGCCTTTCGTTTTTTAACCGACTTTAAAAAAGGAGGAGGTATTCAATTCGTCGGATTTTTATTATTATTGGCAGAATTTAATGTGGCGTGGCTTTTAGTGGCTGGCTGTTATTTTTATTCATATTTACGCCTTTAAGCAGCCCTGGATTTACACTAGGGGCAGTCGGGGCTAGTGCCCAGGGCGGCAAATTTTCTAGGGCGGCAAAATTTGGAAGATGTATAACCTATAAGTTTGAGTAAAATTTCAGTAATGGGGCGGCATTATTGCGTTGCCCAGGGGCGGGGCAGGGGCTAAATCCGACCCTGCCTTTAAGGAAATAAATTTGTATAAAATGTGATGTTTATTATACATTAAAAAAAATTATACATTTTGATTTATATTAATTTCAGTTGGATTTTTATGAAGACTTATCATTATCAAATAACTGTGATGGAGCTGTCGAATAACGTCGACCACTTACTAATTGGTAGATTGGTACAGATGTTGAGAATCTTAGTATAATTAATTACGTACCATCGCTTGTCATTCCGTAGCCCGAAGCCACTGCCTGCAAGCCGGTGAAATCCATATTTACTTCGACGCCCGAAGGAAGTGCAACTGGTTGAATCAGCGCTGTGAAAATTTGAAGTTACTCTTAGCGTTATTTTGTTATTATATTTTTTATTTAACGTTTATTATTTTAATCAGAAGTATAGTATGAACGAATTTAGTGACGCAGCTACACTAAACATATCCAGCGCCTCTATTCGGGAACGCTAAGTGATTCTGTAGCGACTCGTAAGCCAGATTTCTCATTCCACTCTTCCGCACGACGCGAAATGCGTAAGAGCGAGATGAGAGATCTGGCTTACGAGTCGCTACAAAATCACTTAGCGTTCCCGAATGAGGCGCCAGGTACCTTTTACAAATTAATTAATTTAAAACAAGCATATTTTAACATGTAGCCTTCAAAAAATCATACTAACGCGTAAACGTGACCACTGGAACTCGGATAATACCGATATCATTTGCCGCAGTACTGGGTCGGTATTCGGAGTGTAGAACTACATCCGTAGTCTCAACCCTGGTGCCTCCGAAGAAGAGTAGACTGGACCCCAGAATAACTGTCATGGATTGGGCAATGACCGCTCCATCGTAGTAGCAATGAGCAGCCGTCAGGATCCTGGTATCAGAGATGAGGGAGCCACCACAGACTGATTGGTACTCGTAGAGAACTGTGACGATGATTCCAGCCTGGAAATTTATTACGTGAAGTATTGACATTTACTTATTGATTAATAAAAAGTGCCGATTCTCGCTGCGGTAAAGTCAAAAGTTTCTCATGGATGGAGCTAACGAAAAATGTCAAAAAGTTCTGTCTCCTTAACTGTTGAATTGGATAAACGTTTTGGCGTGGGAACAGGATTTCGTTTAGGGGAGGAAATTATAGTGTGATCTTCCAGAAGTTGAAATCAAAAAGTTGGTAGAAATAAATAAAATGCCTTGGTCGTGGGTCAGGGGAGAAATTGCCCTGATTGCCTTCTCTGTATCCGGGCTTGTAATCGTTATCACTTTCATCAGCAAATGTCATCAACGTATAGATTAAAAGCATGCCTTGCTAGAGACAGGCGTTTTGTATTCGTAGTGTATAATATGATGACCGTAGGTAAAGATTAAGATACACGTACATTATCACGTTTGCGTAGGAATATTAGGTCAAGTATTGATTCGCGATCAACGTATATGTTAATATTCCTAGCACAGTAGCATTGTAAATAATATATAAGAAAAAACATTCATCTTAGTATGTTCTTAAATTTTGACTTATAATCGTAGGCACTGCTAAAATGCAGTTTGAATAGAAATACAATTCCAGATCAAATCTGCTTGATTTAATTTATATGTATAATCAAAATACGTCGATGTTTAATCCTCACCGATAATAAAATAGTCACAGTATTATTTAATACTTAATTAGATTAGATTAAAATGACATATAAAATAAACAATTTCGCCGTTTCAATTAATTCATTGATACAAAATGAAAGTGTTGGCTGTTTTCTTAGTAGTGGCCGTTGCCGCCTCATATGCAGAAGTTTTCTCTGCCGAGCAATCTTCTGCTTTTGGATACCATCAAAAAGTTGGTATCCCTCAGGCAAGAAGAATAAGGCTAGCTGAAGAGGAAGGCAAGCTAGTTCCAGATAGTCAAAGAATTGTGGGTGGTTCAATTGCTGACATCACTCAGGTTCCATATCAAGTAAGTGAGCTTTTTTTGGGTAGGTCGTCATCATAAATTATCATTAATTATACTCGTATTTAAAAGAAGGAGAAGAAGAACATATTTAAATTGTATTGCACACTTTTAAGAACTTAAACTATTACATTTACATAATAAATATTATTGCGGTAATGTGGATACAACATCAGAATCCCCGCTTAGCGTGTGCTGTAACACTTGGTCCTAAATTATTAGTATTATTTGGAGCCCTCATTCTCCTCGTTCATTTGCAACGGTAAGTGACATGGAACTACCGTACGTTTTTTGCGGCAGTTTTTGCCACGTACGGTAGGAATTTGGAATGAGCTTGCAGCGGCAACGTTCCCGGACCGATACAACCTAGGGATCTTCAAAAAAAGAGCCTACTCCTTTCTCAAAGGGCCGGCAACGCATCCGTGATTCCCCTGGTGTTGCGGGTGTCCATGGGTGGCGGTGATTGCTTACCATCAGGCACCCGCCTGCTCGTTTGCCCCCCTCTTAATATAAAAAAAAAAAAAAAAATTAAACTGTGGCTGGAATTCATCAAATTTCTTGAATGATTTTAATAAAGGATAGTATGGGATGTATCAGACGACTACTTGCTTATAACAAATTAATAAGCAATGATAATAACATTATCAATGAATAAAGAAGATAATAAGAACAAAATGCAACTGATTGGACTGACAACGTCTGTAATTTCTGAACGTGAAGTGAAATTTTTTCGGAATTATATCTGAAGATACGAATTTTGCGGGTGTTTCTTAATGATGGAGGTTATTCCAACGTTTGAGCGGCATTTATCATTTTTTTCAGGTTGGACTAGTCATTACAATTCTTTTCATTCTGACCTCGGCTTGCGGTGGTTCCCTCATTGCTCCAGATAAAGTGCTTACTGCTGCTCACTGCTATCACGACGGCATCTTCACTGCTCAGTCCATTACCACCGTCCATGGGTCGAACCTGCTGTTTACTGGTGGAGTCCGTCACACGACTAACGACATCGAGGTTCACCCTAACTGGTCACCTTCTACTATTACCAATGACATCGCCATTCTTCGTATCCCAGCACTTACATTTTCAAGTAAGCGTTTTAATCGATTTACCTTTTTGTTTAAAAATGCTCAGATTAGACCTGAAGTTTTTGGTGAGGAAAAGTAAAAGAAAAAAATTATGATTTCAGATGTGATTCAACCTATCGCTCTGCCCGTCAATGAAGTCACCAATCTCTTTGTTGGATCCAATGCGATAGCTTCTGGATATGGTCTCACCTCTGACGGTAAGAAACTTTTTCATTCTAAATCTTATTTCTTTTTAAATAGATTCACTTTATGTGAAAGTAAATCAGTTCCTTCCGGTATAATATGTTTAAGGTTTCTTTTTATATATTATTAATATCTAAAACGAACTACTTAGCTTTAAAAACTGGTATTTAGGTGGCAGTATCGGCCTTGCTCAACGCCTGAGTGCTGTCACCCTCCCCATCATCAACAACGATGAATGCGCATCTGTGTACGGTTCTACCTATGTCACCGAAAGCAACATCTGCACCAGCGGTGAGGGCGGTCGCGGAACCTGCAGTGGCGATTCCGGCGGCCCTCTCGTCGTTGACATTAGTGGAAGCCCCACCTTGGTTGGTATTATATATCTAATTATAAATATGTAAATGGAAAACCTTATCTCAGGTCAGGAGAAGATCTTGATCTTATTGGGTGACATATGGTTTCACAATTGGTACATAAATAAATAACAAAATAATATTAGGTATATAGGATTCTCCTGGATGGTGAATGTACGACTGTTCAGGGCTTTGTAACTTGCTTAGCATTAAACATTTGATGAATTTTTAGTTTCCCCAATCTGCAGTAGACTACTGCCCAGTCCTTCTCATCATGCGAGGGAGTTTGTTCCAAGCAGGAGTTCCATAGGCCAATTATGTATTCATGTTCGTTTAGTTCCTAGTATTATATGTATTTCAATACTAGGAACTAAACAATCTCAAACAAGATCCCTTCCATGATGAGAAGGACTGGGCAGTAGTCAAGTGCGGATTGGAGGCACAAGAAATTCATAAAATGATACATGCTAAGAAAGTTACACAGCCCTGAATAGCAGGAAAGAAAGTTACACAACAGACCATTCAGCAGAATTATTTTCAAGAAACCATAATAGCTCTTACAACGTTATCATCATTTCCTGTATCCATTGCTGGGATGAACTTGTTGAATACCTCTCCATTTAGAACGATGCTGATATGTCAGGAAATCTAGCTCTTAGAGCACTGGGCTACGCCATGTTATTTTAAGACCTCATCCATTTACCTCGGATCATACTATGTTGGAGAGAAGTCATAAAAATTACTTTTCATTTTAGATTGGTGTTACTTCATTCGGCGCGCAGGCGGGGTGCGAAGTTGGCCTACCTGCTGCTTACGCCAGGGTTACGTCCTATCTGACTTGGATCAACTCCGTCAATTAAACTTGACTGTTTTGAAACTGTTATTGCTTATTAAATGAGATAACTGATTATCCGAAATTGATGTCAATTATGTCGGTATGAAATTTTAGTACCGCCTCTCTAAGGTTAATGGCCGAATTCAACAACGCCACTTAACTATTTGATCCGAGGTTGAATAGCTAAGTTATAAGTCTCTGCGCAATCGGCTGTCAACCTATAATACTCGTACATAAACTTCACCTTAATTAAAGATCAGTTTAAGAGGCCTTTGTGAATTTCGCCTTAACAGTGTCCTGTCTCCTCTCCTCCCTACCATACATGACCTGATCGAATCTACGGGTTCCATTTTTATGGTTCCGTATCCGAAGGGTTCAATAGGGTCCCATTACCGATACTACGACGTTCGTCCGTTCGTCTGTCAGATGCCTCTAGCTCAGCAACGGTAAGAGGTTGAAGGGAGCTTTCACAGAGTATGTGTCATTATGGGATGAATACTAGCAAATAATAAAGCTCCCCATTCATTGATACCCAAAAAATTGGCTAACTCATAGACTGCCTAGTGTAAAAAGTTTGGAAATATGCCTTAAAAAGTAAGACTTTGACATTATGTGTGCACCTTGGAAATCAGCATATTCCCTCTTACAGAAAGCTCCCTGCGTTCTCTTTCTATATTATAGTCGTCTTTGAAATCTTCAGTAACTATATATAAAGGGATCTAAACTGCGTGACTCTCTGCAATAACACAACATTGAGGAAATCTGGAGGGACTAACGCTGGCGGTCTGTTTCTACCTCTAAATACCAAGAGCTTTACATACCGTTGTACTTTACACCATGAATCAACATTATGCTTCACAAATAGCCACTAGCGTACAGATACCGCCAATCGTGGGGCCCAGCAGAACCATGTCGTCAGCATATAATGTTATTAAAACGTACGTCATCAAAGCTGTACACTTATTTTGACCCTTAATAAAAAAGGAACAAAATAATATATTTTCTCTTTTACATGCATTTATTTACATTTTCTTTCATAATATATAATTTAAACATCATTTTGATTGTCTTACATACTCCCTATTGCCAGCTAAAACATTTGACATAGAAACATACTTCATAAAGGGTCGTATTTAATCGAGCGGCAAAAAATACTAACTTAACCTAATAATATAAGTGGGCAGCTAAATTACTAAATGAGCCACAGGCGATGGGTGACAGTAACTAACCTATTAATTTTGATGTATGAATTTTAAGTTGCCTGACAATTTATTTCTCCTTCATAAAACCATTGATAAAGTATAGCACAAGAGCTTACGTGTTAAATTTCACATTTCTTATAATCGCAGTTCGATCTTATTACCTGATAAGGAACAGCGCCGATTTCAGTTGATGACCCGCCGGTAATCCGCTGCGTTGTCTTTATGACATTTTCATTTGCCTTTATCTTCTCGGCTAAGGCTATACCAATTTTTCTATGATAATCGTAAACTCCATTATTAATAACTGATGATAATGATTTACGACTTAACACATTAGCATTGGACACAAGTATGAACGTTAAAATTAACACTAAATTCGACCTCATTTTGCATTGAATACCAATCATTGATTTGAATTAACACCATAAAGTCTAACTGGTTTCATTAGGAAATTCAACATTTACACTATGAGAAGATTGTTACTACTTTGACTTCTTAGTCTATATTGATAAAACGCAATTCTTATCACTTATCATCTATGCTTTTGATAATGCAGATGAAATATTCGACTGCCGCACCCACCACCAGTTTCAGTGGGAATTTATCAGTTATTTTATTACTCTTGGTTATTACTGTACTGTATTGTGTCATGTCTATTCTTATAGTTAAAGCCATGTGACTTTTGTGGTATAGTACATTGTGCATCTAGGGCCAATAACAATACGAAGTTAGAATTTCGTTTTTAAGAGTAAGCATCTACACACCCAGGAACTGATAACTACTCCAGCGCCTCGTAAATGGCACTCAGACCGTGTAACCACAAGGTGCACTTAGCGAGGCAACTGTTACACGTGCGCCTAATTACCTAATATTCTGCTAATGACACGTGAAAAGCAGAACGTTTCTAATATGCAAGCCATTTACTAATTACAGTTTCAGATGTTACTCGATTTTTAGATTTCTTTTCTAATTAAAACAATAGGGATGTTTCCATGGTAAAAAAATACTAATTCTAATTAGTCCGTCAGTTAGATTATCAAAAAATATTGACCACGTGGTTTTTGCTTTATCAAATCAATCAAAATTGACAAAGATAACGCGCATCAAAGTTCGGGAGTGGGGGACAAAGCCGTGACGTCACGCGGAACTTCAACGAATTATATCCTCGTCATTTTTTGTTTAATTGACAAAAGAAAAAAATATGTGTTTCTATATTTTTTTATAATGTAAATGACGGACTAGTTAGATTTTTTTAGGAAACTAGCCTATTCCTAGTGATCCGAACTACAACTACTATTGTTATGAACATGAAATTTGGAATAGTTACAAAACTTGTGTAGCCCATATATTGCGGGAATAAAATGTTTCAATGTATTCAAAATACCGAAAAAGGGGGCCAAGGAAGTTGGTTGAATTTTGAATGTTAATCAATAGGGTCAAAAAAGGTGTCAGATGAAATGTCTTTGTTTAAGCATTCCAAAGGTTTCTATTGCCTGTTTTTTATTTAAGGATGTGTACCCAATATTTCGATTTGTATATTTTTCGTTTAAATTTAATAGTTTGGTAATATTAGTCGTTTCGCATAAGTGTAATAAAAAAAAAACGCTTTACCGTTCTTTTAAAGGAGATAAATGAATGACATTTAAGATTACATTCAAGCCTGTGTTGTTTGTACCGGAAGTTGATTAAATTACAAGAAAAAGCGAAAAATGTTTCTGTCCCATGGTACTTTTATAATCAGAAACTGTATTTTCTATAACTTTGTACTCTCCTCGATTATCTGATGAAAAAAATGCCGTAACGACATTTTCGTGAAATAATAAATGTCGTTCCCACGGAAATATTCTTGATTGAAGATCTATGTGTCCGGACCGTTTCAAATACTGCATTTTGATTGATTATGACTCGAGTAGTCAAATCAGGTTCTGATTTTATTTCACATACTAGATAATTATTAATAATCACACAACTTTTATATTTTAAATCATTATTCGTACAAAATTACTCATTGCCGTTATTTGGTGCAAATGAAAAAAACTTACATACATACTTACATAGCATAACGCCCGAAATCCCTAATGGGGTGCGCAGAGCCACAAGACTACTTGTGGCCACGTTCGATTAATTAATTAGTCCTAAGATGATATGATGAACCGTATGGTGACAGGTGATCAGCCCATCGCCCGTACAGATAGTCCACCATGTTGGAGAGGATGATAAGCATCTTCACGCATTCTATGCTATTTCTTCACTCCCAGTGCAGCAGAGGAGAAAAAAACTTAAAAAATCAAACAGATGTACAGCGGATTTGACGTGGTACACATCCTTAAAACCGACTACTTGATGTGACAGAGAATTGTCCGCTTTTAAGGATGTAAAGTCAGTAGACAGACAATACATTTAAACTAAAAACAGACTCACTTCCGAGTTTTCAAACTCCTATTATCAAGTCGGCTCAGTGGAGGCGAATGTTTATTTAGAAAATAACAGAAACTGAAGTTAAGAAACATTATTTTGGTAACCGAGCGAAAGAAAATTAAAAGAGCGGTGGTCAGTCATCGTTCGGATATGGCATACTTTCGTGCTAACTTTTGTGCACTCGAAGCTCAAGAATCGGTCCCATGCGGACCGAGTTATTATTAATTGTTATACTCGTATTACTTTTTATTTTATTATATTTATTAATAAGAGGTTGCCAACAAATAAAGTACTCAAATTAGGACACCCGAGGACCCACTTTTTACTTGTCGAGTCCGAATATAACAATAGGTTACTTGCGATCATTATTCTGGTAATTATATTAATATTTTGTCTTTCAATTATCAGTAATAAAATATCATGAGTATAGGTAGATTTTAACACCACAAATACAAAGGAATATTCCTAACGGGTTCTGTTTGACGACATTGTCGTCAAGTAGATATAGGACTAGAAGACCATCAGCGTCGCCATTGCCAGGTCCTGCACTAACACTGGTGGTGCAGAGGTTTATAGACTCCGTAAAATATTGTTTAAAACATTTTTTAATGACATGCAATGCAATGAAGCAACTTTAGACTGTCAGTTATGTTGGTCATTCCGGAAGTTTACCACGACCTTCCAATGGGATACAAAAGTTACGTCTTAAGCTAATGTAAGGCTCTGTCCAAACCTGTCTCCAGGCGTTCATTTTCTAAAGCAATTGGTTCACTTGTCATAGGTCGTTGTTGTTCCAAAGAAGTTTATTATTGCCATTGTCGATGCAAAATATATATAAAATAAAGTGCAGACATACATACCCACAGTTTCGGGAAAGAATAAAACACAAAGTAAGCAATCGGTATAGTTTCATGATAATAATATTTCAATTCACAGATAATATCCAGGACAGGAAGGAGGTAACCCTGGCGTAGGCAGCAGGAAGGCCGATGGCGCAGCCGTTCGCGGAACCGAATGAAGTCACTCCAACCTAGAGAATAAAGCAGAGAGAAACACTCAATATCTTAAACTGAATAAAGAGTAAACGGTTGAAGAAAACAACATTGAAACCTCGACCTGTGACTTTAGCCACAGCGGCCCTAACATGCATACCACAAAGATAAATTAGAACTTTTTATTTATTTCAACTTTATTGCACAATATACGAGTGTACAAATGGCGGAATTAATGCCAAAATGCATTCTCTACCAGGCAACCACAGGCAGGAAGTATAGACGGTAAAGCAGTAATACAGTTAGTTATACACGCTATGGTGTATATTTTACAGTATACATAAAATACATAAAGTTTGTTTATCTCTATGACTATCTCTTTCGTCGGCACTAGTGTGAGAGAGACGCACTTACATTTAGATTACATTTACAGACTTACTTACATTTCTAACAATACTCATATCTTTCTAACTGCATTAATAACTATTAATTGTAAGTTATATTACCAAAGTTCCAAATTATATACCAAAGTTCGGTGCGCGGCTGGAACAAATGCGAAATAATTGACAGGGTCATCAATAGTTAACCTTTTTTTTATTCTGGAAAAATGCACGGTTTTTGAGGAAACAGCGATAACCAAATTCCACAGAGACGAAGTCGCGGGCAAAACCTGTACTAAATAAATCGTTTGGTTGGATTACTAAATGTTTGCGATTAGTAAAGTTACTAACCAAAATTTTCCTGCCGTTGCTGGTCACAGCCAGCGGGCCGCCGGAGTCTCCGCCGCAGGTGCCTTGCCCGCCCTGACCGCTGGTGCAGATGTTAGTATCGTGGACCCAGGATCCGTACACGCTCGCGCACTGGGCGTTGGTGATAATCTGCAGATCCACCCAGCTTACCTGTTGGTTATTTCCAATGCTGCCACCTGTTAGCAACATAAGACGTTCAATATCTGTTTGAAGCAACTTGAGGTTTTGATAATAACCATTATTTAAAAATATACATAGAAGAATTTAAATGCAATAAAATCTATGATCACACCTCAATCGGATGCAGTGACCTCTATGAAGTCATGACTTCCATGCTGTATTTTGTTCCTTTATAATATTAAAAAAAAATGTTTCTTTTTCTCAGCATTAGTACGTAAATAGTAAGATTGACATAATTTTCAGGCAGAATCAGGTCTCTGAGAACGTTGTAAAATTGATTGAAAAACTTATCAATGAATTCCTTTGATAGGTCTTGATTGATCGTAGTTTAGGATTTAACTGATAAGATAGTGAACAATCATATTTTAATCCCGACGATAAGAACAACACATACAATTAATTTTAGATATGAAAATAATAATGAATAGTTTAACACATTGGTTTAATCTATAATGTTACAAAATAGGGTAGGGGTCTCTGTCTCATGATTAGACATAATTTTTATATACCTACCAAATATTGCAAATTGTTGTAATTATTGCATAAATATTTTTTGTCATGATCTTTCATTTGGCATGCAAGTCGTAAGTTTTAATAGACTATAGTCATAAAACTTTCTTTCTAATTTGTGATTCACTAAAAGCTAACAATTCTAATGTTACCGCGCCTAACGTGGGTTATTTCTAAATACCTATTCGTCATATTAATTTTAAATATCCTAAAATCGAAAAGAATAATACTCAAATTCAAGCTAATTGATATACAGTAATAAATTATATCGAATCATCATTAAACCCAAAAGTTAGGTACGATGACAAGCGTAAAATAGGAGTGTTTGGTTAAATTTCGTCTTGAACTTTTTCCTTCAAATTGTTGGAAATAATAGTTAAGAAGCATTGTCAATACAGGACTTTTCGGGGCGACACAGGGTCTGAGCATCCGAACGGGGAATAAAAACAGAGTCCATTACCGCATATATAATTATATATGCTCGGTCCAATACACCGTCAGTAAGTCAGTATTACCAATGAGAGAATACACGTGAATATTTAAAAAAAATATATTAGGATATCCAAAATTATGATAGATATGATTAGGATGAACACTTCTTAGGGAAAACGAGATTATGCGCAAAGACCTTAGGACTATGAATTTATGCGTATTAACCGTTATGCGAAACGTTGTTACTAGTGTAAAACAGTAGTTGGTAAGCGAACTAGGAATACGGCAACAAAAAAATATGCGTCTCAATATGGTTAAATAAATAAATAAAGACAAAAAGAAGGAAAGAAATATATGAATTAATAAATAAAAGTTTCTGATTTTTTTATTACCGTCAGAGGTTAGGCCGAATCCAGATGCAGTTCCGAGCGCATCGACGAATATTAGAGAAGCTTCGTCGGCATTAGGAAGAGCAATGGCTTGAATGACATCTGAAAAATTATAATTACTTGATAGTATTCATCGTATAATGCAGATAAAAAAAGTAATAATAAAAAAGAAAAGGGGTTAAGGGGTTAGGGGTTTTAAAGTTTTCATGGGAAATACTGCGGGCGAAGCTGTGCCAGCGCCTTACTGCATGTGTTGTGTATGTGTACAATATTTTGACACTAACAAACAATAAATATCAGTTACTTACTAGTAAACGTGACCGAGCTGATGCGAAGGACTGCAACATCGTTGGAAACGGTAGCCGGATTCCAATAAGGGTGGACAGTGATGTCGCTGGTGACAATGCGGGTGCCACCGCTGAATAAAAAGTTCGACCCAAGAACGGCCGTGAATTGCTCGGCGACAAACGATCCATCGGAGTAGCAGTGAGCAGCAGTTAAAACGCGGTCATTTGATATCAATGACCCTCCGCATACAGAAGTAAAGACGGCCAAAATTTGAATCACGAGACCGACCTGATAAAGAATGTCGTTCTTAGATCATGTTTTATAATAAACATGCAAAACAGAAACATGTTAATAAAACACAAAGTTTCTATTAATACGTTTCATGTATCAAGGCGTAAGTGTCGTTGTATTGTTTAAAAAACATACTTGGTAAGGAACTTGCGAAATATCAACAAAAGATCCACCGACGATTCTCAGGCCATTGTCACCGGCATTCAGGGCTTCACCTTCCAGTTTCTTGATACGTAAAGCCTCTGGAATACCAACGTTGGCGTGGTAATTGTATACGGAAAGATCCTCTACGGAGTTCACCTCCGCATATGAGGACGTTACGACCACGGCCAAAATTACTGCTGCTAAAACCTTCATCCTACTTTCTGTAAAATCGTCTAGCTGATGGCGTCTTAATATATAGTTGTATTGTAATCTTATCGATTCTTAAATAAACAAATTTAATATAGGTTATCGGATAAATTCAAATTACTGTATGTCATTTCCTCAAACTTTACTTCCGCAAATTTTCCTATTCATGAGTTGTGTAGGTGTTGTATTCAATGATGGATTATAATGATTCTACACTAGCACAATCGTGTTGAAAGTTTCCATTACCGTACGGTTTTTTAATTAAGGGCATTTATTCGCAAAGTTATCAATTTAGCAATTACAAGCTTAACTCATGTGCAAAGTAAGTTAGTTGCAGCAGATTTTCGCATGTGCTTACAAAGAGATTGAAATCAAACAGAGTTCATTAGTGTCGAGGTTAGTTGGAAGTTGCGGGTTCAATGTGAATACAGACAGGATTAAAGTTTTAACTCCGCGGTCGGTGCAACGACTTATCTTGCATAAAATCCTATTATCATAATAATAATACCCTGCAAACGAGCGGGAGTAACCACAGTTGCAGTTCTGAAATTACGTGCTACATTTTTATAAGGCTTCTTTTTGAGAGATTTTGTACAACGTTAAACTTTTATCATAGAAGTATTGAATCATTTCTGCACTAGTCATTCTGTACAATTATATACTATAATAAAATGCGATGGTTTATTTACTTCTCGTTTTTCAATTTATTACAGGATTCTGGAATAATATTATATTAAACAGATATGGGTCATTTGTAGGTAAAGTGATAAATAAATTCTACATCGATGAACTCACGGGTAAAAAGTAAATCGTTAGTAGAATACCTCCATCTAGCCCACGAGTAGGTACGTACGCGTATTACTTTTTTTTTTTTTTTTTAATGTATTACTTTTTCTTTGGTACTTATAAGAAATGTTTGGTATAATTATGCGTATTATTGTTGATATACAGTTCCTGCCATACTGCGGGTAGTAAACCAAACTAAAAAAACCATAACAAAAGAAATGTCAAAGTGACAGTTGCATTAATTTTGTATTGCTTTTCTCGATCGATGTGGTTATTGTGCTATGATTCTCTTTGATGACCCTTTTTACCGATTAAGGATCCTGACGATCGCTGCCATGTCGAACCACCTGCATATGCACAACGGACACAGGTTACCTGCCTTCACATCTGTACGTACGTGCACGACTTCTTTACTTAACATTGCGCATTTGGTGTATTTATTTGTCATGGAATATTTTATTATGAGGAGATATTCTATTATGGTATTGGCTACTAAAAATATAAATCTATAAATCTAGAAATATATATATAATCTAGATTATTTAGAATTTTATAAATTAAAAACTTCAATTTTTACTTCTAAGTCACGTGACTTTAAACACCAGTCATGACGTATGACGTTTGCACAGGTTTGTTGCGTTCCGAATCACGCTACCCACCTTAATCGTTGTGATCACCATCCTTATTCGGACCGAACCCTCATACACGCGAATTGCCGTTTCGTATCAATATCTGTTTTAATATCTATGGATACTAGAACAGAGACCACTTGAGTTTTGACAGCTGTTCCAAATTTAATCTCTTTTCTTTACTAAAAACGATAAAGAAGTCATGTTATTTCTTTATCGCAGTACTGGTTTTTCCTAATTGGTTGTCAAAATGGTGGTCATTTCCTAAGGTTTTTGATTAACCAATGGAGGTTTTGTGATATGGGTGTAGATAAAGAATTAAACAAAAATAAAAATGTCAAAGGATTATTGGAGTTTTCTTTTTTGTTATATCATTGTAGTTGCATGGCGTTGGTAGTAAATATTTAATCGTTTTTATTTTTTTGATCTTAAGGTATAAATAAAATAAAAATAAGAAATAAAGTAAATAGCCTTTTACTTCGTGTAAATGTTAAAGAACAACAATTAAATTTATAATCTTATTAAAAACAGGAATCCCTCTCAGGGGAAGGCCTCTTCCAAAGATTGCCATGATTATGTATGAGAAAAAGCCGTTTTATTATGAAATCCCAGAATATTCCAATAATTCGGATATCATCTAGTTTATAATTATAAATAGAATATAAGAATATACCAATTACGGAATATTAAAAAGTGGTAATCAAAACAACTGGGTATCCAACGCAAGTGCTAGCGGCCAACTGAGTTAATTTTTCTCCCGATTCAAACGGACCGCGTGTAGTCCGAGCCTAAGACATGATTTGACAGAGAATTGACCACCTATTTTTAACCGACTTAAAAAAAAGAAGGAGGTTCTCAATTCGGTTGTTTTTTTTAAGTTTGTTACTTCAGAACTCCGTCATTTATAAACCGATTTTGGATAGTATTTTTTTAATCGGTAGGGTATACCTCCAGTTTGGTCCCGTTGTCGTCAAAGTCGAGTTATGATCAGAGGATCTATGAGGAATCGATGGAACTCTTCAAATATTATAGACAAGCATAGAGCAATTTTAGTATTTTCTGTAATACCTCAAGCGGCGGCGGTGGTGAAGTGGAACTGTTGATGAAGACCATAGATGATCACCGGAACTCCTAAATGTTGAGTATTTCATGGTTGGCGATTAAATTGCTGTATAAAGTTCTGAAGCAACTTATGTCCATGAAAATTTATGTAGTAAAATTGAAGAACCAGGAGAACTCCTCAACGATTGACATCCTTGCACCGTGGATAGCAACAGTTTGTAAATGGTGATGAGCAATTGGCATTATGCTATTGTTACTTATGTAGTAAATGTATGTCGTTAAATCACAGGATAATAAATAAAATGTGAACAAAAAACTTAGGTACTTTTCAAAGGCTATTTGAAGTCGTTTTTTATTTTATAAAATATAGTGACAATTGGCTTTGAGTCCATATAATTAAATTGAAAATAGACTTATATTTAAAATGTAATCCTTCATAGATTTTAGATTAAGGTAGGTTCTAGTGCAGAGGTAATCAGGTAAACGTAATAAAAGCGTTTCTTTTTGGAATAGTTAATACAAAAATATATATAAATCGTAGACCAACGGTTTTGGGAAAGAATAAAACACAAAGTTAGTTATCTGTGGATAGTTTTATGATAGTTAATACAATTTAGTTCACAGATAATATCCAGGGGAGGAATGAGGTTACTCTGGCGAAGGCAGCAGGAAGACCGATGGAGCAGCCGAGCGCGGATCCGTATGAAGTCACTCCAACCTAGAGAATAAAGGAGAGTAAAACACTAATGGCCGAATTCAGAAAGGCCACTCAAATTAAGCTTTAATTAAAGTGACGTTTCCGTGACGTTCCTGTATAGGTTGACAACTAGATGAGGGTCATTTAACTACTTAATGTCTAATCAAATGCTTAAGTGGCGTTTCTGAATTCGGTCATAAATAACTCTAATTGAATAAACAGTAAAAAGTAAACAGTTCAAGCTTATTTCTCTGAGTCTAAAAGGAACTGCATGAATTCATACATCGACCTGTGACTTTAGCCACAGAACTAAATGGTCAAATGTGGTTCAAGTGGAGTATCTTGCCTTCAAACTATATCTCACTTTCTAACACATCCTTCTAGTCGGATGCAGTTTGTAGACACAGGGTGGTTACACGCTCCGTTATAGTTCTTTATGCAGTTGCTTAATGTCTACGATAACTATAGTATATACCAACCAAGATTTTCCTGCCGTTGCTGGTCACAGCCAGCGGGCCGCCGGAGTCTCCGCCGCAGGTGCCTTGTCCGCCCTGACCGCTGGTGCAGATATTGGTATCGTGGACCCAGGATCCGTACACGCTCGCGCACTGAGCGTTGGTGATAATCTGCAGATCCACCCAGCTTACCTGTTGGTTATTTCCAATGCTGCCACCTGTTAGCAACATAAGACGTTCAAATATCTAATATGTTCTTTTTACTTCTTCAAGCAATTTGAGATTTTGATGCTAAAATTAAATATAAATATAGAATATTGAAGAATTTAAATGCAATCAAATTTATAATCACACCTCAATCGTCACTGTATCTATGGAGGTGGTTACCATGCTGGTATAAAAAAAAAACTCGTCATAATAATGTGAAAGTATTAGTATTTCTAAAACTAAGTTAAAAATATATAAATATTTATGATACTTTAAACTAAGATATGCTTCTCTAGTAATAATTAAATAGGTAACTACCAAATTTTAATTATTTTATTACGTTTAAGTCAACTATTGTTGCTCTTATGAGAATACATTTCTTTAAACCGAAATAGTAAAATTTACTTACAACATAATTTTCAGACAAAATTAAGTCACTCAGAACTCAAAACTGATAACTTAAATTTAACTAATGATTTTTTTTCGATATGTCTTGATTGATCGTAGTTCAAGATTTAACAGATAAGATAGAAACAATCATATTCTAAAGCCGACGATTAAAATAACAAAAACAATTAATTGAAGATAATGAAAAAATAATGAAGTTGTAATGTAAAATAAAAATTTAAGATTTTAATCATTACCGTCAGAGGTTAGGCCAAATCCAGACGCAGTTCCGCGCGCATCGACAAAGAGTAGAGAAGCTTCATCGGTATTTGGTAGGGCAATGGCTTGAATAACATCTGAAATGTAAAAATTATAGTTTAAAATAACTAAAAAACACGCTCTAGTAGCAAACCGAACTAAAAAGTAGAAAATATTTTTTAAGTATGAAGAGTTTGTGTTACAGTAATAGAAATTCCAACAATCAATTATGACTAATCAATTTGGGATAAGATTAGAATAAAAATCAAGTAATTAACAAATACTTCAATTATAGTAAAATAGCGTGCTTGGTATTAAATGTTACAATTATTTCATTGGTAGCTTTTTATAAAATTAGAGTCGTTTTGAAAATATAGTAAATTGCACCCCACACAAACACACAGACTAAAACAAAACACGCTCTTAAAAGTACAAAAGACCCTCATCATTAAGGTATACCTATTGGACTCGTCAAACAAATCCAAATGAGTCCAAATTCGAGGGGTTACTAGTAGTAATTGAAGAGTTCCACTTTTCACCTTCTGGCTGTCAAACCAGGGCAAATCAGCTCGATGGAACCAAATTATTGTATTGACATCCGAATTACAAACCAAATGAGCCCAAACTCGAGGGGTTTACTAGTAGTAATTGAAGAGTTCCACTATCCACCTCCTGACTGACAAACCAGATCAAATCAGTGCCATGGACCCAAATTATTGTATTGACATCAGAATTGCAAACCAAATGAGCCCAAACTCGAGGGGTTTACAAGTTTTAATTGAAGAGTTCCACTATCCACATCCTGGCTGATAAACCAGGTCAGATCAGCTCGATGGAACCAAATTATTGTATTGTCATCTGAATCGCAAACCAAATCAGCCCAAATTCGAGGGGTTTACTATTACTCATTGAAGACTTCCACTATCCACCTCCTGGCTCCATGGTCAGTTCAGCTCGATGGTACCAAATTATTGTATTGTCATCCGAATTGCGTATACTTGCGAAGTTTCAAATATTTACGTGAATTAGAAGTTGGTTAAAATTACTCTGAAAGATTCCATTACATACATACATGCTGGTCAAGCTGATAAAAGCGTGTTAAAAAAAGAAAGTTCGTTATAATATATGACGTTTTCAGACTCCAATAATATTGTAGGTATAATAAAAAAAAAAACTGTTAAACGTTCGAGATAAGTTAAAACTTGGTCAACATTTATGGCGCTATATTAATTGTATGAAAAACCCTGTTAATGTTTTACACGGTTTACTTTATTTGTAGCATTAAAAGGAGCTGAGGGGAATGGGGGTTCAAAGTTTGTATATGAATTTTTTACAATAACAAACAATAAAAAATATTACTTACTGGTAAATGTGACTGAGCTGATGCGAATGACTGCAATATCGTTGGCAGCGGTAGCTGGATTCCAGTTAGGGTGGACAGTGATGTCGCTGCTGACAATGCGGGTGCCACCGCTGAATAAGAAGTTCGACCCAAGCACGGCCGTGAATTGCTGGGCAACGAAAGATCCATCGGAGTAGCAGTGAGCAGCAGTTAAAACGCGGTCGTTTGAGATCAGTGACCCTCCGCATACAGAAGTAAAGACGATCAAAATTTGAATCACGAGACCGACCTGGTAAAAAATGTTGTAATTAGACCATGTTTAACCATAACAACATGCGAAACAGAAATATGTTGATAAAACATTACTTTTTCCATTCAAGACTGAAGTTTATTCGTGACGATGACGTTCGTGTTCGTGGTGACGACGTATGAACAATACTCAATAAAGAATATGAATATGAATATGAATATTTAAAGCATTTCATATACGCGTAAGTGTCGTTGCATTGTTTTAGAAATAACTTACTTGGTAAGGAACTTCCGAAATATCAACAAGCGATCCACCGACGATTCTCTGTCCATTTTCACCGGCACTCAGGGCTTCACTTTCCAGTTTCTTGATCCGCAGAGCCTCTGGAATACCAACGTTGGCGTGGTAATTGTAAATGGAAAGATCCTCTACGGAGTTCACCTCCGCATATGAGGACGCTACGACCACGGCCAAAATTACTGCTGCTAAAACCTTCATCTTGCCTTCTGTATAATCGTCTAGCTGGAGTCGACTTAATATATAATTGTATTGTTATCTTATCGATTCTTAAATCCACAAATTAAACATAGCTTATCGGACAAATGCAAATGACTTACTGTAAGATATTTTCTCAAACTTTGTTTTCTCAAATCCTATTGATGAGTAGTGTAGGTGTTGTGTTCAGTGATTGATAATAATGACTGTACACTTGAACAATCGGGTTAAAAGTTGTGATGCTCGTGTTTCATACGAGCTAAAGTTTTTATTGAATGGGTCATACTCAAATAATAACATTAATTTGCCGTTCAGGCCAGATTTTTTACAAGCGGTTTTCTATAGTCAGATTAAAACTTTCGTCAGACATTACTAAGACTAGAAATAAGCAAGACATGACTCCAAATGAGTCCGAATCATGTCGGACTATTTTTGATAATAAATCGTGACTGAAGCCGTGCTTATTTCTAGTCTTAAGCGGTTATCTGTTCACTTGTTAGTTTACTCCTCTGCTGCACTGGGAGCGAAGAAATAGCATAGAATGCGTGCAGATGCTTATCATCCTCTCCAACATGGTGGACTATCTGTATGGGCGATGGGCTGATCACCTGTCACCATACGGTTCATCATACCATCTTAGGACTAATTAATCGAACGTGGCCACAAGTAGTCTTGTGGCTCTGCCCACCCCATTAGGGATTTCCAGCGTGATGCTACGTATGTATGTGTATGTTGTTCGTTTGTTAATAAATAATATATAAATATGTCAAAGCTTGGCCAAAAGTTAAAAAGTACAAAACATCATAACAACCGATAGAAATGCAATAGGACATTGTTTTTTTTTTATCCAAATACCTATTTGGTTTAAACTATTTCCACATGTAAAGCATCATGCATTGGCTTATGAAGAATACGTGAAACAGGAAAGATAGATAGATTTATGATTTATTTGTAGTAAGCATACATTGGCAACAATGACATGTGAAAGAAATTACATTCATCATTTATATAATAACATTACTTATTTTATTTATTGTTGTTTGTTTGTTTTAATGTTATTTTTTCAGTTTTGTTAACGGCATTTATTTGCAAAGTTATCAATTTAGCAATTACAAGCTTAACTCATGCGCAAAGTAAGTTAGTTGCAAGCAGATTTTGGCATGTGCTTACAAAGAGATTGAAATCAAAGAAAGTTCATTAGTGTCGAGGTTAGTTGGAAGTTGCGGGTTCAATGTGAATACAGACAGGATTAAAGTTTTAACTCCGCGGTCTGTGCAACGGCTTATCTTGCATAAAATCCTATTATCATAATAATAATACCCTGCAAACGAGCGGGAGTAACCACAGTTGCAGATCTGAAATTACGTGCTACATTTTAATAAGGTTTGATTTCGTACAACGTAAGACTTTTATCATAGAAGTATTGAATCATTACTACTACTAGTAATTCTACACAAAATTGCTATACAAAGCATTCGTGACTCTATTATAAAATGCAAAAGTGATTGTTTCCTTGTCCTTTTTAATATAATATTATTACAGAATAGGTAATTCATGCGTAATCGTCCATGAAGTCGTGGGTGAGAAGTAGATCATTGGTAAAATAGCTTTAACAAACTACGAATTTATACGCATAATATTATGTTACCTTAGGTAGTTACTGTATTGTATGGAGGTTATAACGTTGTATCATGCGTCTGTCATGTTCTTGTCTATGCCTAATGTCGTCGTCGTCGTCATACCATCCTCGTCGCCAGTGAAGAGTCGTTAGTATTAATTAAAAGGCCAAGGAAACCATTAAGATCAAATCTTTATTCCCGACATTAGGCATAGACAAGAAAATGACAGAAGCATGATACAACGTTATAACCTCCATACACTACAGTTACAGGGTTTTACAAACGATTTAAAAAGTGTTAATCATTACCCTTTACAATAATTTATTCGACGATAACCTAATTGGGGGCGTAGAAAATAAACTTTCCAACTTTGTAGTTGTGGCTAGTGTGTATACACAAACCACCAATGTTGTTTTCTATTATAAACAATGGTTGTGACATAGATATACACCGTCAGAAGGACATGGTGAAACAAATAGGGTTATAGTTTATCTATGTAAACCTAAAAATAAATATTATAGTTTTAGCGAAGAACCGACTTATCCCGCACTAATACACTAATTTAACAAAGATATTTGGTAAGAATAATTTATTATAGAAAGCAGTATACTTAAAGAAAAAACAAGTCGACCTAACTTACAAATACGATGTTCCGTTCTAATTCTGCCGCCGATGAAGGAATGTGTACTTTGACACTTGTGTATGCCCGTATAGTGTGAAAGTGCACTTGGAAGTGGGTCACGAAGGCATCTCCGGCGCTCTTGATGAAGAGAGCGTTGCAAATGACTTCTGTAAAGGAAGTTCTGAGAAGGGGTAGGTACTATTGCGGTATAAGAAATTGTTATTTCGTCTTTGTGGAACCGCTTGGTGAAGATTTAAAAATTAAAATTAAGAAATTCTATTACCTTAATAGGCTGGTAATAAAGCGATATTGCCAATACGCCTCACGGGCATAAAGTCCGTGTTATGATACCGGCTTACGTTTCTACACCGAAGTATTCTAATTCAGTATTTAAAGTGTGTTCAAATTCTAAATAACCTAAAGATTAAAGTATCAGTGAAAAAAATAAAATTCCCGATAAAATATCTCGTTGCTTTGGAAAAACCTTTTTAAAAATATCCGAACATGGCGGAAAATGTACGACAGCGCTATTTTATAATAATTGCAGGAATTCTTTTTCACATTATAAGCCGGGGTGTGTAAAATTTTAAAAAGACGAGTGTCCCCTTTGTTTTTGCAAAAGAAATGGGTAGAGATAATAAAATGGCGTCGGGCACGGGTGTCGCATAAGCCACGCGGATGTGGGGACTGGCCACAAAGCTATAACGAGCAGTAGAGCAACCAGCTGAATGGTGAAGCGATGTTATAGCACTAGTAATATGCCTTCAATTTGGCTATAAACCTGTAATTTAACTGCTACTCAGGATTGAAATGGAAACAATTAACTAAAGAATTATGAAGCGCTTAAGTCATTCACCGCGGCTTCGATAAATAAATGCATGGAAATAGGTTTTAATTCCAAACCGACATGACTTCTGCATCAGGTTGTTAATGCCCAGTCACATTACGGGCGCGGCAGCAGCGCGCTCGGTCTATCCTGCTCACACCAATGCAATATAATATAATGGCGTAGCACCGCACTCACGTGCGTGATGCGCCCGTAATGTGAGGCCGACGTAATTAATTGCAAAGATCGGCCATGGATGATTTTAATAGATTTAAGATATAGTTAGAGTTGTATAGCAGACTTTGATTTGTTATACGGATGATTGTATTTTTGTTAATACCACAATCAAATATAATGATATATCATTACAAATTATAAATTAAAGTCCACCACAGGTTTGTGTATATATTTTTTGAATATTTGGTGCATGTTGACTGAACTATGATGATGGTTTTCAGTTTTCCTAAGCAAAGCTGACGGGTTGCTAGTTTATACTATTGAGTTGGGCTACTGGCGTTATTTGTATTTTGTGGTATAGAAGTGGGAACTGAAACATCCGTGGAGACTACGGGCGCGTAAACTCTACTTAACGATTCGATTATCCAGTTCCTTAAACATTGTCATTGTTGATGATGTTTTTGTGAGGTAAATATTATACAAAATGTGAAGAAATGTAAAGATTTCTTTGCCAAATACTGATAGTAAAAATGTTAAAAAAGATTTAAAAAAAAAACCATTATGCAGAATGAAAAAAAGCCCGACTGCATAACCTCAAAAAGAAAGAAACAAGAAATGTATTCTGCTCTGCCAGGTTTGCGGGGCCGATATGGAAATAGCAGTCGGTGACTCTTCATAAAATCCTATAATACTTATTTGAAGTCACCGACTGCTATTTCCATATCGGCAGAATTTTCTTGTTTCTTTCTTTTTGAGGTTTTGCAGTCGGGTTTTTTTTTTTCTTTTCATTAATAATTTTTATTTTCATCTTTTTAGTTGTGTTATGCTTTATTTTTCACGTAAGTTAGACTTATTCTGCGATCATAAAAGAACTTTATCACAGCTTTATTATAAGTATTGGAAATTATTAGTGAGAATGGTTGCTAACCAAATTTAGATCGTTATAGACCCTAAATGGTCTTTCGAAATGAAAAATGTTAAGAGAATCCTAAAGATGATTTTTAAATACCTATTCAATGATACCACTCAATACGGTTCGACGACTTAATTTTTTTTCTTTTTCACAATTCGTCTGATTGTCGCCATATTGAATTTTAATTACTGTCATGTCTTTAGTGACACTTGCAAAGTTAAGACACATCGATTGCCGTAAGAATCATCAAAATCGGGCCACGCGTTTCGTCTTCAGAGTGCCACAAAGGAACAAACATACATACATATACATACATACATAGGCTGATAAACACATTTCCCTCTTTTGCGTTGCGCAGTCGGCTAAAAATAAAAACATATGCCCACTTTAATTTTCTTACAATAAACTATGAAATAGTTTCTTAAAACAGTATTATTTGTACGTAATAGTTACAGACTATTACGCGTTCATCCGGAAAAATATATTTATTTGTGTAATTATTAAGTGTATTTATTAATTGAACTTAAATATGTATCTATTAAATTCTGTTTTTGTAACAAAAAATACAATAACGTTTAAAGTTGTAAAGATTGTGTAAAGCATCAGCGCTAAAAAGAGTTTTTTTTTGTTACGAACATTGCAGAGGCGAAGCGTGAGGGTAAGCCGGTGTATCATTTCTGTTTTTAAACATTATTTTATAACTCATTAAATATTGTATATACTTAAAATGATTATGAAATATGCAATTTTTATGAGAATACAAGATGTACTTAATAATATTATAATGTTTGAGTTAAGAAATTATGCATCGGCTTACCCTCACGCGCCACCACGGGAACATTGATATAAACTCGTAATTCTGCTACTCCACGCCACCGTTGTTTCCGGTAACAGGTCAAGTTAAAAAGAGGTTGCAGTAAATTTTCGACTTTAACGACAAATCTACAGCGAAATACTGGAGCACTATTGACGGTATTGTTTTATATAGAATGAAGCTGCGCTAGTAAAAACATTACCGTATTGGTCCAGTTCAGTGTCACGGAACTTTCTGTTTTAGCAAAATTTAATTATAAGGCATAGATAATAAATAGTTTTTACTTCGATACGAGGGAAGATTTCGCCAGTTTCCTATTGAGATCTTTTTAGTGCATTTAAGATTTTGAAAAGTTTGATGTAAATTATTGTTGATAGTCCAAAATGTTCTAGGCAAGAGGTAGGCTAGAGTTTTGTAAGAAGTTCAAGTCCTAGGTTTTCTAATTTAAGCCATTTCCGATCTTTTTACAGATCTTGTCGATCAGAATTGACCTCTACGGTCACTAGCAAACAAACCTAGAATTGAAAAAAGAATAGGTAGGCAAGAATACCTTGTTATTATTTTATACGACCTTTTTAGGGTTCCGTACCCAAAGCGTAAAAACGGGACCCTATTACTAAGGCTGTCCGTCTGTCCATCCGTCTGTCTGTCACCAGGCTGTATCTCGTGAACCGTGATAGTTAGACTGTTGAAATTTTCACAAATGATGTATTTCTGTTGCTGGTATAAAAACAAATACTAAAAACCAGAATAAAATTAATATTCAAGGGGGCCCCCATACAACAAACGTGATTTTCTTTCCGTTGTTATAGATAATGGTACGGAATCCTTTGTGTGCGAGTCCGACCCTCACTTGGCAGGTTTCTTTGGTAGTACGTAATCGCGAAAGTTTACGAATATCAATATCGAAAGTGATAAAATAATCTAAAACTGACTGACATCAATAGCCCAAAATGCTTGTAATATTATTTGAATGTAGTCTAAATAAACAGTCTTTGGAAACAGGGCCAAGTGTTGCATCTCTGCATTTTCATGAAATACTTTTATATGCACTTCTGGTAATCACTGGAAACCTATTTTTCCAGCAGGATTTGTTACATTTTGCTTGTCTTTGTAGCTTTGTTTCAACTGGAACCTGTTACTTCTAAGAGAGAGACTAGAAGTTAGATTCTTTGGAAAAATTTAGGACTAGCCGTCCGCCTTTTTTTTGTTTTATTATTTATATAATAATATATTCACTCTGCACAATTTTTCTTTATCTCATGTTCCCGTGGGGTGTTATAATTGATGATTTGCACACGTTTAGACACTGAAGTTATGATATCTGCATCGCAATATTAAAATCGATCGCCGGCGGTCATTTATTCTCATCTCTGAATGCGTTTTTAACTGATTGCACGGTGTGCTTCGGCCGAGCAATCTTAATTGAAATCAGTATCGGTGCATTATGCTCTGCACTAATTTATTTCTTTCAGAGATACCTCTGATAAATCGTTGGTTTGAAACCATGATTTCATTCCGAAAATAGGAAAATGGAATTCATAGAAAGCAATTCTATTTTATCCAACTAATCAGTAGCTGCGGGCAAACAATCTACGTCCTACCATAAACCTACGCTTAAATTTCGTTCTAGGAACAGTTTTGCCAACAACTTTCTAAGGCTAGATTTCAATTTTGGATATTTTTCTGAAGTAGTATCTTAATGAGATAAAATAATAATTTAACAAATAAAAAAACCGACTCCAAAACCCCACTGAAAAGTAAGAAATAATAATTGGCTTTTGTAAGTCATTTACCTAGAAATGGGAGATATATTATTGGTTAAGTGACGTCATAAATTAAATATATCGAAGTCGGTGGCAAGTTGGTGGTTAGTGGTTGGTGGTGACTTGTTAAGTAAAAAATGAACACAGTATGAGGGATGTATTGGAAAGTCCATTTATTCCATGTACCTATTACCTTATTGCCACCGACTTCGATATATTTAATTAATGACGTCACTTAACCAATAATATATCTCCCATTTCTAGGTAAATGACTTACAAAAGCCAATTATTATTTCTTACTTTTCAGTAAGGTTTTGGAGTCGGTTTTTTTATTTGTTAATTTATTATTTTATTTTATACTTTTTAGTTTTTATCGTATAAAACACATTTATTACATCAAGCAACAACAGCATAATGCTAATTGCTCATCACCATTTACAAAATGTTGCTATCCAGGGTGCAAGGGCATCAATCTTTGAGGAGCTCTCCTGGTTCTTCAATCCTTCTAAAAAGTTCTATTTTACCACATGCATTTTCATGACCATAAATTGCTTCACAAACTTATAAAGAAATTTAATCGCCAACTGTGAAATACTTATCATTCAGGAGTTCCGGTGATCATCTATGGTCTTCATCAACAGTTCCACTTCACCAAATAATGCTTTTGGAACGTAACTGCTTGAGTTATTACAGATTATTCTAAAATTGCTATATGCGTGCCTATAATATTTGAAGAGTTCCATCGATTCCTCATAGATCCTCTCATCACACCTCAACTTTGACTACAACGGGACCAAACTAGAAGTATACCCTACCGATTAAAAAAATAATTTTTCAAATCGGTTTATAAATGACGGAGTTCTGAAGTAACAAACATAAAAAAAAAAAAAACATCCGAATTGAGAACCTCCTCCTTTTTTTTGAAGTTGGTTAAAAATAGGTAGTAATCTTCTCATTCATTTTTATTTTAAGTAGGTTTAATTATGCTATAACGCCGAAGCATTATGACCTATCTATGGCCGGATTAAAAAGCAAATAAGTACCACACCATTGAAATAATATTTACTTTTCTGATATTACTGGGGCGATAATTGGGCGAGGATCATATGTCCAGTAGAGGACGTCTTTCAGCTGAAATGATCGGCATTAATTAAAATGACTCAATTTACAAATCTGCTAATCAAATTATTAAATTTAAATAAAAATCTTGTTTTAGCTAGTCGTAAACAAGTGATTACACCAATCTATTCGATCACTATCTACAAAACCGTTTGACGTCACGGATGGTA
Source organism: Tortricodes alternella (assembly GCA_947859335.1). NCBI lineage: Eukaryota > Metazoa > Arthropoda > Insecta > Lepidoptera > Tortricidae > Tortricodes > Tortricodes alternella. Next base: position 14,573,320 of record OX401968.1, read on the forward strand.
AAAATCACCGATGTATTCTTTGCTACAATATTCCCAAATTGATTTTTACAAGCCCGAATTTATAGGTAGATCTAAAAAAAGGTATCTAAGAGGACGAGAAAATAATAGTCGTGGCATTTACCTATCAATGTTTAATAACAAAAAGGTTTTGAGTTTGATATTTTGAATAAGATGCCAATTATAAAACAGTTATAACTATTTAGTTGTTGGGTTTAAGTTTATTTCTGGGACGTCCTACTCGTATATACTTATCCAAATCCTCAATGAAATATAATTATGGAAACTGTAACACTCGGATAAGCGAAGCTTTAGAAAGAAATTGATAAAATTAAACCACATGTTATGCTTGGAGTGTTTGGACCGCAAACACAGCAAGGATGCAGAATTATTGCTATATACATGTTCCACTAATCTACCGTATTTTATTAACTCCAGCAAAGTTTCAATGGATTTTGTGCGGCAAGCGTTTATTTACTCACATCTTATTATGAGTAACATTATGCACGAATTTTTATCTGCTTTTTTACAACTAAGTGCTTTCGTTATGAACTAGAGATATTTCATTAAAATAAAACTTATATTTTTTATGGATGAATTACTCTATATTAACAACAATTTTCTTGAATTAAGTTAAAAAAATCAAAGCGTAAGCCTCTTCTATATTAAAAAAAATATATTATATTACAGATAAGCGTGTTTTTCGTAATAATATTACTGAAAATTATATTTAATAATGTTGCAGAAACTATGTTTTTAGGGTTCCGTACCCAAAGGTTAAAACGGGACCCTATTACTAAGACTCAACTGTCCGTCTGTCCGTCTGTCCGTCTGTCCGTCTGCCCGTCTGTCCGTCTGTCCGTCTGTCCGTCTGTCCGTCTGTCCGTCTGTCCGTCTGTCCGTCTGCCCGTCTGTCCATCTGTCCGTCTGCCCGTCTGTCCGTCTGTCCGTCTGTCTGTCTGTCTGTCCGTCTGTCCGTCTGTCCGTCTGTCCGTCTGTCCGTCTGTCCATCTGTCCGTCTGTCCGTCTGTCAGTCTGTCAGTCTGTCACCAGGCTGTACCTCATGATTCGTGGTAGTTAGACAGTTGAAATTTTCACAGATGATGTATTTCTGTGGCCGCTATAACAACGAATACTAAAAAACAGAATAAAATAAATATTTAAGGGGGCTCACATACAACAAACGTGATTTTTTTGCTCGTTTTGCTCGATATTGATAACGGCAACAGGTAGATGCTTAAAATATTCGCAAAATATTTAGTTGTATATTCACTTTAGAAATAAATAGTTGAATTAAAATAAAACAAATATTTAAGGGGGGCTCCCATACAACAAACGTGATTTTTTTGCTTGATTATATATAATGGTACTTCGTGCGCGAGTCCGACTTGCACTTGGCCGATTTTTTTTATTAATAATGGGCTTCGCTTGACCACAGTCTCACCTGATGGAAAGTGATGAAGTGACGGCCGAAGGTACGAGTATCGAACGCAATTGCCCAATACATTTTATTGTGATATTTTGGAGTGCAAATGTTCTGAAAATAATACAATATGTTTCGTTTAAAGTTTATTTGGCACCAAATTTACGGTTTATCAGCTCTTTTCGTTCTAAACATGGCACCTGTTAACTATTTTAATTACGTCAGCCATTCATTGTTACCCGGAGAGCAGGAGTTTTGGACGTTGAAGGATCGGACCTCGTTACACATTAACCAGCACGTTACTGTTTCGATAAAGCTTTACAATAAACACTCCTATACCCTTGTCATAAGACCCAAAGGGAAAACGAATGGGGAAGTAGAGAAGGGAGCAATCACTCCCTATTTGCGGATTTATCTTCGTATTTGTCTGTTTCAGAAACGTGCGTATCGACTGAATTATTGTTAATGTTTATTCGGAATTTCAAATGCTAGAATGTTTACTGTAGTCGTTGCAGAGGTAGATTAGTTTATAATCGAGTTCGAGCGTGCGTTCGCGAAAGCGTTCTTTTCTACTAAAGATATTTAGTAGAAAAGAACGCTTTTCTGTTTGGTGTAATTAATCTTGGTGGTGAAATAGATGAAATCACCACATCTGATAAAAGGCCTTGTCCATATCTTTCTGTTCTAGAAGTACGTTTTCTTGCTCATCAATTAATAACTTATTGAAACTTGTATCTTACCCAAAACTGAAATTACAAATGAATCCTGACTACCTCAAAATAGACTTCAAGTTTTTACCCCAAGTTTCCGACAAATGATTTAAAGGAAGTAATCAGTAATATAGGTTTTATATTAGTGTATTTTTATCAAAAAGGCGTGTTTCCTTAAAAAAATCTAATTAGTCGGTCATGTACATTATAAAAAATATTGAACACATATTTTTTTTATTGTCAATTAAACAAAAAATGACGAAGATATAGTGCGTTGAAGTTCCGCGTGACGTCACGACTTTGCACACTTTTTACTATTAAGTGACGTCATAAACCTCACTCACGAATTTTGATGCGCGTTACCTAATGTCAATTTTGATTGATTTAATAAAATATGAGTTCCATATTTTTTGATACTCTAACTGACGGACTAATTACAATTATTATTTTTATACCCAGGAAATATCCCTATTATAATCACGCATCAATATAAATATATCTAAAAGTGTACGCAAATAATACAGTTTTTTTTGCACATGTTATCACGTTGTTTTCTCGAAACAGTAATTTTTCGTGTGCGTACCTACTTTCGGTATAACATTGCGTACCGACGAAAAACAATAATCATAAGGCATTTGTCCAAAATACAACCGCCGGGACGCAAACGTGCGTCCACCTATTTGTCATTTCGCTGATCAGCAAAATCCCCGCCGCTTGAATGTACCCAAATTAATGCCGCGGCCTGTGTACGTAGACCCCAACAAGCCTGAGTAAATTACTCTCTATTTTCAAATGGCTGTTCGAGCTTTGTTTATCCTAATGACTGTCACATTAAAGAAAATAATTCCGCCATAAAGGCACCGAGAGCCCCGCCACACAGATATACCTACTGAGTTGCACCGTCTCATTTAGAGCTTGTGTGCACGTGTACCGGGGACTCAACAAGCGTGTAATGACCCTTCGCGTATTATAAAGTCTTTACTGGTTTTCCTAGAGAAAAAAAAACCATTTTACGTCCTAGCAGCACCTGTGATGTTTCTGGAATCATCAATTTTTAGGGTTCCGTACTTCAAAAGGAAAAAAGGAACCCTTATATGATCACTCGTTTGTCCGTCTATCTGTCTGTCTGTCTGTCTGTCTGTCTGTCAAGACCTTTTTCTCAGAAACGCAAGGAGGTATCAAGTTGAAATTAATATGAAATACGCAGGTCTGCAACTTCTTGAAACTGTGAGAAAATCAACCTTCTAAATCACCGCAATCAAAAGATACGGCCGTTTATGTCACATATTTTGATACTTTCAAGGGAATCCAAAGGGAATCAAAATCTATAGGGTACTTCTCGTTGACCTAGAATCATGAAATTCGGCAAGAAGCAGTGTCTTACAGCACAAGTAAAGGAAAAAGTCCAAAAACCGCAAATTTCTAATTACATCACATAAAAAAATACTTAAACGGAATAACCTTTGCAAGGTCGTATCACACTCGACGATTGCTCGGAAATAGGAACTTGCGAAAGTAATTTTTTGTCTTATTTCATAGGTAGCTTGTAAATGGTTACCCCGTTGTAATTTTTTTTTTTATTTTAGTGTTCCGTACCTACAGGGACTGTTTCTTTTTCATAGGTAAGTACGGAACCCTCTGCGCGCGAGTCAGACTTGACCGTTTTTTATAATTATTCGAATGTCATTTGGGCTTAATGACGCTGATTACAGAAAGGTTTTTGCACGGGTTTGTAAAATATGAACGGGTAGCGATTTCACTTGATCCTGTTTAATGCCTGCGGCGGTAAATGCAAATTAAATTTTTCCGCTCACTCATGCTACTTCTAACGACAGCAATAGTCGCAGGAAAAAGAATAAAAACAGGAAGTTTTTGGGCTGTTCTGTTCTTAATTCTTCAAGCATGTATAGATATATTTGCGAATATAAAAACAGTGAAGGATAAAAGGTTCCGTTTGAGGCCGCAGCCAGCGTAATCCGACAGTTTCCCGATGTATCTACCTACCCGTCTTTGCCGAATAGTGGCAACAGGGAAAACTGTGGAGACGGCAGAAGTTATTTAGAAGAAGTATAAGGATACTATTGCATTTTATAAGTATATGACACAGTATATAGGGAAATGGTGTCGCTTTTTTGACTATTGTCAAACTCTTAAGATTACCCTTCATAAAGCTGTGAGAATTATTTCGTATGCTGCACCAGGTGCGTCAGCTAGGGAACTTTTTGCAATAAACAACATACTCACACTACCGAGTCATTTCATTTTTGACTAAACTAAACACGTGAACAATAATATCGATGCATTCACAAAAAGACAACCATCGTGTACGCGGTTAAGAAGCAAGGGACTTACTCACAGCCAGTCATCGACTAGCCAAGTCCACCAAGACCATGCACGAGCTGGCTCCTAAGGTATACAACAAACTACCCGATGACATTTTAAAACTTAAAAGTAACGTTTCTTTTAGAAGCCATTTGAAAAAGTGCTTTTGCGCAAGTCATTTTATAATATGAATGAATTTTATGTAATAATTAATGAATAATTGTAATAATTATGTATCAAACATTAGAATTATGTTAAAATGTTTTTAACCGTAATTTTTTATCAATTATTATGTTTGTGTTTTAATCGTGTAAAAACTTTGCACGCCGCTGTGCGGCAGAATGTGATGGAACTTCAATTATTATAATACCTTTGTTATACACTCATATTCTCTCAAATAAATATTATCTTATCTTATCTTATCTAATAATATATCATTTTATTAATAGTGATTGTATTTACGTATATTAAATGACATGTAATATAAAATAATAATTATGAATGAACAAGTACGAGTAGATATGAGTATGAGTATGTACCTATGTATGTAATCTCTCAATTAGTTACCACCTAGAGCGTCAACTACTTAACTGGTTTTCACAAATGGGTGCCAATGATTCGGGGTGCGACTGGCCGTATGATGTCATCTGAAATCCAATATGGCGGATGCAAGAAGAATTTTTTCTGGACATGTTTTCTCCCATAGCTTATTGGTCAATAAATAAAATGAAAGGGCTTGACGAGAGCATTCTTAAAATATATAATACGTTGGTATTTATGTGTACCTCTATGTACAAACATCGGAAATACCTATATCTGGAATAATTTCTCATGATACACTGAAAATTATAAAGTAGAACCTTATAATTATGACACAGTCGGGTATTTCTATTTAATAATTAAAAAAAAAAGTTGTTTTATATACAATCGATGTGGCGATCATTAGCGTAACTTTAAGCGAAAAAAGTTAAGAATAAGATTGTTTATTTTAAAAATGACTACTCCATTAAACTACTTATTCTAAAGAAAAGACTTGAGGCGGGTGAACACTGAATTTTCTACTCTTGTAACAAATCCACGTCAGGCCACTGGCGATAATCCAAGAATTTGTGACCTTCTGCGAATTCTTCATGAATATATTGATACTTATCGAGACAAAGAGTTGTAATTTTTCAATTATTTATTCGGGATAGAGGTTACATGTCAAGATTCAAGATTCTTTATTGTCTGAAAGTAGGTGGGTGGGTATATCCCAGGAGTTCAATAACTCGAGTTAAGTGGAACAATTAAGATACATATCAATGTCCAATAAATTATCCCATATGGAACTACATACTAAGTTTTACACCTGGTTTTATTACAGCTAATTCGGATAACGTTGTACTTACACTCAGATTACATTAAACGGCCTTAAAAATCATATTAAACTTTCGAATAGGTATTGTAATTGGGAAAAAGATCAAACGGAGCTGAGCTATAGAGACTTACATTCAAATTCTAGTACTTGTAAAAGGTAACGATAGATATGAATATGTACCAGTAGTTTCATATGGAACTACTGAGATATTTCTTTTTTTTTTCAATACGTTGTTCCATATGGAACTCAATAATATGGAACTATGGAACTCCTTGGATATACCCAAGTGGGTAAGAATAAATGGTGATATAATATAGCATGCTCTCACTACTATCAACCTGTTTTTGCATACTCACTCACTTCCCAACATGCACTCAAATATTTTACTACATTAGCAGCTTAAATTAGGACACTATTTTCACTTTTAATACTATCCTTAATATCTACCTGGAAGACGTCCAGGTCGTTTGCATAAACTCCACAAAGAAATTTGATACGAGTTGATTTACACTTGTACGTTAAACTATGTACGGTCTCGTTTTAAAACTAAATGACTTATTTAAGTAAAGCAACAGAAAAGATAAATATTATCAATACCTGAATTCAGCTTACCAAACCCTGAGTCAGATATCAGAAGCCCGTAGGGGAAATTAAGAGGAGTGTGAACCTACGGCTTTTCACACAAAAGGCTATAACGATTTCCACCCCTTAAATGTTAACCGATTTTGACCAATTTTTGATAGGTTGTCAGTCAGGACAAAATCTAGGTCTATACTTTTTGGTTTTTTCACTATAATCAATAACTTCAGTTTTATTGTTGTTTTAGTATACAGAAACAAAACTAAATTCGGCGATTATTTGACTTCGTTGATCTTTAATCAATATTCAAAACGTATAAACCAAGATTTTGTTTTGACTGACAGCCTATCAAAAATTGATCAAAATCGGTAAACATTTAAGGGGTGGAAATCGTTATGGCTTTTTGTATGAATAGGGTGATTTTTGCCGTTGGTTCACAGTCCTCTTAAACGCAATTTAACTTTCCTGCGGCCGTAACATACATGCCACAAAGATAAATTATACCCGTTTCTATGACTATCTCTTTCGTCGGCACTAGTGTGAGAGAGACGCACTTAGAGATAAGACGGTCTATCTTATCTTTGTGTCATGCATGTCAGGGCCGCAGGTAATAACACGATTTATAACTTTTTCATCACACTTGCTCGGAAAGGGTGTTATTATACGCAAGCGTATAGAGCAACTATAGCCGATTTAACTCCTCTATCGGCCCCGCCGTCAGCGGGAGTTATATACCATACAAAATCCATAACTCCCTAGGGAGTTATGGATTTTGTATGGTTTCGAACTCCCGCGGGCAGTTAAGTGCGCCAGGTCGGCGGAGCTGCTCGGGAGCCGCAGCCGGCGGCGCGCGCGACTGCAAGCCGGCGGAGCTGCCCCGCGCTGATTGCAACGTACTTACAGTTTATGAACACCCACCTGATGGTAATTCACGATGTAAAATGGAAATAAAATTAATATATGTACTTTTTTTTTTCTAATTTTTATTTAATTTCCTCGCAAATGTGATGAAAAACATTGTGTGTATCACGGGCAGTAAGGGGATAACAAACACACTCCTAACTAACAGACTCTCGTTAGTTATCCCCTTCTTACGGCCCTAGATGCACAATGTATTATACCTAACATAGATGAAGCACACAAACGTGTTAACAATACGCCCTAATACTCGTAATTATGTTTGCTCGGCCTTGAAACACGTGCCACGATATTTTATTCAAAACATTCATGTTTTACCCCCATTTATACGTTTACAACACGATAACGCTGTATTTCGACAATAATGCTGCATAAATCAGCGTTTTTGTCCACTGCCTTGTCCAGCGGAATAACAAAAGGATAACACGAAATGTGATTACTCAGCCACTAGGTACTCCGCGTTTGCATGCTACGGTACCAGTGAGCGGTGCAATACAGTAGGCTCCATTACGGTAAAATATAAGTGAGAATGGTTGCTAACCAATTTTGAAATCGTTATAGATCCTAAATGTGCATTCCAAATGAAACATGATAAAAGAAACCTACCTAATTCTACATACCTATTCAATGATACCCCACTAAACATAGTTCATCGACCTTCACTTATTTCTTTATCACAACATGGCGTCTGATTTTCGCCATATTGAATTTTGATTACTGTCACGTCTTTAGTGACACTAGCAAGATTAAGGCACATCGATTGACGACACAAAATTGGCCTACGCGTTTGATCTCTAGAGCGCCACAAAGGAACAAACATACATACATACGCTGATAAATAAATTACCCTTCATTACGTCGCGCACTCGGGTAAAAAGAGAAAGACACCCGCTTCCTTTGGCCTTACTATGTATCAGTAGAAATATAATATGAACACCATAATAATCACAAGCAAAGGCAAGTTTTTTTAAAATATTTACCTAAACCACATTATTATTTTTAATCGCAAAATCAGCCATTTCTCAGAACATTAAATTTATCTTCACACGCAGTTTAATAAATAATAATTTTCATTGCATTAAAAATTAGCGGCTCTGTAGATCTAAAAGCTGAACCGTGAGACCTACTGTTTTGTTTCCTCTACGCCATGGTTTAGTGAATTACTGGACACGGTCTCCGTGTCCTGTTTTTTTCAGGTGTATCCCCACAAATGTGGGCAAAAACTGAACCGAGGCACGTCCCGATGCCGTCACTGTTCATGTGGACCTTGTTAACGCACTATAACGTGTTTGCCACGGCGGCGCAACATGACCTTTTTTTTGGAAATACACCGATTCAGCCCGCTGGATACAAAATATTTTGTAAATTTTGTAGAGTAGTCAAAGTGATACGAACAATGGGGAAGTTGCATGAAAATCAAAATTAGGTTTAAATGATAAATTATGAAAGTAAATGAAAACAAAAGCATATTACAGAAAAAGCAGATTATTTTGACTATTCCTTTTTAGGCTTGGCTCGATTAAGGCGCAAAATTTGTGAAAAATATTATATTGTTTTTTAGTTCAGATTTTAGTTTTCTGGACATCCTCATCAAATTTATGTCATTTTATTTCTACGATGTTGGTCTAAAAACCGTATTTTCGGAAATAATTGCATATTTCGTTTAAACGCCATACGATTTGTAGAGTCTGGCGACAGCTGTGACGTCATAGCTGTTGTCCATTTTGTATGCAGTGTTTTTGCGACTGGTATGAACAATGACTTTTCAATGCTTCATAACTCATAAAATAATCAACATAAATAATGTTTGAGTACACAGATCGGTTTCTATTACCTACTCAGCATTTTCCAAAACAAGATGAAAAATAATAATATGCATCTTCCCTATTATTGTAATCAATAGAACAAATTGCTGATATACATGGAATTATGTTTAGTTTTGAATCTCTTGCGACTTATACGGTTATGTTTCTTTTAGTATATGTACGTCGGCTTTTAAATTAAGTCAATATGCCAAGAAATTATGCCAAAACTAATTATATAGTGACAATGAACAGGTCATGTATTTGACATTGCCTAAACGATATCACAAATTATTTTATCTACACCCATATCATAAAACCTCCATTGGTTAATCAAAAACCGTAGGAAATGACCACCATTTTGACAACCAATTAGGAAAAACCAGTGCTGCGATGAAGAAATAACATGACTTCTTTATCGTTTTTAGTAAAGAAATGAGATTAAATTTGGAACAGCTGTCAAACTCAAGTGGGTCTCTATTCTAGTATCCATAGATATTAAAACAGTTATTGATACGAAACGTCAATTCAGTATGTTTTTTAAATATAAACTGCCCAATATTTGATCTCGAGTGACGTGAGAATAGAGACTTCATCTGTTTGTCTATGATTTAAAAAAAAATGGTTTTGACGGACGGCCGCCATTATGTTGACGTTTTGCTGAACGAAAGTAGAATTTTGTTGAATTGAATAGAAAAAGTTGTTTGTAATTTACATTTTAGTTGAAAATATGAATAGTAAGTAGTCTTCTCGGAGTGTGTGTGATGTGAAAATGCGCCGGGTATCGGAAATATGCAGCCACGATTGCAACAAATAACTTGTTGCCAGAAAATATTGTTTCTGAACCCATCATGGAGGATTTATAATATGTGTGTAGATAAAGTTATGTATGCAACTCTGCATAATTTGGCCTTAAAACACACGTGCGATCTTATTATGAAACTCGCTAAAAGCTCGTTTCATAAAACGGCACTACTGTTTTAAGGCCTATCATTATGCAACCGTTGCATAAACTACTATTGTTACATTATGGTAGCTCTTTTTTTTAACTCGACAACAAATGCAGCCACAAACCATCGCGATATCTATCGGTTTGGCAACGTCGAATTGAGGTCCTGATTTCTTCAAACATATTATAAGGAGCTAGGTGCACTGCTAAACAGCGCCTTCGTCTACGTTTTTATAAAAAAATGTATTACAGACATTAATATGTGTACTGCGTTCCGTTTCCCAAATGTTAACTTGACTTTCTATTTCTATATTCATTGGACATATTCCGATTTGTTAAATAATCGGATAATTACATTTCACTGCTAGTTTTCTCGTATATTCCGGTAAAACAAAGCGGCAGCGTACACACGAGGTGCCCGGATAGGGGCGGCTCTAAATTGCTTTGCCAACAAATCTTCGGAGAGCCGGCGATAGCGCCACGTTTTATTTGGGTCAGGTTCGGAGTAAAGTGCGCCCTCCCCGATAAGTGTCACTTCTAGAGGTACGAGTAGCTTGTGTTTTAGTACTAACAGTGATTTAGGTACTAGATATCGGTAAATGTTTTCGTTCAATATTTCTGGCGAAGACTTTTGAGTGGACGTAGGTAAAAATAAAAAAATTGATGTAGCTCGCTCAAGTTATATTTATTTTGTTATATGGCAAATTTAAGTGCTACCAGAACCTTGTTTCGTGAAAAATCAACAAAAGATAAGACGGACCAAAAGTGGTATACCTCAATAAGGTAATCAAAAATTTTATTGTAGTTTATCTTTTCATATAAACTAAGTGCCGGTTCTTTTAAAAGGTATAAAAAATGCCAAAGACAAACATCTTTTAAATTGTCCGATAAAGTTTCTTTGTAAGTTCTCACTGTATGGGCCCTGAAGGCGGCGAATGGGGTCTTATACGATCCTTTAATTTTGACTAATGTTCGTACTTTGGTCATTAAACTACTGTTTTCTGGAACAAAAAAATCTAAGAGTCGCATTGAAAGGGAAAATGTGGCTTTTAAAATCTCTCAATGCCTTTTTTTATAGGTAATATTACAATTGAATAAAACATCCGACTTCAAATGGCCTTTGAAAAGTAAGTTTTTTTTTCACATTTTATTTATTATCCTGTGATTTAACGACACACATTTACTACATGAAGTAACAATAGCATAATGCCAATTGCTCATCACCATTTACAAACTGTTGCTATCCACGGTGCAAGGATGTCAATCGTTGAGGAGTTCTCCTGGTTCTTCAATTTTACTACATGACTTTTCATGGCCATAAGTTGCTTCAGAACTTTATGCAGCAATTTAATCGCCAACCGCAAAATACTCAACATTTAGGAGTTCTGGTGATCATCTATGGTCTTCATCAACAGTTCTACTTCACCAAATAATGCTTCTGGAACGTAACTGCTTGATTTATTGCAGAAAATACTAAAATTGCTATATGCTTGCCTATAATATTTGAAGAGTTCCATCGATTCCTCATAGATCCTCTCATCATAACTTAACTTTGACTACAACGGGACCAAACTGGAGGTATACCCTATCGATAAAAAAATATATTTCTAAATCGGTTTTTAAATGACAGAGTTCTGAAGTAACAAACATAAAACAATAAAGAAATACAGCCAAATTGAGAACCTCCTCCTTTTTTTTTGAAGTCAGTTAAAAATAACCTCTATTTTTCAATACTAAATTAAATCTTTCCGATATGATGTTAAATATTAGACAGCTGTAAACTATTTGTGCAGCAGCTGATTTTCCTTCCAGCGAATCTAAAATTGCTGTAAAACTTAGAAGTATATTATCATATTGAGAATCTTAATCGACCGAGCGAGCGAAGTGTCTCCGTTTCAGCTTGGGCAAAAATGCTTTCGTATGTCCAGCGGATGTCCGTCGTCTGTCCATTTGTTCTCGTCTACAGTGCCTCTATTCGGGAACGCTAAGTGATTCTGTGGCGATTCGTGTGTGAGATTTCTCATCCCACTCTTCCGCACGACGCGTAATGCGTAAGAGCGAGATAAGAAATCTCGCTTACGAATCGCTACAGAATCACTTAGCGTTCCCGATTAGAGGCGCAGGTCGCAGTTCTCAACCGATTCTCGTGAAATTTTGTGAGCAGATTCGATAATTATATACATTTTTTTGTCGATTTAATTTTACGAAATTTTTCAAAATGGTGGAGATATGGTGGGTTATTGCAAATACAAACTTATTTGCGGTGTTGGTAAACTTAACCGACCTAAGTATATCGATGTATGGGGTTAATAGTCTTCCAACGGAAAAGTTAAGTTTGTCGCGAGGTCTACTGCTCACAGAGCCACTAGTTTTAATATGAGATAGATAACAATGTCTACTTCAATTATTCTATAATCCAAATCTTCAGTGCGGTAGGAGATATGGCAAAGTTTAACTAAAAGTTAAGATTTAAATTGCGCGTCCCTGCTTGGAGGGAAGTTCAATTTTAAAGGGTTGTAAATCAAAGTAATACGTTCCTAGTCAATTAAACAAGTTAGCGCAACGAATCCGCTGTTGACTTGTAATTTCAAACAAAGTATATTTTATATCATTACTTGGCGAGTTTTGATCAGTATGTTATAGATATAGTATTTCTGACTTCGGAGGAATGGGAGGAACTTCCGCGCCACGGACGCGATTCGAAATTGCCTTAAGAGGACTGTGAACCAAAGGCAACAATGACCTGTTTCATACAAAAGGCGATAACTATTTCCACTCCTTAAATGTTAACCGATTTTGACTAATTTTTGATAGAGTCAGTAAGAACAAAATCTATATCTATACGATTTTTTGAATTTTGATTAAAGATCAAGAAAGTCAAATAATGCCGAAATAACTTTTGTATGAGAATACTGAAATAACAATAAAACTGAATTTATTGATTCTAGTGAAAAAATCAACACGTACAGACCTAGATTGTGTGCTGACTGACAACCTATCAAAACTTGATGAACATCGGTTTACATTTAAAGGGTGGAAATCGTTATCGCATTTTGTATGAAAAGCCGTAGGTTCACACTCCTCTTAACGAAATCGCAAATTATTTTGCTACCTACGAAATGTTAATTAAACAGTAAAGGTGGCCACATCGTAAAAAAAAAAAACATAATGGTATCTCTTAGGCAATGTCGAATAAAAGCCCTAATTTCGTTTTGTATTGCGATCCTTTCGCTCATTGAGGGTATGTGCTAGAATATGGGTTCATAAAAGTAGACGCATCACGATTAACTTGAAAAAAAAAAACCGGTGAAGGGTGTCTGACTCGCGCGCCGAGGGTTCCCTACTTACCTATGAAAAAGAAACAGTACCCTGTAGATACATAACCCTAAAAATAAAAATATAAAGTAGCTTTTACCAACAGGGTAACCATTTATAACCTACCTATGAAGTAAGACAAAAACAACACTTTTGCAAGCACGGAGATCGGTGCAATCGTCGAGTGTGATACGGCTTTGCAAAGGTTATTCCGTTAAACAATTTTTTTAAATGTGATGTGATTACAATTTTACGGTTTTCGGACTTTCCTTTACTTGTGCTGTAAGACACTGCTTCTTGCCAAATTTGATGATTCTAGGTCAACGGGAAGTACAATATAAGTTTTGATTCCCTTGAAATATAGACTAAAAAAAATTAAAATTCATAGTAATAGTTTTGAGGGTCGAACCAATAGGAATTCAATGTTCCTTGTGGTTTGAGGGGCGAAACAAGTGGAATTTTAAATATATACTCTTGGTCCGAAGGTCGAACTAAGTGGAATAAAAAAATCCTGATAGTCCGACATGTCGGATAGCAAGGAATCAAAATTCCTCGTCGTCCGACATGTCGGACAACGTGGTCGAACCACGTGGCCGCAGGGATAATTATGACTAAAATCGTTATGGATTGTGAAAATCGGAACTTTAATTTTATGGGAGAAATTATAGACCCGATTATTTGACATTAATTTCAACTTGATACCTCCACGAGTTCCTGAGAAAAAGGTCTTCACATACAGACAGACGAACAGACAGACAGACAGACAGACGGACAGACGGACAAATAAGTGATCCTGTAAGGGTTCCTTTTTTCATTTTGGAACCCTAAAAATAAGTTTCGGACCCGGCCCATGAACTGGGTTGGATGCTTGATTAAAAATATTGTAATACTACTACAATATGTTTTCGTTTACGTACTCGTAACTACTCGGACTCGTAATCGCCCGTCGTCTTGTTACATTTTAGAATTTAACTTTATCATGATAGCTTTTTTGTATCATGCTCAATAAAGCGTATTTGTATTATATGATACGCATAAGCGAGCTATTTAATGATTCAATGAGCTATTTTTAAAGCTATTCAACTGTACGTTTAACACGGTTAAAAGACAAATGAAAAAAAATTGATAAATAAAAAACATTACAAAAGATCCCACGTTCGCCTTAAAATTCCGTACCTAACTACTAAAAACGTTTAACCTTCAAATATGAAATATGTTCGTGAATATTCCAAAATAATTCCGTGACCCGTCGTGTATCCTGAGGGAGTGCTTGTCGCACTGTTTTTCTACGCGGTTTCTGTAATTTAATATGATACGTGAGGTAATTTGAATACGGCTTTATTTTGCAAATCCTTTGAAACATCGACGCAGATTTGGTATATTTTTTGTTTTTATTTCATCAATCATTTCAATAAAAGTGAATTACTCCAATTCGTTATTATAAAAGCCTATTCTAGTTGGCGAAGAAGCGATCGTCGCCTTTCAAGAAAAACTTTACTTAATTGATTATTACCCGACTGCGCGAAGACAAAATAAGGGTATTGAGTTTAACAGTCTATACATATATGTATGTGACCAAAAATAGGATGTTCCGCTTTAGGTAAAAATCCTGAACTACTGGACCGATTTTAACAAATGGGAAACCAAACGTGGAGAATGTGCGAGTTTCATAGGCTATATTATGTTTAAAAATTCTAAGGGCGCGTCGTACTAGAAGCAAAAATGGTTCTAGTTTTTACTTTTGATTGTGTAAAATATTTTTAGAGGGCATGTATTAGAGTCTGGTACTACAAAATAAATAACAATACCGTTAGAAACAAATAGATTAGAATAAAAATTGAATTATAAGATGATTCATTGTGTCCCTTAAAAATAAAATACGACAGTGTCACTGAACGGTGTCTCTTTCGTTAGAGATCTCTCATGTGTCCTGAGGTCCTTATATAGGTACAACAAATGTTACGCAAATTCTTTATCAAAGTTTCTTTTATTGCGAATTGAATCAGGCAATACATTATACCATTTTAAAAATCGTCATACAAGTTTTAATTTTGACTACCTACTCGAGAATTAAATCCACGTGTATAAAAACCGGATAAGTGCGAGTTAAACTCGCGTGGAGAGGGTTCCGTTCTGTACATGAATATCTGAAATTTCCTATGTTACTTAAAATACCATAGACTTCTTAAAGGTTTACCTGTAATCTATAGGTAAATAACGATTACCTGTATTTTTTTCAAAATTGTAGCCCTAGTAGTTTCGGAAATAAGGGGGGGGGGGGGGGGGGGGCGTCAATTTTCGCCTATTTTGTTAAATAAATTCTACACTAAATAGTTTGACTTTTTTACTAACCGTTACTTGAAATTCAAAAGAAAATATATTTAAGATCCTCACAACAATCATTTGATATGTCACACGATATAGGTTGCATAACTTTTTATTTTTATTTTCTAATTTACTCCCCAAAAGTGGCCCCCATGTTTAAAAATCATATATTTACGTCACGCGTCCGTGTTGCGGTCACCGACTTACATATGTATACCAAATTTCTACGCAATCGGTCCAGTAGTTTCAGAGCAAATTGGCTGTGACCGACGGACAGACAGACAGACAGACAGACAGACAGACACACGAGTGATCCTATAAGGGTTTCGTTTTTTCCTTTTGAGGTACGGAACTCTACAAAGTAGGTTAGAATATTTTCGGCGCCACTAAAGTGTCGTACCAAAACTGATAATGGTCTATTAATTAAACAACTTCCGCAATTCATTAAATCTGTATTTTATTTAAATGATTTCTATAAAGACCAATAAACCATAGTCGAAACACAAAGCATCAAGGCCTCGAAGCACTCACGGGGTCTAAGTGGTTTTCAGTAAAAAAATATTGTCATTTATTATTACTTAATTTAAAACGCGGAGACGTCTAGATTGCCCCAGTTTGCGGGCGGCACAGTACTCATCTTGCAATCGCTGTTGCATTTTATTACTTTTCCATTTCCACTGGGGTTTCAATTTCCTTTCTCATAATTAATAGCCTTTCTGCGGTGTACTGACGTTTTCTATTCCCGCGCCGCAGAAACTTTGCCGTTCAATTTGCTTTCCATCTACGACCTTTATACCTCTGGTTTTGTTTTGCAACCGCTATATTTACTAATACTTCATAGCTCGATTAGGTTTACATTAAAAAGATTAATCTCTTCGTTCTTTAGTTTCCAAAAATCACAATACTATGTTTTTATTTACAAACTGTCATCATATTTTTAATTTCAAACGCTATTCAAATAACAAACTGAGGAAGTCATAGTAAACATAGAGCGCCAATTAGTTTAAGTGTTTAACTTAACTTTTTAATTTCATCTTTAGCAGTAGTTCATACGACATTTAAATAATTAGAGTACTAGATTAGATGAGATTAGATTATTAATTACTCAAGATAAGATTATAAATTGCGCATGTCAAAACACATGGATTTAAATTGAGATAAAGTAATAATTTCAATTTAATTATAATTTCATATAATAGTTTCTCCTGTATAAATTCTCAAGTCTCAGGTTACTGTAAAATAATATTCTGCACGGAAAAAACGAAGTGCCAGCAAAGTACCAATTTGGCTTGTCTAAAATTTTACGGTTACATACAACCGAGACTTATTTGGAAATAAATAACAGCTTTGTTAATAATTATAGACATGTGATTCCTTGAACTTGTTTGATGTTAGCAAACAGCTTTGCAAACTCTGTTCAAAATAAGTCGCTTGGTTGATATTAGCAATAATTTGTTTATTTCTAGCTATTCCATTTTTTCAGTGTTACAATATCAATAATATGCCACTTTGAAAACGTTATAGCGCTTATCCAATAAAAATACCTAATCTCATTGAAGGTAACCGCAGAAGTAAGACAATGAAATTTCACAGAAGGTACACTTATTTGGAAATTTATGGCTCGTAAACATGTCGTCACTTTACGGCGCCGTGACACAAAATACGGAATACTTTACACATTTTTTACGGCAGCGTTAGACGTCATTGCAAATGCTGTATATAAGAAAAATATAATGTATACGTATGAATAAAATATTTTCTTTAATAGAGGATCAGAGAGTGTTTGTTTTTTAAATAAAAGTTTTGACAGCGATATTTGACAGTGAAATATTCCTTATTCACTCTTTTAAAGCCACGAAGCGCCACGCTAGCTACAAACAGAAAACCCGGCTGGTGGGTCCTTAGCGATGAAAGAGTTAAAGATTTTGCTAAAGTAGTGTTGATTGGTCAATTAATCAATAAAAAAGCAGTAAATTCTAATTGAACTGGTAAACTTTTTTTTTTCGAAAACCCACACAATAACCTCTTAAGCATCCATAATGCCCCCATCTCCTCCCGTGGGTGTCGTAAAAGGCGACAGACAGAGGGACCAACTGAAGGATGGGCAGCAGCGTCCTTTGAGCACTATCACGACCAACTGCGGTCGCCAACCCGCCTGCCAAGCGTGGCGACTATGGCAAATCCCCCTATATTTGGGGGAGGCCTATGTCCTGCAGTGGACGTTTTATGGCTGATGATGATGATGATGATGATGATGATGATGATGATCCATAATGCATAATTTACCGGCAAAACACCTACCTCAAAGACATGAGCGACGTGAGACTGCCATGTAAATGTAAAAGGGAATCATATTTCCTGCAGTGGACGCCCTGCAATTGAAATCATAATAAGAAAGCGAAAAACATCTATTCTCGCGCCATTTTCACGACACGAAAGTTCATTGACGACTCTTACCTACACGAGTTGTAATTGGAAACGGGCATGACTAAACTTTTAGTTACCTTTATTGCTTTGCGAAACCGAAAACTCGCTGCGAACAGAGAACCCGGCTACCGGGTTCTTAGCAATGAACGAGTTGAAACTGTCGTGGTAAATGCTATCGTATGCTATCGTTACGCAGTACGTAAGGCAAAATTGAAAATGTTTCGTATCCTTGCAATTTAACTTCAATGACCATTTATCTCTGAAGTCTACTGACAGGACTACCCTACTTTTTTGAGTATTGGCAGACGCCCAATACCGGGGGTTGGGATGTCGGTGCGTACAGCCTCCTTGCCAACCAACCAACTTGACAATACTGGCAACGAATCATTTTTAGATTGCGACCCTTTGAAAATTAGAACTAACGAACTGAAGAACGGAAAAAACAGGAGCAAACAGTAGAGGACCAATCGAAGATCAACGCTTAGACGAGACAGACGTAGAAATCTCTTTACCGACCGTACACCGTTGTTATTACTTAAATAGATCTCATAAAAAAGCTAACGACTGAAAAGTTGTTTATTATTAAGGTGTCGTTTACAAGATATTTCTTATCAGAAATAAAACAAAATACATAGTACATTACCTACGTTTCCAGCAGTTTAGGTTTTCCAATATTTTTTGCTGTAAGGTGAGATGACCGGTAACAGTGTATCGCGATGGCAACGACAATGGTACGATCTAAAATACTTAAATGAATATTTGTTTTGATAAGCGATCGAGCGATATTTTGTTATTGATTTTTTTTACTGACTTCGACTGTTTTTAACCGACTTCAAAAAAGAAGGAGGTTATATAATCTTGGCATCATTTTCAAAAATACTCGATATTTCAAATTCCGTCTAATATTGTTTTTTAAAATCAACAACATGATTACTATCAGACCATCCATTGTAAAGGGTGCGCGAAAACATGCAACATGACGACATTACAAGTAGCCTTAGTTAGGTACGTGAACAATGTTTTTCATAATTAATATAAACTAAAAAAATAGCACGTAGAGCAATCATGAAATTGAAAGGAATTTAGTGGACAACGACCTATCATTTTACTATGTCGGAGGCAAGTCATACGCACGCGATGGAATCTGATCGCTTTTCATATCGACAGAGAGGGCGCGGGACGTTTTCATAAGCAACTGGCTTCAATAAAGACCGCACCTAACAGACATTTTCTATTTCAATGATAGACAAAGGAATATAACTCATTGACAGTTACCAATATTTACCCGTTTGGAAACATTTCACCTTAATATTAAAGCAGTTAATTCCACTTTATGAATTCGAGTCTAAATAACCTTATGCGTCTGATAATGTTTACGCAGAACCAGTTCACTGGCCAGTTGCCCACGCCAGCCATTGCCCTTTACCTCACGACTAAAGTGCATAGATTATAGCCCAGACAAGCTTGTCTCAACTATGACCTCATCAACACTTTGCATAAGGAGATCGAGGCCACGCACCTTCCTCCGCCAAGACATTTACGCATGACGGATATTTTTTCAAGAGGCATAGAAGAAATGAAGCAGCTGGCTATACGAATATACTGCTTATATTATTATCCGGATGAAAATGCGTGAGAAAGTCAAGGACATTTGTTTACTGAGGAAAATGATAAGTTATTCGTCTATCTAAAAAATGTGTTGAGAAAAGCTTAGGACTATAATATAATAAGAGGACTTCTAAATATGTCTCAACAAACGGAGAATTGAGTAATGATTTTTGATATAACCTAAATGTAGGTAATATCGTAAAAATGATAAGTTGACATACGTAGCGCTACATCAGGACCAAACAGCTGAATGCCCCCTTTTTATTTTATGTATAAAGCTATAAAAAAATTACAATAATCAGTTCCCGCAAGGTCCTGTTCATTTGCTCCGCCGCATATTTAAATAGTAACTTTTAAGTTATCAATAATGGCTACAACTTCGCTGAAAACTGAACGTCGTCTTCTTAATGAGGCAAAGAAAATTCGTATACGCGAGTGGTGGAACTTAAGAGACGTGTAAACTTCCATTCGGCGTCATTAAAAGTTTGGACTCGGAAGATTTGTGCCAACACTAATTAGCCAGACACTTAAAAACCTGTATCGAGTTTTCGACTGAGAAGTTTCCTTGTTGATTTTATAGAGCCAAGGTTATTATTGTTGTAATTTAGAAGTTTTTATAAGAGTAAGTATTTCAAAGGATAACATAATTTAGTTACATAGCACAAAGAGAAATAATCACATAGAGCAAGAGAGATAAAACAAACTGGCCAAGTGTGAGTCGGACTCGCGCACAAAAGGTTCCGTATCATTATCTATAAACAGCGGAGTCTTAGTAATGGGTTCGCGTTTTACCCTTTGGGTACAGAACCCTAAAAAACCGGTCAAGTGGGAGCCTGACTCGCGCGCCGAGGGTTGCGCAATTACGTATGAAAAAGAAAAAAGTACCTTGTAAGTACGGAACCCTAAAAAAGAAAAAAAAATAGCTTTTAACAACGGGGTAACCATTTACAACCTACCTATGAAATAAGACAAAAAATAACTTTCGTAAGCTCCTATCTCCGTTCAATCGTAGAGTGTGATACGATTTTGCAAACTTAACTTTTTTTCTTATGTGATGTAATTACAAATTCACGGTTTTCGGACTTTTTCCTTTACTTGTGCTGTACGGGACAACGGGACCCTATAGGTTTTGATTCCCTTTGGATTCCCTTGAAAGTATCAAAATATGAGACATAAACGGCCATATTTTTTGATTGCGGTGACTTAGAAGGTTCATTTTTTCATAGCTTCAAGAAATTGCAGACTTGAGTATTTGGTATTAATTTCAACTTGATACCTCCACGCGTTCCTGAGAAACAGGTCTTGACAGACAGACAGACAAACAGACGGACAACCGAGTGATCCTATAAGGGTTCCTTTTTTCCTTTTGAGGTACGGAACCCTAAAAACAATGGAATGTTAAGATTTCTGATACAGACTTTGCAACGCTCAGGCATATACTTTAAGCCTTCACGTAGTTACGAAGTAAACTCAAAATCATTAAATTTATAACTTTTAGAGCAGCACCTGCCAAACTTAACCTAAGCGAGCAGGTTCTTGAGTTTTAGCAGGTACACTTAAGAAGCAATTAGTTACTCGAACACACTAATGAATATTAACTCTAACATATTTTTTTATTATAAATATAAAGTTGTAGATTTGTGGTTTAAATTAACGGACAAAAGATTTCGTGTCAGATAGAGAATCAAACATTATTTTAATCGCTTTCACTGCCAGATTACTCCACAGATTAAATTGGGGCATGAAAGTGATGTATTAAATTGTATATTAGTTAAGTAGCTTTGTCATCATCATCAGATCGTCGCAAAGCTGAATTTGAATGATTGTTATTGTATATCATTGGTCCTTATCGTTTAATTTATCATCAACTTCGGAGATAAGAAACTTTGGAGATAATTTAAAATCATACGTACGAGCTAACTGCCCGTAATCGTAAACATATTGCGTAAAGATTGTTATCTTTGTGCTTGTGTAAATGACACAACTGCTTCACGTCAACTATTCGCAACTATATCGTAAATAAACGGGTCGAACTTAGGCTTTATAGCAATAGCAATAAAGGAGATTTCACTAAAATCTCACATGTAACGACCCGTCACGATTGGCTCATAATTCTGGTACGTGCTAGGGATGCACTGGTCTAGAACACGGGGACAAAAAGTTTAATTGTACCCCGGATGGCAGGAACTTGTGCTAGAACGGAAACTTGTATAAATTATTTATTCTTCCTGAAATAAATAAATTCTGTTAGTCATGTCTAGTAACATGTAACATAATCTCAACACAAGACAAACCAAATAAATTATGTTTCTTCAAAGCCCAACATAAGCTTCGCGTTTCAGGCATTTGTGGCAGAAAATGTGAGAAACTTATTGGCCTTTGTGTTGATTTTTATTTTATCCTTACTTTCTAAATCATTAAGATTGTAGATATTAACGTCGATGAAACAGAGTTTCAAACGGCGTTTGAGTATACATCGAGTTCAATAAATATTATGTATTAGTTACATGTCACAACGTCACAATACAAATTGGTAGCATGCCTTAAGGTCTTCATGCATTATTTTCTTAAAAAATAATCAAGTGTTTTTTAACAAATATGCATAGTTATACCACCATCCCAACACAACAGATCCATCAATTACCATACGTAGACGTATTTACGTGTTCCTAACGACGGACTTTCGCAGATGGCCAAAATACCGCAAGAAAACAATTTAGCAAGCGCTCCCGGGCTTGGTGGAGGGTAGGTGCAAAAACTCTGGGAATGCGACAGCTGACCCGCTGCTACACTGGCCACAGGGCCGCAGTTGGTGATCTTGGAACATTCGAAACGTTCGGATTGTTCTAAATCGATGATTGCTTCTAGAAAAGGAGCAAAACAAAGAAGTAATTGTTTTTTAATTTAATCATAATTTCATACTTGATACTACTAAGAAAACCCAAGGTAGTTTTATTAAATTACTTAAAAAACGATTCAACAGTAATCAATGTTCGATGTATAAACTGGTTGAAATAAAAAAAAACTTGATTAAAGAAAGCAGAAGAATTAAATGGTGTTAGTTTAATTTTATGTAACGTCATTTCATGGTAGCGTCATTAATTTTGCGTTAAATAAATCAACAGTTTATTAAATCAAATCAAATTATCAATTATTTATTTCTAGTTTTTTTTAAATGAATGATTCCATGTAAGTATGTCTTGTCAACTATTTAATAGATGATGTTGTGGCTAAGGTGTGGATAGTAATTATGAAATAAGTGAGATGCCTGGCCGGATACCGGATCGTTCAACAATTGGTACTACCGAATTTTAATAGGTACAGTAACAGATTCCGTCTCTGACGCACCCAGTCGACAGGGATTAATGGCCGGAGCAATTAAAGTAGTAAACAGCAGGTGCACAGACGGTGCCGCTAGCGCCCTCTCGAACAAACAAAATAGTGTGGCGAACGGGCGCCACGGCGCTTGACGATGGCCGACTTTGCAACGCGTTCAGTTACTCAAACAGAGACACTAAACTAGGGAATACACTGTTCTTTAACACTGAGAATCTACACAACAGTGACCTATGATTTACCGATGATAAGTGAACGTTTTTTTTGCCGTGTAATTTTCTGATGAGAATTCGCTTCATGTGCTGACGAAGACTCACCTGCAGCATACAAGACCAGTCGATCCGCAAGAAGCTCTCGGTGGAGTGGTGTCACATAACACTTTTCAGGTTTTCTATAATGATTTCAAAATTACCACGTACATTATAATAGACGTCAACGTGTTGGCATATCCCTAAAAGTGAAGAAATTAAACCTAAGTCAGATTTAAAACTCACAAAATTGTTAAAAGTACCTGTATATTTTAATAACTCTGCCAGCAAGACTTTTTTCTCTGACCACCGTTATTTCATTGCTTATTCTTCGTAGCGGTGTGTAATAAGTATAAGAAAGTAAATGAGTCAACGGAACTAGTCGGGTAATTCTGCGGGGCTTCCGGGCATGCTCGGGTAATGCGATACCGTGTGCCGAAGGAAATAATCTGTTCGTGCAAACAAACAAACAAACGTGCATTTATCCGAGCACTGCATTTCAAATGTGGGATTGCAGTCACGGAGTTTTAATCTTACAGTAGTTATGTAGCATCTCGCGCTAGCTGTGTTGTCTGTGATTTCATCCTCGTACTGTCAACTAACTAATCGTTGTGTGAACGTTGCTTTAGCGCGAATGAGGCAATTTATATGATACTAGCGACCCGCCCCGGCTTCGCACGGTAAAAGTCAAATATAATTATTATGCGAACAACTTTATTTTCGCGTGCGTAAATTTTTTGATATAACTCCTAAGATATTGCTTTTAATTAGATGGTGTAAAAGATTATAATAATGTGCATGAAATGCTTAAACTAACTAACGTATTTAGGTTGATAAGGATTAATACCGTATCTCTCTAAATAGCTTTCCAATTATCGCATTATACGTGACCATTTTTTTTAGAAGATCTATAAAAGAGAAATATCCCACCATGTATTGTTTTGTTATATTACATAAGGATTAGGCAGCGTTTTCGATGAAAGCTCCCTGGCGGATTGAATTTTTCCGACGCTTTCAAAATTCTCGTTTCATTTCAACCAATTTACACAAAACCTTGACAAATTATATACCTAAACCTTCCTGATGAATCACTCTATCTATTGGTGAAAATGACATGAAAATCCGTTGAATGGGTTTTGAGTTTAGCGGTAACAGACAGACAGACAGACAGACGCGGCGGGCAACTTTGTTTTATAATATGTAAGGATGATCATTCCCTGCGATATTATCCTAGATTATAAAATAGAGTAAAAGATACGCTGTATATTAATTGAACCTACGACTGTAATGCTACGCTGCTCCCGCAAAACTCAGCGCCCTAATGAAAAAACAAGATGGCTGTATTTTATTAGTACGTCGATTACAAACATGATTCTTGACAACTGCCAGTATGACCAAATTAAGAAGATTGGTACTCTTCTTAATTTGGTGGTAATAATGCTGACAG
This sequence comes from Tortricodes alternella, assembly GCA_947859335.1. Taxonomy (NCBI): domain Eukaryota; kingdom Metazoa; phylum Arthropoda; class Insecta; order Lepidoptera; family Tortricidae; genus Tortricodes; species Tortricodes alternella. The sequence goes on from OX401968.1 coordinate 14,598,083, forward strand.
AAATAAACATTAAATTGCAAATATTATTTAGTACCTATGTGTTTTGTACTAATCCGTGTGGCCTGACATTTTAGGCGGCATGGCTTGACGGTATCAACGTTTACTCTATTATTATTGTATATTCTAAGGATATTATGCTTATGCATTTTAGAAATGACATTATATGGAATGTCACAGTCTCTAGTTAAAAATGTTCATGGGCTTATAATGCGCTAGGGACATATTAATCTCCGCGTAATCTGGCACCCCGAGGACGGATACGACGCGGTTCTAACCGCTAGCAGTGATCTTCGTCAACACTTCACATTTTTCCCGCTACTCATACGATGTTTTACGAACGGGATATTTTTTGCGTGAGAATAACTTAAGGATTGTTATTATAACTACGGATCGTCTTTAACTTGTTTGTTGGTCCTTGTCAAAGCTGAGTAACTGATCGTAGTGACCGCATAGAGGTAGTTGGAGGAATGGAGATTGATATTAACTATGTATGCTACTTTTCATCAATAATAGAAGAATATTGTTTGAATTTGAAAGTAAAACAGTTCAAGATTCAAATAAAAAGGTGTTTCGGTCTTACATTGGCGGTTGAAGGGTGGATCTTTTAGTGGTCAGTGAAACGACCAGTGACGGCACGGTCCATCACGAACAGAACATAAATCCAGCAAACGCGTGCCCTATCTCTTGAAAAAACACTTCCATCTGTGTCCTGTTTTTATTGCGCACAATAATACAGTTGAAAAGTTTGTCCTCACTTTTTTGAGGATTTTCGGTATGTTTTTATCGTTTGAAGCAAGAAGTAAAGTTTTAGTTTGGACAAAATCTAAGTTAATATTATAAAATCTATGCTATGATTTAGCGTAGAAGAGCCATTGGCGGAGTAAGAGAGATAAGGCAATACAATAGAGAGTTATAAATAGGGAGGTATTTATTTCTAAGGGAGGGATGATCAACAGACTTAAAATTATACAACTTTCCCCATTATGATGAAAACCTCTCTTATCATAACAAAAATTTGTGAAATTCAAGAGAAATCATGTCTGCCCAACTTTAATTTAATTTCCACAATTATTTGGAAAGTTGCTAAGGAAAATAACATAACGAGTAAAGTTTTTGCTTCACCGTCATGGAGGTAAGGTGACGGAATAAAATTTTCCAGAAAAAATATATGAATGTGATGAAATAAAGTACTGTAGAACAGGCGCCTCATTCGGGAACGCTAAATGATTCTGTAGCGACTCGTAAGCCAGATTTCTCATTCCACTCTTTCGCACGACGCGGAATGCGTAAGAGCGAGATGAGAGATCTGGCTTACGAGTCGCTACAGAATCACTTAGCGTTCCCGAATGAGGCGCCAGGACTGGTCATGAACCGGGAAAAATAAAATACAATTTTTGTAAAAAAGAATATGCCTTAAAAGTAAGTATTGAAAAACACAATAAGTTGACTGGCTTACTTGAATTGGTTTTATAACGATCAATTAGTAAATATTTTATATATATTTTTAGTAAATCAGTACAATTTCTGATATTCCGGTCCGAAAGAGGAATGCCAGGTGGCAATAGAAACTAAGGCCCGGACTCCACACATATCTGCAAATTTTATGCAATTGCAATGTTTAAGCAAAGCGGCCATGTTACACGTTTTTTTTTAAATTGGTTTGTCTTTGTTAAACAGCAAAAGCCATTAAGCGGATTCAGTCTTTATATTCATATTTTTCTGAACACATAGAACAGCAATAGAACATTTTGAATGAGCTTTTGAAGTGTATTTTCTTTTAATGGGCACTTCTGTCACACTTCCGATAAAAGCAGTAAATACGATTTTTAACGAAATTTAGTTAAATATTCCCGAATAAATATTTAACTCAGGGGGGTTGCCACGATCTCTTAATGCGATTCATTTTATGACCTATACTGAAATGTGTCACTATTTCGTACCACGCCATATATCATCATGTAAACACAATGTCGTGGTATGAAATAGCGACGCAGTTCAGTTTCGAGCCTAATCAGAATCGCATTTAGAGATCGTGGTAACCCCCCAGATCTGTCCACAATCTCTACCAACTTTCCTGGGAACTCAAGTGGGCTGACTGGGAAAGCTCTTATTGCATTATAATAAAGTACTTATTGTTTTGCTTCGATACTTAATTTGACAATCCACCAAAAACTTCATTTTGTAGTACATATCATTTACATAGATGCTTACTTTGGGAGTTGGGACTAGATCGATTTGTGTTAAGATTGCCCCCTGATTTATTTATTTATTTATTTATGCGTATATTTCCCAAATCATAATCGTAATAACGACGTATGCGAGTGTGCAAGTCAATAATGCTTGATCAGTTTTTAACCCAAAGAAAATAAAGATACAATCCACCTACAATATTAAATAGAGAAAAATTATGAAATGAGTTTGATTTCACAGCAACCCTCGGAAATTAATCTTACCTCTCTCTAGGACGGTGTATAAAGGAAATGCATTATTCCCTATTACGAACGCAAAGTGGACAGTAATGTATTGCATCGATTGCATAAAGTAAGTGATAGTGCCCGAGGCAGAAATACACGCTGGTTCAGAATAATTTTACGACTTACGAGAAATAGTTCCTGAATTTCTCCTTTTGCTCTTCACGGGTCGAGTATCTTGTTGGGTATGCAACGCTAAAATGTGAAAAAGTTACCATTCTTGGTTTTCATTCTACTTTCCACAGTAACGAAACTTATTAGAGTATTCCTCAAAAAGTGTGTTCTGTTAAGATTTTGTTAACAGATTGTCTAATGGTATAATAGAAAATGTATTATTTTTAAATAATTAAGTAATAGTTATTTGTTTAGTTTCTTAATGGACACAATTACTTACCTACTGAAGAAATATATGCAAAACAGTTCAAAGTTTTTGAGAAATAGTCATTAACGTTTAATTAACATGATTTATTAGCCTGACCCAAATATTTCTGCGCCCCGACAGTACAATTACTCAACGCGGCCCATAACTCACTCAAGCGTTATTGCTTGATAAACTTACCTTCTCAAACTACACACGTTCAGAGTGATTTCAACTAGCCTCTACATGGAACAGTTTATGAACAAAACGGTTCCCGCTCCGTCACGAGAAGTGCCCCCATAATGAAGTTACGCAGTTATGCCCTGCAGGAGCCCGTTTACGGCCTACGCGTTTACTGCCAGTAAACTTGACTTCGGTTAACGACTGCTAAACGTTTCCAAGTTGTATCCACGTCTCTTATACGTGAATCTTGTTTTTGTGGTGGAGTTACGAGGTTATGTTGAGTTACGAAAAAGTCTATATGAGAAATGTAGCTATATCTAAGTCACAGCACTCAAATGGCATTGCATTACGCATTACATTTATAATTTTTCTATTTCTTTTCATTTTAAAAACGGTTAGACTGATGTTGGTAACAAAATAATACCAATAAATTTTTTAAAACGACAAACCCAACTAAATTTTAAATTGTTTCCCATGAGATAAAACGCAACACAATCTAATATTAAAGAAGAGAAAAGCAACAATAAAATTTATCTTTTTATTGATCTAAACACTAACATCTCTGGTATATTACTATTCCGGTGGAAAACCGCCCGCCCGGTCTCTTGGGAGGGCAGTAAATGCATGCCCCTTACCGGACATACGATACCGTCTTATATAAGCGGTATACTATATAAGTAACTTGCCTGAGTGAGTACTGTACTCTTACGAGTTAAATTGATTATCATACAATGCAAGCTTGATGATTGTGGTTTAGAAATATTGAGTTCTGACTGTTCGTATAATTGTATAATGATGTCTAAATTTTTTTATCTACACCTATATCATAAAACCTCCAAAGTGTAATCAAAAATCGTAGGAAATGACCACCATTTTGACAACCAATTAGGTAAAACGAGTGCTGCAATGTTATTCCCGTATTGTTTTTAGTATAGAAATGAGATTAAATTTGGAACAGCTGTCAAAACTCAAGTGGGTCTCTATTCTAGTATCCATAGATATTAAAACAGTTATTGATACGAAACGTCAATTCACTATGTTTTTTTAATATAAACTGCACAACATTTGATCTCGAGTGACATGAGAATAGAGACTTCATTCGTTTGTCTATGATTTAAAAAGAAAAAATGGTCTTGACGGAGGATCGAATTGCCGCCATGTTGGTGTTTTGCTGAACGAAAGTAGAATTGTTGTTGAATTGAATAGAAAAAGTTGTTTGTTATTTACATTTTAGTTGAAAATATGAATAGTAGTCTTCTCGGAGTGTGTGTGATGTGAAAATGCGCCGGATATCGGAAATATGCAGCCACGATTGCAACAAATAACTTGTTGCCAGAAAATATTGTTTCTGAACCCATCATGGAGGATTTATAATATGTGTGTAGATAAAGTTATGTATGCAACTCTGCATAATTTGGCCTTAAAACACTCGTGCGATCTTATAATGAAACTTGCCTATCGGCTCGTTTCATGAAAACCGCACTAGTGTTTTAAGGCCTATCATTATGCAACCGTTGCATAAACTACTAATACGTAATAGAAGGATTCTTTTGTAATTTTGTATTTTTTATTAGGAAGGCTCTACACATTTCATCATTAGCATAGGTCTCCTCTTGAGAGGCACTGGGAAGTAGTCCCCATACGGGCCAAGCGCGGATTGGGAACTTGACACACTCAGATGAATGCAGTTTTCGTCACGATGTTTTCGTTTACTGATATGCTCGTGATAAATATAAATTTCAATTTCGCACGACATGAGATTCGAAAATCTCAGAGCCAGTATTTGAAGGCGCAACCCTGTGCACGAGGGCTACCACTGCATATGTACAAGTTTAGTTTTGATGTAATACTTTTTATTAGAGATATTAATTTACTTCAGCAAATATAGGGTTATAACCACGCACAAAGGGTTTTTAAGCATCTATCTGTAAGGCATTATGAATTTATGATTTTCTGTAGGTATTTATAATATTTGCATAATTCAAATTTGTAAACTGGCGAATTTTGAAGTCAGGCAGTGAAGAAAAAAACTTTTAATTAGAAAGACACCGGCCCTAACATGCATGGCACAAAGATATATTAGAACCGTTTATCTCTAAGTGCGTCTTTCTCACACTTGTGCCGATGAAAGAGATAGTCATAGAGATAAACGGTTCTAATTTATCTTTGTGCCATGCATGTTAGGGCCGCTGGTGTTAATGTATTCCGCATTAAAATAAATTTATTTATTCAAGAATTTAATTAAAGTGGGCAAACAAAAATCAACGATCGAAATTCGCCAATTGTCGTATGTTTGTCGTATTGGTGCAGGGAATCTGCACTCCGCCGTGATCTGCAGCCGAATGCATCGAAAAGGATGCACATTGCATACAAAGTGAACTGCAAATCCATTGAACCGTGATTTTTCCTTCGTTTGGATAGGTACCATCGGGCTGTGACAAAGACTGATTATTACTTCGAAACAAATAGACGTGATTGTCCAGTTTGCGGATGGTCAAATTCGATAACATACGATTTTATTTCCATTTAATTTATAGAAAATTTAATCTTAAAACCCGAAAACGATGATTAATATCGATGTCACGAACTTAATTTGCTAATAAAGTTACTTTCGTATACATGAACGAGAAGCGCGTGTACGCACGATCGCCACACGCACGGAGAGACGATTATTCTCTATTAGATTTGGCAGCTGACGTGCTGCTACTTCTGTTCAAAGATTAATCGCTCTCTTACCTCTGCTGTTCACTAGGACTGTAATAAAGCAGTTCTTAATGCAAAGAGTCAGTTATAACCAGTTGGTATCACATCGTCTTTCAAAAAATACGAATGAATTAACTTGTAACAGTTATAACAATGACAAAAAACAAACCTGCAAAAGACATTTTCAATCGTTAAAAATGAGTACGAAAAAGTTATTAATTAAAGGCAAGAAGGTATCCTTTGTAAACCTCTTTGCTCAATTAAACGAGTACTTAAGGCTCCCTTTGTCGACGTCTCATTCTTTAATTGACGCAAAAGAATACGTAGGCAGGTATTTTCATTTTTTCCTCCAGAACAACTAAGCTGTGCCATTGTTATCGGAAGCTCTCGTTTCCGATTAAAAGAGGAGAAACAAATTTTATTTGCTACTATTTATTAAACATTTTTGGTGTGTATACTGATGTCTAATATATGCACTACCTAACTCATTTTTAGAAAAGGTCGTGTAGATAAAATATGTTTTGGCCGACAACGAACTAACAACGTGGATACTTCTATATACTCGTACCTATATGTAGGTGGTAAAAGTACCTTTTAAAAACTATCCAGTAAATACATTTGAATTAAAGTAACTATTCTTAAAAATATAGTTGTAAATGTTTTTGGAAAGTTCTGCTACTAGGTACACTACTGGGTACTACCATGTAAATGCCAGTCACGGATATAATCAGGCAGTTACCAATTTGGGTCTATTTATAAAGCTACACTCACTGACCAAATTTAAACAACAGCTGGGCAAATGTATGGAATCTATAATCGGTGCTGCTGTCGTTAATATTGGACCCTGATCGCCGGAGCCAAGAATGATCGATCAAACAACAACTAATCATAACTTCGTACTTCTACTCCTAATGGTGTATTAAATATGCAAACGCGTAAGTGGTGTCTCTATTTGAGCTGCTTCAGGGTTAACGTGCGGCGCGATTGCCCCAGCAGAGAAGGTTCGTGCCGTATGCTCACCTATTTGCGTCCACAATGATAGCATTCACAAAACTACTTCATTAACGCCTTATTGACGCGTAATAATGACTTAATTTTGTGTAAATTTCTACTTATGTGAAATCAAAGCAAAGCACTTATTTAAACTTGCATCTTCTTGGCTATTCATTCTAAATATGGTATTTTACATTCTTAATTTTTGATTAATACCTTGCTATCTGTGGTATGATATCTAATACATCCATTTATCAAACTTGGTTTGCCCTGGCATTTGGCAACGGACGTCATATAGTGAAAATATAAATCAAGCTCAACGAAGCTATTTCAGTTTTCATTTAAAGCGGCATTGCTCGTTACGTTTGACTTATTACTTTATTGACTGGCCCTGCTACCTTTAGGCTGAGTTGCCACCAGCGTTGTGCGAGGCAGCTAAGTCGTGCGCGAGGAAACATTCACCAATGGGATGATTGATTCTAGACGAATGAACATCGCATCGTACATTGATTGGTGGATTTTTCCTTGATCACCGCTTTTCAACCTCGTACTACGGTACTCATTGTGGAAGGAGAGCTCACCTATTCCACAATGATCGTTTTCACAAAACTACGTCATTAACGCCTCATTGACGCCAGATTGTAATAATGACTTAAGTTAGTGAAAATTTCTACTTATGTGGAAATTAAAGCAAACATTGAATTGGTTGATCTTGGACAGCACTTATTTAACTAGTTACGTTTGACTTATAACTTTATTGATTATTATTGACTAGCTCTCCTACCTTTAGGCTGAGTTTCCACCAGCGTTGTGCGAGGCAGCTAAGTCGTGCGCGAGAAAACATACACGAATGGGATGATTGATTCTAGACGAATGAACATCGCATAGTACATTGATTGGTGGATTTTTCCTTGATCACCGCTTTTCAACCTCGTACTACGGTACTCATTGTGGAAGGAGAGCTCACCTATTCCACCATGATCGTTTTCACAAAACTACGTCATTAACGCCTCATTGACGCCAGATTGTAATAATGACTTAAGTTAGTGAAAATTTCTACTTATGTCGAAATTAAAGCAAACATTGAATTGGTTGATCTTGGACAGCACTTATTTAACTAGTTACGTTTGACTTATAACTTTATTGATTATTATTGACTAGCTCTCCTACCTTTAGGCTGAGTTTCCACCAGCGTTGTGCGAGGCAGCTAAGTCGTGCGCGAGAAAACATACACGAATGGGATGATTGATTCTAGACGAATGAACATCGCATAGTACATTGATTGGTGGATTTTTCCTTGATCACCGCTTTTCAACCTCGTACCATATAGCTCTGTGGTGTGATTCTCTAATGTGCGCAGCGGCTGATCAGCGGATAAATTAATCTATTAATTTATTCAAATTCAAATTATTTCTTCAGGCTATGTCCATAATGTTAGTAACAGCAAGAACTTACCACCTATATTAGTATACAATCAAAACGAAAAACAAAAAAATATCATAAACTACCCCACCGGTTCCACATTTCGTCAGCAGGGTAGTACCAGACCAGCCTCACGAGCCCGTTGGCACTCTCACGCACACGACGCATCAGGGAGGCAGTCCTTTTGCATATTATTGCACTAAAGCTGTCGGTCTGCAACTCCGCAAACAACCCCGATGCGCTGCAAAAGCGAGGCAGCCCCAGCAGCATCCTAAAACCATTATTATATTGGATGCTATTGACTAATTTAGACTTTAAAGACAAAGTTATTCGGTCGGGATTTGAATGTGTCTCTCATCGCTGACCAGCCGCTGAGCACCTTAGAGAATCACATGCCTGTACCATTACCATGAGTTGCACAAACCGCTCTATCTAGAGTAAACTATCGCTCGGTCCCAAGCCGCATTTCCGATAGATTTCGATAGCGAGAACGGTTCGCGCAAACTCATGGTAAAGACTCTGGTTGAAACGCAGCCTTACCGCCACTCTAGTTTGTCGTAATCGCCTGAAGAGAACTATTTATTTTTCAATTTCCGCTTATAACTATTTTAAGACGGAGCTCATACAAGATTATTGATCGTTCCTTCGCCTTAGTTTTGATTGATTTACTAAGTTTATTTGCTATGAACTCGAGATCAACATTTTTTACCCTTATAAAGTCGTTATTCATTATTTAGATGACCTACACTTTGAAAGTTCTCTTGAGAACAAAATATACAGCAAATATAATATTTATACATGAATATAAAATAGGTACTATTAGAGACTTCGAGATATACGCACTTTCAAAGTGCATGACTGGCAAAAGCAAAATATGGTAGGGGGATCTGTACCATTACCATTAGTTTATGCAAACCGTTCTCGTAATAGAAAACTATCGCTCGGTCCCTTTTACTTGTGTCGGCAACAAGCAGTATTTCCGATAGATTTTGACAACGAAAGCGGTTTGCATAAACTTATGGTAATGGCACTCGCGTTCGAGAGTAGCTCAAGCTCACGTACAAATGATGTCCAAATAACTTGTCCCAGGTTATTCGAGTTGAATTTGCCAATTTTTTTGTTTTATTATGAAAAATAATAATTAATAAAGAGATTTTTGGAGTTCCGGCTCTCTTGTATGATAACGGTCAAGAAACGAATAACCTCAAGCCAATACTTATAATTACGACAATTTATTTATTATTTTTACTGATATGTGTACCTCTTCACTGTTTGTTAAGGTGCTTAGTAAGGTATTTATGCATCCATTGGTTAACAGTAGGGAATCCGCAGGGATATAGTTAGTGGTTTACCCACATAAAACTAACACTGAACCAATATAAGAAAAAGATTATCATTACGCCCAACCAATTACCAACGTTGGGCCAATATGAATGCTGCTACCACTGCTTAAAAACGGTTGCTATTTCTGAATTGTATACAACGAAGGCCCTATTAGATATTAAGTAACGTTGGCCCAATGCAGTAAAATATTATCATTACGCCCATCCGTTTACCAACGTTGGACCAATCCGACTTCTGCTACCGTTGGTTTAAAACTGTTGGCATTTCTGCATTATATTGTTTCAGTTGGAAATTCTACGATGGCCCTTGGTTGTAGGCCTTACCTCAAAACGACGGCGAAATCTAACCGTTGTCCAACTAACGACACCCATGTGTCCCGACCAAATACCAACACTAAATTCGATTAGGGTGTTGCCTAGTTGCCTGAAATAAATGGTTACTATTATTATTTGTATTATTGTTTGTAGTGGTAGAGCCAAATAGTAATCCTCAATAGATGATTACTGTTCGAATGGGCCGGCTCGACCGGGGTAGTACCACACTCTCACAGAATATCGGCGTAAAGTAATAGCTTGCTATTGCGTTTCGTACGGTGACTGACGAGATCCGGAGGCTTATTCCCTCATCCCCATCCCATCCCCATTCCCCATCCTTCCTAGACTGGCAACGCATTGGCTGTCCATGGGCGGCGGTGACCACTTTCCATCAGGTGGGCCGTCAGCTCGTTTGTCAGTCAATTGACATAAAAAAAAACTTTTGTACCTATATTATTTTTTATTTTATTAGTTCTAATAATTTGTAACAAAATCCATTTATGGCGTGCATACGAATAAATAATAAATACGATTTCTGCTATAAAATATTTTCCAATGCTCACATTGTCAAGGTAGTAATGGAGTGGCAAGCGGAAATGCAATTGTCGGTTAGTCTAACGGTTAGTCGTCATGAAATAAATAAAAAATGACGCATACTTTTTTGGTAAAATATTTTCACGTATAGCAAATATTTATTCAAACTCCAGGCTTTCAGGAATATGATGGTCTCAATTTTACTTAGCTTGCTAGAATATATACAATTTCTATTTGATAATTCATAATAATACATAATAATCCATATTATATATAACTTTATGTAATTTTATTGCTACTTGGATTTGGTCGGTTTATAATACTTTTGTACGATATGACTGGTGACGCAAAATCAGACGAGTTTCACTTGGAACTTTAGGAACGCTCGGCCGTCGGGCAGCGCGACGCTGTAAATCGCGGTAGGTTGCCGCTCGCCCGCTCGCCGCGTCGCGCGTCGTCATAGCGATTACTCTACTTAAAGCGACCCATAAGCGACCCTAGCGCACGTGAAAGAGCAATTGTTATACGACAGAGAGAGGAGGCTTGAGTAGGCATATTTTCATGCCTAAACACCGGTTTTGTTAGAAATCACTCTCTTCTGTACGTTAGTAATATTATCTATTCTGTGGCAAAATGATGTTGCGTCGATACATAAAATAAGAGGGATAAGTAACTTCCTTAATTTTATGTAAATTTAGTAACAGCAGTCGGGACCCATTAATTATGAATATTTAAAATTGCAACTTAGTGGGTCCCGACTGCTCAAGCTAAATTTATTTAAGATTATGATCAGAAAAATATTACTTACAACAATAATTGAAGATTATTTGTAGTTCAGAACGGGCTGGGAAGCATTTTTTCTCAGGGTGGTAGATTTCAATTAAGACATCTTGTTCTTGTCTTTTTAATGAATTCGAGGTCATGCAGGTCACGTCTTTTGTTTCTCAACGAAGTTTTTTTTACCAAAGTAACCTCTATTGTGTCAGAGCTAAAGTCACTCCTTTAAAACATAAGTAACTAATAAATAAACAACGTCACAATCACTGGCTCAAACAGGGATTTTAAAGAAGGAAGGAGTCGGACACGATTATGTTTTGTCCAACAAATACAAGGAGACACAAATTATCAAGACTCCAAGGCAAAAATAAAACCTTAAATATGATATCAGTATCGGACTCTTGCATGGATCGAACCTGAGACCTCACGCCATAAAGCGAGATGGTTATTTTAATAGCTTCACTTGACGTGATTTTACTGCAAGGTCCGTTCGACATGGACTATTAACTTATATAGAATCCCAGCTAAAACTAGCAATATGACTTTATTGGTATCATATACCCAAAATATAAGCCCACTAGTAATAATCATGCCGCTGGCTTTACCTAAACTGCTGTATAATTTAGACCATAGCAAATAGAGGCTGGTGAAATGCAGTTTAGTTCTTAACATGAAGTATTCATTTTCTATTTAGTTATACAGGACAATTGGAATGCAGCCAATACTACAATTAAGTGTAAAACTAATTACTTTAATAAACTTTAATTAGATTCGGCAAATCACGAGCTAATTACATAGTTTCGTATTAAATTTAATTAATTAGTACTGTTACGAGTCACGGTGCGGTGCGTTGTACATGACGCTTATCTCAATTATGTGCTAATTTAATTAAGAGATAAAATACTGAACACTTGGAATGCAGAGGTGTTAATAAGTGTGACACTAAGATAGTTTTTATACTGGCGTCTTCATCGTTACTGAAATAAAATCACCTAATTTATTTACTTTATTTTCCACTAGTTGTGTCCGATTTTCTTTGCGTGGAATTAAGATGAAAAGTATCCCATGTGTTAATCTAGTGTATAAGCTATATCCAATAATATCCATCCCAAATCCGTCCAGCTGTTGGAGTAACAAACATACACATTCACACATGCACACACTCACAAACTTTCACATTTATGATTTGTGTGATGGAGTGTGATAAATTTGACCTTTCTTCGTTTTCTGGAAACCTTTCGTAATCAAAATGATTATAACATAGTAATTTTATATATTGATCTATAACCGTTCAAATCGAAAGTAAGACAATGACCAATAAAAATGTCGACATAAACAATAACATCATTGCATCATCTATTCTCTTATTGCCAGTTCAGAAAACAATAAAGCTAGAAACGATATTTCAACATATTTCGATATGAACTTGTTTGAAAATTGGAAGTTAGATTCGATATTGTATTGTTCTTAAAGGCATCCTTGACTTGTGAGACGTACAGAAAAGTAGTATAAAGCTTGAATGATTGCATCATTATCCTGAACTTTTTGTTTATCACACAATAATTATTAAGTCATTCGTATTTACTCCAATTCGGTGATACGAATTTAAAAGGGAAATTTTAATAAAAAAATACTGCCCCTTCAATAGCCTCTGTAATTGATACGGGTAACTTGATTCAGATCAGAGACTAACAATAAGATAGGATTTTAAAATTGACCTGACGGAAATTGAAAATGGTACTGATTCATACCACTGATCCATTCGATTGAAAGAATGTTACTTAATTACAAATGTTAGATTAAATTCAAACCTCGATCCCGGTACTGATAATATTAATAACAGTTCATTGTTAGTTTTATTGTAACATTCGTACTGACCCAATAATAACGCAGGTAAATGGAAAGCTAGGCGTGGTCGGGCGGACCGGTTTCAAGTAAAATATCCTTGTGTTAAGCCGTAAGGTGATCTAGTTACTGGGCCGTGCTTGGCAATTTGTGCAAGCAGAATGCGGACGCCCGCACCCAGGCGAGCCTTGGTTATCAGGAAGTTAACTGGTGCAATTATCAAGTAACTTTTGGCGTGCGGCGCATACGAAATTAAATTAAGAATTGCCCACGTTTTCTGTTGCTCTTTGAGATTGCGGTGGCAAGGATAGTTATCAATTTGGTATAATCAAATTTGACATGGAACGTGTCTTATTGTGTCCCACAATAATAATGACCTCAGCAGAAATTACACATTATTGTTTTTCTTTTGTAGTTAGTCATGCGTTAGTAACAAACTCGTACAACATCTTTAAGTTGATCATGTATACGATTTTATAAAAATAATGTAATGAAAAAAAGGTTAAGACACTGAAGCGTATTGAAAATTTATTAATCATAAATAATATTGTAAGGTTAAGAAAAATCAGTTATGCTTAGGAAACACTACATTTATTTACAAGTTCAGTTTGGAACAACTGACGCACTTTCCATTCAAACCCTCCTCCACAAGTAACAACAACGATCAACATATGTATACCTGTCCATTAACACAATATCACAGCAAACAACAATTAAGAAATGCTTTTCAAGCGGCCGAATGCGCCACGCGGGCCTTCGATGACTCGGCGAATTGCTAATTGATGCATGCTTTTTACGTGTCTCGGGCTTTACAAATCGCCGGGGCCCTTTATATAATTTAAATTTATACTTTGTGGAAGGAGTAAGTGTAGCCATCAGGCGCTCTGTTGAGGCTGAACTTGCCGGGAGGGAAGAAACGGGAGGGTGGTGGCGTCGTCGGCTCGTAGTACTGCTGCGGCTGTTGTTGCGCGGGCTGTTGTTGGTACTGCTGAGAGTGGTACGCCTGCGTGTTCAAGCCACTGTACTGAGCCTGCTGCACGCCAGGATAGATGTTGTTGGCCTGGTACTGAGGCTGCTGTTGGGGTTGCGGCTGATACTGAGGCTGCGGTTGCGGCTGGTACTGAGGCTGCTGTCGCGGCTGAGGTTGGTACTTGGGCTGAGGTGCTACGTAGTTCTCCTGCTCGTATAATTCAGGGTAATATTGACCATCATCTTCATTAGGTTTGCCGGCGTAGTTGCGCTGAGGAGCGGGGGCGGTGTACTGCTGGGGAGCACTGTACTGGGGCGCTTTGTAATTCGGAGAGTTGTACCTCGGGTCGGGAGTGTAGGATGGCGTGGGTGCGACAGGTAGAGGCGCGGTGGGAATGTGATCACCGGTAGCTTGGAAGCCGTTTTTGCCAGCGACGTAGTTCACTGTTTTCCTTTGGCCACTCTCGTCGACGTACGAGTAGCTGCCTCTCCTGCTGCCATCGGCGTCGGTTTCTTCCTTAAAGTTAATTCCATCTTCTTGCTGGTAAGCAGATCCAAAAGCTCCATTTCCGCTGAGGTAACGGGCCTCCTGAATGATGGCCGCTGTTTTGGGGTCTCCCGCGTATTTGGGGACACGCTTGCCGCCCTCCTGGCACGACGCGGTCGCGAGCACAAAGGCGAATAAAACGAGCCTGTACATTTTGCGTTCAAAATGTGCACTGCCCGCGTGAAAGTAACTTAGTATGTCGTTGCGGGCGGGTGAACTCGTTTTATATGAACAGCGAAGGCCTTGACGCGTATTGGAAGGGCCCGCGGGTACGACCGCGAAAATCTCGCGCGTTTATAGCTCCCGCCTCGTAGGATGCATGCGTGGACCTCATCAGGGAAGTGACATTAAGGCGAAGATCACATGTGTCGTCGTTCAGGAAAATATGGCCTCCATTAAATGTCAACTAGTTGATCAATATTATTGGAGCATGTTTTAGATAAATACATTTTTCACGTTTTTCCTAGGGCAATGAAAAGTTATAACATTTGTATACAATGTCGGTGTGATTATGTTACGTCGGCTAGAATTCATATTATAACTTATCAAATTTGTAAACTGTATTGCGAAAGTTAATTCTTTTTATGTAGGCTTTGTTAATTAAATATACCAATTAATGTGGGTTCCCACATGGCGTCTTGTCAGGTTTACGTAAAACTTAATACTTAGTCTTGTGATGCCTTCGTGTGTAATTATTAATAGTGCTTTGTTCTAGGTTTGTTAATTCGTCGGTTACTGGAGCACAACGGTTTATTGCATCACACATTTAAGTTTTAATTGTTAAAAAAGAATAGTTAGAAAAATAATACAGCTTATTCTTTTTACGTCTCTCTGCTTTTACGGTAAGCTGGATTGAGACGTTCCCATTAGAGTATTTTCAAACCCTAGCTAGCGCATTTGAGTTTTTGACATGCTCGGACCCCGTTTTTCATACATTGAACGCACTACGAGCCACCATATAGGCCGCTTCAATGTATAAGCGGCACCCCCGGAGCATAATATCCACAGAGCAATTAGTGCCACGAAATATACCTACACCTGCTTACCCAGGGCGAAAACATAAAAAATACTCTCTCCTCTGCACTGCTGCAATTGCGGAGACGTTGATCGTGGATGGCAAATCTAGGCCTCGCTTCGGTACTGCAATGCTAAGTGATTTACTAATATCGTCACCAAGTTGTCAAAACTGCGATAAACAAAGATATTCGGGGTTCTAACATTTTAGTAACGTAATAGTATATCACTCAGCGGCCCTAACATGACATCTCTAAGTGCGTCTCTCTCACACTAGTGCTGACGAAAGAGATAGTCATAGAGATAAACGGGTTTAATTTATCTTTGTGTCATTCATGTTAGGGCCACAGCAGCACTGTATACAACCTCAGTTTGTTTCTTGACACTCCTCGGAAAAGTCCTAATTTTTACCGACTGTGTCGTGACTTCGTGTGATGTATGTATTTAAGTATTTTTGAGTACACGAAAAAAAAACGGATTGTGATATCAAAAATAAATAATAATATCCAAACCGCGAACGTATCAAAATTGAGGAATACTTATATGATAAATACTCTTGACATTCTGATAATTAGTAGTTTATGCAACGGTTGCATAATGATAGGCCTTAAAACACTAGTGCGGTTTTATGAAACGAGCCGATAGGCGAGTTTCATAATAAGATCGCACGTGTGTTTTAAGGCCAAATTATGCAGAGTTGCATACATAACTTTATCTACACACATATTATAAATCCTCCATGATGGGTTCAGAAACAATATTTTCTGGCAACAAGTTATTTGTTGCAATCGTGGCTGCATATTTCCGATATCCGGCGCATTTTCACATCACACACACTCCGAGAAGACTACTTACTAGGTATTCATATTTTCAACTAAAATGTAAATTACACATGAACTTTTTCTATTCAATTCAACAAAATTCTACTTTCGTTCAGCAAAACGTCAACGCGGCGCGGCGCGTCAATAATGGCGGCCGTCCGTCAAGACCATTTTTTTTTTAAATTATTGACAAACGGATGAAGTCTCTATTCTCACGTCACTCGAGATCAAATATTGTGCAGTTTTTATTAAAAAAACATACTGAATTGACGTTTCGTATCAATAACTGTTTTAATATCTATGGATACTAGAATAGAGACCCACTTGAGTTTGACAGCTGTTCCAAATTTAATCTCATTTCTTTACTAAAAACGATAAAGAAGTCATGTTATTTCTTCATCGCAGCATTGGTTTTTCCTAATTGGTTGTCAAAATGGTGGTCATTTCCTATGGTTTTTGATTAACCAATGGAGGTTTTATGATATGGGTGTAGATAAAATAAAATACTTGATCGATTTGAGGGTCTTGAACGATAGTTCCAAAAATAAAGAACATATTGTGTTTAGCAGTTGACTTTTTATTATTTGGTCACCCATGTTGCAAGTTTTTATACACGTATAAAAGCACCTTCGGCCGCCCGTGAAATTAATCGATAATTTAAGCGCGTCTTTGTCATTTAAATGAGATAAAATTTAATTTATTTTTATCACAGTGATCGTGAAAATACATCGGCGGTCGTCGTCGATCGTCTCGGCAGATAAGAAAAAATATGGATACGTATTTAAGAAGCACTCGCTTGGCCTTCTAACTCACGTGTCCAAGTTCCATACATCATAAAGAACAAAATAATTTGGAAAAATTAAGGCATAAAAGTCTCTCAGGCAAAAGATACTATAAAATATTATAACAAGCCAGTTAATAATAATGGATTAATCCATTAAAAAATCTATAAAAAAACCTAACAATTCAATTCATTATAACCAGCTGTCAAATCACTTTTGATTTCAAAAGTTTAGAAGCCGGGTAAAGAAATGTAGGGTAACGACATTTATGACATGTAAGCCACTGCAATCGGCATAGGTACCTATAAGAAATAGTTGTTTTGTTAGTTTGTGTTAACTTAAATCGTGTTTGATATTGTAGTTTTTTTACCGTGTTATAAATTCTTATCACAAAACAAGATCGATGTTAGTCAAATTAAAACTTTCGTGAGACATTATGAATACTTGAAAAACATACGGCTTTACTCACGATTTATTGTCAGAAATAGTCCGACATGTTTCGAACTCGATTGGAGTCCTTCTTCAGGGTTTCAGTGCGGTCCCGGTCAGATCAAGCCGCGCACTGATCAGGCGCCTCATTCGGGAACGCAAAGTGATTCTGTAGCGACTCGTAAACCAGATTTCTCATCTCGCTCTTACGCATTACGCGTCGTGCGGAAGAGTGGGATGAGAAATCTGGCTTATGAGTCGCTACAGAATCACTTAGCGTTCCCGAATGAGGCGCCTGACCGGGACCGCACTCAAACCCTGAAGAAGGACTCCAATCGAGTTCGAAACATGTCGGACTTTTTCTGACAATACCTATATCGTGAGTAAAGCCGTGTGTTTTTCAAGTATTCAAGATCGATGTTTATTAATAATTTAGGGTTCCGTACGTCAAAAGGAACCCTTATAGGATTACTTGTATGTCAGTCTGTCTGTCTGTCTGTGTGTCAAGACCTTTTTCCCAGGAACACGTGGAGGTATCAAGTTGAAATTAATATCAAATACTCAGGTCTGCAATCTCTTGAAGATGTGAAAAAATCAACCTTCTAATTCACCGCAATCAACAGATACGGCCGTTTATGCCACAATATTTAAATACTTTCAAGGGAATCCAAAGGGAATCAAAACCTATAGGGTACCGTTGACCTAGAATCATGAAATTTGGCAAGAAGTAGTGTCTTACAGCACAAGGAAAGGATAAACTCCGAAAACCGTTGTAATTACATCACATATTTTTTTTTTTACACGGAATAACCTTTGCAAGATCGTATCATACTCGACGTTTGAATGGAGGTAAGAGCTTGCGAAAGTTATTTTTTGTCTTATTTGATAGGTAGGTTGTAAATTTTTACCCCGTTGTTAAAAGCTATTTTTTTCATTTTTAGGGTCGGTACCTCCACAGTACTGTTTCTTTTTCATAGGTAAGTACGGAACCCTCGGCGCGCGAGTCAGACTGGCACTTGACCGGTTTTCTTTTAATAAATGGTAAAGGTGGACATGACAATACTATATGGGTACTTTGATTACAGGATCCCAATAGGTACTATAATACTGCGTTATGAACAAGATTTAAAATTCATTAGAAAATGTGCCTTTAAAGATTAAATAGTTTTTATTAATCTATTCTCATAAAATTTGACATTTCAGTGAACAAATTACATAATTAATACATACATAGGTCACTACGAAATTGAACAGGAAAATGCAATGTGAACAAGTTTTGTTCTTAAAAGTCTTAGCACGTGGTCGTTGACCTTGCCTGTACATTGCTCAGCACAAGTCATTCATTACTTATATTTTATGTACAATCAATTCCAAATCTTACTGGCTTTAAAATATTCTTCACTTGTGTCCGGTATACTGTTACTCGGAAACTATACTTGACGTTTTGTTAAATTATTTCCTTTAAAATTACCTCAGTTACATGTTACGTAAGAATAAATTAAATTCCTATTGCATTATGTATGCCATAACTGCTTGCCTAGGTTCCTTGCGCAGTATCGCCAAGTTACAAAACTGTCCAAGTAGTTTGAAGGCGGGCCCGGTTTTAAAACATATGCTACGATATCCTTTATTGCATAGGCGAGTCTAAGAAAATTGCTTGCTAAATAAATAATAAGATCCGTCTTGTTTCTAGCTTCAGAGTATGAGTACTTTTTCTTTACAGATAAATTTCTGATAAATTCACATTAGTATGATTTTTAATCCCGAATACCGTGGTGTTATGATGGTAGTCATGTTCTAGTTTACTGGCATGCGAGATTTGTTTTAAATATAATGAGACCTATGGTTAATTTATTAGTGTAAATGGCCAGATAAAAAATCTCATAGCAATAAGTTTTTATTCGATAGACATGTAAGCCGGAAATTAATTAGATTAAGTAAAAACATTATAAACGATATTGAAAACTTTGCAAGGAAATTCCAGCAGTTATCTTTAATTTGATTTAAGGGTATGAAACAAAAATCAAATATTGCCCAGGCATATTTCATGAAATATAACGAAATCTTACTACGATTTTGTAGGAAGCTTTTGCCCAAAATACAGTCAAAAGATTCTGACTCTGGTTTTTATCCTACTAACATTATAAATGTGAATATATATGTGTATATATGTTTATTACCACTGAGCTCCGTAATGGCTGAAAAGATTTTCATGAATCTTGCTGTTCCCTTAGATCGTGGAATAAGACATAGGGTACTTTTTATCCCGGAAAGTTGCAGAATGGTTAACTATATCCGAATTCCAGGCGAGCAAAGTCGTGGGCAGAAGCCAGCTAAAAATGATTTATTTAGCTAATAGATATTGCATACCTTATATGTTTAATTACCGGTAGGTATCAGTAAAGGTCGGCGGTCGCCCGCGATCAAGGTCCCGGCCGGCATGCGGCCGACGCGAGTTATTCCACTTCTGTCGCTTTTACTTTTTATTATTACTCGGATGTGGTAATTTTTTTGCCATCACTTAAAATAGGTATGAAAATATTGAATCATAGCGTTTTCCGCAAACTTGTCAACATTTAAATAAGTCTTTTGTCGCGTTTCATACCTTAAGTAACCTTAGGTCCTTCTCTAGAATGCCAAAGTTTATCTTTGACAGAGTAGTTTAGTTGATAAGTTCCGAACTCGAGGAAAACAAATAATCCAACATATATTCCGTATATCCTGTATCCGTATTTGATATCGGTAAGTATTATAGTTAGTGTAAAACTAATATTAGTTGAAGTTGTATCATTACGAATAGACCCTTTCAGCTCATTTTAAGTTTGACCCCAACCTAGCAAATCTAGTAAGATAGGATTTTTTTTAAGAAAAACACTGTCTAAAGCATACAATAAAAAGGGTATCACGATGTCAGTCAGATACATTTTTAGTCTAATGCAATTTTGGTTCGTTTCGATATGCTCAGTTAGTATTTTAACCAGATTCTCGAATAATAGCCAGATTATTTAAACGGGTCCAATGAAGAATGCATCTGATGAATAAATGATCTGACTATTGGAGAATCTGGTTAAAATAGTAACTGACAAATATCGAAACGGACCAAAATCGCATCAGACCAAAAACGTATCTGACTGACATCGTGATATCCAATAAAAATTGCTTGTTCACATAGGATTTTTGCGGTGATAAGTGAGCTGGGGGCCGAGTAGTCGGACGCGCGCCTCTCGCAGGTTCAAATCCCAGCTCGTGCGTGTGAGTTTTCGGAAAATAGGTGCGGAATTCAATTGTATATTTACCACTCGCATTTCGGTAAAGGAAAACATCACGAGGAAAGCGAAGTAATTTAACGATGTGTTTAAATCCCCAATTCGCACTAGATCCGCGTCCCCAGTCCCTCTCACTATTTGAGGACAGCCCATGCCCAGCAGTGAGAAGTATATACGTCGATGATGATCATGATAATGACACGGTTTTTAAGCGTGAAGTTTTAAAAAGAATATACCTTTTTAAAACTTCACGCTTAAAAACCGTGTCATTTAAAGAATTCTGTATTATGGAGGTAGATGGGTATTCGGGTAGGTTCGGCATTTAATGATAAAAATGCCAAGAATGTCATTTATTCACCCAATTAAGCCCTCTTTCTTGGAATATTCATTCCAATTTATCAGGTTCTCCGTACTGTAGTAGATCAGAAAAGCCAACGCGGAAATAAACGTGATAAATAAGTTGTTCGACGGCCCCGAATTACCCGCGTTTGCGATAGGAATGGATAAGGTAAAATGTGTATTTGATTCAAAAATGTAAGGCTGAATAGTAAATTGATTGCCATTAAACCATATTTTTTACACCGACTTCAAAAAAACAGAAAGAGGACGTTCTCAATTACACGCGTGCACCGATTACTCGGAGTTGGCTGGACCGATTTGTATGATTATTTTATTAATCTATAGGGTATTTCTCCAAATTGGTCCCGTTGTGATCAAAGTAGAGGTTTGATGAGCGGATCTATGAGGAATCGAACGAACTCCTCAAATATTATAGGCACGCATATAGAATTTTTGATATTTTCTGAAATAATTCAAGCAGTTGCGTTTCAAAAACATTGTTTGGTGAAGTGGAACTGATGATGAAGACCACGGATGACCACCGGAACTCCTCAATGATAAGTATTTCACGGGTGACGATTAGATTTCTGAGATATATGTATAAAGTTGTCAAACAACTACTGCTCGGAAAATTCATGTGGTAAAATAGAACCAGTGGTGAAGAACCAGGAGAACTCTTCAACGATTGACGTCCTTGCACCTTGGATAGCAACATTTTGTAAAGGGTGATGAGCAATTGGCACATTACTATTGTTACTTGATGTAATTTGTGTGTCGTTAAATCACTTACTAAAAATAGTGAAAAAAAATATTAAACAATTAAAAAAACCGACTTTAAAAACCTTTTGAAAAGTAAGAAATAATGATTGGCCTTCGTAAGTAAATTACCTAGAAACGTCAGATATATTGTTGATAAAGTGATACATTAAATATATCGAAGTCGGTGGGAAGTAAATTAGGTAATCCATCCCTCATACTTAATGTATTACTTAATCAACAATAAATCTAACATTTCCAGGTAATTTACTTACGAAGGCCAATTATTACTTTTTACTTTTCAAAGGATTTTTCATGTCGGTTTTTATTTGTAAAAAATTTATTTTATTGAACGGTATTCCGGTGATTATCATATAAGTGGAATATACATATCAAAAGTAAGATACAATATTAAAATAATGACTAGTAATAAACTTAAATGATACTTAAATAGCAACTTAAGGAAATTCCACTTTTGCTGCCCAGTAATATATCCAGTAAAGTTAGTGAGTTAACGCAGGAAAGTACAAGAAAGGTACCGCTAAAGTTACGGCTTTCTTTGTTTTGTTTTCTTTCAGGCAAAGGAAACCAGGAATGGAGATTAATTTATTACGTCCCGGGGAAAACATGGAAACCGGTAGAAAGTAGAAAGCTCTCTATTAAGGCGACCGGGCGGGGAGCAAAACGATTAATTATGATTTCTTCTGATGCCCACGAATGAGGCCGAGTCCTCGACATCTGATCCTATTACGTGTCTTGATGGATACTTATTGCTATGACAGCGTTTATTCACTAAGTTTCGCGGTAAAGTTCAGATCATTTCTACAACGATAAAATATATTGTACAGGCACTTTGCATAATTTTTTCACTAATTTCGTGGAAGCAAAACAGACTCGAATCCTTTTAAATTTGTTTAGGTACGTTCAGGTAGGGTCTTTTATAAAGTAGTACTGAACAGCAGGATGCTATATAAAGCTATATTAAACTTAAATTATTTACATAGCTTTTTCTATTCATTGTCATCTTTTTCGTTAATTTCCATATTTCAGACATCTCAGAATCGTAATGTCGTCTTTTTGCTTCGGCCAGCATCGCGGATTAATGTTAATATTATTTAATGAATTTAGCGGTTGGTTTATAATATATCAAAGCATTCAAGAGAAAAAAGAAGAAGTCGGAGTCAAGAACAAAAAAGAGTTAAGCTAACCTTCAAAATAACAATGTCGACCAGTATATTTTTAGTTACCAAAAAAAACATAGGTACTATAAAAATGTAGATACCCGAATAATTTAATAAATAAATAATAAATTCAAATTAAGCATTTGACATTTAGTACGATATTTGCGATTGTGCTATTTGAACTAACGTATTTTAATACGGGCTGAAAATTTTACGAAAGCTTGATTTTTAATAAGTAAATAATTACATTCTATATCTATTTAACTTATACAGCATCAGTATTAGCGAAAGAGTAGATCATTATGTGATAATGAGAGCCAATAAAAACATATTTCTTATATCTACATCACGAAGTCAAGACTGATGAGGGGCGCAGTCGCAGGCCATTTATTAAATGAACTATCTTTTCTCAAGAATGCCGGCGAGATAGAACGAGGTCACCACAATGTAAGGAACTCACTGAATATTAAACTGGGACGTGTAAGTAATGGCAAGCGCTTAAGCGCTCTGTTTCACTATTAACTTATTTTTCAGTAATGACACTGGCTCTTAATTGTTTTATTGGGTTTGCCTTTTAAATTTTACTCTTTTTTAGGATTCTTTACCTCAAAAGGAAAAAAGGAACCCTTATAGGATCACTCGTGTGTCTGTCTGTCTGTCTGTCTGTCTGTCCGTCTGTCACAGCCAATTTGCTCCGAAACTGCTGGACCGATTGATTTGAAATTTGGTGTACATATGTAAGTCAGTGACCGCAACATGGATGCGTAACGTAAACAAATTAACATTAAACATGGGGGCCACTTTTGGGGGGTAAATCAGAAAATTCAAAAAAAAGTTACGTCTACTATGGCATGTGACATATCAAATGAAAGGGCTTATTGTGAGGATCTTAAATATGTTTTTTTTTGGAATTTTAAGATACATGTTTTGGAAGTTATTTAGGAAAATAGGCGAAAATTTACCATTCCCCCTCTTAACTCCGAAACAACGCCCAAGTAGCATTCGGGGTTCTATATAAGATGTCTAGTCGTTCACATGTACTCCACAAGCTGTGTAAGTCAGCTGTATAAGAGCTGTATAGCTTGCTATAACGCTCTTATAGAACCAGTTTGGGCACAAA
Source organism: Tortricodes alternella (assembly GCA_947859335.1). Lineage (NCBI taxonomy): Eukaryota > Metazoa > Arthropoda > Insecta > Lepidoptera > Tortricidae > Tortricodes > Tortricodes alternella. The sequence continues at coordinate 14,622,251 of OX401968.1, forward strand.
TTAGACAGCCTTAAGTTCACTATGGCTGTACATTAGCAGTATAATAGCATTATAATAGCAGTTTAAGTAGTAACATCGGACTTAAGGCTGACTTGCGGCACTATATGGGGCGCAGTGTGATCCATACAATGTACATGAGCGTAATAAAGAGTAACAATTGGCTAAATACACAGCCTTCACAGTTATAAAATCCGACAAAAGTAGGGTAGACCGGGGACAATTGAAACATGTCATGATTGAAACAATTCAAATTTCTCGAAAGCCACTGTACCTATTGGTACGATGCAACGTTCGTTACTACGTTTTCAGCGTGTTTGATCTTATCGTCAGTGCAGTGCGAGGCAGCGAGTGATGCAATTGTGTGCAGGACGCTTCAAAGAATTTGACGCCCGAAAGTAAGAATTTCTGATCTTTTGATATCCGCTTTTTCATATTTAAGTCTTGTGACTTTACATGTTTTCTTGTTTTTGGTTTATTATTTGACTATTAAGGAGTGTTTTTATTGCCATTTGCGAACGCTGAAAGTACATTAAAAGCAATGTATTGACCTTGAAATGAAATATGTTACATGGGTACATTTGGAACAACTTGCATGTGGACGATTGAAACGTTTCAACCGTCCTGGTGTTTCAATCGTCCCGGCTTCTTGTTTTTTTTTTTTTTGCTTCGGAATGGTGATGGAAATTTAATTCATTAAATTCGCTTGTATCTTACTGTCACAGTTAAAATTAATTACTAAATGGTTAACGTACCATTTTTTTTTCTTACATATTTGTGTTTATAAGGAAAACTCACGGCACAAAATAAAATACCAATTAAGATCTTATTTATAGATTATTTAGGTAAGTATTTTTATTAGAAATGCAACGGATATTGGTTTGGCCAAATACCAAATACCAGATATCCGGCATGGCCATTGGCCGGATAGCCGGATATCCGGCCGTACACGAGCTATTTCAACGCGTGCGGCGAGCAAGTTTCAACTTGTTACTAATTGTAAGTGAGCTGGGCCCTTTAAGGTTTAGTATTTATTACGTTTTATATTTAAATAAAAATAAACAGTTTGCATTGTATATCTGACGTCGATTTCGTTTGTTTCTGATGGCTTTTTATTTGTTTTATCCTATTTTTGATCCAAGCTTTTATCTACTATCCGGTAGCCGGCCAGATAATGAAATGACTCACTATCCAGTATCCGGTATCACAATACGGTATCCGGCCATGATTTTACTATCTAGCCGGATACCGTATTGTAACCAGAAATCGGTTGCATCTCGAATTATCATTTTACTTGGTCAGAAAATCGGTCCTTCAATCGCGAAACAAGTAAAAAGTGGATTTTCATTTTGTATTAAAAAAAATCTTAAAATCAGAAATAAGCTGCATCGTGTACTTTTATTTCATTTTGCAACTGTAGAAACTAAATGAAATAATAATATTACAACGATTTTAAATAAATAAGATTGAAATAGGTATTGTATTTAGTATGGAAACTGAACCATCAGATCTCGCCTTAACTACCTATAATATTTTTCTTTTCCAGATGCCCAGAAAACGTAAACACGTTACAGAACGAAGTTCAAGGAACTTATTTTCATATCAATTAGCTAAAGGAAGGGCTAAATTGATTGGTGTTATCTCCTTTCTGGAGGTGAATGTCATAATAAAAAAAGAAAGTAATATAATATTAAACGGGTAAATAAATTATTATTACTCGTATGAGTAAAAAAAAACTTGAAGTCATAATTGAAACATTGTTATGATTGAAACATGCTTGTTTGTATGACATATGATTATCTCTTTTTCTCGCCAAAATATGCTAGTCTAGGTTTGTTTCACTTAACATATATTTTGATTAAGTATAATACTAATGCTTAGTACAACTTGGATCTAAGAACAATGCAGAAAATAACTTTTTTTTTAATTATTATGTCTAAGATATTGTTTCCGTCATAATTTTTGAAATATTTATCGTTTTGTTACTAACTTTTCACGATCTCATTTAAATAATTGTGTAGTGTAGATACCTGTTAAATGGAATGAAAATATAAATTTGTTTTGAAAGATATTAGAGTGTTTCAACTAACCCTACCTACTGTTTCAACCGTCCCTAGCATGAGGTTGATTGAACCACATTGCCTGGTCCTTTTCATTAGCTTATAGTAAATTAAAGAACTGAGATAAAACTGCGCAACACATTGTATTTAGGAGCCAGACAACGATAGTTGATATTATGAAAATATTGGAACCGTAAGTACAATAGACGCTTGACTACACACTGTTAAAGTAAAATTGGTTCAATTGTCCCCGGTCTACCCTACTCCAGTGCTACCTAAAATTCACTTGTGTCCTAAATTATTTCTTCATTTTATAATTATTCACAATTGTTTGGTTTTCTGTGTGCCATCCAGAAAACAGATTACTCCGGCGGATATTTGGATAAAAATTTATGATAACACGCGGTAAGTACCTGTTTCAAAGACTTAATAATGATAATGCCATGGGAATGCAACTTTATCGTGAAATGTATACATATTTACAGCTAAAATATTCACGCGCCTCTGTAAAAACGCGATATTCATTTTAAAATATTTAAAACTGGCTGAGAGGAAATCTACAATTTTCAGTTTTTGATATTATATTGGCATTATAATTATACTACGGTAATTAATTATAACATGAAACCAAAACTCAATCGCTCTATCTGCGTATTTTGTGATAAATCTGCATGATAATTTTTGAGATTTATTATTTGGTAAATATTTTAGGTTAGAACAAAATGGTGGAAATGAAATACCGCTATGTGAACTGTTATAACTCCAATTTAATGCGGTTGAGCGTATATAGGTTCACATGTGTTCTGTTAGTATGCTGTTATCTATATGAAGTCCCACATTTGTACCACTACCTAGCCAATGTCTATAAATTTATTCTAATGTGAACTTATGTACAGCTTTAAGATGTAGTTCAGGTCAATTGTAGTATCATCGTTCAATTAATACCTACTGAAATTTTAGAGATCCGCCGTCAAGTATGAATACCTAAAGTACAAATTTTGTAACAAACTAACACAGCTGGGATAAGTGTAATAGAATATCACATTCACATTCATGTTCTGCTTACAGCAAATAAGAGTAGTACTTGTGGACAAATAAACTACTATTGATGTTAATGGACAACACATATAGTCCTTTTAACAGCCTACAGTGCACATGCGAACCATTTAAACACTTCTGTACAGATAGTAAAAAAAGGTTATTTTAATGATCACAAACAAGTCCTACTACAGCTACTAGCTGTATAACAGTCTAAAACAAGTAAACATAACAGCCTTTGGCTTTATAAATGACCACGTGTGTTCTATTAAAATGCTAGCTCTATAACATCGTACAAGTAGGCCGTTAAACAGCGGTTGCCGTATCTCTACCCTCCTATAATGCTCTTAGTCAGACGGCTGACTAAAGGATAATTGTTAGAGTATTATAGCACCAACAAACGTATAAAAGTATAACTCTACACTCCTATAAGTCCCTTAGACAGGTGTAGGTGTAATTAATCGCAATAATGCAGCTTATACATCACGAGTGAACTGTAATAATGCTTCAAGTACACCTGGGAACTAAATGTGTACTCTTAAATGGAGTAAAATGCTACTTGGGCGGGGCCTAAAATTTTCAAAAAAAATACAAAAAATTGTTCTTTACCTATAGATAACAGGAAAACCTATGAGAAGTCTATAGTATTTAAAGTGACATAGGAAATTTCAGATAATCATGTAAGGAACGGAACCCTCTCCACGCGAGTTTAACTCGCACTTGTCCGGTTTTTTATTTTAGCCTTACTCATAATTCGGCACAGCCTTTTTCTTCTTTGCCGTCTAGATTTTTATAAATAACGTAATTTTTCATAATAATCGTCATCTTAAGTACTCTATAATTTTTGAATTATTCTATTACAAGGTCAGTTTATTTAGTAATATTATAGAACTACACGCGAGTTTAAAAACAATATTTATTTACTTGAGTACCATGCAAACTGTAAATGAATGCAGTTAACCATTCCATGCAGCGACAACCCTTCAATGGACTCTAATTTGCATACGTCACAAAAACATTCATGAAAGACAATATTTTTATAAAACATATCCAACACGGTATATTTTGATACAGTTCGTGTAGATTGGCGATGGCACGTGAAGTGGCCTTTAGGTAAAACAATTTGTTCTACTTAAAAATAGTGTTACGTGCTCGACATCCCGACATAAATAATTGAGGGAGCTCGTGACTGAGTAAGAATACTGGGTTGTTTTCAGCTTTAAAGAAACGTGATTAAATACGGAATCAATCTAAATGTAGAGACCATTTTTTGAGCACGGCTACGCGGTTGGTGTCAATCTATTTTGACGGAATGGTCAGCGTCAAAAAATGGCGTCCGTCCATGTATATAGGTACATAACTGTCAAATTATGAAAATTTATACAGGTAACGAACGTTAGTAAGTAACCGTAACACCCTAGAGGCTGCTAGAGGCAAGATAGTCTTTTTATGATTGATTATTTCGTAATTAGAGAGAATGTGTGTTTGCGTGTGTGTGTATGTCTCAAGATAAAGTTCACAAATCTTAGATCAGTGCCTATATTCAATATTGACTAAATATACAGAAGCCGATCGATTACCAAATTGCGTTCTTTCTACATTATTTTACTTTGCGAAGTTTGGAAGCGACAGAACAAAGTAACATCGGTTTCTATATCACATAGATTTCGTATAAGCCATTGGTTACGGTTTTCATTTTACCATTTGATACACGCACTTGTCAATGTTATTATTTCTATGAAAATCATTTTCAACCGCATGTCGTCTTTATGTATAAATCTGAAAGCAAAATCGTCCATTAATTCCATAAATCCAATAATTATTGTCAAAACCTACTTTCAATTTCCACAACAAATATACAAAACGCGCTCAAGACGATTTCCACCGCGATGAGGGTCTCATCAACTATTGATTTTCTTCCTCAATACAGAAATGAAATAAATTGGAATATTAATTTCGCGTAACAATGACTACAAACAAATTAATGTGTCACAGATGTTTTGCTCAGATTCCGTTTATTAATAACCCGAGAACGCGTGCGACTCTTCTTGTTTGCTTCAGCCAGATAATTGAATTTCGTAAAATATGTCGTTACCATATCGAAAAAGGATTTTATGCCTTTCGAACTCGAATAAAATGATTCATTTCTTTGCTGAAAATTGATAGTTAAAGTCTTATTATTTTAGAAATGCAATATTTTTAATATTTTAAAGTTAAAGAGTTCATTCCAGAAAAATATTTCTACCAAATATTTTACTCATAAAACCGATTCGAAAAAAGTTCTCTACGGTCCGAATTTTGTAAATTTGCTTTTGCTTGCTCATTTAAAATCACCCTCCAGCCCCATGTAGTAAAATTCGATATCAATATCATGTCCTTCTTAAATCAGGACAAATACGCAAAATTACCGAAAAGCATTGAACATTTGGATCATTAATTTTACATGAATTTAATTAATCGAAATAATCTGTGGTAAACGAAATGCCAATGTTAATTAGTGACATAAAATGCTGGACCTGAGGCCATGACATGGACATAATAACATTATCTCACTGATGTGAGCTGAATTAGACGTGTTAGTTGCTTTTACACATGCAACCTTTGCGTGATCGACCAATTCTCTATAGCTTGTTTAAGTCTTGTACACATGAAGGTATTATAAAATTACCTCGTTCATGACAAATTGAGCCTACGAATAGCCTACCTACATAATACAAAAAAAACAGTTTAAAGAAAATCAGAAAGTTCATACAACTTCATTCGTTTTAACGTAGCGTAGTCTATAAGTTTACCTATATAAGTAGCTGCATTATTAATTAATGGTAATATGCTTAATAAGATTTGTTTGCTGTCCGTATTTAAAGGGAGCATACATCTTACAGATAAGTTGGTGGCACTATAACAATGGGTTGTATCAATGGCCGAATTCAGAAACGCACTTAAGCATTTGATTAGATATTAAGAAGTTAAATATCCCTCAACTAGTTGTTAACCTATCCAGAAACGTCACTGAAACATCACTTTAATTAAAGCTCAATTTGAGTGGCCTTTCTGAATTCGGCCGCAAGCCTTTTCAAACAACACACCGATTTACCCTTTGGAAAGCCACGGATGAGTGCGAGAAAACGTGCCTCGGATGCCGAGTGACGGCTGTAGCCGACAAAATGTATGAAAAACGGCATGTCGCGGCGTCAGGGTGCACGGAAATCTGCTGTCGGCTACAGCCGACTGTGGCATTCAAAAGGTTAACCGGTAACAGGTTCCAGGTAAAAATAGAAATATTCTAATTGTAAAAATAATTTTGTTTATTAGACGAACGAATTACTAGGTACCATATTTCTCATATTCAAATATATATCCTGTTTAAGACTCCACTTAATCACTAACTAAAAGTCCAAATCACAATGGTAGTACGAAAAGCCTTTGTTCTAATGAATAGTTTGCCAGTTCAGTGTAGGCTGTGCCAGTTGGACTGCTGCCTATATTAAGGCTAGGCCGAAGCCAAGATAATCTACTAAGTTGACACGCGTAGCAAGCTTCACTATTTTTCTTATTTCGGCGTGATTCTTGCCATTTTGACTCAAGTGAAGTGGATTTACTGTCTTTGTACTTTTCTTTTTGAGATAAATGCGATTATTTGGTACTAAGGTCAAGACGCTGGTAACACAATTTAGTCATGCCTTATCTATTGTTATTGTGTAATACCTGCGTCAGTATTTCCTGAATCATAAACCTTGGTGGAGGTAAGAGTGAATAGGCATTTTCGGGCCAAGCGTGTTCCACCCTAGAACCTGTCTTCACTGTCCATCGGGTCAAACTAAGGTCAAACGCATGACCTTGCCTTTATTTAAAAGGTACATTATTTAGAAATTATAATAAGGACAGAGCATGTACCAACCAATATATGCAGAATTTTAATATTTTAGCTAGGAATGACTAAATAAATATATTCACTTTTCAATGTACAAAAAAAGGACCAACATCGCGTCAAATGCCAATTCCAGCGCCTCTATTCGGGAACGTCCAAGCGATATTTTTGCATTCCGCTCTTACGCATTTGGTGAAGAGTGTACTCACTCACGCGTCGCTACAATATCGCTTGGACATTCCCGAATAGAGGCCCAGGGCCATGGCTCAAATTCATATTTATTATCTAAGCGATATCGCTATAGCTTTTTTTTCGATGCAGTCGCCTTTAATGTAAATTTTATAAGAGCTACCATATCGTAGCAAAATTGTAATTTGAACTGTGGGTTTTGCCGAACACAATATTTAGATACATGCGACAAAAATAAACGGAAATGCCTGTATTCACATGAAATCTACATACAAATATGTTAATTTAAAGTCTTTAATTTGCAGCTAGTTTTGCTGATGCTCGAGCGAGAGTCTACTTCTGTGGAATTGTATATACATAGTTATTTTCTCGGTAACGGTGCCATCTCATGAGCTCAAAGGCTCTCTTAGTCCGTTTTAACGTAACATTAGAATAAACAAAGTCAATTTCGCATTTATAGTGCAAATGCGGATTATATTAAGTATACAAAGTATTTTTACAAGCTTCCAAATTGTACTGGAAGGCACACCAATCTAAATAAGTATTTTGATTCACATGTACGACCTATTACGTTATGCGACATTAATATACACTTGTGGCCAGATTCAGAAAGGCAACTCAAGTTGATCCTTAGATGTTTGAGTGACGTTTTTGTATAGGATGACAACTAGTTGCACTGTGCACCTCGCTACTCTGTTGTTTGGTGTGGTGCACCACGAGACCCCTGCGTACCTTTTTTAAAAAATAGAGTGGTCGAGAAGTGTGCGCAAATTTAAAATCAGGGTTATCGTACCGCCGCACCGGACCGCGGCGTTCCGGGGTAGTTTCAAGTTTGCGGCGTCCAAGTGCTGGAATGATCTCCCTCCTCCTGTCAAAGGAGCGTCTAGCAGGTACACCTTCAAGCGAAAGCTTGAAGGTCATTTGTTGACGCTCCAGAAACAATAATTTTATTCCAGCACTTTAAGTTTTACAACTTGTTAACTTTTCCTATTTTTCTATCTGCTTTTTAATATTTTACGCTTAATGCTGCTGTAACAAGTAATTTAGTATTGATTATTCTGAACACATTGCCACAATATTAGCTATATATGTATGTCCGATCCATCTTAGTAGTAGTAGATAAATAATTATTAGCATGTAGTGTATTTGTATAGCGCTCCGTGAGTCACAGACGGTGCTGGCTGAAAATCAGCGCTGCAGGTGTCTTACACCTCAGCATTATGCTGAGCCAGTGTCCCATTCACTGCCGCGAGGACACACACACCACCATTTTGTTTTGTATTGTTTTTAATTTATATTTATGTTACTCTGTGTGTCTTCTATGTTAGTGAATAAATGTTTTTCTTCTTCTTCTTTCTTCTTCTAGTTTAGGGACATTTGACAATTTAATAGAATCAGATGCTTAAGTGGCGTTTCTGAACTCGGCCATTGGATAATCAGTTTTAACACAGGAGATAATCATTTTCAAGATTATTATTATTCATATTTGAGTTTACCTCAATACAAGTCAATCTCATACCGTCTAAACTTCACTCACTTGCCTAGTATTATAATTCCGTACTTACCGACTCAATATTTAAAAGCGGATTGAGCGCTGCGCTTGATATTTTTCCTCTCTTTAAAGCTTTCTTATTCCGCCTACCTGTCTAAGGTATTTCTATTTTATCAATAGAAAAGGTTTAAGTTTGAATTTCCTCGCTGTCAAGCAAGGGGCGTCGGTTGGGAGCACAATCGAAAATTTCTTATTCAGTTATTTCTTGAGAAGTGTTTGGGATTTCCTTTTGGGTGGGAAGTTTTAAGCTAGCAGTAAATTATTCCATCGACAGGTGAGGCCGTAAAGGCAAGATTTACGCCTACGGGTACAGCGGGCGAGCCTCCCTTCTGATAAGATGTATTACCCACCGAATAACGTTGTCTCTAAGTATTCATCGGGGAGGAATTGTTTGACCTTCTCCGGTTAAGTTTAGCACTTCCCGCGATGCAACTTAACGAAATGCCCGTGCAATAAATATAAAAGTTTGGATTGGTGCATTTCTGGAAAACAGGTACCTACTTATCAAGAGAGCTTGCGAAGTATTATACAATACCTGCTACAATAACTGCATGAAAAGCTTTTTGCACCGGCAGTGTACGAAAGAGTTTTGCGTCGGCCATTCTTAAATTGGAAGCTTATTCAGGTCGTAGGTTTGACAAAGTTACTCCTATGAAAAATTGGCTGGACTTTTTAAAACACTGTAGTTATGTTTATAGTAGACAATTTCTTAATAAAGCCTAAATATGCGATATTCGTTCTCTGATATTTTTTTTCAGTCTGTGTAAACATCAATGCCAATAAATATTCACGCACTATTAGTGATTACATAAACTTTTTATAATGTTAACGATTTAAAATTGTCCGGTTAAACGTTTACATTTCGTTTCGGTCTCACAAAGCGTTGCATCTCTTTATGTAAAAGCTAGCAAGTATTATTCACGTTGTATGATATGTGGGTGGCTGGAGAAATGGGTCAAACATTTCGAATTTTTGTGCTTCAGAGGCTACAGGGAAAAACACTTATAGAGTATATGTTTTATCTATTTATTTATGCTTTCCTGTGTATAAAATATGGAAATTTATACGACGATATTTTATCAAGTATAATATTTTATAGACGCTTACGACGTATGACTAAATTATCAGTTTCATATTTTATTGATATGATATGAGGATTTAAATTACTGAAAAATAATAGTGCGTTGCGCTTTGTACTTAAGAGCCCCGCCCCTAAGTAGCGCTTCATACAAAGGTAGTTCAGTTGTGGTTTGGATATTTTTAGCCGGAGCGCATGAAACTTGGTAAGGATATAAGGCAAATCGAGGTATGTACAGGTTTGTATGAAAATTCAAAATTATTTATTATACTACTACAAAGCTCGCAATGTACAAAGCTAGATTTGTCTTTCATCTATATTCCTGCAAAGTTTCTATGCGATCCAGCTAAAAATGTCCAAACCACAACTAACTACAAGTATGTATGAAGCGCTACTTAGGGGTGGGGCTCTTAAGATATCTACAATAGAAAGCAGAAGCTATCTGTAGCACAATTTAATAAGCGTACCGTGCAAAATACGCCAAAACTTCCAACATCAAGCAGAAGCCATTACAAAGCGAACTACTTACATTCTGATTCGGCGAGCAATAACGCTAACAATGATTAAGATTTTGCTGGCACGCCTCCCCCACTGAACGCTTTGAACCATCTCCAAGTTTTAAACGAATTTTATTGCGCAAAATAATAAAAACATACTGACTGTCACACCCGCGCTGTACTTGCGGCATCAACATTCGATAATGTCTCCCGTATTTTATATTTGATGAATATTTTTCGTCGCTACCATTGGATTTTATGATTTTGAGCACGAATTCATAGTAATCTTATTATTAGATGTGAACTAAAATAATTGAATACAAATTTGCATTGCAAACTATTCAGCAGTTCGCAGATTTTGTTTGTAGGTTACGAAGTCAGTCTACGATCGAACACCCTCGCTGATTTATTAATTTATGATTTTAAACTTCAACACACAAGAAAACTGTTTATCGTCCATTAAATGCAGACTTGACACTGCGTTATTGAAGCGTCAATACAGTAAAGCATATTCCATATACATCTTATATTACTGAGGCCATCAGCAACGCTTACAATTGGCGGTACATTAGCATAACGAGCGGCGTCCCGGCCGGTCCTAATGAATGGCCTTGCAATTGAAACAATAGTGGATTAACGCCAACTCCCTTATCTGCTTATGTAAATCAGACAGGCTTGCGGGTGAGTTCGAATCCACTAGTTCTTTCAAGACGTAGCGAATTCCCGTAAACGTTTTAAATGGACGAGAATGTACCTATTTAAAAGTTAATGTCGAGTTTCACATTAAAATTCAAAATGTCAATCTATGCGGTGATTTCGTAAACTTTGAAAACAGAAAGGTTAACTAACCGTAAAATGACGCTTGAACTGAGAAAAACTAACAATATTCCATGGGAATTGTGTAAAATGTCTTTAGTGATGCATTTCAAATACTTTAACAATCAGCTGCTATATTTCATTCTAATCATGACGTTACCTTTAGGTAATCTGCGACAGAATATTAAATGCAATGTTTGCGTTGTCGCAAGGACGTGTCTCGGACGCGGGTTGCATTTATTACGAACGGGACGTCAACATAATTATTATTCTAATGAATTCCCATTCCCGAACGCCTACCGGACTAGACGGACAATATCGTTGTGAAGCAAAGATAAAGTTAATCACGTCCTGCTAACCAAACATTTATTGCGTCGTCCCTTTTGCCGTAAAGTTGGTGCTGAGCTTCAAAACACTAAGGCTTAGTGTCATTAAAACATAGGAGCGTCTTTCTCGTTTGTTTATGGTAATCGAGTTGACGAGTTGCGAGGCTTTGATTTTGTAGAAGCAGACCCAGTTTCGCTTTATTTTGGGTGGTTACCGTACAGAATTGAGTTTCTGAAGTTACGTATAATTTTAGGTTTGAAGGATCTCATTTTTATTGAACTTTCTTATTATTGGTGTGATTTATTCCTGATTAAGAGGACAGGCGGCCAACGGCAAAATCACGCTTTTCATACAAAACGGTGAAAACCCTTAATTTTATCCCTTACGTTAACCGATCCTGACAATTTTTTATTCCCGATGTAAACTATGACCCAGGCTCTGCATATTCTGAGGAACCGAGAAACCCTTTTTTTAACTTCCTTCATGTAATTTAGTATGCATTTGACACTCAGGAACTTATAGTGGGTTGCGTGAGGTAATGTTGAAAATTTAATCGTGTAGGAGGCGGCTCCGACCGCATTATTGGAGGCGTCATATTGAGCTGACGCAGAGCGATTGGGGTCACTACGCCGTCCCTGCTCATATAAAAGGACTCTATCAGGCAACAACGGCTACATTATGTTTTCTGTTTCAGGATACGAACTTGACGAGTCTATTAGAAATTGATTATTGGTTTCGTTGACGTTTGATGTAGCTGTTACGAGGGTGAGTGTGGATGTAGAGACAAAGCTTATCGCAAAAATTCAATCCAACCTTTGTTTTAATAGAAAAAGTGAAATTGGTGAGTCAGCCAATGTATCATCGTATATGTAAGTATATATCGAAATTACTGCTTTCGTAAGGTGAGTTTGTAAATAGAAGTGCATGTATTTGTTAGATCGAGAGGTCATTAATTTTTACCCATCTCTTCCAACCAATTCAAAATATCCGCTGAGTTACTTTACACAAGTCCAATTTTATTTTATGCGGGCAGCTGCATTGTGCGGATACATCGGTTGTGGCAATATTGCTGAGGCTATTGGTATAGGGCCGAGGCAGAATCAGGTCACACTCAGTTTGATGAAGTGTCAGACTGATGATCTGTTCATTTTAAAATATTTAAGCTAATCCTGGGCCTCTATTCAACATTGGCTAAGTGGTATAGTATGATCATTATCGCTTTGCTTTTTTTATCTTACTTTGAAAGGTTTACATTGAAAAGAAAGTACCAAAACAAAGAGACAGTTTGTTATCATAGTAACGATCTTTTTCAGTGTCATTTACATCAAAGTCGATTCGATGTCCTGGGGTTGTATTTATGAGCCATTAATTCCAGGCAGATTCCGCCGTAAACTGAACTGCCTGGGAAGTTCGTATTATGAGCGCGCTTAAGCCGGCCTCTTTAGCGCGCTCATAATTCGAATTTCCAGGCAACTCAGTTTACAGCCGAAACTGCCTGGTATTAAGAGCCCATAATACGACCCCTGGGTCTCCATTCGATATTGCATAAGCGATAGATAATAGCGATGGGTTTACAATGTGGACGCCTTTGCTGTCAAGCTAATAAGAGCAACTATATCGTAGCACAATAAGTTGCAATATCGTTTAAGAAACGTCGAATACAGACCCTTCTCTGTTATAAGGTTGAAACACTAGATGATTCCTGTTCGAATGGGCCGGGGTAGTACCACACTCTCACCGAATATCGACGTAAAGTAATAGCTTGCTGTTGTGTTTCGTACGGTGCGTGAAGAGATCCGGAGGCCTACTCCCTCATCCCCATTCCCTATCCTTCCTAGACTGGCAGCGCATTGGCAGCACCTCTGGTGTTGTAGATGTCTATAGGCGGCGGTGACCACTTTCCATCAGGTGGGCCGTCTGCCTGTTTGTCAGCCTACTCCTTTCTCAAAGGGCCGGCAACGCATCCGTGGTGTTGCGGGTGTCCATGGGCGGCGGTGATTGCTTACCATCGGGTAACCCGCCTGCTCGTTTGCCAACCTCTTAACATAAAAAAACATTGCATTTAAATTTTACTTAAACTTAACTGAATTTCGAAATTACTGAGCATCATGTCTGTTGTCTGTGTCTGTCGGACAAGTGGGTTTAAAATTATACCAATATAAATGTTGGTTTCCTGCAAACGCAACTGTTCCTTTAAAATACATTTTTATTAACATAAAAATAAAAGCTTATTATATAACTTAGTTTCACTTAAATAAAATCAACATGAAGTGCTTGAAAATTGTAGTAACTATGAACAAACTTAGGGACACAATAACGGCGAACACCCGGCGAAGGTAACGTGGAGCCACTCGTGGGCGCCCCTACTCGTGTTTGCAGAGTTCTGTCCTTCGAAACTTGCCCGTCTCTGTTCGGCTTTTGTCACAATATTTGTCTTCACTAAACTCAGCATCCGGATTTAACGCTGAACACGGAACCGTCCGACCGTGTCCAAATTCGTGTAAACCCAACTTAAGATCACATGTCTAACTTCTGAATAGAGCTTTATTAGATAAGACGGAGTTAAATGTGGTATTGATTAGCTAACCCTTTATCGTTGACAAGATCCTTCTAACTTTCCCAATTCAGGGACCGACAAATCGAAATCGCTTTTAGCAAAACAAGTATTAATGTTGTATCGGCGTCCCAGTACGGTAGGCGGGCGTCGCGCAGTCTACGGGAGGCTTCAGCGCCCCCGCCCCGGCCAGTCTCCCGCGCGCGTTCGAGGCCGCGCCACGCCGCTCGCGCCGCGCCTTGAAGCCACACACCAACCCTTATCGCTCACATAACCAACATATGAAACCACAATCTAAGAAACACTGTCCGTTCCCAAAGAGACACTGTCTCCTGTGACTGCATATAAAGTTTGAGACCGAAACGCGACGCAAACGGGAAGTGACCTCCCAATATTTACGTTTGGATTCAGATGAATGAATGTAGGTAAATAATGGAATGAATAAGGTTAACACCAATCGTAGTCGGAACATCATGTGAAATGTCTCAGTGTTTATTTTGTATAATTTTCGCCGATATCTGACTGCCGAGTGGATTGTCATAAGAGTGGGATTTGCTTGAAAGCTGTCTACATAATGCAAACTTCAGGTTCAGGTAAGCTTGATTGTATGAATTCATAACATTAAGATTACGTAGATATATTAAAACGCACCGGAGTATGTGAGATGATGGCAGAAGTACAGTAGTTATAGTTGATAAGCCGATTGTGGAGAGGAATGGTGGTACGAATTGATGCGGGAGTTTTCATTAAATCCGGCTATAAAGACAACTAAAATCCTCTGCAATTTCAGTCGAAAATCCACTTCATTCACTGGGGCCTATGAGTTTACAAACAAACACTGCGGTGTTCTATAATATATGGATTTGTATATAATATAGCTCTGACCGCGGACTAGATTTTCGTGTGCTAAAAACGAGGAACCAAACGTGGTTGTTTTGCATACAAATATTTGTCCTTTGCGCGAGCCGAACACTGAAACCGCAGTATTCAGTTTACTGCAAATATGTGAGTCGCACTGAACGGGTTGTTTCAGAAGCCTTTGCTGGTAGATACGTACATAATAATGGATTAAAGAACAGTGACCCGCGTTGGCCGCGCCGGCTGATAAACAGTAGGTAAGAGTGGCCAAAAAGATTTGAATTCTTTTGTGATTTTGCGAATCTGGATAAAGTCCCGAGGGGTTTCAGCGTCGTATATGCAGCTGAGTAATATATAGGTACACTTATTTTTTCTACTACAATCGAACAATATTTACATAATGAGTTTGTTCTTATTACGATAGATAATTATTGTGTTGGATGTCAAAGTAATGTATTACTTAATAATATTGGTAAGTGTTCATTTAGGGGCACTGGTTGAATAAAAAGCCGGTCATGTGCGAGTTAAACTCGCGTGGAGAGGGTTCCGTTCAGTACATGAATATCTGAAATTTACTACGTTTAAATATCATAGAGTTCTTATAGGTTTTCCTGTAATCTATAGATAAAGAACTATTTTCTGTATTTTTTTTTTCAATTGTAGGGCCAGTTGGTTCGGAAATAAGGGGAGGGTAATGGTATGGTAAATTTTCGCCTATTTTCCTAAATAACTTCCAAACTATTTATCTTAAAATACCAAAAAAATAAATTTAAGATCCTCACAATATGTACTTTCATTTGATATGGCACACGATATAGGTTGACACCGACTTACATATGTATACAAAATTTCAACTTAATCGGTCCAGTAGTTTCGGAGCAAATTGGCTCCGACAGACGGACAGACAGACAGACAGACACACTAGTGATGATATAAGGGTTTCGTTTTTTCCTTTTGAGGTACGGAACCCTAAAAAAAACAAATTGCATTATATAATATCGTATTTACAGGGTAAGCTCGTTAAACTGTTTATCAATGCTGCTGCGGTTAAAGTTATCGAGAGGAAGTTCAGTCAGCGAAGCTCAGCTGTCTCTTCGGTAAAGTAAAGCGGGGTAACCTCATCGAGCAGTTTTACGTTAACTATTTTTAAAAAGTTGGAACTTTTGTCACATCATTATAATCACACTACTCGTAGACGGAGGTAGGAATAATAGGATTTAATTTAATTTATTATTTAACGTTTTTTAAACATATTGATTGAGTTTAGTGTAATGTAATGTTTTAAGGGATGGACACCGTTATGACTCTAGGTAAAAAAAAACTTACATAAATTGCACATAAAAACAATTACAAAAAATGCACATATAATATTAAGAGTATTACCAAATATTTATTTTTATAAAATTCTGGCTCTATCCCGCGACTTTGGCCGCATAGAACACAAATATTGAAAAAGTCTACAATAGCACATTTATCGGCATAAATACTACGTTCTTCGGTAAGATATATTTTTCAATAATAACACGAATAACCTTCATTTATATGTATCTAACATAAAATAAACTTAAACGCAGGTTCTTACCCCAATTTCAACCCATAAGGGCGATTTTTCTTAAAATCCTTTCTTAGCCAGATGCCTGCATCTTACAAGGAGCCTATCTGCCAAATTTCACGTTTGTCGGTCTTGTAGTTTCGGAAAGTTCGCGATAAGAGGCCCAATACAGAATTTCACCTCTATTTTTATAAGCATAAGAGCTTTTTTTCTTGTTAACTTTTAAATCTAACTACGAAATTGTATATTTATTTAAATTATTTCGGTAATACCCATACAAAATTCCACCCACATCACATTACACACACATTACACCACCACACCACACACCACCACCACATTACATTTTATACCTATTTTGTTGTTAACGGTTGATTTTCCATAAGCGCTGAAATACGTCGATCATAGTTAGGAACATACAGCGTAAATCTAAATAATACAAGTTTAAGACACAAAGATACATACATACATATTATCACGTAAGACACAAAGATACTGTTGATAATTTTCATCCTCGATTTTATATAACTTCTCTGCTACACTGGGAGTGAAGAAATATCATAGAATGCGTGCAGATGCTTATCATCCAAAGTCGACTAAGGGACGGGTCCACTCCTACATAGTGGACTACCTGTATGGGCGATGGGCTGATCACCTGTCACCATACTACCTTAGGACTAATTAATCGAACTGGCCACAAGTAGTCTTGTGGCTCTGCCCACCCCATTAGGGATTTCGGGTGTGATGCTATGTATGTATGTATGTATGTATTTTATATCTTTAAGGGTCGATTTTCCAAAATCATCATCATCATCATTTCAGCCGAAAGACGTCCACTGCTTGACATAGGCCTCCCCCAATAATCTCCACAACAACCGATTCTGTGCAGCTAGCATCCAGCGGAGACCCGCAATTTTCACGAGATCGTCAGTCCACCGTGTGGGTGGTCTGTTGTTAAATTGAATAGAAAAAGTTGTTTGTAATTTACATTTTAGTTGAAAATATGAATAGTAGTCTTCTCGGAATGTGTGTGATGTGAAAATGCGCCGGATATCGGAAATATGCAGCCACGATTGCAACAAATAACTCGTTGCCAGAAAATATTGTTTTAGAACCCATCATGGAGGATTTATAATATGTGTGTAGATAAAGTTATGTATGCAACTCTGCATAATTTGGCCTTAAAACACTCGTGCGATCTTATTATGAAACTCGCCTATCGGCTCGTTTCATGAAAACCGCACTAGTGTTTTAAGGCCTATCATTATGCAACCGTTGCATAAACTCTATTATTGGAAACTTTTCACACTCTTCGAAATATCCAAAAGTGCCGCAGAATATGCTTTCGCTAACAACAAGACAAAGTCGTTGTTATATCTACAGAGCGGTAAGCGATTTTGCCTGTGCAAATCTTTTTAAATCACAAAAGCCAGTCGTCAAGATCGCATGTCGAAGGAGGAAGGAAAATATCTTGTAGAATACCGCAGCTGGGTTGGATTTGGCGCCAACTTCAGGCAAATCCGTTATGAAAACACCCCGATGTAGGCCACGTCTTCCCCTGCAAGATAAACTCAAAAATGATTCACTCCACACACATATTAACCAACTCGATGAGTATTAAAACTTCATTCGGTGATGAGTTTTAACTTTAACGGTAAATAAGGCATTTATTATACTGTATTTTTAGGGTGTTTTTATAAATTGATTACATGTGCCTTTTCTGTTTCAGGTAAAAATGGGTAACCATGAGATTATATACTTTAAATACCAGGAGTTCGCTAGGTGAGAAAGTAAATTAGTATATCGGTTAATTTCAATCTTCGGCGGCTCTTTTAGGGGTTGATTTTCTTAAAAAAAAGTAGCCCATGTCTTTTCCCAGTGCTAAAACTATCTCTATACCAAATTTCGTCCATTTCGGTTCAGCGATTTAGCCGTGAAAATGTAACACACAGACAGAGTTACTTTCGCATTTATAATATTAGTATGGATATTTGGTTATGGATTAGGTTTTAACCCAATTAATAATTTTAATGGCGGCTTTGAACCGTTCAGTTACAAAAGCGTGTACGAAACCCTGTTGTATAGGAATGGAAACCGGCCGCAGGATCGCTTTTCGCAGAAAAATAGGTTCCTTGTGATTTTTTTAAAAGTTTTGGCTTATTTATTAATATAAGAAGTGACTGAAGCTGAATAACGTCCCATTGGGAAATTAATTTGGCGGGCTGAGGAAGATCAAGTTATTATACCCGAAGGAATAGGGTAGTCTTTAAATACCAATTAAAAGGGGTTTCTTAAGAGTAAGCTAGTCAGTTCATACAAAACGTAGATTCGTTTTAAATTTTCAAACTTCATGCACTTTAAGATAAAAGTTACCGAGTAAAACGGATAACACAAATTGAATTTGGAAAGGAACATTAAAAAAAAATCGTGGCATATTTTACCAAAAATACACCGACACTATCGGCTCATTCCCACGTAAGTACGAATTCGGCTTCATTTTCAAAATCAGCTATATATCTAGTATTAAATTGTTTTATTTGGAATAATTACAAAAATATAGTAGTGACGGCTATGGGAAAAAACCTTATAAAATAGTCATGCGCTTGGTACGGCGACAGGCACTCACGCGCATGGCTTTCGCCCATCCCCGCTTTTTGCTCGCCCTTTGATGGGGCTTGGTTTCTGTTTAAGTCAATCAATAATCTTGATGATTTAGATTTTACTAGATTGTAGAAAAGTTTAATGAACCTAATATCAAACGCATATTATAAAACCCATCTTGAAAATGATAGAAATTGAAATTCCAAACCAAATCCTTCCAAACTGTTTCCAAAGCTAACCACCTTGGAGCCATGTTTCCGCAACTCCGCTGCGACGTTTTACCGCGTGCTCCGGTGATTGCCCTCAAGCGCTGAGTGGTTTCCCTTAAAACCTGACACTAGTCATTTTGGCACTAGAAGCCAATGCCTAACCGTTTTAGACGGATTTTGGATGCCATAATTTTACATTTAGTTATTACTTGCTCAGGACACACCTAGACCATGAGCTAATTGGACACATCTCTTCTTTTTTGTTCTTTTTCATCTTCAACATTGTGGACATTCCCGTTTACTCAGGAAAACTTGTCTCAGCAGCATAAAAGCAAATAACAAACTTCTGAGAGTCCCACATCGAACAGTGTCACACTTTTTGCATCAGCTTCTGGTACTTAAATCTGGCCTTTGATAAATTATATGACAGAAACTAGTATTTTTGTAAAGAGAAATAGAGTGCTATCAACCTATGTGTTAAAAATTAAAACGAGGGTGCTGACAACAAAGCAACGTCAAAAAAGTAAATAAAGCATAGCTTCAGTTCCCGCCAATAGCAATAAAAATATAATATGCATAAAAATCAGAAAGAGGTTTAAATTATACAGTATAGAAGCAATTATCAACAAACCACAATTTTGGTAGAAAAACTGTACTTTCAGCAATAAAATCAACGTCTGTTTTGTATGGAGCGTTTTTATGAAGGGGTTTCACTATAAATTTTTGTTATTATAGCGGCAACAAAAATACATCATCTGTGAAAATTTCAACGGTCTAACTATCACGGTTCATGAGATACAGCCTGGTGACAGACGGACGGACGGACAGACGGACAGACAGACAGCGGAACCTTAGTAATAGGGTCTAGTTTTTACCCTTTGGGTACGGAACCCTAAAACACATGCGTACAATGTACTCTACAGATATAGGTAGCATTCGGAAATCATTTTGAAAAGCTATTTAAATCCAAATTAATCAAATCCAATATTGCTATAATTTAAATGAACACTATGCGGACTGATGTTTAGGACTTAAAGAAGGTAGTGTTCCCAAATTTGAACACTTTAAACGATAGCCCGCCATCCGTTCAGTGGTGAGAAAAAGGCAGGAAAGCAGAAGTAAATGCTAACTTTGAACGTTGGAGTAGAGCCCTTTGCATGCCTAGAGCCGTTTCACGGCCAGATAAATAGGTAGGTCTTATGCTGGCCACAGACGATGCAAGTATACTTGCGCAAACCAGCTACCCGTCAAATGTTACCAAGTAAGAGATGAGATGGGTAGCTGGTTTGCGCAAGTATACTGGATCGTCTGTGGCCAGCATTAGGGGCTGTTCTTAGGAAAACCATGGTGCATTACATAAATGCTGGGTATTGTTATGGGCCTATAAGTACAATATGGCAAAACTTGAGAAAGCGTTACACGTAGGCAAGAGAAACAGTAGCATTAGTCAATAAAGAGTTACAAAACGTTAGAAGTCAATACGTCAACAAGTAGTTACCATGGAATAATTGTACATTTCCTCACCGCGTCCCTTATCCGTGGGTAACCAAACATTAGCTGTAGAGAGGAGGTAACGATTATCTTTTATTAACAGGCTACTGAGACTATGAAAAATATTTTTTATTGCAAGCACATTATTTAAATCATTTTTCAGGCAAAATTATTAGCTTGGTAATTTAAGATTGTTTAAAATTTATAAAAGTTGGAAAAGCAAGCCAGAATCTGATTCGTTTTATTCATGTAGATGGTGGATAGTCGAAGTCCTCAGCAGCTTCGGAGTAATTAAAGTGTTCCGAAACACTTCCCTGTCAGCTAAAGTAAGTAGGTAGCTTTGAAATAATTAAACTTTTTCCTCTTTTCGTGCGAATTAGTTTTATCAACGAGAAAAGCTCTTTGACGGAATTGAAGTTGGTCGAATAAAATTAAGAACTAATTTAACTTCAATCATTCTTTTGATGCGAGTTTGACACTTGTTGTCACGTTAAATTGTGGTTTTTGTGTTTTTGTATTATGGACCTCTTAAGAAGAAATTTACAAGTTTTAGTTCCTACAGTTCACTAGAGATAAACTTCGTGGACTTTAACTAAACATAAGACATTTTATAACCAAAGATGTTGGTATAACACGTATCTATTGATTTGTTAAAAAATACCTAATATTATTAAGCTTCGAAACTTAAGATTTGGAATTTTGTCTCCAGCATTACATGTTTGCACAAAAAACGATTTTTCCGTTAAAATAGGCGCTAAATTTAAATCTAAATATTATTATTCTGTAGTCAGTGCACAAAGTACATGGAATCAAGTTAAATCGGAACAAAACCCTTTAAATAAAAAACGTAATAATAAAATTATATTTTTCAATCAAGCCTTTTATTGGCCTATCCGTTTCTATTTCTAAAAAGTGGTCTTAGAATGATGGCTGCCACGAGTGGCTCTTGAAACAAACGGCGTTATCAAATCAGTGCACCCAAGTTAAAGTGCCGGTGAAATAGCAGGGGGTACTTATTGCCCCGGCCACCCCCCTGGTGGGGGCAAGCGCCCCCTTTCCCGAAAACCTGCGCTGACTTAAAAAAATCGAATAGAGAATTTTCACGAGTTATTTTTACGCCTACTTCGTTTGATTGGCTCGAACGCCGGGGAAAATGTAGTAAATAGTCGAATTAGACTTTTGTCATGCTTGGTTGGGCCGGCTGCTTAGGCATTAAATATAAAAAGGATAAAAAATGAAAAGGCAATATTATTTTAAGTAAAATAGGCCGCACTAAACGTTGGTACTTACATTGTACCACTTGGAAAGTTATTTAAAACACGGTGACTTGTTCACTGTGCCGCCGCGTCGTACCTTGGAACTGTTCTGATAGCAAAGTTTTGTTTCCTCCGCTAGTATTTCCCTAGTTGGGTGGTGCTGACGTCGTTGCTGACACAACGACGAAAAAACGTCGATTGCAACTAACAACAGCCAATCAAGATCAAAGTTTTATGTATGTTTGCCATTCGGTAGGTACACATGGAACATAATGATAACATCTTAAAAAATATTTAACCCCTAGTCTAGGTTAGATATTGCTGCTCTTATTACGTTGAATTCCGTTCATATAATAATAACCAAAGGCAAAACAGCCATTTCTTTTAGTTAACCAAAAACTTTTGGCCGCACAGATAAATTATTTGGCTACAATAAAATTGTATTTTATTTCAAGTCTTTGCTGTACAGAATATATTTTATAATACGAAGATTACGTGATATTTAGTCTATTACAATACCTACCTGTTAACGACCAAAAAAATCAAAGTAACGTTAAAAATGGCCATACATTTTCCGGTATTTTAGCATATTTGGTATCCGTTTCGCTTTTTTTAATCATAATGACTATTAGATTCCGTCTTACATATATTGCCCGCAGCATTCACACTTCTCCCCCTCCTAAACAGGAAACTGAATTATGGTGGTAAATGAAATAAACGTAACCTAACTATAAATTGACATAAATCAAATAAAGTGGTGTTATCTTGTTAACTATGAGATATTATTAAAATTATGTTGCGGAACATGTTTTATGCAATCCACAATATTTATATAGTTTAGAGTACGTATAAGATACGAAATTCAAGTTAGAATATGTACTTACACCAGTAAAATAAAGTAGCGAAGTGACAGAAATAAAGTACACACTCCATCATAGTAAACTACACTATTTTCGTATGTAAATTTCATAGGAGAGAATCGTTTCACATAAAATGCAGTCAAGTTAGAAACGATAGGCGGAGGCGCCCGAGCAATCACGGAGACCACAGTAGGCTGCGAATAACAGTAGGTCAGAGCCCTGTTTTATGAAACTAAAAGTTACAATTAAACTTGTAGCTATATAAATTCGGGCCCAGATAATTGCAAGCGAGCGTTGTTAGAGTTATGAGCTTTAAGTAACGTACGTGGGTTTGGGATAACTAGTTATTTTGCACCCGCTCATGCTTGTGTTTTATGAGTAACTTTCAAACATACGAAGCATTTCCACGTGTAAAATTATTAGATTGAGCTATTCTATAAATTGCATTGAGCTTTATATAGAGCAATTCTGTAAAGCCAATCGTGGTTAACAAGCCTACGCCAAAATTGGACAAGATTTGATCGGACAAACGAATGAATGAAGAAGTGACCTTAAATAAAAGCTAAAAATATAAAGGGTAATAAAATGCTGAGTTTCTTTTTACATAAGTAAAATTCATTGTATTTAATGACTCGATAGGTGTCGTAATAAAATTTCCACGATTTTTTTGGTTGTAACTCGGATGGAATAGTTAAACATATCAAAACAAGCTTCAATTTTCTGGTTAGTTCTTAATGGGGTAGCAAATTAGATTATGTATAATTGACAAACATTGTTGAATCCAGGAAACCGCCAATATAGTAAGATACATTTCGAAAAAAACCTTTTACGTTTTTCCAGGAATGATAATATCTCAAAATCGAGAACATCTTTAAGAGCCCTATTTCGATTTTTTCAATAACTGGGCAACTTTGGCGTTCTGATTATGAGAAACTGAAAGACTTAGACAAATGTGACTTACTGAATGGTGGAGTATAGTTATTAGCATTGATCCTGGCGGCCTCGTTTTTTGCAATTTATTCTTATCTATTGATATAAAGCCGAAAACCCGGAGCAAGTTTTTCAAAAAATGCGCGGAGGCACTTTTTCGAGCTCGTAGATTGAACTACTCTACTAAGCAAATGAAATTTTAAAAAATATAATAATTTGTCTTGAATAGTCGTGTAGTGTATAGCGGCCTCAGATTTTTGAAATATGTATGCAATATGTAAAAAAAAAACCAAGGCAAAACCATAAAACTACTAAAAACGCTAAGAATTAACCGTTAATTTCTTTTTATTACGTTAATATTATTTCGTAAAATGTATATAACAATAATCTTTACTTTATAAATAATTAAAATTTCATACTTTTTTTGGAAAAATAATTCATTATAAAACTTAAATTGGACGTAATTACAACTTCCAATTTACTACATAATGCGATGTGCGAGGCCGTCCGAAGTAAGTGCCGCGCGTGCGCTTGTCAAGGATGGTTCTGTGTTCTGCGAAACGATAGTTCCCAATATAAAAAGAGCGCTGACGGCCATACATCTTAAATGGCCGTCAGCGCTCTTTGCACATTGGACTAGGGCGACGCGTGGCCGTTGTTTAATTTCAGAACGCGATTTTTTGATAGCCCTCTTAACGACAGCATCGGCTTTTAGGTATACAACGATGCTGGAACTCTGAACCAAACTTACCGCAATATAAGAGCGCACAAACTCGAGCATATTTCCTAACCTGCTGTTAAGACTTACAGCAGCTCAAGTAGGCCCTCGCGCACTAAATCATGCAATAAATTATCGAGCATGAAATATTCAAAACGCCCCAACATACGGCGAACGCGAGAACACTGGAAAATTTCATCGCGCAATTTTCAGCCTCTCTGCTCCCGCGCTTCCTGCGGCTTATTGAACGCTAATTAACTATTTTAAATCAAACATTTGTGATATAGGGAAAAACCACTGATTAAATATACTTAATATCGTTTGTTTAATGATTTTGGTGGCAGGCTATTTTTAAGTGATTTAAATATGCTATGCGAATTGGCCCCACTGTATGGGGCCAATTCGAAAGTTTATTAGCTAAATTTAAGTCAGTGAAACATCAGCGGCCCTAACGATAAATTAAACCCGTTTATCTCTATGACTATCTCTTTCGTCGGCACTAGTGTGAGAGAGACGCACTTCGAGATAAGACGGTCTATCTTATCTTTGTGTCATTCATTTTAGGGCCGCAGACTTGATTTTGACAGCTTTGTGATATACAAAATCGAGTTTGACGTTTCTTGTTTTAAGTTTAAATAAAATTTAAATTAAAAAGACATCGTTTCGAATTGGGGCCAGTATGTATGTAAGTATTCTGTTTTTGCACTTTAACGGCAAATTAAGTTAAAGATGTCATCGTGGTGTTGATATAACCCCAGTTCAAATTCTACTCTTGCCTCTCCCTATTCCATTTTGCTCGCAACGCTATAGGTACCGAGTGAATGAGATCGAGCAACAAACGCAGGAGTACGCCAGTAGGGCAGCTCTGTCTTAACGCGAGATATTTTAGACAATAACGTAACAATCTCCGGGGTGTGATTCCCTTAAATAACACTTCGTTCATAAACTCACCGGCGAGCCTAACTTGAGCCGTCGGTGCGTATAAACTACATGCTCATGCGTGTCTTCGACCTTGGTCATATGTCGGCGTAGCCAGCTACGAACGTAGGTACGCACCTCCGTATAAATGCCTACGAGAGGGCAGGTCAATTTATGCTTGTCAGATGAAATGAGAGACGAAATCAGTGACAAAATTTGTTTGAGAATAACATGATACTGTACCCTAAATTCAGTGAAGAAAATGTGTAACTTTGAGCTGTCCGTCATTATAAATATTTAAGTGACAATAACATCTTTTTATTTTTACGCTGTAAATATTTTTAGGATAGCAAAATTGTATGATAAATGGCTACAGAAATAAACTTACTGAATAATTTATTTTTGTTAACTGTCAAATAAACGATCAGATGTGTTAGGTTTCCATTCCAAGATCGCAGCAGTATCGGATGAGTGACAATGGATCGATCATTCCTTCACCCGCAGCGCGAATAAATTGAATTCTAATTTTCGATTTCAATAACAATGAACCTCAAATTACAGTGGAGTGTTGGCAGTCGTGATTCTTCCATCGCGTCTCCGAGGACATCTGCCTTATTATTAAAATTGATTTAATTGTTATTAGGACCCTCTTATCCTGAATAACGTAATTGTAATACCTAGTTGGTTTAAATTGCTTTTGTTGGCAAGTGTCTTTGTAAGATTATTTCAAGTTTTCAACCCTTTTATTCATTTCAAAAGACGAGTAAGTATTTACATTATGTAGGTACATATTTTTCCTAAGCCGATCAATGAATACAACCATAATATCGAAAACAATCTATAAATGGCCAAGGAGCAGTCCTATTTTTCATTTCAAAACGTTATTCCAATATCTTAATGATATTGTCACTTAGGGTTGTCGAAACATTTAGCGGAAGCGCAACGGCTGAAGGACGCGATAAGTACGAAGGCCTATTCTTCGAAAAAGTTTATCTCTCTCCCTCTGGTAATACCGTTTTGTGAATATAGCCGCTTTAATGGCAGCTCTTACTTGAATGGCCTAACGAATAAAGTCAATCTTTTGGACGTAAATCTTCGAGGAGTCATAACTCAGTTTCGAGATTCGCCCAGGAGGAGTTTACGACCTATTTAGTTGATTGTTTGCGTAGCCCTAACTTATGTTGTAAAAGCGGAAGTTTATAGGTCAAGATGATAAAGAAACCGGACAAGTGCGAGTCGGGCTCAAGCACCGAGGGTCTCGTACCTACCTATGAAATAAAACGAGGAATGCCTTCTGCAAGCTCGTATTTTTTAATGTAACGTCGACTGTGATAGTACGACAACTTGCAAAGGTTATCTCGTCTTTAACCGACTTCAAAAAAGGAGGAGGTTATCTATTCGACCCGTATATATTTTTTACTTTATCTTCTCGAATACGATGCATATCTTAAACCTTGTTTTATTTTTCCTGTAAGATATACTTAACGTCATTGGAGTGTGAAGATTTTAACAATTACAATAATAACTGGTCATAAACTCGGCTGGACGGCATATTTTGTACTTCATACGATTCTGAAACGAGTCGAGCCGTTCATGACAATAAATCGTGCGTACCTATAGTAGTTTTTATTACAAGTGTTCGTAATGACTCGAGAAAATTTATATTTAATAAGAGTGTGAACCTACGGCTTTTCATACAAAAGGCGATAACGTGAAAGTACTGAATTATTGTTTTCCCTTAAAGCAAGTTGAGATTAAAACCTGTTGTTGATGACTACTGCTAGCAATATTTTTAAGTAATGGCTTGCATTTTAGCAACCACAAATATCAACTTATTTTTCAGCGTTTTGCGTTAAATAATCGGGAAAACGAGAAAAATGCGACGTTGCCAAGTCAGCTATCCTCTCCTCTCCTGCCCTCCTGCTATCCTGGCCTCTTAAAGGTGTTACATTTCTAGGGGTACGTCTAATATGCCATCTTTTCCTGTCTTGGACAATTGAGATCCACAGTGGGCCCAATTCGATACGGTGTCGCCTAAATTTAAAGTTCCCTAAACGTAAGACGTAAACGTATAAGAAACGTCAATGTCGATTTCTTATAGCATCAAGCTGTCAAAATCGAGTTTGTCGTTTCTTGTTTCAAGTTTAGCCACTATTTAGCGAAACACTTTCGATTTGGCGCCAGTTTACAGATAAACTGACAGCTGTTCTATATATACTCTTCTGCTGCCCTGGGAGTGAAGAAATAGCATAGAATGCGTGCAGATGGTTATCATCCTGGCATGTCGTAAAAGTCGATTAAGGGACGGGTCCTCTCCAACATGGTAGACTATCTGTATGGGCTATGGGCTGATCACCTGTCACCGTACGGTTCATCATACCATCTTAGGACTAATTAATCGAACGTGGCCACAAGTAGTCTTGTGGCTCTGCCCATCCCATTAGGGATTTCGGGCGTGATACTATTTATATATGTATGTTCTATACCTTAATATTAAGGTGATTTAACATGTATTTGATATGTAATTTATATATTGAATATTCTAGATAAAAGATAGGTGTGAAATCAAAACCGCGTTGTTATTAATCACGGCGAGACGTATGATTACCGATACAAAGAAAATAAAAGCCCTCACTAAAACTTTGTAGACTACCGCTATCATTTCTTATTTCTACCTCAAAAATAATTTACAATGTTAAATGCCCATCGTTAACCCAACGTGTACTGTATAATCAAAATCAAAATTGGGTCAGCGGGTGTCGAGTGAGGCAAAGCTTTCTTCCATTAGTCGTTCGTCAAATAATGCTATATCTATGTATATATATGCGTGTAGTTGCACAAACTATTGGAACAACAAAGGTTAAATGTATTTTATACCAGACTCTAGTAAAAGATATTCATGCATTCTTTTTTATATCGGATTGTAACAACAAAGTGTATTATGATTTTCGTCCACAATACATTTTGTAATCGATATCTAATAAAGCTTCAGCCAATTAACTGATTTGGAAAAATGAAACAGAAAATATAAGTGATTGACATCGAGGACATTATGGCGGCTGCTTTGCTACATTGTTAATCATCAAGAGATTGATATCAAATGGAAAAGTTCTAGAGTGGGTGGGTACAGGAATCGCTGCCTGCTTGCAGTTTGGTCCGCCATTTTTTAAATTCAAACATTCAAATTAAACAAATCACAGTTTTGCACGTTGGTATACTATATAATGTGATGAATAATTGAATCTTTTAATTGCTTTTCTATAAAGGGCTCTGACGATTGAAGGATTTTCAAGTCAAAAATGTATGGTAAATGACTTTTATTAAAACTGCAACCTGTCAAGTCACACTTGTAATCAGTCTTTTATTGATTTGCATAAGAGCCCACATATGACTAGATAAAGCACCTCATTTTGCATCAATCAGAACTGAACTCTATGACGTTGGGTTTCATTTTAAAATAACTCGCTCTCAGCCGTGGCTGTTACAACCACCGCGCTCGCACGCGTTCACTGAGTTTTTTGCTGTTTATTAGAGAACCATAACATCTATTAAAATATCCTTTTTTAGCGAATTGAGAAGTTGTTGTTACTCAACTATTTAACCAAAAATCATCATTAAAGACCATAGGGTTTCGAAGATTCAACCAAAAATATGTTAAAAAAGCGTTATGTTTGAAAAATAAAAGTATCGAGGTTTTTATTACTAATCGTGTTTTCACGTTTAAGCATTTCAAGAACAAATGTTCAAGTTTAATATGTTCAAAGAACAAACACGTAGTCCCTGTCAGTATTGAAATCTAGATCGCCAAACGTCGCAACCTTAGCATATGTGGCCTCTTAAATCACGCAACTGACGCTACAATTATTTAAAATCACAAATCATGTGCGTGTATTTCCTAGATGTCTTTCACATACTACATACATACACACTTATATAACAGTTATAAGAGCGAAGACGGCAGGTGTTCCTTCAGAAGTTGTGTTTGAACGCGGCTTTACCTACATTCGGGCCGCTCATTTCCTGTCAAGTGTTGGGTCGCCCATTAGCTTTACAAACAGGACATACATTTCGGTGACACCTACGCCTAAACATGAAATGCTTTTTCTATAGCATGTTCTCATGAAAACCAATTTCTGGCTACATGTAACGATTCGAGAATGACAAGTTATTTGAGAGTTATGTAGTAATATTCTAAAAGTGCAATTTAAAACGCGAGTTTCGTTTATTTACAGGAACATAATTACAAACGCAAAACTATTTAATATGATTTTTCAACACGATAAAGAATTATCATGCATCAAAACTAATAACTATATACCTAACGCTCTTCCTAAAACAAATTATTTTATATTACTCGTAGACAAAGCTGCAACTGGGATAGGCATCATTTTAATTAAAGAAAGCCTAATATAAAGTCAACTCAATGTAAATTACCCGCATTTCCATATCCATAGAAATTAAGATTCGTGAAATCAATTCATCTCAACGCCCACTTTATTCAGCGGCCAACTTAATACAAACGTTCTTACACTTAAAGCAAATTGCGCACCATTGTTATTCAAACAGTATATTAAAGATTCATTCACGTCATTTTCAGGGTTTGGAATAATTTCCAGCCCGTACGAACCGCAATTAAGGAGATGTTTTGCAATCCGAAAGAATAATTGGTACCTAAGTTCGTTAAATCACACCAGTGAGGATTATGCATGACATTATTTTGTATTAGTCTGTGAGAACATATGGTACCTTTTCGGGCCAGGTATCTGGGGGTCCTTGCCATATTCCCATTTTTGCCGGCGAGTTTTCTATGTCTGGCAACATTACGACTTTTATAGAATTATTCTAGGAATGTTGCCAGCAATATTACCATTTCGGACAATGTTGCTGGCAATGGCACATGACAAGTCGCGACCCAAGAACAATGGTATCCCGATTATTTAACTGAACAAAACTGTATAATAAGTACTTTCTTATTTGCTGTAATAACACGTTACAGTGTGGTATCACAGTGCGCATTACATCAGCTAATCTATACATATAAAACAGTATCGTGACTCACTTATAGACAACGCACAGCCTAAACAGGTGGTCCTAGAGGATTGAAATTTGGGCCCGGGAACATGAATGAGTAGAAGTCTAATTGTACTTGGGTTAATATTCTCCAACGTCATAATGTACAATGGTTAAAAATCTCATGAATGAGTGATTGGTATAAAGAACAAATGGCAAATTATTTTGTTATCGAGAAAGAGTTCTTATACCTAAAAATACCTCCTTACTTACATAATATAAACTTGTCGATTTCCTTTATTGTACATTTTGACGTTGGAGCGCATTAACCCAAGTCTACTCATCCATGTTCCCGCGCCGAAATGGAGGAGATATTTCTTGAGTACCCTAGAGGTGCACTAAGGAGGGTTTTTTTGAAATTCAAATTGAAATTCAAATTAAAGGAGAGATCAAGTTTGTATAGAAAATACCGCGGGCGAAGCTGTGGCGGGTCCACTAGTGTTATATAATAACCTTGATTAGAACAATATATGTACATATGGCTATTTTAACTTTAGCGTTTCGTTAATGTCATTACCAGGCTCTTCAGCCTACTATTTTCTAAATCACTAAAACGAATCAATTCTATATTCCAAATATATGTATAATAAACTATAACAAGCATGAAAAAGACCCGAAATCCCTTCGAGGTCGCTGCCCTAATGACCTGACTTAACGCTTCTGCATATTATTCTGAGACACGTATCCGACCGGGTCGGCATTTCCTTACCAAATTTCCTTGGAGACTGAAGTCACGTTATTCGTATTTTATTTGACAACGTGCAGATCAACGTTTTCATCTCGACAGCCTCCAAAGAGTTCTAGTTAGTTTTTTTTTGTGAACTCAAATAAATTTCTCATTATTTTTTCTTTGTTTAACCTTTTGACCGCCAAGCATGTCTGAGAAGTAACACGAATTTCAACTTTAAGTCAAGGTAATGAAGGACTGTTTTACCCTGTATCCGCTGACGGCTGCAGCTGACTGGGGCGGTCAAAAGGTTAAAGAGCTTTGTCGTTAAAACGACTATGTCGCTCCATCGAGGCAACTTTTCATATTGCAACCTGGAAGTTTTTCATGTATTAACTGAAATCAGGTAATTACTTGAGGTAATTGGAATACCTATACGGTTTCCACGCTTTAATCCATTGTGGTCTCACCCAATGCCCTTATTAGAGGTCAGCACGAAAAACGAGTCTATAAAGATGTAATTGGATTGGATTTTTTGGATGGAATTTCCTTTTAAGGTACCTAATTAGCAATAGGTAAAAGAACACGAGCAAAAGATCGATCAAGGCAAAACGGTTAGCTCAGCAAGATATTCCCGGGGCCGAAACATTTTTCATCAATTTTTCTCCCGGAATCCTTCCACTGGAACTTCATGAATATTTCAACCAGGATCAATTATTAAAATGATTTACTACTCCCCGGCCCGCTGTATAAACGTACAACTTACCTACCTAAGGTTTATTTTCATTCGAATACGTTTTTCCTTAGGGCGGATGAATGTGGGTTTACTTTTGTTCTATGAGCAGGCAACGTCAAGTGTTTAAAAGTATAAAGGGAATTAAACACGGTATTTATTTCAATAATATAAAAATTAGCTGCTCAATTACGTAACACAATTGATATCGGTTTGGCTCGAAATGTAAACCTATTTAGTCATGACTCGATGTAAATAGGTTTACTTTTCGCGAAAGCGCTACCAATTTTTGTTACGTAATTGAGCAGCTGATTTTTATATTTTTGAAATAAATACCGTGTTTAATTCCCTTTATACTGCTCAATTGAGCAGCTGGATAGATTTAGCATGTACAATAAGATTCTAAATTTATCTGGATAATACTAGATTTATCTTCTAAAAAAAAAATATAAGTGCATCTACGTCGTCAAAATTATACCTTTACTACGCAAGTACCGCGACAAGCGTTAAACTCAATTCGATTTTAAATGCATATAAAATTTGATCGTTAACAACGTTTTACAGCGCATTTTTATTTCGCATCGAATTTGCAGCCCATCGATATGCTAATGCCGATGCATCGGCGACGTAACGCGATATCCGCTACCTGCGAACAATTTGCAAGCGTAATGCTAGGCGATGCAACCTACCTACTTTATATTACGTCCATTTTTAGTAGAAGTTATTCTTAAATTTGATATTAACGATGAGAACGAAAATGTACAGATGAATCTGTATATTTTTTACCAAAACGCGGATCGGAAGCCGGCCCCGCGTAAGTAGTGTCACAGGAACTAAAATGGAAGCATTTTTTTTTTTTATCGAAAATGGGTGTGCGTTTGATCTCAGTCTCACCTGATGTTAAGTGATGACGAGGTCGAAGGTGGTACACGCTTACCCAGAAAATGCCTATTCACTCTTGCCTTGAAAACACCAAGGTTATACGATTCCGGAAATACAGACGCAGGGAGAGCGTTCCACTCCTTGGCCGTACGAATGATGAATGACGAAGCAAACCGCTTCGTGCGCACCAATGGAAACTGAACCACATGCGGATGGAAGCCCTCCCGGCGTCGGGTAGACCGGTGGGAGAAAGTGGAGGGTGGGATGAGGTCGTGTAGTTCCTGGGCACACTCTCCATAATACACCTTGTAAAAAACCGAAAGACAAGCGACTTTACGCCGATGCTCCAAACTTTGAAGTTTGGTTTTGACAAGCGAGTCATCGCCAATAAGTCTCCTAGCTCTTCGGTCTACCGAGATCATCGCGTCAAGCTGATATTTGGCAGAGCCATCCCACAGGTGGCAGCAGTACTCCATACACGAACGAACTTGTGCTTGATATAAGTGGAGCAGCTGTTCAGCTTTCACATCAATCCGCGCGGTTATTGGTATGAAGGGTTCCATATTAGTTCCTGTGACACTGCTTACGCGGGGCCCGCTTTCGACCCGCCTCATGGAGTGTAAGAAGCCTTAAATTTTCTTTAATTAAATTAAGTAGTTTTAATAAACCTCTTGTGGATAACATTAAGTAAATAATGTATAAACAGAACAAAGGAGATCTTTACTCCATGACTTTATGTATCATACCGATCAAAATGTAGACCCAAATTAGATTTACGTACAAAGGAAAGAGAAAAGAACGGAAATGGCTATAACTGCGGATAGCTTGAATGACGCGAGAAGGAAAATCTCAAGGTAAAATGTCGTAAAACGTTTAATATTAAGAATATTTGGATAAAATACAAGTGCTACATAAGCTTTTTGAGCAATTGGAGGAGGTAAATGTTAAAGTAGATTGAAAAAATACTTTAGCTAACACAGTCTTCATGAGGAATAATAATTACATATTATACACCAAGCAACAGAAACATTAAATAGATGTTCCCTTAAATTGTTTCTAATCCAATTAATTTATTTAAGGATCAACAACAGGGCATAAATACTACTGATACAATAAAAGAATAAAACACACAATATAATTATTATAATGCATAATAGTAGTTTATGCAACGGTTGCATAATGATAGGCCTTAAAACACTAGTGCGGTTTTCATGAAACGAGCCGATAGGCGAGTTTCATAATAAGATCGCACGTGTGTTTTAAGGCCAAATTATGCAGAGTTGCATACATAACTTTATCTACACACATATTATAAATCCTCCATGATGGGTTCAGAAACAATATTTTCTGGCAACAAGTTATTTGTTGCAATCGTGGCTGCATATTTCCGATATCCGGCGCATTTTCACATCACACAAACTCCGAGAAGACTACTTACTGTTCATATTTTCAACTAAAATAATTAATTAAAGCATAAGTTCAGCAAAACACCAACATGGCGCCGATTCGATCCTCCGTCAAGATCATTTTTTTTTTAAATCATAGACAAACGGATGAAGTCTCTATTCTCACGTCACCCGAGATCAAATATTGTGCAGTTTATATTAAAAAAAACATACTGAATTGACGTTTCGTATCAATAACTGTTTTAATATCTATGGATACTAGAATAGAGACCCACTTGAGTTTTGACAGCTGTTCCAAATTTAATCTCATTTCTTTACTAAAAACGATAAAGAAGTCATGTTATTTCTTTATCGCAGCACTGGTTTTTCCTAATTAGTTGTCAAAATGGTGGTCATTTCCTACGGTTTTTGATTAACCAATGGAGGTTTTTTGATATGGGTGTAGATAAAAATAATTTAACATTACCATCTTGTGACAACAGTTTTAATTTAGAATGTAAAAAACAGTGTCACAAACACAATTATTAACAACTTACCTTCTCTTCGCGGCTTCGTTCGCGTGGAATTCGGTTACAGTTCTTCCCTTGGGAACTTTAAAATTTTCCGGGATAAAAAGGACCCTATGTATTAATAGTCTATAAGATATCGCCATTCCAAATTTCATCCAAATCCATCCAGCCATTGAAGCGTGAAGGAGTAACAAACATAGGAAAACTCACACTAACTTTCGCATTTATAATAGTGATGATTAGTGATAAAGCAAAGGAACGTCAACTTGAAATTGGTATAGAATCAGGAGGAATACATAATGTATTTACAATTTCGTCGCTATATCTCATGCAATATTCGAATTAAACAAAACAGCGCGTAATATTTTGTTCTGATGAGCTTCTACAACTGGGTCATACACACGTTTAGGTTCAGAAATGTTCTCTCCTGTTCCCGATAGTTAAGGACCCTGAGACCTGTTTTTTTTTTTGTTTGGACTATATCCGCACGTATAGTTTTGGCTGCATGAAGAAAATGTACAATTAGGTTCTCGTTTTCATTAACTTTTGGTCACAGAAGGGACAATTTTAGTTTCTAGAAGTGTGTATTACGTAACTAGGTGAAACTCTTATTTTGATAAGTAGTCAGTTAGCGAAACATTATTTAAAGCTGGCAAGGCTTCACGAATTACCATACGAAATTTCGCATTGAGATGGCAAAGCCCATTTACCTGGGGTATTCAAGGCCTGTGATTGTGCCTGCTCCCTCAGCCGTGGTGTGCGATAAACTCTGAAAAGACCTACCGGACACTCCATTCATGTAGATCATTGAGTGCTGCATGAGAGGCAACTGTGCAGAAAACCGGCCCGGCGGCTATACCTATTTAGAACGGCTAGGCTGTACAAATCGAGTACACCTCTACGTTCTAGGAAGCGGCTTATTAGATTTGTACGTTTAAAATTAATAAAAAAATAAAAAGTAATACTAGGTAATAATAATAATAATGTTTATTTCAATAACATAAATAACATAAGATAACAGTGCTTGGAACCTCTTTTTAAGTGTGCAAAGACACCTGTGTTAAGAGGCACCGCTCTTCCTCAACAGATTTACTATGTTAATCTAGTTTATAACAGCGCTTATAGTTATAATATTAAGTTAAATTACCAACAAAAAGGTATGAGAAAAAGGAAATTTACGTAAATACTAGTTGTGTGTGTATGTGGGTGTATGTGCGTGCGTGCATGCGTGTGTGCGTGCGTGCGGTCGTGCGTGCGTGCGTGTGTGTGTGTGTGTATGTGTGTGAATGACCGTCAGACGATCATTTTCCGAATCTACCTCTTTGAGATATCAAAATTAAAATAAATGGTATTCATTATCTAATAAAATACCCTTAACTATTTTATTAGTTTTATTTAAATTACATACACACATAGCATCACGCCCGAAATCCCTAATGGGGTGGGCAGAGCCACAAGACTACTTGTGGCCACGTTCGATTAATTAGTTCTAAGATTCATTTAATTCATTTATTAATTCAGCCGTTGTCATACCGACAGACGAAGATTTGGGTACATGGGGACATGAAATGTTATATTTCAAATTGTTTCTTTTGATATTTGGAGACCTTACATCTCCATCTTTATATTTGACCGTGGACCTCCATTTAACCTAGATTAATCGATTTAGATGTTTCTTTGCTTCAATTTTTATTTTTATTATTATGACCCTTATAGACTTTATACATCTATAAGTCACTTAACTTTTCCAGACGCGGAGACTATACATCTCCCTTATTAGTTATTTTATTAGAATTAATTTGTACCCATTAGGTTTTTATGTTGCACATTTTGTTTTAGTTTTTATATAAAACTGTACTGCCAAAGTTGAAAAAAGACTTACTGCTGAGTTTCTTGCGGCGTTTCTTCTCAGCAGATGTCACCTTTCGAAGCGCTGGTAGATTCAGACATGTAAAGGAGCCCAGGTGGCCTACTTGCAAAATAAATATTTTCATTTTCATTTTCAATGATAAATATCATTGTGTTACAATTTAAGGTGACATTTCGTTTTCAAAAATTGGTTCAGCTTTCAGTACCAGTTGTAAATAAAAACCTCATACTCGCAAATAGTAACTCAATTTGCTAACGCGTCTGATAAACAAGTCGTATCAACTCTAAAGCAACCCTCATCCATCACTTAGCATTTTTCCGCATTATTACCGGTGTGAAACTGTTTATTCAATTGTCCATGCTCCGTCGACCGTTGAGCGATAAAGTTTGAAAAGATGAAATACAACCGGGAAGCGGTGCGGTCAATCTAAGTGGCACGGCAAATAGGGGTTTGGTGGATATATGCATCTTTACACACCAACTGCTATATTATTCTGTAACAAAATCTCGTCTCACAATCAAAAATCATGAATTGGCCTGCAAGATCGTAGGCATTATGCGGAGCGAGGTACCCTCGTCCGTGGTCGGTTGCGTCGAAATACTACCAAGGTTGAAGACACGTACGAACATGTAGTTTATACGCACTGACGGATCAAGTTAGTCTCATAGACGAAGTTTTATTGGGTTATGAGCGAGTTGCCTACAAAGCAAGATGCCTAACAAAGTAAGATGTCTAAGTATTATGCCTACAACACATTTTAGTAGTGTAGACATTTTAGTCCAAGTGATTAAATGGCGTTTAGGCAAATGGCCTACTTGCTAAAACGACTACCGAGCAAAATGTCTAAGTAGTTGAATGTCTTGAAGACAAATTGCTTGGTAATCAAAAGCCTGCAAAGCACGACACCTAAAATGGTTTTTATTGTAGCTAAACGTAACAAAGAAAATAAAGATAGAAACAAATATACGGGGTCAAGGTCCGGCATTTTGGCTATCTTGCTTCTGAGACATCTTGCTTTTGAGACATCCAGCTTGTTAGACATCTTGCTCTTTAGCCATCTTGCTTCTGAGGCATCTTGCTTCTGAGACATCTTGCTTTTTTTGGCATCGTGCTTTTGTGATATCCTGCCTGTAGGGTATCTCGCTTTGTAGGCAACTCGCTCATATTCGGTTTTATTTAAGAGAATCACACCCCTGATGTACTTAACAAAAAAATGCGTTTGTCAAAATAACAATAATACACAAAAGTCCTATACTAGTGACTTAAAAAAGGCTACTACAACGATGCTAACATTTATCTACTTTATAGTTACTTCATTGTGTTTACCTGGCTTGACACTGAATGTTAAACTTGATCTTCAATAAAATTTCGAGCTAAAGATTTCGGGACATCGACGACGGAAATGATATGGGTAAGCGCGAAAATAACACCTCAAACTTTATGTCAGTTCTAATACCAAATCAACTCATAATACTGTTGAATTATTTTAAATGGTTAATTCTTACGATGTGCTCCAGTAAAGTACTCAGTCACAATTTTAGGCATGACCGTTTCAATATCGTTATACAGGATATATCAGAACCTCGAAGGACATATTCCCGATATTTCAACCAATCAGTCCTAGACAAACAGAAAGTTATATATTGACATTGTAAACGATTTCATTACAGCAGTCAAGGAAACTAATATCGGCTGTCATAGATGTGATATTTACCAGATTGTCGGTAGGAACAAAAATGGTTGAGCTATTGATCGCGTTCCCGAGCGTGACATCAGAGCTTCGTGCTCTAATGACATCGGGCTTTTATTGTGCGATGGGCCAATAACGGAATAACAGGCTTTATGACAACGAGATAAGGTGCACGAGGAATGCAATCATCGTGGAATATTAATTTCATCAGACAGTCGATGGTTATATTAAATGCCAAGGAATTAATTAGAAATGACCGAAAAATTTGCGCAAATAGCTGTTGCGGGTACACATTTTATTGATGTTGAGTAAATAAGAATGCTTGAAGTGTCTCTGTTGATTTTGAAAATATCCGAGATATCATTCCTGAAAAGAGTATAGAACAGACCATCAAAAATATATTATTTTACAAAAAATCTCAAAATCACTAGGCGTGATGAGTTGCAAACACCGCACTCAGTTTTGTCAAAAGTTGAAAAGAAGAACGCGCGGATTTTTCTGATTTTGGCTAATGTGAGCATGCCCAATTTTGAAGATACACGCGTACGCGTAGGTACTGTATATATTATATCAATGATGATAGTTGCTTTACATCATTTGAATTTTATAAAAAGCTCTTTTAAGACCTTTACCTACAAATAGCGTAGTATGTTAGTGTTTAGTTCAATTTAACTAAATGTAGTAATACGCTAGCACTCCTCACAAACCCGTAGTGGGCGGGAAATAAGCTGTTATAAACTTAATCTATAATAAATAATTATCTTACTAAATCTCATCACTACCTTATTTATTCATTTGAAAACTAGCTTTTTTCTGCGTCTTCGTCCGTTTGCAATTAGTTCATCGTTATTCCCTTGGGAACTTTTGAATTTTACGGAATTAAAAGTAGCCTATGTGTTAATCCAAGATATAAGCTATCTCCATTGAACATTTCAATTTTGTTGTGCCGTTTCAGCGTGAAGAAGTATACATACACACTCACAAACTTTCGCATTTTTATTGGTGTAACTACCTGGGTGTCTGATGGGATTTCCCATTGGCAACACCTCGTAATTACAATCTTTCATGCCCTATTTAACCCCTCTAGGCCCTAAGGGGATGAATTTTCAAAAACCCTTTTAGTGCTCACCTATGATATAAGGACCTGTTGTCCAATATTTAATGATGCTAGACCATGTTTAGGCTATGCTTGGTATGTCAGTTAATAATGTATTAAGTAGATGGATAAGATAAATCAACTAATAATTATTTTAGTTTTAACAGAAATAATGTATATATCACTCACCTCAAACACACACACACAACACACACACGCATGCACGCACGCACGCACGCACGCACGCACGCACGCACGCACGCACGCACGCACCCACGCACACACACACACACACACACACACACACACACACACACACACACGACAATGAATTATAATATGAAGACGGGCTATTCCTAGTAGTTCCCACCCGTTTGTTCTCACTAGAACTACTAGATTTTTTCCCAGTAGCAGACACTCAAATTAATGGCTGGGAAGTACCTACGTACTGGGAATTGTACTATGGAAATGAATCCAGTAGATCCCACCCTTTTGTACCCACTGGGAACTACTGGGATCTTTTTAGGCCATGAACTAAATCCACATCACTATTACATATATGAAGTAAAATCAAGGTAGGTATGAGTTGAAAAATGACTTTCTGCTGGAGTTTCTTATGGCGCTTCTTCTCAGTAATGCAGGTCTTGTCCGAAGCGCTGGTAGATTCAACGCATTTTAATGCATTCATGTGACGAATAAAATAGTCCATAAGAGGCCAATTTGTTGAATAAACGTTTTGAATGGTGTACAATGTTTCGGAGAATTGTTTGATTACGTCGATTGTAGAGTTAGGTAAGGATCATTTGAATGGCCGTCTTTTTTTTAGGAAAAGAAAGTTAATCTTTTTTTTATTAACTTTACCCACGACAGAGTGCTAGTTGTCATCAAGTAGCATCTTGATGGGTGGCCCGACTTGCCATGCAGCAAGAACACCAGCGGCTATCTCAGTATTTTGCACGGAATCGATTGCTACTTAGATTAGTCCTTTTTATGAAACTTTATGCTAAGGTATTAGTTTAGGTACTGCTTTTACGGGAAAATCTTATAAGATACAAAATTTGCATGATTTGCATCACCAAACCAAAATCATATTTTAGAGGTGAACGCTAGCGCAGGCTATTTCGCATAAACTCGCAGTATACGAGTATAAGCCAAAAATATATCAAACTCTTTATCATAGCGTGATATGATTTTGTGGGTTCACTAATGTTTTACCGAAACTTGTTTGTAAAAATAGTAACTGAACTAATTTGTATTCCAAAGCCATGTTATGCGAAGTTGCGTACTCCATAAAACTGGTCTTGTGTACTTTACTTTTTTAACCCCTTTATGGCCCGGATTCCTTCTTATCTGTTCTTCGCACCCTCACATCAAAGGGAAGGGGCAAATAGTCGTAAAAGTTTAAAGTCTCGTGTTTAGCCTTTTTGGCTATATTGAGTGCAGTCAATGCGGATTATTCAAACTGGTGAATTATTTAATTATTATTTTATAACTTAAGGAAAATACATTGCTTACAAAAGACATCTTGCATCGTTTCATTTTGCTATAAGTGTTTACGCAAACTCCAAAAAAGAAACATCTAAACGCACCTAACTATTAAACAGAAAGTAAAGTAGATAATATACAGTACCTAACCGCATCACCGATTTTTTTATGAATTAAACTTCTAAAGCGATTATTACGTAGGTATGAGGCCATTTACCAAAATTGTCACTCGCCGAGATATATAGAAAGCTGAGGCAACTTCTAATGTCATTATCGTGCCGTTTGTTTGATTGCTTACAGATAAACGTGTAGGAATAAGCCTCGGGCGCTTCAAAAGGATTTCTCGAGGGAATCTCACGGATGTTAACGTAGCTGTCGCCGGCCTAACTGGCACACTTTTCAGCTGAAAAACGTTCTTATTCTTATTTTGTTTGTATCTCAGCATTTTAAGATAACACCTAAAAAATATAACTAGCTCGTCCGCACCAAATTCATTCAAAGTCAAAGTCAAACTATCTTTATTCAATTTAGGCTTTTACAAGCTCTTATGAAGGTCAAGGAATGAATCTACCACCGGTTCGGAAAAAACCCTCTACTGAGAAGAGCCGGCAAGAAACTCGGTGAGGTATCATTTTTTCAAATCAGTACACATATAAGTCAACAATGATGTCTACAGTTTTATACAAATCTAAGTATATACCACAGCAGGTACGCTCATCGAGACCCAGGGATTGCCGGTGCAGGTCACGATTTAAGCCTAACGTCCCTGTCCATGACGTAGTCTTTTATCGAGTAATATGCCCTTTCTTCTTGTACATATGGTCTTCTCGACATCATATAAGTTCAAATCGACGATCTTAAAAGAAGGATATAAATCGATAAAACTGCGTTGAACAGTTAGCTAGCGCCTTAGTTAGGTGTAGTAACGCCATCTATTTTTAAGTTATGAAGAACTATTACCTGACTAAACCACGCTCTATTGCCGACGTCTTTTAGTTCTTATGGCATTAGCAGTCTTATTTTTCCTGATTCATACGCTGTCTTTCATTGCTCGGAAGGAGCTACGAACCACAAAAACAAAACGCATGAATCAAGTAATAATTGACGTTCGATATTAGAACTCGAATGTCGGCAATGTTTGTAGAGTGATCGATACTGTCAAACTCGCATTTTGACACCAAAAAAGTGAGCACCACCAAAATCGCTTTTCTATATATTTCTATGGCTAGGATCTTATAAGCGAAATTTGCTTACTGAATTTACCCACCGATGCAGAAGAGTTATATTTACCATCTTTAATTGAGCCAAAAAGCTTTGCTTTGCATTACGTCTTCAAATCACTCTGTATCCTCCGAAGACCCCTCGTCCTTTATCAAGAACAAAATCTATAATATTTTTGATTTTGACTTAATTTGACAAGCTACAAAATGCAAGTAACACAATTGACATTCGGGTCCCACGAGGGTATGTTTAAAAATCCTCCGTGGCTCGATCAAACGAAAATTGTGTTCATAAAGTCATGCGGCTCTCGTCTAATGCGATGGCAGCGGTCGCGTGCTGGCTCCAATTTGTGCCGGCGCCTTATCGGCTCGGCTAATGTTCAGTGTAATGCCACTTCCGACATGAAAACTGTTCTGAACTCATTGTTCTGTGCACCGGTGCCTCTTTAAAATATTGTGTGTGGCAAACATAGCCACCGATAGGAAGTAAGTCGTTTCCTTGTTTTGCTGTCAGGGTTCTGTCAGTCTGTTTTTGAAATGTATGACTAGACGCGCCATCATGCCGCGCGGAAGCCATCATGTTACAGATGTAGTACATATTAGTTTCCATCGTTTTTTATCGGAAAAGTTCGTATTTATCGTGCTCTCTCAATTAGCTTCAGCAGGCCCCCAATTCTCGGGGCATTCGAGATAATCTCACAATCGAGATTAAACGTAAGTGCATACAGTTATTTGACACAACTGTATGAATCTGACGTTTAAGCAATCGGCATTATCTCGAATGCATCGAGAATTGGGGGCCA
This sequence comes from Tortricodes alternella, assembly GCA_947859335.1. NCBI lineage: Eukaryota > Metazoa > Arthropoda > Insecta > Lepidoptera > Tortricidae > Tortricodes > Tortricodes alternella. The sequence continues at coordinate 14,665,051 of OX401968.1, forward strand.
GTACCCATCATACCATGCTGTCATTTTTCATTTTGACATTTGACAGGAAATAATAAAGTTTATAATAATGAATATAAACATGTCACTCATTTAATACAATTATTAATTGACACTTCAAGTCGTCTTCCGATTGAGATCCGAGTTTTACCGATGGAAACATATTATTCACTATATCTGTACCAACTAACAATTAAACACACTATATTTGTTGACTGTACAGTGAAATTAATTTGTGTATATATTTGCGTAGTACTTGTTCAAAATCCAATAACGTTTTCGTCTATTCCCACAAGTGAATAACAATAAGACATACTCACACTAGGGTGTCGGGATTTGATTCTCTGCTATAAGAATAAATACCCGTCTCTCATGTCAAGGCAAGCAGGTGCGCGGATCAGCATTTGTCCCGTCAACAAACATAACAAAAGCCATTATTACGTTCAGGCAAAGTTTTTCCTACCTTCGGGAAGGTTCGGCCAGCGCGTCCTGATATATTGCCTATGTGGGGCACGCAAGAAAACAGTTTTTCATTGATTCAGTGCCGCATCTGGCGACAAAACGCCTCAGGCTTTCCATTTTGATGACTTGACTTGACATTTTTATTGCGCGCCATATTTCCTGCGCGGCCTCCAAGGCATTTGCCGTTCCTTCAGACGATGAAAAATATTGTTTAACTTGAGGGCCGTCGGGCAGACGTCATGATCGTTTCGGTTTAGACGAAATACAATGGATTCAGTTATAATTGGTGACAGCACTGCATTGATCAGCACATTGCATAAGCCATGCCTTACTGTATTTGCTTTGTTAGGTCATGTTACTAAATTGCAAACTATTCACAGGCCTCATTCAAAATTGGTAGGATTTAATTACTGCACTTAAGATTCTGGTTTACATGCAAGGTTAATTAAATAAATATATTCAAACACTCAAATTTGTAAAAAATTAGGAGCATTACATATCCATCCAGGCAATAAATTAAGAATATAATGACAAACACTTTGACTGTAAATAATCGACCATCTTTAACTAATTTCAACTTGTTCGTTTTTCTCCACAGAAGCAAACTTTCAGCCCACAACTGTCAAGCAACATTACAGGGTGCTCTTAAAACAAAACACAATTTGTCATGATTGATCAAAGAAGTTGGGCAAAACAAAAAGGGCCGAGTAACAAAGGCTGTCTTTTGTCAAAGAATTTTTGGTAAACATATTGACAGCTCTCAGAAAAATGTGAGACGGTTGTCCTTTAGTTGTGATGAAGGTGGTTCTATATTTGCTCTCAAATATCAAAGTTTTTCAAACTATCCTTTCTTGAACTAGTATTTACCAAAACAATAACTTATTTATTCAACAGCTTAGCAGCATTTTGGACTATTTTCCATTTCTCGAAAGTTATTAATATTTCAATTCCTGGCAAAGTTGGAGAGCGAACGAGTTAAGACATATTTTTTCTTAAAGAACATCGTTTTGAAATAAACAGAGCGATAAATATTCATGAGGGAAGTAAGCCTTTCTTGTCATAGACCTTGAGAGCCTGATGGATAGACTTGTGCTTTGCCGTCTTGCTTTACATTATTGCATGACGAATGGGTCTTATACTTTCTTAGCAGTCATAATATTATTGTTTAGTATGTAAAGAGTTAGATAATCTGTTAATAAAAAGTTTTTGAATTGTATTGAAAAAGCATGTACCTAAATAACTCATAAACCCGCGTTTATATTAGGAAATACTTTGCCCAGAAAGTACATCAAGCATTCATTGTAAATGCCAACTTCTAGTATCAGCCGCTAAAAAGAGGCAAGAAACACTTGCGTCACTTTATCGACTATTCCATCCTAATACGCCGCAAAACAGATAAACATAAAAAGTTTCTCAATGTTATCGGGTGCCGGAGATTTCCGAGAAGATTTCCTGCGTTCCGCGCGGAGTAGGGCGGAAGCCAGTCGGGTATTCCGCTTACTACATACAGTCATATGTGGGATGGGAATATCTTACGACTATGTTAATTGATGTATTTTTTAACTTCACTTACTACATGCAACATAATTATGACTCGCGCACCAAAGGCTCCGTACTACCATACCACTCAATATATTTTTTTGGTAATTATTTCAAGAATAGCATAGGAATACGTACTGTTTCCACCATTTAGGCCCCGTCCGCACAGCGAATTTTCACCGCGCGAATTTTATTCGCAGTGCGGACGGAGCCTTCAATTTGCATCAGATCACAGTTTTTTTTCCCGCAATTTAGTTTCATACAAAAGTAAGGGCCTTGGCATTTATGGAAATATCTTATTTTTAGCAAACATCTGTTTATAACTTCTCATATATATTTTAGAAATCGAAAACTTTATGAAATTCTATGTCGTCCAATTATGCATGTTACGTGTGAACATACATAATATCAGCCATGCGTGTCTTTAAAGGCCCATTCATATTGCGGGGCGCAGCAGCGTTGTGCAATACATAGGAGTATTGCATTGGTGTGAGCGGGATTGATCCCGCGGCGCTGCTGCGCTTGCAATGTGACCGGGCCATAAGGCTTCCCTAGCCAATGAAGATTCGCCGACCGCATACAAAAACCGGTTTATTCTGGTATGGGATAAGTCGTCGATTCTTAGCAGCGAGTAATAGAATCACATGGCGTCTATCTTGAGCCTCCGTCAAGGCTTACTGATTGATTTCTGCGGCAGCTGCAACTCCCACGAACACTGTAAAGCTTAATTTAAATATGCAAATCTTTGGGACTGTCACCAATTTGCTGCTTGTTTTAGTTGCAATTTCGACAGTGTAAACTTGACTTAAGACTTTGTCAACTGAAAGTGTTAAATCATTTATATTAGTAATCTGTTCGGAAATCTTTGTAATAATTTCACGTACTTAATTAATAGTCGTCTATTTATGAATATTTAATAAGACCATTACTATTACTATTATGATATGAAATTCACAAAAATTGCTATTTTGAAGGTAACTTTAATATAGTACGCTGTCAAAAAAGACAAGCATAAAAGTATATAAGTATAAAGCTGGCTATTAGAAAAGGGTGTATAAGCCCCCAATAATAAAGTATAACTGATGAGGGCAGAAGGGTGCTTCTCAAGGAGTGATCCATCGCGGGCCCGCTGAGATTTATGATAAAAACCTAACTTACGAATGTCGCCACCCGCTGGGGGGCGCTGCCCGCTGTGCTAAACCGATATCTTTGTAATTTTTTAGAACTGGCCAAGAATCTTTCTCTCCAAGATATACAGTCACAGTGAATTTTAAACAAGAACTTCACAAAAAGTATTGAAAGACACGGTTGTTATATGTGTTTATTGTTTTTATTTTTACTGTACTTATGTTATGTATATCATATTGGCCACCGCTGCGCACAGGCTTCCTCTCATAGTGAGCATACTCTGGGCAGTGGTTCTCACACGGGTCCATCGGTAGTGGTAGAGCCAAACAGTAATCCTCACTAGATGATTACTGTTCGAATGGGCCGGCTCGACCGGGGTAGTACCACACTCTCACAGAATATCGACGTAAAGTAATAGCTTGCTATTGCGTTTCGTACGATGAGTGACGATAATGAACTCACTATAATGATGGGCATACATATAAAATATGAAAATGGATAAGTCAGAAAGATAATATTGACCTAAAAGACAACATAGATGCAAAAGATAACATAGACGCAAAAGATAACATAAATGCAAAAGATAACACAGATGCAAAAGCCAAGTCTTCACACGATGTTGTTTACTAGTCCTTAATTCCATCTTAAAACCATTTCCTTGCCCGCGTTACCAAGCGCGGTTTAATTAAAAAGTTAATTTCAAACATAATTAACCATTTCAGCTTTGGTAAGTTTAATGAAAAGGTTACAGAGCTGAAACAAATTATTAACTATTGATCTGGACTACAAAAACGATTTTTCCGCATTTTAAGTTTTACAATGAAAATAGCTAGTCATAATATGCAACATTAGGGTGATTTTCCACCAGTGACTAGCTGTGCGAGGAAATTGAGCGAGTAGTCTTGCAATGACTTTAAAATAACGCAATCCTATTGGTATATTTTTACTCGCTCACCGGTGAGCTTCCTAGCACAAATTTGGTGGAAAGCCAGTCTTATGGCCGAATTCAGAAAGGCCACTCAATTTGAGCTTTAATTAAAGTGACGTTTCTGTATAGGTTGACTAGTTGAGGGACATTTAACTACTTAATATCTAGTAAAATGCTTAAATGGCGTTTCTGAATTCGGCCATTAACCTGCTTTCCATTTTCAGGGTTCCGTACCTACAAGGTACTGTCTCTTTTTCATAGGTAAGTACGAAACCTTCGGCGCGCGAGTCAGGCTGTCACTTGACCGTTTTTTTTTAAATATACCTATGAAATATATAACAATAGTCTGCTTGACAGAAATAGTAAAAACGTTTTAGTTATTACAGTACGCATCAAAGTTTAAATTCGATTTTATGTTTACCGTGTCTGCGCGGAGTGAGGCGTGTTAACATACGAGTAGGCCGACGGGTCCGAATAATGCTTGCCATGCGGGCTGCCCAGATAAACTTCCAAATGTTATGGCAACATTACAAGCCATATATTACCTTATATCCTAGATTCAGAGTGCAAAATTGCACGCGTCAGCGGCCGCGATGTAACTATGCCTGAATAATCAGTCATGTAAATGGCATGACTCGGGAGCGACATTAGGTAGTTTTGCCGCTTCTGCCCTCGATATTGAGCAAGTCGGACCGAATGGATTATCTGAATCCTGAATTGTTAATTCGTTTTAAAATAGTGTGTGCGCTGTTTAAAATGGAAATATGTTTTAGTCCTTTTCATAATTTATTAGCTTATTTTGTTTTTGGTGTTCCGTACCCAAAGGGTAAAACGGGACCCTATTACTAAGACTCCGCTGTCCGTCTGTCACCAGGCTGTATCTCATGAACCGTGATAGTTAGACAGTTTTTCATAGATGATGTACTTCTGTTTCCGCTATAGCAACAAATACTAAAAAACTGAATAAAATAAATATTTAAGGGGGCTCCCATACAGTTATTTGCCATTAAATTTATACCATATCTTTGCTCGTTTTTGCTTGATATTCATAACGGCAACAGGTAGACGCTTGAAATATTCACAGAATATTTAGTTATATATTCACTTTAAAAATAAATAATTAAATTAAAATAAAACAAATATTTAAGAGGGGCTCCGATGCAACAGACATGTTTTTTTACCGTTGTATAGATAATGGCACGGAATCCTTCGTGCGCGAGACCGAGTCGCACTTGGCCGGTTTTTTTGAGTCTGCTACGAAACTTTGTTGGACAAATTGTATTGTACAGGAATTAGAGGCTTGACCCATGATTGGTTTAAATCATACCTTAGCAATCGCTCACAATATGTTGTAATCGAAAACACCGACCTTGAGATAGGTAAAATACAACACATTAGATCTGATAAAGTCCTCGTCACTGGTTCTATCCCTCAAGGTAGCGTCTTAGGGTGTATCTTGTTTCTCATTTATATAAACGATCTCCCAAATATATTAGATGAGCATTGCGTGCTCTTTGCGGACGATATTTCTGTTCTATTTTCTTGCTCTAATACTGGTGAAGTCGTAACTAAATTAAATCTAACACTGGATAAAATTGTGTATTGGTTAGAAATTCACAATCTGAAGCTTAACTTAGATAAAACTAAAATCATTCAATTTAAACCCTATCAAAAAGTCGCATTACCGATATCATACAGCTATAATAATGTAAAATTAGAAACTGTAACTTCTGCTACATTACTAGGTATAGACCTTGACTCCCATTTAAACTGGAAGCCGCATATTCAAAGACTTTCAAAAAAGTTATCTTCCTTTATATATGCTCTCCAGCACCTCAAGCGCGTGACTGACTTCCAAACCGCGCTCTCGGCATATTATGCGTACGCTTATTCAAGGATACTGTACGGCCTTGTATTGTGGGGACATAGTTCTGAAGTAGATAAAATTTTTATTCTCCAAAAGAAGTGTATTAGAATTTTAACTAATATCGACCATATGGATTCATGTAAACCTCACTTTATTAAACACCAAATTCTGACCCATCCATCTACGTCCTTGAATCAAGTAAGTTTGTCAGGAAGTATATACATTTATATGAGCCTATTATAACACATAGCAAAAGAAACGATCGAAATCTAAATAAACTTAAATTACCCTTTTCCACATTAAAAATAGTAAAATCTAGTCCTCACTTTATGATGATAAAAATATATAACCACCTTCCAAATTCTATAAAAAACCTAGATAAATTAACGTCGTTTGTTAAACAGTTGAAATTATTTTTAGTCAACAAATGCTTTTATAGCCTTAATGATTTTTTAAATGTTAGTTTCACATGAGTACGCACTTCTATATCTCGCAATTACTGGTCTATACATAATTTTATTAAATAAAACGAAATGTAGGTTATATAGTAATATTTAAGTGCCTGTGCAATATTGAAATAAAATGAAGTATACGTTAAGAAATAGTTAGCTCTCTAATGTTGCTGTGCCCTTGCAGGGCGTCACATGTATACCTATTTATTAATCCATCTTTTATTTTGTAATGTGATATGCAATAAACCATTTGAATTTGAATTTGAATTTATATGATGAATTCTCATATTACAAATTTTTATTTAAGAATTTATTTTTTTCCTCATATTACGGGTTCTCGTCGGGAATGTACGAACTTGCCGTGATTTAGCCTTGAAACGATAGACAGACAAACAGACAGACAGAGTCACTTTCGCATGTATAGTATTAGTATGGACTATAATCTTTGTAGATGGTTACTTTATGAATACGAATATATTCATTACAACATCAAAATAAGGATGAATATATAACACACACGTGACAAACAAACATTTCGCGTATTTTAAATACGGTTGTAAACAAGATTGGATTCCCAAGGGCAAGTAAGAGTAATGAAAACATCCCTGACTGTACCGTGACGGAAACCCGCTATGCGTTGAACAACTCCATTAGATGTTTTTCACCACAGTTTTTTAATTCTATAAAATTTAATTAAACTTGCTACATACAGACTTCCATTATGGAGATTAATGTTGGAAACTGACGTAAATATATATGAGCAAAACCGTTAGTTAAATGGAATTATGTAATTATGTAGAGTTCAAAAGATTTTTTAGTTTTCAAACGCTAACTTTGGCAAGAATGAATAAATAATATTCAAGTACATCAATAAATTATCTTTATGTTATTTAGTTCCTTAATAATCTAATTTCAAAAGTTTGGGTATATTTTTCTGAGATAATATATTATTTTAATTGAAAAGCAATTAAGTAAAATATCATTAACATAACAATTTAAACGAGTTGAAAAACATATCGATTATCTAATCAGTTAACGCATCAGTGACTTCGACAGCTGGCTTTCGAGGTCAAAGTTGTTAGTTCATAAACATCAGCCACCCGGGCGTCACTGTTAGTCGTAACTTCAGCGCCCGCGACGATGGACTTCAACAAGCGAATCGTCGTGATCACTGGCGCAAGTTCCGGGATCGGAGCAGCTGCCGCCTTCCTGTTCGCCAAACAGTCTGCAACGCTCGTCCTCGTCGCAAGAAATGAACAACAACTCAACAACGTAGCTGCAAAATGTGAAGCCGAAAATGGAATAAAACCGCTGATAATCAAAGCTGAATTAAGCAACGATGATGACGTTAAAAACATCGTCACAAAAACAATTGAAAAGTTCGAGAAAATTGACGTTCTTGTGAATAATGCGGCCATTGGAATGTGTGGTAGCATTCGTGACGGTGTTGAACCATACGACAAGGTTATGGCTGTGAATGTTCGATCGATTTATCTCTTGACGAGTCTAGCGACGCCGCACTTGGTGAAGGCCAAAGGTTGCATTGTGAACGTGTCGAGTGTCGCTGCGTTCAAACCAATCAAAGATGCAGATTACTTGCCCTATTGCATTTCTAAAGCGGCCCTGGATCAATTTACGAGATGTGTGTCATTGGAACTTGCTCGCGACGGCGTGCGAGTGTGTTCCGTCAATCCCGGAGGTACAAGAACGCCGTTTGCGGAGAACGCTGGGTTCAGTAAAGCTGAAGTGGAAGAGCTGTACAAGGCCCGTAATAAAACGTATCCATTGGGTAAAATGGCAGAAAGCGAGGAGGTCGCTGACCTGATTGTTTATCTGGCAAGCAATCGCGCGCGCAGTATCACCGGTGCCGTTTACGTAATAGATAATGGTGAAACGCTGATGTGATAACGTTTTATTGATGGAGTTCAAAGTTGTTAACGTTTATTTTTTGATTTCCTTTCTCGAGTGAATTGAAATAAGAAAGTGCATTGAAAATAGATAAAGATTCCCAAAATATAATGAAGGTTTTATTGTTATCTCATTATTGCGATACACCCAAGCCTATCTAAAGGATCAGAAATCAAAATATGTTTTGAAGGTTTTTAGATTACACATTTGATTTTAGGAACAATAAATTACCCAGCCCCGCAGTATAAGGTAAATAAATTAATTTTCCCTCAAACTCAGGGCTTTACTCTTAAAGACATAAATACTGTTCTGAGCAGAGGCTAGACGGTAAGAGCCTTACAAGAATGAACGCGTGTAAGGCAGGAAATAAAGCCCAACATAAATAGGCTAACATGTGACGTTGCTTTGCTAATTTAGTTCATGTTTCTACGGCCATTAGTCTTCATTTTGAATAGCGGAAATGTGCTGGTGTGGCGTAAAGCTAAATATACGGTGGACGCAAATGAGGAGTAACACCAGGCGTCCGCGTGTAAGAACGGACGACGTGATAACTTTTGTGGCTACGCTACAATGTATCACTTTATTAAAATATGTCTGTTTCTGTTCAGACTCATTTTCAACAGTACTCTGTACATAACGTTTATTCAATTTAATTTTGTGTAATGTTATAAATGTGGGTAAGTGAATTAGAAACTATGAATTAGCTCGACGGAGCTACGTAAATGCGTATATCCAATATTTCTGACGCAACCTTTGCGAAGGCTAATCAAATGATATATATAATATCGTCCATTATCCAAGGCATTGTGAAGGGCGACAGTGTGCGTCGAACGTGCGCGACGCAACTCCCCAGGGATTTACGCCGCAGATTTTTCAATTTTTATTTGCGTTTGTAAGTGCCGCCCCGACATAGTATTGGGTGCGAATAGTGAATGTGCAGTATTTTTTCACCCTTTTGTTTAAGCTTTAAGCTAGGGAATGCGAGTCGATTTTTGTGACAAAGTGACGGCGAAATTGCAGGAGGCCTTTGAGGCTTATTGACACAGTTTCAGCACCGATTCATTATTATGAAGACTCTAACTAGCATTTTGATTGATATATAAGCAAACGTAATAAAGTGAGTAAATTGGTACTAAATAGTGGTAGATTTATATGTTCTACGTAATTGTAATCCTACCTTAGACAATCGTACCGTTTGTGCTTAAATAAAAAAGTCCTTTATTTTATTTTATTTATTTGTGGGATTAACAGTGATACAGGTGACATTGAAACTTCAAAAGTGTTTAAAGAACTATAATTCTCAAAATCGTGCGTACAACGAGGAGTAAACCTTTGCGTTTTGCGCAAATTTACGATTTTATAAGCATTTCTATTCTCATGCGAAATGCTATAACGAAAGTTCATTACATTAATTTCGACGCTGCCATAAAAAACCTCCATAATACAATGTCATTTCATAAACATTTATTTCAGTTCACTGCTCATGATGCAAATGTAATAAAGTTAATGGCCCTCAACCGCCACTCGCGTGTATGCCTCTTCATTTCTCACCGTGATATATTATTCTTTCTGCATTTTTTCTATATTTTGTTTAATTTTGCTACATGTATTGAATCAAGTCACTTGTTAATGAATTTATAAAGGAGTAATGAAAACATAATTTAAATAATTTATAAGACTAATGATTGCAATGCGCGTTAGTTTAATTATAATACCAATCAATTATACCGACTAACTAAAAGTTCTCAGTAATTTCAAGAAACGGAAGCGTCGTAATAATGATAATTGATGGTAAACTAACTTTTAATAACTTGTCCGACCTGCATCAGCTACTTCTCAAAGCCAAAGAAACATTTATTTTCGATCAAAAAGTCCCGTCGTTTGCAAAAAAATCAGTCGAAATGCACAAGGAAACCGTCAAGAGCTGATCGACAATAATTAGCAGAGTGTGGAGGATCCAAGATTGATGGGGGAGGCTCGAAGGTTTCCGTGATAGATTGCCTATAAGGTCATAGTATTTGCCTATCGCTGTCGTAGTCGGCCTAGATGTCTTTGACGATTTGTAACCCAAGTGAATTTCGGTATATAGACGCAGAAATTCCTTTACTATAAATCTCTCTAACTTATAAATAAAATATATTAAAAACCTCTAAAATATGATTTATTTTTATTTAATAGAATAAAAGCAAACCTTGATACACAATATCAATAATTAACATGTAAAATATTGAAGTTAATAAACATTTCAAATTGATCTGTAACATTCACAAAGTCGTTCAGATAAATTAGACCCAATGTAGATAAGTCGAACTCTGAATGTAATCAAACATTTCCCTGAGTTAACTAACATATTCAAATTCCTTGAATGTATATGTGAGAATTGATCGAACCGGGAGCAATTTCGGCCGTATAAGGTTATGCAAAATGAGTCGTAGTGTCCCGTATTTATGGACCAAATTCGACGTTTACCGGGATGTGGAACACTTAGTTCCGTTATTATGCAAATCATGTGCTACGGAAGTGCCGCGACGTTACCTAGTTCCCTTTACTTGAGAGGCAAATTATGATAAATGAAATATCGCCATATTCAAATTTTAAAGTGAACTAAATACTGACAAACAGGCTCCTTGAGTAGTTTAAACGAATATACTCGGCAAATTAGTTGTGATTATTGTTTGGTGCTTTAGAAACTAACTTTTTTATAAAAATATTTATGTACACTTATACCCACAGAATTTGTAGAATGGGTCTGAAAATTAAGCAAACATATTCCCCTATGAACGTTTTCATCCGGATCCTTTAGACATTACATCTTGCCATAAGCCGTTTGAATACAAACGTCCAAAATTTTGGCAGGCCCCTACACCTGGTGACACAGTTTGTATTTCATCAAGCCATGAAAGGCCCCACGTCTATTCAGGAGAGGATGCGCAAACACCGGCTCTAGATCACGTGTGTTTACAATCCCCTAATTTCATCCAATCACCATCAAGATTCCCGGAACTGTTACGGAATGTTAATCCCCGAGTTAGATAAAGAGTAACTGGGAGCCTAGCTATGCTCAATCTATTATGATGCAATCTGTAATTTGGATACTTGGAGTACATCAAAGTGTCACAAACTTTCATAATGTTTAAAGCTCCCCTCGCAGCATTGGACCTATGTTGTAGGTATGAGAAATAGGGTTGCCTCTTGATGCTTTCACACAGAATAGTTCCCCTCCAAAAAAGTTTGTCCTAGTAGCCTCATTCATTATCTTTGCCCGACAGACTTGCCAAAGCCACTCCATCAATCCAATTAGGTGGAATCAAGAAAAATCGAAGCACGGCGTTTTTCTGAAACGTTGTCCCTTAGCGCCTATTTATAAAGAACGTTGATCTAACTTAATGTTTTCTTTTGAAGATTTAATTTTCTTATAAAGGTTAACAATTTTCTTACGAATCTGTAAATTTTCTTATTTGAATAAAGACGCTTTAAAAAATGCTTTGTTTAGACTCAATTCAAATTTACCAATCTCAAAAGAGGTTGTTAAACGAATGCACGGCATCTAGCTGATTCATGTCATTGAATAAGTTTGAAACAAAAGTTCTTCAGGGGAAATATTTCGTTTTCTTTGTGTTGCAATCAATTTGAATAATTGATTTTACTTTGAAGATAAAAACGCGGAGGTAACAGGGGACTTTCATTTGTCTTGAAATAAGCTTGATTCACAACACCATCTGCATTTTGGGTATAACACTTCGTGAAAACTTACATAATAAATGAGGGTCTCGAGCCAAAAACGGAAATAATGGTGTGTACTCAAACCGACACGAAAATATACTCAAGAACATCATTAATTTTCATTTCTCGCTATGACCAAAGATTGCTGTCTCGAGTGAAAATAAGTGTGATAAGGAAAGAGGGATTTTCAGAGGTTGGAAGTACCGAATAGTTTTTATCCAAAAAGGCTGCTCCCGCCTTGAAATGACTTTCATTTATGTGTACTTTAGCTAAAGTGTAAGCTTCTTAGTTCTTAACGGCTACGGCCCTGAAGTTCTTACCCAGATTTTTACTTTTCTTTTCATGTAACAAACTTTACTTCCTTAGTAGGATTTTACCATGTATCCTTAGGTAACTGTACTGTGTACATTAGTTGTTAGAATTACTTTGGAAAATTTGTTGAACTAACTTAATTTGACATTAAATGTTTCGATCCTTAAGGCATGAAACAAAATAACTATACTCATTCAAACAGCAATACATAATAAGGACACCTATTGCTATATATTTATTGTACGTGAATAAACCATTAGGCACAATAGAATGATTAGGAGCTGTTTGAACTGCACATGGATTGTATTTGCAAGTTGCCCCGGGGGACGACCTTTGTTTAATAAACCTAATACCTACATGAATCACTTGGTTATACGTCGGTATAATTTGATTGTAATTTGTTTCTTTAAATGTTTCAGTTGATTTGTTTTCGATTAGGCTAAAAGGAAGGAGATCGTTTTAACATTGGATAGAATGCAAATAAATAAGTTTTGGGGTCGGGTTGTGGGCAATTTTAATCTTAAGATGATGAACAAAACGTAACAAAGAGACGGATATATTTCATTTTTTCCTGGCAACATTTTTTTGGAGCTGTAGGTACAGACGGAAAAATACGGTACGATAATTATTGCTCATCACGAAGCCAATGTGTAAATTAAAATGGTTCTAAAGTGTTAACTTTTCGATGAGAGTTTAGCTGAAGATTATAATAAAATGAAGACACATTTAATCCGTAAACCTATAATATTTTGAAATACTTAAAACGAATACGGTCCGGCGCTTTTGTATTGTTTGAATAGCTAGATGGTTTCGCTAGGAAGACTTTTGTCCAGCAGTGGTATACTAATCAGGATTAGGAAAATTTTGCTTTGGACCTGCCTGGATCTGGATAGACGTTTAAATGTTTGAAGTATAATTATGTTGTTACACAATGGGGCCAATTCGAAAATGTGCTCGCTAAATTTAAAAATCGCTAAACTTGAAATTAGACGTCATACTCGATTTTGACAGCTCGGTGCTATACTAAATTGAGTTTGACGTTTCTTTTTAGGAAATTTTAAAGTTAGGCGACGGCGTTTCGTACCCATTGTGTTATTTTTATTTAAATATTTTTACATGACACGATCAAAACGTTGCTCTTATGATTGTGTGTGTAAACTCATTTATTCCCATTGGCTTGTTTTGCTATGATATTCAATCAATACATAATGCTGTCAAAGGGAAAGTAAAGCTTATGGTTAGGTGTTGCAACATGCTAATAAATTGAGAGTAAATTAAATTTATTTAAGATTTAAATAAGTAAGCAACGTCCAGCCTGATTAAACGACAACAACGTGTCACCAAACCAGACAGTCCGCAAGAACCCTATTTATCAGTAAGTGGCCCTCGAGTGAGGAAATCCTGGCAATCGCTCTTCGCAATTATCCTCGATTTTTTGGAGCCAACTAATTAGCCGAATGGACTGAGACATTAAAGGTAATTAACTTTAATGATAAATGATGGAATCGCGCGAAGTGGAATGGATTTGGGACCATAAATGACTGCGACTCATGAAGGTCTCAATTGAATATTATTCAACGTCCAACGCTCATTAATTTTGTAGCTTCTTTTTCGAGCTCTTTGTGAAAATCGCTGGTTAAATATTTAGTTGGACCGAACTCATTAGTCATTATATTTTTGGTACGAGCGTGACGTACCTATTTGAATCATTAATTTAAAAGTTTAAGTAATTTATTTTTTAGGGATTTCTTCTTATACCATAATTATAATCCCATTTACTTTGAGAACTTTAATCAGATCTATGTCATTTGTCATTCACGTATTTTTTTGTTATTATGATTTATAATTTCGTAAATTATTTTCACTATTTTAGAATGACTTTTTACACGCTTTATATTTACTAAAAAACTAAGTGACTAGCTAACTAAGTATGTAGAGAAATCTAAGAAGTCGATTTCAAACTACTTGTAACCGTCGTATTCATTTGAAGCTTTGCAAGTGTATGTAATTCGGATAAATAAAATACAATAATTTGGTACTATTGAACTGATCTGCCTAAGGCGCTAGGAGGTTGATAGCGGAACTCTTCAATGGCTAGTAAGTAGCCTTTCGAGTTGGGCTTGTTTGGTTTACATCACGCTTGGTGTCGAGTGTCTGATGATGGATCCAGAAAGTGTAGCAAAGTGGTCAGAAGCGTGTTTTTTTCGTTTTCTAAGCTATATTTTATTATTCCCATTGTCTGCCTCAAACACCTGTACTTCGAGATCCTTGATAGTTTGCATTGAAGTATTACGGTACACTAGAACAGACATCTCAAACATGACAGCGAGCACTTGATGACGGAGCGGGCGTGCGCGCCGCGTCCGGCGGTGATCGTTTTCTTATAGGCGTTTGTGCCATTTGGCCTCAACAGGCTTTAAGAAAAATCAAGTTGAGGCGTCCAGTGTAGTATACACAATTAAATTACTCAAAGATAGTTTGCCTCGTGAGATCAGATGTACTCACAAAACTGGCATACGAATTGCTCCATTGATGATCGATCATGTCCCGTCCTGCAACAGACAGTCTATAATGGACAGCGCATTCAATCTGTTTGCGACGCGCTCGCACGCTAATGCGGTTATCGGATCAAATGAGAGTTGTTTACGAGAGTGGGTACGCGTGGATTTGTGGTCCTCTTTCAACAAAACTCGTGTTAACGTTGTTTTGATTTAGATGAACGTTTTAACGCGAGTTGATTACAAATAAACAATTTTAGTAGTATTATTTAATAATATATCAGGGTAGTATGACTAATGCTTTATCTATTAATACTCGAAATTCAAATAAGTAATAGTAGATTGTTGCACCAAGCAAAAAGTGATTCACTACAGCGCCGAGTGTTAGTTTGGAGCCCGAACGCAAGTGAGGGCTCTAAAAACACGAGCGCAATAACACATCACTTGATGCGAGGTGCATTATCTGCTTTTCTTTCTACCACTGCAAAAAGTTGGTAAAAAAAGTACCAGCTCGGGTAGCTATATGCACGTCTCGGGTAAAATGGCTCGTTTTATGCTTTTGTTGTACAATCTACTATTGTATGCAACTTTATTGCTCTATACCAAATAAGGGCTGCTTTGTGCTGAGTATTTAAGGCCATAATGATGAAATTAAAACGTAGAAGGAAGGAAAATAATATTTAAGGCATCCTTTAGTAACAATTTATAGAAAATAATAAAATATCATACACCTAATAAAACAGAAGGTTATGACAAGCTTGGTTTTTCGTTTGCAAACCAATGAAAAAATGAAAGGCCCTAGTACACCGGCGTATCCATCTATTATTGATAAGGAATAATGATTGCACTAAATACAATTAGTAATTACCTAGGTGGATTTTTAATTTCGTGTGTTAGAGAGCATGTGTTGCTTTAATAACGCATTTGCCGTGGATGTACTTTGGTTTAAAGTTTTGTTTTATTTCGCATACGCTTTATTGTATTCAATTTCATTTATAAATCATTAAAATAATACTACCTACTACCTCCTCTGCTGCACTGGGAGTGAAGAAATAGCATAGAATGCGTGCAAATGCTTATCATCCTGGCATGTCGTAAAAGTCGACTAAGGGACGGGTCCTCTCCAACATGGTGGACTATCTGTATGGGCGACGGGCTGATCACCTGTCACCACACGGTTCATCATACCATCTTAGGACTAATTAATCGAACGTGGCCACAAATAGTCTTGTGGCTCTGCCCACCCCATTAGGGCTTTCGGGCGTGATGCTATGTATGTATGTATGTATGTAAAATAATACTATGAAAGGTATAACGAACAAAACCCAATTAACGACAATTACAAGTGAAAATTGGTTGTTATTTAAAACTTGCACTGTAAACGGCGAAATGCAGTTTTCGGTACAGTTTTTCAGCATTGAGTTTCAGAGCAATCAATAATAATGAAGGTTAATAAAAAATGGTACTGAATCCGGCGCCGGTCGACAATCGGATTATAAATGCGTGGGCAAATCAGCAGGGACACAGGTGTCGCATAGATCCGTTTATCATATCTATTTATCTAAAAAAATCTTCCAGCCAACAGGTAAAAAAAAACCTTTATTTATTGGAAAAATACATTGAATAGAATATTTATAGAAAATTATGAAGTGTGTTTTTTTAAAAAACACTTTTAAACTTCATCAAATTTTCTACATAAAATCTTAACGGTACCTAACTAAGTACCTAACATAAAGGTAATTAGCGTTCTCTAAGAAAACGAAACCGTGAACATGCAATTCGATAATCCCACAACATCGTCAGATGACGAACATTAATTGAAAATTAGAAAGTAAGTAACTATTTTCACTAGTATTTTTCTTGCATCGCTCTTTGTAACAACGGGAGAAAAAGATATTGCTATTAGAGGCACATTGCTCGTTCATCAGAGCAATTCCGACGTTCAACTGAGCAGCTATTGCCACTCTTTCAGGTTTTATTTCTGTAGGTACAGGGAACAATGCATTCGTTACCAAGAACTTATTTGCTTTTAGTCGCCCGGCTCAATCCACTCGAATGAGCTACCTCAGGATTGAGTGCGGGCCAGATTGAGTTGTACATTTGTTTGTTTATTTTTATTAGAAACGTTTGAGCCCTCTGCGTGTAGCGCGTCGCGCTTTAAAACTCGGGGCGTGCCTTGTTCAAAATGAATGTGAGACCGACGGAAAGTTTGACAACTAAAACTACTAATGTAATTGCTTGTTACAAGGGAAACTTTTCACGAACTCGGTGGCGCGCTGCAAACAAGTTGTATTTTAAAACGTACAGGGTTAAACAATTGTTGGAATACATACCTACTTGATCTACTTTAAAACGGCCATAATGTAAATATTGTTTCATTATATTTGTTGTACCCTTAACTGAGTGAGAACGAAGGCGTTGTGTAAGTATTATGTTCAGTTATTATTCTGTTTATGTTGTTCAGATCAGATCAACTCACAGCTCTGTGAGTTTGTAAAAGGCAACATTTAAATGGATTTTCTGGAGGCTCGGAAATGCCTCAGCTAAGACGAGCTTATAAATAAATCAATGGAATAGGTTGGCGGTTACCTAACATTTTTATGAATGTGTCCGTATAGAGTTCAGTAAAAAAGTTACCCAAACAAAAAAGTTAAAAAAACCCAATACCCAGATATTTTAAAGATTCCTTCTGAAAATTCTTCCAGAACGCGTGTTTCCCTCTTAAGCGATAAGGGCTTAAACAACCTAGTTCACGTTTCGTTTCAAAAGTAGACGCCGATACAATGTCGCAAGATTGATGGAACTATCTGAAACGAGATCGGGGCTACAACTTGGTCTGCGCTGAGTAGAGAGAAGGTTCACTTTGTAGCGCCGTCGGAAATGTTAATACATTCAGACTGCACCGTACGGAGTTGCAAACGTAAAAGGAGATACCCTCTTTTGGCAAGATTGCTATGGTATAAGTTTTAAAGATTTGATAGCAATGTTGCAATGTGCCGACTTTTACGGAGCTGAGTCAATGTCTAGGGGTAATTGGAAAAAAACAACAAAGATGTAGGAAAACAATGTTACTTCTATTTTATTTCGAGATACAATTTCTTTATTTCATACCGATAAATAACAAGTCTAAAAATGAAGTAATGTATTTGTTTTGCTTTCGAATAGCCGGCGGATTTTAATGGTAAGGGGTATCAAGGAATCAATAAAAATATGTTATAAAACCAGCTGACCCGTGCGAATTTTCGCACAGTATCGTCATCAAACACCGGGTAATAATAATATAATAAAGTGAGAATAAGTAAATGCAAGTATTATTAGTACTCTATTTGTCTATTATCGTCAAAAGCAGATAGTTTTGACAAAGATAATAATTAACGGAGTACTTGCGGGTCCCCATCTATTGACATATTGGTCTGCAAATAGCCAAGACACATTTTAGTTAAACAGACTGTCAATAGATTGCGCTTGCAATGTGGGTGATTTTTATTTACGTACGCGGCTGTGGGCCACGCTCTGTTTTATAATTGAAAGTCTTAATACGTATTATCATAATACCTATATAGTGACGGATAATTTTGACAAAGATAATAATTAACGCAGCACCCTCCATCGGCCCTAACATGAATAACACAAAGATAGTAGCGCCATCTGTTCACGCCATTTTTTTAACGAAAACGTTAATTTTAATCTATTTGTTTAAATCATTAATTTTGGTAAAGAATTAACGGAGATATGGAGCGTCTTCAAAAAAATACCTTTTAGAAATAATAATATATATGATGATGATGATTACCTTTGTTCAGAGTTCAATGAGTTAATCAAAGCCAACTTGATCGTGAACTTTGCTTAAGTTTCAGTGTTTTTTTCAAAAGTTTTATAATATTCTTCCAAAACAAAATAATACAGGCTTACTCTCTATAAAATTATAAGATGTGTATACAGTATTATTCAAACTTTACAAAAACATTAGATGATTCAAAATTCAGGGTAACACTGGAACGAGACTAGACATTTACTCGGAGATAAAGCTACCTGCGCGTCAGACGAGGTGATAAATGTCGTCATTAGTGTTTGCTTTCTGTCTAATGTACCGACACCGACATGGATCCAGCTGAGGAACATGTTCGCTCAACAGGTTGACTTGGCATGAGCGCGCTTTTAAACATAATAAAGAGCGCAATTATGTTATGAGCCAAATACCCAACTGGAGAATGTATTTCGTTTATCACTATGAAAGCTAACAGTATTCTCTATCAAATGTGGTGTGGCATCCATTAAAATAGAAACACCAAACTATGACCACACAATAATGCCAAATGAAACCTATTTTTTACTCTATTTTAGAAAAAAGAGGAGGCTTTCAATTCGTCTGTATTCTTAGCACGCGTTTCAGTAGCACTACCTAAATTTTAGCCATATCCATTACATTTATTGCTTTATGTGGTAACAAAAAGTCTTATAAAGTACACTGTTATTCTCCAAAAATAACGAACATTGCAATTTATCTTATATAGATATATTTACTTACATTTTTTTTATTTTAACATAATAATGGCTCAGATTTATCATCTAATCTTATTGATTTCCAGATACAGATACTTAAACTACAGCGATGTAATAGATTGAATCTATCCTGCTTATATGAGTATGTCACCCTGATTGTCAATAAATGGATCATTATGGTAAACCTTATTTCCTAATTTCCATACAAAATCTTATCTATCGTAATGTTAATCGTTCATAACCGAGGAGTGCGATTAGATAAGCCATGAGATTGTGTTGAGTAAAACAAAAATTTGCCGACGTTCTCATATTTGTTGATATGGAAAAAATGTGATGAACGTGATAGCTAAGAAACTGAAAACGTTGAGCTGTAAACTTCAATGCAAGGACACATTTTTTCGAAGGAATTTCAAAGTGCCGGGGGCTACAAGGGCTCCATAGTTAATAACATAAAGCTGAATTGAAGGGTTTTAACTCACAGTTTTTTTACACACAGCTATTTTAGTTATTTATTCATACTTAATCAATTTGAAGCATTGCGAACCTAAGTTTTGCCTTATACATTATGTGTATCAGCTCTATCAACGATCATTAAGGCTCCATTAGTTCACACACACAACCTGCGCAACGATCTAATAAGCCCCGCTAATTGGGGCATACCTATTCGTTTCAAATGCCTCACCCGGCTGTTTGTCTTAGAACCTAATTAGAAACGGGGGCCTTGAATTTTCATGCTTTGCAGAGTTACCCGATTTAATGAGACACACGGGCGGGAACGAAAATGAAATCTCGTCGATTTTAATGTGGTCAAATCGATTTTGGGCTAATTTGAACTAATCTAGACGTATAATTAACATAGACGTTGAAATTTTCACATGGCACATAATACTTGCTTAGGGTAGGTACTAAGAGTTGTATCCGAAGTGTCCTTTATGAGTCCAAAAAATGAAGTCTACGAGAAAACCTAGAGAAGATCCGAAAAAGTTGGAGAGATTTTTTAATACAAATTTAATTGACAAAGAAAACTTTGCTATGTAGTAAAGACAAGATGATGATGATGATAAAGATGACTACCATTTCTTTAAATATTTTCAATCGCTAAATAACCAATTCCATAACTCTTATGACAAAGTTAATGTAATAATACTGTATAATCTTTATAAGAAGAGGATACCTATTAACTTCATTCCAAGGAACTCTGACTGAAATAAAATATCCACGATTGTTTCTAATGACTTACGCAAATATCGAATCAAAAGTAAATATGACTTGTTGATTCAGCGAGCTAGTGTCTTTCTTAAATATAACTATTAGGTACAACATTCTTGAATTGTCCGTACTTAATGGAAACCCCACATTAATTTACCCTGAAGCATTTAATCTATCGGCCATCGAACGAATAAATAAATATACAAAAAAAGTTCGAAGTTGATTTAAGTCTGACCTAATACTCTGAATACTGATACCCTATACTTAATTACTTGTTTGTAGAAAGATAAACTGATACGATAAACTTTACCCATTATCCTCAGTAAACAAGGCTTTTACTTTTTTAAATGAAAATCTACTTAAGTAATAGGTTTTTCTGCCGCTGAAGTATGTCGTAATAAAAAAAAAAAATTTTTGCAACGCATTAATGTATTGTCAGATAATAACTTCGGCATATCACATACAAGTTGATACATGTTTATCATATTCTTAGTTTTTTTTATAATTTTTTTTACAACATTACAAATTGAAGTTTATAATTTATTTATTTATTATATATTTATTTCTGGATATAGAACTGTGGAACTAGAACGGAAATCAATTTGAGGACAGTTTGCATAAACGCTGCAAACCTGTGGTATGCACACCAATATAACTGTAGCTCATTTTGATTAGCTTTTGAAAACCCAAACATGAATCTGACATCTTGACCAGGAAAATTATGGAATTATCATAAATCAAGGTTATGCATAGACACTTGAAATCAACATAAAGCATTGCCCTGAATTTAGGCTTCACCAACAATCTTATTATAACAATCCGAATTGTTACTTTCTGCGGTTCGCTAACCCAATAACACCTGTGTAAGGGGTTTAAGTAAGAGAAACTCAATTAATGTGATCTCAGTGACAGCTCGTCCAATTATACTCGGATTGCGTACAATCCAAAACCAATTAAGTTCCTAAGATATTAAAAGATTTATTTGCACGAAGCTCTCAGATATTTCAAGAACAATGTATTTTGCCCTGTAGTCTATGTTGGGATTTACATTATTACTTAAACAGAAAGATCAACTCCGCGTACACGTTTTTATTCAGTTAATGCTGAAAAGTACCTTCTATCACTGAGTTTTACGAAATCATTTGTCTACTTGTTTAGGAGCTCGAAATTTCTTAACAGCCAAATTGGATCATCATCGGTATATACGTCCCAGTGCTGAGCATAGGGTATTTGGTCAAAGGGTGTGCAATTTTAAAAGAGGACCACCGGATCAGGTATGCCAGACGTTGGATGTTTTTCCTCGTACCAGGGTTGCCAAATATCTCGTAATTTCAGAACATAATCTCGTCAAAGTAAAAAAAATTAAAAATATCGTAAAATCCATAATTTACACAATGTATTTACCTCCATCTGGTTTGCATTAGGTATATTTCCTGTAAAATTAAAAAAATTACTACTGTGATTCATATTTTAATAAGTTTACTTATATGAGTACAAAATTTAATTAATAGAATAAATTCTAGTAAAGTACGTGGCTAATTACATTCAAATGTCAGGGATATTGCTTAAATCATATTTAGTTGTGGAAAGTTAGACAAGCCTGCCTTGTTTAAAGGGATATGTTTATGTTTACCAGGCATCGGCAGTAGTTGAAATTTTGAACAAAAAAGAAACGTGGTTAAAATCTCGTAAAAAAATATACGAGATTATTTTTTTCTCGTATCTCGTACAGAGACCACTAAATCTCCTAAAGTTACGAGATTTCTCGTATGTACATCTGGCAACACTGCACCGGATAGAACAGAAAATCTCTTTGATCGAATTTGGTTAAAAATAGTATACGCTTGTACGTCTAACCTTGCTCTAACCTAATATTCTGCATACTGATACTGTATAAATAGATAATAATTGGTCACATTGTGTTACTTTTACACATTACGAAATAATGTTAATTTCGAGGGGCCTAATTATTGTTTTATAGACCGATTGAAAGTTATAATTATGAGTAAAGTTATGATAGTCTATTAGCCCAACTGATAAACCGCAGGCGATGGCTGCAGACTTGCACGGTTAACCTGTAATGAAATTTGAACTACCACCTAACTTTGAACTTGTTTTGTAGCTTAGCAGAATTTCAATTTGTTGCTGCAGATTCTACATTAGTTTATCTCACGGGGAAATGCTGTAATCCGTTTTTTGCATTGGTTGAATACCGCGTTTTAGTTGTTAAAACTCTATAAGCGGAAACCTTTGAACACAATAACTTCAGCGAATGTTCATACTGAAGTTATTAAGAATTTTATAGCTCCTGTTTTAATCTTATTAGGTGACTTACAAGTAATGTTTTATGTTTATTAAGAGTATAATTTGTAGATGAGGCATGCTGTCAGTACGAAGAGTACCTATCCTATTATACGATTTTCAACCAAATGTTTAATCCGTCTCCTGACAAAAATCCTTACAATGTATTATTGAATTTCATAAGTATAATGTTAAGAAAAAGAGGCACTATCACTAATTATTTTAACTTTGTTTCAGGTAATACAGCATGTTTATCATTGGAGAGTTAATGAAAAAGGTATAGAAATTTAAATAGTGAGAAGCACTTAACGATAAAGTCGTATGCAAATATTCACCTTGATCGCCTAAATCTATTTAATAGTTACCAATTTATTCCATTATTTATATACTATAAAAGAATATCTCATTTTTACATGCAATTGCTTTCAGTTTAGACTTTAAACTCCTATAAATAAAGCTTATTCCTCTATCGAGTGCCTCAGAAAGGGTAGCGTTATCAAAAGAAAATTCTAACCAACGTTGTGCACTGGTCGGTAATTAAAAGCAGATTTTTCTCCCGTTGTTCTACACGGTCGCCTATCGTCTGTATACCTATATACACACCTATGCAGGGTACAATGAATAATGTATAGACACTGCCACTGAGAGAGGAAAATGTGAAGGATGGTCTGGCAGTTTTTTTTGCTTAGACTGTGCGTTGGTGTAGATCTCCGTTAGTAGAAAACAACGAACGTTAAAGGAACTATAAACATATTGAATATTCCTTTTTAAGACTATAAATGGTAATATGAAATGTTTCAATTTTATGTTTTGAATTAAAATGCATACAGACGATCGTTTTCTTCGTGGTGAAAAAGAACGTTTGCCACACTCCACCGCATCGTTTTCCGGTGGGTGTTTTATTGTTTCAATGGTCTTAAAACTGAATATAAAAAAAGTTTCAAAAGAGCATCGCAAGGATAACAAGCGCATATAATTTAAGCACTATTCAATTTCTCTGATTTTATTCAACGTCGAAAACTCTTAAAGGATGCACGTTTTATAAGGAACGTAGAAAGGAGTATTCTGTGAAGTCTGTGTTGGTTCTTATCCTCGCGTCAGTGATCGGGGGCTGCGCCGGCGTCGGTAGTGAGCACTCGTTCATGCTACAGAGGGCTTGCAAACCCTACGCTGTTCCACTCGTGTGAACACGTGGAAAGTCACTCAATGCAAACGTATGCGAAAAATAAATGGTTATATCTTGCTGTTGAATAGGATTTAAATTCTTTCTCCATGCAACAAATTCAGTTAATTAGTAGCAGTATGATTGATATCTTCAATGCTACAGCCAAATAGATAGATCTAGACACACGGCAGTGTGTCAGCCAAAGTTCGCGACACATCTTCATTACATAAAACCACTTATCGCTGACTGACTAATCATGAAATGTATGAAACTATAAATTTTAAATTTGGCAGGTTGGTTCCGTTTAGAACCATCCGCCGGATTTTATGAAATGGAGGTTCAAAATTTGTATGGAAATTTTTGCAACAAAATAATATCTCTAATCACGACAATAATTACATAACTGGCTTATTTTTTATGCCGATTTTCGCCCAGTATGAAAAAAACTTACAATTCGAGCAGTCGTTTGCTCAGCGAAAAAAAGAAACATTTTAGAAACCAAACGAAAAACTATATTTTTAGAATTACAGCTTCCTTATTAGAGTATTCTTACTTCCTTTGAAATAGGTCTCATTTAGCGGTACGTGAATGTTTTTTTTTAGCTAACAAGTTCAACCTGAGAGCCTTGCCATTCATCAAATAGTTAAGCACCTTGTTAGTTCCGCGGATGTCTTAATACCCAGTTAAGGTTTGAAAGCAAACACGGACTTCAATTTCTAAACGTTTTTTGCAGTTACTTCAGATGGAAAAAAATTAAATCATTTTTCTCGTAAATCGGCAGAAAAATAATAATATTTACATTTCGGAGGTAAATGCTACCTTTTATTTTTGTTAAGTGATTTCAGTTTAAAGTACTTAGCTACTCAAATATCCTGAGAACAAACGGTCTTTGGCCCCTATTAAACATGTCATAAATCATACAAAACCCGATCGGTGACCAAATGTTTTAATCGGTTTCTACATTAAGTATATTTATATACTTAGAACAATGTCGATTAGACAGTACCTACAAACAATGGCCACTATAAAGTTTTTGTTTCTCAATTTCAATGACAGCTTATAAAACTCAGCATCAAAAGTAAGCTTTACATTATTATTATAGCCTAATAGCTAATAGGGTCAATTCAAAAGCGCGTTCGCTAATTTAAAAGTCGCTTAATTTTTTAATGTTAAACTCAGTTTTGATAGATTGGAATATAAAACCGAGTTTGAAGTTTCTTATTTTAAGTTTACAGAATTTTAAAATTATGCCACACCGTTTCGAATTGGTCCCAAGTATGTTTCGACTTTTCTAGGATCAGAAACCTCTAGCTTTCTCAGACAACGGCACTCGTCAATAGCAAGCGAGCAAAAAACATTAATTTTGAATCACAACGTTTTGGAACGTGGGTCCCTCGGTCGCGGACACTACATTCAGGCGCTCTCTTGTCTCCGTAATGGTCAGCTCACCCCCTCGCTCATTAAATTTCCATCAAAAGACTGCTATTCATAGGTTTCGCCTAGCAAAACAACTTTTTAAGTGGAATACAGAATTGTCGATACCTTTTTCTTGAAGAAAGAGTTATATTATAAATAGTCTTCGAGGAAAACATACATTGTGAGTTTTCGCAATTTTTGGATATTGGAATTTAAAAAAAAAAACAGTAATTCGTATATCATTAACACCGGCAAGTAGTTAATTGTATGAATCAATTATGTAACTCTCCATAAAATCCAATAATAGCTATTTGAAGTCACCGACTGCTATTTCGTAATTGACTCCACGAGAACGGTAGAATCAATTTCTTACTTCCTTTTTTTTGAGGTTATGCAATCGGTCATTTTTAACCGACTTCAAAAAAGGAGGTTCTCAATTCCGTAGTATTTTTTTATGTTTGTTACCTCAGAACTCTGTCATTTATAAACGGATTTGAAAATTCTCTTTTGAATAGGTAGGGTATACCTCCAAGTTAGTTCCGTTGTCGGAAAATACCAAAATTGCTATATATATATATTTGAGTAGTTCCATCGATTCCTCATAGATCCTCTAATCACACCTAAACTTTGACGACAACGGAACTAACTTGGAGGTAAAGTTAGTTCCGTTGTCGTCAAAGTTTAGGTGTGATCAGAGGATCTATGAGGAATCGATGGAACTACTCAAATATATATATAGCAATTTTGATATTTTCTGTAACAACTAAAGCAGTTGCGTTCCAAAAGTATTATTTGGTGAAGTGGAACTGATGATGAAGACCAGAGATGACTACCTTTTTCTTTTAAAAAGGGTTTTTGAAGTAAGTTTTTTTTTGCTAGTTATGTTCTTTATATTTTTTTTTTATTTCATCTATTCAATTTAAATTCGGGTAGAGAGAAACAATTCCAAATTTAGTTAATTCACATATTTGTATATATATATATATATATATATATATATATATATATATATATATATATATATATATATACATTAAGTACTTAATTTTTAGGGTTCCGTACCTCAAAAGGAAAAAAGGAACCCTTATAGGATCACTCGTGTGTCTGTCTGTCTGTCTGTCTGTCTGTCTGTCTGTCTGTCTGTCTGTCTGTCCGTCTGTCACAGCCAATTTGCTCCGAAACTACTGGACCGATTGAGTTAAAATTTGGTATTCTTATGTAAGTTGGTGACCGCAATACGGACGCGTGACGTAAATATATGAATTTTAAACATAGGGGCCACTTTTTGGGGGTAAACGAGAA
This sequence comes from Tortricodes alternella, assembly GCA_947859335.1. NCBI lineage: Eukaryota > Metazoa > Arthropoda > Insecta > Lepidoptera > Tortricidae > Tortricodes > Tortricodes alternella. The sequence continues at coordinate 14,691,761 of OX401968.1, forward strand.
AATTAAAAAAAAAGTTATGCCACCTATATCGTGTGACATATCAAATGAAAGGGCTTATTGTGAGGATCTTGAAAATATATTTTTTTTAATTTTAAGTAAAATAGTTTAGAAGGTATTCAGGAAAATAGGCGAAAAATGACCATTCCCCCCCTTATTTCCGAAACTACTGGGGCTAAAATTTTGAAAAAAATACAGAAAATAGATCTTTGCCTATAAATTACAGGAAAACCTATAAGAAGTCTATGGTATTTAAGGTAGCCTAGTAAATTTTAGATAATTATGTACGGAACGGAACCCTCTCCACGCGAGTTTAACCGCACTTGTCCGGTTTTTTTTATATTGTTGGAATGCTCTTGTTAAGCCCTTTCATTTGATATCAATTACAAGACACAAAATGTATTTTAGCATCCGCCACATTGGATTCCATTTGATATCATATGCCCTATGTCACCCGGGCATTTTGCTTGAATCTTTTGACCCCCCATTTATTTAAATCGGTTCAGAAGTTTTAAATCTTGGTCTAGGTAGTTAATGGCGTGACGCATACATACAAAATTACAAAATACGTACATATTTACACACAAACGTACATTCTCGCAAAAAACCTCCTTTCTGCTTCACGGCAGTCAGGTAAAAAGACGTAAAAAAATGTTTACAGGCGAACACAATTCAACGTAGGTATACGTTATTTTAATAAAAGATAGGTGTGTTAATAAGGTGCGTAGGTAGGTAGGTAGCGTATATTAAGTAATTTTCACGCTTCTTGGAAATAAAATACCTGGATTTATTTAAAAATACAAATACACATAAAATATAAATATACCCAATACTTACCAAACCAAAATATCTCAGAAGCATTGCCAATATAAAATCTTTTGCGACTGAATGTTTCGACATACCTTTGACTAACAAAAATTCCAGGAAATATTGAAAATATTTTTAAATTTCCAATCGAAGGATACTTTAAAGTGGGGCACGAGTGGAATAAGTTTTGCGTTTATTGTGAAACGTGCAAAGTGGACAAGTTTTTCAAGTGATCTTAAAAATAAATGTTTAGATTTAAATTTAATATGGACTGATTCTTACCCCCATTAAGCTTTTGTATCTTTTGCGAGTTGGTTCTTCTACTGTTTCTTATTTCGTATTTATTTATCACTAACAGCAATGTTTTAATTATTCTAAACCGGTCAAGAGCTAGTGGGGCTTGAGCACCTAGGGTTCCGTAAATTCAAATCAAAATTCAAATCGTTTATTTAGCAATTTCCTGTGGGCTCTTTTACTCGTCAAATTAATGCAATAAAATGAATCTACCAGCGCCTTGCATACGCCCATCATTACTGAGAAAATTTTCAGCCAGAAACTTAGCAGAAAGCCATCTTTTCAAATCCTAATGGGGTAAATTTTGTATACGTTAGCGTATATTTACTAAATATACGCTAACGTATACAAAAGTGAAAACATTACAAATGAATAAAGCAATAAATGATAGTGATTAATACTAATAAAATATAATAGGTAGTCGAATATTCGACAAAAAATTTAAAACTTTCAAATATAGTATAGAATGAAGTCTTTCTATTACGGAAGCATTATCATTATAATATATTGAAATCAATATTTCAAAATAACTTTAGATATAAATAAATAAATAATTATAAATAAATAAATCAGGGGACAATCTTTACACAAATCGATCTAGTCCCAAAGTACCCAAGCAGCACACAAGCTGTATAAGAGCGTATACAGCCATTATAACTCTAGTTTTAGCGTTATAATGGCTGTATAAGCTCTTATGCAGCTTGTGTGCTGCCTGGGTAAGCTCTAAAGGCTTGTGTTATGAGTACTAGACGACGATATAAATACTTATATAGAGAAATAAATACTTAAATACATAGGAAACATCCAAGACTCAGGATAAAACATTCGTGCTCATCACACAAATATTTGCCCTTACCGGGGATCGAAACCCAGGACGCTTGCTTCGGAGGCAGGGTCACTACCAACTAGGCTATCCACGTCGTCGTCGTAAAAGTAACTAGGCAAAAATACGATTAAAGTAAGGGCAAAACTTACCTTGTGACACATAGTCCCTGGAAAGGTCGTTTCAAATCTAGTGATTTAATATATTATTTTATGTTTATGGCTAAGTGATCAAAGGCCTTACTCGAAACTATAAACATCATAAAGATCAAAAGTAAAGCAAAGTAGGCTGAGATCATTTAATTTACTTACGGAGTAAGTGGGTAAATTGTGTAAATATCTGCGAGGATTAGTTTGGGTTTGATTAGTAGAGGTTGAGTTCTCATAATTATTAATGAACTTAAGAGCTTGGATAGTATTATTAAGATTTCATGAGATACGTAGAATCAGTTGGCTTTATTAGATTGTAGGTCATATACTTAGATTAAATACAATTTGACCCAAGCAAGGGCGGGTAAGGTCAAATGAAAAACGGGCCTATATATTTGGTGAATAGTATCTTCGAAGAAAAGTAGGATATTTTTTTTATACTAAGGGACCCGCCCTTAGTATAAAAAAAAAGTTTCCTAATTAAACTTTCTGTTAGTGCTCGACATAATCGATAATAATTCATTAATTATTTAATTAATTCCAGTAAATCGTTTTACAACTCATGCTGAAATAATAATAATGTTAATGTCAAAATAATAGAAAATAGTATAGATAGTTCAAGTTTTAGACCAACATCATTGAAATAAAACATGTCATAAATTTGATGAGGATGTCGAAAATACTACAATCAGAACTAAAAAAACTATATATATTTCTCCTAATTTTGACCCTTTAATAAAATAAAAATGAATAGTCCAAATGATCTGTTTTTTTCTGTAATATGCTTTTCTTTACATTTAATTTCATAATATATAAATTAAATCTCATTTTGATTTCATCCATGTTCCTCATTTCAGTAGATTTACTCAACCGTGGGACGCAGATTTGGATGGGGCGCGTCTTCGTGCGTACTATCTATACGTAGCTTTTATCCCAGGAATTTGAACAGCGGCTCTATTCGGGAACGCTAAGTGATTCTGTAGTGACTCGTGAGTGAGATTTCTCATCCCACTCTTCCGCACGACGCGTAATGCGTAAGAGTGGGATGAGAAATCTCGCTCACTAGTCGCTACAGAATCACTTAGCGTTCTCGAATAAAGGCGCTGTTCTTGAGTACATAACGGAAATCTTTGCAGACAATGTTGCGTGCGAGAGCTGGTTGGTAATCACTAGATTCCAATTAAAACAGCTATTTCGCTTACCACACGAGCAAGCTCTGGGCAAACTCCACCCAGAAACCTCTAGAATCCAAAGTAAAGTTCTCCGTGCAATGCATTCAGCGTGCTGTTTTCATTCGTACATTTAAATTGTATTAGCTCTAGGAAGGTGCGAGGGACCATTTCGTTTGTCATTTTATTGAGTAAACAGCCATTAAAATTGATCCATTGAATGCTGATTCAGCTCTTTAAAGTTATTTAATTTATAATTATAATGAAGACTAATTTACGTAACACATTTTCGAATGACACTTTTTGACAAGAGAGATTTTTGATGAAATTTACTATGATAAAACTTCAGCGATGTTTAATGCCCGGTTCATATATTCAGCAAACGAATCCTTTAGATTACAACGATATTTGACATATATTTTATGTGGAAAATATGAGATATAACCAGAGTCATTTGTTTGAAACGATTTTTTTCGTAACTGCCACCGAATTTAATATAAAAACAGTAAATTCTAGAAAAGATACGAGAAAAGGTACTTATATCTTTTGCAGTGAACCTTGAGTAAATAAAATAAAAAGAGTAAAAATTAACAATAGGAAAGAGACGAAAAACTGGACATTTTATGGAAACTCAGTGCACTAATTAAGTTCCCATCATGTCATGAAATTCATACACTGCGCAAGTTTAGTGCACGAGTTGCGGCTCGTTAACATTATTTCCGCAATAAGTTGCCACGCATTACCTGGAAACTGTTAATACTGAACTTCTCGCTCAGGGCATCATATTGCTAAAGTTTTAATTTTTCTCTAACCTCGGCATCATCTCGAACTTTAAGGCGTGCCGTGTCAAGTTTAAGACGAGATATTATGTCGTTAGATTTAATCTGGGGCATGTCTTCATAATGCTATAGGTTTTCGATTTTATATTTCTTTATCTATTACTTTTGTTAAAGTTACAAGTTACATATTTCAAACAATAATTTGCTAAATTGGTTAGGTTAAATAAGCGAGCATTTTCTCATATACATACTTCAGACTGTCATGCAGTGGCGAAGCGTCTAATATTTCTTAAGGGAAGCCGGAATAATTAAAACCGTACATGCGAGTCCGACATTTAGTTAGAGTCACATGGACTTCACTGACAGCTAGTCGTAGCTTTCTAGCTTGGTAAAGCCATCAGGAATCGGCTTGTAGGCAGGCTTCGCCACTGCTGTCATCCGTCTACACCTACCTGCCATTAATGGACACATCTGCATCGCAGTTTATACCTCAAGTAAAGTATCAGAGCATTGCTTCGCAGCAATAAAGTGCGGCTCATATGTTGCATACAGTATTACGACATTTTTATGCGTTGACATTTCGCCGTATACGAGCGGCACCTCGTAAACCGAGCTGGCAGGCAAATTTAATTCAATTCCCTTGATAGTAATCATATAATTCTGTAAAGCTAAACGAATCATAATATTGGTTTATGTCAATGTAATTTACAGTTCCGCACTCAAATTATCACTAATTCATAGAAAATCGGCATTCATCTATTCCAGGTTAATAAAAACTAACTGTAATGGCGTCAGTAAATCTACGTGGTTTTTTTTTATGCAATTGACTGACAAACGAGCTGACGGCCCACCTGATGAAAAGTGGTCACCGCCGCCCATGGACATCTGCAGCACCAGAGGTCCTGCCAACGCGTTGCCAGTCTAGGGAGGATGGGGAATGGGGATGGGATAGGGATGAGGGAATAGGCCTCCGGATCTCGTCACTCACCGTACGAAACGCAATAGCAAGCTATTACTTTACGCCGATATTCTGTGAGAGTGTGGTACTACCCCGGTCCAGCCGGCCCAATCGAACAGTAATCATCTAGTCAGGATTACTGTTCGGCTCTTCCACTCCAAAAACAAACCAAAAACCAAACTAAAGAGCAAACCAAAATTGGTTTAAATATGTAAGTTATTCGTTGTTGAGACATGGTATTTCATTCAACAAACTGGCGCCTCATTTGGGAACGCTAAGTGATTCTGTAGCGACTCGTAAGCCAGATCTCTCATCTCGCTCTTACGCACGACGCGAAATGCGTAAGAGCGAGATGAGAGATCTGGCTTACGAGCCGCTACAGAATCACTTAGCGTTCCCGAATGAGGCGCCTGTTATTCAATGAAACAAGCGTTCTTGTATTATACGAGAATGAGTTTATAGTCTTTCATCGAACATAGCTCCTAATATTCAACTCGCGGGTGCGAATATAAACCAAAACTTTCGGCACCTTTTCATATTTAACAATTTAATCACCATAAAGTATCCGAAACCGTCAAATATCTTTTCGCGAAATTTAATAAGTTCGCCGGAGAGGGTAAAGTTTCACGTCTTTTTTCTTTCATGGAGACACCCGCAATATGGCCGCTTGGAAGTCGAGGTGACCCGGTCAAAGGACGAGGAATGTGGAAGTTACAGTTCACCCCTCATCGCTTTCGGGATATGAGTTACGCTTACGACGACAGCGGATTTATTATTTTTACTCATAAAGAATTATTTTTGTGAAACCTGTGCGAATTCGAAAGAAAGTCTTACTAAATTTTAAATTTCCTAAACTTAAAATTAATAAGAAACGACCACTCGATTTCGTATAAGATCAAGTTATCAAAAGTTTGGCATTTCTTATTTCAAGTTTAGTGAGTTTTCAAATTAACGCATTCACTTCCAAATAGGCTTAAATTATTGTCTTAAAGTCCTCACGAAACTCAACATGCCGATTGAATAATATTGTAGTATAGCATGAAAACTTTAACTAAGCACTTCCGTGCATTTTAAAAGTTTTATACTAGCTAGTATCGTAACTTAATCACTAGATCAGTAACAAAATCTATTCCTGGCAAAACATTGTTTACATTTTACACCGGCGCCGATAACGCTGTTATCAGGAAACTGAACAAGCCCTTGTTGTTTTTCTATTCAATTTCTATTAGATTGAACCCATAAAAGTTTGTGTTTAAATTAATTCAGCTCGTTCCCGCGCATCCGTGCCAACTTTTCTATCTGATGGGACGCTGATCTTAGCTTGTTAGGATTTGATTAGGTATTCTTGAAGCTTGGGATCTCGATGAATTTTCAATTAAGTCTTGTTGCTTTTTCTTTGATAGTATTTGTTTTGCACTTAGATCAGCTTTTTAACTTAAATAGTCTTTGAGAAAAAGTGGCTGTGACATACAGACAGACTATAAGGGTTCCTAGTTGTACTACAAAACCCTAAAAACGATGTGACACAAGTCAGAACATCATCAGCATTAATCTAAATCATAGCTTGAACAACAGACTTGTAGAATAAACATAACCGTATTTGACTCGAACCTAACCTCTTTTTGACTTGGTTGAGCGATATCAACATATCCTATCGCTTTTCTATTACTAGCGCATAAAACAAAGAGTGATTTCGTTACCATAGTAATGATCGGTTTCTGTATCACTAAGACCACGTTGAATGCAGGCCTGCGCCTCTATTCGGGAACGTCCAAGCGATATTGTAGCGCGATTGTGTTCATACTGCCAAAACCAGAAAATATTTGGTTTTACTTCGTCGTTTGATCCGCAGACAGCTAACTGATTATACCCGGGTCAATCTTGCTTAATCCCTGTGACACTTTCATTAATCGACTAATATTCTCGTGAAATTTTGTGGACAGGTCGATTATTATATAGAATTTTTAAGTCGATTCAGTTTAACGATTTTTTTCAAAATGGCGAAGTTATGGGGCTTTTTCCGACTACAAACTTATTTGCGGTGTTGGTAAACTGACTACAGCATATGTCGATGTATGAGGATATCAGTTTTCCAACGGCAAAGTCAAGTTTGTCGCGAGGTCTAGAGCACACGGAGCCACTAGTTCTACTCTGATATAGAATGTGTTTTTGTACAAAAACACAACATTAAAGTTATAATGATATCAAATAAAATTAAAAATAAAAGAAAACTATAAGGTAACATATTTTAATTCTTTATTTTTTTAACACCTTAGTTCTTCTCACGATCTACAGCTTCGGTTTTCATGTATTTATTTCCAACTCTCGTCCTCCAAGCCTTTCGCTTCTGGATTAGTCTTCCACTTAACATCCGACAAGCCCCAAATAAATTCACGTTCAAAAAGTTAGTTCGACAACATTATGTCGCCTTGCAGAACTGAAATCTTTCTTTGTCTGTTTTGTATTATTATGTAAGTACTTGTTTATAATATACTACATTATGCAATATTAATCTTAATTTATATGTATTAATTGTGTGTATATAGATATACATTATTTTATATTTATTAAGGTGCGGGTAGATTAGATTAGATTAGATTTATTTATTTCTCAATATAATATTACATTATAAATTGTACACATGTCAAGATATATGAAATTAAATTGAGATCGTCAGTTATTAAATACAAATAAAAAGTTATAATCAAAAATTAACTAATATTAAATGTCACAATCACAAACGAGCAACTTATAGCCGGCATCTATAGCTGTGTTACTCTAACTTCGTACATTAAAGGAAGATGCCTATAGTTGCCGACTATTGCCGTGAAAATATTCTTCGCTCACACGCACCCTTATGGTTATTTAAATAGAAATATACTTCATTGCAACGCCCACCATTAATTTTCTACTATCCGTAATAGACTGGTGGAGAATGCCTCAACGCATTAAGTTCACCTTTTGTACTCTAAAGGTTACTGTACAATAAAACTTTAATAAATGTCCTTAGCTGACACTTCTCACGCAGTTACTACAATATCTCACAAGAGTGTATTTCTTTAAACCATTGTGGAATTTCTCTTTCATTAAAAATCAAATAAGACAACCGTATGACGCTTAAATACTATAAGTACATAGTTGCGAAACTGCAGGTACTTAAACTTAAGAATATCAGTAGGAATTGCTTCCGACTGCATTGCAGCATCTCCGGAGCCGGGTAATTACAAAAACGTTTTAGTGCTGTTCTTATCGCCAACACCCGGCTTTAATGTGTTAGTGCCTCGTTTATTCAAATAAATTAATTGTACAACATACACGTTTATTTAAACCTAAGCACCTTAGTAATCTTGCTGAGAAAAAGATCACCATGTAGCAGCAAAATCTTGGTGACATTTTCAGAAAAGAGCAACTTGGAAACTATATACATACATAGCAAGTAATATGAAGTTTTTTATTTATATTTCGGTTTGTGATGCCAAAGGCTCCATGTCGAAATAATACTTTGCTCATATTAAAATACTTAATTGCCTTATCCATAATCGAAAATTGTTTTCTCGATTCATTATCGTGGTTTAATAACATCAATTTAAAATTATTAATTCTGTTTTCTCTGTGTGCTCGTTTTTCTTTGTAATATGTGCAAAATTACTGTTATCTGCTCTGCGTATTCATTAAAAGTTACTTTTTTGCCTATGTAAAAGCCCGAGCAAATTTTCACGTCAATTTATAACCGGCAACTATAGCTGTCTTATTCTTACTTCGTGCGTTAGAGGAAGACGTTTATAGTTGCTGGCCAGCACAGATCTGGCCACACATTGCCTTAAAAATGTTGCCTGTGTTTCTGCACTTTAAAGCAATTATGCTCGCAAACAGAGTATTACCTAACAAATTGATAAAACAGTGAATGTACGTAATAAAAAGTAATTTAAATGATGTGTAAACGTATCGAGCGCACTCGATATAATTATTGACACGTCCAGCACCTTACGTCATGCACAAATCAATTAATTGCAATTGCGCGCTTTCACCGAGGGCCCAAATTACAAAGCGGCCTTAATTTGTTGTAATGAACGTCCGAATGAATTAGCCGGCCAATCGCAGCTGTAACGAGCAAAGTATGCTAGAAGCCTCACTAGGCCTTCTATAAAATAAAGGGATATAACTGGTCCAGAGGCCGGCTAGTGAATCGTGCTTTTAGAAAACGGCAGACCGAACGTTTTGCTTTTTTTTATCTGCTTGTTTTTTTATCAAACACGAATAGTTCCTAAATTTCATTTTCAATGTAGAATTAATGAACATTATCCGTAATAAAGATTTGTTTGTAGGCATAAATACACAGTTAATTTAAATAAGGAATTTGTATATATTTATTTAATCTTTATTGCCCAGTAATAAACGTAGAGAACAAAAGGCGGACGTAATACCTTGAGAGATTCCCTACCAATTGGACCTTCCTAGAAGAAAAACCGTGGCTATATTTAATTCGATATTGATAGAGATTTTGAAAAAGCGGTTTTTATAAGCTCTAATATAGGCTGCGAATTTTATAATTTGTTCAGTTGTTAAATTTCCATAGTCGACTTCCTGATTTCTTATCCCTACGCGTACTCGTATAACCGTTCTTAGTTTACCATACCCGCTCTTTCTGTTATACCTTTAGCATGTATAATTCGGTTATATAAAGTTGGCACGTTCACAGGGGCCCGTTTCTCAAAGCATGCCAGTCTAATAATAGGTGTTTTGTCTCATAAATTAAAAGAGAAAATGAAATAAAACACACCGTACTCACATAATATAAAATTGAACTGAGATATCGCCTATTCACAGACATGACACATTATGTTTCCCATGTTACCCCTCCCTCGCAATTTACTTAACTCAGGACAATAACGAAAACATAGAAGGAGTATTAAAATAAAAACGTGTTAAGTGCGAGTCTGACTCGCGCGCCGAGGGTCCCGCTCATAACGATGAATAAGAAATATAATTAAAAAAAAACTTAAAAACAGTAGTGTACTTAAAGACTACCGCTACCGCTTTTGTCAGTAATGTACTAAAAGGTATGAAATGTAAGTGACCACGGTCATCGAGTGTAAGGACTCGTCGATATAATTAAACAGCCCAAACTCTAGGAAATAGCAGATTGTATTCTTATAACTAACAGCAACTAGGCTGCAAGACATTTTAATAATAATGCACTGTGCATCTAGGGCCGTAAGAAGGGGATAACTAACGAGAGTTTATTAGAAGCCCGACGCATAAGACGGAGGGCTTTTGATGACTCGAGTTTGTAATCCCCTTATTGCCCGTGATACACACAATGTTTTTCATCACATTTGTCAGGAAATAAAACAAAAATGAGAAAAGTATATGTATCTATTAACTCTACATTGACTCTACATTGGCTCTATATTGACCCTACATTGGCTCTATATTGAACTTACATTGGCTCTATATTGACCCTATATTGACTCTACTTTAAACTCTACATTGACTCTTCATTGACTCTACATTGACTCTAGATTGATTCTACATTACTACAACTCTACAAGTTTTGAAGATAGGAAATAAATCTAGGCTAATTTTAAATCTCCTTAGTGTGAAATGACGTACGAGTGGGTGAATATTTTAAAACCAAACTCACAACTCCGTCGGGAGTTATGAAAATCCATAACTCCCGCGGGAGGTTAATCGATTATAGCTGCTCTATATGCCTGCTTGTAATAACATCCTTTCCGAGCAAGTGTGATGAAAAAGTTCTATCAACTTTGCCTGGATTCGACGTGGCCTAAACGAAATCGCAAATTATTTTGCTACGATATGGTAGCTCTTATTAATTTCAAAGCAAAGGCGGCTGCATTCTAAAACCATCGCGATATCTATTGCTTAGGCATGGCCAAATAGAGGCCTTTATTGTGTGAACACTCCTTACACAAAATGAAGGGAAAATAGATCGCGTAAATAAAAAAAGTATTTTCATTATTTATAATTTATTTTAATGCCGACCTGAAATTGGCTTTTCAATTTCTGCGGGCATACATATGTATGAAAATTACCAGCAAATTATACGCATAAAATAAATAAGCAGTCATACACACCTTGCCAATTTGATTGTTGAATTATGCATGATGTGTCGCACAAACTCACCTGGGTGGGAGGGAGAGGGAGAGAGGACTCTCCAAATCAACTCGTATTTCTGCGGGGATATGAAATGAAATGGGCAACTGAGACACCGTGCACCGCCTCGTTTAAGGGCCCAAATAATAAAAAAGAGCACACTTGTTACTCTCTGAATAGACGCAAATGCAGAAGGGGTAAAGTATGCCTAACTCAGAAAAACCGGCCAAGTGCGAGTCAGACGCGCGCACGAAGGCCGTACCATTATCTATAAAAACGGCAAAAAAAAACACGTTTGTTGTACGGGAGCCCCCTTAAATAAGTATTTATTGTATTCTATTTACTAGTATTTGTTGTTATAGCGGCAACAGAAATACATCATCTGTGAAAATTTCAACTGTTTAACTATTACGGTTCATGAGATACAGCCTGGAGACAGACGGACGGACAGCGAAGTCTTAATAATAGGGTCCCGTTTTACCCTTTGGATACGGAACCCTAAATGCTGGTCAAATGCGACTCACCCTTGCACACCAACTAAAGATAAGTATATACAATGATAGGATAATTTAATAAACCTTAACTGGCACAAACATGTCTCAATTTTCTTACGTAGTTAATTAACGCCATCTATGATGCTTTAATGACTAATTGCTACTCACCGAAAGGCTATTATACGAAATTTACTATGTATTTTATTTACATTCTTAATACTTAAAGACGGACAGACGGACAACAAAGTGATTGTATAATAATTTAATTTACATTTTTATTATTAATAATAATAAATAGGTTCTATTCATAGGGTTCCGTAGCCAAATGGCAAAAAGCGGAATCTTTATAACTTCCTCCTGTCCGTCTGATCAATCGTCTGTTTGTCCGTATATCACAGTAATGTTCCTCGGAGACTAATAAAACTATATACATGAAAATTGCAATGTGTGCTTTTGTTTTCTATGGACCGCTATACTATGATGTAGCGAACTTACGAAAAAAAAATAGGTGGACACTCCATACATGTAACTGACGGATGAAAAAATACAGTGCAGTGCAGTGTGGATTATTTTTAAATAGGTCTTGTCAAAAATTATTATAGTTTTCAGAATGACTTTTCAATTTAATTCAATAGATTAGATGGTGAGATATGCACTACTAAAGTCATAAATAGAGTGCGTATGTGTGTGTAGAACTTAAAAAGCACTCAGCAAAAATTGATTTGACTCAGATATGTTGTGTAGTTTGTGAGACATGTGATATCTTCGGTTACACGCTAGGTACTAAAAAATATAAACTCATTTTTGCTGCGGATAAATGAATATTGTTCATGCGTATTTTATTTGGGTGAATTTCAAAAAAATTGTAGGTAATTAAGGCGTAGTTAAGAAAAAGTTGAAAAAGTTCCTCTGCGTTACGAAAATTAGCAATACAATTATATGCCTTATGGCTACGATTAATAAGGTATATAATTGTATGGTTAATTTTCGTAACATAGAGAAACTTTTTTAACTTTTTCTTAACTACGCCTTAATTACGTAATTTTTTTTTTTAATTCTCCCATTTAGCCTTGAACATTCATCCCGCTACAGAACTCTTCACTATGCGTGGACCGACAAGCACATGGCCGTTTTTCTTCTTCATTATTTGATACGGAACCCTAAATAAAAGTTATACTTTGGAATATTGGTATAATTTTGCACATTTTGTGATTCTTATCATGATAAAGTTGTATCAAGCCAGACAATCCGTTACATGAAATAAAGATAATTAAACACAATACTGGCCAACTCGTTTTCTAAGAATACTGAGATAAACGTCAGTATAACCGTTGACAGCCGCCGTCACAATTTTCATGCGCTGAAACACATGATTATATGGAATTTTAAAAGAGAAGAAAACATATAAAATCGTTTTAAATGGCTACAGTATACAAATTCTTACCAATGCCCAAAGAATTCTACGCAGCATTACAGGACCGGACTGACAATGCTGAATATAAACGACATAAAAGATTCCTGGCAAACCTGTTGTTACAGCGCATGGCCCGAGGGTACTTAATTCGAAAACATGTCACCTGGTTGTCCAAGAATGCCACAATTATTCAGTGTGCGTTCAGGATGCACAGGGCTCGGAAAAATTACAGAGCGGCCTTGCGCCGAGCTGTTCGAAATAAACACGCGAAGCATTACGCCAGAGCAGCTATAATAATTCAGGTAGGAACATAATACCATAGTCGGTATGGATGGTTAAAATTACCACTAATAAGTCGCTGACAAGTGACAATGACTTTGAGTGATTGATCACTGTCTGTTTGCAGCGGAGTGAACGAGAAGCGGTGCGGTTATTTGTATGCGCGGAAAATCAAAAACTGATTAATTATATAAATAAACACACTACACGTATTATATAAATAAGTCATTTTTTTATTATGGCCGAGATGGAGTGTATATCATAGTTTCGACTACGTACTCTCGGAATATCATGCTATCGAATGTTATTGGATCGAATATTCGCTGGGTCGAAAAGCGTAGAAACAATAAATCGTCAAATCGAAATTGAGGTTTCGATTGTCATCCCATAGAAAATCTCAGACACGAATGTTCATTGGCTCGACTGGTACTGGATCGAATATTCGCTAGGTCAAAAAGCGTAGAAACAATAAGTCGTCAAATCGAAATTGATAATTCCATTGATTGTCATCCCACAAAAGATCTCAAACACTAAAAATCATTACAAGTAAAAAGGGCAATTAAATAAAACTCTTTATTACTCAATAATTTTAGACGTATTATATATAAATTATTATTATTTTACATATAACATGTCTACGAGATCAATAAAAACGACAACATTACACAAAATTTTACCTTATCCGTATGAAAGGGACTGTAGACTTGAGTATATGGTTTAAATTTCAACTCGATACCACCACGCGTTCCTGTGATAAAGGGTCTTGACAGACAAACAGACGGACAGACGGACAACAAAGTGATCCTATAAGGGTCCGTTTTTTTACTTTTGAAGTACGGAACCCTAAAAAGACTCGACAAATGTCGATCCTGCATGTGATCGACCCAGTTTTGATGTGACCACTGAAAATTCGATACACCACTGATCGAAACCATATAATTCTAGATTACGTTTTCTCGATTGTACATATTTCGGCCACAAGTATTTCGATCCAGCGAATATTCATTACAATAACAGTCGAGCCAATGAATTTTCGATACACCACTGATCGAAACTATACAATTCTAGATTACGTTTTGTCGATTGTACATGTTTCGGCCACAAGTATTTCGACCCAGCGAATATTCGATCCAATAACAGTCGAGCCAACGAACATTCGATAGCATGATATTCCGAGAGTACGTAGTCGAAACTATGATATACACCCCCGAGATGTAATACTGTTATTAATTATACTTACCATAAGTTAAAGAAATTAAGTCCTAGAACTGTTTAAAGAGGATTTCAGACGTAACTTCACGATTTTTTTATCGTATTAATTCCATCAAATTATGTTTTTGAATAGCTAGAATTTCAATAATATAAAGAATATGAACATATATTTTTTACACTTTGCTAAATCAAATAGTTTTTGTTAAAAAACTGTTTAAGAGGACGCCGACCGTCCAGTGGCGCCCTCATCACTGTTATTGTGTTTTCTATTAAAGGAAAGTATTTTATTAAAATTGAAGCCGTATAAGTTGTTACGCAACTTAATACACAACGTATATGCTATGTAATATAGCTTTGCAAAGTATAACCATCATCTAATCAATTTAATAGAAAATAGTGGCCGCTATTTTCTGTTAAAATGATGACGTACCGTTTATACTTTGTAAAGCTATATTACATAGCATATAAATTGTGTATTAAACGGCGCAACAACTTATACGGGTTCGATTTTGATAAAATACTTTAGTTTAATAGAAAACACAATAACAGTGATGAGGGCGCCACTGGACGGTCGGTGCCCTCTTAAGTAAAGCCGATTTAGGTCTTGTCAGCGCCTTAATATTTATGTTTGTATTGACTACAGGCTACCTGGCGTGGTCATAATTCAAGACGTACTAAGTTCTGCTATCGCCGATACCGTCGCTGGCTTGCCACAGTCACTGAACGCGGGGAGCGCCGCGCGGCTGAGGCTGCAGAATTCCGCCTCAGGAGCCGAGCTGACGACCTCAAAATCCTCGAAGATGAGGCCAGGCAGTGGCTAGCCTTTGTCGTCTTCAAACTGCACCACCTTCTTAGAACCTTTGAGTGCGCAGGTGTTTATTCCGAACCAGCAACTACAGAGCTATCGGACTTCGAAAAACTTCTCAAATCAATCAATTATACGGAATACATGAGCAGATTGAGACGAAAATATAACGAGTTTGTGCGGAAACATCGCCCTCAATTTTCAAATAAGAGACTATTTCCGGTAATCGGTGACGGCGCTGATTACTGGTATTTATCACTAGCTGAATTGTACGAATTGACAACTCCGGTGGTAAGGAAAGAATGCAGTCGCCACTTGCAATTACATCATGGGCCAATCCATAAGAAACCTTTTCTGTGGCGGAAAGTAAGACCACCCGTGACATTTAACGGCAGGGGACCGTTTACCCCACTCAAGTCCCCAGTACATGTGGGCATGCCCTATGCGGTGCCTCCTGGTCCATCGCCAACTCCTATGCCATCAGGAGATGCTAAGCCAAAAACAGATCCAAGGTTCCATCTGTACGTTAAATATTACACTCCGCATCCAGACCTAATGGACTATGTGGATTATTATATTAACGCTTTAATACACCGAAAAATTTCAATACTAAACATTGACTCAGAAAATCAATAAATACAAGAGGTTTATATAATCTCCTCCTTTTTGAATTCGGTTAAAAAGCGACATACCTTCACACACTGACTAATCAGGGAATATAAGGAACTATAAAAACCTTCAAATTTAGAATTTGGCAGGTAGGTTTCTTTTAGGGTGTAGTTCTCAGCCGATGTCAGAAAGAATTTTGAGGATTATAGAATTTCTAAGGGCAGGGTTTTATGCCGCAGTTGTCGCTGTGGCGCAGCGAGTTTGTTTATAATTGTGACTAAAATAATACGGGAACCATTTGCAAACACTTGGGTTTACGTGGTGGCGTATTATTACTCTCTTATTTTCTTATTCGGAAATCCGTAATCAGGCTGCTAAGTTTGGAAGGGTCGCCCGGATGTTGCGAGCCGCGAGCCTTTTGTTGTTTCGCTTTTGTTGTTGTGAATTTTACACTTGTAATTTATTTCAGGAAATGCCTTGGTGAAAAATAAATTACGCTTAACTCTTCAAGGAAAATGTGTTTTATAAATTTGCGTTTTGTTTATCTGGGTTTTGATTGTTGATTTTATAAATTAAACCTAAATAATAATGGGCATTAGGCTAGGTTTCGTAGTGATTTTTGTGTGTTTTGCTTGCGAGGGTCAGTGGGATGACTCAGTGAATGCAAGGCGAGTTAACATGCGATAAATTAAAGCTTTGCTATTATAATTTGCGAACACGTTCACGTACCTAATTGCATGGGTCTTCAGGCATTTGTCTGACAACACCGGTTTGACTTGGCAAATTTATTAGGGTCAGAATAATACAGGTTTGGGTTTCCGAACCGTGTCCTTATTGCACGCAGGCCGTCTTGGAAAGCTTAACACCGCGGGTGCCCATTTGTTACACGTATAATGGTTAACCCGTTTTACTTATGTACTAAGAGATCTCGAAATTGGATGTGTGTCAAAATCCACTGTCAAATTATTGACACCACCACTATAAACAACTATCCTAGATTCAATATCTACGCACGAACTAACTCGCACTAATGAAGCACAAAAGCACGATCCCACTAATTATACATTGTTTGTTTCTTTTTGCCAACTTGACTGGAGCGTCAACTGTAACTGTCGGTCATGCAGTGTGGGAGGGTGTTCCTTGTATGAATAATGTATAGGGTAAATTTGCAAGTGTTTCAATTTACACCCACCGACACTCGCGCCGCTGATACGCACCCGAGAGGTTGTTGAAGTGTGAAAAAGAAAACAACGAGTGGAGCGTACGAACCAGTTCTTAGCGTGGATTAGTTCTCATTTTCCCTCTCTCACACTCGTTTCAATAGACGGAACTTTTTCATGTGCTTGTTTATATCTTCCTACATAAAACTTATCGCTCTGCTTTTAGCTGCGACTGGAGCTAGCTGAATAGGAGCACTACTTCAATTTGTTTTTTGTTGGTTCCCGGCACAATACATGAAAACCGTATTGGAAAGGTAATACCAAAGCCAATTGCGGTGTCGACACCTCTGGGAGTGCAACTTTCTTTTCACTGGCTCGCATTCTGTGTACCTTCTCCCCTTCATTGCTTTGCCTCAGAAAACTCCAGTAGCGCGGATTTAATTTAATTTTATTTTTGCACGGATCTCTGAACAATTTCCATACGATGCAGGCTTACCTACTCATGCAATAAAATGTGGATTTTTTTACAAGTTTTATTAAGTCCATGTATAAGGAACTGTTTTTAACTAAATCTAGAAATCGAATATTTTGTGGCCTGGACTCTATTCGACATTGATCTAAGGCTAATTTCTCAATAACATTAGTCCGGCCACCGTATACGGTGATCATATCCCTTTCGAACGGATCTGGCCGACTGACATAGTCTATACTAGTGAGGCCAACGCATACGGCCTAGTACGATCTGGGTGTACGGGCACCTTATTATGTCCGGCCGACTGACGTTGCCCAATCGCATACGGCGACCGGAGGACTATACGGTAACGAAATGTCGCTTTGTTCTTTTCAATGTCTCCTCAATGTAAGCTTCGAAAAGAAAGATAAAGAAAAATTATTATTATGGTTTCACACCAGATAAGGTAATTTTTTATTTAGAATGCAGTTAAAAGTTAAAAAAAAGGAACCCTTATGGCATGACTTCATTGACTGTCCGTTTCAATCACAATATTAAATTATGATTTTATGCAACATAGTTTATTAATTATTTCCAAATATTTTCAGCGCAAAATTATAGAATTACTAGCTCGATGTGCCCGATGGTATTTTGCATCGGGAACATCTCAGCAACTCTGCGACTTCCATACAACCTTTCATTCCGCAGAACTATATCGAGATAGAAGGGAAGAGTGTATGTTCGTGCGTGCCAAAAAGAAGAGCTGAGAACCTCTTTGTGTCTAACAACGGCGGTGGCAAGGCAAGGAACGGTGGGAGTGGCTGTGCCTAGACTCGGTTTGCCGCGTGCTAATCGATGCTTTTGAATCGTTTTCGCGCGACTTATGTTTGCCGTCACTAAATTACACTCGTGATAGAAAATAACTATGTATAAATGTTACAGGCTCAGATTCCATACAAATCGACGAACACTTTCCTGATATCTCGATGTAGTTTTGTGTTTAATTTCCTATTTAACCCCCTTAGGAGATGAAGTTTTGAAAAAGACATGCACTTCTAGTCCCATTCAGTACTCTATGAATGGGACTATAAGTGCATGTAATTTTTTTTAATGAGGCCTATTGTGTGCTAAACACTGTTCTATGTCGAAAGGTACATAGGTATTATGTAAACATAAAATATTAATTTATGAAACAGATACTAATATTTCCCAAATTCTCTATTGTTGTCTTGTAGGAATTCGTTTCCCAATTTACTGATATTTGGAATGTTGTACCTTCTTAAAAGTTACCAAATTGTTTAGAATAAGTTAGTTTATTAACACAATTTGATATTAAATTCGACATAGCTTAACGAAGTTTACAATTTAATATTGCTTACAAACTTTTGTAATTTACCGTCATTTAATAAGCATGTTATATTCATAGCTAATTATAGTCTCGGGCAGTTTAGCGTTGGAGAAAAAAATCCAAAAGGAAAAAAAAACTTTACGACTAATGGCTGTTCCCAATATTCAATCCGCAGATAGATTTGGTTACCTACTACGAGTTGACAATGTGACATTTGCCGCAAACATGCCGTAAGCTTTATCTACGGATTGAATATTGGGACGACATATTACTTAAAAGGTTTACATGTGTACTAAAGATGGATTTTTTGAAACTCAACCCATTAATTTTTTTACAACTAAAGGTCCATACGATATGTGATTTGGACCACACACTAACCATGCATATTCAGTTTCAGCCACAGTATGAACCCCGAAATTACCCGAAGCAACCTTAATTAAAAAATTAAGGTTGACTCGTTTGGCCTGGTCCAAAATCATTATCTAATATCCTATATTCTGTTATCTGGAGTCATATTATGAGCTCTTAATTCCAGGCAGTTTTCGCCGTAAACTGAGTTGCCTGGAAAAATAGTATCACGAGCGCACTAAAGAGGCCGGCTTTAGCGCGCTCATGATACGAACTTTCCAGGCAGCTCAGTTTACGGCGGAAACTGCCTGGAGTTAGGAGCTCATAATACGACCCCAGATCATTAATTTAACATCTACTGCTTTGAATATATAGTAATATGTTTATTTTACTTATTTGTAGAAACTAATAAAATTCATTGCTTATGAATCTGCAAGTGTTCAATCGTTTTCTTCAGCTATCTCACTCTCCTGCACTCCTTATCCATTCTGCTGCGCCTTGGCCATCCTATCATGGCTTGTGTGTCCTCTGACATCGTCTACTCAGCCTTTGGGAGGGCAGTCTGGTGGTGCTTTATTCGAAGAACCTCCTGTGTGTGTATAAAATATATTATATTACTTATAGATTAGTATATTTTTGTAGCAACAACATTCAGTCATAAAATAAATCTTTTGATTATAATGTTTACAAAGTTGTTTATCGTCCAGAGTCCAGCATAATATGATTATGTCAAGGCACAGAGGGCACTTAAACGCTAGTTTTCAGAGGATCCGAAAAATAAAAAATTAAATAACTATCTAACTACGGGCAGTATGACACAGATAAAAAGAGTAAACTCCATCTCAAGTAAACTCATAACCAACTTACATACCAAATTTAATGGAAATCTGTTGAGTAGATTTTTTGAATTAGATACTAATATTAGAAATACGAAAGTAACTCTGTCCGTCTGTCTGTTATGTTTATGCAACGGAGCAACGGATTGATGTGATTTTGTTGCACAGAGATAGTTTATGGCAACAAAGGCTACTTTTCAGCCCGAAAAATATGCACAGTTCTCAGCGGAATAGCAATATACGAATTTTACGCGGATGAAGTCTTGTATAAATGTAAATAGTACCTTTAAAAATGAGTCTGACAGGGCCCTCAAAATACCGTGTGCAAATTCGATATATTCTGTATAACGAATTTTCAATTAGTACCCGCCGTAGTTAAATAACGGAACAAATACGCGACAAAGGAAAGCATCAATTATTTATGACAGTAAAAAGAAAAAGATAAAAAGTGAATTTCTTTTATTCAAACAATAATTACTAGCCGACAAAGAAAGCCAGAAATTGTTTAGTCACGTAATTATCTTACTCTCATTAATTTATAAAACGGTGGGGACAAAGGCGAATTCCGTCATTCGCGTTCTTACAATTTCTTGGCGAGTAATTCCTACCAGAAGTTTGCAATCAATAGCGTTGAGAGTGGTTCCGTGATCTGTATGAAAAATGCAGGACGGACGGACGGTTCGCAGTAAGTAATTAGTGGTCTTGGTTGAGGGGGGGCCGAAGGGCCAAGCACACTAGCTTTTATTGCGGGTCGTGGACATATAACATTTGTAATTTTTAGTATGAAAGGCACGCATGCGCTAGGGGTCAGAGTCCTGGTATTAGATTGTAAATAAATGGCTTTGTAACAATGTGTCGAATGACTGTTTGAGAACGTGATTGGAAATCGGCAGATTGACAGTCAAGGATATTCAATTGATCAGAATTGTAGGAAGAGGGAGCTAGGACTAGGAAAGGAGGTCAGGGGGGGTTGTTATGCATGCTAACTACATATACTTTTATTATTACTTGATGACGATGACGATATCGACAGAGGCTACGTGGTATGGTCACCTGACCATACCTGGACCTGTAGCTCAATTACGTAACACAATTGGTATAGGTTTGGCTCGAAAAGTAAACTAATTAAGTCATTAGTTTATTACTCAATGTAAATAAGGATCATAATTGGTTTACATTTCGAGCCAAAGCGATACGTATTGTGTTACATAATTGAGCAGCTGATTACGTGGGGAACTTGACAATATAAATTTTCATCCCCTGTATATGATCCAGAGGCAGACTCAAGACAAGGTGGGCAAATGTAAAGCTCCAAGATATGGTATGGTGGAAATAGTCAAGGGTGTTGTTGAGGACAGAGCGAAGTGGAAATGAAAAATAAACAAAGCTGACCCTACCACCATCTGGTTTTTAGGCAGGAAGGGAGAGAGACACTTAATTAACTGTCATCACAGAGTCACCCACATCACGACACCATACCTGTAGTCAATGTATCCTGCGCATGTAGATGTACACCACATTTTAACTTACACATGCATACACATACAGGGGCACATGCACACGCAAACCCACAAGCACGCGGGCACCACGCGGTATGCATCTCCAATAAGCAGTATAGGTACGGTAAAAAACTGCATCTTTTACGCATTGCTGTCAGATATAGACATTGCTTTTTCTCTAACTGAAAACAAAGTTTAAACATGTACATGTGTACATGTGTTTATTAGGGTGTTTTAGATAAATACACAATTTTAACGTCGAAATCTATAATGACTAAGACGAGTATCTGTAATTGAGAAGGGTTAATTTTATTCATACCTGCCATTTTACAGGCACGAGGCGTCCTTTTTAAAATTGTATCCTTATGCGAGTAACATGTTAAGAGTATTTTCATGATGGCCGCAGTTTCATTTGGAATGTCAGTTCTCATTTAAATGCAGACCACACGTCGGAACGGGTGCATAATTTGTGCATATTTTGTACTCATATAAAGCAATTTTGTGTTTTGTTACGTTACAAATATAATTAGATAAGTAGCTTATTGACAGATATATTAAAATATGACCAAAATATAAAATAGATGACTTTCAAATGACATACACACGCATATTATTTCAGCATTGTAAAAATAAATACTTAAACATCAAAACAGACTATTAAATACTTCTATAGGAGATTTTCTTCTGAAACTGGCACAAACAT
The DNA here is from genome assembly GCA_947859335.1 of Tortricodes alternella. Lineage (NCBI taxonomy): Eukaryota > Metazoa > Arthropoda > Insecta > Lepidoptera > Tortricidae > Tortricodes > Tortricodes alternella. Next base: position 14,714,012 of record OX401968.1, read on the forward strand.
CAAACGAACATCCATCATTTAAAATCAACTAAGTAAGTCTCAAAACAGCCGCAATTGTGTTGTATGGGCAAGGAAATTTAATAATATGGTTAACTCCGTAGAGTAAACACGACCGGAATTTAAATCAAACAAATAGTATTAAAAACAGCTATATTTACAATCAGTGTGTTCGACATTTGTTAATTGCTAAAAGAAAATGAATTTTTCGTATTATTATGTTGGTACTGTAATAGGTATTTAAAATTCCACGTGCATAAAATTAGTCGTTTTTTTTTCTTTGTTTAAGATTTATTTTACTAGTTGACAAATTAGTTTGCTGACCGATCAATCTTACTCCAGTTTCTATAACAACCACATCTCCAGCATGAAACGTTCATATTTCATTCTTGGATCTATAATTGCCAACATTATATAGGTATCTAGGTTTGCACCCTTTTTTAGCGAATATTAGTGTCAAGGCGAAAGTATTTGATCAGTGTATGCTGCCAGTTATGGCAACAAATACAATACAATACAAATACTCTTTATTGAACACGATTGACTTTATTGATCGATCACATGGGCCTCATAAGAAGGCCCAGTATCACCCAAAGGGCAAAAGAGATGGCTATGCTTGAAGTTTAATTTAAAATTAGAAACGAAGAGATTGGCAAAAGAACTACAGTGACTGACATAGCCTAAAGAACACTGCTAAAAATAAGTGGCAGTGGGCAAGACACATTGCTCGTAGAACAGATGGCCGATGGGGCCGAAGAGTTCTTAAGTGGTAACTGCGTATTGAAAAACGCAGCGTCGGCATACCCCTGGAAGCGAGCAGCACAGGATCAGTCGATATGGTATTCACTGAGGAGGAGTATGTCCGACATTGGACGTTTTTCGAATGAGACGATGATGATGACGATAAACCTATTTGTTTAAGGTAGCAAACAAATATCTACACATAGTACAATTCCAAACCATTTTTAATTTGATGTCGTAAATAAATACCTACTTTAGGGCACTTTATGTTTTAAACATGCAATACTTACAAAGTTCGGATGGAAACCCTATTTATTAGGTCCTTACATATGAAATTGGCGTTTTGTACGGGAGGAGTATAAAGTCATTTTTTTTTGTAAAATATAATTAATTAATCATAGGATGCAACGTTGTTATCTATACACTGTTGCCATTTCATAGGTAGTTCATTGATCCCTTTACTAAAAAAACCATGGGGGCGAGAATCAATAAACTTATTGAAGGCGGTTTGGACTGCCGCATCGGAGTTGAATTTTTTTCCTTGTAAGAAGTTGTCCAAATTCCGGAAATAATGGTAATCTGTTGGAGCATGGTCCGGGGAGTACGGTGGATGTCGCAGACATTCCAATTGTAGCTCATCTAACTTAGTGGTTGTTTGTTGTGCAGTGTGTGGTCTTGCGTTGTCGTGAAGCAGCAGTGGCCCAGAGCGATTGACCAGTCTCGGTTATTTAGCAGCTAGTTCTTCCTGACAATAGATATCTGCCGTAATCGTTTGGCCGGATTTTAGAAAGCTGTAGTGAACGACACCGGTGCTAGTCCACCAAACACTCACAAGTAACTTTTTCTGAGTCAATTTTCGTTTAGGGCAGGATTTGGCTGGGTCTCCAGGGTTCGGCCATTGCGACGAGCGCTTCCGATTATCGTACAGTATCCACTTTTCATCACAAGTAATGATTCGATTTCAAATCCCTTCATTATTTTGTCGGTTCAGCAAAGTAACACAGCAGTCGACGCGTGTTTGCAAGTTCAAGTTTTTTTACTTTCCCGATTTGCTTCAAGTGGATTAATACAGTTTTATCACTTACCTCGAAGCCTGCAGCTATCTCTGAAGTGCGTTGTGATGGATCCGCTTCCACAATAGCCTTTGATTCTTCATTTTCCACTTTGGTCTTCGGCAGTTCACGGGGTTGGTTCTGAAGGTCGAAATTTCCAGAACAAAAATGTTGAAACCAAAAACATACCGTGCTTTCTTTTGCAACTCCAGCGCCGTACACATCATCAATCCTTCGAGCTGTTTCTGCAGCACTGGCACCACGGTAGAACTCGTTCCCGTAAATATACCGATATTTCATGTTTTCCATTGTGAAACTAGAAATAAGCACGGCTTTACTCACGATTTATTGTCAGATTTATTGATATAATATTTTCCATTGTGCGTAAATAAGCGACGCCAAAGAAAAAAATAATGAGGAAAGAACAAATGAATGACTGTTTTCAAAACTCAAATGTACTAGCTAAACGAATTTATAAATTTGAATTTGGAATTCTTAACCAAAGAGGAGATATTTTAGATCAAAGTGGTCAGTACGACAAAACGCTAATTTCATATGTAAGGACCTAATATAATCATGAATACTCTTTAACTGTCAGGTTAATTGTGTATTTTAGGAACATGCCTAAAATACACAATTAACCTGACAGCTCAGTTAATAACATGATAAACCCATTTAGTTAGCAAAGGTTTTCAATTATCTGAAATGTGTTATCGGATGCTTTGAGCTGAGTGGCGTGTTCAGCTCTATCTCTAGAATGTAAAAATGACGCGTTTTGTTGCCCGCTTTCGCGTTGCCCGGAGAGCTATCAAATTTTCCGGTCACTTCGCTTGATGTTTGTTCTGCTTGTTTTGATTGAAAGGGTATATCGTTGTTTAAAAAGCATAGTTGCCAAATGTGATTGTAAATGCATTCAAAGAGCTATGGTTCGCTATATACATGAAGAATAGACCGTTATTATGTGGTGCGGAGATATGATATGAAATGCTACTAAGTAGTAAATCATCACTAGTCTCCCCATGTCTCTGGTTATTCATGCTTAAGTGCATTATGGTGGTCCGTTAATTATTTTAGGGTTCCGTCCCTCAAAAGGAATAAAATGGAACCCTTATAGGATCACTCGTGTGTCTATTTGTCTGTCTGTCTGCCTGTCTGTCCGTCTGTCCGTCTGGCCGTCTGTCACAGCCAATTTGCTCCGAAACGACTGGACCGATTGAGTTGAAATTTGGTATACAAATGTAAGTCAGTGACCGCAACACTAACTCGTTACGTAAATAAATTAATTTTAAACATGGGGCCACTTTTGGTAAATTAGAAAATTAAGAAAAAAGTTATGCAAACTATATCGTGTGACATATCAAATGAACGGGCTTATTGTAAGGATCTTACCTAAATATATTTTTTTATAATATTAGGATAAACATTTTAGAAGTTATTTAGGAAAATAGGTGAAAAATTTACCATTCCCTTATTTCCGAAACTACTGGGCCTAAAGTTTTGAAAAAAATACTGAGAATAGTTTTTTACCTATAGGTAACACGAAAACCTATAAGATGTCTATGGTATTTAAAGTAAGATAGGAAATTTCAGATAATCATGTAAGTACAGAATGGAACCCTCTCCACGCGAGTTTAACTCGCTCTTCTCCTATTTTTTGACTTATCATGCTCGTAAAATTCTTCTTTATGCTTGCTTTAAGCAGCTTAAAGTGTACTTTCGTGCTCTCTAATGCATAGAAGTGTTTTTTTTTCTCTAAGACTACGACATTACTTATACGAATATATGATTTCATAGACAAATTATTTTAATGTTCCTTCCTAATATTTATGTGTTTTTGTGCTTTGTATATGTACAATAAGTAGATATAATGTATTCTTCAGAGAATATTGTTTAAAACGGGGCTGTTAACAAACTGTCAACTTTCTTCCGCGATTGTTGTTACTGATTAGTGATTAAACTCAGGAACTATTTATTTCTGTGCTGATACAAAGGCTTCGCACGCCCAGACTTACCTCAAGTCAAATAATCCTATATTGTATGAAATTATCTGTTTTAAAACTAAGATTGCGTTTCGTATGGTGAGTGACGAGAACCAGAGGCCTATTCCCTAATCCCCATCCCATCCCCATTCCCCATCCTGCCTAGACTGGCAAGGCATTGTTGTGTCCATGGGCGGCGGTGACCACTATCCATCAGGTGGGCCGTCTGCCGGTTCGTCAGTCAATTGACATAAAGATCAACGTCAATTTTAGTTTAAGAAATAATCAGTCGTAAATATCTTTACACATATTAAGCACCATAATTTTGTTGATGTGAACGTTTTTAAGGCAAAGCAAATACATAATTTACAGTAAAATAGCCTCTTTTTATAGTCCAATAGGAGATCAAGTTTTTCAATAAAAAATAGTACACCTATCAATCTGAAACATTCTAAAATGCCAAAACCGTGAATGTGTATGTCAACCACGTACAAAATAATGACATATTCGCGCGGTGTAGGCATTTAAGTGACGATATAGTAAATCACTTAGCAGTCCCAAACATAGGCCCTTGTTTATATTATTGATAAACTAAGAATGAAATTGAACAGATTTTTTTTTATTTTAAAATTGCATTTTTATATAAGCTTTTTTACCCATCGCACTTGAATACTGCAATAAAATGCGTACACAAAGTTGACTGTTGAAGAGTTCCTTTATCTCGAGCTAATCGTGGATGTTGATTCAGGTCATGCTTACCATAAAAATGCATTGTCATCGGAACTGAACCAATATGTAAAAATTCAGCTCCGTAGGATGCGAGGAAGTGGCTCTAATTCAGCTTGCAAGATTTGACCGTACAACTTTGTAAATAGGTGATTTTTCATTAAATAGATGGGGTAGCTCTTACAACTACCGCCTCCCGCTCTACGTCAAGTCAGAAAGGCCTCACTTAGATTCGCACCTCTAGTTAGCGCAAGTCGTAATTGTCACTGTCTGCGTGTGAAGCGAGTGGCTGCTGAAAGAAGGCTTTCACAGAGCGCCGGGGGCTTCTGTTCGTTCGAGATGCATTAAGTTTTCTGCTTTTTTTGCCTTATACATGTACTTGGCCTTCATTTGGCATTGTCTAGGCGACGTTATAACCGGTTGGCTTGTATTCCTATGATTTCGCCCCATCGCTGGCAAGATACTGTTGCATTGCTGATACCAATCATTCAATTCAAACTGCAAAAGTGAGGTATATAATAATAGCCTTATTTTTGGGACCTCTTTGTTATCCATAAAATAGTTTCGAATTTTGAAAGTAATTCATTCCCATATTATTACCATTTATGCTCATAATTATTGATAGTCATAAAAATTGTAAAGCATAACGCTTAAAAATTCTAACGTTAGTGATCCATAATATTCACGGTTATAATATTATCCTCTGCTGCACTGGGAGTGAAGAAATAGCATAGAATGCGTGCAGATGCTTATCATCCTGGCATGTCGTAAAAGTCGACTAAGGGGCGGGTCCTCTCCAACATGGTGGACTATCTGTATGGGCGATGGGCTGATCACCTGTCACCATACGGTTCATCATACCATCATAGGACTAATTCATCGAACGTGGCCACAAGTAGTCTTGTGGCTCTGCCCACTCCATTAGGGATTTCGGGCGTGATGCTATGTATGTATGTATGTATAATATTAAAAAGCATAAAACTGATATCTACGTCATCCAAAGGCATATCGATAGTTATTCAGAAATATTTTAGGACACGGTAAGATAAATATAATTTTTTTCTTCATAAGATTTCATTGCCTAAAGTTCATTAAAGTGAGAGAGTCCAGTGAGTGAACAAGTATTTCCAATGTGAAACCTTTGTTAGGTTAGGTTCAGAAGGCTAAGTCCTGTAGGCTTCGATCTGAGGCTTTTATATTGCATATTTTATGCATTTTAGTATTATGTTCAATAAGTTTAGACCTTAAAATCGCTATTCCAAGTTTTAAATTATACCTATCACTACCTTTAAATTATAAAGCTTATTACATTAAGACAAAAAAAATATGACTTTATCATATTTTTTTGTCTTAATGTAATAATATGACTAGCGAATCGACTGACTGACTTTCAACATTATGACTAATACAAATTTTGATGAAAACCGTAAAAATTTGAATCTTAATTATATGAAAGACAATATATTGTAGATGCATTTTCTTTACATCGAATAGAAAAAAAGCTATAATAGAATAATAAAACTTATACCTCAAGTGTTGATTATCTTTATTCCTTATAGCAACATTCTGTTTGAGGCCTACAGCTACATGTCGTAGAGCTGCTACACGTGTTTGTAGCAGCACTACGCTAAGACGACGATACATCTACGGACGGGGCTTTACGTTTTGTTGTTCAAAGTAAATTTTCTAAAGCTAAATTTAGTTTCATATACTTTGCCATCAAAGTAATTATGCAACTTGTTTTCATTTGAACTGAAGAAAATAAACTTAATGTTGCGTTTTACAATTTCGGGTTTTTTTTCTTATATACCTACTGATCATAATCTTCATCTTTTTATCTGCACACCTATTATCAGAATAAAACCCGCTTTCTTTGTTCTCAGATCACTATTTTATATCCTAATGTTTTATTTTATAATGAAAACGTACGTGCAAAGATTTACTATTCTCAACTTTTCCTTCATTTACAACTATCTCATTACAAATACAATAAATCATCATCAGGGGTTACGTAACCCTTAATTTATCGAGTTATGACGTCACCGTCAAGATGGCTGACGTCAAATTAATATCATGTCCCATCCGTCATCGCCGCGTTATTAACGATCCCAGTAATTATCCTAACGAAGACGAGAGCTCCCATTATGAAAGACGAATATGACTATAAACAGCCCTAAGATGCATTCGTCTCAATTATAACGATCAAAGTTGAGCAAAAGATGTGTTATATAATTATATATATGGTGTGATTTAACTTGCCGGGCGAAGGTTGCTGTTGTTTTGAAAAATGAATACCTCGCCAAGGTTCTAGCCGATTCTTCTCAATAGATATCTTTTCCACTTGTAAAAGCCTAAATTGATCGTTTTTTGGGTCGCCAAGCATCCAGTGTGTGTGGATGAGCCTTGTTCCTTTGGCGAGAGGTGCGATGGTAAAAACGTGATGGCGGCACCATTTCAAAAAGTTCACCTGAGCACTCCCCATGGTAATAACGGTAGAACACACACAGAGAGTCAACGTCTCTCCGGAGGCTAAGTGGTTCCAGCTTATATACCAGGGCGTCTATTCGGGAACATCTTAGTGATACTGAAGACTCACATCTCGCTCTTATGCATTACGCGTCGTGCGGAAGAGTGGGATGAGAAATCTCGCTCGCGAGTCGCTACAACATCACTTAGCGTTCCCGAATAGAGGCGCAGATTACTGAAATAACAGATTCTCGCATTACCATCTGGGAATCTTCCCAATACACCGGTTTCCTGATAATACCTTTTTCCCAAAACACCTGATTGAATAATAAAAATAAAATAATATACAAATTAAAATTAGTTTTATTTTATTATTATTATTTATAGTGTTAATAAAATAATACATCCGATTCAGGGTATGGTTATTAGGAACCAGGCTTTCTATTCGACATTGCCGCAATGGTTTTACGATGCGACCGCCTTTATTTACTATCAAGTTAATAAGAGCTACCATATCGTAGCAAAATAATTTGCTATATTGTTTAGGTAATATCGAATACAGGCCGTGATGATCTGAATAAGTATTTGACATTTAATATCCGGTACATCTGTTAATTTGAAATTCTGGTATTTTGTGAACGAGCGAATTCGTGAAGCGGTATATCAACCAGCTGGAACTAGCCATAAATCACTTCTTAATATCAACATTAATCCACCGGTTCCCTAAACAAAGCAACTGTCACTACATACCCGTGTCAAGCAGGTGGCGTTGCACAAACATATAAAATATACCTATCTCACGTTACCTTCTTTCTTGTCGTAAATTCATCTCTGGAAGCGTCAGCGCCGGTGTGCCAATACACGGTACTATAGTTAGTTTTTAACGTGCTCCAAATTGAACCTCTTTGCTTGGAACGCACGGTTGAATTTTGATTATAGTCAAAACAGAAGCAGTACCTTGTTTTAGTAAGCCAGCGCGGTGCAAGCATACGTCATAACTCATACGTATGTGCCATAAACAAGTCAGGATACGTGTGATGTCGCAACACAGGCGTGACGCGAGCGGCCGTGACCGCCGCGTGACGTCATTTGTCACCGTCGCTCAAGCGTGACGGTCAGCATGAATCAGTCGCGTTGTTAACAAAACCTATTCCTAATGTTTTCAAAAACGTATTTTTAAGTCTCGCCTTCAAGATTTTGTATTCACTTTGGCAGGAGCAAAACTTTAGGAATTTTAAGAGATTAAGTACTGAGTAGATTTTGAGATCCAATCCAATGCGGAATAGACGCATGTGATTTTCAAGCAAATCCAGCTGTTATAGATAGATGGTTCAATTTCTAAAATATTTTCTAAAAGAATTATAATTTTTAAGTTAGAAATAGTATTTAGAATACCATTTCTCACCAACTATCTGACAAAAAAGAATTGCTAAAGTTTGTATTTGTATTACTCAATCACGCCTTAACGACTGAACGGATAAGGAAAATACATGGTGAGGGGATCGTTTTTACCAGGTGGAGTATTTTAAACTGAGAAAAAAAATCGGTTATAAAATTTCATATGAGTTACCTACACAATCATACTAATCATTTTAGGGTCAAATTCTTCTCCCAACTGAACTTTAATTTTGCGTGTCATCGGAGTAACACTTGTATGCCGAAATTAAGACAATCAATAAAACTCACCGACGTAAGTCAAAATCGATTTGTAAGGTTTGAACCGAAATAAAAACCGAATAACTTATAAGTAAAGTTAAATAATATCTTGTAGTTTAGAAGAATAGTTGATAATGTCAGCAAAACCTATATTCCCCTGGCATCCTTTAAACTTCTTTCATCATTGAGAATTATTTGCGTCATCAATCTTATGGCACAGGCATAGGTCTTTATTAAATTCACTCGAGACGCATTGGGTCGATGTCGGTATTTCTTGCGATTAATTCTAAGTCATGTCATGTCAAATTTATGTAGGCTTTAATATCGCGGCGATGGATGGCTGAATAACGATTACCATGTACGATGTGTCAATTAAGGGTGGTGCTTAGTTTAGTTGACAAGTCTTATCGTAGGGCGTGTGTCTTGATAATATTAATTCATGTTTATATTAAATTTTGTGGGTATATCCCAGGAGTCCCATATTTTTCAGTCCATATGGAACTAATGGGATATCCATTTTAAAGGAAATATCCCAGTATAGTACCATATGGAACTAGTGGTACATAATTTATACGTAACGTCTACTCTGTAACTAAGTATGAATTTTACACGTATGTACTACATAGTTGACCGACCACTACACATCGATTAAATACTTCAGTTGACATTGCCCATTGTCATCGTTTCAGATTTTGTATTCTTACACAAGGAATCGTGTCTGTAACATTTAGTAACAGATATGTTTTACAATAATAAACCGTGGCCGGGGTAGGCACCGCCACTAATCCAATATTCATTAACTTTAAGCTTTATAAAAGTAAAAATTAATAATGTATTTCCATATGGAACTATTGGGATCATTAATTTGACATTAACATACCTATATGTACCGATTGTTCCATATGGAACTAGAACTATGGAACTCCTGGGATATACCCAATTTTGTGTTTATGGTTTCATCGAGTTCGTCAACGGTAGCTAAAAGTGCAGTTACACGAGCAACCTTTTCTCGGCAATATGTGGCCGGCAACTAAATAGACGTCTTCCTCGTACGTATGAAGTTAGAGTAAGACAGCTAGAGTTGCCGGCTATAAATTTCCGTAAAAAGTTGGTTGTGCAACCAGGCCATTAGGTATACACTGTCCAATAAAGATTTGGTTGGCCTATACTTCAGGCTCTGTTGCGCTTTAGTTAAAAAAGCAATTTTTGGATTTTGGCTAGTTTATATACTTTGAATTTCAAGTCACAAAAATGTACATGACTGTGTAGAAACGAAACAGCAGCAGTGCGCAGCGCCACGTTTGTCATTTTATCATACGGAGGACACAACTTTGTATCACAGGCGTATTTATAGGGTCTGTCACTTTGAAAGTAGTAAGCTGGTGTGAAAGTGACGAATGTTATTTTTTAACGATAAATAAAATATACATAATGAGTCAAAGGTTGCACTGTTTATCTTACTGTGACTTCAGGCAATCTGTGATTAATTTTATAAACTACCAGTGGACCCACCACATTTTCGCCCGAGGTATTTTCAATACAATCTTTATCACCTCTTTTCACACCTTTAGGGATGGAATTTCAAAAAATCCCTCTTTAGTGCACCTCTAGCGTACTCGAGGAATATCTGGACCACCCGTTTAGGCTGTGCGTTGTTTATAAGTGAGTCACGGTACTATTTTATATGTATTGATCACATGAATAACTCACGACTCATGATAACCACCTCATTTTTCCTGCATATTGGGCAGTTAGCGATTGAAGTGCTTTCTTCATTGATTTATCGATAACATATCTAAAAAAAAACTTTTTTTATCACTTTATAAGTTATAAAAGCTTTAACCTAATTTTATAAACTTTGTAACAGTCACCAAAGCCGCAAAGACATTAAAATTCAATAGGCAAATCTCGCGAAAACAAAATATTGCTTTAGCACTTTTGCATGTTTTCTTAGGTCCCCCACGGCATGCAGATTGCAACTACGTGATCGGGGAGTGTAATCCGGTGACCTGCAAGTGGCAGCCGATTACTGGCTTACAGGGACTCGAGTGGCACCGCTTTGATGGCTGCGGCCTTAATCGCCACCTTAATATTCGGCTTTGCGGGATTTTTTTAAAGTGATTTTATAAACGATCGGATGACGGTGGCATGTTAGTTGGATGATAAGATTATGTAATCATCCTGTGTTTTATCGGTCACTAAATGTGACCTCTTTACTTAGCAATGTTTTATTTTAACATTGATGATGATGAACGATATTAGTCCAACCTATAAAATAAATATTGTGATCTAAGATAAATGCCTCTTCTGTTGACAAGAGACAGTTTTCAAGATGAATTTTGCTACACCTAAAGCTCGTCGCATAAAATATGGCATGCATAACTTTTTTTTTAAGACAGATGTACGGTTTAAGGTTTAAAAACAACCTGTCTTTTTGTCGTTTATCGTCCTCGTACATTAACATGATACTCGTACACTTAAAGTAATCACTGGCAATCACGCTGAGTGTCCTTCACCTATATCAAGCTTAAGCGCTCAAGTATTCGAGCCAATTATCCAGATTCAATCTGAAAGCGAATTTATTAAATATTAAATATGCTCTCAGATATTCAGTATTTCTGTCCATATATTTTGATTTAACTGACGACAAACTTGTGCTTGTCTTTAAGAGGACTGTGAGACAATGGCAAAAATCACCCTTTTCATACAAAAGGCGCTAACGATTTCTTCCCCTTAAATGTTAACTGATTTTGACCGATTTTTGATAAATTGTCAGTCAGGTCAGATCAACAAAATCTAGGTCGTTTATTGAATTAAACATCAACAAAGTCAAATAATCGCCGAAATAGGTTTAGTATGAGAATACTGAAACACCAATAAAACTTAATTGATTAATTATTTTGAAAAAATCAAAACATATAGACTTAAATTTTATTCTGAGTGACAACCTGTCAAAAATTGGGCAACATCGGTTAACATTTAAGGGGGGGGGAAGCGTTATCACCTTTTGTATGAAAAACTGTAGGTTCACAGTTTCACACTCTTCTTAATGGCTAGTATGTTGTACAAACAAATTAATCTAATAAATATTAGGCAGATATATATTTATATCAGCCTGAAAAATCGATTAAACTATCATCAATCAATGCATCGACTCGCAAAATATAGTAGTCGCCAACCAATTTTGTGTTCTGACACAAATTAATTGAAATCTATGACGCTCCAGCGCAGTGGTGCCATCTGTTCAGAGCTTTAATTAAGGAGCTAAATGTACTGGGCTCCACGAAACCATGCAAAACTGAACGATGTGATTGATGGAACATACCTTTATATAGCACGATCTATACGTATCCAACTTGACGACAAATCGTTATTTCATTTTGTTTCTGTGTGCATATGCAATTTTAATGGAATCAGTAGTGTATCTGGAATAAAATAATTGAAAAAGAAGTACCAGAGAATTCTTGGTAAAGAAATCCTTTTTAAGGATAACAAGTTTTTGCTTCTCTTATTGGTTTACATATCAATTTATTGGCATCTCAACATCCAAATTGTTGCCTAGACCGCCTCACTTTTAAAATGCTCATTTTTAGGCGCTCTATTCTATTCATAGTCTAAAGGCGCAACCGATACAAAGTTGCGGCATTGCGCATCCTAAAGTATCTCCTATGCGTGAGCCCTTAAAGACACCTTTATGTCCCTATTAATCCTATACCAATGACATTTATATCCAAATACTTTAAATTGCTACACTGCTAGGCTCCAATTCCCATTCCCCTATTAAAAACTCAGCATATTTCCCATTGCATTACCATGCGCTCCCCAAATCCACATAGCCCGGGGATGCAAATGCAAGCCAGGCTATAATTCATGACACGCGGAAGGGGGGTGACGTGACTTATGACGTCATCAGGCAACCACACGATCTGACCTGACTCACTGCGATATTGAGAGCTCTTATGTTTCCGATGGACATCGATGGATGTAATAACGCCATCGATCCAGTGATGTACTTTGATCAAGTGACATTTGAATGGAACAAAATCGAGTTTTATTAGTAATTTTAATATATTATTGTAGCTAACTGCGCATATTACTATATAATGGATAATAGATAGCATCAGCAGTCTTTATATACTTAAACTCAAAACATATTATTTGGATACCCTTAACCTTAGATAATTTGATGAAACGAGCCAGCCGATTTAAATTTGCCAAGTTATAGCACGGAAAACATCAAAAACCAACTAATTTGTAAGTTAAATATAATTTTAGCAAAGTAAAGTTTAATGCGTGTGAAAATATGAAATTCCTCCGTCTATACCAACATTGAAAGTTGCGGCAATGTTCCTAAAATTTTACTTGAAAGTCAGCAACTGTCATGCTACTTGGACGATTTCTCTTCGAGGGTTCACGCCCAAACGATTACGTGAGGGCGGCGGCTTAAACAGATAAATGGTCTTTTAAAATATCTTAGACACATATTTGACTTTGGATTTTAAAGAACCGGACAAGTGCGAGTTAAATTCGCGTGGAGAGGGTTCCCTTCCTTACATGATTAACTGAAATTTCAAACGTTACTTTAAATACCATATATTTCTTATAGGTTTTCCTGTAATTTATAGGTAAAAAAGAATTTTCTGTAAAAAAAATTATAATTTTAGAGCCCCTATAGTTTCGGAGATAAGGGGGAATGGTAAATTTTCGCCTATTTTCCTAAATAACTACCAAACTATTTATTTAAAAATTCTAGAATAAATTATATTATATATTTAAAATTATCACAACGAGCCCTTTGATTTAATATGTCGCACGATATAATTTTCAAAACCTTTTTTATTTTTCTAATATATCCCTTATTAATTTATTTACGTTACGCGTTCGTGTCGCGGTCACCGACATACATATGTGTACCAAATTTAAACGCAATCGGTCCAGTAGTTTCGGAGAAAATTTACTGTGACAGACGCACAGAAGGACAGACACACGAGTGATCCTATAAGGGTTCCGTTTTTTCCTTTGAGGTACGGAACCCTAAAAACGATTTCTCGATACAATATATCAAAGCAAAAGAACTCTACGAGTAGAATATTAAATATACGAACCCTTTCTTTAAACGCTTAACTTGAGTGATTTGACTAATTACTCCAAAATATTTCCTAATCAATTACGTAAAATAATCCAAGCCTATTCTAAGATCGACGCTAATTAATGATAACACTTAATGTTTTTCCTTGTAAAATCGGTACATTATTTATGTCCTATAATAAATGAATCACCTGAGCCAAAAAAAAAGCTTGCCCACAGTTCCATTAAGAAGAAGGACGGTTAGTCGGTGCTCTTGACGAAGTACGTAATCCTCAAGGAGTGTAGACCGTTCCAGCTAACGAAGACAAATTAAGCCCACCTAACTGGGGCAGTGGGCCCGGGATTACAGACGAGATGGAACACAGATTATTCATATAAAGTCAGCCATGACCCACGCACTGCGTAATCTTTCCCTCCCCGGCTGGGTTAATAAATAAGTATGAGTTTACTTACCTTGAATTTAATATAAGCTGCGACATCGTTGAATATATTTCGGGTGTGTTCCTGGCCTTGTGACTCGTTATTTTAAGATTAGGCTGGAATATTGTTTTAGGTGGGTCTCATTATGCTTAACTACGGTTGCGGTGTAGTGAGTGGGTTGATGGAGTATAAAAATATAATCAAAAGGACCGCAAACTTTATAAAATTATTATTGAATGTGCTTTAGCTTGACCACACTTTAACCTGATGGAAAGTGATGATGCGGCCGAAGGTGGAATGCTATTGCCCAGGAAATGCATATACTTTCGTCTTCTACGTGCCCAGGGCCTCTATTCGGGACTGCTAAGTGATTTACGATATCGCCACTAAATTGACAAAACCGTGAATCATAACTATCTGGAAAGACTCACGCAGGGAAGTTACTTGCTGAAGAGGTGTAGATGTTTTCAACACGTTACTTGAGGAAAAGGTAGAAGTTGATTAAATTGAATACTTTAATATTGTACCAGGATACACAAGAACATAATAGATAATCTGGTGAAACTAGAGACTTCACTGCTCGCTTTTCAGGTGTTACCTACCTACCTTTTGCAGTACCTTTATCCACGTAAAATTCGTTTATGGCTTGTCCCTTAGGGATCAATATGTCTTTCTCCTGAAGCCAAAGTGTGTCTTTGTTGATTTGATTCTAAGCGTGAGTCAATACAGCAAATTTCACTTATAAAAACTACAGCAGCATGAAATCATTATTATTTGCTGTCCGTTATCTTCAGCATAACATAAGTACATGTTAATAATTTTGGTATTACAACATGAAAGGCTCAATCTGAAACGGCTTAAGCCATATCGAGACTCACAGGTATATCGGCAACCAGATATTTCCGATATGCCTACGTCAGAATGAATAGGCTTCCTCTCAGCATGTTAATAGATTATGATACGCGATACATTAGACCCTCCCTTGGGTATGTCGTGATTGAGTGAGTTTAGGACGCTATTGAAATTTCGTGCTAGGATAATCTAGATACGGGCCTTTTGAGTAAGTTTACCGATCTCGCTCCGAGTAATGCACATTCCCAATATTCTATCTGTGGATAGATTTGCTTACTACCACCTTGAAATATTTTGTATGCGGCAAATATCAAATTTTAACCCATAGTAACCAAATCTACCCACGGATTGAACATTAGGAACGGCCATAAATGACTTTAGTCCATGAACTTTCAGGTTTCGTTAATTTTAATGAATAAAAAAATTCAATTTTCGAGTATGATTAAAGCCTAAGGTATAATGAAACACTTATTAGTTCGTATTATTCTTTACTTTTGGTTTGTGTCCAACTACTAAATACCTACTGCCTTCATTTGCCTGTCTTTTTCCTTATTTGCTTCCAAGATTTATTTTTAATCAAATACTTAACGACCTTAAAGTAGGTAATAATGACTGGTATTTTAGTGAATTAACTAGACACATCAAATAATTATATCGTTCATTAAGTGATCAATGAAATACATCGATATCAGCGTCAAGTCAATGAACTCAGTATCGAAGACAAGTAATTACTCCTAATTTACTTGCTGCCGACTTAAATTTATTTAATTTTTATCAAAAATTAACGATACAGTATTTGATGGTTCTAAATGTTTTGAGTAAATTTACTAAAGGATTTTAGAGTCACTTTTTTATATATTTTATTTTATTCATTTCCGTTAAAATTATGTAAATGTAAACCTCCATTATATCCACTACGACCAGTGACAATAGTATTTTGTCAATTGCTAATCGACGTTAGTAAAATATTAATATGAGAAGTGTCCAAGATTTTATTTACAAAAAATAAATCAAAAAATCGGGTCACAAATGTTGAGGTCCTTAGGTAGTTTAGGTAGGTTAGTAGGTAGGTAACAAATATTTTAAAAAGTATGCGCAGAAATGAGCATCTCGTCCTTTTAAAAGTTGGTTAATAATAACGACATATTACCGTTTCATTATTTTTAGAGATGTCCCAAATATACAGTTAGTTTATGTGCAATTCCATTGATGGAGGAACAGACGCCGACACTTCGCTAAATGAGATTTTAGCTTTATCTCCTCTCCCCGGTTCTTAGCACCCTGAAAAATGATAAAATAAATAAACCTGCTCCCGTTTTTTGCCGATTCTATTTGAAATAAAACGAGATTAAAATAAGTTGAGCAATCTGATTTGAAGCATGAAATGATATTCAGTCACATAGATTTCATGAATATATCGTCCGGTTAATACAAAAATTACAATATAATTAAATACCTACCTCATATAAAATCATTTTTCAAATATTGGCTTTGTTTTTGTTTCAGGTATATTAAGACGTGAACCTTAGTGAAAATAAACCGTAAAGTTACACGGTAATACTGAGATTATGGTGTTGATGATAGTGATGATAATAATATACTCTCAGAAATGAGCTAACCTGGGCTGATCATCTGTCACCATACGTTTCATCATACCATCTTAGGACTAATTAATCGAACGTGGCCACAAGTAGTCTTGTGGCTCTGCTCACCCCATTAGGGATTTCGGGCTCAATGCTATGTATGTATGTATGTAATAAATGAGCTAACCTAAATAGAAGTTAGGTACGAAATATATAATATGATTTAATGATGAAACTGTGAAATAAATACGGAATTTCTTAAAAAGGTACGAAGCATGATGATGCGGCCTACTTTATTGCTCATCAAAAAGAATGGAACATTTCAACAGTTTTGTTACGGCGCCCTCTCAAAACGACACTGGCGTCAGAATAAATGTGACCTTTATGTTTAAATAAAAATATCTTAACAAAAGAGGAGAGTTCTCGAAATGTTTCCAGCGAGCGATGTGGAACGCGACAGCAAAAAGTGCAAATGTTGTGGACATCCGGTTTGCGCGAAACTGGGCCATCTTATTGCGTATTTCCGGTAGATGTAAAATATATTTTTGTTAGAAAGATTTAACAATACCGCACAACATCCTGTGTACATGTGTAAAGGGTGGTTTCTTTTGTCCGCTTTTAGGCTTAATTACATGTTGCGAATGTGAAAGAGGTTGGTTTGTGAAAATTGTTGACTCCTTTGTAATTTAACGACGAGGTGTACGTGAAGTTGTTTACATACGGGATTACAGAATTTGAGTTCAGGTTAACTCTCATTCATAATTTTTACAGTTTTGTTTCATTAATGTATTTACACAATTGTTTATTTAGAGATTAGTGAACAATTTGACGATGTTTAAGACGACTTTGAAGCAACGGCAAGTATCACCCTTTTCATAAAAAAGGCGATAACGATTTCATCCCTTAAATGTTAACCGATTTTAACCAATTTTTAATAGGTTGTCAGTCGGAATCAAAACTTGGTTTATACGTTTTTGAATATGATTAACGATCAACAAATTCAAAAAATCGCCGAAATTCGTTTTGTATGAGAATACTAAAACAACAATAAAACTGAATGTATTAATTATAGTGTAAAAACCAAAACGTATAGGCCTAGATTTTGTTCTGACTGACAATCTATCAAAAATTGGTCTACATCAGTTAACATTTAAGGGGTGGAAATTGTTATCGCTTTTTGTATGAAAAGCCGTAGGTTCACACTCCTCTTAAAATTTCATGCACATCACGTTACTGACATGCTTGGACTTAAAATATATTCTTATCCAAGCTTTGTCACTATTTGAATCTATCATCGCTTCTTCTATGTTTGAGGTGAAAATGAATGAGGTTATGAATGATAAATATAATAGGAAAAAAAGTTCTAACGGAAAGCAGCTTTTCAAACGTTTAACAAACGGCAAGAATGTGATCATTTTATTGCAGTATGTTTATCTTTATCATAGTATCGCCTGTGCTCTATATTTAG
Organism: Tortricodes alternella; assembly: GCA_947859335.1. NCBI lineage: Eukaryota > Metazoa > Arthropoda > Insecta > Lepidoptera > Tortricidae > Tortricodes > Tortricodes alternella. The sequence continues at coordinate 14,732,040 of OX401968.1, forward strand.
GGTTTCAAGTAACACAAACATATTTATTTGAATTAAGTACATTATTTTAATCGGTCAGTAAATACTTACAACACGGCCTAGTAACATTGCCGTGAGCCTAAACGATGAAAAAGGAAACTGCTTCAAGCATTTATCTGAAAACAGTGTCGACTATTCTGTGTATTGCAGACGTATCAACAGCATAATCATAATCCATTTTTCTGCTTTGTCGTAGTCGGGTAATAAACGGCCCGTTAAAATCAGCGCCATCTTTGCTATCCCAGAACAGTTCGTCGTCAAAGTTCTCTCGCCAAATAATAGGTGGCGCCACTTGCATCGAAATTATAAGAGAGGGTGGCAACGCAAAGAGTATAAACTACCCCACGCTAGGTGGCGTGGACATAAATGTTTAACATCAAAACTTTTTTGCGCATAGCGTCAAACGAAAAGTGTTTGGATAGCAAGCAACTGACTAGGTATTCAGCTATGATAGTTACTCTTTCATAGATAAGTATTTAAAAACAACCATCAATAAACATAAGTACCTATTTATTATAAGTTAAGCCGGAAAACTGAAATTATACATGTTTTGAGACCATCCATTAGTGAAACTTTTACTTACAACTTAAATTATAAGTAAGTAACTATAAGTGATAATAAAAGACACCCAAGCTAGGCCAATATAACCAAGTATTAATGAATAACAGTTTCACAAATTCTGTTTCACAATTGTCTAATTCCTTGTTTCCCCTACAGTTATTTCGCTAAATACTACCTTAGGGTAAAAGTTTTTGAACCGTTTTGAAACGCTGCCCGATGGTAATAATTTACGGGAAATGCCTTCCTAAGGAATTACCAACAAACTTTACTAGTGCTTGAGAGAACATTTCGTAAAGTAATTTTGGGATAATGTCTTTATTTAATATTAGCTTTTACCAGCGACTTCATTTGGGGTGAAGTGTATCTTTAAAATAATCGAATATTCATATGACTGACTTTTTATACAATTTGATAATTTCATTGCTAAGCGGGGATTTTACTTGCACGCGCTACCTTAATTCAACGGTTACATATCTACGGCACATTTTCCTAAGTATCGTCCAAATCGATGCAGAAGTTTTGAAGAAAATCGCGCCGCGCAGATATTATAAGCAGAAATCAACGGGCTCTCATCGGGCATGCATTAACTTGCCCTTAATAATTCAGCAGACCCTATTTCACCCTATTCAAACTATTTTAATACTAAATTTGAACCAACTCCTCCTATTTTACTCCTCTGCTGCACTGGGAGTGAATAAATAGCATAGAATGCGTGTAGATGCTTATCATCCTGACATGTCGTAAAAGTCGACTAAGGGACGGGTCCTCTCCAACATGGTGGACTATCTGTATGGGGCATGGGCTGATCACCGGTCACCATACGGTTCATCATACCATCTTAGGACTAATTAATTGAACTTGGCCACAAGTATTCTTGTGGCTCTGCCCACCCCATTAGGGTTTTCGGGCGTGATGCTGTGTATGTGTATGTATGTATTTTAAGCAAATTTGTTCAGCGATGTATCCGTGAAAGCGTAACAGATAGACAGACAGTTACTTTCGCATTTATAGTATTAGTACGGATAGTATGGACAGGCTTTTGCCCACAACTTCGTTCACGTGGAATTCGTTTCTGGCTATTATGCATGCTGTATATGGGCAAAAAAGGGCAACGTCGCCATGCAAAAAGTAAATTGAGACCGTTCCTCCTTTTGACGTGAAAAAGGAACAAACAAGCAACATTTTTTTTTTGGAATTTACTCCTTAAGAATCGATTTTCATATTTAAGCCCGGGGTATGAAAAATTATGGGGAGTAAAATCAAACTACACACACACACATGTCACACTGTCACACGGTACGGAGTCACACGAAGTCACACGATGTTAGCCGAAGATACGTTGGTCGCTTCGCATTGCATACAGATATAGTGAATAATATGTTTCGATCGGTAAAACTCGGATCTCAATCGGAAGACGACGGAACCCGAAGTGTCAATTAATTATTGTATTCAATGAATGACATGTTTATATTCATTAATATGAAACTTTATTATTTACTGTCAAAAGTCAACATGAAAAATGACAGCATAGTATGATGGGTACTGGTTTATTTTATAATCGTTCGTAAGGAGTAAACTCCTGTCGTGCGTCGGCGCTGACACACACACACACACACTTTTTTATGTCAATTGACTGACCCACCGGCTGACGGCTCACCTGATGGAAAGCCTGATGGATCTTCCGCATGTATAGTATTATTTAAGAATTTGTGAGTCCCGAAAGTTAACTTTACAGGCCGATGTTAATGGGCAGGAGGTTTGACATTATGTACGAATTTGCCCGTTTGTGCAACTTACAAAGACTTACTTAATACATATTTCACCTAACACCCCATATATTTTGCTAGCCCTATATGTAAAATTTTTTTTGGTACAAATATAAAAACAGCTAGAACATAATTAAAGTGGTTTTAAAAGTGTGGAAGTTTAACTAAAAACAATAATTACCTAAACACGAGCATGCAGCGTGCTGGCCGCGTCGCTTCCAAGAACTCCGCAGGTACAGGGTTCGCATGCAATTCTTAGACCGGGAGTTTTTTTGTAATATTTGTAAGATTGCTTTGTTTTAACTGAATGGTAATAGAAATGTCAGGATTCTAATCAATACATATAAAACAGTACCCTGACTCACTTATAGACAACACACAGCCTAAACGGGTAGAGGTTTGAAATTTGGAGGAGATATTGCTCGAGTACCCCAGAGGTGCACTAAGGAGGATTTTTTTTTAAACTCCATCCCTAAAGAGGTGAAAAGACCACTAGTATTTCATAAGTGTACTTACGTACTGTTAGTACTCATCATAGTGTAGAAGCACAAAGTTTTGTCTGGGGGGCTAACACGACATGCCCGCGAATCGTTTGTCGCTCAGTGCATCTCTGTCCAACTACTTAAATATGTATGGGACGCACTGAGCGAGAAACGTCTCGCGGGCAGGTTAGACGTGCAGGCAGGGCTTTTATTCTAAATTGCCTAAGCGATAGATATCGCGATAGTTTTACGATGCGGCCGCCTTTGTTATCGAGTTAATAAGACCTACCATATCGTAGCAAAATAATTTGCCATATCGTTTAGGCAAAGTCGAAAACAGGGTCTGGTGGCAGTCGCGGTACTGTATACCACGATCTGCCAAGTCTGGGATCATGGTAAAAGCGTACCCTGAAAAGCATAAGGGTGGTGGAATTATTTTGCATATCACAGACATGCAATATGCATGCAATAAAATTAACACAACTCCACCAAATATAATTTAGCATAAACCTGAACTTCTAACAGGATTCTAAGGAACGTGGCTAAGAAGCTCACCACAGCTCCCGTGGTATTGTTTAGGTTTCCTGCAGGCCACGGGCAAACTTCGCATAGCCGCGGTGGAATTAAGCAATTACATGCAACTCCTGCAAACTTATAATAGGAAAACAGAAAACGCCAAACAACGTTTTACTTCCCTACATTTGCAATTCAATGTGTCTTGGTAATTTAAATGTCTTGGTAGTCGATGTTACTATGGAACTGGGTAGGGACTGGAATGTTTTACCGCGGGTTTCTAAGAATGAGGAAGTTGCATCCAAATTAAAATGAGGTTTTAATTATATATTATGAAAGTAAATGTAAACAAAAGCGTATTACAGAAAAAAGCAGATCATTTTGACAATTCATTTTTATTTGATTAAGGGTCTTAATTTGTTAAATATACATATTGTTATTTAGTTCTGTTTTTAGTTTTTTGGACATCCTCATCAAATTTATGTCATGCTTTATTTCTACGATGTTGGTCTAAAAACAGTATTTTCGGAAATAATTGCAGATTTCATTTAAACCCATACATTTTGTACAGTCTAACGACAGCTGTGACGTCATAGCTGTTGTCCATTTTGTATGGAGTGTTTTTACGAGTCGTATGAAAAATGACTTTTCAATGCTTCGTAACTCAAAAATGGTTTGCATTGAAAAATCAGTTTCTATTACTCAGCACTATCCAAAACAAGATGAAAAAAATATTATGCATCTTCCCTATTAGATGTTGTACTGGCGATAAAATATAGGCTTAAACTCAAGAGGATTTACCTAACATACCTAGAACAGTTTAAAACTTCTAGTTTACCCGGTTATCTTGAGTCGTCCATCTCGAAGCACTTCGATAGATAATGAAAATCAGGTATTTTTAATAAACTATACAATATAACGCAACAATTTTTTTGGATTCATGTTTGGTGAAAGTAAAAATCGTAAACTATTTGATACAAAAAGGTACTACTGAAATCGACCAGAAAGGTGTGAATTAATTTTAAACGATGCTTATTGTCAAATTGCAATCATATAAAAATAAACATTAAATAATTATTAAGTCAAAAACATAATACAATCGCCAACGGAGCGACCACTGAACCAAATTATCCGTCGATACCCGTGAAATCATTACTTCGGCATTTGTGTTCGGTATCAATTACATTCAAATTTTACTCTAATCAATATTGGTAATAACTTGCCTCTAATTGGAGCCTTAATAGAAGCACCGTGGCGGAATCGAACCAGCAACGATCCGATTGCAATTTAACCCCATTTTAAGTTGGATGGTGAGGGGAATCTTTTAATTTGATACTTATTTGCTTTTAATGATTATCTTCATAATAACAGCAGGGCAGGTGAATCATTTTCACGGCTATGAACTCTATTAAGGCAAAAATGTACCTGCTGTACTCGTAGAAGCAGTCATTAAAAAAAAACGTAAATATGACGAATTTCCACTTTTTAAATTTAGATTCATTCATTAATTTACCAGGGCCTACTTCATCCTTTTAGGGATTAGTTGTCTTTGAAAAATAACCTTTGTCCTTCTCCAAGACTAAAACATCTCCATACCAAAGTTCATCATGATCGGTTTAGCAGTAGGTAAATCGCGCAGATACATAAAGAGATATCAACGGGCTTTCATCGGGCCGAACGAACTTCCCGTAAGTAAATTTTCCTGCTCCAATTTAACCCTTTTAGGGGTTGATTTTCTTAAAAATGTAGCCTATGTACCAAACTATCTCCATACCAAATTTCATCAAAACCTGTTTAGTGTTTTAGCCGTGAAAAGTTAACAAACAGACAGACAGAGTGACTTTCGCATTTATAATATTAGTACCTATGGATTTTCTTACCTTATCGATTATTGAAAGGATTTGTAATAAATAATGAGTTTTAATTTATTCATTAGCAATAGGAAGTAACTTCGGCATTCCACCGCAATAGAACAAGGAGCAAAGAGAATTGCTGCGTCGCAGGACTGAAACTGGAATTGCTAACAGTAGAAAGTGCTTGGAGCAACAATGGTCGGGATCTAATTGCGGCGTAGTGCTGCCCGGGGTCGATAATTAATAGGCGAGCCATATTATTTTTAGAATATAATGAAAATCACTGCCATGTTATTTCAGTCTATAACAGTGAGGTCACTAGTAGGCAGCCTTCATTAACTGTCGTTGGTTATCTATGTTCAGCTCATTCTCGATGGTGTCTTTGGAAGTCGGGCCAAACAGAGCTTCACCTGCCCTGCGACTGCCACTCGAACGCTTTAAACAAAAAAATGCGCAGTAGGTATTTGGTTTTCCACCTCTGAGTGTGCTCCTGCCGTTTAGGCAGAGATACCTTGCTAATTCAGGACTGCCCCTATTTTTATGCCTATTAAGACCCTGGATCAACATAAATACGTCTCAAGACTTCCAAGATCGCGGAAACTCTACAAAGGAGTTTGTCTAAACTTGATCAATAAATTTTTAAAGTGTTTTAGTGCATTCACGAGCATCTCTATGAGTATAAATACAAGGCAAGACAGTGTGATTTTGTATAATAATTGTTAATGGTTTTGACTGTACAAAGTTTTATTAAATAATTCAGTATCTTCGAAGACGTATTTACTAGTTCCTTGTAGTCGTTTTTGGGAAATTCTAATTGCGCCCACGGCCGTTTGAAAGAATATTTACAAAAACATGTTTTCTTAGACTAGACCTCATTTATTTTATTGAACTTGTAAACATCACCAACATTGAAGACGAAGCAAATAGTACCCGAAAAAAAAAATTGACGGTTTTATCGAGATACGAGTATAAACGGTTAGTACAGAAATGAATGTCTGAATGTTAACTTTTAGATATTAAAAGAAAGATGTGTTGCAGTAGGTTATGACAAGCTAGAATGTATAAAGAATAATAAAACGATCCCACTTATAATATACAAACGTATAGTAGGTACATACATCATCATATACTAGTTTTAATAAAGAACTGCGCAATCTGAGGCTTCCTAAGCCCATCACTACGTCAAGACCGGCGAGGGCAGCGCATAGGGAATCAAACCATGCAATCCAGGGAGTCCAAATAGTCGGCGACGTCATGCCGAATAGCCTAATGAACTTGAGTTTCATCAAGTTTGGACAAATTTTAACCTATCTTGGGGTTGTTTTCTTGACTCGATGATGAAAGATAAAAATGCAAACCTTTGTAGATTGTATCATCAAAAGTATGACTTGAGCTTCCGTAAAGTCATGACAAAAACGTCGGTATGCATTTTTTTAAATAAGTTCTTCAAAATATTTTGTGAAGTCGAAATTGCAGTAGTCATTTCTGTCAAAATTAACAAACAGCCTCTACAAGGCGACAATCACGAATATTTGAATAATATGTTCGGAAAACTAATAAATTTAGATCGGCTAACAAATATGGAAATTCGCTCTATTGAGCCTATATTAGTTCAAGCTTTGCAATTTAGTAAAATTTTATATTTGTCGCTGCATATGGCCGAGTTTGCGAACAGTCATTCAATTATGCAAAGCCACCATTTGTTAACAGATTTCGGGGTAAATCGGCAAATGTCGGCTACGTTTTATGCTAATCAGCTTCGTATCCGTTATTTATTGTACATTTCGCGTAAATGGTTGATAACGTTGTTCACACCGTATAAATTGCTTAAACACTAACTTTGATTATTTATAACTATTACTATTTGTTTTAAATTTTTACTTGTTTTCAACTTTTGTCGTAGACATCTGCATATTTATTTAAAATCTGCTCGACCAAATTATACCTTAAGCAATCAGTTTTCTGCACTGTTGCTTAAACTGTATAAGTTGCTTTTTCATTCATATTTAATTTCAATCTAGTTATCATTAGTGGCCTTGCGAAGAGCCGTTGACAAAATTCTCATACAAATACAAATAATGTATTTATTTAACTTTAATTATTATATGGGCTGGGTGGTTTTTTTTTTTGAAGTATGCTAAGAAACAACGCTTTTTCTTAGGTACCTACCAGTTACAATAATGTAATGTAATTTACTATTATGTATCGCAAGATACCGAGTTTCATTCTCAGCTGCCATGATGAACTAATGAGTTTTTCTTACTTATATGAACATTGCATGATACGTTGTAGCTGATACGCTTTTATGGTAAAGAAATAACTTGTGGCTTTCGATTGTACAGTGCATCTATTGTCTTAATGTTTCTCGGCAATTATCACATTCCCGAATACAAATGAATGCCACTGATAAAAAATCCTACGACTCACGAAGCACGAAGTTTGCCGAGAGATATTAAGACAATAGATGTACATATCCGCTAAAGTAACGCTAGTAACACTCTTATTAAAAACCGGACAAGTGCGAGTTAAACTCGCGTGGAGAGGGTTCCGTTCCGTACATGATTATCTGAAATTTACAAGGTTACCTTAAATACCATAGACTTCTTATAGGTTTTCCTGTAATCTATAGGCAAAGATCTATTTTCTGTATTTTTTTCAAAATTTTAGCCTCAGTAGTTTCGGAGATAAAGGGGGGAATCGTCATTTTTCGCCTATTTTCCTGAATAACTTCTAAACTCTTTTATATCAAATTCAAAAAAATATATATTTAAGATCCTCACAATAAGCCCTTTCATTTGATTTATCACACGATATAGGTGGCATAACTTTATTTTTAATTTTCTAGTTTACCCCCAAAAAGTGGCCCCTATGTTTAAAATTCATATATTTACGTCACGCGTTCGTGTTGCGGTCACCAACTTACATATGAATACCAAATTTCAACTCAATCGGTCCAGTAGTTTCGGAGCAAATTGGCTGTGACAGACGGACAGACAGACAGACAGACAGACAGACAGACAGACAGACAGACAGACAGACAGACAGACAGACAGACAGACAGACACACGAGTGATCCTATAAGGGTTCCTTTTTTCCTTTTGAGGTACGGAACCCTAATAAACGAGCTCTTAGTTTAGAGTTTTTATAAGCTCCCGACATTTCAACAATGTCGCAATCATCACGATCACGGTATGACAGATTTGGGATTACAACCGCAACGGTTAAAAAAAATTCACGCAAGTAGTTGCTCCACTGCTATAACCTGACACTCCACGTTTGAAATTATAGTTTATAAGCGTTTTTATATTACAAAAAATGGAAAATAGCACTTATATTAAATAAAGCCGGTCAAGTGCGAGTCTGACTCGCGTGCCGAGGGTCCCGTACTTACCTATGAAAAACAGACAGAACCTTGTAGGTACGGAACCCTGAAAATGAAAAAAAAATAGCTTTTATCACCCGGTTAACCATTTACAACCTACCTATGAAATAATGCAAAAAATAACTTTCGCAAGCTCTTATCTCTATGCAACCGTCCAGTGTGATACGATCTTGCAAAGGTTATTACATTAAACTATTTTGAGGTACGGAACCCTAAAAAAACTTTTTTGACGCTATAACATATATAGGAGACAAGTTCACGGTACGCTTGTAGCTCACTCGCGCCATCAGGATAAGTGTCATATTAATCGATTTCGATGCATTTCAAACATAGCAATTGATATTGCGTGTTTTATGCACGGTAATAATAATGGAGTACGAAAGTAGTTTCATTACAGGCACGAGAGAGGGCGCTTCCGCGTCGCGTCGTCGCCGCAAAAAGTAAGCAATTTTCTGATAGTCATCGGACACGAAAATGGTTACGTTTGACGCGTCGTTTATATTTCCATTTGTCATGAAACGTCACAAATGTGTGTACGATACGATTTACCGGTAAATATTGGTATTAGATAATCACTTAACGTAAATAGTTTAATTCGCGAAATTTTTGAAACTTGGACACGTAGAAATCGAGAATTTAAGCATTTTTGAATGTAAAATAATTTAAAAAGAAATCTGATGGTGCTGTTCAGCAGTGTGATAATGCTGTTAAATTTATCTATATTTTTAACTGTATTTTGACTTACAAAATTTCTTTGTTGATTCATCATTATCGGCCTACATACACCTCCCACTGCTGTGACGTGAACAGTCCTCTCATAGAGGGACTGAGCGGTAATCCCAACGCAGGCCCAATGCGGGTTGGGGACTTAACACACAAATACGTCGCAAATGTGCGCGGGTTTTCTCACAATGTTTTCCTTCACAGAAATGCTAGTGGTAAATATCAAATTCAATTCCACACACAAGTTCCGAAAAACTCAGCGGTGCGAGCTGGGGTTTGAACCAGCGACCCTCTTCACGAGAGGCACCACCTTGTTAATACTTCCATCAGTAACAACGCTTTATTGCACTACTGTATTTAATGAAAACGCGAAATCATTATTTCTGAAATTTAAAACATTCCATTGTGTACTCACCCAGACAATATACGGACGCAGTAAACTAGTTTAAAATTTCAAAACATTTACGTAAATTAACATAAACGCAAAACAGATTTTCTGCAAAAGCGTTCGCATAATTACAGATACTTGGGTCATGCGGGTATTTATAATGCTACCTTGGTAATGCAAAAGGTCGTATGTACATTGCACTAACGACACATAAGCCATTTCAGATTATGAGCGCAGAATGCAGCGGCTGCTCGTGCGAGCGGCATATAATTACGTATTAGTTGCGAATACTACTAACTCCCATAGGACTTTCACGTAAAGTGACACACGCTGCGCAATACAGTTAATTGATTTTGTTACGTTTTGAATAACAGGGCTAATCAGGCACAAACAATAATGGATACACAGCGGACTTAATGAAATTGTGTAATGTTATTTATAACATGTCGTTGTATAAACTGTGCTGTTTTTTGTAGCGGTAGAGCCAAACAGTAATCCTCACTAGATGATTACTGTTCGAATGGGCCGGCACGACCGGGGTAGTACACTCTCACAGAATATCAGCGTAAAGTAATAGCTTGCTATTGCGTTTCGTACGGTGAGTGAAGAGATCCGGAGGCCTATTCCCTCGTCCCCATCCCATCCCCATTCCCTATCCTCCCTAGACTGGCAACGCACTGGCGGCACCTCTGGTGTTGCAGATGTCCATGGGCGGCGGTGACCACTTTCTATCAGATGGGCCTTCTGCCGGTTTGTCAGTCAATTGTCATAATAGTTCGCTTCTGTTTTTCATCTATAGAACGCTAAAGCATAGTACAGCCTGGCAAGAGAAAAGATCCATCAATAATTGTACTTGGGCTAGTTTCCTTCTTAGAAGTTTGTACATACTTTAGTTCTCTTTTCTACTCTTATAGCTTACCACATACCGGAACGCAGAACGGAAGAGAAGCTAGTCAGAAGCAAGCCCGTGTAAGCAGTGTCACAGGAACTTAAATGGTAGCCTGCACACCAGTGAACGCGCGGCTACACAGACGCGCGGATTGATATGAAAACTTCCATTTTATTCCCTGTGACACTGTTTACGCGGGTCCACTTACGACCCGCTCCGCTTTAATTCCGTGTTTCGGTGTGTCTTAAGCCTTTTAAGGCTGTGTTTTCAGCTGTGTGAGACTAAGTGGTAAGCGAAGAAAAAATCCACCAACCAACAGGATTGCGACCATTTCAAAGTGGAGTAACCCTATTGGCGGACTCTTTCCCCGCGAACCGCTGCCTCGCCTCATGAAAACGTAATAAAGTAACAAAGCTTAAACAAACGTGACATATTACGTGAATTTGAGTTGTAGAGTCCCTTGTGAGCAGCAAGTTACCAGACTAAGGTTTTATCGTTGCAGCAATGTAGGTGCTGCAGACACGTTTCATCCGGTCAAATGCCACCTGCTGGTTCTGGCGTTGCTAAAATGTATTTTTCCTTCCCGCGATTTCGTTATAAACTGTTTCAATTCTACATTATATTTAAATTAAATATTATCTTAGTTTTAATAATGTAAGCACAATTTTAGTAACGATCATGCTAGTTTCTTTAGTATTTGGTCCAAAAACGTTAAAAATAAAGCTCTAATACATTGAGTACATGTTTTTAATTCGACCTTTAAAATAACTTCGATATTTGTGTCCAATGCACAGTTAAGTAAAAATGAAAGCAGTTGCTAGACGCACTTAAGTAGCTTTGTTAAGGTAAATCGTAACTTGCAAAGGCTCAAAGGTTCTTCAGTCTTGCAAGAGACCAGAGACCCAATGGAGTGGAAATATATTATTGATTTTATACGACCCTCATGTTGCAGTTGTTAAACTTGTATCGTTATTGGCTTTAGTTCGTTTAAAGCCAAGATGTTTCTTTATTGCAGTGCTCAACCAATGTCGCAATTGTGAAAAGATTGTGTTTTGGATTTCGATTATATACCTATTGTAAGTAATTCTAATGATGTATGATTAAATCTGAAATAATGTGCGTAAATTCTACCCAAATTTACCGAATATGTTAAGAACATTATTCATTATAATTATACATACATACATACATATCATCACGCCCGAAATCCCTAATGGGGTGGGCAGAGCCACAAGACTACTTGTGGCCACGTTCGATTAATTAGTTCTAAGATGGTATGATGTTATAATTATAATGTAACTATACATCCAATTACACAAACTCTGTCTATTTTAACTAAAGAATAAGCTGCTAAACTAAGTGAGCCGCGTCTCGGTTCATTTACTGTTCTAGCAGTAGTCCCGGGTAGACACAGTTGATACTAAACTTAACAGTAAACTAAAGCATTAATTATAATACTTACGTCAATAAATAACATCCTACATTTATTGGTAACATATTAGTAATGAGCGATTTCTGCAACATTTTAAAAGTTTCCAGACAATTAAATAATTAATATTTCCGGGTGAATTTCCTATAAATTTCATGTAAATTATAGTTAAAGTTTAGCGTCCTTTACGCAATTTTGTACCCCACTTCAGCTACTTTTTGTTTTTTGTGTCAGTAGAAATTAAAAATGATAAAACCATTGAAATTAATTAATTAACTGGGAACGGGAGAGCTCGCAGGTTCCCCGCACAACGCATTAGCATTGCAATACGCGAGGAACTGCTGCCAGGAACTTCGGCACAATGCCGCGGGGACCTTTTATAGATTTTATTCAGTTTTTTTTAATTTTATTTAGTACTTCTTGGTTGCGGTAGATTATTATATTATTATATAAATTTAAGGTAATTAACATTTCCGATACTTAAAGAAACTTATGGAAACTTAAGTTAAACATGTAACTTACGGCGTGACCATTACTAAAAGCTAAGTCTACACATGTTACTTGGTCTTTCTTCCCATTTGTGATATTTCATGTTATGCTTTCTTTAACCAGCCTTTGACCGTAATTTCATCCGCGTAAAATCCATTGATTCCTATTTCTATACGATGTCACCTCAATTAATAAATTTCAAATATATTTTAAAACAATAATATATAAGAACATAACGCATGTGCGTTATGTTCTTAAAACTCAACGTCTGTTATTTCATCCTCTCCAATCACCCTATTTACTCCTAAATAGCATAGCTAAATTAATAACGTATTTTATTGCAACCGTCAAAATGTATCGCGAAGGTAACAGGCTATATTGCCAACTAAATCAATGGCATAAGCTGTGACGTCACACCGAGCTTAATATTTAATTACGGGCCCCATAGCTGACGTGATTGCATTTCCTGCATCTGACGTGTAACACTTTATTATTTTCCTAATTTGAACTGATATTAAATTCTTGAAAGTGGAAGCGGGGCGTGTCTCGTTAGAGTTAAGAAGACTGTGGGAAACGTTATAGTGAAAAGTTTAATCGTATAAAACACGAAATAAGATCGTAGTTAAACTATTCCTTTAAATTAAGTTTTTACAAGCTCTTTTGCGATTACTTTTATTTATCATATGGCATAAAATATTTTAAATCAAAACCTAATAAATTGTATATTTTTGTACTTTTTAAAAGGTAAAGAATACTTGATAAATAAGTGCACGCTGCTATTTTTTCCAACTTGTTCATTCAAGTATTTTTCATTATACGGATGAGCACTCTTAGTTAAGGAGTAATCCTTAGAAAGGCATTTATTTGCAGGAATAGGGGTGATTTAATGAAATTGATGAGGATAATACAAATTAGTAGGCACAATAGAAAATAATTTCCTGCCTCCTTTATAATGATACTTTTTGTAATTTCAATTCTGTGTTGCATTTTAGGTGTGCTCAAACTTATTGACATTTTTGCATTAAAAAACTACAAGATAACGTTAATGACACTTTATTTGACTTAGATACCTTGCTGCCTAAAAAGCAACATTCTGATTTAAATACAATAATTGAGCATTTTATGGCGTCATACCGAATATTTCGAACTTAAGTGAACATTATTAAATTACAAAATATGCTAATCAGTTTTAATATAGAAAAAACCGGACAAGTGCGAGTTAAACTCAAGTGGAGAGGGTTCCGCGATTATATGAAATTTCCTATGTAACTTTAAATACCATAGACTTCTATTAGGTTTTCCTGTAAAATATAGGTAAAGAACTATGTAGTCTCGATTTTTTTTTCAAAAATTGTAGGCCCTGTTGTTTCGGAGATAAGCGAGGGGAAATTTCGCCTATTTTCCTAAATAACTTCAATACCATTTATTTGAAAATTATTTTAAAAAAGATATATTTAAGATCCTTTGAATGAGCCCTTTCATTTGATATGTCACACGCCATAGTGTGCCAAACTTTTTTTTTAAATCTAATTTATCCCCCAAAAGTGGCACCTATGTTTAAAATTCATTTATTTACGTTACACGTCCGTTTTGCATTCGCCGACTTACATAATATGAGTACCAAATTTCAACTCAATCGGTCCAGTAGATTCGGAGCAAATTGGCTGTGACAGATGGACGGACGGACACACGAGTGATCCTATAAGGGTTCCCTTTTGAGGTACGGAACCCTCAAAACGATTTCTTAATTTACCGTTAAATTTACAGTTATCCCATTCTAAAATTTACCGGCCTGCATTTCCTAATCCCAACTTAGACTTTTATCTCACCTCCAATACCAATATCATTACCTATATCAATAATTCAAACTTTTCCATTACAAGCAACGCCAAGACTTCCGTGGAAACCGAACTTTTGGTTATTGATAGTAGACGTCTAAGCATAAATTCGACGCCAGTATTAATTAATACCGTCCATTAGCATCGCTTGCTCGTAGCTCTACTCTAAACGCAATTAGTTGACGACGACGACACCGCGACACCGCCTGCTCTCAACCTAAATATAATTCTGTTCTAATAAGATTATTCCACTGAGTGTTCGTAAGAAAATATTATTATAGTGCGCTACGCTGCCTTAGAGCTTTGATGTTGATGCATAGTCGCAGTCATACAGGATGGAAGCGGCTCGCAGTTGGATGGTGGGACCTTAGCGTATATTTTCAGGCCGTCTGATTGAATGATAGTAGACATAGACATTCTACATTCATAATAATTTCATTACAAGTCGAATTCTTAACCTAGATCGTACTTTAATATAATACTAAGAAAAACTATCTTTACCAAATAGTTCAGCTTTTTGAAGAGCCGCGAAGATTGTTAAACGCAAATACTTCGCAACGCAACGAATTCAATTATTGTTTGCAATTGCAAAAGAAAAGCGAATTATTTTTGAAAGTTGACTACAATAAATAGTTTCTTTCTATTTATTATGTATGAACGTATCTTGCAAATTTACTTCAACGTTACATATCCGTTTTCTATAGCATTTCAAAAATAGCGTGCCGTTTTATCAAGTTAGTTTGTCTATGGTGTTAATATATAATAATAAATAGTAGATTAAAAATATACTCGTTAATAAGACTACGCGGAACCGTTGGCCAATGGGCTCTTATGACCTAAAGGTACCAAGATTTGAATGTACTGCGGAGGCCCAAAACAATTCACTTACACAATGTATTTCCTAAAATGTTCGTCAAGGTAAAAAAAAATGGTGAACGCCTTGAACTTTCTGATTTATCGAATTTGAAAAACTTCTTACGGCTTCCAACTTACCTAAGGCCCGTAAATCAAAAACTTCATTCGCTTTAAAGACTATTTGAAACATTATTTGCCGGAACTTGTGTTTGTGATTATTTTTGCTACGCTACAGTGCTGCTGCTAAAATTCTATAATTCGTCCTCGTAAACAAAAGCGTTCGTTTGGAGCGCTCGGAGTGTCATGTCTAGGTGCAAATTCGCGAGAGTAAATGGCATTAGGCTTCTCTCCAGCTCAATGGTTCGTAGAGCGGTGTCGGGGCTCGGGTCTCGGGGTCTAGCGACTGCGTACACTGCAATGGTGACTCATAGCTCGTGGGATTTCCGATCAGCATTCACAAATGGATCTTTGAGTTTGGAGAATTTAAAATAACCGTTTGCTTAGTCATCTTTTATGTTTAGAAAACGCTTAGAAATTACTTTTCTTGGTATGTAATTTTCCATCGACCTGGGTACAATATTATCTTCATCATTCAGTAAAATCCTTGACATAAGCCTCTTCCAAGCCACTGACCCACCCTAGCCTTTTTTATCCTATTGCTGCTAGCAACTATCATCGCTGCCAATATTATGACATCTTTGGATTTTTTTTTTAATTTTTTAGTAAAAGATATTTTATTTTTGAGAGATAATACAAAATGTAGGTCAGTACCTAGCCTACCCGACGCGCAGCGCCATCTGTTGACATTAGTCTGCATGTGCAAATAGCCATCTCATACGTAGTATCTTCTAAGTAGTATGTGGCCATCACACATGTTAGTTAAACAGACTGACAATAGATGGCGCTTGCCAATCGCGTGTTTTTTTATTAATTTTTTAACGAAAAAGTTAATTTCAATCTATTTTTTGTCTCAAAACGACGAATATAAGCTTTAAAATGACGTTTATATCATTAATTTTGGTAGAGAATTAACGGAGATAGAGACCGTCTTCACAAAAACACCTTTTAGAAATATTATTATATAATGATGATGATGTTTTCTGTTTACTGAGTCACTTAACACTCAGTGTGCAGTGTACTATGACAGGAACACAAATTATTAGCACAACTTTAACCCCCGCCTCCCACCATTCTTTCGTGTCCGGCGACGCTTCACGATCTCTCAATAGATTCATTAAGACTCTAACGAGATCTTCCGAAAGGGAATTACGAATGCTTTGTTTCGCTAAATGCGATTTATTTTCGTCTGTTACAATATTCGCCTCTCGAGGGCTGTATAACACGCGGCCAGTCTCCAGTTTCTAGTGTTCGCCTTAAAATAATTGATAATGACTACAATGAAATAGGCGTGGGGCCTACTGCTCAGGCCCTCTCACTATGTGAGGAGGCCTTTGCCCAGCAGTAGGACAATACAAATACTCTTTCACATTAAACATATCGGAAAAAGACAAAGAAGTAAGTAACAAGGGCGAAAATAGGCTGTCTCATCGCTAAGTGCTCAGACCTTGAGAATGTAAGATCTGTAAAATACCATGCAACTGTGGTATTTTACAGATCTTACATTTAATAAGGATATATTCTATATCCTCAGTAGCGAATGGGACGTATTTACGAAGGCAAATGATGATGGTGATGTTTAGTATTTTTGAAGCGATCAGCAGATGTCTTCGACTGCCCCACGTTAGTTATAATCATTAAAAAAACGCTGGAGAAAACATTGACCGTATATCCATCTTATTTTAAGAAAAGTTAATTGAGCCAATCTTTCTAGCCAATATTTAATCTTTAAATACTTTTTATGAGTTTAAAAATCGCGGTCATCAATCTCCAAAAGGTAACATCAACATTATTATTCAAACTTTACTAAGCCGAGCTTTCTTTTTAACAACTGTTTGCCAAATCATGCTGGCAGCGATAAAACTCGTTATAAAAAAAAAACTCAACATTTACAACCGTAAAATTTATGTCACGTCTACTTAAGTAATTTGGTATGCAAATGTCGACATTAAACACCTTTATTGTGGCACTAAACGCAAATCGATCGGAAAGCCGTCGTCCCTCAGCGCACGCTCAAATCACTGATTTCGGCGAGAGGTATTTTTCAAGCCGACTGCAGCCACGCGATAAGCGACTGCGAAAATGTGACCGAATTTCAATCAAATTTATGAGTTATAATAATGATTATAGGCACTTTATCTGTCTGCCGCATAAAATTTGCAATTTGACTGAAAAGGTGAACTCTGCCGTTACAAATTTGCCGGCAATCGCAAGGCGTTGATAACGATTCGGAAAATTAATCTCGCGACAAAAAACGCGATGTTGAAGGGGAGCTACGGGAAATGAACGAAAGTTACATTCATATTCATTACGCTCGGATTTGTCACGCCGAATATTATTTACGGTAATTACTCTTAATAATGAAGTCAAAGAAAACCAGCACAGTAAAGAACCTCATGCTGTTGACTGCTAGTGTGAGTGACCCATTGTCGATTGGTCCGAATGCAAAAAAACATTGTTCATTCTTTAACATTTCTGTATCCCTATTTTTTAGGGATCCGTACTTCAAAAGGAAAAAAAGGAACCCTTATAGGATAACTTGTTTGTCCGTCTTACTGTCTGTCTGTCAAGACCTTTTTTTTCAGGAACGCGTGGAGGTATATCAAGTTGAAATTAATATCAAATACTCAAGTTGGTTATTTCTTGAGGCTGTAAAAAAGTCAACCTTCTAAGTCACCGCAATCGAAAGATAATGCCGTTTATGTCACTTAATTTGATACTTTCAAGGGAATCCAAAGGGAATCAAAACCTATAGGAAAAACGGAATAACCTTTGCAAAGTCGTATCACACACGGCAGTTGCACGGAGATAAGAGCTTGCGAAAGTTATTGTTTGTCTTAAAATCATTTTTTTTTTTTCATTTTTGGTGTACCGTACCTACAAGATGCTGTGTGTTTTTCATAGGCAAGTACAGGACCCTCGGCGCGCGAGCAGACTCGCACTTGACCGGTTTTTATTTTGATTGGCAAATGATTTTTAAATTTATAAAGCGACGTGACGTCTGCATCCGACACCTTTTACGCAATTGCGCCTAGCAAAGAAGGGTAATTTACCTTTACGTTTCGGTGTACAGTGCACAGTGCAGCCGCTGATTACTTTTTCTGTAACTAATTCCGAGTCGCAATCATTACAGCATCGACAAAAGTCACCGAGTGAAATCTTTGTTCTGCCACCCTACCGCCGCTGGACCGCTCGCAGCGATTGAAATTTAAAATATTGTACCCTTTGCCATTATGCAAGCTTATTCACCCTTGAAATATCCCTAGGGGGCGCCAGGTACAACGATTGGGGAAAATATTTTACACTTGTTACTAAGGATGTCGCTTTCAAGTCAGTTATTACTCGATCGCAATCCCAACAGGATATGAGACTTATCTTTAAGGTTATAGAGTTTAAAACTGCAGTGTTAATGCGAAATTTCATCGGAATATTTATGAAAAGCACTTAATTAGTGTGTCGAGAATGAAAAATTGTTATTGAAACCGACTTGATTGAACTGGCGATTCATAACTATGTCATTTTGATGCGGAGCTAATGAAAATACGATTAATCACTCTCTCACTTTCGATGCTTTTAGCGAAATGGCACGCGGCCGATGCGTGATTGTGTAATTTATACATTCGCTGACAATGCAGCTCTGTTGACTCAGAATAAAATGGATGTTCGTTTAACTGAAATTGCAAATTAATGTTGCATTATAAAAATTTCTTTACAAAGTATCACTTCGCAAATACATAGCCTAGTCAATTCCCAATAAATGTTCGTCGTATGCAGGATAAACAAAACATAGGTAACTAATAGAACAAGTAGACGTTTCTGCCTGAATTCATCTTTATACTATTGTTAATTCTATTAAAATTACCGAAACTAGCTTTGATCATCAGCCCCAACCCTCTCTAATTATCAATGAAATGCTCGATAACAGTTCCCTAACATAAAAAAATAAAAACCGGTCAAGTGCGAGTCTGACCCGCGTGTTGAGGGTCCCGTTATTTCCCATGAACAAAAAAAACTTTTATAACCGGATAACCATTTAAAACCTACATGAAATGAAACAAGAAATAACTTTCGCAAGCTTGCTAGTTTGATACGTTGCAAATGGCCGTTTTATTTTGTTTTCATGAAAAACTATAAATATTTGGAATTTCGTTTTATTTTTCCTGTATGACATACCTAAGGGTTCCTTTTTACCTTTTAGTTACGGAACCCTAAAAAAGAAACTCCACTCATTAGTCGACATCAAACCTACCGTGGATGCACACAGCTTAGCCCGCATTGCGTTAGCTCCAACCCAGTGGGTGCCGACGTTTACTTGATAAAATAAATTCGAACAAAACAAACGCATCGCCAATATGAATCCCACCTCTGTGAAGTCGGAGCTAGCGGCGCGGAAGCGGAATGGCACGGCTAATATGTGGATACTTCGCATTCCTCCAGATGAGCATTGATCACATAAAGAGGTATTCAATAGTAATACGTATGTACCTATACAGAATGATATAAGGCAAATTTTGGAGTCAGCCATTTATCCAATTGGCTGCTTTAGAGTTACTTCGACCTAGGTCAAAATAAGAATCATCATCTTCAGACGTAAAATGTCCACTGTAAGACCTCCTGACACTGATAGGCCTCCTCGAAAAATGGGGTATTTGCCATAGTCCCGATGCTTGGCAGGCGGGTTGCCGACCGCAGTTGGTCATGATCAAAGAAATATATATTTAGTAAGGAACTGCCCAACGCGATTTTCGCGATGCTCACTGTTTTGGTGTCAAATGATACCATCGCATACTCGGTAAATATTGGCATCGGCGTTCTTATTACATTACGGAAAGGTCCATTATTGGCTGATTCATGCGTTTTGGTTTTGTGGTTCGTAGCTCCTAGCCAACAATGAAAGACAGCGATGAATCAGGCAAAATAAGACTCTGTGTAAATGTCATAAGAACTAATACGTCGGCAATAGAGCTTCGTAGTTTATAAACTTGTAAATAGATGGCGTTACTATGACGAACTAAGTCATTTGTTCAACGCAGTTGTATTGAACGCCATATCCTTCTTTTGAGATCGTTGGTCATGATAGTACTCGAAGGACGCTGCTGTTCATCCTTCGGTTGGTCCCTTTTACGACACCCACGGGTGGAAATGGGGTGATACTATTCTTAGCCGGAACACAGAAACACTAAAAATAAGGATACAATTGTCTTACATTTTTAAATAAAACGTTTTCATACTTTTATCATGCTTAAATTGATATATTAAACGCATGTACACCTGTGAAGGTACGATTTGTGATACTAATTATCAACACTTTTATCTATACTAGCTAGCTGATTATCTAAATGCATTTTTCTCAAGCAGCGTTCGAAATAGTAGTTTATGCAACGGTTGCATAATGATAGGCCTTAAAACACTAGTGCGGTTTTCATGAAACGAGCTTTAGCGAGTTTCATAATAAGATCGCACGTGTGTTTTAAGGCCAAATTATGCAGAGTTGCATACATAACTTAATCTACACAAATATTATAAATCCTCCATGATGTGTTCAGAAACAATATTTTCTGGCAACAAGTTATTTGTTGCAATCGTGGCTGCATATTTCCGATATCCGGCGCATTTTTACATCACACAGTCAATCCGAGAAGACTACTATTCATATTTCCAACTAAAATGTAAATTACAAACAACTTTTTCTATTCAATTCAACAACAATTCTACTTTCGTTCAGCAAAAAACCAACATAATGGCGGCAATTCGATCCTCCGTCAAGACCATTTTTTTTAAATCGTAGACAAACGAATGAAGTCTCTATTCTCACGTCATTCGAGATCAAATGTCGTTCGGTTTATATTAAAAAAAACATACTGAATTGATGTTTCGTATCAATAACTGTTTAATATCTATGGATACTAGAATAGAGACCCACTTGAGTTTTGACAGCTGTTCCAAATTTAATCTCATTTCGATACTAAAATCGATACTGTAATAACATTGCAGCACTGGTTTTACCTAATTGGTTGTCATAATGGTGGTCATTTAGGAAATGACCACCATTATGACAACCAATTTTTGACAACCAGGTTTTTGATTACACTATGGAGGTTTTACGATATGGGTGTAGATAAACACTTTTTTCAACACGTAATATTAGAGCGTTGCCCTGCAATGTGACACAATTGCAAGCTAATAAAACCTTTTTCATAAGATGAGACCGGGGATCACACGCAAGGCCAATTCTTTATGAAAGCAAACATTAGCACTACAAAGACTGGAAAAATTAGAGTTAAAGCTAAAACTTTCACAAGAATTCTTTTAAAATACGCTTTCAACATTAATACTGTGGCATAAAAACTTTGCTATCTACGCGAATTGGATCATTTGACCGTCGAAGTTTCCATCCCGAAAATTGTCCCATCAGACAAAGCGACATTGACTCTATCGGCACATTTAAATTCCTAACTAAATTTAAGCCGAATTGAAGTGTCATGCGTAACGAGAGACTCGGGTGCAAGGGTGGCCATTCGTTAGTCTAACTCTTTTGGTAAAACGACCCTAGGATAAGCCGGCTGTTCTGTTAACATTCTTTTCAATAATGATGGGGAGGGGAGATGTAAGTGCCCTGTGTCTTGTTTATTGGATTTTTTGTTGCCATCTACATATGAATAGAAATCGCAATCTGTCGGACGTCGGAGGGCATCGAGTAGGCTATTGTTACGCTAATCTCCATTGTATGAAAAATAATATTTGTTCTACTTATAATTAAAGCAAACATTATATTAAGAATGAAATTGTTGAACTAATTTGCTAAACTGATTTATGTTATTGAAGTTTTTCTAACCAAGACCTTCGAATAATGATTTCCAAATTAGAAATAACCTAACGACCTGGTGAAGATTGTTGGACTTTGTAGGTCGTTATGGCGATCATTGGGGGAAGCCTATGTCCAGCAAGAGACGTCTTTCGGCTGAAATGATGATGATGATAATGAAAGTAACAAATATATAAAGTGAACATAATAATAATAATAATGAAATTACATGACCTTAAAATTAAGCAAAATAAAGGGAACATACTTATATAATGCTTTCTGTACAGAAACTCCTCCACAGCTCAATTACGTATCACAATTGGTATCGGTTTGTCTCCAAATGCAAACCAATTTAGTCATCACTCGATGTAAATAAGGGTACAATTGGTTGAATTTTCTCGAAAGCGATACCATTTTTTGTTACCTAATTGAGCAGCCGGTTGCAACTACCTGAACAAAAAAAAATTAAAATCGATATCTTTCTCGTAGCTGGTTTTCGCTCATAATCATGTGGGTAGATTCTCAAGTATCCAGAGTTGACAACGATAAACACCATTCAATTTACTTAGAAAATACATTTGATACCCCCGTTTCCACTTCCATAATGCTATTAATTCCGTGCAGCCCAGCCCGCCTTTGCAAAATACATTAACTTCGAATAAAATTGAATGAACGAGCACGACTCCAAAGTTTTCCCTATCTACTCTAAAGTTTTACTTTAAAGTAACAACACGCGTGTTGGTCGCTTTAATAAGTCTGCGCGCATGATAAATAGGATCAAGTGAGGGACCCGAACGTACGATCATCTTTTATCCTTCTCTGGTAAACTGTGAAACGTTATTCTATCCCCTTCACGCCGGTGCTAGGGTTGTGGTTCGCAACGTTTGTGCACTAGGAAACTTAATGAAAGTGTGGCGGCTCTGGCCCTGAGCATCATTATTGACGGCTTTGGAGATAAAAAGCTTTTGCTGTGAAAACGTATGCCGCTTTTGCCTCAATCCAAGCGTGGTGGAGTGATTTTAAGCCGCGGACGATTGGAGTTTTATTTTTATTTGAAGTAAATCCTGTTGATCAACACACTGTCTTTTTACTAGTGTCACAATTGATATTTCAAAATGTAATCAATATCTGAGTCAAATGATAAGCATGATTAAGATGATGCTATGTTACCGTTCAATGATACTTAACTTAATTATTACGAGTCCATTAATATAAAAAGTAAACCGTCGATAACTGTTTAATCTACGACGAAGGTATAAATAAAGGAGCTGCCTTTTTCCACAGAATAGATAATAGTACTAACGTACAGAAGAATCACTCTCTAATAAAACCGGTTCTTAGGTACGAAAATGTGCCTAAACATGCCTTCTCTCTCCATCGCATAAAATGTGCTTTTTCGTGTATGCTAGGGTTGTCAGTTTTTATCCGCGTCATCCAATGACAACGACGCGCGAATCGCCCAGCGAGTGAGCGAGCGGTAACCTACTGCGATTTGCAGCTCCGAGCAACGCGACGGCCGAGCACCTAAAGTGCGCAGTGAAACCCGCCTGCTTTTGCTCAGCTTGGGTCAGGCTATATAACATTAGATACATAAGTAAAGATAATGTGGAAAAGGTCTAAAAAGCTGGACTGAAAGTTAAAGCAATTAAAACTATATGACATGAAATCTTATAGTAATTCCAATGTCATCAATTCACACATCATAAACACATAGGTTTCATAGCCTCGTGCCAGACGCAATATAGCTATTATCAAAACAACTAATTGTTACTCTATTTTAGCTTAGAAAATAGCTTACGATGGCAACCCCACATTACCAGCAGCCTCACAAATGTTTTTCGCCGCCAACAATAACGTCGCTATCGGACCGCGCCGCACGTGGCCGTCGGACCCCGTACAAGGCACTCCCGAATTAGTTCCACACACATGCACCTGTTTTAGTAGGGCCCCGTCGGTGTGGTAACGTGGATAGAGACCTTAATTTGAATTTTAAGCGACTTAAGTGCTCTTGTAAATGACATATGCAATGTTTTTGCATAGTTAGAACGGATTGATAAAAGAAAGATCGGTTTCGTTTTTACTTTAACTTTTGAAAGCGACGGTGTTATCTCTAGCAAAATATTTGACTATGAAACATGCTTTACTGTCGAAAATTATGCATTCTAAACGCTTAAGAGTTCCATAATGCCGCTGCGGTTGAGAGTAAATGTTATACGGGTGGAAGGTTATCTCGCGCTGACCATGGTGATCATTTGTCAAGTCGGTAACGTTGGCAATTTCACCAGCGCAGTAGGGCACAGTCCGTGATTAAATAAATCTACCCTTAAGGTTCCGAGCAGCTAACCCACCTACAGACGTAACAAGGTGATTTATATACCGACCACCAAATTACACTTGAATCTCCGTAGAATTAAGGCCCGTGAACCCTTTAACAGCAATTGATACGAGTAACAAGGTCGCAATTCTCAAACCAGCGCATTCAAAGTTCCACCGACCGACATAGACAAAGTGGAGTCATCAATATGGCTGAGTTTAGTACTGTCTAAATGCCGCTAGAGGGCAAAGGAAACAACATTAGCAGTAGATTAATATATTGGCCCGGCCCTCGCTTATTGGAAGTCCTTCGATACACGCAACGCCTATTTGACTTGGTGCGCGTCGTTGGGCTTGCCTGATTCGGGCAGATCCGTGTTTAGATCAGCGATCATGCGACCCGCTCGGGCAGAACTGATTTTCTCGTGCGAGTCAAACGTTGATGTTAGTGTTTTGGTATGGATGTTGCGTAAAACCATTGCATATAGGCCAGGCCAGCTAGGTACAAAATGCATTACAGTTAAAAAAGGTTGGACAATGTGCAGCTATGTCTATCCAAATGACTGTTCAATTCAGATAATAGTGTACGTAGGAAAAAGGTTAGATATGTCGTGATATAATAATAATAAGTACATGGGAGGCGTTTTTTTTTGTTGTAAAATCGTGTTTTTTCGGAGACGATACTTATTTAGATCGCGCACGCTGCTGTGTAGCGTGACATGTCTGTCTCCCTTTTGTCGTGGACGGTAACTGACGCGAGAACGATACCCATGGATTACACGATCAGTTTCTTATCACTATTTCATCATTCATAGTGGACTGACGGAAATTAACGAAAATATTAAACTTTCATCAATCTGGATCATCAGTCTGTCAATCCGTGGGTTAGACGATCATTATCCGGTAATTCTGACCAGCCTGACGGACTGAATTGATGAAATACTAAGCGTGTAACCTCCCTCTAACGACTCAAACGGGTGGAACACTAAATTAAAAAATCAGCCGATAGAACGTCCTTGTTTTTCAGTCTTACTTTAATTACCAATTTTAAAAGACATACGAGTATACACGAAAATGATTACTCATTGTGGACAACTTTATAAACAGAACCTCACAGCCGTAAATAATAACTTGCCTTATGAAAGACATACGATATCTAATATCTTCATTTAATCACTGTTCAGACGCCTAAGTTGAAGCCCAAATACACTGATAGATGGCGCTGGCGACTGGATAGTTTGTTAGATCATTTCCACAACAAGCATTTTTTCATAGCAGCCAATTTTCACATAGCGTTTTTTCATAGTAGCGAATTTTCACATTGGATTTTTTCATAATAGCGAATTTTCTAATTCGCTCTTCTTCATGTAGCGTTTTTCATATAGCGTTATTTAATGTTCGCATTTATTTTAATCGCCTAAATTATTACTCGCAAATATTTCCAGTAGCATTTTTGTCCCAATCATGAATTTTTTTACGTTGATATTTTCCTGTTAGCATATTTTCCCATCTTATGAAACTTTTTACCCTCATACTAGTCCAAGCATTCTAGGTATCAATTTTACATTGAACGACTTTTATCTATCGGGATATTTACGTTATAGCGCGAAATTAATTCACAGGAGAATTTCAAAAAAATTGTACGTAATTAAGGCGTTGTTAAGAAAAAGTTTAAAAAGTTCCTCTGTGTTACGAAAATTAACCATACAATTATATACTTATTAAAATATAACAATAATAATTTTAAAAAACGTGGCAGATGCACGGACTTTTATATATTTAAAAGGTTGATGGTAAAAAAATTGTCTTATATTTTGTTTTCTTCAAATTTTACACGAAAAGCATTCAAAGTAGGAGAATGTTTAATTTCTTCATGTCTTGCCATATTAAGGGTTAAAGTCAAAAAATTGAATACCCCCTCTTATTGATTCCTGTATGGAAATATGCTAATACGAAAATATTAACGTAAAAAAAATTAAAGATTGGGATGAAATGCTACTGGAAATATTTGCGTCTAATAATTTAGGCGATTAAAATAAACGAGAACATTAAATAACGCTATATGAAAAAACGCTACATAAAGGCAACCGAATCAGAAAATTGGCAAATATGAAAAAATGCCATGTGAAAATTTGCTACTATGAAAAATTGATATGTGAAAATTTGCTACTATGAAAAATTGATATGTGAAAATTTGCTACTATGAAAAAATGCTTGTTGTGAAAATGATCTAACAAACTGATGCATCGCGCTATCGATGTTCCATCTTGGGATGCATAAAGGTGCGCATACAACCGCTCGCGCGCAGTCCGCGCGCTGCATACGCTTGCACTGTTTGCAACGCGCGGCGCGCGAGCGGTTCGTCGCGTAGGGCGCACGAACGGCACATTCGCGGCGTGTTCGTCAGATGTGGACGCACGATAAGACCCCGGCGATTTTCTCAATGAATGTGTTCAACGCTATCTGTAGTTAAATAGAACTACTGCTGAAAGCCATCTATCGGTGAATAGATAAAAGCGGTCGAAAATGGTAAAATTTTCTGTACCAAAATGTTACAAAATGTTGGAATGTTAGCAAAATAACAAATGTAGGTACGGTGGAGTAGTATGCATCAGAGGTAAAGAATTCATTACAAAAATGATAATGGAAGCTGATTATCCGAAGATTATCCAGCGCCTCTATTAGGGAACGTCCAAGCGATATGGTCGCGACTCGCAGCTGTGTCGCTTGGACGTTCCCGAATAGAGGCCCTGCAGTATATTACAAGTTTTAGGAGCCATAATTCTTCATCAAATTTTTGCCATAATATAAAGTCTTATTGTTTGTTATGACGACAAATATATTAATTCATTAATAATTAACAGAACTATTTCATTCGAATTGCAACGAATGCCTAAAGCAATGCAAGCCGAAATTAAAACAAACAAATGAGGCAAACACAAAACGCAAAATGAAACAAAAAAAAAACAACAGAACATTTAAACTCCAAAATTGCTCTTGCTCGTACCTCAATTTCGTCTGAATAAAGCTGTGGATACACTCATTCATTCGGCTCGTGAAATTATTCATTTTGATCATTTCAAAGCAAACTACATAGTAATAAAACGATGCACACGCGGCACGGTTCATTTAGTCGCGGCGGCCGCTTGTTTATTCAATCGAGTGGCTTAATTGTGAATGCGCATTGACATTAATCATAACATTATTCAGGTATTTAGTGCAAGTGATCATTTAATTTAACGAATTTATCACTTTTTCTGCTAATTTAGACTGTAAGTACTTCCTCATCGCTGCACTGAGAAAAATTTTGATGCTATACCTGCATTACCGTAATGTATTCGCAGCCAAGTCCAAATAATGACGAAGCATCCAAAATAATGTTGATTGTTACGTGGTGTTTGTAGTCCGAAACATTATCTATGTAGCCCGTAACATTATCTATGTAGCCGAGTCTCTACTTACGTTAGGTACGTTTTTCTCCAGAATTACGTACGTGGCTTCTAGAATTACGTACGTCGGTACAGTAATTTTTTCTCAGTGTGATTTGCCTCTACACACTTTAGAGAATCGCATGGCGCCCGGCAATGATAGTCGACGAGTCAGAGGAAATCAAAGAACGTTATTTCAGAGGTTAAGAATTAAATAAATTTTAATGATAAAAAAAATATTAGCTAAAATTTGTAGCTTATTTAATCACCTTAAGCTGCATGGATGTAAAAAGAACATATTCCTTACTTTGAGTTTTTTATACAAAACAAAAATTTAATTTAATTTTGTATTTCTCCACCGTTACAAATAAGGCTGTCTCAAATTAATTTTACTTCCTCGTCCATCTACAGCATCCCCAAAGAATGGCATCCTCTATTCCTAAACATTGATATTATCAAGTTCAAATTTAATTGCGAGTGCCCAGAAAGACATTTTGAGCATAAAATTAGATGACTATGACCCGAGTTCGCGAGTTTTTGTCCAAGGGCGGGCGCCTTCTAGCCTGCTATCTACAATCACTTGGCTAATTAGAGTGAAGTAGACACATAGTTAGAAGGAGATGGAAAACAGTAAGTAATCGTTAACACTCACGGTAATGAAAATGATAGTCATATCACACTAGTTTATTACAGTACATCAGCCTGTATAATATAGGTCCTACTGTTAGGCACTAGCCTCTTCTCAAAGATATTATATCATCATCAATTTGTCCAGTGGACCGAAATGGTTATACGTAAGAGCATGAAGTAAGTATTATTACATACTAGCTGTGCCCGCGACTTCGTCCGCGTAGAGTTTTATTATCGTTATTTCCTCGAGAACTTTTCTTTTTTCCGGGATAAAAAGTAATCTATGTGTTAATCCAGGGTATAAGCTATCTCAATTCCAAATTTCATCAAAATCTGTCCAGCTGTTTTAACGTGAAGAGCTAACAAACATACACACACACACACACACACACACACACACACACACACACACACACACACACAAAACACACAAACTTTCGCATTTATAATATTAGTAGAATATATATATTCTTTTATTGGTTTCAGGCAACAATAGTAAGTAAATATTTATTGGGATTGATACCTTTGTCTATGTAAATGCGATAATACTAAATTACTAAACATATAACTATCCTCATCAATGTTTATTAAATAAGT
The DNA here is from genome assembly GCA_947859335.1 of Tortricodes alternella. NCBI lineage: Eukaryota > Metazoa > Arthropoda > Insecta > Lepidoptera > Tortricidae > Tortricodes > Tortricodes alternella. The sequence goes on from OX401968.1 coordinate 14,761,116, forward strand.
ACTTGTATAATGTACAGTCATTAGGTATAATAAAGGGTAATTACAAAATATGCTAAAAAGTGATGATCAATTTAAAGTAAATTACTATTTCAATATTTATTACATTATATTGAATTAACTACCGATTAGTATAGCAACTACTTTAAAAAGTCAGTCTACTGTGTTTTTTAATCACTATAGAAAGGGAAGTATTCAAAGAAATCAACCGGTTAATTTGCTGAATGATGGAGGGTAATTATAATTAATTACTAAACTTCGGTCACCAGCCGTCCGTCGACGCGAAGAATATCATTTAATACTGGGGGCGCCGCGGTTTTTGTGGTCACCTTCCTTAAAGCCAAAGAAAACAGATAAGATTTTACTTAAAATCTTCAACTAGAAAAATCTATTTTGTTCCTTAATGTTGAAACTATTTCATAATTTTACTTGGTTTTATTATAATTACCTAACTAAAAACAAGGTAAACATTTTTCTAATTTCAGTCTAACTTTGAAACCCGAAATGAAAGGAATATTTATGTACCTGTTTCGAAGTTTGAAATTATTTACAAGACAAGATAATACAGTGTTTCGAAGTTAAAGGATGTCAGCGAATTATTTATTTATTTACTGGCCCGGACGGCTGTCGGCAACTTTCACCTTAAGTTGTCCCTTAACTTTAACTTAATTGTCAGCCGACGGCAACTTACGTTTTCAAAATGACCCCATTTTTAGTTCGATTAATGTCACCAAAACTTGACAAATCGAGGAATATCATTGGTTTTTTGCTAATACTTTTACAATCAAATGGTTGATTGTAAAAGTATTAGCAAAAAACTTTCATGTTTTCATTATAAGTACTGATTCACTGTATTGTTGAGAGTCAATACTTTTACTGTTAAATCTAGTCCGAGTTTACCGGCTTAAATTTTTCGGCGCAAAACCATTACGTTTCATACCGATCACAATTTCTGAAACCCTATAATGCAAAAAGCATCTCGCTCAGCCAATTACGCTTCCCTATCAGCAGTTGCCGAAGTAACAGTAACATTTAATAATTAATATAATTAAATTTAAACGTATCGGACTTTGTACTTAAGCTTATTTAAAAATTTAGTACGAGTTCTCCGCTGGAGTTGAGAGGGCCTCTACGAGGCTCGAGCCTTCACTCTTAATTATTACTTTGGGAAAATTAAGACTGTCGCTTAGACCGGAGTGCCCCGCTCGGGGCCTGCGGCTCTCTTTCATTTATCTCAATGTGCTATATCTTTGAGAGCGCACTGCTAACCTTTTGGAGCTCGGAGAGGACGTATATCGAAATAAATATTTGTAGTTTTTAATTAAGTTTTATTGCAACAATTAACTGTTAAAATACTCGACCATCTTACGGCTGTATTTTTCTTAAACTAAATTTGCTTATTTTTATCGTTGAGACTGCTATCATTTGTTTTGGAAAGGGGTTTGTTGATAGTGTTAGGGAATGGCTATTTCATTATTGTTTTGTTTAGTTCTTGGCTCAGGTGATTACATGGCATAGCAGTAATATAATGAATTAACAGTTATTTCATCTTTGATCAATTATTGCAACCGATCTAGTTGTAATAGTGAGTCAATCATACATCGGCACTAACTCAAACTTAGCCACTTCACCGTGTTCATACTTTGTAGTATAAATATGACAAAACACTTTTTTTTATTGTAATTGTCCTCTCCACAGCTTCCCTATTTCCAACGCCGGCGCCTCAAAGTAATGATGCATACAAGGCACTACATCGCGTTAAGTACATTACCTATTGTAAGTGTTCTTTGAGGTGCTTACACAGTGTCGAGGAATCTGCGCTCTTACTCTAATTATGAGACTCGTGTGCACTGTGCTTTATATTCTATTAGGTTTATTAGTTGAGGCGTGTGTAAAGGACGCGATCGTTCGACATGAAAGACATATTGTGCGTCCCTTTCCAACCTACTTTATATTTCGCCATGGCGACGTCCCAAGAGTTAAAAAGATTTTAAACGACTATTTTGACTTCGCTCAGGAACCCTTTGCAGGCATTCAAGTATAGTTTTAGCAAAATTTAAAACATCCAAACAGTAATACCAAAGAAGAAATTATTAGTACTAAATATTTTATACTTATAAAATACTCTGCAAGGATTGTACCTACATGTTTAGTTTTCTTAGAATGAGTTATCATCGTCATTTAAACCCGAGAACGTCCACTGCTGGACATAGGGCTCCTGCAAAGACTTCCACGACGAACGATCACGCGCCTTCCGTATCCCACGGCCTTCAGCGACTTAAACATTGTCGTCGCCAACGCTGCGAAATTAATCAAAAGAAAATAATAAATGTAACTGATTTTCAACCGACTTCAAAATGGAGGAGGTTCTCTATTCGGTTGTATTTTTTTTTATGTTTGTTACTCCAGAACTCCGTCATTTACCGATTCGAAAAATATTTTTTTTAATCGGTAGGGTATACCTTCAGATTGGTCCCGTTGTAGTCAAAGTCGAGGTATGATGAGACGATCTATGAGGAATCGATGGAACTCCTCAAATATTACAGGCACGCATATACCAATTTTAGTATTTTCTGTAATAACTCAAGTAGTTACATTCCGAAAGCATTATTTGGTGAAGCGGAACTGTCGATGAAGACCATAGATGATCACCGGAAGTCCTAAATGATAACTGTTAGATTTTTGTATAATGTTTAGAGGCAACATATGTTCATGACAATCCATGTGGTAAAATAGAATCAGTGGTGAAGAACCAGGAGAACTCCTCAACGACTGACATCCTTGCACCGTGGATAGCAACAGTTTGTAAATGCTGATGAGCAATTGGCATTATGCTATTGTTACTTGATTTAGTAAATGTGTGTCATTAAATCACATGATAATAAATTAAAATGTGATAAAACATCTTACTTTGCAAAGGCTATTTGAAGTCGCTTTTTAATTATATGATTATTGTATACCGTGTAGGTAGGTACCTTACACATCCTCTTATTTATCATTACAATCTTTTGTATTGTTTCGAGTTGTATTTACTCCCGTTTCCTTTGAGAACGTGTAGAACGAACGTGACATGATCAAGTGACGTTGACTTCCATCAATTAGAGAGTTTCATATTAGATGGTTTCAACGACAAACTGAAACTCGGTACCCTTTGTTTTGTTCGCTTTCATCTAAATTAGAAGGTATTCCTTGAATATTACTCTCAAGGAATTGGCATCGTCCACAAAATTCATTACTTACGAGTATAATGTCCTGTCTGTACGAGAGTTCTTATATTATAGGTACATAGGGTTATATACTTCTGTTGATTAAGAACACCTTTCATGTTATTTTGTTAGTTGAAATCAGATATACAAGTGGGCCATAAGTTTTTGCAAATAGCAACACAGATTTTTTTAAAACTATTAATTGTGCGGTACAAAGGATGCTCCTCTGCTGCACTGGGAGTGAAGAAATAGCATAGAATGCGTGCAGATGCATATCATCCTGGCATGTCGTAAAAGTCGACTATGAGACGGGTCCTCTCCAACATGGTGGACTATCTGTATGGGCCATGGGTTGATCACCTGTCACCATACGGTTCATCAGACCATTTTAGGACTAATTAATCGAACGTGGCCACAAGTAGTCTTGTGGCTCTGGCCACCCCATTAGGGATTTCGGGCGTGATGCTATGTATGTATGTACAAAGGATGACGGGACATTATACGCCATTTTGTACATATTTGTCTACGTTGGACCGTTTCACGGGAAAGCAACGTGGTTATTGTGTTAAACACTTAAAAAAAAAGTCTTACTTTACTATGTGATGCCCTTTTAGGATTGAATAAGGATAGCGCCGTTTAAGTGAATGTCCCAGCGTCAATTTAATCAAAGTTTGGGTCGAAAAGTTTAAAGAAACTGGTTCAACAACGAATATTAAGCAGCTACGTACTAGAAGTGATGATTGTCATCATCTTCTCATACAATTGCGTAGTCGGTTGCAGGAGTACCAGCAACAAGACGGAGCTCATTTAGACAACAATTTAGATGTTTTCTCTGTTTTAATATTATTCTTATTATTATGACCCTTAGAGACTTTATACATCTCTAAGGCACGTAAATTTACTTGTTCAGACGCGGAGACTATACATCTCCCTTATTAGTTGTATACGATAATTAATTTGTGCCCATTAGGTTTATTTGTTGCACTTTTTATGTTAGTTTTAGTTATATGTAACTTTAAAGTGGAAAAAAGACTTACTGCTGAGTTTCTTGCGGCGTTTCTTCTCAGCACATGTCACCTTTCGAAGCGCTGGTAGATTCAGACATGTAAAAGAGCCCGTGAGGCCTACTTGCAAAATAAATATTTTCATTTTCATTTTCAACAGTGTTTTTACTAATAAAAAATATTGTATACTTATTACTTATAATAAATACGTAATTAAATAGCATTTGTAGTTTTGTCTCTATCATGTTTCTAAAAGTGCAAAAACTTATGGCCCACCCTGTACTTCCTTTGTTTCGTAACAAACCAATGCAGATTAGTGAGAAATACATTAATGTAAATCAAATTTTAAATTACAATGTGATGTTTAAAATATTAATTAATGGTTAACCGATTCCCTGAGAGATTTCATTTGCAGCGTGCAAATTGTGGTTAGCGTCATTTTCATTAATGCTATGGGCAAATTTGGTGGCGGCACGCGATTCTCGCGATCGACTAATTCGACACTCAATGTTAAACTATTGCAAGTTTTATTGTATTAATATTTTTTATCAAAATAAAAAATATTAAACTTGCCGCGCTCTATTTTATAGGTACTAATTATTATAGAACTTATTACAATAGGTATTTTATTTGCAATAATTTAGCGGAAGACAGGAAGATGAACGAAAGTTCTACTTCTCCTTAAGTTTCACATACTAATAGATGGCATCACGTAAAAAGTAAAGTTAAAAACTAAAATCCCACTAGCGACGTAAAAGAATTTGGCTCCTAGTATGACGCACCATTAGAATTCGTAATATAGCCTATAATACTCGCACGTTCTCCACTTATCATATAATACCCCAATTATTAAAATCGATCCAGTAGTTCAAAAGTGGAGCTAAAGTAGAACATCCGATTATTGGACTCTTAAAGTGTATAACCTCTTTTTGGCTTCGTGCAGTCGCCTAAAAAGAGCGCTGATGTTCATACATTTTATATGACCGTCAGCGCTCTTTTTACATGACGCGAACTATAGTAGGCCTTAACCGATTTAAGTGTTTGGGTTGTTTTGTTTTTAACCGACTTCAAAAAAGGACCCGTATATTTTATTTAAGATGGAACTTAAATCAATTGAATAACCACACGTTTAAAATGCAAAGTAGAAGACTAGTTTCTAACGCAAACTTTTTATTTTGTCTTACTTGAAAAGCTTAAAAGCGAGTATATAATATGACTCATAAAATATCATGTAGGTACTTGGTCAGGTCAAAAACTAAAATAACATTTCTCCCGGAACTTTTAAATCTTGAGAACATGCTTCATTCTTTTAAAACGTAACACAAAAACTTGAATTTCAAACCAAGCGAGTTGAATTTTACAAAGATTCCGTGCAAAGAAAATATAAAAGATACACAAAACGCTTCTTGGTTTTTCGTACTTACATTATGTTAACACGCGTTCTTATTTTGAGCTGTTTTTAGGGTTCCGTAACCGAGGGGATCAACAGGGCCTTGATTCGTCCGTCAGAGGCCACTATCTCAGCAACGGTAAAGGGTAGAAAGTTGGAACTTTTACAGTGTATGTGTGGTTGTCGCATGAATACTGGCCGATAATAAAACTAAGCAACAATTATAAACCAGCGAAGCTCTCCATACATTGATACCCTGAAATTGGCTGATTTTAGAGCAGTTTTGTTCCAGCTTTAGTTTAAAAAACCGGTCAAGTGCGAGTGAAACCCGCGTGGAGAGGGTTCCGTTCCATACATGATAAACTGAAATTTCCTATGTTACTTTAAATACCATAGTCTTCTTATAGGTTTTCTTGTAATCTATAGGTAAAGAACTATTTTCTGTATTTTTTTCAAAATTTTAGGCCCGGTAGTTTCGGAGATAAGGGGGGGGGGAATGGTCAATTTTCACCTATTTTCCTAAATAACTTCTAAACTATTTTACTTAAAATAAAAATAAAAAATTACTTTAAGATCCTCACAATAAGCCCTTTCATTTGATATGTCACACGATTTCAGTTGCACAACTTTTTTTTTTAATTTTCTAATTTATCCCCCAAAACTGGGCCCCATGTTCAAAATTAATAATTTACGTTACGCATCCCTGTTGCGGTCACCAATTTACATATGTATACCAAATTTCAAATCAATCGGTCCAGTAGTTTCGGAGCAAATTGGCTGTGACAGACGGACAGACAGACAGACAGACAGACAGACACACGAGTGATCCTATAAGGATTCCTTTTTTCCTTTTGAGGTACGGAACCCTAAAAACGGCTAAAATTTCTTAATAGTTTCTAGTAGTTCTATAGTGTTAATAGTTTTTACTTTTTGGTTAAACAACAAATACCAATAAAATGGCGTTCGCTTGAAGAGCTGCGAAAAAAGCCAGAAAGCAGGGATTTGCACCTACGCATCTGCAAATGTCAAAGCTTTTAACTAATTGGCATAACGTCCATTATCGCATGGTTGATACAGCAGATAAGTGTGTGCACTATTACAAACATGGTAACATAATCCGAATGAAATGTATCTAATATTATTAAGCGTAAAAAATATTTAAGTATAAATCGGGTTAAAATTTCTCTTTGATTAGGAAATCTTTCCGGAACAATATTTGCGTGGTACGGAACCCTCGGTGTCCTACTCACACTTTACCGGTTTTTTTCCGCATGCATCGTTGTATGTTTCGGAGCGGCTGTCACACGCCTGCCTGCCAGGAAGCTATTGTACTTAAACATATTTTCTGTCCGTGCACTTATAAATATTTATAAAAACCCTGTCCGAATTAAATCCAGTCCAAACGTTTACGACGTCGTATTGTTCCCACTTTGGGGTTCAGCTAAGAGTTTCCAAACAATATTATTGGCTCATGGTGTCATTCAAATGTATTAAAGTAGAATCAATGGCTTATATCAACGAAAAGGAAATTTAATAATAACTTTATTTTGAAAATTTTACTTAAGTAATGTTAAACGGCCGTGTTTGTTTTGAACGAACGTTTGGAATAGCGGAAGTTGATTGAAACATTAATTCACTTCGACTGGGTTTCAAAAATAAAATTAGGTACCTTAACCATTTTAAAACGTATCTGCTATATTTAGCCACAGCGGAACCCGAGCGATTTGTCATGTTTTTTGTTTTTGTATGTCTGCAAAATAAAACGTTATAGTTGTTGACGTGGAATGATTAACTGTTCGTAGCAAAGCTGCAAAGGCTGAACGCGCTCTGGGCAATAAACACGCGGAGTGGCAAATGATCCCCCAATTGATTTCCGAATTTCGAATTTCAGTAAGCTCAGTCTGCTGTGTGTTGTCTGACACGTGGACTATCTCCTGCGAATTCATCTGCTGCGATACGTTGTTTATATATAGTAGACTGAACGGGTCGCCAACATCCAGTTATTGTTTTTTTCTACTTGCGTACTGACATTTGCTTATATTAATGTCGCGTGTGATGTGATAAAGTTCTATGAGCGGTTGTCATGGCATCGATAAAAACACTTTCATAATAAATATTACAGAATTCTTATCACCATGGCAACCGCTCGTCATACGCCTAAGCCCGGTATCACATCTCGCTGATATCTTACAGGTCTTTATTACGTGTAATAGCTGAATTTTAAATAACTATTAGTTAATAGCGTTAATTGTATGCTAATGCGATTTTTAGTGTAACATTAACAGGAGAGTAAATATTGTACGAGGCATCTTGGGTTGTGTTCGAGACGCGCCTATCCGAGGGGAATCAATAATCCTATAACACACATCCTTCAAAATCCATTTATGAAATATCACATAAAACAGTCCACAAGCTATTTTATTTATTCTTACCCGTACGGAGACAGAAAGGAAGATCAAATAGCCTTTGTCCTCCCCCTCTTTACTTATTCAAACAAAATTACATATGCCTGCTTCTGGATCGCCATTGCCCGAAATTTTACGCGTCGGAGATAGTGTCATGAATATAAATCTATCGTAAAGGACACCGCAGAGAGGCTAGCCCAGTTTACGGTATAGCTCACTTTGCATTCTTTGTACAGCGGCCCTTTATGGCCGCTTTATAGACTTTGGTCCTTTTGCATAAAGCCTCAGTGTGGAAAGTTTGCGTTTGCGGGAGTGTCGCCAGTCCTCTACCTGAAATGCTTCGCTTACGACTATTGCGCCGGACGCCCGGCTAGCATAAACAGACAGAGGCTGCTTGCCTTTACACCTTACCGTTTATTGGGGCTGGAGCGGCTTGTAGGTGAAGCTAGGTATCGGTATTCAAATTTACTAGCAATCGAAGGGTTTATACCAGGGCTTGGAACCGATTTTTATCTTTCATAAAACCGGTATTATCTCTATCGTTAATTTTCCGGTTAATTGATGGAATGTAATTTAGCCAAGGAGATTTTTTTGAGTTCCGGTTAATATAGAGAAAGGCATTTAAACACTCACCGTAACCAATATTACCCGGTTTAAGGGTAGAGCAGAGAACGAAATATACATATAACCTATTTCACAATTAACAGATTATAATAACGGTAACTGCAGCCAAAAACGCAATCATTTCCGGGTGGCATGTGAAACTGGTTCGGAAAACTAACCGGTTTTCGAGCCCTATTTTAAACTGTCTCAGGAAGACAACTGGGAGTTACCACGATCTCTGCCCTAAACTGAACTGCGTCGCTATTTCGTATAACGACATTATTTTTAAACAATTATGCAAAATATATGGTGAGGTCAAGGTGAGGTATGAAATAGCGACACAGTTCAGCTAAGGGCCTAAAATGAATCGAATTTAGAGATCATGGAAACCCCCCCTTACTACGTTAAAGTCAACGCAAATGTAACGTCGGTATCGTAATTTTGAACTGTAACGTGATATCGTGAAATATACTCCCATAATACCTATATTTTTTATTTTACATTTTTATTGGAATCCGAATGATCCCGAATTTCTTAGATCCCAAGTACACCTATTATGATAGGCCAAGGCCAGCGCACAGGCTTTCTAAGACTGGTTTCCGTAAAACAGGTCATCGTCATTATGAATAATTGCTCAATTGAAGTTGTTAGTATATATAATCGTTCGTAATGTTTAGTTCTTAACGAGATATTTAACGCGCCAAAACCATAAGCTTATCCTTATACAATCCAGTGTTTATCGCCAATTAAGGTTCTAAGCACTTACAAAGTGAACTAGCGCAATTTATCAGCGATTAATATAGAGGAAAGAAACAAGGTGGCTCGAGCGATGCTTAGCGCCTCCGGCGATCTCCGTTAACTATTAATCCTATTTTCTCTTCCGGAGATAACGAAACTCATTTAAGATATCTCGCGATCGCTCCTTTCAAGCGTTTTGGGGTGCAGTGAGACCTGACATAGGCGGCTGTGGAGTCGTCACTGAATGATTCGGTTCCTGTGTGCAAATTACAAAATGAAAAATTCTATAAACAGATTTTCAAAAACGATGTCTACGTAGAATGAGCTAATAAACTGCAATAACTGATTTTGGCTTTTTGTGACAAATCTTAAAGTTGCTTTCTTATTGTTTATTATGTGAATAAAATTGCTTACTAGAAACAGGTTGTTCTATTTGTCTATAGATTAAAAAATATAGCCAATATGGCATACGAACAAGACGAATATTTAAATGAATTGGTTTTGCATCATGGTATTCCACATCAAGAGGCGCATTACAAAGCTGGGCCTCTATTCGGGAACGCTAAGTGATTCCGTAGCGATTCACGAACGAGATTTCTCATCTCGCTCTTACGCATTACGCGTCATGAGGAAGAGTGGGAAGAGAAATCTCGCTTACGAGTTGCTACAGAATCACTTAGCGTTCCCGAATAGAGGCGCTGATCTGGCGATGTCACATTGTTCGCGTTCTTCTCGATTATTTAATTTAAGGTCAATACACATTTTTGATTTAAACTTAATTAAATAATCGAAAAAAACGCGAAATATGCAACTTTGCCAGCTCGGCTTTGTAACACGCCTCTTAAACGTTGATATTGCCATATTGTTTTGAAATACTTAAAAAGGGATGGTAGCGTAACGCCGCTTCTCCTAGAAATCCTCACTACTCCACGGCTTTCCCTGTTTTGTAATACGTATTCCGTCTTAAGAGACCAAAGGTTTCTCTTTATGTTTAATAAAGTTTTCTTCAAAGTATCCTTAATTGAAAATTCAAATTTATGCATAAGCTCTGATTGCAGCGGGCTGGCGAGGCCGGGACCCGGCCGTTTAAGATATTCAAGCCTTCCCTTGAGCGCGTTTTGGACAAATTACGCTAATGTTTATAGGTTTTTAAAGCATATTACCCTGTTTCAAGCAAATTTTGTAAGCTGTAGAGCTTTCTTTATAATGGTCAGGGATTTTGTTAACGAAATTGTTTAGGTTACGTTATACTTGAAAATTTCTTTTGGGTACCGTTTAGTGAAAATACAATACAGATTTTTTTTTGTCATAATTTAACTGGCCCGATGGCGCGGTGGTGGCGCAACTGCATACAGTGCCAGAGGTCGCGAGTTTAAGTCCCGCTGCGGGCAATCTTCGTGTGACGGTGAGGACGAATGCTTGTACCTGACCATGAATGTTTAATATTTGTAGATGTGTGTATCATTATCTAGTACCCATAGTACAGGGAATCCTATTTGGGATTAGAACAATGTGTTTTAGTGTCTAAGATATTATTATTATTTCATATTGACAATTATATCTTATTAAAATGTTTTCAACTTTTTCTAGATTAATACAACACGAAACTTGAAAATGACATCGTCGACAGGTTTTTTTTTCAACGAATCATGGGCAGTCTGGCCTGGTGGAAGGCGAAAACAGGGTCTAGGGTCGAACAGGCTTACGAAAATACCTATTCACTGTTACTTAAATACACCAAAGTATTATGATTTAAGAAATACGGACGCAGATGGTGTTCCAAATCTCAGCGAACATGATTCCTTCCTGTATTAAACTTTGAGACCTTGTCTGTAGCTAACAGCTCTCAGATATTGAACACTTAATGGACCCATCAGTCAATATCGACGACCCACTTTCTTAACCGTTTGGCTAATAACTCATAATTACGGGCGATTAAGGAACTTCGATTTACAACCGATCAAAGTTACTAACATAGCCTCCCGGGAGACGACTAAGCCTATAAGAAAGTGGAACTTATTCTCAACTTATCAAACTTGCTCCAGTCTGGGGAAGTTGGGATCTTAAGTTATATTTTCAGATATCGAAGAGATTATATGGGAACTATTGAATAAGATTTTATTTAGCTTTATGCTGAGCCAGTGACCGATTCACTGCCGCGTGACACACATGCCTCGTTCGTTCTGTATTATTACATATTATTATGTATGTCCTTTTCCATCACGGGACTATGAGAGTCCCGGACCTTTGGAAGGCGTACATGGGGCCAAAGCCAACACGTAGAGGCCCTTAAGACAATTTTAATGTGAATGTGATGTGACACCAACGGGCGATTATCCCTGAGGTCATACTATAGAAGTGTGCACGCACGGACAACCACCGGTTAGTGTAGGACTATAGTAAGGAGATGGATACGAAACTAACTAGACTATGTGAATGAAAGGCTGTGGATTGGCTAACTGGGCTATGGGAGCAACTATGGCGTCTGCCTGGTCATCGTCTTTTTTATTATTATTATTATTATTTTATTATAGTGTGTCTCCTTGTGAAGTGAATAAATGTCTTTTTTTTCTTTATTTCTAGTTTCAGTTGTCGTGTTAGTTGGTCACATTTTTCAATCAACTCTTAAAAGTAAATTTAAACCAGTTCCCTTAATTGTATTAGGTTGAAATTTGGTACACATAACATATAAAAACAACGTTGTCGAAATAACATTGAAATCTTGAAATGTGTTGATTCCAACCAAAGTGCAGTATGGGTATCATAACTTAATTTCGGACCGGCTGGTTGGCCTTATGTTTTTAATGTTGGGCTCCATACCTTGAAGTCGTAGGTTTGATTGTCAACAAAGCGAATCGCAGACTCGTAACATACGCTAGCTACTGGTTTGTCATACGCCTTTGTGTGTTTGTCATGAATCTCAGATCCAGGAGATACAGGATTATCCTTGTCTAAGCCACTGAATAGGAGACTATTTATTTGTTTTGTTTCTTAAATTGGTTTTGGAATCTGACTCTTTGACCACTGACCCAAGGTATAGTAAATCCTAGTTCGGGCTCTTGAGTGATACGCTACCATTGAAGTTTTTCTCGAAGTTGGTCCTACCTAACTGGGCGTGTATTCGGGAACGTGTAAGTGATACTGCAACGACCCGCGAGCGAGACTCGCATCTCGCTCTTACGCATTACGTGTCTTGCGGAAGAGTGGGATGAGAAATCTCGCTCACGAGTCGCTACAACATCACTTAGCGCTACCGAATAGAGGCACTGGACAGTATGTCCCACTCATACATAATCGTCAACAACTTCCACGGGAATAGAGTCTACACGTGCTACGAAATGTGAATTGCTACGAGTGTTCTGTAGACAACCTACGACAGAGCATTATGTCATGCATGTTCGTGTGTCATGTCAAAATTACATGTCTTTATTTTTAAGTACTCACAGTGTAACTAAAGAAGTAGGACAAATGTATTATTTATTTGTACCTTTAAAACCAGAGTAATCGTCAGTTGTTAATTGCATGATGTCGATGGCTACAACGTGGGGTTATACTAGAGGTACCTTACCTCTATAGACAATCTGTAATTATAATCGGAAATCGATATAATTCTTTGTCGTTTATTGTTATTAAAATTAAACTGATAATTATAAAAAGAAAATTGGCTGGCATCGGTGAGAATATTGTGCCTATAGCTCATTTAAGCACTCACCCTGAACGGCCATGTGTCGTGAGTTTCAATCCCACTAGTGACAATTTTTATATGTGGTTAATATCATCAAATCAATCTTAATTTATACAATCGCACTTATCTTTCTAAGTTCGAGCAAGCGCCATGATTTTAATGGAAGTTAGGACTTTTCTAATAATTCATTTAATTTTAGAACGAGGCGCGACCAATGGGGCATGAGTGAAACAAATCGCAGTTTAATGATAATTTAGCGGAGTTCTGTACAGCAGTGCCACAAAAATAAGTCACTTGTAAAAGTTCTTATTCCTTCCACACAAACGCCATTGTTGCTTGGGTGAAATGAATTATTAAAGTGGTAGAGCTTTACAAAATATCTGTTTCGGTGGGGAGTGACAATCAGGTGCGGGATCTGGCGATGCGCTTCCGCACATAAATAATCGGAGGACGTTTATTTCATAACGGAACTTTGATAGGAGGCTACGTGTGTTTCCGCGGCGATAATGGCAACACACAGGGCTAAATGTTTTCTGAATTATACAAATAAATACAAATAATACAAATAATAAATAAAAATATAAAATAGCTTTGATCTCACCCTGTTAGAAAGTGCCAGACAAGACTGGTCTAAGCATATTCATACCATGAAAATAATATGCGCCTATGCAGACCAAGTCGTTAGCAAAACTAAGTACAATAATTCATGCTTTGAAAACAGAAAAGATACTGCTAAAAAAGAACAATCGTCCTCTCTATTTGTATATCTTCTACTCACTAAAGGAATAAGTGTTACAACATTAAACACTCCACCTTAAAAGCCCTTGTTAGCTTAATTGTTTTAATTAAAGCCGTAGTATTTTTACTTAAACAACTAAGAGACAGGAATCGGGTCTAAAAGTGCTTTGAACGGCGCAGGTGGGAACGTTAACGTAAGGCTCTTTGCAGCTTAATCCCTTTGGCCTTTTGTGTTAATTTTTTTCATGTCTGTAGCAGTTATAAAAGCTGAAATAATTTAATAAAGGCGTCATATCTTGCCCGGGTCACGTAAGTGGGCGCTTCGGGGGAAAATTACATTTTGTTTGGCCACGTTCGCCGGGACACGGGACAACTCAGTTAGCGGTGTTCAGGATTCTTGGTAATTCTTTCATATCTTGATCTCTTTATAGATAGACGAGTTTGCTAAATCTCTTCGTTACGGTAATGTGTTTTGTTTCTCTTTGACATGTAGTACACTTTTAGGCTGATATTAACCTCTAAAGATCCGTTTGATTTCAGTTACGAATGTCAAAAATTGTAATGGTCTGACATTGGGTGCGACGGACTCTTATAAAACTGGACTAAATGTCAATGGTTTTGAGTACGAGTACAATATAAAGTTTATTAAAATGATATTATAATTACTACTAAATATAAAATAGCACAATTTCATCCTCATACGATTCGACAAACACCCGTACGCTGTGGAAACCAGCAGCAGGCGGATGATACTTCATATAAAAATGCCGCTCTCGGTAGGTTGGCGTTTGGGTCTGTACGCCGAGGGTTGATAAATATTATGATATCGTTTCGAAATAGCGACTGTCGCTTAACTATCGCAAACTGTATGACGGGCGTCGCTTGTCGCCGCGCGCACTGAGTTTCGTGGTACGAGGGACGCAGATGTTGTCAAATAATGTAAAACGAATCTTTAAATAAAAAAAAATATAAAAAATGTCATATAAATTAAATAATGTGAACTGGCTTCGGCCAAAGAAACGAAAAAGAAAAAATATCTATGACACATGTTTAAAACGAGTTGAGTGTGGATATGACGTGTCTTGTGTCTTTCTACATAATTATAATAATGTCATTGGCTTCGAGTGTGGCGTTAGGGTGTTCTGTTCGCGTGTTGCTTTCTTTTTATACAGTTAGGCTATTCAATAATAATATTCTATGAAAAAAATATAATATTCCTCTTTCATTTTTTATTATCATCGGTTAAAATAATTAGCGGGCCGCTATTTGTAATGAGTTAAGAAGCCCTGACTTTTTACTTTTTTTATCAACTCTCGCCGACGGCGAACACACATGCGTAAATTGCCTTTGGGTTGCAAATTAGGGATAGGTGCAGTTCTCAAAAGAGACAACAATATACAATGCATCTATTTTCTTAATGTCTCTCGGCAATCATCGCATTTCCGAATACAAACGAATGCAACTAATAGAAATCCTACGACTGACGAAACACAAAGTTTGCCGAGAGGCATTAAGAAATTGGATGCACTTATACGTCACGGGGACAATGCTATAGGATAATTCCGGGGTAGATGGCCATAAGGGAGAGATGGCCATGTATTGTCTAGTGCTAATATTTTTTGGATAGTAATGTTTTTTTATGGTGGTGATGTGAGTTTGTAAAAATAATGGTTATTTTGGAATGTATTACAAAGTATATAAACAACGTTGTGTTCTAACGTCAAAATAACGCGTGTCGTGTTTTTACTTGTTAACATTTTAGGTGTGGTCTCACTCATCTCATCTCTCCCAGAAGAAAAGGAGAGATGACCAGTTTTAGTCGGTGTATTATGGCCATATGGCCATAGGTATCTGAAAGTAGCGATGATGTCGCTTTAATAGTTTTATCAAATAAAAATAAGCACAAAAAGAGTATCGAAAAGGATAACTGTTGCGGGTGTGGAGAAAATTATTACGAAACCCTCCTCGTCGAAGACTGGCTTCAATGCACAATATGTCGAATTCGAAAGTATTCGATAATATGAGTTCCAAATGTGGCCAGAAGAACAAAAAAGCATTAAAATTAAAAAATTAGACCATAAGGTTAAACTAAAGATAGAAATAAGTTATGGCCATCTTTCCTGTTCTCTTATGGCCGTCACACCCGGACCTTGCACCTTGGGAGAGATAGCCAATAGCAATTAAAAAAAAAAATGTTTTTAATGTTGATCTCCTTAGAAATTCTAAGTGTTTTGTTTATTTTCCCGAAGTTGATTGTTTAAAGTTTAATTACAAATAAAGATTTGCTTAGTAATGTCTTAGTTTCTTTTTTAACAGCATCTAGGAAAAACTATGGCCAACTACCCTGGACTTACCCTACGGAAATTAAATTTAACAATACACTTCGGACACATTCGAGTTTCCATGAAACGTCATTCTTAAGAAAGTAATTTCATAAAAACCAATAGTAGTGCTGCAGTACGTTAAATATTTTAAGATCGAGTCGCATACAAATACTAACAGATTTCGATTTTACTCCCACCATTGAAGCAACGTATTAAAATTCACTTAGAGCCTTTAATTTTCCCTTAAGCACGTGCGACTGATTTTGCATGTGTTTGCGTCCTTCTGTTTAGACATGTTTAATATTTACATTATTTGGACATTAGTGAAGTTGGGACTCTCGAGTTTGTACCGGGATCCAAAATAAAATGATGCAACGAAATATCCGAAATGTTAATTTTAACTTTCTCCCATGACAAACAACGGCGTACGGGTGACATGCTGTTATATTTAGGTCTTACGCAAAAATTACCAGGCGGAAATTCACATCAGAAGGGTCAACTACGGAACCCTAAATATTAGTAGAGTAAAAAGGAAAGCAGTTTGCTCAAAACTTTGAGCCCGAAAAGGTGAAGAAACTTGAGTAGATAATTTGTAAAAAGCTCTCATTCGGATGAAAATAGAATCAAAACAAATTAGGAAAAAAATACAAATATCTCGTGGAATATTATAAATAGCAATTGTTAACGTGCCTATTGGGCTTTTATTCTAATATTACCGTTCCGTTATTCCAACTTTGATCAAAGCCAGTGACCGCAAACAAGTAGGCGGTCGGTAGCGAAATGATGCGTGGCCTTGCAATAAACGCTAGCCACGTCTTTTGATGTTGCCATGCGATGCCTTAACATTGCCTATCGGGACTCTAATACGGGTGTATGAGGACAAAGAAAACATTTTGTGGTCTAAACAGTCACCGCCACGAAGGCGAGCTCGCAAATATTAACGATCAAAATTTGACATGCTAACAATGTTAAGCTTGTTTTGCAGTCAGTATAAGATTGTTAAATTAGCGTGGAATAAAAACGCGCGTCCCGTGTAGTTATGTGCCGTTCCCGGCAATGGCACATATCGTCGTCCCATGTACTCTTTGTATGATTTCCGGGTACCCTTTCAGCATTATACTTTTATATTTAAATATTTAGCAGTGACTTAAATTTATACTAGAAATAATCTCTATTAAATAGCTGCGTTATTTGATTTGGTATTTTCAGTTTAACGTTAATAATTTAACGACGTCGATGATTTCTAAAATCACTATAATTCTTCGTCCATTTTGGTAATTGTGATACTACGTAACAATGCATAATTGTAGGTAACAAACATTTAATAATCTGCGCGGGGGCGGAGGAACGCGTCACCCGCTCCCGCCGGGCAGTCTCCGATAATGCCTTGTAATAATTCCCAACCGTAAATAACAATTTGGTCAATTTACTCTATAGCAATAATTTCGGTTGCGTGTTCAAAGTTTTTATTAGAATTTTATTGTTATTTAGGCGTGTTTGTTCCTTGTTTCAGATTACATCGGAGGTTTTAAAGGAGTCGAGCGTTAATGTGAGTTTCTAAAATTCCCTTTAATTTATGAAACGAAAGTGTAATTGAATTTCTCCCTTTTTCTGTGTAATAGGTACGAAAATAAGACGAAAAAAATCTAATATATTGCACGCTTTGTGTTCTTTTGGTACACAAATTTTTATTTGTAAGTACACAGATTACGTTTATTCGCTTAACTTTACTTGTTAACTACACAGATAAAAATCCACTAAACTTCTTATTACTTTTCTTTGTTACAATTTATGACACACTTTAGGGTTTCTACTTTTGGATTTATTTTCATCGCTGGAACAACTGCTGTAATCAATTCAAGGTTGTAAGATGAGTTGGGACATACATAGTTTTTGTACTTTTATGTAGAACAATTCAGGAAAATTGGTGCTTTAAAAAGTTAAATAATACTCTTTGTTAAAATTTCACCTATTATATGCAGCCCTAAATAAACTGTAATGCAGTCGTGCCTCAGTAATAAAGTTTTCCGCTGGACACAACTAACTCTCTCGTAATGACAAAATCCCAAAGCAGAGAGGTACACGGCCTAATGGGAAACAAAGCTAGCCAGCGGAACTTTTTAGAGGGAAATTCGAGTGAACCGGAAGGTAGCCCCAAACTATGAGCGTTAAGAAACTTTTATGAGCGGGCGGGCCGTTTAACCGCAAGTCAAGAGCTAATCCGCACTAGCAGCGGCCAGCTACAACGCACCTGAGACCGGCTTTTTATTTCCCTTCGCATTCCCACCTAATTCCGCACACCGCAGTCTGCAAAGGTGGGCTGAACTTTGTCGGGCGTCATAAATTTATTTAACGGCCCGAAGGCAATAAGAGGTGGAGTGTAAAAAGAAAAATACGATACCAACGTGCCTAGCCGTTATTGCAATTAAACAGAGGAAGTAAATCTTTCAATACGAGCGGCAAACGCTCGCCTCCCGGTTTCCTGCTTTAATTTATCGCTTTGTTTTAGTCAGTCGTGGATCGTCCCATTGACGGATTGCTGTGTGTTTGATTAAAAAACGCAACTTAATCTTTGCGACCCCTTTTAGCTCGTCTGCAGATGTGTGTAGCGCTGAGCGCTGCACCGAACGGGATAAAACGGTTCTTCGTATACTTCTCGTTTACGTTAACTACCAGCACGTCTAGCACGACCTGCCCGCGAGTTGTTTGTCGCTCAGTGCGTCCCTTACATATTTGACAAGTTTGACAGAGACGCACTGAGCGACAAACGACTCGCGGGCATGTCGTGCTAGCCCCCCAGTATTCGTTAAGCGAGATAAACATTATCTTTAAAATGGATTCGTTGTTTCTAAAAGCGTCAATTCCACAGCACTTAATTATGTGAGTAGGTACTATAATTATACTATAATTTGTATATTCTACTGCATGATATATTATATTTAAGGCCAGGTCCGCAAACTTTTAAAACAGGAAAAATATGGATTTTTCGGAAGGTCATAGAGCCGCAGTTTTCTATTTCAGGTCAACCGGGCCCCAGCTCTTTAAGGGAAGATTTTTTTCCTAGAAGAAACCACGGCTTAATCACTACAAGACCTACTTTTCTTTCGGGTTAAAGTACCAAGATAGCAATCGCTTGCGTAAAAAAGTCTTGAGATTAAAAAAATGCGATATGGGCGAGGCTGCATAGTAGTTATGCTGTGTTTGGTTTCGAAATAAAGGCAATTAATTGGCTCGCGCTATTTATGAAATGTTTGGTCTTATTTGCAACAAAAAATATATTTTTTTGGAGAATGGAAGAGCCCTCCCAACTGACCCTTCAAAGAGCATGCGGCTTGCGAGCCGCGGTTTGCTTACGTTGTTTTAGACCATGCTTTGTAGTCGATGGGAATACAATAATTAAAATAATAATATAATTTTTATATACACGGCAGTTTCTTCAAATCCATTTTCAATTCATTTCAAAATGACTAGGCAGCTATTTGTTCGGCGGTAGGTTGCGGTACAAGAACGCAAATTCACCGTGTGCCTGCTCCGCGACCATTTTCTCAACGTATAATCTCATTCCGCTATGCCAATATTCTATACTCGCATAATATTTTTTTCGTGTTGATTTATTCCACGTGGATGAGTTTCTCTTTGATGCAAACGTTGGGCACAAGGTTTTTACCAACGGAATTACGAAATCAGCTAAAACGATTTCGTCTGCCGCTATGAAAATGTTATAGAACGCGGCCCAAATTATTCGTTTGAAGAAATTCTAGCAAATAATTTTGAATGAACGTTTTCTTTGAGTCACTTCATGAATATTTAAGCAACACCTAATATTCTCGGAGGCTGTAGGTTATGCGTTGAAGATTACTAATCCGCTTCTTAGGATGAAGTGAATAAAAATAAGTAAACACTTTTACATTTACATAAAAGTGTTCGTAAATTGTCTAAGGGCAACTACTTATTATTATTTATCTACACCCATATCATAAAACCTCCATTGGTTAATCAAAAACCATAGGAAATGACCACCATTTTGACAACCAATTAGGAAAAACCAATGCTGTGATGAAGAAATAACATGACTTCTTTATCGTTTTTAGTAAAGAAATGAGATTAAATTTGGAACAGCTGTCAAACTCAAGTGGGTCTCTATTCTAGTATCCATAGATATTAAAACAGTTATTGATACGAAACGTCAATTCAGTATGTTTTTTTAATATAAACTGCACAATATTTGATCTCCAGTGACGTGAGAATAGAGACTTCATCCGTTTGTCTATGATTTAAAAAAAAAATGGTCTTGACGGACGGCCGCCATTATTGACGCGCCGCGCCGCGTTGACGTTTTGCTGAACGAAAGTAGAATTTTGTTGAATTGAATAGAAAAAGTTGTTTGTAATTTACATTTTAGTTGAAACTATGAATAGTAAGTAGTCTTCTCGGAGTGTGTGTGATGTGAAAATGCGCCGGATATCGGAAATATGCAGCCACGATTGCAACAAATAACTTGTTGCCAGAAAATATTGTTTCTGAACCCATCATGGAGGATTTATAATATGTGTGTAGATAAAGTTATGTATGCAACTATGCATAATTTGGCCTTAAAACACACGTGCGATCTTATTATGAAACTCGTTAAAAGCTCGTTTCATAAAACCGCACTAGTGTTTTAAGGCCTATCATTATGCAACCGTTGCATAAACTACTATTACTTCATCATTTTAGCATCTTAAATCAGTTACTATTTTGTATACTGGCGTTAAATTAGAACTGAACTAATAATAAAATTATATTAAAGTCGATTCATCCTTACTTGTCTTATTTGGTAAACAAGTTTACAACCTCAAAATTGATATTTTTTGGCTAAAGCTCCGAAAAAAGTCCATTTTAAGGTTATAAACTTGTTTACCAAGTAAGGATGAATCGACTTTATATTTGTTATCTTCCTGCTTTGCATACATACTCGTACATGCGTCAAAAACTAGCTCATAACGCGATATGCAACACCGTTTTCGCCCCTCCAAGCTTCTCAACTTGTGAGTAAAACGCAAATTTTCTGCGGTAATAGGAAAATGAAGGAACGAGTGTTAAATTCAAATTGCTTAATGGTTCGGAAGCAGGCATTTCATTTTCCATTCGAATTGTTGCGTAATTTACTACTGCCTGCGTGTGCGTACGTAGGGCCTTTTGTTTGTCGTCGGTGAAAAAATGCCACGGTTTTTATTAAAACTCGGGAATACCGGTCGTGTCATTTCCATGGGCAGGTTGTGATGTATTGCAGTGTTACTCCAACCAAATTAAGGAAATTAAAGGGTTTATGAGGTTATTTTTTATTAAAATCGGTGTATTCATCGGTTGTGGAAACAGCAGTCAAACGTATGACCTATTTAGGGTTTCATAGCCAATGGCAAAAAACGGAACCCTTATAGATTCGTCATGTCTGTCTGTCTGTCTGTCTGTCCATCTGTCTGTGTGTCTGTCCGTCCGTATGTCACAGCCACTTTGTTCCGAAACTATAAGAACTATGCTGTTGAAACTTGGTAAGTAGATGTATTCTGTGAATCGCATTAAGATTTTCACACCAAAATAGAAAGAAAAAAAAAACAATAAATATTTAGGGTTCCCCATACTTAGAACTGAAACTCAATATTATTTTTTTCATCAAACCCATACGTGTAGGGTATCTATGGATAGGTCTTCAAAAATGATATTGAGGTTTCTAATATAATTTTTTTCTTAACTGAATAGTTTGCGCGAGAGACACTTCCAAAGTGGAAAATTGTGTGTCCGGGGGGGGGCGTAACTTCTAAAATAGCGGAATGATAAAACTAAAAAAAATATATGATGTAAATTACCATGTAAACTTCCACCAAAAATCGTTCCGAACGAGATCTAGTAAGTAGTTTTTTTTTAATACGTCATAAATCACGGAACCCTTCATGGGCGAGTCCGACTCGCACTTGGCCGCTTTTTTTTTTTTTCATTTTGTTTTAGTATATCACATTTTGTTGTGTATTTATTGCGTTTGGTGATTTAAAAGCAACAGAGCCAAAACTATCAGCGGTTATAGGATGATCGATTATAGGATTTCAGTTTTTCGAAAATTGGTTCCATTTGTTTGTGCACGAGTCATTAGTTTTACTTAAAGTTGGTATCTAAATAATCCTCCTCCTAAATAGATGCTTACACTTAAGTATAATAGCTCGTAAATGCGCTTAAGTAAATGCGAAATGTATGTGCGTGTGTCTACCCGTGTGTGTGTTTATATATGTGTGTATATAGTTTCCTTAGGTCCTGGAATAGGACATCGGGTACTTTTTATTCCAGGAAGTTCCCTATAACTAGAGTTTGTGTTCAAAAATAAGCTGTACCTAAAAAAAGCAGTTGTTCATTAAAGTAGATCCTACAATGCGTACGCCATATTGAAACATTAAATTGATCGAGCATTATTTAGTGAACCTCAATTTCGAACACAATTACGTGTATCCATTGACATTATAGATAATAAAATATTTCAATTAGCTACAGTACGTGACAAAGGTACGGTCGGGACAAAAATGGTTGAAATGGTTGAAATATTCATGGCTGTTGGTATCGATTGCCATGACTATCCCCACAGTCACGAAGCCCCGGAAAAGATGGTATCGTAGACCGCGCCCGCACTATTACGTGATATGATATAAATACTAACATATATTATCTACTCGCATGCTCTGAGAATAGATAATGCAAAGGGGATCATTTTAATAGTCGAATATTGAGATCTCAATCGTGTCATGTAATCGTTTTTGTTGGTTCGATAATAATAGCTTCCAATAAATTACTTTAACTTTATTATTCGTTACAATCAAAGTTAGTTATATCTCAAAGTCTTGAGCAAAGTAACTTCAAAGTTTGTGATATATTTCTAATCACGTCAAAACTAGATAAAAACTTGTGAAACTAATTTGTTAACTTCATTGTTTCATTATTAACGGAATACCCTAATATTAATGTTGGTAATTTCCAGACGATTAAAGTATCTAAGTTTGTAATGCACTTAAATAATTGATAAAACAAGACGGTGTTTTAGATTTAAGATTCGACGACATGATGAGCGTTTACCAGGACGTAATTTAGAGAAGAATCCAATCCACAATAAAACTTTTTAGGATTTTAGACATTATATCGATGTCATAGAAGTTAATTATTAATGGCATTTATTTTGATTTGGATCCTTTTTGCTAAACTTCGTCTCATTTAAGTCGACAGTCAATTTTGGTTTTGCGACAGATGCAAATTACCAGAACGTCATGTTCAAATTATTTGCCAATCGGTCAGCTTTACTATTAAAGATTTGTTTATTTCCTTCACTTGTTTTCTAGTATATAAAAATATTTCGATAGCTTGCTAGGTGACCGTGGCAGTTAGTCGTAAACGTATCCCGATCTCAGAAGTGGTTTTAAATGTTTTTTTATACAGTGATATCCAGCGCTTGCACAGGAGTCGTTTTAACTGGATGATCGATGACTCATCAACACCGCAATGCAATCAATAATTATCAACCGATAAGGATCTAATCGCTTCGACAAACTTTGACACCTATCCAATTATAATGTTGCAATCGGCCTATGTCCGATATGATATCATTACAGTGTCCATGAATCAGAGTAATGTAATGCCGATATCCGATTGGTTAGACTCAATTACGCTGACTCGAGCTATTACCCGCTGATATACGGGCTCATTGTGTCCTGCTTTATCGCAAGTGCCCCATTGTCTTCGTTAATTGTCAACTAAGTAGCTGCAATTATGCGAAATTAAAGTTTCACTCCAAAGACTTTCAACCCCGTTGCATTTAGATTATTTTGTATGGACACTGTACTGCTTCAGCATCGTCTTTGTGATGGTAGCTTTATGTAAGGAATTGCTTACCTATTACATATTCTAAATAATCGTTAATATATCGTACGCAATTCGCACACCAATTTGATCAGTTCACCTAACCTCATTACAACGTCGTGTCGTGGCCACACATGCTCGTCAAAGTCCATCTAAACGCTGTTTAATCTGATTTAATAACCGGCTCATTACGAACAGCACTGGAATGGGATTGTTCGCAGTATCGAAGCCTGTAACCGCCGCATTAGTGGAATAGACCTGATGGCAAATAATGCAGGCCCGGATTTGGACGCGCGTGTTACTGTGTACTTTTGAAAACGTCAATATTGTTCATGTTTCTGTATTGATTGCTAGTACGGGTTTTGGTTGGGAACTCTTGCAGAAATCTGTATAACGAAGGTTAATAAAAAAACCGGCCAAGTGCGAGTCGGACTCGCGCACGAAGGGTTCCGTACCATTATCTATAATCAAGCAAAAAATATCACGTTTGTTGTATGGGAGCCCCCTTAAATAATTATTAATTTTTAAAGTGAATATATATATCTAAATATTCTGTGAATATTTCAAGCGTTTACCTGTTGCCGTTATCAATATCAAGCAAAAATGAGCAAAAAATCACGTTTGTTGTATGGGAGCCCCTTAAATATTAATTTTATTCTGTTTTTAATATTTGTTGTTATAGCGGCAATTTCAACTGTCTTACTATCACGGATCATGAGATACAGCCTGGTAACAGACGGACGGACAGACGGACAGGGGAGCCTTAGTAATACGGTCCCGTTTTTACCCTTTGAGTACGGAACCCTAAAAATATATCAATACCGAATCCAAATGCTTATTTGAACGCGACACTAATAATTTGAGAATTCCCGTTTGTAAATTATTAATTTAGTAGTAGCGATATACATTTGGTATTTGCACTAACCTTACATAAACTAACCTAACCTAAGAAAATGTGAATGTTATAATAATTTAGACGGACAAGTCCGTCGCTGCCCGCGCGACTCGGTAGCATCAAAACTGATAAGGGAAGGGTGAATGCACGAGTGCGTCCAGGTACCAGGGTGTGCGAAGGGTTACGGGGTGAGGAGCGAGGGGGCGCACGAATCAAGAATACCAACGTGATTAATGGATGCCGAGTGGTACGATAATGATAATGACCCGGCCTGTCTGCGACTGCATCATCAGAATCAATGCAATGACGCAGCTTAGATCGTCTGCAGATTTGCGCCTACGATGACGCCGTTGGTGCACAGGCAAATCACATTTCTGTTACACACTGTGTTGCGATCAGGAGGATAATAAGAGAGGCTTTAGCTGCAATGTTCCTTGTTTTGAATGCCGTTACTATATTTCAACATAGCGGTCACGTTAAAATAGACATGTGTTGAACTAAGTATGCAATGTACAACAAATATAACTAGTGGCTCCGTGAGCTGTAGACCTCGCGACAAACTTAACTTTGCCATTGGAAAACTGATATCTCCATACATCGACATAGCTCGGGGCAGTTTACCAACACCGCAAATAAGTTTGTAATTGCAAAATCCCCCATATCTCCGTCATTTTGAAAAATTTCGAAAAACCGAATCGACAAAAAAAATCTATATAATTATCGAACCTGCTCAAAAAATTTCACGAGAATCGGTTGAGAACTGCGACCTGTAGACGAGAACAAATGGACAGACGCCGGACATACGAAAGCATTTTTGTCCAAGCTGAAACGAAGACGCTTCGCTCGCTCGGAGGTTGGTTTAGTTTTTCAGTTTATTTGGAAAATATTTTTAAACTAATATGGATTTTAAGAATAATTTTGTAACCAAAATGTGCTTATAAAACCATAGATATTATACCCATGTTTTGTATTTAGCCCATTTAAGACAGGACGCAGGTATTTGAGGCAGGGCTTCGCAATCGGTTATTATACAAATTTAGTTTCTGTTGAAGTCAAATTTAGTTACCTACGTAAGGCTTGAAATTACCGATTTGATCTTGCTGATCAGCTCTTTCACAGAGCAGGTGTCACCGCTGTTAATATAACAGCTGCGTGATTGGATGGGTTACCGTCAGTATTTGCATAGTTCGCGTGCGAATGCCTTAATGAGAGCTCGAAAATTGTCTATCACCAGGCTTTGGATTTCTCAATTAATGAGTTTGTATTGGGATAGGTGTTTGAGGGCAGACGGTAGGGGATAAAAATGTTACACGCAGAAAACTCATACACTAGTACTAGTATAAATTGCAATTTTGCTAACTCCAATCAAATGAAAGCTTTCGTGAGTCATTATGAAAAGTGGAAATAAAAACGGCTTTACTCACGATTTACTGTTAGGAACATGTTTTTTTTAATGTCAATTGACTGACAAACGAGCTGACGGCCCACCTGATGGAAAGTGGTCACCGCTGCCCATGGACATCTGCAACACCGGAGGTGCTGCCAATGCGTTGCCAGTCTAGGGAGGATGGGGAATGGGGAGGGGAAGGGGATGAGGGAATAGGCCTCCGGATCTCGTCACTCACCGTACGAAACGCAATAGCAAGCTATTACTTTACGCCGATATTCTTTGAGAGTGTGGTACTACCCCGGGCGAGCCGGCCCATTCGAACAGTAATCATCTAGTGAGGATTACTGTTTGGCTCTACCACTACAATAGTAGTTTATGCAACGGTTGCATAATGATAGGCCTTAAAACACTAGTGCGGTTTTCATGAAACGAGCTTTAGCGAGTTTCATAATAAGATCGCACGTGTGTTTTAAGGCCAAATTATGCAGAGTTGCATACATAACTTTATCTACACACATATTATAAATCCTCCATGATGGGTTCAGAAACAATATTTTCTGGCAACAAGTTATTTGTTGCAATCATGGCTGCATTATTTCCGATATCCGGCGCATTTTCACATCACACACACTCCGAGAAGACTACTATTCATATTTTCAACTAAAATGTAAATTACAAACAACTTTTTCTATTCAATTCAACAACAATTCTACTTTCGTTCAGCAAAACACTAACATGATGGCGGCAATTCGATCCTCCGTCAAGACCATTTTTTTTTAAATCATAGACAAACGAATGAAATCTCTAATCTCATGACATTCGAGATCAAATGTTATGCAGTTAATATTAAAAAAACATACTGAATTGACGTTTCGTATCAATAACTGTTTTAATATCTATCGATACTAGAATAGAGACCCACTTGAGTTTTGACAGGTGTTCCAAATTTAATCTCATTTCTGTACTAAAATCGATACGGGAATAACATTGCAGCACTCGTTTTACCTAATTGGTTGTCAAAATGGTGGTCATTTCCTACGATTTTTGATTACACTATGGAGGTTTTATGATATGGGTGTAGATAAAACTGTTTGTCAGTGCGTGCCACTGCACTCAATACTAAAAGAAGAACTTCATTACAAGTTCGAAACATGTCAGGCCGTTCCTGACAATAAATCGTGAGTAAACCTGTTTTTATTTCAAGTCTTTACTCTTATTCTTTTATTTGGATTGTGTTCGCTGCTGTTTACTAAACAGCTGCTCAATTACGTAACAAAAATTGGTATCGCTTTCGCGAAAATTTATCCAATTGTACCCTTATTTACATCGAGTGATGACTAAACTGGTTTGCATTTCGGGCCAAACCGAAACAAATTTCGTAACGTAATTGAGCTGCTGTTTACTTGATATAATTATTTTTGGACTTAAAAAGCTAATATTGACAGTACGAATATTGCAAGTTTAAATATTTAAACACCATGTTAAGTTTTTATGTCGATAATAATGAATACACTCATGTATTGGTTTAAGTAGATTCGTAGATTTAATTTGTGCATAAATATCATCTTATATATTATTTCTAAAAAGTATTTTTTTGAAGACGCTCAAGATCTCCGTTATTTCTTTACCAAAATTTATGATTTAAACGTCATTGTAAAGCTTATCTTCTCCAATTCGTCTTAAAAATACAAAAATAGATTAAAATTAACGTTTTCGTGAAAAAATAAATAAAAAACCACGCGGTTTGCAAGCGCCATCTATTTGACAGTCTGTTTAACTACGATGTCATGGCCACAGACTACTTAGAAGATACTACGTATGTGATGATGCTGACAATTGTCAACAGATGGCGCTGCGCGTCGGGTAGGCTAGGTACTGACCTACATTATTTGATATGATCTAATGACGATCAATATATTGTACAATCAGTGATTTTGCACGGTTGTATTTATTGGTCGTTAATGTATGATATTGGCAGTCGATATACTCGTAGTATACTCAGCATCCCCGCGAGCGGTTCCCACCGGCGCGCGATCGGCGCAATCGTCAGATGTGGACGCCCCATAACAGTAACAATTCCCATATCTATATCTATTTTATTAACTGTCTACTTTTTTAATCTGTCATGTATATCTTATGACCTTTAAACGAGCAATTCTTATTAATATATATATATAATCTGAATCACGGAAACGGCTCCAACGGTTTTGGGGGCGATAAATCGATATAGCTAGGTTTCATTTTAAGAAAACGTTGTTTTATCCGTGTTTTCCGGTAATGAAAAGCTGCTACAATATCATTTGAATACGAAGGTTAATTTCGTCACTATTCACAAAGTTATAATAACTCAGTTGCGAAGACGAGCGGGTCCGAAGCCGGAAGACCCCGGTTCAAGTCCAGATGGTGTGGATTATATTTTTCCTTTTTTTTTTCAAGTTTTTTCTTTTGTGAGGAAAACTATCTTTATCCACGCATATTTTTTTCCAAACAGACACGTTTTACCAAAAAAATGCCGAGCAAGGCTCGGTCATCCAGGTACTATTGTATAAATAGGCAATGTCTTAGTACAATTATCTCTCAAAAATAAAATATCTTTTACTAATAATACTTGCATTTACTTATTCTCACTTTATAATATTGTTATTATGACTATCCGGTGTATGATAACGTGCGAAAATTCGCACGGGTCAGCTAGTACTTTTATAATCCATTAGTTATAAAGACCCAAATAAAAACAAAAATCAAATCGACACTACACCACACACGTGAATTGTTCCTGAAAGCGCACTTATCCACGGTCCCGATACATGTGTGGTGGGTACATTATCTCGGATTCGGTTGAGTTACCCCCCGCTGCAAATAGACCAAATCTTAATGCACTGAATCAGCGGCCGTCTGGCTCGGCGCACACGCCGGTTGGCGAAGCATTTGCGATATAAAATGTATGACATGATTTATTACTTTGAATTATAACATAGGCACAAGCGGGAACAGCTAAAATTGCCAGGTTTCGTTGATTCTTAAATCTAAAATAAAATTAGAGAAGAAGCTGACTGACTGACTGATCGGGTGACATATCAACGCACAGCCAAAACTACTGGAGCTAGAAGTCTGAAATTTGGTACAGGTATTCTTTAGGTAATGTAGGCGCACGTTAAGGAAGGATTATACGAAAATCAATCCTTAGATGGGTGAAAAAGGAGTTAACAATTTGTATGGAAATCCGTCATTTCTTAGCTTATTAACATGAAAATCAGAATTTAGGCTTCTGAATAAAAACAAAGGCGTACTGCAAAAGCATTTTGAAAAAATCAACCCCTGTAGGGGTGAAAATGTAGTAAATTGATTTTGAATTGATTGATTGAAATTCCATCCCATAAGGGGCAAAGTTTATATGGAAAATACCGCGGGCGAAGCTGTGGCGGGTTCTCTAGTCTAAAATTAAATATTTCGTTCAGTGCGGCGAACTGTCAACTTGATCTAAGAACAAATGCTTTGCCATTTCGAATCTTTCATGTATACTTTGTCATCATCATCTTATTTATGCTGATTACCTTTGGGAAAAATTGTAAGTCAAAAGTTACCTCAATTGACAGTCGCAGCACTGATATGATTGCATTTAAGTAAGTTTGTCGGTTGCACAGTTTTCCTTTAGATTAATTCTTTACAGAAGCATCTAAGTAGTGAATAATTATTTCCGAGTACCATTTTACCCGCAACTTAAACAGTGCTGCTTTCCTGTTTTATTTTTACCGCATTGCAGTTTACCTTTCTCTGCCAACCAACAAAAGGAACTCGCATTACTCCGTAATATATTCCCAAGTTCAAGTTCACAAAAAGCTGTTGGCACACCGGCAACACATCGGTTCTACACCCCATAAGTCATTTGTAGGTGGGAGGGATAAGCCGTAAGTAAATCATAGAGCGATGAATACGCCGCTAGGTCTGCACGCCGGACTGATAACGATTAAATATGGCGCGGCCGCTCATATTGTGTGTACTTACCGCCGTGAGTTGCAGTGGGAGCGAGTCGGTTTATGCTCTGTGTCACTGGGGTCAGTGGTGCAAAAAATTAGGTCAGGTATACAGGTTTTGGTAAGGTAAATGAACTGTAGAAAATATGTTTCTATTGGAAAATACTGTCGTTTTCAGATGCCTTATCTTTTTCCTTCGCTTCGCTTCGCTCCGGCCTTAAACCTTCTAAACCTAACCTATCAGAGTCGCTTC
This sequence comes from Tortricodes alternella, assembly GCA_947859335.1. Taxonomy (NCBI): domain Eukaryota; kingdom Metazoa; phylum Arthropoda; class Insecta; order Lepidoptera; family Tortricidae; genus Tortricodes; species Tortricodes alternella. The sequence goes on from OX401968.1 coordinate 14,791,590, forward strand.
TGCTCCGACCCATTTTGTTCGCTGGCTTCACTCGCTCGCTCACTGCCATTTACCATTTGTAGTTATTAATGTCAATCTGTTCAGCAGAGTCTGATTAAAATATATATGATAATAAATAATAGTGTAACTAACAGTTATGTTGAAAAAGAATATGAAAAGAAATAGTGGTATCAGAAAGACATGACACGATGAATTTGGATAATTCGGAGTTACAATCTTTAGTAATAGCATTTTTTTATGAATAGTGATTATTATGATATAAAATTGTATGGGAAACATTTTCAGACTTCCAATAATCGGCCTTGAAAAAATCTGTGAACAGTTGCGCTCCCGTCTTAATGCATGACGAAACAATGAAGCGAGACGTTCCAGTATTGTAACTCAAGCACTTGAACGTAAATACCATACAGCCATACCTGAACTTACAGTAATCTCTCTTTTAAACACTAGTTTGACTAGCTGTCAAATACTAAAAATTGCTTAAACACTTCGATAAATTAGTCTTGTGGCAAATATTCGAAGATTTTGGAGCGATCTGAGTTCAACCACCCTTGGTAGACTTAAATAAACCGCTTTATCAATTTAACCCTTCAAGAGTAGCTTTGTTCATAAAATGCTATACTAAACTCCACTGTAAAATAGAAGACGTAAGACAATTTATTGCAAAAATGCAGCTGTGTTAAGATTGACTTTTCTTTTATCTCTGATTTTCTTTGTAAGCAATTTAAGTCGAAAGATTGGAGTGATTTATATACCTGACTTAGACTACATATTAACATTTCGCCTGCATTCATCGTCGTTGTTAAAAAGTAATATAAAAATATTGATATTTAAAATGAAATCGGGATGAAGACTTTATTAACAACAAAAGGTTAACCTGAATGAGCATCTTTAGTAATAATTAAAACAAACATTCTAACCCACGAATTTGAACCATGTGATGTCTATAAAAGATAATAAAAATTGATAAAACTTGCTAGTGTAGATACCCAAACTAATTTCGGTGGTACCCAAAATAAGCAAGCCAAAGCGTGTCGATAGAATTGCATGCAAACAAGCCATAAACGCTCACCGCCTTAATATGAAAACTTGCTCGTTCTCTGGATTACCAGCCAGGATAATTATAGGAAAGCAAATAAAATAACCGTTGGAAAAAACTATGAGTCTTTCAAACCCCAAGCAACAAAAACTGTCAACGCCTCGTCGAATGGTTAAAAGGTTTTGATTGTGATTAAAGTTTCCATATAAAACATAGGGCACAGTTAGTAGAGCGAAAAGCCGGTAAATTATAAAAGAGTAATAGTAAAAAAAAACTTAGACTCATTATAGAATCTTAGCTCGCACTATTTTTTTAATTGGGTGGTACCTTAATATATATTTTATTGCCATGTGTGGGTACCTGCGCTTCCATTTTTGAGACTGTAAAAAGAGCCAAAAAGTCTTTAAGATTTCTTACGAATTTACAATTTTCCTGAACTTACATCGATATTGGGGTTAAATTATTTGGTCTGGTAAAATTTGGTTTGCGATTGTGTGTTTTCTAATATTCCGATTTTTTTTTCTGTAAAACGAATAGCTCTGCCAGCTAGACTAGACTAGCCTTTGAGCTTTTATTGCCCCATATAATGATGAGCTCAGCCACGAATAATGCGTTCAAAGTGTTTCTGCTTTGTTTTAGTTGGAAGAGAACATGCTCGTACGTGAATCTGAATACTTTGCCTCTTGACATGAGTCTTCCAATTTAGTTCAGAATCAATGTCTACTCCTAACAAATTACAAATTATTGTGCAATATATTGGTTTGGATTGGCAGTCTTTGATAGGTAGACGATCAATCCAGTTTGACTTTAAGTTCTTCTCCAGACATGCTCTTAAACCTTTGCTTAATAAAGTCGATGTATTAAACCTGACTGAACGTGGAGAGAAGACTAACATCTGCGACCTTAAAGTGCAATAAACGTCAGCTGTAACGTATATTGTTCTAGTACGCGTCATTACTCACACGCTATTTAGCAGTTAGCACCGCGGCCGATTTATCAGTGCGACATTTATATTCAGTTAATCGTGTTTGGATATCGAGCCGACACCGATAGGGGTGCAATACGGGCGATGCGGTTGCCGATGGAATAACGGCTGGTGATGATAGAAAATGGAGATGTTTTTCAATTCGGGCAACATATTACATTTAGATACCTTATGAATCTCTACATTATTTGGAAGGTCATGAAATGATTTCATCACATCACCGGCCTATGTACGTACCACTGCTGGGCGCTGACCTCCTCTCATAGTAAGAGGGACTGAGCAGTACCCACGCGGGCCCAGTGCAGATTGGGGACTTCCTACACATCGTTGAATTATTTCGTAGATGTCTGCAGGTTTCTTCACGTTGTCCTTCAACGCTAGTGGTAAATACAAAATTGCATTCCGCACGTAAGTTCCGTAAATCTCAGAGGTGCGAGCAGGAAATTGGCATCGGCGCAGAGAGGCCACCACAGCAGACTCAAATAGACACCACTTCAATTGAAATGAATTTACAAACTCTTATTAATACGTCACTCTGTTTTTAACTAGAAAAGCTTAGAACTGTTTGATTAATTTCATTTGTTTTTCAAAAGATTGATTGACATCAATTAAATATTCATTTTGGAACGGCTAATATGGGCTGAATGTTGCAATTTTAAGCAGTTTATGATCAATTTGTAGGTAAGCTATCAAACCTAACCAGACATCAAGGTGTTTCGTGAATACAGCTCATTAAAATATAATAAATAAGCACTAAGGTTGGTTACATACGTTTTTCCATATTATGTAATATTCTAAATTGCACAAAACTTCCCTTTCATTACTTTGATGCATTCTGAGCTGGGATTTTATCGCAGGTATTCACGCATGCGATTTCTATTGACGTCAAGAAATATCGGAGTTCCGTACATTTTACTTTATTTTCGAGGTGATCCGTTTTGCTTTTGTAAAAAACAAATGACAAAGAAACTTTTTCATGTCAATATCGGGTGACGGAGTTCTTAACTTTAATACCGTTCTAATTAGTGAAGCAAATGGTCTAGTTACAAACAAGTCAACAAATAAATCGCTTCTAAAACGTTTGCCTAAACGTGCTATTGACTTTTTAAGTTTAGATTTATTACCCGCAAATTACGGGCTTAGCGTGCACTCCCAAACTTGCCGTTTATATTTTTTCCAGCCCTCATATCACCTACGAGTATGTACATCTTAACTTACTTTTTAGCTAAATGCCTCTGGCAATAATGTTTCTTTCCGGCAAAATAATTTCATATTCGTATTATTATTGGAATTGTCATTTTACCTGATTCATAACTTCCAAAATGACGAACGTTCATACAAACTTGCATCTCCTATTTAGGGAATAAATTCTCATAAATCAGTAATTATAAGTACTTACCTACACGTTATTCATATAAGGAACTCCTGTGAAAAACATGCGGTTAAACCCCCCGGTTTATTCTGAGTATTGTATGTTAGTCAGTATTAAAGTTTATTTAATAGATTCTTTACAATTACGGACATAAAACAAACTCGGTCCTAACCTATTTCAAGGCAGGATCGACGACTCTGTAAAAAGAAGTAAGCACACATAAGAGCCGCACATATTCGGCGCGCACTTGGTGTTATTAATCTCATTAGTCTGTGTAGACACAGATGCTCCCATGTAATCCTGTTGCTCTGGGCGAGGATTTGCATAAAGAGTTCATGATTTGTGCTCAACCCCTTGCCTTCTAGCTCTCATCTAGAACAATGTGGTTGGCTTCTTAAAAACGGTAATCCGGCTTATCGATGCTGGCGGTATGTTAATTAAATGGTGCAGTTACTGTTTTTATTCGCATTTTATTCAATTAATTCGTGTAAATCTACACAATCATAATTATTTGTTTGTAAAGCACAAACAATGATTTATATAGTTACAACGTCTTGCACATTCATGCATAAGTTAGAGATACCCACAATGTTTGTCTAGTAAATAAAATATTCCAAATTAGAAATTGAAAATTAATCGGATCGTCAGCCATCTATTCCCAAAGGCCAAAACAAATAACGCTAGCCAAAATGCTGTAGGAGTCTCGGTTGGCTCGCAAACTGGCTGCACTCGGCGCCCGCCCTGAGCACACAATACACGATGCCGATAAATTAAATTGCATCCACCGCAACCTATACCTGATTGTTAATAGCTAAATAATCGAATATACATCTAAAAGCCTACGAGGGGATCTAATAGCTCTAATTTTGAGAGGAACACGTTAGCCAATTTCGGAAATGTCAAACGCTGATTGAATGTTGCCTCATTTAAAATCGAATCAAAACCGAGGTATGGATCGGAACGCCCCAGTAGAATACGCTGCGATGAACAATGGTCAACGCGCACTTGTTATGTTAGAGATGGAATGAAGAAAAGAGCAAAACCCCTTAACTAAATCAGCGGGTAAGGCAAACATCGTGATTCGCGAATCGATTGCGCGGACTCGCCCCTTATCTCGGCGGTGCGCACGTGTGAACCCCGTTCAATTTTAATTTCATGCTCAAACAATGACGCTATCGAGCAGGCTATTATTTTGTATCGTCGCCGAGGGTTGAGTTCATCTAAATCCGCCAGATAAGCCCCTAGCTCTTTGTCGCCGCTGATCCTGATGGCTAATTCGGGCGCGTTCGGGACACACTCGGGACCTTCTGCCCGCTCCACGGCCACTTTTAATTTGTCATTAGAATATCGGATTGTTTAGGACGGTGTTGTTTTATCTCGTTCCCTCGTTTCGTTTATCTGTTGTTCTCGGCTCGCACACGTTTAATTAAATACCGATTGGTAGCGAAACAAGTTTAATAACTTTCATCTAATTAAGAATTCTTCAATTTGCATTCAAATCACTGACTTATATGAAATTCATTAACATTGCTTAATTAGTGAATTCATTGAACTGACTTTTTAAGCCTCAATTGAAAACTTTTAATAATTGTCACGTTATTTTCAGTATTTCTGTATTAAATTAAAGACAGATATATATATTGCACAGAAATAGTCCTCAACAAATTACTAATATTATATCTAAACTAGTGGACCCGCCACAGCTTCGCCCGCGCTATTTTCCATACAATCTTTATCACCCCTTTCGGCATGAAATTTCAAAAAATCCCTCCTTAGTGAACCTCTAGGGTACTCGAGGAATGTCTCCTCCGAATTTCAAACCACTAGGACCACCCGTTTAGGCTGGTACTGTTTTATATGTATTGATAACCCCAATCTAATAAAGACGCAAGTAATCACGCTAATTAATAATAAACTAAGTGGGACTATAATAATAACCGAACCCTTGATTACCAGTGCTATACTTATAGCTATGAGTAGGTAGAATCGGTACGTGTTCAGAGCAACGATGATTTTCCAAATTCCAAACTGAATCGCATCATCGCTAACCCCCCTTGTCTGTGTTTATCAAAACACTTAACGATTTAATATGCTCGCTGAACTGTGCCCTCCCCTTTTCCTGCATTATACAACATGTATAATGATCGTATCTACGTGTGCCAATATATTATGTCAGTATTATTATCGTGTCGTTGCCATCTTTGGATTGTATTGACGAACATGAATGTTTGCTACTAGGTTTCCAGCTGAAGTGAAGTCGTTTATTCGATTTTAATGCAGAATTCAATAACATTAAGAAAATTTATTGAGAAAGGTTTTAAGATATAATAAACAACCATGTAAAGCCGGAGCGGGTGATATATTATGCTTAACACTTTCAGCGCCAACAATCATTACACGCTATGCGTGTAGCGCGTAGCAGCGTTCTTCCGCTTTGTATTGAAAATGCACTACGAACAGAGCGCCTGCCTACCGGGCTCCTGGCACTCAAAGTGTTAATAAAAAAAAACGGACAAGTGCGAGTTAAACTCGCGTGGAGAGGGTTTCGTTGCGCACATGATTATCTGAACTTTCCTATGTTACTTTAAATACTATAGATTTCTTATAGATTTTCCTGTAATCTATTGCTAAAGAACAATGTTCTGTACTTTTTAAATAGTAGGCCCAGTAGTTTCTGAGATAAGGTAGGGGAATCGTCAATTTTCGCCTATTTCCTAAATAACTTCAAAACTATATATATATAATTTTAAAATTCTAAAAAAATATATCCTTAAGATTCTCACAATGAGCCCTTTCATTTGATATGACACACGATATATTCTGCAAAACTTGTCTTTTTAATTTTCTAATTTGGCCCCCAAAAGTGGCCCACATATTTAAAATTCATTTATTTACGTTACGCGTCCGTGTTGCGGCCACCGACTTACATAATGTGTACCAAATTTCAACTTAATCGGTCCAGTAGTTTCGGGGCAAATTGGCTGTGACAGACGGACCGACAGACACACGAGTGATCCTATAAGGGTTCCGTGTTTTCCTTTTGAGGTGCGGAACCCTATAAACATATTATTATCATATTATCACGCCCGAAATCCCTAATGGGGTGGGCAGAGCCACAAGACTACTTGTGGCCACGTTCGATTTATTAGTCCTAAGATGGTATGATGAACCGTATGGTGACAGGTGATCAGCCCATCGCCCATACAGATAGTCCACCATGTTGGAGAGGACCCGTCCCTTAGTCGACTTTTACGACATACCAGGATGATAAGCATCTGCACGCATCCTATGCTATTTCTTCACTCCCAGTGCAGCAGAGGAGTATAATAAACATCTTGAAACTTAAAGATAAGGTTGTTGTAGTGTTCAAAATGAAAAGCGTGTTAAAAACTAATCCGTTAAAGCAGAGATAGCGTTAACCCTATCTCGTAACTCCAGCAGCCATACTTTAAGCTCCAATTTTCTATTTGATTTCTCATCGATCGGAATTAGGTGCATCTAGACAAGTTGTAATAGGGTAACTTCTAATAAGAAAACTTCTAATAGACTCTTGAAAGTCCAATCTTCGCGAAGATATCAAGCTAACGAGCTAAAACGGACTGTACGATGATTGCGTTGCTGTCTGGGGGGGTTCCTACCTTCCTGCAAAATTATACTAACTTTCTGTTGGCAATATTTGCTCAATGTGGGGTAATGACCAGTCTAAAAGCTAAATTCGTTACCGGTACTTTAACGAAGGAGTTCGTTTGCTTAATTTTGTCTTGCGCACTAACTGAAAGAGCTTTAAAAAAATCATTCAATAATATCAATATCGCGCATAGCACGAATATTTGTGCCCAAAATCATAATATTAAGTATCTATATATTTATGGTTGTATTTATCTATACTTATAAGTATTCGTATCGTTGTCTGTCGAATGTATAAATCAATGTGTGTTAGTATGCAAGATATTATTATTATTTTCGTCTTAATTTGTCTTAACTCTTAGGCTAGGTTTTTATAATATTTATTTAAGAAGTAAAATACAATAACACCTTAAAAAATAAAAACAATATTAAAATTAAGGTATTAACCTAGGCAAAGAAACGAGGCTCAAGCTACTGGTAGTTCCCTAACCACCCTCTTTTTCGTTCCCCCTGGACGGAGAGAGGAACCTGAAGATTCGAGTCGTGTCCGCAAGCAACGCCTTCTTATCTTGACCCAACCATTTAGTGAGTCACTTGAGACTCTTCGCTATAATACTAATTAGGTACCATTATTATTAATGATAGATTGTTTGTTCCCTGACCCTTGTAACGCTAATTACAGTGCCACTTTCACATACCGACCATAAAGTACTAACAAAAGTAAATATTTCAAATAAATAAACATACAAACAAGGCCAATGCAGCGCACAGTTATTTGTTCCGCTCACTGATGGAAATTCTTTGTTTACATTATCTCAATTAAGACTACGTTTTGTTTACAATTCCGGATTCTGAACAAAGCAGCACTTTGAAAATTTTGTTTGCACTCGACTCTGTAACACGCTTATCCACATGGAGATCAAACTATTTGGCGCTACAATTTCTGTTTATACTTACTCAAATATGCACTTAATTCAACTAATAATGAAGTTATAAAAAGATTTGCACCCACAATCTATGGTCATATCCAATCTATCCTATCTTCCCCTAATCAAACGAAGACCATAGACTTGTTCAATTTTTAAACAGAGTTTCATATTATTGTAAGTTTAAATATCGAATAGAATTCAAAGCGATATTCGAATTATTTCTGTAAAAGCCTCGTGTGGAAAATTTAAGAATAACTCAACGGACAGTGCCGGTAGTGGCACCGGCACCGGGCGGACAGCGGTAATTGAAATCAAACAGAGATTAGTCTACGATTGCGGACGGATCACTACGCGTGACAAGAACCTATCTCGGACTGAAAATGAATCAACGGGCTCACCACAGTCCAGACAAAATGTTCTTATGTTTTTATTTAGTAGTGCCAATATCAATTAGAAAAGATATCACGCCATGATTGAAATTGAAGACTATATTGCTTTGCGCTCATTTGTTACGGTTTGTTGTTACTTAAACACTGAGCAAAATTAAACACTAGCTTTGGTCTTATTTGGATCAGTTGGGCAGTGTAATTAAGAGAGAAATCCTTTGTAGTCGAAGCCTACGCGGAGCCGCAAACGAGGTCCTGTATGAATTTCAGAGGCATCCATTTTCAGCATTCCACGCGTATCCAAGTATTTTGTTAGCGAGCCACTTCATCAACAAACGGAAAGCATTACTCGTTGTTATCTCTTTTTATTAGCTCCGACCCTCGGAATTTATTACGAGGCTGTAACTCAAATAAGTGAATTCACTCTTTTGTAGAGAAAAAACTTAGACAACTTTGGTGAAGTGCTTGAAACCGAACAATGGGTGTTCAGCGACGCTGGTCACGTTTCGTCGCCTTAAAAATGCGACGGTTAAATCCATAAAGTAGTCGAAGTATTACTATTCCTTCTCAGTATTTCCTTTGAACTGTGTATACTATAACAGTATCCCGCCTAATAGAAAGGTTCAGACGCGGGATTAAACTTCTCGGTAAAAATGAACCTTGTTTTATTCAATAACTTGTTATACAATTTTAGAGGTTTTGAAAAGTGAATGCTATTATTTTTCTCTATTTTAGAAAAGTTTTAGATTATTTTGTTAAAGATTTTAGCTCAATTTTTTTATAGTAAGAGTGGGGCAAACGAGCAGGCGGGTTACCTGATGGTAAGCAATCACCGCCGCCCATGGACACCCGCAACACCAGGGGAATTACGGATGCGTTGCCGGCCCTTAGAGAAAGGAGTAGGCTGACTAACAGGCAGACGGCCCATCGGATGGAAAGTGGTCACCGCCGCCTATAGACATCTGCAACACCAGAGGTGCTGCCAATGCGTTGCCAGTCTAGGGAGGATGGGGATGGGGATGGGATGGGGACGAGGGCATAGGCCTCCGGATCTCGTCACTTACCGTACGAAACGCAATAGCAAGCTATTACTTTACGCCGATATTCTGTGAGAGCGTGGTACTACCCCGGTCGAGCCGGCCCATTCGAACAGTAATCATCTAGTGAGGATTACTAAAATGTGCAGGTTACCTTTAGATAGTCCTATAAATCCGCATAGCATTTTTTGTATCGCAGAATCTGCCTTGCGGCAAATGAATAAATTATCAATCAAGCCAATGCAAACAGCATACAATCTTGAAACGCCAATAAACACCCGTATGCACACAATCGATAGAGGGTAGAGTTAGCATACCGATCGCCAGTATGCATTCCGAATACCTAAGTGTTGATATTCGAATTATTCGGTCTCGCTATAGAAACTGAAACATAAAATCTGTGGAATCCAGTTAATGGCCGCCCCACTCCGGCCGCGCGGCAACATGTCAATGTATTGAATTTCGAAGATGATTAATGGCATAACTGGAATTCTTGGACCGGGGCCTATTCTATTCGTTTTGTGTTTTGAAGTACGATATCGGAAGAAAACAATAGAATGACCGCTTTTACTCTTGATACTACTTATGAATAATAGGAATGCTTGGATTACGATTTGTCAAACAGGATAGTCAATTTGACAGCCCTATCTCTATCAAGTTTATTATTATTAGGAGCACCTTTGTGTAACATGAGCTTTATTTGAGTATGCCTCATTATCATAGCTGGGCACCGATAATCAAATAGTTAACTTCGTTAATCGATAATCGTTACTAAAAATATTAACTTCGTTAAACGTTAAACCGTTAACGGAAGTTAACGTTAATCTTTAATCGTTAACTCGTGCTAGAAATTTAATATGTCATTACGTTAGTGATTTGTTTATAAAATGTTGGTACGAGCTATAGAAGTTTAGGCAGGACATAAATAAATTAATAAAAGAATGGGGTAACATGAGAATTTGTAATAATGCTTACCTTATTTTATAAACATCAATATATACGGCAAAAAGTAGGTACTTAGTTAACGATTAACTGACTTTAATTGCTTTAACGGAAGTTAATCGACCCGTTAATATTTTTTAAAGTTAATTCTAAAGTTAATCCGTTACTCGAAGTTTTAACATCGTTACTTAACGAATTAACGGTCTCGTTTCTAGCTATGCTCATAATTAAGAAACTGACTGCATGATTTAGGCTTCTCCTTTCTATAATTGTTGAATTCAGCAATGAAATAAGTAAACAGTACAAAGAACTCATGTATCAAATTGTTCATTTCCTTTTACATGGGTAACCTCGCAATATCATTTCACTAACGTCACGTTAGTTCGAAGCGTTGATTGATGGTCCCCCTTTTTGAATTATGAGATCATAATATTTTTAACAAAAACCTTATTTCACACAGTGTGCGCACTGCTGTTTCGCTCCCGCTGAAATAACAAAATAAAAACAAAAGAGCAGCCCTTGTTTTAGTATACGCGTAAAGAGATATTTTGGCAGTCAAATAAATGAAGTTCCATTGACTCCAAATTTTTGGCAAAGTCTAAAGAAAGAAATGGCATAGAAATTCAATAACCGCAACCACACAGCCTTTCTTGCCGGATCTTCTCAGTAGAGGTTTTTCCAGAACGATGGTAAAAGCCTAAATTAAATAAAGATATTTTGAATTTTACTTTGAATAGGTTGACTGTAAATTGCACTGTAGAAATTCATTATTGTGATCGGTGTTAAATTTACATTAAATTATAAGAAATTCACATACATGACTTACATGTCGAGTGTGCAAATAGCTTTTTATCTCACTTATGTCTGAATAGCTATTCGCTATTCAAAGTTATCGTAAGTTAGAAAAACGAAACCACGCACACGCCCCGCAAGCTGGCAAAGTTTTCTCATACCAAGGCCGACTTTTCCCGTTTCGCGGACGCTCGAAAGTGTGAAAGCGTGTTGTAAAAGTAGGTAAATGCAGGAAAAGGGGAATCTCTCCCGCATGACAGGCATCACCGCAGGCAATACTGTTTTTACCGGTTACCCTTACGGTGAAGTGGGGACGAAATTAGGCCATCACTGTACCGCAAAATCGATGTGACGCATCCCATTACCTGCCTTAAAACTAAGTAAAGTCTTATGGTAAAAAACTTAGTTCAAAAATTCCATCTGGGGTATTATTTCGAAAAATGTAGTACCTTTCGAAAAATAGGCGACAAATTTGTCAATTAAGATGCGATAGCCTCTGTTTTGGTCAGAATTTACTTCTTTATTTGTTTCTTTTTTATCAGTAAATTGATTAGCTATTCCACGTGATACCACTTAATAATACCTTTATTGGATAATTTCCGCGCATAGTTGTAGAGTTGCGTGATTCACGTAGATCATAGTTTTAGAATTCCCATGCTAGTTGACCGTGCCAGCGTGTCTCCAACTTCATATTTCATAGTTGGAAGGAGAATGTCTGGCACGCAACGATGGCGCGCAGAATATTGGTCAGACCAAGTATTTCTGGACGGCTTCATTATTATTTTATAGTGACATCGATATGTCGGCAAATTGTAACCGCTTAGCAGTATAGTATAAAACGCCAACGTAGACACTATCTTTGCATATACTCATTAATACGCTTTAATAATTACTATAAAGGTTTTAAAACCCTCAAAAACATTGCAGTGTGCAAACTTTAAAACAAAGGCACACTTCGACCGTAATCAAAGAACCACTATTGAATCGTAACACGACACCGATGCTAACACGAAATATTCACACATGCTGACGTCTATTGAGAGGTACCCACATAAAAAGTGTGAAAAAGGTAACACTCTGTTGTTCAGAGGTGGGAACCGAGTCTCACATTACCAATAGACAAAACGATCCGACAGCGGAAACTACTGCATGCCGCTTACGACATCTCCATGGAAGTCACCAAACAATTTTGATCTTTAACTTCATAGTATAGGACTCGTTTTTCTGATAATCCCAAACAAGTTGTGCCTTCCTACCATTGTGACGAAAACTTATCCTTGGAGACCCAGAATAGACAAAAGTCACCCTGCCCGACTGGTGGTTTCGTTGAATTTTAGACTTTATTCTAAAGCAGTAAAAGTTAATTTGTAAGACTTCTCCTTTTCGCTTCCATTGGAAAATGTCATCGCGACAGGACTAAGCGTAAGCGAACGCGTCAAAGTGTAAAATGAGGGGTTTTGCGCCGTGTCAGTGAAAGTCATTAGGAATGGAATGGATGAAAATTGCGTGCATATTTACCTCTCCAACTTAATATGAACGACGTGATGAAATGAAAAATGTCCCCGAGTTTTTGACGATTTTTATCCGGCGCAATCCTACGAGTGATATTATTGGAGATTTGATGCTTGATTGTTTTTGTTGGTCGTGAAAATAATGAGAACGTGTTTCGAATGCAAACGGTCTTCATATATTTGGTACTAGCTTTTACTTGCGACTTCGTCTGCGTGGAAATGTATTTTAAGTTAAGATATTTTCACAAAAAAATGGTTATTTTGTTGCTAAACGGTGAATTTTATTGTCACGTCAACGCAAAAATCGGGACGTATAGATAAAATTGTCGAAATTATCATCCAAATCGATTAAGAAGTTTTTGAGAAAATCGCACAGCGCAGATATATAAAGAGACATCAACAGGCTCTCATCCACGTACAAACTTGCCGTTAATTAATTTTCTAGTCACTTTTTCACCTTTTTAGGGGTTGATTGTCTTAAAATAGTAGCTTTTGTCCTTCCAAATCATCTCTGTACCAAATCGCATCTATATCAATTTAGCGGTTTAGCCGTGAAAGTGTAACAGCCAGAGAGACAAACATACATTCGCATTTATAATATAAGTATGGATGCTAGCTAAGTTAGGTTTGTTTGCTATGCAGTTGCAATAGGAAGGTGACGTTGGTGGTGTTCATTGCGAGGTCTAAATCAAAGACAACAATGGCGTGCACGGATTGTCTGCCGCGGTGAGCACTTTGCGCCACTTTCGCTACTTTGTGGATTGTGGAGAGGAGCCGGAGGAGACGGTTCGCGAAATTAGATCGTAACGTCGGAAAAAAAATGGGGCCGCCATATTCTTGCTTTAGTTGATTTGTTAGTTGCGTTCGTTGCGACAACAGGGCTTCCTCTTTAAATACGCCAGTTACGTAAGGACAGTTCATTATACGAAAGGACACTTCATTTTCGTACAATAGTTTCTTTTTAGGGTTCCGTACTTCAAAAGGAAAAAACTAAACCCTTATAGGATCACTCGTGTGTTTGTCTGTCTGTCTGTCTGTCTGTCTGTCTGTCTGTCCGTCTGTCACAGCCAATTTGCTCCGAAATTACGGGGCCGATTGAGTTAAAATGTTAGTATACATATGTAAGTCGGGGACCGCAACACGGACGCGTGACGTAAACATATGAATTTAAAAACATGGGGGCCACTTTTGGGGGGCAAATTAGAAAATTAAAAAATAAGTTATGCAACCTATATCGTGTGACATATCAACTGAAAGGGTTTATTGTGAGGATCTTAAATTGTTTTTTTTTTTTTAATTTCAAGTAATAGTTTAGAAGTTACTTAGGAAAATAGGCGAAAGTTGACCTTATTTCCAAAACCATAGGGGCAACAATTTAAAAAAAAAAATAGTTCTTTACATATAAATTACAGGATAACCTATAAGAAGTCTATGGTATTCGAAGTAACGTAGTAAATTTCAGATAATCATGTATGGAACGGAACCCTCTCTACGCGAGTTTAACTCGCACTTGTCCTGTTTTTTTTTTCATTAAACATTGTGACGCACGATAAATAACAAGAGACATTAGAAAAATTAAACGAAAATCTAAACGGAATTTAACACTTATTAAAATGTGGTTTTTATGAAGCTTTAATTAATTTGTCCAAAGTTTTATTATTCATCCGAATAAAATTTAATAACATTTGAGGAAAAAATATGTTACTTATTATTTAAGTACAGAGTTGTCTTCAATTAATTTTAATATGCAAAAATGGAATATCATATTATATTTTCTCAACAGTCCTCGTAGAATAGTATTTTGTTCATAATTCAAAGGATAATTAAATTCATACGGTGTAATAAAATTTTGCGCTTTTAAGTTGCGTAAAGACTTTTTTTGCTGTCTGTGAATTTTGCGAGGCCATTAAAAGCTAGGGTGTGAAAATTTGCTGCTTATTTTCCCGTAACTACAAGTACACTGTGCATATCTAAATAGGCGAGATATGAGTGTGTACAGTTTATATCCGTCTGGACTAGCAATGGTTACAAGCGATATTAAACTTTAAACATTTTGTTAAAGTTACTAAATTTGCGTATGTGCGCTATTAACAACAAACGATATGTATATTATAACGATATACATTTTAATATATCGCAGTTTTTAGTCGTAACTCTTTTATTTATATACGAGTTCTCAAGGCGATTGCAACATCGTCACACACTTGTTGTTTGCTTAGTAATGTAACTTTAGTTCCCGATTGTCTCCTATATTCACTTAAGTTTGGTCTAAATAATGTAAATCCGTAATTGGCAATAAGTTTTATAAGCAAGATACCTGTTTAAGAATTTAAAGTGCCATTGATTTTTGTTCAATAAATATATAAATAAATAAATAAACAATAGTGATATGATATATGTACCTATGTATATGTACATTTAAGGTATAAGAAAATTGCCAGAAAATAGCGAGTTCCAACCCGACACTACATCATGTGCTATCAAGAAGAATCAAAGCTAGGTTACTCGTAGAAGGGTTTAATTAGGATTATCTGAAAAGGAAAATCCAGCTACGATTCAAGCGCATACTCCTTCGTGTGCCCAAGTTTTTTCTCTTGTAATATAATATATTCATAAATAATTACACATTTTAAAACTGATACCACTACCTGCAACCTTTCTAGTTATCAAAGCTGATAGAAACATTTCAGTAGCACCTTTTAAATGAAACTGGAGAAACGAAAAACAATCGCGACGCGACGGTAGACGACAGAAGCAAATTAAAAGGCAAAAATATTTGAATGTGCACTGTCGGCCTGGCTGTCACTCCAGCATTTTATCTGACGCTGTATTTATGCTAGGGTCCGTTAAAATCGGTCTCTGTTTACGGTCGCTTCGTTTGGGAAAATATACTTTCTTAATGTCACTAATGAGCATGCACTTGAATTTAGGAGTACGAGTAAATCTAGTAAATTAAAAGGACAGACAGGCATTGATAAAAACAAGCAAATTGAACATAATATGACTGACTTAGTTCAACGTTGATCAATGGTCGACCATTCTCTAACGACGTCAACGTCGACATCATCTCATACCGACACCATCCAGTTTTAGAATTCCGTACCCAAAGGGTAAAACGGGACCCTATTACTAAGACTCCGCTGTCCGTCCTTCTGTCTGTCCGTCTGTCAGCAGGCTGTATCTCATGAACCGTTATAGTTAGATAGTTGAAATTTTCACAGATGATGTATTTCTGTTGCCGCTATAACAACAAATACTAAAAAATTGAATAAAATAAATAGTTAAGGGGTTCCCATACAACAAACGTGGTTTGCTGCCGTTTTTATAGATAATGGTACGGAACCCTTCGTGCGCGAGTCCTACTCGCACTTAGCCGGTTTTAATACAGCAGGCGGATCTATGTCGGCGAGTGGACTGCTTTGTGTGTTAGAAAATCACATGACTGGCAATAAACATAGCCTCTACTCGACAATGCCTAAGCGATATAGTAAATTATTTTATCTACACCCATATCATAAAACCTCCATAGTGTAATCAAAAACCGTAGGAAATGACCACCATTTTGACAAGCAGTTAGGTAAAACCAGTGCTGCAATGTTATTCCCGTATCGATTTTAGTATAGAAATGAGATTAAATTTGGAACAGCTGTCAAAACTCAAGTGGGTTTCTATTCTAGTATCTATTGATATTAAAACAGTTATTGATACGAAACGTCAATTCAGCATGTTTTTTTAATATAAACTGCACAACATTTGATCTCGAGTGACATGAGAATAGAGACTTCATTCGTTTGTCTATGATTTAAAAAAAAATGGTCTTGACGGAGGATCGAATGGCCGCCGTTACTGCTTTCATGATGGTTTTTTGCTGAACGAAAGTAGAATTGTAAAAAGTTGTTTGTAATTTACATTTTAGTTGAAAATATGAACAGTAGTCTTCTCGGAGTGACTGTGTGATGTGAAAATGCGCCGGATATCGGAAATATGCAGCCACGATTCCAACAAATAACTTGTTGCCAGAAAATATTGTTTCTGAACACATCACGGAGTAAGTATTTATAATATGTGTGTAGATAAAGTTATGTATGCAACTCTGCATAATTTGGCCTTAAAACACACGTGCGATCTTATTATGAAACTCGCTAAAGCTCGTTTCATGAAAACGGCACTAGTGTTTTAAGTGATATCATTATGCAACCGTTGCATAAACTACTATTGCTACGACATGGTAGCTTTTATTCACTTTACAGCAAAGACAGCCGCATTGTAAAACAATCATGCGCATCGCTTAGGTAATGTCAAACATAGGCACTTCTTTCCGGTATTCTATAACAAAAATGGTTTAAGCGTTTCAAGCCGCAGACGGTGACTGTTGACTAGCTTCATGGTAAAGCCCTGGAGAGGTGATATCATACTTGGAATGCATCGAAAACATCTACCGATACGTGTTCTTGTCTCCGATTGACTGCTGGAGGAGGAATTTAAATAATGCCATGTCCAGACCCAAACGTTTTCGATTACAACTGGATTCAATAAAACTGCAAGCAATCATAACCAACAGAACAGATAGATATAAAGGGGCTCGTAAACAAGCTAGTTTGTCGGCAATTTATTGCTGCAATTCGAGCTATTCTTAAAAGTTTGCATTCAAACTTTTTGACCTCATTAGTGATGTAACATGTAATCTTTTTGGAGATAGCCTGAATCGCAGCAATAAATTGCCGAAACACTAGCTCTTTAACGAGCCCCCTAAGTTTTCTGTGAAAATGTTCGTATGTTCCACTTTAGCTCCTGAACCACTACTGAGCCGATTTAAATAAATGAGGTATCATTAGTAGATTATTGCACCAAGCAGAAAGTTTAAACTACTGCAAAAAGTTGGTAAAAAAGTAAGCAACTTTTTGCAGTAGTTTAAATAAAAGCAGATTATGCACCTCGCATGAAGTGATGTATTATTATGCTCAGGCTCCAAACTAACACTCGGCGTAATAATGAATCACTTTCTGCTTGGTGCAACAATCTGTTATTATCTATGCTTAAACATTGATTTAAACTCACTCCCGAGCCGGAAGTTATTTTTTTAACAGAGATTTTAAAAATTAATTACCTTTGACATGCTGTAAATAATAAATTCCTATCGAACAACATGTATTGACGCAAACTTTGTGATTATGCAAACATTATTTCGTTGAAAGTTTTTGCGATATTCACAGTAGAAGAATGTTACAGTAGTTCAATGTTTATTTTCTTATTTAGATCTAAATTATTGACGGAAAAAGATTTTCATACAGCACTACTATCGCGATGCAGTCGCGATACAGATGGCCGCGGCCCCTTCCGCTATTCTCTTTCCCCCTGTCCCCCCGTTTGCATTGATACAGTACCTAGCGATGCTGAATTGAAACAGCGACTGCATCGCTACAGTCGCGCGTTTATATCGATACAGTAGCGACGCTGCCGTGGCCACATGTCGCGACGGACTTTCGTTCACCAAACACTGTATCGCTACATAAAGTTGCCGTGGACGAGCCGAAATTCGAGAGTCGAGTGGTTTGCAAAGTGCGATGCAGGACCTTAAAGAATTACATGACGTAAATAGGGCTAAAATTAAAATTGACGAACTGTTGTAACAAGAGCTACGCTAGGCTGCACCACTAAACGGCTTACGTGCCAGTACAAAGACTGAGTCACCTTTGTTGTCCACGCCACTCGCTGCACACACAATACTGCGCTTAGCGTATAGATTTCCTTTACGTGGAACGCTACCGTGCCGTTCTTTTGACGTGTTGTTCTTAAAACATTTTCGGCAAATGACGGGCTTAAAGGCTCTTTTGACCGATCGGTTTGAGTTAATTAAATGGATAAAATTGGTAAAAAGCAATATGGTGGGACTTTTTTTTTCTCATAAATACCGAAAATGTCAACATAAATTAAAGCACAAAAGTGTTCATGATCCCAGTGACCCACTATAACAATAATATAATTTCTAATCAATATAAAATACGTAGATAGTATTTCAAAACCGCATTTTATTAAAAATAATAAAAAAAGCTTACTTTACAAAAAATATTTTGAATATAATATGAAAGTTTCTGGAAAATTTAACAAAAATAAAAACGTTAACTCATTAAACTGAGGAAAAAACCTAAAATATACTTAAATGCTGGAATCCTTTGAACCCCCGAAGTTCGATCCCGGTGCAGCTATCTTATTTTCCTTACTTTAATCGCTCATTTCATCTCATGTCGCCCGCAATCATAAAATGACCCGCGCGCTCGTAGACATTATGCGGAGTTAAGTACCTAAGACCTTGGTAGATACTTTAAAAATACGACCAAGGCCGAAGGCACGCACGACCATGTAGTTTGTACGCACTGACGGGTCAAGTTAAGATCGCCGTTGAGTTCGGTGACGAGGTGTTATTTAAGGGAATAACACCCCAGTTCCACGGCTGATTCTACTATTATAACCGCATCACATGAAACCACTTTGTAGCGAGCGGCCCACTGGATTTCATTTTACAAAGGACCACCACTACGCCACTCGCAAACAGACTTTTTTCGTCTGTATTTATGCTAAACAAGGTTCACTAATATGTTGCATAAAATACAATGTCATAATTTTCGTTTCGCATAACAACCTTGGGCAGAATCATCATAAAACCGAATTACTTATTGCATATTTTTTTCGGCATATCGTCATTTCTCATATTTTTGTAAAGTACCAATTTTTGTAAGTAACTTGACACTTAATGTTGATAAGAATAATAATACTAGAAAATTGTAATTACTTTGCTATTCCGCCAACACAGTCGGGCTAAATCGCAAAGTAATTACAATTTACTAGTATAATATGAAATCTATTAAGAATAACAATTTAAGATTAGTGTAATTATCGCAAGGAAGAATCCTTAATTGCCTTTTCATTGACTATTTTGCAAGTAATAAATAAAACAATACTATGCTTTTATGTGTTTTTATTTTTGTGTCGAAGAATATTTTCTGAGTTGTAGAAAAATAATGTTACTGTGATACCTACTATGCAAAGTGTATTTCGGAGAATCGATATTAAGCAAGATAAAGGGAACCCGCTATAGTAATTTATGCAACGGTTGCATAATGATAGGCCTTAAAACACTAGTGCGGTTTTCATGAAACGAGCCGATAGGCGAGTTTCATAATAAGATCGCACGTGTGTTTTAAGGCCAAATTATGCAGAGTTGCATACATAACTTTATCTACACACATATTATAAATCCTCCATGATGGGTTCAGAAACAATATTTTCTGGCAAGAAGTTATTTGTTGCAATCGTGGCGGCATATTTCCGATATCCGGCGCATTTTCACATCACACACACTCCGAGAAGACTACTTACTATTCATATTTTCAACAACAACTTTTTCTATTCAATTCAACAAAATTCTACTTTCGTTCAGCAAAACGTCAACATAATGGCGGCAAGACCATTTTTTTTTTAAATCATAGACAAACGGATGAAGTCTCTATTCTCACGTCACTCGAGATCAAATATTGTGCAGTTTATATTAAAAAAACATACTGAATTGACGTTTCGTATCAATAACTGTTTTATTATCTATGGATACTAGAATAGAGACCCACTTGAGTTTTGACAGCTGTTCCAAATTTAATCTCATTTCTTTACTAAAAACGATAAAGAAGTCATGTTATTTCTTTATCGCAGCACTGGTTTTTCCTAATTGGTTGTCAAAATGGTGGTCATTTTCTACGGTTTTTGATTAACCAATGGAGGTTTTAAGATATGGGTGTAGATAAAATAAATTTAATAACGATTGTTGTGTTTTTAGTGGCGTAATGATTAAAATTAAGCTTAGTTTTAGCCATTTTTTTTATTTTATGAGTAATTGAATTCAACATGACACTGAATTAGACCCTAAAAAGCTTCTCGAAAATTAACATTCCTAAAAATCCAATCGCCTGTTCTGCATTCTGGCGCTTCCGGTGAATAACCGAATATCCCAACTTTGTGCTGTTGTTCCGTCAATCATAGAACAATGTTGAATGTTGTTGGCATAACGCCCACGGCAATATTCTTCATAAGATCCTGTACAACCGCCATTAAAATAAGAAGCGGAGGACCGCCAGCCAGCATTGTCCCCGGCTCATTCCCAACCGTCCATAATTTAGATAATAGGCTAGAAAATAATCCTTTGTCTTGAACAGACTATCTGCTTGATAAAGCGTCTTCCGATTATTTCTTGCATAGAAATGCTTTTACACTGTACGAATAAAAGATCTTTACAATACGTCTGTTTAGCTTATGAGTTGATAACATTTTGCTAAGAACTGTGCATTTATCCAAGATAAAAATAAGGATGGAAGTACAAGGGTCTATGTCACTTTCTGACCCTTCAACTACTGTTGTAAAAATATCACGTCGATGTGTTTCCTCCATTATGACCTAAAAGAGGATCGAACAATCAAATATGCTTTGGCATTTATAATATTGGTGAGGATATTTAATTTATCTTTATTTCAGACACAACATAATAAGCGAATACAACATAATCTACACATATAAACTAAATAACAATTTAAACTTTATAATGAAACTAAACACGGAATCCACGAAACTAAAGCAATTGGGCTTGTCTAAAATTATACGCCTACATACAACCGAGATTTATTTGATGATAAATTACAGCTCTGTACCTAAATTATAGACATGTGATTCCTTTAATTTGTTTGATTTTAGCAAACAGCTTTGCTCTTTCCGAAATAAGTCGCTTGGTTGATATTGGTAATATTTTCTTTCCCTCCCTCCCATTTTTTCAGTGAACAAAACTTAAAAATAAAACGAAAATAAAACGAAATATAACTCAAGTAAATGAGAATTAATATATTCGGTTATACAAAAATGTATTACAGAAAGATTATATAAAAATGTGAAGTAATATTATGTACCTAATGCTCATTTTAAGTCGTCGTGTCGATGTCGCATTGTGTAAACAAATAATTTTCACAAAACCTTTGACTATCGCCAGCCTCACTTTTATAGCGTTAATAAGTCGACAAAGACACCGGGGATTCTTGTGTTTAATGGCAAACCGTGAGCTTGATTATCTTCAAAATATATCCTTGCTTTGTTTACGCGGCTTAAATTAAGTGGAATTAGAATCTCTGGAGATCATAGCCTACGCGGCAGACTGTTTGAGTTACGTCAATAAGAAGGGGTTGTTGAACTTTCTCCAGGGACATTTTAAGATTTCGACAGTTAATCCAGTTATAATTTTACCAGAATTTGATAAGTAGAATCAAGATCACGAGTCGTCTATTTTGTGGAAATTTTGCGTTGCTAAGTATTTGTAATAATCTTGCTTTTGCCGGAAAAAACAAATACCTACTCAATGTTGAATAAATTAGAGAGCTATTATCTATTAATAATTTCTATATAATTAACGCTATCCGGAAGGTCAAAGGACACCTTATAATTAATTAAAATTAATTATACGCAAGTACAATGCGAATGTCCCTTGTAGATGTTAATTGAGTTCGTAATCACCCAGCAAGTGCACCCATTAAAATTCTAAATTATAGCGACATTAGCAACTAAGCACTAAATCACACCTAATTATAAATTAGATCATTAATTAATTTGCAAATCAATCACAATTAAACATCGAGAGTGGGGCGAAAGATATATATATGCATATGCAGGATAATTCAAACCATCACTCGTTAACATCGTTTCGTACAGAGAACTACTTTCAAAAATGGATTTACATTTGCACCTAACTGTGGCTTTCCGCGCTTTGGACTTAAATTGGGGAAATCCAGTGGATTTGGACACTTCTGAAGATGGTCCAACCTGTATACCAGCATTTGTAGACCATTCTTTCACGACCTTTTCATCTGAAGATTACTTACGGACCGTCAAAAGGGAGAGACGGGAACGTCCGAAGCCATATTCAAGAAAGAGACAATGTATCAAAGACGACTCGTTTACCTACATTTCTTTGCATAGAATGCCATCTATATCTGACTTAGGAGGAACAATCTCCCTGTTAAATGCTAGTGCACTAAGTGAAGTATCTAAATGTTCAGATCTTTCCAAAACTTTGTCTCTTGATCGTCGTCTTATAGACACTCCAGAAGACTTAATTAAAGGTTCAGAAAAACCTGCTGATACATCTTTTGAAAAGGATTTAAGAGGTTCGACAACTACTTTGGATACTGTGGTACAGAAAAAGAAAAAACAACTGGCTATCATCTTCGATAGATTGAAGAATACTGCTTTAAAATTAGTCGAAGAAAAATACAAGACAAAAAAGCAATAGTGCCTATGATGAAGTAAACTATGTATTGTTAATATATATTGCTATTCATTAAGAACTATAAATTAATCAACAGACTTATATTTTTATAAATACCTATACTTTGATAAATTGGCAAGAAAGAGTTTAAATTTTCGTAAAACAAAATCAGAGTGTAATAGTTTTTTTTTTAATAAAATGGGATTAAATATACCTTAAATAGAAAAACAATTTGGAGCTCTCTCATAGCCGCTTCCGCAATGGGCGCCGAGCGCCCTAAACTATTGTTAACGACCCGACGAGGGCATAATTACAACACTTTTTAACCCTATTCACGGCAATTTCACTAATTCTGTTTGCTATCAACGCTAACTTAAAATAGAATATTAAAGTTCTTATTACTATTAATTAATTAATTTAATTAATTCTCTTTTATTATAATTGTAGATAGATACATAGATTGCTTTGTGCTTTTAGCATTAGGATAAATTCTATAAAAAATAGTCAGTTTAGACAATGATTTTAGAAATATTTGAACTCAGCTCTGTCTCTACAGAACTGTCACCTTCCTTGTGAGCTATATTTCATTAAATAGTTAGATATAACCTATCAGTTTCGTTACGGAAGCCTACCGATCGATAACTGAGCTATTTGGGCTTTCCCCTTGGAAACAAATTAAATTAGATTAAATTGTGATTTCATTTTGCATTAAGGTTTACCCAACTGTAAACCAAACTCTGATCAATTATTATTATTACCATTATAAAAATGATAAAAAGCACTATACCACTTACATTTGTTTTATTTCTTGTGACAGCTAAAATAATGCGTTTTACTCCTCGCAGAAAATAAAATTTGAGTTCACCATAAAAAAATTAAGCTTCAAACTTAACTTAACAAAAAAGATATAACACCGTCTCCTGGCGAGCTCAATTACTTTTTAAAGATAGCGAGGCTTTTATAACCCTTTTAAAGCGTTTTATTAAAATTTTCCTTCAAAGGGACTGGAGCTTGTCTCATTATTACATGAGGTTTGAAGAGGACAAGGTGCGACGAACGACACCGCGCACGTGCGGCCTACTTACGATGAATGTTCTTTTTTTTTATTACTCGATCATTTTGTTTTAATTTTGGAGCAGTGTTCAATCTTTAGTTTTTGTAAAAACATGCAGTCATATGCTGAGTGCTTATGTATTTCTATAAAAATCAATTAGTCTCGCTAAAACTGACCGATTTGAATCGTTTCTTTTTTGTTTTTTTTTTTCTCTTTAATACAGGGGTCAAATTCAAATTCAAAAATTTCATCAGTAAATAGGCCACTTGGGCTGGGCTCTTTTACTTGTCAAATGGATAATTTAAAATGGACTGAATCTACCAGCGCTTCGGACAGAACCATCATAACTGAGAAGAAATGCTGCAAGAAACTCGGCAGAAAGTCAGCTTTTCAAGTCAAAGTTACAAAGTAATAAAGCAATAAATGATAATTATTAAGACTAATAAAAATAAAAATAAATTCGAATGCTGAATAATCAACAAATATGAAAAACTATAAATATATAGCGAACACTATGGTCTCTCTAGTCAGGTTCAAATATCGCAGAAAAGTTATAAATTAAAAACTAACAAATTTTATTGGTCCTTGCGAGCATGAAACGTCCGGACCCCACAGACAGCACCCGTTCATGAGTATGACACGTATCTCAGTCATCGTCGTCTCGACTCCCTCAACCATATTTTAGGGAACGTTGGCGATCCGATGAACGACGCCGGGTGGTTAAAAACAAACAAAAATAGAGAATAACTATAACCGAATTCCATGCGAACAAACTTGCGGGCAGAAGCTAGTATTTTATATTAATATAAAACTAATATTGATAGTTATGACAATCTATGACTTATAAGCTATCTCAAATGAGTTTAGTAATTAAAAACAAAATAATTCGTTAAATAACTGGTACGGTTCGTCCTCTAGTTTTGAGTAAGAAAATTTGAATTTTAACGGCACTTTAAAATTGAGAGAATTTGAGAGAATACTTATATTAACAAGGATTGAATTTCTTTAATTAATTAGGCCAGATAGCTTTCAACTGAAAATTAGATCTAGAACTAGACTTAAAATTTGTTTTAAATATTTCTAAGTGATCATCCCGAATTTCAATGGCAAGGTCTTTGGCCGCTTTAATTATTACATTTTAAGTCTGCGGTGTATCGCTCTTAATTTACTAATAGACTTACTCGGGTTCGAGAATTGATAAATATTCTCTCATTGTTACATTAGTAATTGTTAACTGGTTCCAGGTAAGGATTCAAAGATGAGGCGAAATGCTTGAATAATATTTAAAATTGGTCGGAGAGGTGTTTCCAAGTGTAAATAAAACACAAAGTACGGTTATGTTCATCGCGTAGAAGCGTCACTGTAAAAGCCAAATAATTACGAGACGGTCTCAGGGTGGAATCTTTGATGCTTTAATCAGGTGCCTACCGACCACGCCCGCTGCCTTAATTCAAGTCTCTGCAGTGTACAGGCATCTTTAACATGCGAATAAGGCAAAAATACTACCGCTAGGTCCATTGAGCTCGCTCAAACACATTTTTAATCACAGGAAGCTGTTCCTATTGAAACTGTAAAATTACCTACTGTTTGCTTAACCGAAAAACATGGTGAACGTTGAGTATACGAAATTAATTAATTGGTTAACATTTAAAACGTTAAACGTAATCTTACATCGAACTTTAAATAATTTTATTATTGCCATGTACTGAGTTATTTAAATAAATTATCTTAGAAATATGCTCTTTTGGTACGATCAGCGTAGTCTTAACCACAAAACCAAAAAAAAAAAGGAAAATGAAATTCTAGCAATAAACACCTTCACATATGTATATGATAAACTTGTAAAAGAGCCTCAAGTAAAGCAATTGATAAAGAAGTAGTTAGTTACAGAAAAATTTCAGAATGTCTTATACATTTTTGAGAAATGTTTATTTATATTTATTTATTATTATATTCGTGAAATAATAGTGTTATGGCTTCGCAACATTACACCCAATACATGTTATATTTTTTTATAATATTGCTCGCAAGAGGACATTATGTCATGTCAGAGGTCAATAACAACTCGGGGAGGCAGTTATCATGAAACAGAATTAGTAATGGCTTCGGATACGTGTTATTTCCAGGTAGTCACAATACGCCAGTATGAGTGTTGTAAGTCGTACGGCTGCCTGTGACTAATGACGTTTATGCAGACCATTAGGTTCAGTAAGGCTTTAATAACAGGATAGTAAACCTATGCGACAAGAAAATCATCCTGCCATAAGTATTTATGGTCTTTAAATCCGTTTATTTAAAGACTATTGCTTATGTCCTGCATTTCATAATTCCCTCTCGCTGTTCGTTGTGAAGTCGTTCCACCATATCCGCTTACCTCACCTCGCCGCCAATTATTTAGAAGCACACTTCAAGTAACGTGTACACAATAAAAAGTAGTTTCATTATTTGTAATAGAATGACTGTGTTCAAGATAACATTAAGACTTAATGGCCTTTAAATTGAAATCAATAGAGGTAAGAAACAGTATCCTCTTACTAGGCTTTTGGAAATATAAATACAATAAAACATGCCTACAGGCAGAACAAATAACCATGAAGTCAAGGATAGGTTTAGTTATAATGTCAGAAAGTAATAATAATAACTGGAAAGTCAGTGCCTGAGAGAAAGTGCCCGTAAACCGTTTGCAATTAACACTTAATGTCCAAAAGTGTTTAGTGGATGTATGCGGGACAGAGATAGAACATAAGCATACTCTTCCGTAGTGATGTGCCATCAACGGAATGCTGATTATTGGTAACATTTCAGATTTCAGAGCTACATAGGTTAAAGTTTATATTTTTTATGTTTCTTGTTGTTAAAAAGTATATTTTGACCACTACATCTAAAATCGCTGCGAGTCCGTAATTGAATGAGTTAACCTACCCAAAAAATTTGCTAGAACATCTTCTGTGTAAAAATATTTCGATAGTCACTCTTTCTTTCTATACTCCGTCTCTTTGTAACTGACTTTGACAGAAAAGACCCAACGATCAGTGTCGACTAGTGAAGTAATGGCAGAGCAATAGTAAAAAATGGGGAGACGAGATATTATTTCCCAACAAGAGGACAATAATAATGTATCGGAAGAAAGAGGTTACCTATCTAAATTTGGTCACACATGGAGATGTAAGTCCCAACCCTTCCGTATTGTACCGTACTAATGATGCACTCTGCAATTACTGCAGCTTACCCGGCGCAATTCCAAACAACCATCTATTATTACTAGCCTTACGGTACACGCATTTGCTAAACTTTGCTTCAATGTTATTCACTTTAGCACAATTTGCACGTTCTCTGCTAAGATATTGTGCGGTTTCAAGAGAGAGAACTTATGGTGCGTCATGGAAAATGACAATGATAAAATATTTGTAACTTAAAAGTTTATGTATTTAAACTGTATGTTTGTGATACTGCCGAGCTAAAAATGACTTATTCCAGGATTTGACCTTTCTTGCGATATAGTGATATCATGAACAACAGCAGAAAAAAATATTTTCGTAAATTTTTGCATTGACAGTAGAAGTTACTAGCATAAGGGAAATGGTTTCCTATTGTTTTAGGGGAAGTGTCTGTGAGAGACATATGTCCAGCTTAAGCTATTTAAGTTTCTGGATCAGTTTATGAGCTATTTTATTAATTTACTTTTTGTAGGCCAATATGATTTTATATTACTGTAGAGAGCTTGATAACATTTTACATCATTTTAATAGAGTAACTTACCGAGACACTAGGTCCAGTGGGCCCGGGCGCGCATGGGCTCTTCAAGGAGCTAAAAGAGGCCACGGGTGACCGGCCCTCACGTCTGCTATCTTGCTCAAAGGCTAAGCAGAGCCATTCAGCGTGAAAATGCAGCTACCAGGAGGGCCAGAATTTATACATTTATTTTAAATTCTTTTAGTTTAGATCTAGTTTAAGTTTTATTTAACTTTGTAATTTTATATTTAGTTGGATTTAATTGAGATATAACTTACTTACTTACTTTTACTTAGGTACTTTTGTTCATTTTTATATAAGACAACATGTCTATCTATCAACGTTATTATTAATTGCATTCATAGAGATACTTACTTCAGTTTCATTTATTTTGTCGACTATACTTGAATAGTACCAACATGTTATTTTTCGTTTTTGAAGTCATAAATTTAGGACACAAATATTATGAGGTTAATTTTCAAAGAAGCAACGCTGTCTGAACTAAATCTAAAAGTAACACAATTTTCCTCGCAACAAACGATAGCTCGCCTCAAAAAACTCATTTTGCAGAAGATTATACGTATATTATACGAAACTGAAATGACTTAAATAATCCGATAGAATTGAGAGACAATCTTAATCCACCTCACCAACTTTCCAGCGAGAATAAACACAGAGGGAAATAAGAAAAGAAAGCCTTTTTTTCTTTTGGCACGTTATCTTTCGAATTCTACAATATTCAGATGGAGGCGGATTTCAGAGTTTAACTTTTTCCCAGTTATTATTCATAAATGCAAAGTCACTAGATATTAGCCGAACTCGCTTTCCGAAAGTTGAAGGATTGGATTTATGACAGAAATTGGATCTTTTTGTCGCGAAAACATTCAAATACCTTGCGTTGTTCTTTTGCTATTGAAACATTTGACTCTATTGTTAATATAATAAAAGAAAATGACACTGTTTGGTAAGCTTCACTCAAGTTTTTGAAAAGAAATGAATTTAATTTTGAGGCCGTTTTGTTTGGAGTAGAATTCATAAATGTACCTGATGAAATTATTTTCTTTGTTGCAGGATTTTACAATGTGGAACACGTAGTCTGACCCTGCATCACGATGGGAGAATGTCTGCGTTCCTCGCGGGGCGCTATGCTGTTCCTATGGATATTCTCGGGGCTAATCTGCGTGGGTGCCGTCAAAGTGGTCATAGAACCCTTGCCCAAAGGTTAGTTAACTAATATAATTAAAGTGAACTTATGCGCGGTTCTTATAATCGTTTTGGTTATGATTGGCTATATTTGACATATTTTAGCTGCGGCAAATGTCAGATTATACCCTTCGTAACCAATAAGTTTCCTTGCCTGAATACCTACACATAGGAACGCGGCATTTGTGTATATAATATATGATCTGGATAATCTGACAGTGACAAGGCTTGACTTCTTACGTTTCGCAAAAAAGTGGTTTTATTTAAGAATTTATAAGGAATCTCTTATAATATAAAATACTTTTAAATAATGTTAAATATTTAGCATTTGATAGTGCTATGAAAGCTGCAGCAACTGTCCTAATAGTTTTGTTTCTGTCAGCGCTTGTTTTCGTAAGTTTAATTGAAGCACAAGCAAAAAAGTGAAGAAAGTACTTTAGAAACAAAAGAGGTACTATTTTAACCTGTCGCTCACAGGACGCATAGTACAGAGTAAACAGAATCAGGCGTCCGGACTTAATTTAGTTCTTTTTTAAGACTCGCTCAATGGGCCTCCCCAAACTTCCTCCCCCAGATGTCGCACGACCGACTTCGTTTTAGTTTCGTTTAATTTCCTATCTCTCGTCGTGACGTTTATTGCAGCCTGGTTCACTCACACCAGTCTCCTTTTGTTCACGGCCACTAATAACCATTTGGAATTAATTTTTATTCGCGGTTCTTCGCCCCGACTCATTATCTGTTTTCGGACTCCCACTCCTCCGACTCTTTATTGTTTTCGCATTAATTTACAGTCCACAGCTGCGGGTAACGCGGATTTCTAAGACCTTTTTATCTGCCAGTATTCTTTGCTTTGCAAGTGAGCGGCTTCTATTAATATTAATTAAAAGTTTATATAATTGAATGGATTTGGTATTGTTTCCTGGCATTCAGTTCCGGTGGCATAGCCAACGCGGTGATAATTAAAGCTCTAAAAGTTCAAATCATTACTCAGTTTCTGTAAATGACACGGCTTTTCATCCTCAAATGTAAGGTGATACAAGGAAAACTTTTTACATTTGTGTTCCATTAAATAAAAGAAAAATATAGAACCTAAGACGATGTATAAAACTTCTTTTTGTGGCCGATCAAATTTCCGGGCATATCTAAGACTGACGGTGTATTATTAACGTGTTTAATGCTGTAATATAATTTGTATAGAAGTAAAATATAGCGACGCATCAACAAAATTTCTCCTATTTCGACCCGCTCCGCGCACGACGCGCGTTTTAATGTGTGGAGATGTTAGATCATATAATTTACTGAGCCGTTTCGAATTTAAATATTTCATCGAGATGGATCTGATCCTCGCGCGCCGACTTGCCCTCATCAACAAATCTGTCGCTCTCACGCAGATGTACGGCTGCCAATTAAAAGTATAGATGGCAACGCGCTAACAACGAATAGCCCGCACTCATGCGTCGTCAGTCTGAATCGACAGAGGTTTTTATACCCTTTGCATCTATACTGGCGTATATTTAGATACAAATCTAACTCAATTCAATCTAGCTTATTTTGTGGCAAATAAATTCAGCTATTTTCTTACGTCAGTTAATGCCAAATTAATAACGGTGTTCTGAAACGCAGTAAACTGAATGAAATTAGGGCTTAATCATTTTTGGACAGTAGTTACATAATAAATCAAACTACGTATTGTATTTAAAACGGGTTATTACGCCGTGCTCAATGATATAATCTTTTGTATTAAAGATTTGTATAAATTAAGTATAAGCTGTTCACTTATTTGCTTTTGAAATACAAAATGTAAATTTAACAAAGATGAGAACCTTTGCTTTACTTTTACGACGAATACCGAGTTTGACGTTTACGTTTAATTACATTGTACTGTTCTCGGGTATTTCCTTGCTTTCACATTTTGGTTACAATGTTTTATGTTGATATTGGGCCCTTTTATTAAATACAAACTTTTGTCCGTGACTCCGTTCGCGTAAGATTTTGTAACTTTCTTTTAGTTATTTAATAATAAAAGGTGCATGATTGGTGTATTGAAGCATATTATTTCCTATTCCGTGAATGTAAAGCCAACGCGGGGCCATGAATCCGTATTTCTTTTTAGATACAGAAAACATTGAATACCATATTAAATTTTATTTTTTGATGATAAGTTCTCTGACTACCATCAAACTCTTTCATCGATCTTACCATCAACTCAGCCATCCACTGCTATTCACTCTATCATCCACTTTACCGTTAGTTTTACCAACGACATGACCGTTTTAAATGATATTTCGCAATACTGTTACTTTCGTGATATTAATATCTACAGTTTGACATCTCTTTGACTAAGATTCGCTCATGCGTTTAGCTTCTTCCTCCATGGCACTTTATTTTCATGCGCGTAGCGTAAAACACAGTACTCATTAACATTTCATTTCATACCATATAAGTGAACTACTTAAATCTTTTAGAAAAACTATCGAGTTGTCTTTAGTATTCGCTATTTTGAATGGAGTGTGGGAACGTCAAGACGCGTGAATGATTGCGGTGTATCTATTTACATCCAATTTGAAACAAAGTTTTCGTTAGAAGGCGCTGTCCGGGACAAAAATAGATGTTTTCCACATAACCGCCCTTTTTCATGAGTGACAGTCGGATAAAAAGTATCTTATATCTTTCTTCATTACTTTACCTAATCGTATGTATCGAATTGTACTGCAGTACGTTTAGCGGGATTGAAGCACAAATTAACCCACAGACAGACAGACAAGAACAAGTTTAAAAGGTGTTATGACAAACACTAGAAATAAACACGGCTTTACTCACGAATTATTGTCAGAAATAGCCGAAGACGTGTTTATTTCTAGTATGTCTTATGTCTCAAGAAAGTTTTAATTTGATTGGTGTTATGGCATTTTAAAAGAAATCATACTTTTGATACTTTTATATTATCTTTTATATAAGTAAAAAATATTTTTAGTTGGCTTTTTATTTAATTTAAAGTATTGAACAGTTTTATTTGCTTCTCAAGAAACAACGCATTCTCGTGTGTATTTAACAAAAAATAGAAGTTTATGCAACGGTTGCATAATGATAGGCCTTAAAACACTAGTGCGGTTTTCATGAAACGAGCCGATAGGCGAGTTTCATAATAAGATCGCACGTGTGTTTTAAGGCCAAATTATGCAGAGTTGCATACATAACTTTATCTACAC
This sequence comes from Tortricodes alternella, assembly GCA_947859335.1. Classification (NCBI taxonomy): domain Eukaryota; kingdom Metazoa; phylum Arthropoda; class Insecta; order Lepidoptera; family Tortricidae; genus Tortricodes; species Tortricodes alternella. Next base: position 14,823,702 of record OX401968.1, read on the forward strand.
ACATATTATAAATCCTCCATGATGGGTTCAGAAACAATATTTTCTGGCAACAAGTTATTTTTTGCAATCGTGGCTGCATATTTCCGATATCTGGCGCATTTTCACATCACACACACTCCGAGAAGACTACTTACTATTCATATTTTCAACTAAAATGTAAATTACAAACAACTTTTTCTATTCAATTAATTCTACTTTCGTTCAGCAAAACACCAACATGGCGCCGATACCATCCTCCGTCAAGACCATTTTTTTTTAAACATAGACAAACGGATGAAGTCTCTATTCTCACGTCACTCGAGATCAAATATTGTGTAGTTTATATTAAAAAAACATACTGAATTGACGTTTCGTATCAATAACTGTTTTTATATCTATGGATACTAGAATAGAGACCCACTTGAGTTTTGGCAGCTGTTCCAAATTTAATCTCATTTCTTTACTAAAAACGATAAAGAAGTCATGTTATTTCTTTATCGCAGCACTGGTTTTTCCTAATTGGTTGTCAAAATGGTGGTCATTTCCTACGGTTTTTGATTAACCAATGGAGGTTTTATGATATGGGTGTAGATAAAAACATTTTGTTACTTATCTTAATGAATCGTTAAAGCCTATAAATAATCGGTATTTTTATCATCTAAGTTCAATAAAATATAAGTTTCAAGTAGAAACAAAATATCAACAAGAATCTCGAGTTTCATAAATTTACCTACTTGAACTGAACTAGCCTCGTATTTATATTGAAATATGAAGCAAACATATCTGTTTTTGGAGTGGTTGTTTAGAATCACTCTGTCCGTTTGCCGAGGGCAGCGACGAGCGGCGACCGTGGCACTGCTGCAACAAATGACGTGCGCCCCACGGTCGATTGACTTCACTGACACGGTCAGATACGCTAAATAACTACAACGCTCCCACAATAGTTTATAAATATAAATGATTTGCTGCTTTTTAGGGTTCCGTACATCAAAAGGAAAAAAGGAACCCTTATAGTATCACTCGGTTGTCCGTCTGTCTGTCTGTCTGTCTGTCTGTCAAGACCTTTTTCTCAGGAACGCGTGGAGGCAACAAGTTGAAATTAATATCAAACACTCAAGTTTGCAATCTCTTGAAGCTATGAAAAAATCAACCTTCTAAATCACCGCAATCAAAAGATATGGCTGTTTATGTCTCATATTTTGATACTTTCAAGGGAATGCAAAGGCAATCAAAACCTATAGGGTACTTCCCGTTGACCTAGAATCATGAAATTTGGCAAGAAGCAGTGTCTTACAGCACAAGAAAAGGAAAAAGTCCGAAAACCGTGAATTTGTAATTACATCACATAAAAATAAAATGTAAAACTGAATAATCTTTGCAAAAGCGTATCACACTCTACGATTGAACGGAGATAGGAGCTTGCGAAAGTTATTTTTTGGAAGGACCTCATTACCTCAAAAGGAAAAAAGGAACCCTTATAGGATCACTAGTGTGTCCGTCCGTCCGTCCGTCCGTCCGTCCGTCCGTCCGTCCGTCCGTCCGTCCGTCCGTCCGTCCGTCCGTCCGTCCGTCCGTCCGTCCGTCCGTCCGTCCGTCCGTCCGTCCGTCCGTCCGTCCGTCCGTCCGTCCGTCCGTCTGTCCGTCCGTCCGTCCGTCCGTCCGTCCGTCTGTCTGTCTGTCTGTCTGTCTGTCTGTCTGTCTGTCTGTCTGTCTGTCTGTCTGTCTGTCTGTCTGTCAAATGAAAGGGCTTATTGTGAGGATCTTAAATAATTCTTTTTTTTTATTTTTAGTAAAATATTTTAGAAGTTATTCAGGAAAATAGGCGAAAAATGACAATCCCCCCCCCCCCCCCCCCTATTTCCGAAACTACTGGGCCTAAAGTTTTGAAAAAAATATAGAAAATAGATCTTTGCCTATAGATTACAGGAAAACCTATAAGAAGTCTATGGTATTTAAGGTAACCTAATAAATTTCAGATAATCATGTACCGATCGAAACCGTCGCCACGCGAGTTTAACTCGCACTTGTCCGGTTTTTTTTTTCTTTTTTAGGGTTCCGTACTTACAAAGTACTGTTTCTTTTTCATACGTAATTGCGGAACCCTCGGCGCGCGAGCCAGGCTCGCACTTGGCTCGTTTTTTTTTCATAGCCACCCTTGGGAAAACTATATAAATACTTTAATTGTCTGTAATGTACCTGTAACTGTCTTAAGCCCGACAGATAATCAAATAATCAATAGTTTCTACTGAGGGTTCTGAGGAATATCAAAGTGGTGACTTTTGATACGGTCACACAGACATTTAGTTCCGCTCTTTATCTACATCTACAGCGGGGTTTTACCATATATATTTTAGAAGTCATTAAGTCAACAGACCTTACTTAAGTAATATGGAACCGCAAAGATAAGAATTAAATAGCAGCCATAACACCTTCATTATGCACAAAACACAAGGAAATGAATGGAATGAAAAATGAAATGCATTAGCGAAACAAATCCAACACATTTCGCTGCATTAGTAACATGATTTAATTTTCGCAACACCTATCTCTGTGTATCTTTCATTTCGCGAGGGAATGTCATCATCTGATAATATTTATGTCGCCCGCGACTCGGAAACACGATGTCTTTAAGGAAATGAAGGGAAAATCCACTGTGAGGAAACTCGTCCCGGAGGACAGGCGACGCTGATTAACGTCTTCTACACGATATCTGTTATTCTTTGTTGTAAGAACACACGAAAATAGTTGTTTTTATCGTCGTTCCTCTTATTAATTAATTGCGTTAATGGGAATGTGATTCTGTCCCTGACGCTGCAATGTGACGTTCTTTCACGTGACTTTACCTTATATTCCATGTTTTTGTGTCTAATGGTTATTAGAAATAAAACAAGTTCAATGTATCTTCTCCCAATAAGCTTACTGTCAGAATCTCGGAAAAACTAACGGAGATTTCCCTCCAAACTTCAAACGCGAAAGAACAAGAGGCCTCTAAAACAATATCAAAAGATCTCATTTCAACCACAAATACGTTTCCGATATTCAATAAAAAGACTCAAACGGATCGCATAAAATTCGTATCGATATTCGCCGTACAGAGGATATCTAAACATCTATATCGATATGCAAGCGAGCAAGCATCGCAGATTATATCCACAACAACCTATTTGTATCAGGCCGTCCAATTTTCACTGAGAGATGCCGGAAATAAATCTGAACCAATATTAAAACAGTTAACATTCAAATTTATTGAAAATTATTCGACGCCATTACAATTTTCAATTTAAGTGATAAGTTACTTCTTTTCATCTGTTGATTGGCGGCATTCAAAATACAGCTTTTTTCGGTATTTCTAGCGGCTTTCAGATTACTATTTACTTTGGCCTTTAATTAAACTACAATGAATACTATGTTAATACATGTTTTAAATTCGCAGCTTGGTCAACCTGTATTAAGAAAGTATTACAAATGATTCTAATACCAAAACTATTTCGTTCTGCCGAGGACTTACAACGTCTGAAAACAATTATTTACATCAACATTGTTGTTTTCTTGTGAAATACGATAATGGACGATAACAAACTCCAAACAATGTCGAATGCGTAGAGCTTCTGTTTGTCAGAGTGTTCTGTTACGAGTCACTTTATTTTTTTAATTTACTGCCTAAACTCCTAAATGCATATTTTTTTTATCATTTCCTCCATCACCTCTCATTCAAAAATTGACTAACTCGTAAGTCCCCTTGTACTTTATTTAGTACAAATTATTGAACCTCATTAAGACCTGGTATTTTGCTTGATTTGGTTCTAATTTTAACTTTGTCATAATTGATTTAAGATTAAAAACTACTTCCGTAATTTGTTCTTATTTAAGTACGCTGGGACAGAATCACTACAGAGCATTAAAAATGGTAGGACTTACGAGGTTAACGCGTGTAGAACCGACAAATCTGTACACCTAAATTGCGAGTAGCTAATGTGGTTCCGTTTTTTTTCTTCGGTTTTACGCGTATTACGGTCAATCAGATATAACTTGTAGGAAATGTAATAAATCCGTTAGTAGATTATATAAAAACCAATCTGGTACGTAATCAAGTCGGTAAGCATATTCCGCACACGCTACCTGACCTTTCAATATCAGTCAAACCGGAACCGACTGCGTGGAAAAAGGAACCGATTACCGCTGTTTACGCACAAAATAAAGTTTTCTTCTCATTGGTTCGTAGATAAAGCGGGGAGGAGATTAAATTCGGGTCGTGTTTGCAGTAAGATCCAACCCCGTCAACCGGTGTAAGAGTATCAGTTGGCATAGCGTAATGGACTTGCAGGAAAGGTAACTTTACGACTCTTATTCCCCGTGTAGTAATGACTTTTGCACGCCGTCATTACAGATGTTAGGATTGCGTGGCGTAAAATCAAGAAAATATATTAATGCTGTTCAGAGAAAAATATCATTTTGAATTGGGAATCAGTGACTAGGTTTGTTAGATGGGTGCCTTGATCGCATTTTTTGTCAGCACGTTTATTTTGTTCCTAACTATAATATCTCTCTCTTCAGTAATATTAATCACTCATATTAGGTTGTAATCTTTAAAATGTAAGTGGCAAATGGTAAAATAAATGGAGAAAAAACAATTTCTTCAATGATACGCCATGCGCCATTAGTTTCGTCCCTTGATGCGATGGCGATGTAATCCTCTTCATTCGAGTTCTATTTATGTTCTTACATTACCTCTTTCACTTCGACAATACTCTTAAGTATAATGTTTACTGGCGTCGCGAAACCAACCAACCTTTTTGGCTCTTTTCACAAGCCGTATACACAGTAGATGTCAGTGTCATTCCCGTAACCTTACAAGAAACATGTTCTTATGTTATTATTAAAGGACGTGTTATCGTCGGTCTTTTGACAAAACGGCGAATACGCTATGTAATAAATGAAATATGGTGAACAGTTTTCGTATTAAAGAGATTTTTAACTATTGGGAAAGTATGTATTTTTAGCGAAAATTCTTTCTTTCGCCCTTCTTTTAAAAGCCCGAGATATGAGAAACGACAATTGTCGTTCTCAGTCATAATAGCATGGTGATTTTCGTGAGACAATTTTAATATAGGTAATAAAAAAATTGTCGCTGAAAGCATCACGTGGAAAATACATTGATGCAATAAATTCACTAAGTAGGTATATTATTTATTCATAATTTGATGGGAGATAATCAAAAGTGTTTGAAATGCCCGTCTTTCTCTTCACCTGAGTGTCGCTAGGTTCGTTCTAGGTCGTAGGTTCTAGTGCTCATTCTTGACAAAAATAGACGCTTTATCGGAACCAGGATTTTAGATTCTTTATCGAGCGAGATCATTACCACACTAAGAGATAAATCAGAAGTTACCGCTAGTCACGATATTTTCGTCAATTATGCCATGAAAAATAACGGAAAATATAACACAAACATTAATCCATATTAATATTTCGTCACCAAATGCAACACAACACCTTTACAACAACGTCCAATTATTTGCAAGATTAAAAGCGACATTGAGTCATATACTGCCCTATACATGTGTAGTACGATGTCCGACACGACTAAACAGTCGACAGGCTCGGACGGTACAGTTCTACCAATTTTATATGTTATTTTATTCAAGCAACTTTAGCCTTTTTGTTGACGCCATAAGACTTAAACGCAAAACTTATATTTGTGTTGCTGCTGTGTGATCCCGCGGCTCCCTCGGGACCTCGGCCCTAATTGGACGTGGCCTGCCTCCAGAATCAGCCGATGTATTTAATCTTTAATACAACGTCTTACGTGACTTTAGTAAAATGCTTACTGTGGGTGATACGGTGGTACGCGACTGGGCCTTGAACCTTATTCTAACGGTTGACAGGGTGACGTGATTGGTTTATTTGAAATTGCCGGGGATTTGTCATGATTTTAAACGAACTGTAACTTACACACTGACTGTACTTATTAGAAAAACAACAAATATAAAATACTAGCTTCTACGCGCAACTTCGTCCAAGACAGACAATGGGGCCAATTTGAAACGTTGTCTTCTTTATTTAAAAAAATTCTAAATTTAAAATAAGGAACGACAAACTCGATTTTCACTGCTTTGTAAAATCAAGTTTACCGTTTGTTATTTTTAGTTTAGAATTAAAATTAAGAAGATACCGTTTCGAATCCACACACCGCATTGAATTACTTCGCTGATGTGCGCAGGTTTCCTCACGATCTTTTCCTTCACCAAAATACTAATGGTAAATATCAAATTTAATTCCGAATTGATGTGCCGGAAAAATCAGAAGTGTGAGCAGGGATTTGAACCCGCAACCCACTTCATGAGAGGCGCGCGTCCGACCACTGCACATGCCACCTCTGTAACATCTCTACTTAAGGTGAAGGTTCCCTCAAGGCCCTCTCCATGCAAACTATGTTCAAATTCTTCTACCTGGGCTTTTGCACTAGAGAAGTATTTTTATTTTTAGTAAATTTATTTTTACTAATGGTAAAGGCCCAACTTAATGCCCAGGCAAACCAAACGCGTTTGCGGCGCGTCGCGTTTCTAACGCGTTAGCGTTTAGAACGGCAAAGCGAATTGAACATAGTACAGCAAAGTAGCGCGGGACCGCGGCAGGCCCGCGCTACTTTGCTGTGCCATGTTAAATCCGCCCCGCCGCCCCACAGATCGCGCGGGCACGCGTTCGAAACGCGACGCGCCGCAAACACGTTTGGTTTGCCCGGGCCTAAAGGTTTATTATATTAAGAAAATATACAAAGTTAATTTAAAAAAATATTAAAAAGTTAGGGCACTGCCTTTGATAGTCTACTATAAATAGAAACACTTCTCTAGTGCAAAAGCCTAGGCAGAATGGATCGCACAAAGTTTGTTGGACCAATGTAGAGGGCCTTGAGGACCCTTCAACCTTAATATAAAAGTAAATAAAATGGGCTGTTATTTCGGTTTTCGTAAATCTCAGTAAATAGGCTCCAGACGGGCGCCAAATCTTACATCTAAGGTTATTAGGTTACTGACGTCCCTGTCAATCTGTCTATGTCAAATGTGCCACGTATCACTATGGACATGTAGCTACATGTCATTTTATACATATAACATTTAATATCATTGAGAGGAGTGAAACGAAAGTTTTACTGAAATAATACTTTCTTGATCGGCAATTTTCTGATTATACAATTAGAATAGAATATAATAGAAATAGAAAAACATTTATTCGGCGAAAACATCAACACAACAACATAATGAAATATATAAAACAGTGATATTTACACAAGAGTGTGATGTGAGCCGAAATGGTCTCCACTCAGCAATGCTGCTCGCATGGTAGTGCTAACAACGCTGGTTTTCTGTGGAGCCAGAGCGAGTTGTTCGGGACAACGTACTGTAGTTTAATAGAAAGAAATAATTTGATAATAATAATAATAGTAAATAATAATAATAATATTAAAGATTTTAAAAATGTATCGGTTTTATTAGGAAGTATAAAATAATATTGCGGTAATCAATTGTATTACCATTATTAGGATACATAATCTGATATGTTCTAAACAATCTCCAAAATAACACTCTGGATTAGTAGATAATTCCTATTGTCGTTAAAGAACACAAAAGGTAATTAACTACATAGAATTCGGTCATTAACTATAAATTAGTAGAAACTATTAGTAGTATTACCGATGATATCTTCAGAGAAGAATAGTTAGTATTTTGATCTTATAGTACAGCTTTAACGAATGTTTGGTGTGCAATCATTAGGTAAGCTTCAATTCAAATTGTTATTATTCTGACTTTTAGATAAAACAAATAAAATACGTGGTTACACCATAATGTAAATACTATATTAGTATGTCCCGCTGAGGGATCGTCATTTTAATAAAACTATATTTTATTACATCACAAATACAAAAATCGCAGAAGGCCGGACGATTGATACATGCTTCCTAAATGCGGATGCTACCTAGTACGTCAAAAAAGGACTACTTTGTGAATTATATCGAGAATCAAACGACGTAATATAATACTACAAATACAATTATGATTAAAATTTAAACTCAGGAGCATTGAAGTTATTAATTGTACGTAAACATTTCTTATGCTTACAATTGACGTAAGACTAAATCGAGACATAGCTGCTACGAAACTAGCTAGGTTTAGTTATCAGATCGAATGAATAATTTATTTAGGTGTTTCCGTAAAAACATTTTTAGCAGGTTAATCTAAAATTCAAGAGTAATTGATGCATTGTGTCACGAAATTAATATTAATAAGCCTTTTTTAAGCAATCGATCAATAAATATAGAGTCGAAAGTTAACTCCAAATATTAGGATAATTGTTAATCCATAATTAGTATGATTATACTTTCAAGGAAATTCTGATATTGTTTAATGATATAAGCCTAAGTACGTAGATTCATGTTTAAATCTTAATTAATATTTAAAGACAAGGGTTTATCAAAAATAATCATCAAGATGAAATGGTTTTGCTTTTGAAGCCGGCTAAGTTTTTCATCAATAATAAAGACTATGACTTCATGGCTGGACCATTTGATGGTAAACAAGGAATAAGAATGAGTGAACAATGCGACTAACAGTCAATTGTTCGAAGTCTAGAACTTTCGAGTAGAATTAAATTATGGCATTGGATTAACTACTTAGTCATCGGGAAAGCGAAACTTCGCTGAAGCGGGATCATTCCTCTCTAATATTCAATTTAACTTTGACACTTCTCATCCCGACAACACAAATGTCAGCTTTTTGCGTTTGAAAATTGTTTTCACTTTGCAGTTTTAATATTGAATTGGCTTTCTGGAATTTTCCATTATAATTAATGAAGTTCTGTTAAGCTGTAGGGTAAAATGTTTGTATACGTCTTTGATGTGAATACTCTTAAATGTGTAAATTTTATAAAATTGTCTAAAGAGATGCAACTCAGAATCACCCAAAAAGCTGTGATACATTCAATTGGACTTGCATAAAATTTAATTGACCTCAACTTCAATTTTGAAATTACCATTTAGATAATATACGCTGAACATTTCTTGGATGCGGACTGTCGTGTCGTAAATATGCGTCTTTCTTGTATCTTCAAGTTACTCGGAAATTGGGTTTTTAAACGTTTATGTTTACATTATTTTTATACCACTAGAAAGGCGGGACAAAATAAAGGTTAAATTTATGTAACGCCCATTGTTAACAAGTTTACTTATCACTGTAACTTTCAAAAATTTACCTTGTGACCATCTCTTACAAATAAATGTCATAACATAGCATGCAGTAACAGAACTACTAACGTTTGGAGTTTCACCTAAAACTACGATTCATACATATTCGAACTCTTCCAAGACTACGCAACTAATCATGAACTCGTGCGATGTACACGTAGAATATGATGGCACACTCGAAACTTAGCGCAACAATTTCCTGAAGTGTAACTTTGTCTTAATAACTCCTTTGAATCCTTTGAATTGAAAGCCAAGATAATATCGATTCCGAATACGCTTAGAAGTGTTATCATGCTTTGAACAAGTACGTGTACAAACTTAATATTTCTCGTTAATATTTAAATAATGTATGTAAGTCTCGGTACGCTTGTAACGATTCTATCCAGTGTGATACTTACCAGCTAGACTACATTCTTACCGGTTCAATGGGGCCAATTCGAAAGTGTATTCCCTTTGTAGTCACTAAATTTTAAATAAGAAACGTCTAACTTGATTTTGATAGCTCGAAAATAAATATCGCTAAAATTAATCGAATTTGACGTACTTATATTATTTTAAGTTTAGGAAATTTTAAATTAAGAAGACACCGTTTCGAATTGGACCCAATATGGTTGAACGGTTATTGCAAATCCAAAATATTCCAATTGCGCTCCATTGTTCACATAATTAGTCATCATCATAGTCATCCTATATTCGTCCCGCTGGTTGACCCAAGCCTCCTCTCATAGTCAGAATGACTAGGGACTAGTCCCCACACTGGCCCGCAATTACTAACCGTAATAATTATCCTAACAGTACCTAGTATAGCTAGTAAATACACTAATCCCTCACAGGAACCCATTTGTTCTGCATTCCAAAAGCCACTAATTAATTATTTTGCCTTTATTATGTAGAAGTCCTTTACTTAAAAGATAATTATTTACATTTAAATGATATAAATGATGCTTGCTAAATTTCATGATATGCAATGATCGTATTGTCTATACATACTCTATCTGTCTGTCTGTATGTTACATTATTACGGCTAAACCGGTTGGTATGGAGATAGTTTGAGCCGTGGGGAGGGACAGGAGCCAAGGGCTAAGTTTTTAAAAGACAAACAACCCTTAACATGGACTGGGAAGTTATTTAACGCCAAGTGCGTGCATGCCTGATGAGAGCCCGTAAATTGATGGAAAAAATAAATAAATTGAAAGTAACACAAAATTTGTTCTTTATAATGCTGATCTATTGGTCTAAAATTATTGAATTTTAATGTCTAATTAAATGTTTCTTGGTATATATTTCTTATTTTAGTAAGTTCTCTGTTAGTAGTTTCGTGAAAAAGTCTAGCTAAAGTTTTATTTCAAAGTGACTTCTACACAAGAGTTCGCAAAAAGACGATGGAGCATTATGAATGAAAAATTGCACTGCAGGTTTAATTTAGCCGCTAAGTCTGCATGTATTTATATGCATTCTCTTATGAACTTAAATGTGCAAGAATGTTTTTATTTAATTTTTTTCTAAAAAGCTTTATTTATCCTTTGACCACGGCGTAGTGCGTCTGACATGCAATTTTCTAAAGTATGCTTTCATATCCACTAGTGGTTCGTAAAATCTTGCTTTTTAATAACTTGTAGCTTGTGGCATAAGCCGGCTTCTGAATTATTCAACGGAGTTTTGTCAAATTTAAATTAGATAAATGTTTTACAAAAATCGCATCCAAGACACACAGGTTTTAAATTAAATTATTAAAAGTAGACTTACAAATTAAAATTCTAAACAGTAATTATATTTTGTTTTATTAAAATCATTACGCTTTTGTGTCGCCCTTTGTCACATCTCTAAGTTATTTGTGATCAATAGGGTGGATCGCTTTTTTTTTTCGAATATTAAATTGGCGGACATTGGAAAAGATGCTTTGATATGATAGCATTACATTTTTCTAATATATCAATGATCAAGTCTTTAGTGATATTATTGGATTTTTGTTATATTAATCGGCTTTTTATTTCAGTGGCTACGAGAGTAAAATAAATCATTTTTATTAGAATTATTTTACCTAAATTCACAAGGTTCTTGAAGATTACATACTATTGTGGTTAACCAAATGTTACGCTTATTACGTTATTTAACGTTTGTGATAGTACGTATTAATACTATCGAATACAATCAGTGAATAAAATGTTACACGTCGCTCCACTTCTCACAGTCACGTAGCATTGGCCCGTGTACTGTGGTGCAAAATAACTAGCTTCTATTGGACACGTATTTTTTCTGTGTTTACACCGATTGCTACAGATCGGCATAGATATAAGAAGTTTATAGATAAATAGAAGCGTTTTATGTAAATAAAACTCGCTACTGTGTATATAGGGCAAAATTAATGTGGACTTTTTTATTTAAGTATAATGCATGTGAGAAGATTTATACAGACTTAGGAACGCCCAATAATAGAGACGCCTCAATCTCAAACAAACAATGTAATTAAGAATTAATTAATTATCAAATTGAAAAGGATTAATTACACTTCACTAAAACACTGCGAGTTAAACTCACGTGGAGAGGATCCGTAATTATATGAAATTTAAGATAGGAAAAATTTTCAGATAATCATGTACGGTACGGAACCCTTTTCTCGCGAGTTTAACTCGTAATTGTCCGGGTTAAAAAAAAACATGCATTCATTGAAATCCCTACTAATACATATTATTAATGCGTAAGTGTGTTTGTTGGTTTGTCCTGTTTTCACGCAGCAACGGAGCAACGAGTCGATGTACTTTTTGCTTAGGATAGTTTATTGGCCCGAAAGTGACATAGATTACTTTTTATCCCAGAAAAATGCTCGGTTCCCGAAGGAACAGCGATAACCAAATTCCACGCCGATGAAGTCATGAGAAAATCCTAGTGCCCTATAAATAGACTTTCAGGCTTTATATTGTTTCCATATCCCATATACTGAATACTACAAAATATTGGACAGTAACAAATTCCGAAGGTTCATTTTACGAGCACATTACAGATAGGTCGTCTATGAAATTCTCAAGCCGCGGCCATATCGAACTGAGTCGGACACGGGAGACAGGTTTGGTTTCGTGATTTCATTGCTATTAGGGCGACCGAGCGGTTTCACGTTTATTGTTCAAGATACGAGTGGATTTGTGGAAGCAATTTCCTTTATACATTTTGTTTTGTCCTTTTCCTGCAGTTTGATGGTCCAGTTCGTGAGTTGTAGCCGAGCTTCGATTTACCGAAACTCCCTCAATCGATACGATACGCATCTCCGCCGTGCCCGAATACCAAGGGATAATGTAATTATATAATCCGGTCACGTATTTAGGAATGAACGAAAACTAATTTACCACAGAGTTCCTTTAGCAAAAATTACTTCAATTCTTACCTTGTGTTTTCGGAGACCCTAATTTGCTTTGTTGGATTTGTATGTTTACTGTCTAAAATAAAACATGACATGAAATGTTGTATATGAATTTGTTTTGCAAATAAAACACTTTAATAGTTTGACAGATGATACTGGGAACAAAGCTGGGTGTTTACCCAATCCATCCCACGTTATCTTTTTAGCCAGCACACTAGAATTCCTTTTTAATGTCGTACGCTTTTCACAGCGACATACTTCTATAGAGCAAAGGTAAGAAAGTGTGTCTCCCTTTTTAGCTAAATAAACATCATATCGTCATTCAAGCGGGCACCTTAAGCGACCTCTGGTCCGTCGTCACGACCTCTCCTTTATTCGCAGCGTTTTTGTCAGTCTTCCCCATCTTTACCCTCGCCTACGTTTTGTCGGGAATGTCGTTTCGTCCAAACACATTTACCTCGCATTGACACTGAAACGGTTTTAGGCAATAGAGTAAACACCGTAATCCTCGTATACCCTTCTGCTCCTTAATAACTCCATAGTAGAGGTGTAAGGGGTTTACCAAGCGGTGTCAGTTGGATGGAAGGAAGTGGTACCAAAACCGACAACAACGTATCGATGGAAATAAAGCGAGTCCCGAAACGGTGCCATTTGAGGAATCAATCAAAGCCAAACGTTCGCACAATCAGCGTGCGTGGGTCGGACGAGCTAATCAACCTAATGGGCGCTGGAGGGCCGCCCGAGCCTCGCAGAGCCGCAACAAATCACAACAATAACACTGACGCCTGATTGATCGCAGCCAACCACCGACTTAATTCAATCCCCGTCACACCTGATCGATTCTCCATAAGAATCGGAAAAATGCATGTAATCCACAACACAATAGCTTGTTGTACATTAAGGAAATCAAAATGTAAGTTAGCCTTCATTTGATTGGTCAATGCCAAGATACAATTTAGAAGGTTGTAAGGTGAATCGATATCATCGATCCGACGTCGACACATTAGCTTCCCGATAATATTAACAAGTTTCACAGTAATATCAGATCAGCATATGTTCATAGCCGGACGCTGAGTCAATTCCAATATTAAAAGCAATATCGCTACTTGGAGAGCTAACTCAGAAACGTCAAGTGCGGCAAGTGAAGCAACTCGATCATTTTTAGCTCTGTGTGCAGCCCTGTCAGGCCCGCGTCGAGTTAGTGTCGGGGCTTGGCCTGGCCCGCCACTCGCCATTTGGACATTTATTAAGTAGGAAATACGAAAGAGCCGACTAACCGCTCTGTAAAGTTCAACTGTACAACTACAGCGTTTAGCGAGTGGTGTTTGCTCTCGTAAATAGACCCGAATAACTTCATATAAATATACAAACGGCTTGTATACTACCGGAGCGAAACTTAGTTTAAAGCTGTAAAGCTTACCAATACTTTTTAAATTTGCTATGTCATTGCTTGAAGTTAAATGAATTATTACATACGATTTTCCTTTGAGTTTTGCCTTATTTCATTACACTGATAGATTATTTTAGAGGCCGGCAACGAAAAAAAACTATCAACGTAACAATGTACGCAGATTCGCCTCCTAACAATGGTATGTCTTTTAGTATTCACCTGTCGCCCCAAAATACGTAATTCTATTCGGTTTTCATAGCCAGAGCGCATTCCGAGTGCCATCCAGTGGCCAGACTTTTGCAGATACCGCACAAAGCCACTCACTTTTTGTTCACCTAACATAAAATCTAAATCAATGGTTAGCCAGACTCACTTTTGTTATTGCTGCTAGAGTATTCTGAACATTTACCTCCCTTCCGCTTGTTGGCGATTTTTGATCACGCCGCAACTGGCAAGCGTTGGCTTCACATCAAAAAGTCATAAGAATACCTGGAATCCATTACGGCTTTTGTCTATAGAAAATGTTTTAACAACATTGTCGCTATTCATATGGCAATATATATAACAAAAAACCGACTTCAAAAACCCTTTGAAAAGTAATAAAGAATAATAAACTTTCGTTAGTCAATTACCTAGAAACGTCAGATATATTGTAGTTTAAGTGATAAATTAAATACATCGAAATCGGTGTCAAGTATATGAACACAGTATGAGAGATGAATATCTAATATACTTGCCAACGACTTAAACTAAAATATATCTGACATTTCTAGCTAATTGACTTGCGAAAGCCAATTATTATTTCTTACTTTTCAAAGGATTTTCAAAGTTGGTTTTTTATTTGTTATTTTTTTATTATTTCTTCACTTTTTAGTGATTATAATATGTGATTTTACGACACACATTTACTACATGAAGTAACAACAGCATAATGCCAATTGCTCATCACACTTTACAAAATGTTGCTATCCAAGGTGCAACGTCGTCAATCGTTGAGGAGTTCTCCTGGTTCTTCACCATCGGTTCTTATTTACCACATGCATTTTCATGATCATAAGTTGCTTCCCAACCTTATTCAGAAATCTAATCGTTCTCCGAAAAATACTTATCATTGAGGAGTTCCAGTGGTCATCTATGGTCTTCATCATCAGTTCCACTTCACCAAATAATGTTTTTTGGACGCAACTGCTTGAGTTATTTCAGAAAATACCAAAATTGTTATAAGCATTCCTCATAGATCCACTCTTTGGACCTCAACTGTGACCACAACGGGACCAACTTGAAAGTATACCCTATCGATTAAAAAAATAATCATCCAAATCGGTCCAGCTTTCTCCGAGTAATCGTTAACATACATACATTTTTAAAAAAAAACGCGTCGAATTGAGAACCTCCGCCTTTGGAGCTTTTGCACTCGGTTAAAAATAAAAGGATTTCTTAATTCTCCAATCTGTTTTATGATTATAACGTCCCTAGTCCTTTTGAAATGCCACCGATCTTATGCACAGCAAACTCAATAGTGCCAACACAAAAGCGATAAGTTCCGCCTTAAGAGACATTGTCATCGGCGTATATCTCTGGACCAGTCTTAAAGACAGGTAACGTTACGTCATCTGCCGCACGCTTTACTCAGCAACTACTGCAGAATATACCGAGAGCAGCTGCTTATTGTATCGCTGACAGCAAAGCCTTGGTACGCCATTGTCGGGCTCCTACGAAGAAATATAATAGCGACTTGCTTGATCCTAAGAAGCCACAATGCGTTGTCATTATTTCGCGCTTATGGCAACTGCCCCTCTTTTCACTTGGATCCACGCTGACTGGTGAGTTAAGTCAAAATGAATTATTGTTGAAGAAGGCTCACAGTTTAAAATGTACAGTTACGATAGCTATATTTAAGACGTGTTTTCATTATCTGCAACTATCGTTACTTGTTGTAGCAATGTCATAAAGGGCAGTGATAACAATCGTAGTAATGAATAGCTAAATGAAGATTAGAAACTTGAAATAAAATCTAATATTCCCTTAATATTAGTGGGTAGGGCCATGGGTATTTTAGCTGTTGATACCTATGTTTTTATCAAAAAAGCAAATGGCTTCAAATTATGATGACCACAGCCTTGTCTATAAGCAAAGGTTGTTATAAACAGAAGTTAATTTAAGAAAGAGGCCATATTCTTAGAAAGATAAGTAACACAAATTTAACAGTGGTTGAACCGTCTGCAAATCTAATATGAATTTAAAACGTTCACAAAACTGGTGTTAAATTCGACAACTCCACTTCACTCCACAAGCCCTCTTTGTGCCAAACTTGATGTAAGCGGCCTTTTTTTCGGTGGAGATCTCCTTTGGAGCGCAAATTTTTACCTTGTATTACTAGTTAAATCTGACAAAGAACATGATTCGCGGTATTCTGAGGATCCCATCGATGTTCAAAATATCTGGGCCGCAGAAGTTAATGAAGTGCACCGCATACACTTTACCCGTGTCAAACTGTCAGAAACACATCATATTTCACGCATTTTGTGTTTTTTAAGCGGCCGCCATGTCGATTCCGTTTAGAATTACGAAATTAGATAGCGGGGTGATTTAACAGCTGGAGGATCCTTGGGAAGTTCTCGTGTTACGTAACAATTTAAAGGGTGTAAAAGTAAAGAGTGATATCATAATACTACACTAATTTGCATGTAAGTTGGAAACGTGTTGTGATCCGTGCCCTTGGTGTCAGTTTTTATCAAAACAAACATTGCGAACGCATTTGCGTTAAAGTATGTGATCAACATACATGAATATAACATATATTAAAGTAACCGCCAAAAGTTGACTTTTCAGGAGAGCCCCTAAACTAAATTACAATTGAAAGAAAGAGTACTTTTTTCGCACTGAGGCAATGATGCTGCTTATAAAAAAATTCTTAAAATGGTTAGACCTGATAATTGAAAGAAATCATATAAAGCTGGTGCTATCGTTATTAATTTTTTAAACTAATGCGTTACTTTAAGATTTTTTTGGAAACACTAATAACAGCCGTAACGTAACTCACAGAACATAAAACCTTCTTTCTTTCGCCTTTGGTATATTTTGGTACCTAATACATACATTAAAAAGTATTTCCAAATCTGACCTTTACATTAACCTACAAATGGCTGAATTGCATAAAATTTAAGAAATATCTCAAAAACGAGTTAAAATGAAAAAAAACTTGGATTTTCGTAATCGTCATTTTTTTCATGATACCGAGAATTTAAAGACACCAAACGATAGAACGAAAAATTTACAGTCGAACTGTATATGTATAGGTATAACTCAATTTTGTCATTTTGGCGGTTACGTGAATTCATGTTACAGCTGACGATCTAGGTAAGTATTTCTATAGGAGTTAAATGCAAACGCGTTCAAAGCGTTTGTTATGATAAAAACTTACCGTAAGGGTACCGGTGTCGCGGCACATTAGCGTCACGACGGCGGGACGGCTCCGGTTTCGCAGAAGCGTCTCGCTCGACGTTTCCCGACACTCTTGGTACATTCTTAACGGTTTTTTTGTGCTGTTCTCGATGTGAACCAATTTTAAAACATCAAACATGTAAAAACATGTAGGTATGCCTATCACAGCCTTTTTTGAAAACTTTCAAGGTTTTTGAAAAGCGTTATCTTTAACAAAACATTCATCGTCTGGTTTTGCATTTTAAACGAAAATTTAACGTGCAATGTCCCAAAATAAAAGCTTGTATATTTAATAAAGACATCATTACACCGTAGACGGCGGATGTGTACGGCGGAACAAAGAGTCAGCCGATGCGGAGTATGCAAAAAGCATGCGTCCAAAATTTCACAGCGCAAATAACGTAGGCAGGACCTTGCACCGCTACCTGCTAGTTTGTAACATCTTGATGTAGGGTTGCTACTTTACTTCAATTTACTAGCTGTAATTGGCGTAGTATACATATTCTCATACATTTCAAGGTTTTCTTACATTTCGATTGTTTTATTGATGAATAGATATTATTTATCTACACCCATATCATAAAACCTCCATAGTGTAATCAAAAACCGTAGGAAATGACCACCATTGTGACAACCAATTAGGTAAAACCAGTGCTGCAATGTTATTACAGTATCGATTTTAGTATCGAAATGAGATTAAATTTGGAACAACTGTCAAAACTCAAGTGGGTCTCTATTCTAGTATCCATAGATATTAAAACAGTTATTGATACGAAACATCAATTCCGTATGTTTTTTTAAATATAAACCGAACGACATTTGATCTCGAGTGACGTGAGAATAGAGACTTCATTCGTTTGTCTATGATTTAAAAAAAATGGTCTTGATGGAGGAATGAATTGCCGCCATTATGTTGGTTTTTTGCTGAACGAAAGTAGAATTGTTGTTGAATTGAATAGAAAAAGTTGTTTGTAATTTACATTTTAGTTGAAAATATGAATAGTAAGTAGTCTTCTCGGAGTGACTGTGTGATGTGAAAATGCGCCGGATATCGGAAATATGCAGCCACAATTGCAACAAATAACTTGTTGCCAGAAAATATTGTTTCTGAACACATCATGGAGGATTTATAATATGTGTGTAGATAAAGTTATGTATGCAACTCTGCATAATTTGGCCTTAAAACACACGTGCGATCTTATTATGTAACTCGCTAAAGCTCGTTTCATGAAAACCGCACTAGTGTTTTAAGGCCTATCATTATACAACCGTTGCATAAACTACTATTACATTACGTATTAATTAATTATAGGACCACCAACAGATACACTAACAAAGCAAATATCTGAGGCGAAATCTAAACGGACCAATCAACACTTTGCCCAGTACGGATTGAGGACTTATTTTTAACGTACCTAAGTGTCCGGAACTTAATTCTATTTTACAACTCATAACACTAAAGATATGTAAATGAGTGTTGTCACGCAAAGCCTTGGCTAGAAATTAAAAACAAATACAAATTTTGTTTCCTCATACGAGTATGTTTCTCACCTGGGAAGCAGGTGCAAGTGCAAGAAAAAAGAGACGTCGTCGATGAAATAATTAACTCAAAATCATAAATTATAAAATAACATAGGGTCATCATTGTCAATAACCACTTCATTCTGAATATTATTTATTTTGCATCATCTGGCAGCCCTAAAAGCTTCATCTGCCACTTGAACGATCGAAAGGTACGACGACGGTGCGCCGATATCAGTAAGGAATGTACTGTAGTGGGTGACTTTAACAGTTTCCGTCCCTTTCCGACATAGCCGGTCTCTCATAAGCTAAATACTTGCGCGATCTCCGTCACACACTCTAACATTTCCAATACTTACCTGAGTGAAATAATATACATCTGTTGCGGTATTCGCTTCTCTCTCATACCAATAGCTCTAAATGAATTGTTTATATTCGCCTCTCGCTCTTGAGTCTCGTGCACAGGGGGTAGACGTTGTTGCCGCTCGTTTGTGTTGGTGTTCGTTTATTTAGTGAACTTGGGAGCTTGCTTTCGTGTTTGTGCATAGGGTATTGCGCACGTCTGTATGCGTGAATTGTAGAGGCGCGACATAGCTTCGCCGTCTCCGTGACTTAAAAGTTTTGTATGGAATGGATGGCACCAGCCAGTTAGTTCTGCGCCGGCCGGCACGCGCGATGGACGTGTGCGAGTTCTCCGCGTTAAACTTCCTCGTAACTCTCCGATTACAAAACTTGTTTTCTGAAACAATGTTTTGTTGAAAGTTCTATAATCGTATTTTTGTACATGCCTTTAATGTACTGGTAAATAAAGTGGTTTGTTTCCCTGTGCGTTCTTTGATTTTTGTGAAACTGCAACGTGTTTGGTTCAACGGATTACGGATGAGGTTGGTCGACGCACCAATCTCGTGCCATGAACAAAGCTACAATATTTATTTTGTGTTAATTTAATCTAAATCCGGCACATTTCGTGATATAAAACAAGAGTTTTGAAATTATATTGAAGATGCTAGCATAAAAAGTAAATGATTAAATGAATGACATTGAATTTCCTTTTTAAATATGCGCAAAATGAATCGAAGGAAAAACAAAATGGATACAATTATGTTAAACAAACGATCCCATTTCGATGATATGAAATAACAAATTTATGTTTAATGTAGTGACTAATGTTATATATACGATGAGTAACAGCAATAATATGCAGATGTTTTAAACATCTGAGTGACAGAATTAAATGACACTCTGTAAACTGAGTTAAAAAGCGCATGCCATCAAACAAGAAACAAGTATGTAGTTGCTCAAGCAGCAATGATGAACACGAATCAATGAAGACTAAGTAGACATCATTATTTCCGACAGTGATTCTCTATAACCTCGTCCATCTGCAACTCTCACGGAGTTCAATAACCTAAAGTATTAATAGACACAGAATACAGACGCCACCAACACATAGAAAACGACCGTAAACATAGGGTTCCCTTTGAAAATCATCCGTTGCCTTTGCCTACCTTGCAAACAATCTATTGAAGCAAAATACGGACAGAAAGTCTGCGACTTAATAGACGACTCAATTACCTATAAACTACCTAAAACTAGAAATATGCACGAAAATTTTAACAAATGAATGTCAAATCAAGTTAATAACTATTACGAATGAATTGGTTTGCCACTTTCTTGATTTATAATCAAACATCAATGCATTTATTTACTCTTAAACTTATGTTTCTGTAACCTTTGTGGTTGAACAAGCATCACTGTGTGATATTCTAAATTCTTACGAAAAATGTTATTCGATTAGAAATTAGTAAGATAGAATTTGAATAACATATTGATTCATTTCAAAAGTAAAAAAAACCTACAATCTACTGACACCATGTAACTTATACAAATAAACTAATTTATTTCTACCCCAATGTCCAATCCAATAATACCAGTTTTCCCACCATAGATTAGACCTCTATTGTCATAAGGTTATTGTCCAAAACAATTGATATCTCTATTTGTATCAATAATACAAGAGACCGATATTTACGTGCCTCTGTACGTGGCGAGAATCCATTGAAACGAATCCTCCCCAAATTCATACGGGGCTTTGTAGGGGAAGCAGGTATCAAACATATCTTACCCGTAACTCACAATATGGGTAATTTGATCAATTTAAACCAATGTCCAGATTACCAATAACGTGTAGGTATACAGTACCTTACTTTTCAAAGTTTCTTTGGTAATAGACGTAATTTTTTTTTATTTTTAAATTTACATTGACTTCAATGATTACAGCGACTTACATTTAAAAGCTTCTGTGTTAATAGATGTACAGTTTTAAAATCTTGGGTAATAATCAAAATCTTATACCCAAATGAGTCTGATTTAACTTTAGTAGTCAAACAATGAATTAATCAAAATCAAATAACGGTTTCGTTAACTTTGTAGCTCAGTAGGAATAAAACAGGAAATGATTCTCCAAAAGATCAAAGAAAAAAGAGACTAAAGGGCTTACTTATTCATGTTTTTTTTAGGTTTTTTCAGGCTTAATTTGTAGGTAATTACAATAGATAAAAACTATTGTATAATTTCATCTCATAATCTAGAAATCATTTCCTAACCCAAGAGAGGAAATTATTAATAATTATGCAAGTAGTTGTGATTTTTTGTGCTAGCCCTCTGTGTAGAATTTCTCGAGGTTGCGGCTGGGAGCGATTGTACCGTTAGTAGCATTTAATTGATTTTGTACTCCAGAAACTAATTAGAGTTGAGGTTTATGTAACCCAATAGTATTAATAACTAACTTGTTGTGTGTTAGTCATAACACAATCTCAGGAATACGCCCTTGATATTAATTAAGGTAATAACTAATATCCAGACTGTTTGCTTGGAGACAAAATCTACTTTGAGTATAAACGATTTATACCTATGTACCTACTGCCATACGAGATTAAACTTCTCTTTGTTAACTAAAGCAAAAGTATTTTGCCAAGCTGTTATAATTATTAACAAAAACTTATTATTAAGTTACAATGTGTACTTATTGATGGAGCCACATGAGTTACAACCTTTTGATAATGTCAAATAATATAGATAGTTTTCGGATATTATTCTAGAAGACACTCCACGGAACATGGTTTATACAATATTTAAACAATTACTGTACAACGCTTAAATCCTGAATGAATCTCACTTTAAAGTAATTTTAGTCTACATTATATATTAAGCATCGGTTCCACTATCGGCTCACTGATATTTATTCAGCTCCCTTGTTAAGAAGCTTACAATTCGCTGCTGTTTCAGTATTGTATTAATTAATAATTCAGAGGCAATTTCCAGGGACCGAACCGTATCTCTTGTGGACAGCCCATTTGTTGGCCTGGATTACCTATTTCTCATTAACGCAATTATTGATTACATTACGGGTCCAGCTTCAATAAATTAAGGAATATGTACACTCAACGAGATTTAAATTACCAGTTTGCAACACACATTTGATCATTTACTATATAAATAATTCCTTAAAAGCGATTATGTTTCACACAATGTGAGCTTCAAGACTTCGCCTTCAATTCAGGCAAGTGTTAATTTGCTTAACGAAGATGTGTTCCCCAGATATATTTATGCAGTTAATGGTCTGATATGGATACGGGCTTCGGAGGAAACATCGAGTATTGTATTACGGGCTCAGTGGTCTTTATCAAGGCAGAATTTCATTATACTCGTACCCCCATTCCACCTACCATTCAATTGGAACACCTTCATACAATTGGGAGGGCTGCCTGAATGGGTTGTCGGATGAAATTTCTTAACATTCTTCGCTTATAATGAGCGAAGCCTGTCGTGAATTGGGCAGTAACGGTACAATTGTACTGCGGAACGAAATCGACAGATATTAAAACAGATTAAAATCTGCCCAAGACTTGCTACATTAATTTTGCAAAGCATTCAACAATTTCTAATTCCGTGGATTGACATTTTGCCAAATATAATTTGGTAGATATCCTTTTTAGTCAATGATATTGTAAAATGCCATGTTCCAAATAAAGCAACCGCTAATTGTGAGAGTTTAGTAAACGGTTTATTTCACGTAAATAAATTTAATATTTTCTCAAGTTTTGAGTATCTTTTTTTCTTAGTATCAAAAATTATAACAGCTGTAAAGTGTTGCGTACAAAATATTCACACAGATCTGATAATAACATTACCTCCGCTTTCATAGGGAAGTAAAAATAAGTAGAGTCGCGGTGAATCACCGGTAATGAAGACATCATTATAGAACCGGTTCGAATGACCGCGAGCGGCTCGAGAGATGTTCCAACTTTTTTCTTCGAAAACGTGCGGTCCGGTTATGGTACCTGAACTCGTTGTATATTAGGAAGCTATTCAGATTTTTCTATGTAATTCTGAATTAACATTCCATCATAACGACAGTACCCTAAAGTATCATAAGCAAAGCATACTTGACAAGCTTATAACTAAATATAAAGCAATACTTATTTCAATTGCAAAGTTATTCCGTGCAGATACATAACGAATTCATCAATTTTAAACCTGAGAAAAACGGATGATGAATGATTTTTTAACGTACTTTTTCATTTCTTCTTTCGAATCATATCTCCCAAAGCGTCTTCTTGATCCCGAAGGATATAAACAAAATGCGAAACGAGTTCAATGTTGATACTCTTTAAGTATTATTTGAAACTGGGGGAGATTGAAAATGTTTACTCAGTAAGATCCACATTCAATTGAACAAAATTCATTCATGCGTGAAACCGATATCATTAATCATTTCAACTAAAATTTAGAGACCCCTCTCTACATGCATGATAACCTAGCACTCACACTTTTTGTGACTACACACTCGTATTCATGTGCAAAAAGCTGAAAATACAATTATTCGCTTTGATAAAATGATGACTAGGTGCTTTTTTACAAACTGGCCTTTCCGTATTTGTTGCGAATATAATTCGTAATACAGAATTTCTGAACATTATGAAATAAGAAACGTTATCTGGCTTCGCAAGTTTATCTCATAAAAACATCTTGAAGGGTAAACATGTCTATCCCTTTTAGGCCTCGTTTATTTAATTCATCACTGGACTCTTTCACGAGCGATCCCTGATAGCATTCAGCGAGAGATATCGGTCATGTGACGAGGGCTCGTCCCACACTTTGAGTTAAATTTACTGGATAATATTTATTTACTCACTAATACCTATGCGGTATAATATCCGTGCTTATGGGTATTCATAATGTTAAAATTATATTCGTGGAACAACATTAAAACATTTAAAAAATTAGTTGGGCTCATTGTTTATTCAAACGTTGAGCGCTATCACTCAATCAATATAGAGTTTGTACAACTTGCTTGAATCTATGTACATAATTGTAAATTTTGTTTGTGACTATATTACATATATAATTCTATCATTAGTTGAATAACCAGAATTACGGAGTAGCTAAAACTTCAACATCAACTCTGGCGAGATAAAGAGAATTTGAGGAAAATGTTAAATTAACTCAAATTTACACAATAAATAGGACAGGCAATGGACTACCTACGATACAACCAACGATTAAATCGAAATAATAAGCCCTAACAAGGGTCAAATTCTGAATCATGCTATTACAACTTATCTTCAGATACAAATATTTTAGGTTAGGTAATGGCTACGGGCAACTTTTCACGACAATTTATAACCAAGAACTATTGCTGTCTTATTCTTACTTCGTACGTTAGAGGAAGACACCTCTAGTTGCTGGCCACACATTGCTGTAAAAATGTTGCCCGTGTAACTGCACTTTTAGGTTAGAATAAGTATTCATTATCTTGAGATAATAGCACATTATACTATATCGGTCGAATAGTAAACCCGTTACCTTTCGTAACGGTTACTAAACCTAATTTTATTTGGACTTTATTTCGAATGCGGCCGTTAAATCCGACGAAATGTGTCCTATAATAGGTTAAAATAAAGGGCAGCATGTAATGTCGCCATACCCCTGTTGCATATTGCCATGCGGTTTCCATTACAGAGGTGTGCTTAGCCGACGGTGGGTCGTAATGGCCTATACACCCATTAACGAACCCCACAACCATAGACTTTTTTAATGTAAAATCAACAAGCAAATTGTCATTCTTATTGCGAAAATGGGCATGTGGATATTGCTGTTTTTTTACATCCCTTTATTCAATGTATTTTTTGACGGCAGTGGCAGTACCATGAGTCATTATAATAATATGGTCGTTTCTGTTTTGTTAGGCATTTTATTATTAGAACCAGAAGGCTATTTTAGCCGTACCTTAAAAGTAACAGAACGAACGCTAAATGCTTTATGTACCTAATAAGCATTGACTATTCTAAAAAATAACTAAAAGGCTGTTTAAATAATAGTAATTTTTATACATTACATTTTTACATGTACGTAGGCATTCAAGTTAATAAGCTATTTAAACAATTAGATCGTTATCTAGAATAAGGTTCCCGTCGCGTGGTGGGTGAATTATTTAGGCCTACCACAGCGAGCTGGCTAGTTGCGCGAAACGGATCGCGGGTTCGCGAGCGTTTTGGAATTCAATTTTACCGTTAAATCTTATAAATGTACTGTCTTAACGAGTATGAGTTTTTATGCCTGAAATACGTGTTCGAGAGCAGTTTTTTTGACTGAACACCTACTTAACACCGTTTTAATAAAATGAAACCTCTCTTAATTTGTTACAAAATAGAGACCCCGTTTTTCCTTTAGAGGTACAGAACAAAACCTTAAAAATGTCTACAATAGTAACAAGATTAACTAATTAATTAGATGAAGATTAGATTGTTCAACAAGGGATTAAAATGAGCTATTTCACATGTGATAGTTAACCTCCTGAGGTATCCCTCAGGAGGTTCGCTATCGCGAAGGAAGTTATGAATCGAATGTGAATGGGTTCCTCTAGAGTTAAACATACTTTTCACTTCGACTGCGAGAAAACAGAAACAAACTGACAATAAATAATGCCATGAATACCTATTCTACTAATTTGCAGCTTTCAATCTTTTCAATAGTTCCTTTTCATTTTTTCTTTTTGCCAAATGCAAGGGTTTTTAATAATCATACAAACGTAGCTAAAAACGTCTTTTTCGTGCATATTTATTTCAAAAATTAATTATCAAAAATTTCATCTGCACCTTTATTACAAATCATATTAAGTTTGTAAACTGTCGATGATTTTCTAAGTCTTTTCGCCAAGAAACAAAAGATGAAAGGATTAAATCCCTAGGGACAAAATGATACACTTTATTTAGTGCATCTACGCAAAGATATAATGACACACTTTTAGAGCATGAGAACTGAAAAGATTTTATTACTTAATTAACAAATGAACAATAGTAGTTTATGCAACGGTTGCATAATGATAGGCCTTAAAACACTAGTGCGGTTTTCATGAAACGAGCCGATAGGCGAGTTTCATAATAAGATCGCACGTGTGTTTTAAGGTCAAATTATGCAGAGTTGCATACATAACTTTATCTACACACATATTATAAATCCTCCATGATGGGTTCAGAAACAATATTTTCTGGCAACAAGTTATTTGTTGCAATCGTGGCTGCATATTTCCGATATCCGGCGCATTTTCACATCACACACACTCCGAGAAGACTACTTACTATTCATATTTTCAACTAAAATGTAAATTACAAACAACTTTTTCTATTCAATTCAAAAACAATTCTACTTACGTTCAGCAAAACGCCAACATGGCGATCCTCCGTCAAGACCATTTTTTTTAAATCATAGACAAACGGATGAAGTCTCTATTCTCACGTCACTCGAGATCAAATATTGTGCAGTTTATATTTAAAAATCATACTGAATTGACGTTTCGTATCAATAACTGTTTTAATATGTATGGATACTAGAATAGAGACCACTTGAGTTTTGACAGCTGTTCCTAATTTAATCTCTTTTCTTTACTAAAAACGATAAAGAAGTCATGTTATTTCTTTATCGCAGCACTGGTTTTTCCTAATTGGTTGTCAAAATGGTGGTCATTTCCTAAGGTTTTTGATTAACCAATGGAGGTTTTATGATATGGGTGTAGATAAAGTTATATATAAAGTTTCTTGTGCGCCAAAATATTGACTTCAGTCAGTTAGCAGCGTATGGAATTGTACAAGTAATAAAAAGTTACATTCAATGTAAATAAAAAGAAATGATTTATATGAGTAAATTTGAACTAAAATAATTAAGCTGAAATCATAAGATGTGCACTGTCACATTTTTTACTTCATTAACCATTTTTTGAATGTCACGAAAGAAATAACATCATAATTATGTAAAATTAAACCCATATTTAGTCCAGCTTCTGCTGACTTTGTTCCAAGATTTTACTTACCATTTCAATTAGATGGCGAGAGCCACTTTAATAATAAAACGTATAAAATGATACACGAAATGTGCTGGTTATCGTTGTTTGATATAAAAGTTCCTGCCACACAATAACTATTGTAATTACTCTCTAACACGCACCTGAAATCTAATCGAAAAACTGTTACTTCAGAATGTACACCAATAAATAAAAAACCCAAGAATGTTTCAGTGTAATTCTTCTCATCCGTTCCACAATTTAAAAAATAAAGCAGACAACCATTTCGCTGTAGAACGTTTGCTGTAGAATATAAAATAAATACAATTTCTACATTGTTAACAAAATAGTAGAAAAACTTGGCGCATCTTACAGATCATAATTTCAATTTCGCAGAAAACCAAACCTTACAAACCCGTCAGTCGATTAAACAAACTTTGACTTTCTGTGGCTGTGCAAGTGAATTCTAATTGAACTATGTACCCAAGTGTGCGGACTATGGGAGGCTTTGCTTTACTTGTCCGATGGCTCGTGTTCCTGCTGCTCGGGATCGGATGGCAGGTTCGATCTCAAGCGGTGCAACAGACTTCTGAAGTGGAAAGCTCATACAATTTCTACTTTGAGCAATCGTGTTGTACCCCAACGAATCCAAAAAGCAAATACCACGTTCGACACAGAAAAGGTAAGTTTAAGATGTGTTTTAAATTTTGCTTACGTATTATTTTTTATATTTGTTACTTCTTTTGAAACTGTAGCATCCGTATAAGAACGCGGTTATCTTGAGGATCTTTGTGGATTCCGCTAAGGTGCATTTGTAATAGGACGAGTTCGCGTCGAGGTACACACATATATCTGTGTAATCTAAACGCTACTATCACTTACACATTCATAAGTGAGACGCTTTCAAGGGTCCACGGTGTTATGCGAGAAGGAAATATTAATATCAGTGCGTGGAAGGGAGATGGAATTATTCTTTTGTTTCATTGCCCTCCCGACAATGATGCCGAGAGTGAGGATTTTAATACAGTTGTCGAACAAGTAGTTAATATTTCGCCGAACTAGACGTGTTCAAGTTTTAGGTATGTATAGGACGCTTTGAAGTTCTAGTTGTGTACTACATTTAGGGTAATATTTCCACGTTTCGATATTATTTACATTGTAATATATCTTATTAGGTATATCTTCGAATATCGCTTTACATTAAAGTATTTCTGTCTAGTCTTCTTTTGCATCGATTCTAATAACATTGTCTGTTTCACTGTTTAATTTTGGCGTTAATTTAATCTGTTTTTATATTTTGATTACTTTTAAAATATTGTCTTAAAACGAAATTGTTCATTTAGTATTGTTTCTCAGTGAATATCATATTTTTCTAATTAAATCGCTACGAAATTAAAACGTACTACGAATTTTATCATTCATTTACATTGTCTGCGCCTCTATTCGGGAACGCTAAGTGATGTTGTAGCGACTCGTAAGCAAGATTTCTTATCCCACTCTTCCGCACGACGCGTAATGCGTCAGAGCGAGATGAGAAATCTCGCTCGCGAATCGCTACAGAATCACTTAGCGTTCCCGAATAGAGGCGCTGATGTAAAATATAAAATGGTAGACCGTTATTTAATGACAACAGAAATTCAAAATATTTAATTAATAGTTGTTATCTTTTATTTAATTACGTATATTAATCTTCAGACTTGAAGCTTCAGAAGTTTGAACTGTGGGTAAAATTATGTATTTCAATGTTATTTTATATGTTAGCTTCTACATGATCTACATCTCCATACCTTTACATAGTAAACAATGTTCGAAACATATTTCATATCATTCAATGACAATCGTAGGACCGAAACTAGGACCAACAAACATTAACATGAATTAAGTTAACAACGGTGTTCTCTAGATTATTGGTAAATTATATCGGGACATAATAATTTAGCCTAGTTGCGGCAATTTGTAATTGTTATTACAGTTACAGGCTTTAGAGGCCTAGCGGAGACGCGGCCATACTATGCCACAATATTAATGTGCAATTTGCCATCCATTATACATCGTGGGCTTAAACAGTTTGCTCAGGGCTAAATGAATGCGGAAACTTGTATCATTAAACCTGACCACACTTAATGGTTACTCGCAATGTATGCCACACTTGTTCCAATTAAATTATCATATCATTTGATTGTTTTGATAGACATGAATTATCCTGTTTGGTCGGATTTTTTCTTTCACGCCTAAATCAACATAATAAGCTGTACCATGACCATGAATTTATGCAAACCGTGTTCGTTATCGAAATCTATCGGAAATACTTCTTGTTGCCGATACAAGTAAAAGGGACCTTGCGATAGTTTTGCATAGAACGGTTTGCACAAACTCATGGTAATGGTACTGGATCTTTTACACAATAAATTGAATTATTCTGCAGCACCTGACTTGTATTTAACAAGTTTTATACTTACTCAGTGTGAATAACAAATAATTTAGAATGTTATGCCAAACAATACTAACTTATATTGGCGCTAACCCATTATTATGTTAATTACATTAATTAATTAATAGTCGCCAATAAGAAAAACGTAGTCATCTAGAATGTGATTTTTTTATACATACAGTCAAAATAAATTCTCTTTTACTATAAAAACTAATAACTGCACATTTTCAAGTGTTGATGTTTATGAATATTTATAAAGAAGATGATAATAACTAGAATAATCTAATTCAACCCTACAGTTTTAAATACAGATTTGATCATGCCAAAACAATTTACATATTCTCAGTCGCAAAAGCCAATCCAATATCCAAATCTTTGAAGTTGACTAACTTACTTACTAACTTTACATAACTAAAGTAGTTAATTATGGATTGAAAATTCAATCCAATGTCTAGAGATAAATAAATGGTTTTTAATTATTCAATACACAGGCTCAACAAAATCAAAAGAATATTTCTAATAACATTAAAGGTTTGCTGCCATTTATGTTTAATAATTTTTCAAATAATGACATCGAGTGTTTCGAGAGATCTTTGAATAGTAATGTCCAATCTGCAAGATCATGTAGTTTATGTGTGTCGCATAAAAAACGAAAAAGCTCTATTATCCATCGTTATATAAGTTTACTTCTTTCAACTAATAATTTTTAGTGTAGTTTGTCATACAACTACTAAATACTAAGATAGTATCTCTTGATTCATAATTAGATATTCGGCTCATAAAATAATTTGCTCAAAATAGGTCTAAAAACCCCAAATAGTGATAAATAGGACAGGCGTCAACATACAATTTAGTCTAAAATAGAGGTAACTCAAAATCACAGAGAACTTCTGTCGTATAGATATAGATAGACATTTGGAGATACATATAAACTTATGTTTCACATATTTGCACTGCATTTCAGTTCATAGTTATGAAACATATGGTCTATTGAATTATAATGTGGACTCTTATTTTACCAAGTAGGTACCTAGATGCCTCAATCAAATAAATGGGAATCGAAATCAAACTTTTCAAATTGAAACTGAAAATGCCAGGGCCAACAACAGATTTATTTCATTTGTTGCAAAGAACATAATAATTTCCGGTCCACTTAATGTTAGTCTAATGCTTTAGAACTTGGGGCGTTTGGTTCAACTGAAATGTCATAAAAAGTGTCAATCACGGATGTTTTCGAATAGGAAAACCGATTATCGAGCGTATTAAGTCGGTTATTGTTATCGACAGGCCCGTCCAGCCGACCGTGAAGTAGATTAGGGACATCATAATAATATGCCATATTTTTGGCGTCAGCTGCACGCATCGCATGCACGCCCGGTAGTTATGCTAAGGTTTTTTGTCGGAGTTCTTATTAAATTTTACTTTGTGTAGCCCTCTTTTTTGTTTTTTCCGATAACATACTCAAGTTTAGAATTCTCCGTATTTCTGCGAAGTTGTCACTCTTTTTTTTTAACTTCCGTAATTAAGTACCTGACCTTGTTACCTTCTGATTTATGATTTGCGTCTCAAAATATCAGTGAGATGTTATTATCTGCCAAGGTATCTTATTATGTTATAAATAGTACATGACAAATAGTGTTGAGTATAAAAGTAGTTTCTCTCATTAAGCTTCAAATTTAAGCGTGAACCTACAACTAGCATGTTACTAATTACAGAGGGTTAAGCTGTAGGACGACCGTTGGGTTGAAAGGGCCGAATAAGTTTGGGATGATTCTTTGCCAAAGTAAACGAGGACGGACAAACGCTGCGAGCCAAGCCTGTCATTAGTAGGGCAATGTTTTGCGAACTGCACGATACGAGTATATAGCTGGATGGCGTTTAATGAAAGGGTTTGATGAACTACACGAATGTTCAATTTAAACGGGACGTTGTTATAGTGGGATACTTTTATGTGTCTGTACTACTGTGCCACTTAAATAAATAAAATGACGATTAAAAATGTAGGTGAACACACGATGTATCTTAATCTAAATTTGAAACAGTAACTTTGGATTATGAGTAACCATCACAAAACCAAAATTCAAAATCAATCCATACTATATAACAGGGGTCGCGAAATAGCGGACCGCGGGCCGCATCCGGACCGCCGACCCATTTTCTGCGGACCGCGAGAACACAGCAACTTGCACTGCAGAGTGCAAGGATTTAATGTCATATCTTGCACCAATTGTACTCCACACTTCAGACAGATAGTCCGCAACACAAAATGACATTTTTTTCATTGATGAGTAAAAAAATACCTTTGTTATTTCCATAATTACATTTGTTTAATAAATATTTTTTTCTATAAAATTTTGTGCGAACCGCGATAGTCATATTTCATTTCTTAAAACGGACCCCAAGCGAAACTCATTGGTGACCCCTGCTATATAAATACGCAAGTAACTCTGTCTGTCTATTTCTTACCTTTCAAAAGTCAAAAGTCAAAAGTCAAACTATCTTTATTCAATTTAGGCTTTTACAAGCTCTTATGAAGGTCAAGGAATGAATCTACCACCGGTTCGGAAAAAATCCTCTACTGAGAAGAGCCGGCAAGAAACTCGGTGAGGTATCATTTTTTCAAATCAGTACACATATAAGTCAACAATGATGTCTACAGTTTTATACAAATCTAAGTATATACCACAGCAGGTACGCTCATCGAGACCCAGGGATCGCCAGTGCAGGTCACGATTTAAGCCAAACGTCCCTGTCCATGACGTAGTCTTTTACTGAGTAATATGCCCTAGAAATAAGAATTCGCTTTACAGTAGATTTGAACATTGTGTCTGTTTGTTCTATTATGTTTTTAGGTATTTTATTGTAAAAACGTGTACAATTTCCTAGAAATGATTTTTTAGTTTTAGCCAGTCTATAAGTTGGTACTTTAAGCTTTCCGGTATTTCTAGTAGCCTTTGGCTTATCTACATTTGTAGGAAAATTGTATATATTTTTTCTGACATACATTATTATTTCAAATACGTATAGCGAAGGCAGGGTTAGTATTTCAATTTCCTTATAAATTCCCTCAGTGACTCGCGGGTGCCCATGTTATATATGGCCCTGATGGCCCTTTTTTGTAAAATAAAAATAGACTCTAAGTCAGCAGCTGATCCCCATAAAATTAAACCGTATGAAATAATACTTTTGAAATACGCGAAGTAAACCAACCTTGCCGTCGCTACATCAGTTAATTGCCTCATTTGTCTGACTGCAAACGCAGCAGAGCTCAACCTACTCGCTATGGCTGTAATATGGGAACCCCACTGCAGTTTTGAGTCAAGTGTTAATCCTAGAAAAACAGTTGACTTTACAAATTCAATGTTTTGACCGTCTAATTTAATATTCAAGTGTGCATTAACATCTGGTGTGTTTACTAAAGAAAATTTAATACATTTGGTCTTTTTAGGATTAAGTAACAAATTATTTGCAGCAAACCATTTAGAAATCATGGACAGAGTGTTGTTTGGTTCAGTGAGCTCGGTATCCTTCCTATTTACCTTGAACAGCAAAGAAGTATCGTCTGCAAACATGACTATGCCTGATGTTTGGCTTACCATGTAAGGAAGGTCATTTACATAGACAAGGAACAGGAAAGGGCCAAGAATTGATCCTTGGGGCACTCCCATTTCCACCACAGTCTCTGCAGATACTGCACCGTTAACTGATACCTTCTGCAATCTCTGTGTAAGATAAGATCTAACGAGTTGAAGGGCATCGCCGCAAATGCCATAGAATTTTAATTTTCGAATTAAAGTGTCATGATCTACACAATCAAAAGCTTTGGAAAGGTCACAGAAGACACCAATGGCATCGTGTGAGTCTTCCCAAGCCTCTAAAATGAATTTAACTAAGCTAGCACCCGCGTCGGTGGTAGACCTACCCTTAGTAAATCCAAACTGCTGTGGATGTAAAATTTTATTAGAGTTGAAATGTTGTAACATCTGCGTTAGCATTATTTTTTCGAATATTTTGCTAAACGCTGGCAAAATTGACACAGGGCGGTAATCAGAAGGATTATCCTTTTTGCCCGATTTGAAAATGGGTACTACTTTACTGAATTTCATTAAGTCGGGAAAGATGCCTTCATCTATGCAACTATTGAATATAAGGGCTAAAGATGGCGCAACGACGTCTAGAATAGAATCAAGAACCTTAACTGATACGCCCCATAAGTCTTCCGTTTTCTTCACCTTTAACAATTTGAACGTCTTTAAAATGTCTATGACAGAAACGTGGGAGAACTTAAAATGAGATATATTACTAAGACTAATGTATTCATTTAGTAGTAGACCGGCAGTATTGGAAGAGGAAGCTAAACATCTAGTCGTTTCAATGGGAATTCTAGAAAAGAAAGTGTTAAATTCATTTGCTACGTCAATCCCGTCTGTGATAAGCGTGTCTTTTATTTTTAAGGAAATAGAAGCCTCTGCGTTCTTTTTCTGGCCGGTTTCTGAATTTATAATTTTCCAAACAGTTTTAACTCTATTGCTGGATGATTGAATTCTACTGTTGAGGTGGGCTGACTTAGCTTTATTGCATACGATTTTAAACAATTTAGAATAATCCCTAACATACTGGTGGAAGCGTTCATCAGTAGTACAAGATCTCTTGTCGTACAGTTGGTACAAGTTGTCCCTACTTTTACGAATCCCAGTTGTAGCCCATTCATTAAAAGTGACTTTAAGCCCTATCTGAATACGTTTCTTAATGCAGGTTCTGTGAAATTCAGTACACACGGTATCTAATAACATTTTAAACTGTTCGTTCGGACCATTCGGTTTGGCTTCAGAAGTGGATATTTTAAACGCGATGTTTGATTTTAGGCACTGAAGTCTATTTTTAGTCAATGGTCTAATTTCTATTACCTTATCTGGATTTACCCTAGCACAAGGTAATTTGACAATTTGAGCTTTATGATCCGAGCGCACTCCACTAACAATCGATTTTTCCAGATACTGACAGTTGATCCAAATATTATCTAGACAAGTGGCAGAAGTGGGGGTGACCCTGGTCGGTTCGTTAAATAAACAATCTAAATTAAAGGATTTAAAAAGGGATACAAATTGATGTTTTTCAACCGACTGTGTTAAAGTATCAACATTGAAATCTCCGCAGACCACAACTGATTTCTTACTATTAATCGCTTTACTGAGAACATCTTCCATTGTATTGATAAAAATAGCTAAGTTTGCAGTAGGTGGCCTGTAGACACACAATATTAGATACTGATCCGTTTCTGCACTGGCGATCTCGCAAATGCGCTCGACAGAATGGCCGGACAGGTCCCTGCGCTCCTTAAATTTTAGACCGTCTTTAAATAATATAATAGAACCGCCACCTGCCGCGGACACCCTGCAGAACGAGCTGGCCATTACATAATTATTTACATTAAATGTCATCCTGTCTTGTTTAAGCCAAGTTTCTGTTAAGCAGATAATATCTCCATTGACATTTTCAGTAAATAATTCTAAGTCTAGTATTTTGCCAGTGAAGCGATTTATGTTTTGATGAGTTAAGGTTAAACTACTTTGCTTCTCCATTGTCTTAACCGCTAGTTTAAAGACAAATCCGAACACGGAGATGTCGTCCTAACAGGGAGGGGGGAAGGGGTGTTTCCGAATACGGAATTAATAAAACATGCTAAAGATTTAGCAAGCTTGTCAGGAGTTAATTTATAATCACTAATAACCTTATTAGTGTCAAAAAAATAAAAATCGTCGCTATGACGGCTTGTCAACTTAAATATAAGTTTGTTTAAGCTATGCAAATTATTATTTAACTCGCATGGAGAAGCATAGTAGGGGAACGCACCTATAACAATATTTTTGGCACCTAGTTTTGACAGGGCGTCGAACCCAGCTTTAACGTCTGAGAATCGTACTTTGGACCCAATACCTAACATCAAAACAATTGTTGTTTGGTTAGATACTTGGGTGTGCATAATATTGTCAATTATTTGACTAAACGAGGCATTAGGCATACAATGATTAGTAACACAGCTGTTTAATACATTATTATGTAATATTTTGCCTAGCCCCTTTCCTATCCTATCAGAAAACACTAGAGTTTCAGTCACATTTTTATAAATATCAGGTTTAGTAGGTGCGGGTATAACATGGGCCACTGTGCCGCTGGAATCAGACAGACAAGGCAAATTCTCTGGCGACGAGTCGATATGTTGGCACTGGCACTCACATTCGCACATATTTTGCTTGTTAACTAGTGACTCGAAACGTTGTTCGTTATAATGGCACAGTTCCACTAACTCGCTTGCCGCCAGGACATGTTCACTGATTTGCTTCTGTGATGTTAAATACTTATTAGTTAAGTCCCTGAGGGAACTTTCTAACCGGTCTATCTGTTTCCGCTTTTCTTGGCCAAGCCGTATTCGCTGATATGATTTCGATTAAATTAGGCAGAGAAGGGCATAGGACATTTGAATGCACAGCGATAGTTGGATAGCGAGTGTGATTTAGGCTACTTTTAATCCCAGAATAACTCAGTTTCCGGGGGAATGGCGACAAACGAAATCCTCGCAAAGAAAACCTGGGTAGAAGATAGTTATTACTTCAATAAGTTAAGCAGACAATAACAAAGCATTTTTACAGTTAAAATTCATAACAAATCTACGGTTCACGAACTAAAATTACCAACAACTAAAGCGCGTCGAGGGCGAGAGCGGGATCAGACGCAAATGTCCAAATAAAAATATACAGAGTTCAAAGAATAAGCGCACTCAGTCGGGGAAAAAGTGAAAAAGGCAAAAAAGAAGAGCACACAATGAGTGAAGGAGCAAGCCGAGGACGGCTTCCGGTCTAGTCAAAACTTAACAAACCCTTTGACCGGCTGACCAGGCGTATGAAATGGGCTCAACTAACGGATATTACTTCTGGATGATTTTAGCATAGATTATTCGTCTTATTTTTGTAGTTCATGGTTTTAATATTGTGTTTTAAGAGGACTGTGTACCGAAGGCAGAAATAACCTTTTTCATACAAAAGGCGATAACGATTCCCACCCCTTAAATGTTAACCAATTTTGACCTATTTTTGACAGGGTGTCAGCAAAACAGAAAGGTCTATTACGTTTTTTTTAATTTTGATTAAAGATCAAGAATGTCAAATAATGCCGAAATTAATTTTGTATGAGAATACTGAAACCACAATAAAACTGAATTTATTGATTATAGTGAAAAAATCAAAACGTATAGATCTAGATTTTGTTCTAACTCACAATACCTATCAAAAATTGGTAAACATCGGTTAACATTCGTGGGGTCCAAATCGTTATCGCTTTTTGTATGAAAAGCCGTAGGTTCACATCACACTCCTCTTAATACAGGAATATTGCATTTTTAAAGTTAGCGAGAAGTTAAAAATATGATGTCCAAAATAGCTCTTGACTGAGCCGGAGCCTATTCAATATTGGTCTAAGTGCTCCAGAAGCCGATCGTTACTATCGATTTTACTACCGATCGACGAAGTGTCTTCTTTTTAATGTATATTTCGCAAATTAAGATAAAGACAGAGCAAAGCGGCATGATATTCTATATCGCTTAACCAATGTAGAATAAAATCCCAAATTAAGCTCTGAATTCAAAATCATAAGTTTTAATTACGTGTCTTATTAAGTACATGGGTCAATATGCTTCTTTCTGTGGGTTTACATTGGCAGTCTGCTGCCGGATAAATATCATGGATGAATAAAGCAAGAGGACTGTCAGTCGCCTTACAATCAAGCGGTTCTCAGAAGTTGTAACGCCATCTATCAGTAAATTTCTTTAATTGCGGCTGCAATTCATGATAGTTTCCTTCGACAAGCTGGTAGTTTTCACAAATAATGTGAAAAGAGGCACTAGACTTGCCATTTTCCTCATTAAATAATTCCATTTCATTGTATTTGATTGAATATCCCGCTGAATACGATTGTAGCTCCATCTAGTTTAACTGGGTTTTAGCAGTTTTAGCTTATTTCCTAGCTAAGATCGCGATCGCCAAAAGGCTATTGTCAGTTCTCTTGTTTTATTCGGCCATGGTAATATTAGGCCTTTAACCCTCTCGAAGATAACTGGATACCGGCTCCCTTAGGGAGATGACATTACTTATTTCAACCGTAGGTAGGTGCTGCAAAACATTTCGCTCAAAATTTGGTCACGTAGACGTAAGGCGAGGGTGTCCCATATCGCATCTCGGAACCATTGCGACTGTCCATTGTATTCTCGCGAGACAAAGGGTTGAGGAGGACGGTTACCTTCGTCAACCCACTCTTCGGGAGCTGAACGCTTAGCTATTTGAGGCTGATCAGCGTTTTTTATCTCGTCCTTTTACCCCGATGACTTCAAGCAATTATTTTGAAAGTCATTGTCTGTATTGTAACTGTTTCTCACATTCATGATTACTTCTGTGCGTTCGTAGAAACTTATTTATATGCAGAATATACATTTTCAGATCATTTTGTACGTAATGTTGTGCTTTTTTGTACTTGGGTTGTTGTTTGGTCCCTTGCGGTCATGTATATGACTTAAATTAATAACTTAATATTAATGTCTCAAATTAATAACTTTGTAGAATTTTAGGGATAACTGATCATTTACTTGTTAGAAGTTTTTGTGTATTTGTATTTATTAATTGCCTAAGTTTACCTCTGACGATGAGAGGTAAATAGGCCTGGAATCTAAACAAGCAATATCGTTGAGCAGCTTAATAATTATGGTATTGACATAACTGATTTGATCAGTAAAAAATTGGCAGTATTATAGCGGGCATTTTACATTCATTAATAGTAGTTTATGCAACGGTTGCATAATGATAGGCCTTAAAACACTAGTGCGGTTTTATGAAACGAGCCGATAGGCGAGTTTCATAATAAGATCGCACGTGTGTTTTAAGGCCAAATTATGCAGAGTTGCATACATAACTTTATCTACACACATATTATAAATCCTCCATGATGGGTTCAGAAACAATATTTTCTGGCAACAAGTTAT
This sequence comes from Tortricodes alternella, assembly GCA_947859335.1. Classification (NCBI taxonomy): domain Eukaryota; kingdom Metazoa; phylum Arthropoda; class Insecta; order Lepidoptera; family Tortricidae; genus Tortricodes; species Tortricodes alternella. Next base: position 14,862,426 of record OX401968.1, read on the forward strand.
TTGTTGCAATCGTGGCTGCATATTTCCGATATCCGGCGCATTTTCACATCACACACACTCCGAGAAGACTACTTACTATTCATATTTTCAACTAAAATGTAAATTACAAACAACTTTTTCTATTCAATTCAACAAAATTCTACTTTCGTTCAGCAAAACGTCAACGTAATGGCGGCCGTCCGTCAAGACCATTTTTTTTTAAATCATAGACAAACGGATGAAGTCTCTATTCTCACGTCACTCGAGATCAAATATTGTGCAGTTTATATTAAAAAAACATACTGATTTGACGTTTCGTATCAATAACTGTTTTAATATCTATGGATACTAGAATAGAGACCCACTTGAGTTTGACAGCTGTTCCAAATTTAATCTCATTTCTTTACTAAAAACGATAAAGAAGTCATGTTATTTCTTCATCGCAGCACTGGTTTTTCCTAATTGGTTGCCAAAATGGTGGTCATTTCCTATGGTTTTTGATTAACCAATGGAGGTTTTATGATATGGGTGTAGATAAAATATATTTTCAAATGTGAAACGTGTAATTTACCGTGAAATACTGATGTCTGTTTTTAAACCTAAAGCTAACTACAATGCTCTGCTGATTGCACAATGCGGGGTTCTCAAAGATAAAACGAAAGCCAACAAGCTCCTAAGCAACTTTTAGTTGCTGCCTGTATTCTTTTTTCCTTCCCATTTACTCCGGTAATACTCGCATTCAAAGTAGAAGTGTATTCCTTTTACTTAAACACTGCAGTGGACGCAGGGTGAAATGACCGTCGCATTCATACGGCGATGGAGGCAGTAAGAGGATTTTTTGTTTCTATATAAATATATTGGTTTTCCCCAGGCCGGTAATGGAATGTCAACGATAAAAAATATTGTTATTGTGCTTTTTACATTAATAGATGTCAAATATTACAATAGTAAACGGTAAAAAAAAACACGTTATGTGCAATATTTTGAATTTTTTGCTGAATTGCAACGAGCTGTTGGGAAATATTCAGTGATGAAACTGCGGCGATAACGCGTCGAGCGGGGGAAAATAATGCGTATTTTGAAAGCTTAATGAATATTTAACAGTGCTGAGCTGACCAAAACTGGCATAAGTAATGTCTGCGTGAAATTGTTGTAGAGCTGTTTTCATAATAAGCTTTTGTCTGCCAATTGGTATTTATAAACTCCAATTAGATAAACATGTTTTACAACATGCCACTGTTATGTTTAAAAATGTTGTTTACACTTTGTTTTGGACCTGTGTCAGCTTAAGGAAGTATATAAGGTATGCTGACACGCCGCAAGTCATCCCGCGCGCCCTGCGGCTTGTCTTATGAGACAACCTGTAGAAACTTCTTCGCTCTCTTTTTCGTTTTTTTTCGTTTCGAATAATCCTTTCATTGCACGGATAAACAACTAAAGTAAGCAATCAAAGGACGTTAATATTATTTACATTTTAAATTTATTTTGGGTTAAAAAAAAATATTTTGGCCGACTTCAAAACAGGAGAAGGTTCTTAATTCGATGCGTATATTTTTTGTTTTTATTTAAAAAAATTACCTTAGCGCGGTTGTTGCCAAGCTACTTACTGTCGTTAAAATGTATTTACGAAATCGCATCTGATAGTAGGGTTCACAAAAGACCTCCTTAATAGTTAACAGTTATAAAGATTATAACTTTATCTTTCAAAGGTCTATCAGCAGTTGACATGATGCTTTTGTCATCTGTTGGTAGTGGATACAATGAAGCTATATTTTTACGTCATATTCACTAAAAAGAATTAAATTTAATTATTGCAACAATATACAAACCAATTTCAAAAACCCGTTGAAAAGCAAAAAATGATAACTGGCTTTCGTTTGTAAATTTACTAGAAATATCAAATATATCGTGAAATTTGCGATAAATTAAATTTATCGAAGTCGCTGGCAAGTAAGTATATATCCCTCATACTATGTTCATTAACTTGACGCTGATTTCGATATATTTAGTTTATAACCTAATTAACTAGATATATATTTGATGTTTCTAATTAATTTAGTAACGAAGGCTTGTTATTATTTCTTACTTTACAAATAAATAGGTCTCTCTAGGTTATTCAGTTACAGTAAGTGCGATAAGTGCCTTGAAAAAAATTTGAATTATGAAAAACGAACATTACGCTAACCAAATCCCGTTTATATTGGACGGTTAATTTGTTGCGAAATTATAACTTCAGAGTGTTATATTAAGCCGACGAGCTCGCTTATGCACGGAGCAGGATTCTCCTCGCTGATCTACCATTGTTGCGGGAGGCATCAAAATTCTTGCCGTCTGGAAAATTCAGCCTTTGTGCCGTAAACGTTCGAACAATCGAAGCCGCACAAGTTACCGTACTTAATTTCTGCTCCGAAGCGCCACTCGCTTTGTGCTCGAATCATCAGTACTTTTAGAAATAGCATCTAGCAGGGAGTTCGTCATGTGTTCGTGGGGATTGACGAAAACGATGAATCCTTCACTCGTCAGATTGAAGGATTAACTTTTGGGTCAGTGCCTGGAGCAAAAATAATGATAGAAATCCATAATAACCCTTCAGCGTACAGGCAAAGAAAGTAACAAATGACTGCAATAAACAAATGATCTAAAAAAGACAAACAAGGCCTCCAAATCAACTCAGTCGAGTGAATTGATCACAATAGATATAAAACCGTTAGCGTGCTAACAACAAATCCTTTAGCCCGCCGTCCCCGGACATTCTCTTAGAATTTCGTTAGCAGAAATAATGGAATAAGTTTAATTAGTTCCTGCTGTAGAGGTGCCTAGACTTAATTAAGATTTGGGTTTAAGCATTATGTGCGTTGCTCTTTGCTGCGGCCACCTATCGTACCTAACTACAACACTCATAAACCTACCAGAGGCGAAGCGTGAGGGTAAACCGGTGTATCATTTATATTTTTAAACATTATATTATTACTCATTAAATATTGTATTTACATAAAAAAATATAAAATATGCAATTATTATGTTAAAACAAGAAGTAATTAATAATATTATAATGTTTGAGTTAAGAAACTATGCACCTGCTTACCCTCACGTTTTACAAGACACAAGGATAAGTTAAATCGTCTTATATCTAAGTGCATCTCTATCACACTAGTGCCGACGAAAGAGACAGTCATAGAGATAAACGGGTTTATCTTATCTTTGTGTCTTTTATGTTAAGGCCGCAGCTGCCGGGTAGGTTTCTGAGTTTCGAAATCGTGAATCCACAGCTTGTACTATGAAGCTGTTACAGCATTATCATATGATTCCTAATCTCTTTCAAAAAAAATTAAACCTAAAGACTATTATTTTTCATCCTTTTAGTATTACTTTTGTCATGACTGACCAAAAGGCTTAGCTTATTTAGAACCCTTAATATAAAAGTTCTAATGCTGCTTCTGTAGGTACACTTTAATATGCCCATTTTGTATCATGTTTTATTAATTCCACATACACAAGTATTTTTGGTCTATTTATAATAAACATTTGCAACTAGAACTTACATGTCATAATGAAGAAAAAATATCTTTATCTACACCCATATCATAAAACCTCCATAATGTAATCGTAAACCGTAGGAAATGACCACCATGATTATGACAACCTGTACTGTAATGTTATTACAGTATCGATTTTAGTATCGTAATGGTCATAACGATACAGATATGAGCCCCACGCCGGCGCGCCGCCGTCGCCGTAGCCGGTTATAATATGGGTGTAGATAAAGTTATGTATGCAACTCTGCATAATTTCGCCTTAAAACACACGTGCGATCTAATTATAAAACCGCACTAGTGTTTTAAGGCCTATCATTATGCAACCGTTGCATAAACTACTATTACTGTGCCGGTTTTAGACCAGGCTGGGCGGTGAACCAGTTATGCGATGCTCGCGCGGCTAATTCTGAGAAATAAATATGTTAAAGTAAGCTGAATTTGCAAATTTAGACTGATCATCATTTAGGCCTCGGATCATTTTATATACAAAAATTAAGCACTGTTATGAGTTAATCCTCGATACGCGTGAAAAGCATCGACAAAACAAACATGGCCAACATCTGTCAAATCGCGAGTGAATAAAAAAAACTAACAAGCCGACGCCTGGCGCGATCAATAAATAATACGTCCTTTTATCCGAATGCAGTCCGCTTAAAGGTAATTTGATCCATATTGAGTTCTTTTAGTTTTGTTTTCGCACTTAAGCACTGCGCCTCGATGTTTGGCCGGTAACCCTACACGCCGTGTTCGCGCCACTATTGACACTTCCCATCAAAACACTACGAATTAAAAGGTTTTTTTAGTTTATGATCGAGATTTTTTTGTTATTTTTTTCAAATGTTGAATTGATTTTTAAAGGGTCTACGACACGTTTGAAATTTATTTTAGAGGATAGTTTCACTGTACCGATCTTAACTAGAACTAAGCTTAACTTGTCTTAGCTTGGATTACACTGATATTGGACATAATCCAATCATAGTTTTGCAATCAGTTTAGGTTCCCACTGTCTTTAATTTAGTTATTTTGATTGCTACTTAATTAAATTTTTGCATATACAATGTTTCGTCAAATAGTGAACTCTTGATTAATTACATCACACTAACTAATATCATAAAAAATTATAAACGCGAAAGATTCTGAGTGAGTGATGTTTGTTACTTCTTCACGCTGAAACGGCTCAATGGATTAGAGTGAAATTCGGAAAAGAGGTAGCTAATACCCTGGATTAAACACCGGCTACTTGTTATCCCGGAAAATTATAAAATTCCCGAGGGAACACTATAACCGAATTTCACGCGAACAAAGTCGCGGGCAGAAGCTAGTAAATTAATAAGGCTTTGTTGAAATCAAACAGTCATGATAAAACCGATGTCTCTCATTCAACTCGGTTATTAAACATCGATCTCGACTGCATTAAACGTACGTTTACGACCACCGATAAATTGCCCGATATCACTGCCGTAAAACAAACCGCGGGATTACCGATTTAAATACGTCGATAGCAAAGTTGAAGGCCTTTATAAATTAACGATTCCAATTTCCCTAATGACATTGTAAAGGTAAGTTAACATCGTATGCGAGTTGCTGCACGAAGCTCGACGCCCAACATCGTATCGGATGTCAAATGCAAGCGAGATCACGGCACGCGGCTAAATATTTAGGAGTTTGTTTCAAAATTAATTATAGTATGTCTTCGTCAGGTATTTTGCCTGAGGCTGCATGGTGTTTCGGACGAGAAATATCTTTAAATTCTGTAGAAAAATTACGGAATATTTTTATCTTGAAGAACAGATTTACCCATCGTAATTTCTATTAGGTTAATGATTGATGTCATTTTGGTATAGAATAACGACGGGAATGAATCCTACTCCTTCATTAAATTACGCCGTCCCCCGTACAAATAGGTAACGACGCCGTCGGCCGTTGGCCCCAAATTGTATTACTTTATTGTTATTCTTTTTTACTTTGTTCCCCCAAACTAACGTAAATTGGCTTGGGATCACGCTACTATAACGATAAACTATACTATGGGATTGTTTTCGTAAGGTCTAATAGCTCTTTTGCGTCGGTGACCTTTTTTATTGATTTATCGTAAAAACGTTATTGCGACCTATTGTTAATCATTATTACATTATTGGTCGATTTCGTGAGGCCCAAAACCAGATACGACAATACAGTCTTCTCTATAGATATGTTTATTTTAAAACTGGCGCCTGTTTATGAGGCTAAAACCTTATACTAATATAAAATTTCTACACCTGACTCAAAATGTATTTAGTTTTAAGTTTTTCCACTTATCTATTACTGATTCTTACGAGTATAATCACTATGGCGCATTTTCTCACTTCGTTTCTTTACACATTTGAAAGCATGAAAGCGTGCTAAAACAATTGTTTTAAGTGGGAAACGGATGTACTACTTTTTGCAAAAAAAGCCTTTCCGTTGCCACCCGCATCAATAATGTATAATATGTATGTTTAAATATAATAATTATAATCCTGTTATAATCCACAGCGTGAATTTGGCCGACACAATCGTGATAAAGAGCCCATTGTTTCGGGGATCATCGACCATAATCGATATCAGTCGTGATTCGGATTCGGTTATCGAGTGCCCACCGAAGAGCACTTGAATACGTCCGCACACTCGTATTCCATAGCTGAGATACGGGCAGATACGAGAGGATTATTTCAGTGCCATCCAGACAAAAGTACACCAAAACTAAGTGCATTGAGAAGTAAAGAAACTTTAATCGGCTTATAGGTTGAAAAATCTCTTATTGAAAGGTATGATATATATACCATATAATCTTATAAGTTGCTATAATGATATTATGGGATTACTAATGTATGGGCAAAAAACTTTTGCCAAAGTATCACATCCCAAACTATTTTACTCAAATTATCATTTGGCAAAAAATCATTAGTCAAAATAGCTTATCGCAATTTTAGAGTTAGCAAAAGTATTTTTTGACAAATAAGTACTTACGTAAGGGATACAAGTTAACCCTAACCTAACCAAAAAAAGCAAAATGATGCCAAATGATAATTTGACCAAATGAATAAATTACGAAATGTAAATGTGCTAAAGATTCATTTGGGAAATGAAACTACTGCGATAAGTTTTTTGGGAAGTGAAATTTGGCGAAAAATATTTTACCCAAAGGGCAGTACACCGATATTATGTACTTAGAAGTATCTGGAAAAAATCGTATAACCATGCTACTACTTTTCTACAATAGAGGTAATATAATAATACTGTCAAAATATGACTGGAGTTTCCGTGTTAATATCGTACATCCACGATTCATAGGTATAACTGTATATTCTTCTGTATCCATAGCTATTATAACAGCTATGGATATATAGAATTTTATGGAGATTCATCGACTTCTCTTTGCCGTCGCACAGTTGGGTAAAAATTAAAACTACTCTCAAATGTACAACTAATTTATAATTTACTCTGAATTGTTTATTTTGAGGTTGTACAACATCAGAATACGTACGAAGCACTTTCCTAATCTGTTACCTGCGGTTGATTGGATAATTGAAAACCCCACTCCTGACCAGCACCCCTCCACCGACACGTACGATCCAGTATATTTTTGAACTGAACATGACTTTAATACAATTATATTTGATGTTGAGATGGGAAATAGAATTTTGTGACTAAGGTATAGATATAAAAAATACATTACAGAATGTTTGCCTCTTACTTACAAGAATATTTTAAGCTATTCACTCACTTATTTAATCAAATTTTAAATGTTAAAACAAAAGCAAAAAAGTGAGCGTGTTGTTCCAAGATATTAGATGTGTTAAATTTCAATCATTCATTTTCATTTATTGTTTTTCAATAAAAGTACTAAAAAATCTATTAAGGTCCTAAATATTGTATCCTGTCAAATAGTCGCAATAAGTATAACTCGGAAAAGGGTTCTATGTTAGAGACTGCCTACAAAAAGTGTTTAATATAGGTTTCAAAGCTACAAAAGTGGAATAAAGCGACTAAACGAAATAACGACCTGAAATCGCATTGTTTGCGGGAACGAAATATTCGTGAAGCAATGGACAGAGCGGTTCATCAGCGGTGCTCGGAATCAATGCGCGTCGAGCGGCGATTGTTTAGATAATCGGGTGACATCGAGTTAGCGCCGACATCGAATTACTGCGATTGCAAATGCGACCGACAGAGCGCTCGCGGCGAATCAACTTGCTGCAGCCGAACACGCCTTATGAACCAATCGTGTTACCAATCACCAAACTCATTCGAAACTTTAAACACAGCAGATGCGATTAGCTTGCTCTGCTACTAACTAATTCCTAATTCAGATATCTGTACAATATATAAATGTATCTAGAATTACCAAATTGACTCAAATTACCATTTAATCCACTTTTCTCTTTATCTCTCAACTCAAATATTTAAAGGTAAATATAATTTCTTCGTTCTTACCATTTAGAAGGAAAGAAAGAAAAACAAAAGTATAACCGCGGTTAATTACGAAGCTTAAAAATATCGCTTTTACTTTTTGCAGTATTTAAAAAGAAGGGTTCTCAATCCTTTAAACCGCTGGAAGCAACTTAAGATTCATCCGCATTAAACCTGCGAAATCAGTTCCGACGGGGCCGTATTTTTTACAAGCGGCTTGCCACTCCACTAACCCTGAATATTTTAGGCATTTTGTTAATATCCTAATCTTCATTTTTTCCTCAGCTCTCAGAGAGAAGTCGGCTTTCACCGTTAACAGTTTCATGATTAATGACTGAAAACTCTTTGATGGCTTTTTAATTAGAGCTAAAATAGGGTTGTAACGTTGCGAAGTCGGCATGGACGTGGCTTCCAGCGCGGAAGGCTGTTGCGGCTACTGCAATATTTCATAGAGGGGAGCGGCGGCATCGAATTTGCAAGGCTAATAAATTGCGGAATACCTTATTGGCTCAGCGTCTAATCGTTCGGCCCGCACTGGATTATGCCCCAGCGGCTCCGCGGCGGCCCGCGCGTCTCCTTATGACTGTCACAATTGGAAAGCAAAATGCTAAGCGTATTCTTTCTTACCTTTGTGCCGCACTCTTCGTAAAAGCGTTTACTTATCGGTAACACAGGAATGGAATTTCTAACTTTGCATTACAAATTTATTTCCTCCAGTCTCTGGGCTCGCCTTTCAGATTATTCCCATTCTTCGGTGAAAATGGCGATTAATATTCAATTTGAACAGCCTATTTGAGTGATTGTTTCTGTAGACCGGCTACACAGATCGAGGTCGGCTCTGAACAATGAAATATTATTAAATGAGAGAAATTGTTGGTCCACGACTTTCAATCTTTCAGAACAAATGTTAAATTTTCAGCCTAACAATACTTGCAATGGTTGGTTAACTTTAGTAAACATTCAATTTCTTCTTAAGGGTGTTTGGAAGTTGTACCTATTTATCAATGTATCTATAAGAGATGTGACACCAGCAGATTTGACAATAGCAAACAAGAGGTTATCCGATAGCTTCTTACCACTACAAATAATTTTGAAAGTCACGATTTTCCTAGGAGGGCGCTACCCGTAAATATTCCTATTACGGCACAAGCACGTCGAAAACAATGACTTGTCAGAAAGTCGGCTTACCAACCACTTGAAGCAATTAGGAAAACAAAACATTTTTATGGGCAGAGTTTGGTTCGACTTTCAATGCTCCTTGCTGAAGTTATTCTTGCAGCTTAGTCATCGCGGGTATTTGCATAAAACAATATTGCGAAATCCTTAATTTTGAGACTCATTCTTCTTCATGATTCAAGTAGGTAATTAGAAATTCTGATTGGTTCGTGGATGACTTATGGTACTCATGCGTTTTAAAAACAAACCGAAGTTCTAAATGTATGATACAACTTTTTGTACAACAACTTCGTTAGTATGTACTTTCGACTCAGCATTCCGGCTGGGTAATTCATTTTGCATCTGCAAAGGATTTCATACAACGTTGCGAGAGGTTTTCTTAAGTAGGTCCCTTTAACTTGTTTTCAAGTTTTACCCCATAACAAAAACCCCTCATGTTAAAAACGGTATCAAACTACACCTTTTCTGATGCAACTATTAAACTCGTATTTATCACCAGGCGATGCGAGCAAGTTGTCCAGGTCCGGGGATAATGTTTCCTTGACGAAACTCACACAAAACAATTCCGCGAACGCTCTGTCCGGTCGCTTCCGACGGGGCAAGTTGAACTCCGACCAAACAATGGAGATAGCCTACAAATAAAGTTGAGGTATGCATCTAGACGAATGTTAACCATTCGCTGGATGGGTCAAGAGATAATTGCATAGGAGCCAGTGCTAGTTATACGAATAAATAACTAGGTATAATTTTGGTGCAGGTTCCTAATCAAAAAAGATAATCAAGTTATACTCAAAATAAAAATTTGAATGAATGTGTTGTCAATAACACTATAGATGTTACATACTCAAACCTCGAAATAATATTTTACTAAGATTTTTACTTCACTGTCAGGACAGAGCAACACGCACTTTCATATTTTAAATTGCATTAAAACTATGTATCTCCTCTGCTGCACTGGGAGTGAATAAATAGCATAGAATGCGTGCAGATGCTTATCATCCTGGCATGTCGTAAAAGTCGACTAAGGGACGGGTCCTCTCCAACATGGTGGACTATCTGTATGGGCGATGGGCTGATCACCTGTCACCATACGGTTCATCATACCATCTTAGGACTAATTAATCGAACGTGGCCACAAGTAGTCTTGTGGCTCTGCCCACCCCATTAGGGATTTCGGGCGTGATGATATGTATGTATGTATGTATGTATTAAAACTATGCCCAATTGTTGTAAACTTGTAAACCAATAGGTATTATTAATTGAAACGAGCAATTCTTGTAGGTATTATGTATGTAACGCTCTAAAGTTTTGGATGTTTTTTTTTATTTAGATCATGTTTTATTTTCGTAGTCTATCTAATAGGTGTCATCCCTGAGAAAGAAAGAAAGAAACAGGCTGCTAGCGACCCTCGGTCGCCCAGTGGCCCGTTTCATTAAACTACAAGTTACAATTTTACAAGCAAAAACTGGCAACATCGATGTCAAATCTCATACATCTGCCCTGCAGTGTTGCTGTTTTTGTCTATAAGATTGTAATTCATAGCTTCGTTAAATGAGCCACAGACACTGAATTATAACAAGAGTCTTGCGTACTCTTAGTATTCTTATCGACCGAGCGAGCGAAGCGAGCGAAGCGTCTCCGTTTCAGTTGGGCAAAAATGCTTTGGTATGTCCAGCGGATGTCCGGCGTCTATCCATTTGTTCTTGTCCACAGGTCGCAGTTCTAAACCGATTCTCGTGAAATTTTGTGAACAGGTTTGATAATTATATAGTTTTTTTTTGTCGATCCAGTTTTTCGAATTTTTTCAAAATGGCGGAGATATGGGAGTTTTTGGAATTATAAATTATTTGAGGTGCTGGTAAACTGACCCGACCTATGTCGATGTATGGGGATATCAGTTTTCCAACGGCAAAGTTAAGTTTGTCGCGAGGTATACAGCTCACGGAGCCACTAGTATAGTAAACTACTACTGGTTCTGTCCCAGGAAGCAAAAGCATAGAAAAGCGATTCCATCTTCCCGTTTTAACAAGACCACGCGCTATCCCGCGTCTCGTACGTGCGAACTCCGCTGATTTATTTGCGGGTATGAGGCGTGAAGCAAATGAACTGCTCGCGCCGAGACGTACGGCCCGACCGCGCAGTAACTCGGCTGTGCCCCTACATCAAGAACCAAATCAAGATTTGTAGTACACGTGGAAACTAGTTAATGTAAGACCTTCCGCGTAAGTTGAAACGAGCCGCGGCTAAATTCTGGTACATTCGTTTTACAACACAAGAACTGTGGTGCTATGATTTAAATCATATTTGTTAACAAACAAACAACCCATAGTAGCAAAAAACCAAGAGAGTAATTTTAAGAGAGTAGTTACTTTAAAGTAATTCTCACTAAGTTTGTAAGTACATATTTAGCGTATTTACGTGAACAACATTTAATTTTACCATTTCATTACGATTTTTCAACAGTTTTGCATAAATTTTCTAAGTAATTGCGTTAATTAAGGAACCAAACGAATAATTATTCCTTAACAATACAATTGAAAATTCTGTTAACAAAAACGTAACGAAATAGTAACAATTAAAAGTTGCTGACGTAGGTAAGCACGTTAACCACGTACAAACTGATTGAGAAATACACTTTATCTACACCCATATCATAAAACCTCCATTGGTTAATCAAACACCATAGGAAATGACCACCATTTTGACAACCAATTAGGAAAAACCAATGCTGCGATGAAGAAATAACATGACTTCTTTATCGTTTTTAGTAAAGAAATGAGATTAAATTTGGAACAGCTGTCAAACTCAAGTGGGTCTCTATTCTAGTATCCATAGATATTGATACGAAACGTCAATTCAGTATGTTTTTTTAATATAAACTGCACAATATTTGATCTCGAGTGACGTGAGAATAGAGACTTCATCCGTTTTTCTATGATTTAAAAAAGAAATTGGTCTTGACGGACGGCCGCCATTATTGACGCGCCGCGCCGCGTTGACGTTTTGCTGAACGAAAGTAGAATTTTGTTGAATTGAATAGAAAAAGTTCATGTGTAATTTACATTTTAGTTGAAAATATGAATAGTAAGTAGTCTTCTCGGAGTGTGTGTGATGTGAAAATGCGCCCGATATCGGAAATATGCAGCCACGATTGCAACAAATAACTTGTTGCCAGAAAATATTGTTTCTGAACCCATCATGTATGCAACTCTGCATAATTTGGCCTTAAAACACACGTGCGATCTTATTATGAAACTCGCTAAAAGCTCGTTTCATAAAACCGCACTAGTGTTTTAAGGCCTATCATTATGCAACCGTTGCATAAACTACTATTTAACTATATACTTATAATGAGGAAAAGACAAAAGCCTAACGGTCAGTGTTTCTTTGTTTGCATCGCATGTAAACTTCATTTCTTCAGGAACTTTCGACAGTATGTTTATAATTGCACTGTCCTGTGGAACGCTTTAAAAATAACAGTGATGCTTATGCTTAATTTCACTTGCACTCAGACGGTTGGCGTGGAGACATGCCACAGGGTGTAATGTTAATTGTGCAACTTTGAATGATCCTCGTGAAGACGGCTCGCTAATGGCAGCGACCGGGATCTTAATAGCGTATGTTAATTGTAACAGTCATCCTGGCCCTCCTACACCTGTCGGGTCTGAATAAATCTACATCCCAGCACGTTAGCTACGTTTATTTTAAACTGCCAGCAAGATTTTAAGGTATAAAGACACCCAGTTAAATTTACCGAAGCTATTTAAGGATGTATACCACGTCAAATCTGCAGTACATACATCTATATGATTTTTCAAGTTTTGTTTCATTTGCACCAAATAACGGCAATGAGTAATTTTGTACGAATAATGATTTAAAATATACAAATTGTGTGATTATTAATAATTATTTAGTTTGTGAAATAAAATTAGAACCTGATTTGACTACTCGAGTGACAACAGCGCTAGCGGCCTTTCCCTACCGTTTGACGTTAAGGTCAACAACAACAACAACGGTAACGGTAACGAAATTTTTTTTAGTCGTCAAAAAATCGAGGAGAGTACAAAGTTATAGAAAATATATTTTCTGATTATAAACGTACTATGGGACAGAAACATTTTTCGCTTTTTCTTGTAATTTAATCAACTTCCGGTACAAATAACACAGGCACAGCATATAACACATGTAAACTTAAACGTCATTTATCTCCTTTAAAAGAACGGTAAAGTGGTTTTATTTTTTATTACACTTACGCGAAACGACTAATATTACCATACTATTCAATTTCAGCGAAAAATATACAAATCGATATATTGGGTATACATCCTTAAGGTTTTGCTAGCCCAAACCTGGTTTTATTTGGAAACTGTAGGAATTGCATTTAACATTGTGTACGCTTAAGAAGGACTTAAAAGAGCTCTGTTTCTCAGTCCAAATTGAGGTGCCGTAACACCGCTAATAAGTTAAAATAATGTCTAAAAAACGGTAGTAAATACAAAGCGCTACATAGGTGGGCTATTACTCGTATAAATTGTCTATAACCAATGTAAGTGAAGAAAGACGGAGGTTGGCAAACATCCTGCCGCCGATTGGCTATTCAAAAGCAGTTTGTCACAGAATTCAGAAACAGCAAACGCATTACGGGCTGCGGCGGCGGGCGGCCGACTTGGCTTGCGGTGCGGCCGTGCCTAAATCCCACATCGCGCGAGCTGTCATCGCCGCCTGGCGATTAGTCAAGCTGCTAAGTGCTACTTTCCGATTGTTTTTCTCTTTGCGACCGTCTGAAACTGTAATTTATGTGACTTTACGGTTTCACTCCGTGGAAATTTGCAATCGGCGTGGGTCCCAAAGCAAAACCGAAGGTTTATTTATGGAGTTAACTTTTCAGTCGAAACTTGTGCGGGTGCAGTGGGCTCCGACCTTTTTTGTTTGCAATTGTTACTCACCCGGAGGAATAAACTATTCCGCCGGATCGTAAATATCTCTGTGTGCGTAATATGTCTCTCTCTAAAGTTACTAGACGAGTGACCCATAAATCCTAGACTAACGTTTTGCTGACTGAACTTTAATTTACTATGCAATTAAAAACCAACCTCTATGCATTTAGAATTTTCAAAGTCTTTTGTTTACTTCATTTTAATATTCGTCTCCTTATGTCAACGCTAAATTATAATGCCAAAACTTTTTGAACGTGCAGAGTAAATACTTTATCATTCGTTGATTTAGTTTTTCACCAGTGAAACCTAAAGTAGCTAATCAAAGGCAAACGTCGAGGATTATACAAACAGTGCTCGGCCTTGACGCAATCAGGCCGCACCTCGCCCTGTGTACACTCTCTTTTAGAAAACAAATTGCTTGTCAATACACAAAACAAACGAAACATAGACAACAAAGATGTACCCAATTTATTTGTCACTGGTATTTTTCTAAAGTCCCTTTTGAGAGCTACTTTCTGTGACGGTATTGTTGACTCAAGGTGTTAAACTAGTGTTGTAGACGTGAAAAATAAAATCAATTGTTGCGGAAAATACCTTGTTATCTACTTTGAGAGCCACAGTTAACGCTGATTTAGGTCTAATATAAATATAATTGGTTAGTTTTGAGTTATACAACATAGGTGTTAAGGTAAGGCTTGTTAATTATTAAATTATCGCAGAATATTCATAAATATTAACATGATGTTTCCAATGCACAATTTAAATGAGTGCTCATTAGGTTTGTCTGTTTATTTAAAGTGGAAGAGAGAATTGAAAATGTAGTGATTTGTAATAAAAAAGAATCACTGCTGAGTTTCTTGTAGCGCTTCTTCTGAGCACCTTTCGAAGCGCTGGTAGATTCAGAAATATATAATAGCCCGTGTGACCGCCTTCTAGCAAATTAAATATTTTGAATTTTTAGATTTTTAGCTTTATTTTGATAAACTAATGTACGCTCCAGATAATAGTACTAGTTGCAAGCTCAGCATAATGGAAACTATTCCAATTGAAGCTTACGCTTTGCGGGCAGGGCAGACATGTTGATGCCGCTGCGGTCGCGGCTATCGGCCGAAATATAATCAAGGGGATGAATCCTAGTTGTAGTTTGTATCAGCTTTAAACAGCTGCGACGTTTGTGCAACCACACTATATAGTGAAATTGGTAATCCACAATAATCTTACATTACCTCCTTACTTTCATAATTTCTCTTAATATTTATAGCGAGACACAGAAAATATATACTAGTTTAATTTCAACTTTGTAGCCCCAATAGTGTCGGAGTAAAATAGCTGTGACATACGGACAGACAAACGGACATGACGAATCTATAAGGGTTCTGCTTTTAACCCTAAAAATGTACTGTGGTGTTCTTAATACCGTGCATAGATATTTCGTTATTAGGTGAAAACTTTCAAATCTTTGACTTAGGTAATTTACAGACGTTAGTAATTACGTAATTAGAGATGGAAAGTTCGGTGTCACCTTTCTTAAACTCGACTTTTGCAGTATTTAATTGCAACTGTTGAACCTTATAGGTTGAAATATAATCGCTAGACTGTGAAATATTCAATTGAACGTCTGCAGACATTCATTGTCAATTAAAGCGTGCATTATTATTCTATCTATTGACTTGTCTTATTGATAACATTGTAAATAGCTTATCATCAACTAAATATATATAGCACAAACTTATAGCACAAACATATATATTGTTCGTAGGGCAAGGTTCAAACATTAAAAGCCATAATTAAATACCTCATTAAATCTAGCATCAATATTTTGTACTTTACATATTTTAACCGACTAAAAAAAAGGAGGAGGTTCTTAATTCGGTTGTATTTTTTTTTCTGTTTGTTACTTCACAACTTCGACATTTAATAACCGATTTGGAATAGTAGTTTATGCAACGGTTGCATAATGATAGGCCTTAAAACACTAGTGAGGTTTTATGAAACGAGCTTTTAAGCCAAATTATGCAGAGTTGCATACATAACTTTATCTACACACATATTATAAATCCTCCATGATGTGTTCAGAAACAATATTTTATGTAATTAATAAAAAACGTAATGGCGGCAATTCGATCCTCCGTCAAGACCTTTTTTTTTTAAATCATAGACATAGACAAACGAATGAAGTCTCTATTCTCATGTCACTCGAGATCAAATGTCGTACGGTTTATATTATAAAAACATACTGAATTGATGTTTCGTATCATAAACTGTTTTAATATCTATGGATACTAGAATAGAGACCCACTTGAATTTTGACAGCTGTTAAATTTTTTATCTCATTACGATACTAAAAGCGATACTGTAATAACATTACAGTACTGGTTTTACCTAATTGGTTGTCATAATGCTGGTCATTTCCTACGGTTTTTGATTTCATTATGGAGGTTTTATGATATGGGTGTAGATAAAATTCTTTTTTTAATCGGTAGTGTATACTTCCAGATTGATCCCGCTGTAGTCAAACTCTTCAAATATTATAGGCACGCATATAGCAATTTTACTATTTTCTGTAATAACTCAAGGAGTTATGTTCCAAAAGCAGTATTTGCTGAAGTGGAACTGTTGATGAAGACCATAGATGATCACTGGAACTCCTAAATGATAAGTATTTCACGGGTGGCGATAAGATTACTGTATAAGGCTCGGAAGAAACTTATGTTCATGAAAATCCATGTGGTAAAATAAAACCGGTTGTGAAGAACCAGGAGAACTCTTCAACGATTGACATCCTTGCACCGTGGATAGCAACAGTAAATGGTGATGAGCAATTGGCATTATGCTATTGTTACTTGATGTAGTAAATGTGTGTCGTTAAATCACATTATAATAACTAAAATGTGATATAAAATCTTACTTTTCAAAGTCTATTCGAAGTCGGTTTTTATTTTTTAAATTATATGATTATATCAAATCATTACTTCCATATTGATGGTTAAACACCCGCTAGATGTCGCTAGTGTAGATTGAGATGCTCACTGTTACGTACCCGACCATTTAAAAGAGACTCATTACCAGGGCTCGAACAAATCATGCGGATGACGTCAAAATGACGAAGTTTTTCACACAGGTTGATGTTTTGTATTTAAACTTCCGTGTGACATATCGCACGAATACAGATGACATTCTATTGCTTCTTTTTAAATGTTAGTAAAAATAAATCCAAGCTACATATAATTGTGAAGGTACAACAGTGTCAACAGTCATCTGAATGACGATGTAAGTCAAAGACGTTATATACATAACGTCTCGATATCGTTTAGGTACCTACTTAAAGAGGTTGACTAATGATATGATAAATGATAAGTGATCATTGTTTATGAAAATAATATTTGAAATCATCCTATGAGTGGTTTGACGTCATCCGCATGATTTGTTCGAGCCCTGCTCATTAAGATCAAACTAAGAACATTTTGCGATTTTTTCTTTAGATTTTAACCCTCTGCCGCGAGGAGACAATTCGCTTTGATTCACACATAATTAAGTGGGAAAATCCCCTAAATCGTATACAGAACACATTTAGCCAACATATTGTTAACCGAGAGCCCTATCCTTTTTTGTGAGGCTCATCTTGACCCGCTCCTCTGTTTTTGCAACGGCACCCTAATATTTTTATACCGGCTTGTTCTATTTTGTTACACGCCGTCCCGTTGTAATTACAATCGATTTACAAGACCTTGTTTATCCACCCAACAGTAACACTGAACGTTGCTGAAATAAACTGTTTTCACTCTGCTTTGTTTCTACTATTGATCGGCCATTTCTTATTTACTCTCGCTGTGATTGTGAGCGGCCATTTGACGCCGCGCTTTTAAAAATGTAATTGCATTTAAACTAGTTTATTTTAGAGAATGGGGAAAGTCTTGTTTTTGACACTGTTTTAACAACTTTAAGCAAGTAAATAGTTTAATTGATACAAATTGATGGTTGTATTATCTAATATATGTATATATATATATATATATATATATATTTTTAATCGTTTGTTTGTTCGTCTCCTTTGCATTCCTATACCATTCATCCCATTACGATAAAACTTTGGTGAGTTATCTTGGGCACTCCCGGGAAGGTTTGTGACAAAGAAAAGCATTACAACGCATGCCAGACACAGCTAGTACATTACAGTACGTATATTTCCAATTGAAACTTTCAAGAAACAAATTCAAACACCGGCTACCAAAATGGCTGCCAGTTTTATGTAAAAATATATGCTGTACATCGTAGTTACGCTTGAGATATAAAAGACTTTGAGAGCTCTGATCCTCCCACCTCTCAGGGGCAACAATTAAAACAATAAGGGCTAGGGAGCGAACGGAGTAACTACTAAGTGGGAGCAATGACGGCTCTCACTTCGCTTCCGTGCGCTACACAACGAAAAAATACTTAGGTAAATTATGTGTACTCACGTAGGTTCGCAGTGGAGGTTTTAATAATGGCCATAATAAAAACAGCGCTCATGTTTATTTTCTAGATACAACCGAGGTACCGTTCACCCTATACTATAATTTAGTAAGAGTCCAAATAAAGACAAAATCCCCCACGAATGCGGATCAAAACTTCCTAGCGCTTTTGTCGCCAATGTGACTTTTCTTTGATGTCGTACGTGTAGGCGAAATTGAGTATCGAATCTGACATGGCGCTTGGGTTTCAAACCGGGGCACGTCAAACAACAAAAGCTCCTTGCATATACGTCGCGCTCCTAAAACAATGAATCCGATGTATGTAAAACGAAGGGGGAGTCACCGCGATAGTTCTCATGACGGCCCACCGATGCGGAAGGAAGCCGCACTCGAGTCTTTTTCAAAATGGCCGCCTGTCAGACGTCAGTCTGACGCGCGAAACAAGAAAAAACATGGCGGTCCCGCGCAAAAGGGGTAGTTTAGGTTAAGCTGTTGTAAAAGAAAATTTAAATAAGCACTGAGTATGAAAGTTTAATTCTTCATTTAAACCACATTGAATTTGCACGATTTAATATGCTTGAGCATTTTATTGCTAAATTATATTTCAGCTGCTTTAATCTTTAGACTTTTACTTAATTTTATGTACTCGAATGAACTCCGTAAAGATCGCCTTGGGAGTCACAAAAGTCAAGATAGGAGTAAAATGCTCTTATCTACTGGTCTATCTCATTTGAAGCAATGCTTTCACATTTTCCATTTCTGAAGCATTGACGTTTGGCACTCTCCGTCCCTTTTCAAATCAACTTGTAAAGGGTTTCGCTGAATATAGCGTCAAAACGGCTTTTACTCTTAAATCAAAGTAAAGCAGCTCTCAGGCCAGCAGGCCGGGCAATATAAAACAGGTCGAGGAGAGTGAGCCGCTCTCCAAAGGGCCCGGGCGTCTCAGATGTCGCTGAGAGAGCCCATTCGCGGCGCCGGGCCACACCCCCACTCGACGCGCACATAAGCCTACGAGCCGCCCGCTTTAATTATTATGTACAGCCATTAACGCCACTGCCATCATGGCGGCGAGTTTTTCAATTTTTAATTTCCCTCTTACACCGCGGCGGCACTTGACAAACACTCCCTGAATTGACACTTAAGTTCGTAACTCATCGCGCCTACCTCGCTACTCGCGTACCCGTTGCTCATGGCTTTCCGGTTTATTTTACTCTGGTTAACTCACTGGTCCTGAATTCTAGAATTGTAAGTCGAATGTGTACATGTAGTACCTATACATTTACAATAAATTTTATTTGATTAATATTAAGGTGCTTGTTAATTAATTTGATTATCGTCATATCATTGACATGGCTTTATAATTATCACCGCCACGTTGATCCAAGAGATCAACCGCGTATCAATGTAGACTTATTGTTGTGAGCCTCATCGGACCTGTAGGGTTTCATCCGTCTACCCGCTAAATACGCGCCCAAAAGTCTTCATAGGGCTTCTGGGGCTGCTGACAAATGGCTGACAGTTTTAAATTCGGGGGCGGTTCTTGGAACTAATCTTTGAATTGACTTTGTAGGTGAATACAACAAAGAACCTACCTACAAACTAGATTCATAAAACAATTAAAACTTTATCAACGTAAATATCAAAAACATCTATCTGTAATATAGCATTGATATTTGAGTTTTGACGAAACTATTATTATGGTGTATAAAATATCACGCAAAAGCACTAAATTCGTAGAATCAAAATAATATAGTACTTATAATAACATGCGATGTGTTCTTTAGGCCTATTGTCCACGTAAACCGCACGTCATGCGCACGCTATACCGTCAGTTGACGATTGCATCTTGTGTAAAAACTATGTCCACGGAGCGACAACGCGTTTGCCTATCGTCATGCGTAGTGGACACAGTTTTATTTGTTTCTACGCAAGATGCAAGCACTCGTCAATTGACGATAGCGTGCGCATGACATGCGCTTTACGTAGACAGTAGGCCTTTAGCAAGCACATTTTGGAAGCACATTTGAGTTGAAAATTGGATTTATTTGTTAGTCTTGGCACTTACTTACTTGCTAAAAGCTTAAGTCAGTCTATCTAGTGATTGTATATATTGACAGATTTTTCTAATAAAACGTTAAACCTCCCCGTTTCTATGCGTTTTTTTTTTGTGTGCTCAAATATATAATTCTTCAAAAGTATCAACTAAAGCTGCTAAAGTTCTAATTGCTATCAAGAACTTCCACTTCGGTCCGCCTAATCAGTTGTGATCGTAGGCGAGAACGCAAAAGGCGGATCGCAGCCCGCGGCTCTGCTTGCGAGCAGCAACTATCCCGAACTGCCCATCGCCCCAAACATAACTTTCAACTGCTGATTCCCCTTATTTCATTAAATTTAATTCTAAACTCTAAGGGCGGCCTGGGAATTTGGTCAGAGGCAAACCAGTTAAAGTTGCCGAGTACCTACTCAGCAAATTAATCTTAAGGGAGTTTCGATGTTATCCTGCTCCGTAGCCTTGGAGTAGGTGCGCTAAGTCCGGCCGCGCCGTTATAAATTAACAAACCCTCGCCAGTAATTAAGCGAGAGGTGTGCTTCACATCAACTTTAACGAACAAAAATTCAATTAACCCAAATTGTGTTAGAACAATTTTCCAACACGGCAGTCTATTTACATATTATCTCGTAAATCTGTCACGGCCTGTCTGCAGGCCAAAGCTCTTCCTTAAGGCAATAAAACTGAAACTGACTTAAGCAAATCTTAAAAAAGTTCATAAAGATTTTGATAAAAAAAAACTCATTTAATTTTTTGTACTGTTTACCTAAGCCCGAATATTATTCTAATAAAGATTATTTATTTACAGGTAAGCTGCAATATCGGTAAGGTAGCACAAACTCTAATGTTTGAAGAATGGGGAAGATATGGGGAAATTATAAATGATAATTGTTAGAATAACACATCTAGAGTTCCGAGGTCGCCAACTGTCGAATATTAATTAAATAAATTATTTTCGTATGCGAGAAAATCTGCGGACTATGGTGATCGCGAAGGTAGTGTCCCCGAGCGAAAAGCGCCGCTGTCACAGGAAAACTCTTTAAACATGCATTTGTGTTAGCGATGAGAGCCTGGACGTTTCCGCCGAATTAAGTCAAGTTGAAACTTTATAATTAACACAGTTAAATATCCATTAAAATTCGTCAAATGAGTCGCCTCTTCATTTGCATATTTTGCAACGACGGTCGAGTTTCGTACGGGCTAATACTGTCGGTTAATTTCCTCGGAGTCCCTGGGCACTCGTACGTGCAACGCCTTTACTTAGTCCGTGATATGGAATTAAATGTTGATTAATTTCGTGCATTTTAGGGCCGCGGTGCGTCTGAAGCTGAGGAAACCCATTCAGGTGTTCAGTTTAGAGGCACTTTACAACTACAAACTAGTTAACGAGGGC
The DNA here is from genome assembly GCA_947859335.1 of Tortricodes alternella. Taxonomy (NCBI): domain Eukaryota; kingdom Metazoa; phylum Arthropoda; class Insecta; order Lepidoptera; family Tortricidae; genus Tortricodes; species Tortricodes alternella. The sequence goes on from OX401968.1 coordinate 14,884,379, forward strand.
CGCTGGAGGCCCGCGCTCAGCCATATATTCATTACACGAGCTAACACCCGATGCGCCATTCTGCCCCGTTACTAATTGATGGCTCGTTTTTACGTGCAGACACTCTTAGATATGCTAATGATAAAACAAGTAGGTACAATGTTTATTGTAGTTTCTGTCTGGCTGCATTTGCTTTTAAATATGTAGCATATTCAAAGCCCTTAGTCCCTTTGAATATGCTCTACAAAGGAAGGCTCTATTCTCTTATGATTTTACAATATGAACGTTATTTTTCTGAAGTGAAATTTTCATTTTCACTTCTATTTGCGTCGCGCCGGCTACTATGAAATGTGAAGCGTCACATCTCCCGTCGATGCCACATTCAATTCACTTTTAATTGCTTCACTTGATCAAATCTCGTGCGACATGTTCGCAAATGGCATGTTACTCAGACATTTTGCCGGGTGATGCGTTCCGGCCGCTGGGAATTGCTCCGCTGTCAATCACTCGCCCACCACTTCACAATAGACGGCATAAAATATTTACAAACCTAATTCTGAGTGGCCGCGAATCCATTACGTTGCCTTTTATAAATGTTCGCCCTATCATATTGCCGGGGGTGAGGTTTAATCAGCCGCTCTTACCGCGTAATCGTTACTTATTGATGTCACTGGCGATCGCGTTCAGATTTCTTTCAAGTTTTCCCGTATTTACGGTCACGAATGAATCAATTATTCGTAGCTTGATGCACTTGCACGTGTGCTTATCGAAGGGGTTTCGTTTACTTTCTAGTTTCGTACCTCTACTTATTTTTTAATTTACTCCCTAATTCGTAATTTAAATGGATATCAATCTAGTCTTTATTTGAAATGATAAGGAGAGAAAATCTCTACTATCATGGTTACTTTAACTGTAGAGGTTATCAGTAATTATACTTAATTATTGACTTACTACTCATTTTCAAAAATGTCCATTGCCGACTTCTAACACCGAAATTAAGTCTAGATAATATTGAGCGATGATTCAACCGCTTTGTGCGCTCATCCATTTCATCGTTGATCATTGTCAAAACATAATTGATGTTTGACAAAGTGACGTCACCGCTTCAAGTAACTTGAGAAGCTTTTAAAGAATAAATTAATGTACCAACCGTCTCCAAAGTCTGGGGTAAATTTTAATTCTCCGTCGATAATTTTCGGAGTGATTTGAAAGTCAACTGCGGCGGCGGTTTGAGATCGTCAATAGCTCCGCTTTCATTTTCATTTTAATATGGACGCTTAACATCTTGCAGTTTTCATTACTTTAACATTTTAACGCGGAATAGATCAAAGTTTCAAATAACAATTTCATATAAAACAAAATACAAAAAAGTAAGTCAGTATGCAAAACTTTTCTCATTCCTCGTTATCAAGATGACATTTCCGTTGTTATCTTCCTTCGGTGACACTTTGATAAACCTTCCTCGAAACTGTCTCTTGGGGTAGGCTCTGTAAATATTGCTCTGAAAAATATAACTTTTCTCATTTAACATTTATGCAAGTTTCATTATCAAAGAAGCAACAGCGAGTTAGACTTGTCTACTTATGTACTCTATTTCACCTGTTTGTTAATTTGAATTCTATTTAAAATATCTCTTCGTAAATTACAATCCTAGTCCTCGGACTTATCTGAACTGATCTCGGCGAGTAAATAGGGGAAATGGAAATAAACTTTAAAGGTCCATTTTCAATTTTGGTGTGAGTTCGCGAAAATCCCCCTCTAACCCGCAAATCCTTCACCCTAATCTTGAATTTAGGCCTTTGCGGGCAAATGTCGCGCTATCAGCTCTCCTCAGAGTAAATAACGAGTTGAAAAATGACAGTAATAACTATCGGGTATAATGAGTGGGGAGGAAATGCCCCGAGGAATACATGGGGCGCGGACTCGCCAAATGTTGCAGTGAAAGCGCTGCGCGCGGTGCACAGCCGCAAGGTAAACAAACCGCTACTTTTTGCCATGTTTTCTGGCAATGCAGTTAGTTGGAAATAGAATTTTAGTGATAGAACTTGTTTATTCATAGAGCTGAATCCCTGCTTCGGTGTTTTGTACAAAAATGACTTTTTATTAAATGACCGAGCGAGCGCGAAGCGAGAGCGACGCCTCTCCGTTTCAGCTTGGGCAAAAATGCTTTCGTATGTCCGGATGACCGACTGTTCTCCTCTACAGGTCGCATTTCTCAACCGATTCTCATGAAATTTTGTGAGCCGGTTCGGATTTATGGATTTGGCGAGAATGGCGTTGGTTGATTCAGTTTTAAGCTACTTATGCAAAGACAGACTCGCGAGGACTACAAGTCACAGAGCCACTACTCATATTAATTAAATACTTCGGACGTTATTATTGTAATACGACCAAGTTACGTTTTTATTGTGTGACAAATATTTAAGCCTCAAAGTAGGTAGTTAGAATGTAGCTGTCGTCAGCATCATCACCGTAGGGCCACAAAGCACCCTTATCACACCGGCTCATTTCCACTCAATCCTGTTTCACATGCCATCATCACACGCTCTAAACTTGGGAGGGGAAACGACATGAAATTTATCAAAAGTCGCGTTCTTTCCATTAGCAGTATCTCCGCGTGTTAGCATCTCAGCATCTCAGATTTTTGGAGTTGTAAGCGTGTTGCGAGTAACGACGTAATATACGCGGGATTGTGTAATGATGTCTTTTGACGCCTCCTCCTCTGTCTATAATTACGAGTCGCCATAGTGACGGAAAGAGCCTGCCCCGAGATTCCAGATCATCAGCTTATCACTACCCTAATCAATTTAATAGGTATCAGTCAAACCGGTATTGCTTCGGAAAATGATGTTGGAGTATTTTTTAAACTTAATACTAATGATTAACGGGTTAACAAGTTTAGTCAAGGCACTCCTTTTCATATTTGTTTGCATTTTTATACCACTGCTTCGGGAATATTTTAATCGTTTGCAGTAAAACTATAAAATAATTGGAAGCGAATCAAAAAAAGGAAGATTATTTGTCAATTAAATTAGTTAGGAATAGGTTACCTGCTGAAATATAAAACTCATTTAATTTTGGTAGACAGTACAAAGTTTACACAGGCACGAAAAACCCAATTAAAATTGTTTGCGAATGACTGAATAAATCCTGGCAAAAATTGCTACAACGCAAATAACGACTAGGTAAGCTTCTCCTCAATTTAGGTTCATAATAAGATATTCATAAAGATGTTCCAGCGGGATGACAAAAGAAGGTACGGAGACAGGCTCGCTTCCAACTAAAACGTTAAATCACACGGAGTCAAGAGATGGCGGCACAATGAAATCCTCGCGGTTGCATCCATTGTTTCCCAATAACGGTGCAACACAACACTTCAATATTGCCTATTCAATGGACGGTAAACTTTGTTATATTGCAAAAACAACAGGTTTATTAATGTTTACTTTAAGAAATACATGGTTTTTGTATAGACGATACTTCGAATTAATGTCATGACTTTGATAGTTCTCTGCCTGATTAATACCAATACTTGAAATAATTTGCTTACTTTACTCACGATGTATTGTCAGAAATAGTCCGACATATTTCGTACTCGTATGGAGTCCTTCTTCAGGGCTTGGGGGGGGGGGGGGTTCACGAATGTTTTAATTAGACGAAGGATTAATACCCTTTTTCGATACGCATCATATTTGTAAGGTTGTAAAATTTAATATATGTCGTACATTCGAAGATGTAAACATGTTTCTCGTTTTCACCCCGCCTATTACGAGATACTCGGGGCGTTATTGTTACATAATCGCTCAGTCTAGGAGCACAAAAGACGCCGCCATCCGACGACTTTAAAAATTTCATGTAACGCCTCGTCTCGTATCATCCATGTTAAGGAAAAAATGTGAAACATTATGTGCTTAGAGGAATGAGCCCGCCTTTTGCTTTTTGAATTTCACTTTCATTTATATTTCGTCCTAAACGAGCTCTCCGCCTTCTCGTTTGATACAGCTTAAGAATTTGAAATACAGGCGATTTGTTATTTTTTTGCCGACATGTTTTTGTACTGTTGTTATTAAGACGCGTCTTATTTGAGCTGATTCGATAAAGCCTTAGTTCTGAGGAATTTGTACTAAATTCTGTTTAAATTCTTCATTAAGTAAGAAACATAATTCCAGGTATTTGGTTCTTGATCATCCGATAATAGTACTTACTTGTAACTTACAAGATGTAAGTATCATGTGACATAACGCATCATCTTATATCCATTAAATCTGATACGTTTAATACCGAAGACGTTAAATGCTGACCCGCGCCTGAGACATGAAAATCTGCCAATTTGTCAGAGTGGAGGAACATATCAAATATCATTTGAAATTAATCAGAGCAAGTCCGTATCGACGCCAATTCGCGACCCACCCTCGAAAGCGGAGTGATTGTTTTCATAGGAGCTATTAGGTGGTATATAGTTATAGATCTATTAGAAAAATGTCTGTTAAAAGTAAAGATACATTTCTAATAATATTATGTAGTCACGACGTATATATGGGTACTGTAAAAAGTATTTTTAAGAACATTTTCAATGCTCTGTTGAATCTTTATTTTATTAAAATCGGAATTGTTCAACAAGTCCTTCAATTTTCACAGCGAGCACTTGAAGTTGTTTGTTAAAATTATTTGGTAAACACAAAGAAACATTATATTAGGTTTTGATGAGGAGAAAAAGTTACTAAAGAAACAAATACTACAAGCAGACACTATTTGTTTTAAAGTTTAAAAATAAAAAGTGACCTTCACAAGGTCACTGATTCGACACCTATTACGTTTTTACCCAGTATACTTTATGATTGCACAATTTTAAATCTTTATTATTTTTTTGTGATAACCTGTCACCATGCCTAGCCGATGAAAGTTATGTGCCAAGCTCACTCACCTCTAGCCCGCCACTTAGACGGCTTACAGCGGCCTCCCGGATCATTTTGTACTGAACCCCCGACGTATTAATATAATCGCAAGGAAGCTTTATTTTATACTACCTACTCAGCCCCCACAGGACAGCAGATATATGGCAGTTATAAGTCAGACGAAATAATCCCTATCACTTGACAATAAAATAAAAGACATCTCGAGAGTTAATAGAAAGTTATTGTCTCGGAAAAGAAGATGAAGATGAATTTTTAACGCGACTTGAGAGTTTATTTTTGCTTTTTTTTCTCAATTATTGCTTTTATTCACGGCTTTTGTTTTGCTCACTATACAAACTGAAATAACAAATGTTTCTTTACACTATGAATTAAGATAATGTAACAAATAAAAGAGCATTTTAGTAAAGTAGTTCAACTAATTCAGTTGAAATCTCATCAAGGGTAACATCAGTCAAATAATTTTCCGCTATTCCGCCTCCTTATTGCCCAAGGTACCGCGGACCACATTTCAAACAAATTGAAAATCAATTTAACGAAGGGGCCCTCTGTGAAATAGACGGGCGACGCCGGGAAGAAACAGACCTGTTAGTAACCGAGAGGGTAGAAATAGGAAAATACATCACCTTAAAGCGAGTAGGGAAGATTCATATCAGACAGGAAATTCGACTCGCGTGCCGCCTCGGAGAGTGGATTTTTTAAGGAAACGAACCCACCTCCTTTCGCTTTCACGTATGGACTTCTGATTCATGAGTTTTATCTACCATGAAATGTATGTTCAAAAATTGAATGTTACCGGCTTGTCTGCGCCAGAATGAATGGTAACGAGTATCGATCACCGACGACAAGCTCGGCTGCCTTTGACTCTCCCCGATTTCATTTCTTATTTTGTTCAACTTTCTCATGAAAGGCTTATTCAGTGCCAAGAAATTGTCGGGAAGAAAGTCTGTAAAATATGTATTTAACTACGAAATGGGGATTGATAACAAACTCTGAATACAGGCGAGCTGTAATTCAATTTTCCGCATAAAAATTGGCATTCTTTTGTAGCATTCGTTGATTCTCGCACCCCATCACGACGATATAGCGATTATTATTACGTTCGAAAACCCATCAAAAGTTACAATTGAAAAGTTAAAGTATTCCGAGTGGGATGGTAAGCCTCCCCAGTATCTACAAATGAGATTGGTGTAGGAATATTCCATTGTGTACACACCCGATGTCGTGCAGTACTTGGAGACTTAATTATATCTGACTGATTTTTATTCCGGAGGGCGCGCAATTTTTTGGCAGGTTCAAGTTTCCATGCAATTTTGATAAATTAATTTTATGTCGAACAGAAAATGAAGGGAATGAAGTATCGAATTGAACATAAAATAATCCAAAATTTCCCTAGAATCGATAAATACGTCTTGAACTTATCTCGTTCCAGCCTGCATTCCCTAAAAAAATTAACTTTCCCTCACCCGGCTACTTGCTACTGCGAGCGAGACTGCAACATCCCTAAATTCTTTCTCGGATTTTTCCTAAAACAAATTTTCCTGCCCTCCTGCGAGCGCACCTTAAAACGAAAGCACCGGCCTGAATAATTAATACCATGGAAGGTTAAAATCGTCACAGTGTCATCTTCCCCAACTTTTTAAAATACAACACCCTCAAAAGTGCGGTCTTTGTCAGCGGCGTCTAGACCTCGCTTTTATCTTACCGAGGGCTGTTTATTTAATTTCGCCTTATTTTATTGGAATTGACAACGAGTTAGAAAAAAAAACTTTATCACTAAAAAGCCGATGCGTATTTTTCGAAGTTCTAGCGTGGGGTGCGCTGCTTGAAGTTGATTGACAAATTTATCCCATCCAAGTAAATAGAATTTGAAGCAAAGTTTTTCTAAGATCTCACGAACGTTTTTGACAACTAGGGTGAATCGAATTATTGAAAAACCCGTGAGTGCATAAGCTTTTGCTTTAGAGATGATCGAACTGGGGCACAGGGGGCATATAAGCACCGAAAATTTGCTTGTGAATTTATTTTAAAAGCCTATGGAACTTTCTAATTAGTACCTAGATTTTTTTCTTTTGATGTTGTCCTTCTAAAGAAGGTAAGGCCTTTCTTCGTTGTACTACTTTTTAGGGTTCCGCAGTGAAACTAGGAACCGTTATAGTTTCGCCATTTCTGTCAGGCCGTATGTCACAGTCACTTTTTCTCGAAAACTATTATATTAAGTAACACAGCTGAAATTTTAAACAACAATAGAAGATTGGCCCCACGCATACGGGTAATAGGTCTGGTACCTCGCCAAGTTTCTTGCCTGCTCTTCTCAATAGAGGATTTTTTTTCCGAACCAGTGGTAGATTCATTCCTTGACCTTTACAAGAGCTTGTAAAAGCCTAAATTTAATAAAGATAGTTTGACTTGACTTTGAATGTTTAAGAGTTCGAAGGGGTAGATACCATACTCCTAAAGCAAAGTAAAAAAATACTTATACAACCAAGAATTAAGTATAAACCATTATAGTATGTTATTACCATTTTTTTGATTTGAGAGACCGTATAGAATAGAATAGAAAAACGTTTATTTTGCAAACACAATATAAAAAAGAAAGAACTTACAACTAGACGGCACATTAATAACTATATAGGAAATATTGAGCTCTAAAGATACAATTTCTGTTGGAGTTATGAGTCTCCAAAGCCAAAACTGTAAATTGAAAAATCCGATATATATCTGAAAAGAAAGCTTATATAACGAAGTTAACAGGAAAACTATCACGACTAAGTAGACCTGAGTGGTTTGTCAGTCATATATGACTAACTTGTTTCTGCTGACAATCATCGAAAATAGCACCAATTAACTTTGAATAGAAAACTAGCTAAAGTTATGGTTTCGGAGTTGTTATAGCTACGGAACCATCCAAAGCATGGCCTGATATGGTCTTGGCCGTTTTTTTATATATCATGTGAGGTGAAGTTTTAAGAAGGAAAGAAACAGTTATTCACTAACACAGAAGACACACCGAGTAACATAAATATAAATTAAAAAATGGTGGTGTGTGTGTCCTCGCGGTAGTGAATGGAAAACTGGCTCAGCATAATGCTTTACTACATTTGGATAAAATGAAGTAATTATTTATTTCCATTACAACTGCTTCTACCTACTCATTTTTAGAGTTCCGTACCTCAAAAGGAAAAAAGGAACCCTTATAGGATTACTCGTGTGTCTGTCTGTCTGTCTGTCTGTCTGTCCGTCTGTCACAGCCAATTTGCTCCGAAACTACTGGACCGATTGAGTTGAAATTTGGTATTCATATGTAAGTTGGTAACCGCAACACGGACGCGTGACGTAAATATATGAATTTTAAACATAAGGGCCACTTTTTGGGGGTAAACAAGAAAATTAAAAAAAAAAGTTATGCCACCTATATCGTGTGACATATCAAATGAAAGGGCTTATTGTGAGAATCTAAAATATATTTTCTTTTGAATTTTCAGTAAAATAGTTTAGAAGTTATTCAGGAGAATAGGCGGAAAATGACCATTCCCCCCACCTTATATCCGAAACTACTGGGGCTAAAATTTTGAAAAAATACAGAAAATAGATCTTTGCCTTTAGATTACAGGAAAACCTATAAGAAGTCTATGGTATTTAAGGTAACCTAGTAAATTTCAGATAATCATGTACGGAACGGAACCCTCTCCACGCGAGTTTAACTCGCACTTGTCCGGTTTTTTATATGACTGTTGTTTGCTTCGTATTAAGTCCATTTTCAATAAACCTGTCAATCAATTGTCGCCAAGTCACGTGGCCGATACTTGATATAATCTATTACAAAATACAAAAGTTCGATTATAAGTGCAATGTTTTTTATTCCACGTAAGCAATGCCCTTTAAATCCCGACAATAATTTCCCTTGGGGTTGGAGCTGGCTGGCCTTTGACAGGGGTGGTCGTGGACAGTGAGGGTGACTACAGGGTAAGAAGTTGCCAGGGATAGGGTCACTCTTAGTCGTTTATTGTTCCTTGACGTTTATGGTCACCGAAAGGGCGCAGGGAAAGGTCAGGGCACGACTCTGTCCCGATGGTTCGTTTAAAGTTTAAGACAACCCTTTCCAACTGATAAACATTTCATACCAATCGGAAGAAACTTGGTGAGAAAGATGTCTTATGATGTGCCTCTATTATTAGAAAGTCTAAATTGCGAGGTGAAAGTACTAAAGCTTGTAGATCATTAAATAAGTCACAATAATCCCAGCAGTACCTATATTTCAATTTAAAAAATAAACTTGAATCTTATGTTTTTCATCGTTAAAGAATCTTTAACACCTCTACAGATGTTCCTACATAGATTCAGTCTTTTCTATTTAAGTGAAAATTAAATTGAAAAACCTTTAAAAAATACAAAGAAGATCCCCTATGGTATGTAGCAGAAGTCTTTGTGGCAGGTTCACAAGCACCGAGCGCATGTTTCCCGGCTTGTATGAAATGCAAATACAATTTATAAGTTTACATATTTTCTCAGCGAGATAGAGAGCTCGCGCCTACGGGATCGGCCGCTTAAAACCAACGTGCGTCGGCCCCTGCATTCACGGATTTACATTCTTTCCATTTGGTAAAATAAGCACTAGTACATATTTTGATATATAATGTAAAATAATCCTCTTTTACATGTTGTCAGGGCTTAATGTTTTTTATATCGAAAAACAATATTTTTTCTGAGAAAACTATAATATTAAGTCGAGAAACTGGACGAAACGAAACTAGAAACACAATGTAGTCTTCAAAAGCATTCAAACGTGTGTAAACAATGACAGTACTTCCACAGCTTTCGATTTTTAAAAAAGCAATCCATAGACCTGAATTTGCACTTGAGCAATATTTGTGCAACTCATTAAAATTACATTACCCAAGCTTCAACTGAAAATATATTAAAGAAACTCTTTAGAAAGTTGAAAACCAAAGTCTCTTGTATCCCGGACGACTTTCAACTCTCTTTCTAACGACTGATGGAACGGGCGGTCAAATAATCGCAAGGGAAATGAATGCGACAATGAAAACGAGTTATAATTTCTTTATCTCTTAAATAATATAATCCAAGCCAAATTGGTTTTGTTTCCTCAGGTTCATTTAAGTTCATAGATGACTTCAAAGTATTTATTAAAGAAATTATACCTAAACTAAATCACAGTAGGATTAGTACCGCATAAAATGTTGTCCATTGTAAGTACAATATTAATATTCCTGTAACGTCAAAGAATGAGCGCTGCAATGTAAAACAAACTTCCTAAGGACGAAGCATAAAATAAGGATTCATAATTCAAATCGAAAAAAGTTTCTCGGGGCTCGGTAATTTTTCCCATCTTACAGCAAGTTTCGCCGGAGGGTCGCCAGTCATGGCTGAAGGAAATCTAAGAGAGGGTTTACATTTTTAACCTTTCGTCTTCTTTTCCGCACTTTATATAGTCTTTTGATTACTCCCTCAACAAGTTATGCATTTTGTAGTCTTCGACACCGGTTTTTTTTTTTGTAATTCACTTGTTTAATTTGCTTCGAAAATAATTATTTTTAGGGTTCCGTACGTCGAAAGGAAAAAAGGAACCCTTATAGCATGACTTGTTTGTCCGTCTGTCTGTGTGTCTCTCCGTCTGTGTGTCAAGACCTTTTTCTCAAGATCGCGTAGAGGTATCAAGTTGTAATTAATATCAATACTAAGGTCTGCAATGTCCTGAAACTGTGAAAAAATGTACCTTCTAAGTCAACGCAATCAAAAGATACGGCCGTTTAAGCCACATATTTTGATACTTTCAAGGGACTCTAAAGGGAATCAAAACCTATAGGGTACTTCCCGTTGACCTAGAATCATGAAATTTGGGAAGAAGCAGTGTCTTACAGCACAAGAAAAGGAAAAAGTCCGAAAACTGTAAACATCACAAAAATCCGGACAAGTGCGAGTTAAACTCGTATGGAGAGGGTTCCGTTCCGTACATGATTATCTGAAATTTCCTGTTACTTCAAATGCCATAGACTTCTTGTAGGTTTTCCGGTCATCTATAGATAAAGAACAAATTTTTTTTTTTTTTTTTTTCAAAATTGTAGGCCGAGTAGTTTCGGAAATAAGGGGGTGGGGAATGGTCAATTTTCACCTATTTTCCTTAATAACTTCATAATACAAAGTCAGTGACCGCAACACTGTTGTGGTCACCGTTATTTTAAAGGTGGGGGCCACTTTTGGGGGGTAAATTAGAAAAGTTATCCAAACTATATCCTGTGACATATCAAATAAAAGGGCTTATTATGAGGATCTTAAATATATACTTTTTGGAATTTTAAGATAAATAGTTTGAAAGTTATCATAAGCGAAGCATGAGGGTAAGCCCGTGCATCATTTCAATTTTTAAACATTATATTATTACTCATTAAATATTGTATTTACATAAAAAAATATGTGGTATGAATTTTTTATGTTAATACAAGAAATAATTAATAATATTATAATGTTTGAGTTAAGAAAGTATGCACCGGCTTACCCTCACGCTTCGCTTATGATAACTTTCAAACTATTTATCTTAAAATTCCAAAAACTATATATTTAAGATCCTCATAATAAGCCCTTTTATTTGATATGTCACACGATATAGTTTGGATAACTTTTCTAATTTACCCCCCAAAAGTGGCCCCCACCTTTAAAATAACGGTGACCACAACAGTGTTGCGGTCACTGACTTTGCATTATGTATACCAAATTTCTACTCAATCGGTCCAGTAGTTTCGGAGCAAATTGGCCTCGACAGACGGACAGACAGACAGACACAAGAGTAATCCTATAAGGTTTCCGTTTTTTTCCTTTTGAGGCACGGAACCCTAAAAATAGCATACGAGTTATTCCATGTAATGAAATCCAGATGTCAACAATAGGCTGGCACTAAATTCTTTAAACCAGTGCTAACTGGGTATACCCTGTTAATTCCCCTTAAGACCCCAGAACCACCCTAATTGTTATCGGCCTGCCCGGCCCTTGATGGCGCCTCTAATGCGGCTAATGTATTTTTGGACATTTTGCAGCTTGCTTGGGGCTATTTTTCTGTATGTATGGGACGCAATTCCCGGTTCCCTCCAGTGTGGGTAACTGCATTATCTGCAAATATGTTGCCAATTTCTATTGTCCACGTAATGCATGTGAGTGGTGCAGCGGAACGAATCTAATGAACATAAATAAGAGATATCAGTTCAGGAGGCCGCTGAGTGCCTGCCGGTCTCTTGTCATACATCTTACTTTCCGAATCATACCGAGGGATGTTGGCCCCTTATCTGTACGGTGAGAAATATTGTTCGTACCGACATATGTAAGTATATATTCGACCTAATCGCTCAAATATACGTTGATATCAATGTTAAGATTTTACTTCTTGGTGTCAGAATTGGATCCAGAAGGGATTGCTTGGCTTTACCAGGAAGAATATGCACGAGAAGAGATTGAATAATATGTATTGATATTATCCAATTAATCTAGATCCACCACCAGAGTTAGTATTATTATATATTATATATAAATAACAATTTCGAAAAAACTAAAAGAAAAAATTAAGAGGTTTTTAAATTGCAGTTTAGAAGGTATTAAATCGATTAGAGCTATTGGTTTCCAAGAGTCACATGGATTACGGACTCCAACTACATTCGGGGTAACATATAAAAGGCGGTATTGAAAACGAACAATGCGCCCTGGTCAGCAGCTCTCGTAAAACGTTTCCTATAAACGCAGCAAGGCGGTAAATTAGATTTTATTTTATTTCTTAAACAATTTGCGGCCGGACACAGACAAAGGGCAGGTTCGATACCGTAACGTGGTCAGCAATTCAAAGGTTTATGCGGGCACGTTTATTACTTACCTTCACCTGTCGCGCGGCACCAATTATGCGACTCCTATCGATAAAAAACAAATCAATAAATTAAATAAATCAACCGTCAAATATATACATACATATGTCGATACGGACAATGTTTCTCACCGTACAGATAAGCGGCCAACATCCCTCCGTATGATTCGAAAAGTAAGATGTAAGCACATTGTATGTGGGATTTTTACCATTTTCAATTATTCATAAGAACTAATCCATTACAGTTTCTTACCTAAGTAAATTTACTTTAGGTGAATCTACCCGGTTGCTAATAAAACTGAAAATAAAATAAAAAACAAAACGAATGAGCACAAGTAACGAAACTCAAAATATGACTGCAGGGAGAAAAATGCCGATGGCGATAAACATCGGCGACCGCACAGCCCTACAGGGGCAGCCAACGGCAAGTTCGCACTGACCGCGCCAGCCCCAATCGACGGCCATTGTCCAGTTCTGTTCTTGTTCACATTAAAACGCAGTTAACCGTTCTTTATTGTTTTATCCGCGCCCACTCCACACCAATAAATGTCCGCGACTCCTGGGAAATGTTATGGTGCGATTTCGATTTTGAGACCGTAATTAAACTCGCCTTTATTACCAAAATTTGCTTCAGTTCTGTTGTTTAATGGAATTGCGAATGCTTTAATTTGTTTGAGAAGTTTTTATTGCGCAGCAGTGTACGTGGCCGTAATTCTATGTATTCAAATCTAATCGGTGAATATCGATCGGCAAATAATAGAAGACGCATGGAAACGTAGCGCGGAGTAAACAAAGCGGAGATAATAAGACAACCGCAGGACCATTAGACGCACCCCGATCTGGAGGAGTGATCTAATAAAACATTCAAAGGCCAAAACGGGGAAAACACAAGATCAGATTGTCTCAAAATCACACGACCGCTGGCGTGGCCCGCGCATCTATAATTCAGAGCGCGCCGGAATCGCGTGAAAACGGGAATAGGTTCCCTCCGCGTATCAGCTGCCACTGCGAAAGCTTACTCAAGGCGGTCTATTCTTGTTTGATATCCGACAGGTTTTTGTTTCTACGTTGCACTCAGACCCTGTTCCCTTTAAACTTTAAGCCATTTGACGTTTAACGACCCTCGGTCTCAGTCGCGCTGGATAGAAACCCGCTTTAAGCATCAACGCTGGGAATCTTTTATCACTTTGGCTGTTGTTACGTAAGTTTCAGTCCCCTTCCGAAGTTTAACCAATTACACACGAGTAGCAATTGCGCAAACAGGAATTTTGAAAACAAGGAATTGATTTGTAATAATTTTGATAACACTGTTAGTACTCGTACCTTTACAGATATCGACGTTTCTATTGTCTCGATTCAAAGCGAACGTACACTGTAATTGACGTAATTACGACGCAGGATAGTATGATTGCGAACACAGTGAACGCTGATAAATTGTTAAATTGAGCTTTGGCCGCGGTTCACGAAATTGGCGTCGCCTTCACACTCGAGCAATTATCGTCGGGGAAGTTTTCCACCTCTGAATGAAGGTTTCCAGCTTTCACCATCGGAAGGGCACGGCACGTTATGTCTGCAATGCTCGCTTTAATCTGCGCGGCAGCGTTTCAACTTCACGGTTGTTTAATTACGGGATATAGATCAGCAATTTTAGTTTCTGCTGGGATGTTTAATGCTTCGCAAAAAGGTGCGAAATTAATTTAAAGAAATATATCTTAGTTGCACAGTACTTTTTCAAGAAAATGCAGAAGTGGCAGTTGTGGTTAACGGCTCAAGAGAGCGCGTCACAGGCAGTTAGCTCTCGGCGGCGACCAGCCGAAGCTGCGATTAATGATATAGAGGCACATCCCCTATGCCGAAGCAAACTTTCCCTAATTAATTGTAAGATTTTAATCATGCTTCTGGCGTAACAAAATTATTATGGCCCGTTTAATTTCCTAGCCTCGCGCCCTTCGGCATCTTAGTTGTTAGCCCTAATGCGCTATTCCGAAATTTTAATCAAGGGTGTGATGTTATTAAATTATGCAGCCTGTCGTATGCACTCTACGATTATAAATCTCCTGTGTTTGTTTAATGTAATACCGTAGTGGCCATTATTGTGCAAGAAACTGTTATTACAGTATGGTTATCCCGCGATATGCAAATGATATTATTATTTATTGCGCTAAGGAAGCTTACGAGTATATTTCAAAGGACTAACGTATAAAAACATGTTTCTTATTTTATGAGCCTTTATCGTTCTTAACAGTTACTTCTTGACATAAAGTCAAAGTCTTGTTGACTCAAATTAACAGTGTTACCTGCATCGAAAACTAAAGCACTTTATTACGAGCCGCACTTCAGTCCCGAAATTCATAAACTGCAAACGACACATCAAGAGTACAGAACTCTGGTTACGTTTGCCCAAAGTGTATAAAGTATGTGTGTATAATTATAAGTGGATGTGTGTGTGTGTGTGTGTGTGTGTGTGTGTGTGTGTGTGTGTGTGTGTGTGTGTGTGTGTGTGCGCATGTGCGTTTGTGTGTGTGTGTGTAAGTGTACTTACTGTTTGAATGGCGTTCTTTAACATAATTTTAGTCAGTGGGTGCATTTAGCATAATGACACTATATTTAAGCCAATAACTGAAACGCTTGAACAGAAAATTGTACACTTGATATTCATGCTTACGCTGTTTCTTTGTGAATAAACTTAACCCAGGCTCCGAGCTTCCCGCGTTAATTCTCCAACCGGAGCGAACTTAAAAATAAAATTAAAATGTAAGTTCACAATCTTAGCGAATGAATTGGGCTCGCAAGATCAAATAATTCCATGAAAATGAACCCCGGGCATATTTAATTAACCCGACTTTCCTCCGATCTAAGTGCACAAGAATTCCCCGGTTAAACATTAGCTTTCGTCAGGAATTTAATTCGGTCGGAATGGAAAATATTTATTTACAGTTTTTCGCATTAGTAATCCTCTGCTCACACATGACGCCGTTTGTTAACGGAACGAAAGGTAATTATTTTTATTGGGTTTTATTTTCGCTAGAGAAGTTTTAATTACTGCGGAGCGGGGGTGCGTGTCCGCACGGTGTAAGCCGCCCGCGCGTCGGACGCAAATTGTTTGTTGCGGTCGTAATATCGCTGTCATTCGCTGCCAGCCTTGTAAATTTGCTTGTTATGGCTACATTATTTATTACCAAGTATTTTATTCTCTTGATTCCTTAACTCGATACGAACATAATAATTATCCAGTATAGTCAGCTCCATCATGTCTTTTAACTAACGAGTGACTTATCCAATTAAACTAACGAAACAAACAACGGGCGCGTCCTCATACGGGTAGGAGCAGAATGCGTATAACAAACTAAAGAGGTCGAATCTGAGCTTATCAAACATTAAGCCGCTACGTGTACCTGGAGCCCACTAAATAAATAAGTCGAGCAAATGAAAAACATCCTCGTCCCAGTCGGATCGAACGGTGAGAATTCGGAGGAGGCAATGATAAATATGCATGGCGCGTCTATGGCACATCCTGTGTGATTAGTGTAGGGGGACGGGGCTCGCGATACGGATAGGTGAGTGATAGCAAGGGGGGCACAGGAACTAAGAAACCCCCCAGCTAATAACGGAACGTGTCTCTTTCCATTGTATTGGCCGCGTTTCTTGGATATTGCCAATATAGGGTGTTCACGTGTGCGTACACTTTTGTTTTGTCATTTCGCTTGTCACGCGCGTCTAGTAAGATAATATGGGTTTATTGATATTATCCTCCTTTTATTATCTTTGGCTTAATATCTATTAGCGAAAACCAGCGACAAAGCTGTCTGGACCATGCTTCCTTGACGCACCCACTAATAAATTAACGAGTTCATTAATTAGCACAAAACCTGATTGCCTCGCTCTATGCCATAGAAATTGTCATCTTAGTACCAAATGCTGCAATATAGTGGTACACATATTAGAAACGTACAGGCAATAATGTAGTTTATATCCTAGTAACATTTGATACTCTGGAGGAGTTATGGGCTTCGGAGGGAAGGAAGTACCCGGCAGAAGAATGGCTCCCAAGGTAAAGACAGAAAGGGGAGATGTCTCTCATAATGCGTATCTACGAGAAGACACATTCCCAGCCGAGCCGTGGCTTAGGAACCATAAACTTGTTACTGTTGGAGGTTTATGGCATCGGCTCTCTGCAGTTAATAATTTTAATGTCCCACATACATTACTCTTGCAGTCTAGAAATAACATCAAAAATTCCCCGAACAACCATTTAGATATTACTACCCTTCATTTACAAAAAACGTTTTATTTCAATCAGCTATTACTTAGCGTATCATCAGTGTGCTATTGTAGTTTATTTTAGTATTTACGAAGAAAAAAAAATCCTATCAAGTAGGTAGGTAGGTAGTAATTAACTTATTCGATCAACTTTTTTATCTTAAATGAAAAATAATCTTAATATTTACTTATCCGCAATTTTATTTAGTGACACGTAAATTCGACAAGCATAAGTGCCAGTGGCTTGAAACAAGTTCTTCACTCTTTCTAGACAAAAGTATCGCATAAAGAATACTCACCCTAGACGGGTCCCTAACGACATATTTTCCCAAAGGCAACGATTGTGAAATTAAACATAGTGATTCACCTCTAGTGGGTTATTTATTGTTATTGCTTCCCGATTGCGCGTGAACCGTCGCCAAAATCGAATTAGGAGCTCGACGCGGTCCTAAACAAATTTCAATTTTCAATTATGACCCTGTAGGAGTGGCAGTGGCATCGCCGACTCCCCGGAGGCGCGTAACTTATTGCACTGTATCGGCCCAGGCTGATGGCTCAATAACGTATTCAGAATAATTATTCACAGCACAGACAGCCGGTCCGATTGAATTTGCCCTCTGGAGATAAACAATAAGTTTTGATTTATTCGATGGGTTGATCAGGGAGTTATTAAAGCGGACGTACCTACGTTATATTTTGCTTATTTCAGAGAAGGATGTAGGCAACCTAGCGCTTTTTATTATAGTTTTTGGTACTAGATTTCTCCTGCAAGCTTACACAATTTCGACCGAGCGAGCGAACTGTCTCCGTTTCGGCTTGGGCAAAAATGCTTTCGTATGTCCGGCTGTCCGGCGGATCTCCATTTGTCTTCCTCTACAGGTCGCATTTCTTAACCGATTCTTTGCGATAAAAAGAGTTATTTGCGATGTTGGTAAACTGACCGCGACCTATATCGATGTATGGGGATAACAGTTTCCCGACGGCAAAGTTAAGTTTGTCGCGAGGTCTACAGCTCACGGAGCCACTAGTATATCTATAGGTGTAGCTAACGCTCAATCTATATATGCGAGGTGATTGAAATAAATCCAAAAGAATTAATTTCTTTAAATTTTATTGAAAATAGAATCCTCATGTTTCGGCGTATAATCGTATGCGAAGCATCTATGGGCGCACGTTTAGTCTATTGTCCTTAAATATTTGTTATTCGGATAATTTAATTTGTTTAATCCATTCCGAGTCAGAGAAGGTCTTGATCAGACGAGAAGTATCTCCGGGATTTCCCTGAGTATTTGTGATCGTAATTCGGTCCTCGGCACTATTGCCGCGTCACGCATCTTATTGATTCGCCTGGCAATAAAAGAATCGGCGCCGACCTTAGCCTCCCCATATACTTTTTCCAGTTCGGTGAGCATGAACTGCAATAGGATTCCGCGCGGTGGATAGTCCCGAATATTTCTTCCAAACCGCTGGTGTCACTATCTTGCGAGAAAAGGTGCGGAGATTTACCTGGAACCCTTACGAGGGCGATCGGTTAGCATTAAAATATTTATTTTTCAATAAACTTTTAGTGCGAGGGTGTGATGCCGCAGAGAAACTTTGGCGACTGCTTCTTGGTCGAACGGATTAAATTCCAATAACTCACGTACAGATTGACTAAAATATAAAACCTCATATCACTAGTGCATTTAGTGCTATTGTTGTTGAAAACTTTTAATAATACTTATATTCTGCGTAGGCGTTCATTATTCTTCATAAAAAAATTCGAGATTCATAAAATTGTATCCGACAGTAAAAGTTACGAAACATGTCAGTATATTCTGTTTTCGCAGAAAAATATGTTTTTGCTTTATGGAGCTGTTTTGAGGGTACATTCCGGAAACCCTATTAGCGAAGTTTCGGTGTCCATCCGTCCGCGGCTTTATTGCTACAAAATCACTGAACCAGTTAGGGTGAAATGCAAAATACGTTTGAGATGCTAGAAAAACTTTGCTTCGTAAATTTGTATTATTACACAGGATTTGGTTGATTTACGCATTACTGCTTATGAATGCTCACAAAGCAAGGGAAGTATGGTAAAATAAAATGTAGGTGTAATTCTGTGGTGTCTGTCCAACCCCCACTGCCAATGTTAGAGGCAAAAAGCCATAAGCGGCGGGGTTCCAGACAGCCGAGGGGAGCGCATAACATTGATCGCACCAATCACAGCGCTCTAAAAACCCCGCGCGCCCCGTAAGTTACGCAGCTTTATTTGCTTTTAAAAACCGACCAAGTGCGAGTCAAACTCGCGCACGAAGGGTTCCGTACTATTATCTATAATAACGGCAAAAAAAAACATGTCATGGGAGCCCCTTTTAAATATTTGTTTAATTTTAATTTAATTATTTATTTTTAAATTGAATATGTCACTAAATATTCTGTGAATATTTCAAGCGTCTACCTGTTTCCGTTATAAATATCGAGCAAAAACGAGCAAAAAATCACGTTTGTTTTATGGGAGCCCGCTTAATTATTTTTTTTTGTAGTATTTGTTGTTAATAGCGGCAACAGAAATAGTTCATCTGTGAAAAATTCAACTGTCTAACTGTCGCGGTTCATGAGATACAGCCTGGTGACAGACAGACAGACAGACAGACGGACGGACGGACAGCGAAGTCTTAGTAATAGGGTCTCGTTTTACCCTTTGGGTACGGAACCCTAAAAATTAGGCGAAGCGGCGTCTTTAGGATATTTGATGTATGGGCGTAAGCATGTCTATGAATTGTGCGCTAAGTAATCAAAAAATTGAAATCAGATCAAATTATCATAACAACAAAGACAAAACCATTTGAGACGGCATAATTTATAAAAAGCAACGTCTATAGTTATATCCGAGCTCGTTCCATTGTAAAAGCTAAGAAGCAATAAGGAAAAACATAACAAGAATACCGTGATACCTTGGGCAATATAGCATCTGTAAGACAAACAGGTATCAATATCAATATCGGGAATATCCATAGTCGGCACCGGCGACGTCAATAAGCGGCATAAGCGCGGCCGACGCTCGGATTGAGGCGCCGCGAGAATAGGGTTGCTCCAACTTACTTAGATTGACAATGGAGTTAGCGAGTCTAGCGCCTTCTAGAGCACAATCTGTCATGATGGAATAAAGTATATAAAAAGCGGCCAAGTGCGAGTCAGACTCGCGCACGAAGGGTTCCGTACCATCGTCTATAAAAAGGGCAAAAAAATCACGTTTGTTGTATGGGAGCCCCCTTAAATATTTGTTTTATTTTAGTTTAATTATTTATTATTAAAGTGAATATGTATATAACTAAATATTCTGTGAATGTTTCAAGCGTTCCCAGTTGCCGTGATCAATATCGAGCAAAAATATCACGTTTGTTGTATGGGAGCCCCCTTAAATATTTATTTTATTCTGTTTTTTTAGTATTTGTTGTTATAGCGGCCACAGAAATACATTATCTGTGAAATTTTTAACTCTAACTATCACGGTTCATGAGATACAGCCTGGTGACAGACGGATAGATGGCCAGACGGACAGACGGACAGCGGAGTCTTAGTAATAGGGTCCCATTTTACCCTTTGGGTACGGATCCCAAAAAGCAAACATTATGTTTAATCAGTACGTCACATTGTTGTGTTCGCTTTCTCCTTAAGTTTTCACTCTTGTCCAAATTCAACAAACTCCAGCGGCTCTATTCGGGAACGCTAAGTGATATTGTAGCGACTCGCACGACGCGTAATGCGTAAGAGCGAGATACAAGTCTCGCTCGCGGGTCGCTGCAATATCACTTAGACGTTCCCGAATAGACGCTCTGCTTTGTATTCTTGTAATGTTTCTACCTGCCATATTTTATTGAAACCCTGAATCCTTTTTTTCGCAAATTGAACTCATTACAAGCTGCCAGCCCTGCCGCAGGCGCGTGCTTCACGCCGATTGTCGCCGATTACCGCACCAGATTGCTTTCGGTGCAACTCCGCTCATTCGCTCGCTCACTTGTTCGGTCGCACCAAATTGAGAGCTTATCGCCCGCCGCGTGATTAAGGCACTTCGCATATGATACCCACTGTTAACACTGTCAATGCCTTTTCATTTGACTGACTCAATGGCAAATAGTAGTGCAATTGCCTACTATGCCGAGTTCGAATCCCGCTAGGTTACTTTGTATGATAAGCTTGAA
The DNA here is from genome assembly GCA_947859335.1 of Tortricodes alternella. Taxonomy (NCBI): domain Eukaryota; kingdom Metazoa; phylum Arthropoda; class Insecta; order Lepidoptera; family Tortricidae; genus Tortricodes; species Tortricodes alternella. The sequence goes on from OX401968.1 coordinate 14,905,576, forward strand.
TGTAACAGAATCATGGATGTTTGTTATTACGAGTATGTATATATGTCGTATGTATTTATCTGTATAAATATTCGTATCGTCGTCTAGTAACGATAGACAGGGAATCCTAATTTTGACTAGATAAATGTGTGTCAGTGTCCACGATATTACTCGTAAATGATCCAGATTTGGAACATTTTTTCTCTACCATTTCCATAATTAATAAAATATTCCAATTCACATCTGCTCATCTCACGTCAAGCACAATCAACTCATTGAGTTCATAAATATCATACAGATTGATAAAATCATAAATGGATCGAGCTAAAAGTGGCGGGAGCTCAAATAATCAATAAGAACTTTAAATAATACGCAATAAAGCTCAGCCTCTCGATATAGTGTTTCAAAAATCCATTTCCCGATCTCGAGCATGGCCCATTAGCGTAGGAAGGGAAATCTGCAATCTCGGGAGATTGAAAATCAAACAATGCGAGCGTTTGTAACATAATACCATTCGTTATTAAGATGCGAGCGAATGTGGCATTAGAGGGAAATAAGGCAAAGGCGAAAGAACGGCCGAGGGGAGCGCGACACAGAAAATGTTTATAGAGACCGGGGTAAGGGGGTAACGGCCGTAATAAAATTTTATATACCTTAATATTTCGGCGAACGATGAGTCGAGGCGTGTGTTAAATTATGTACCTACGCCGGGATACTGCAAAGATACAGCCCTGCTTGAACTGCGCTTTCTTTCGATTCCACACCTTTCTCTCTTTTCTATAACATAATCAGTAATTTTGGGTTCATTTTTGATCCATTTGTGTATAAATAGCACCCGTTAATTATTTCCGATAAGCAATCACCGTAGTGTTGCGCAAACAAACAACCCTTTAAGGCCCTCACCTCGAGTACACATCATTCTGCCGTGAGATAATTTATGTAAATAAAATTCACATTACCCGTCTTCCATACAAAGCCTCTGCGCTCCGACGTGTATTTGGGAATGTTTAGTGTTGTGGTTTGTCTTTATTATCTCATCTTTGCTGTCACTATTCGCCTGATGCCGAGCCGTATTTCATAATTTTCCTGCTCTCAGCGACGGATTTGCGAACATTTTATCATGCGCTAAAAGCTATTTGATATTTATGCGTCTACGCTTCCTCAAATAACTAACAGCATAAAAAGCACTCCACCTTATATTGGTAACTGAGAGTCCGTTTATATCAGAAAGGAAATTCCTAACAGCTCGACCATTTTAAAATGGTTGTCTGCTTAAACTGAAAAATGTAGGTTCCTCAGAGTATAAGGAAAATACGCGCGCCACTCGGATTCCTTGCCACTATTACCATCGCAAAACTAATAAAGACTCCGAAAGTTTTAAGAGCGCGTTTCGTAAAAATACGGTGTCGCAAAACTTTTCTTTATTAGTTTCCCCTTTAATCCGGCCAGGCGTGTCCCAATGTCTTTATGGCGAATTTTCAATCTTGAGACTGAGTTGGGAACCAATAAGAAATCAACTATTTGTTCCCTGATTCCCGTGCATCGGTTCGAGGGGAGCTCGCTTCTTTACGACTTCTTTTACGATTGGAGGTGCATTCAAAATTAGTCCGCGCTACCGAGAAAGCCTTTCCATGTCTGCGAAGATGAATGGAAAAAAGGATTACAATGACTAACAGAGTGGGTTTATTCGCCAATGCTAGGATACCAAACTTTTTATCGGTTAATCGAAGGCCTATCAGAAGGGGTATACTCGTATAACTGCGTTCAGCGTATAGCCCAATAAAATTATACGAACTATTGTTCTCTTGAAAAGAGGTTTTTTCTCTAAAAGCATAACAAAACTTTGATTATTTGAACAGAAAGTATAGTCGTAATATCGGTCTCCGATACCCAGAGCTTCAGTCGAGCGAATAATGTAGCTCACTTTTAAATCGCTGAAGTTTTCCGTAACAGAAGCAAGAATGTTTACGATATTGTTAACTTTTTATCTGAACATATTTTTCGTATTTCTTCAGTCAGACCCAATATCCGCTGAGTGTTTACGTAATTCGCAATGCGGCGCCTCGTTAATTCTGTGTAAATATGTATACTGAAGAGTCGTAAATTGTTGGCATGCATCTCCGAAACTGTAGTACACTGAGTTCATAAAGTGAAGTTAATAAGCAGTAAAGGGCGGTATTCAGGTAATCTGTCAGAGTCGAGGAGGCTCGCTTTATGAAACACCTCCGCGTGCCGTCCTATTAAACACTGCCAGATGTCTAACCACCTAATTAATATTTACATTAATTTATTCTCACCTGCTTGCGAGAGTAATATCCGTCGTGAGTGCTTACTTTATACATTCTGTTTTCTTAGAACAATACACAATAAAAAGTTTTGTAGGTTATAAATTATGAGACGTACAACGATCATTAGTGAATTAGACGACATGAATAATATGTTATATATATCACACTAGCATCTGCCGACGGCTTTGTTCACGGGGTATTCGGTTATATTCATATGGGAACTTTTACGGAACGCGAAGGAGTAGCACACATGCTAACTCACACGCACACAATCTTTCGTATTTATAATATTAGTGTGAGCTATTTCCATTCCAAATTACATCAAAATCCGTCTAGCCGTTGAAGCGTGAAAATATTAGTAGGACTTAGTGTGAAGTGGCTCTAATCGCCTCATTCCCGGTAAATAGAACTAATTCCCTAATGTTCTAATTAGACTTGACACATGTCATAAGTTTTAATCTCACGCGTTACGTCAGTTACGTCGTGTTATTTAAAAATTTCATCCCTAAAAGTGGGATGAGGCGAGGCGAGGGCCCGCGTTAATACTTTATTACGGTACGTATGAGATTACTCGGTTTCCTTTTACGACAGTGGTTTAATCGCTTCTAAGTTTCATCGACTCGGCTGAATTACCCGCTGCCTCGAGAGCCGAGCTACTTTATGTTTTAACAACATTTTCTGTTACTTATTAGCTTTTTCTTTAAGGTCATAAAAGCTGATTAACCTCCGCGACTTTACTTGTAAAAACTTTTTGTAATTTATCACTGAATTGTTGAACGGACCGATTTATAACCGCAACAAAAGTTCAACGACAACTTTTTGAAATGACGTGGAACTTATTGAACATTATCATAATACAACAGTAACCAAAAAAATTTTTTTATCATAATTATTATATGACAAAATAAAATACAATAAGTTTTAATTTAGGTAGGCAAGTGTTAGTTTAAGTTTAATATTGTTAATAACAGCACACTGTACTTTATATTTTAACTACAAAAGTTATGTAGGCCTGTAATTAAATGCAAATTTTTAGAAGTAAATTAGTTGAAGTAGGTTTTGTGAATTTAATATAAAAAGTGCAATGGAAGCCTTGTGTCTAACGCGCGGCATCGAGAGAGAGTCACGGGTTCAAATCCTCGCACTTTTTCGCACAAATTGCGCATCTCAGATTCGGAATTGAAATTTATATTAACCACGAGAATTTCAGTTAAGGAAAACATCGTGAAAAAACCTGCATACATCTGCGAAGTAATTCGAAGATTTGTTTGAAGTCCTCAAACCGTACTGGGCCCGCGTGGGGACTACTGCCTAGTTCCGGTGCCCAGCAGTGGACCTATATAGACCGATGATCCAATGATGATTAATTAATAATATGCTTGGTCTTTTTATGGTCTACTTTATGAAATAATTAAATATTAAAACCGCTACTTGTTTGAATTAAATTGTGAAATAACAGCATAATACAATATAATCACCTAAATAAACTAAATAACAAATTAAAATTAAGCTAACCCAAAAAAAAACTAGAATAAAACGAAATACAATAACTAACTGAATCTAAAAATGGTCCACGTTGTGCAGAAGATACTGGTTGGGTGCGTTTCTTCGCTGGATTGCTGAACTAATTTGTCAAATTGTGCCTCAATTTAATAAAATTCTTAATACATACTCATTTAGAAGTATGAGTTCCAAATCGATCTGACAATCCGGGGCTACGTCAAAACCGTCATCGGCTCCCGTCCTCGACAGTACATTATCTCGACACGTGTACCGATTAGCTCGCTAACTCACTCGAGTCGAGTTCGCATTCACTGAGATCGTGACTCAAATCTTATATCATAAAGCTGCGTGCAGATTACGGGCGGTGTAACGAGGTTCACAAGTTTCTCGACAAGTTATAGTTGATCGCCGAATCGATATAATCGTATCGAGTTTGAATTTGAGCGCAGAACTGACATTGGTCGAGTGGTCAAAAGATCTTTGTAATTACTACCGACAATTTTTTCATGAGTGCGCAAATATATGATATTTAGGGACTCAAATAATGGATGGATAAAATTGATTAGGGTGGATATGTATAAGCGATGTTTCAGGACAATTACAAATTGCTTTTAGGACGTTCTCTGAATCAACGCAGCTAATTACGCATACATGTAAAAATATCCATTACATGTGGAATACGTTGAAATTAACTCGAATAATTAAACAAAGCAAAACATTTATAAAATATATAAAACTCTTTCGTATCCTTTCCCTTTATTACTTTCATAAAGTAATCCTTTCAAACCCATATCATTCTCATAGAAACGCTTTAAACGTGTCCTGAGGGACCTTGCGGGTACAGCACAGGTGAACGCTGATAAAATATTGAATTGGGTAGTTAATTACTACTAAAATTACTATTACTACTATTTGCTTCAGATCTGGTTGCAAATGATGCCTTGTTGTTCTTATATTGGACGTTAATATAATTGAATTTACATTCATTAAAGTCGTTTCGGTAAGAAGAAAATCATTGCAAAACATGCCTATTCATTATGAACTTGCTGTGGCCGCAACAACACTATACCGTACTGTATACCATGAATAAAAAAATGTTGTATCTTTTTTTAGTCGTCGATTATAATGAAACAAAGATTCGATACTACTTGGGACCTCTCTTAATCTATTTGTCAAAATCCCATCAAAACTCTACAGTAGTTTTCCTATGATACTTGTTCAAACAAACAGCCAATCAGACAATAATTAAAATATCTATATTTTTGGATTGTGTTAGCTTTATTTTGTCCCCCTGTATAATTTTCAGAATTGTCTTTAATTACACGTCAATTCTACAGTTTTATTATGTATATAATACAGGAATTTTAAATTTACAATTATGACGTCCTTAAAATACTTTTTGTATTAAAATGAATGGCTCCACAAGTCCGTCTCATTCGGTTATTCAAAACGTTTATCGTTTATTAATTATGTGTATCTTTACTAGCTGTGCCTTTGTGTTTGTTAGTGTCGAATTGGGATGAAAATCCCATCTGTGTTAATCGAGGGTGTAAGCTATATCCATTCGAAATTTCAAATCCGTCTAGCCGTTAAAGCGTGAAGGAGTAACAAGAAAGAAAGAAACAAGGGAATGATGGAGCACATACTCACAAACTTCCGCATTTATAATATTAGTGTGATAATAATGTCTTCACAAATTATTATTAGGACACTAGCCAATTAACTGTGTCCGTATTATTATTAAATACAGGAGCGAAAACACAAGCGGCCGTGTTCCAAATTAATCCAATCCGTGGCAGGTATTACGGCAAATGGGCCAAGTTTCCATGTAAGCCAATTGTGTGCCGCTAATCTAATCGGTGCCGTGTAGAACGATATTTTCATATCGGGCCCATTACGTACGGTTACAATTGCCAAATGAAAAATACGCGGATTTCCTGTCGGCGGTAATCGCCGTGTAATCCATCAAGAGAAACGATGGCGCACGCTCGGAGGAAACGGGCCGTTGCCGGTGTCACGATATTTACGAGTATTGTGACTGATGTATGAATGCCTGTCAATGCTCTATTATCGTGACGAGTGATCGGCTAAGACTCCACTTGAAACTTTTACTAGAACTTTTGCTTAAACTTTATAGTGTGCGAAAGCGATTGAGTTCTTATTGACCCTTTGACCGCAAGATACGCCGTAGTCTAACAAACAAATGCGTGTATTATTCGCTCTAACTTTGATCTCTTACAATAGCTATTGGAATGGATACTAGAAATAACATTAATAAGATAAGTAACATTTCTTCGAATTCCATTTACTTAATATTTCCTCAGACTCATAGATAATTATTTATTTCACAAACAAAGTATAAGCTATTAAATCCAGGTACACCATTGTCGTATTGCTGGCACTACAAAGCTGCACGCCGCAGAGACGCGGCGACCCGCAAGGATATTTGAAAACAGTGGGGTGCGCTCACAAATTATTACACCACGAAATAGAGAGCGTTGTTTGCTTAAACTATCCTTGACCAAAATAATTTGGCGCGATACGATCTTTTGAGCGTGCGCCGGTTTATTATAAGTTTCTTCCGAGCTCCAGCTGTGAGTGCCGCGTCCCCCGCCCCCACCTGACCACTGCCCCGCTCATGCGATAAAACAATTACCCCAGTGAAGTCGCGTTTGCACGTACATTCACAGACCGAAAAATGGCGAAAGTTTTCACAGACTTCCAAATCAGATTAGCCAAGCCGAAGAATAAGCAAGAATTGTGCCTTAATTCGAAACAAAATCGCTTTGTTTGTTTTATTTGTTGTAAGCACGACAGGCAATCTTATTCGTAATACATTGCCGAATTGTGGCGGTTAATTTGGATTCGGTCGTGTGTTTGTTTTACTCGTGTACTGCGTATAATCGACCGAGCGAGCGATTCCGTCTCCGTTTCAGCTTGGACAAAAATGCTTTCGTATGTCCAACGGATGTCCGTCGGCTGTCCCGGCGTCTGTCAGGACGTCTGTCCATTTGTTCTCGTCTACAGGTCGCAGTTCTCGACTGATTCTCGTTAAATTTCGTGAGCAGGTGCGATAATTATATCGAATATTTTTGTCGATCCAGTTTTTCGAAATTTTTCAAAATGGCGGAGATATGGTTATGGATATGGTTTTTGCAATTACAAACTTATTTGCGGTGTTGGTAAACTGACCCGACCTATATCGATGTATGGGGATAACGGCTTTCCAACAGCAAAGTTAAGTTGGTCGCGAGGTCTACAGCTCACGGAGCCACTAGTTCAGTTGTATTTAGGTCAAATATTTCTCTAAATTTTTCTACACAAAAGCGTAAACAAAGCAGTAGTTTCGAGTGTCAGGTTGGGTGGTTCCGTTGTCGTGTCACAGCCTAAACGAGTCGCGTGTGGAGTCGCTGGGATCAAGATAGTGTTCACCCGAGTAATTATAGTTGTGCTTATTACTAGACCAGCCTACTGATCAGCCTGCGATTAAATACGTACGCGTGTGAGTTGAGCAGCAGCAACGAATCCAATTTTTTGGTTGGAACTATCTAATAAGTTGCAGCAACAGCTTCTTGGTATCTGTGTTTTGTATTATTCAACTTAAAAATGAGTCATCGATTCATCATGATAAGTGGGGCATAGGCCTCCTCTCGTAGTCAGAGCGGCAGGGCAGTAGTCTCCACGCGGGCCCAATCTGGATTGGGAACTCCACACAGTTTGAATTACTTCGGTTCCTCATGATGCTCTCCTTCACCGAAATGCTCTTGATAAAAATCAAATCTAAATATTAGAATATTATGATAAGCTTTTAGGAATTCGAAACGATTTAAACCAGTAAAGATTTAAGTATCTACTCAATAAAGATTTCTTATCGTTTCAAACTGACTTTCGATTAAACTCCAACCTATAAAGGTTATTAAGATACACTTTTGGGGCCGGTGGTTTGTGAGTCCGATTTGTTTCACTGTTACTATTACCTACAGCGAACGCGAACCGCTACGAGGCCTACGCCGTAGCGCGTTGCGCCCGTAGCAATTATTTCACAATCTATTTCAAAGGCAAATCACTCTGACAAAACAATTCTTAGTTCATTGTCATCCCGGGGAGATTGGATGATGAAAAATGCATCGTCACCGAATATGATTCTGACAGCCGCCGCAATGAAAGATAGCGCCGCGCCGCTCAAATATGTATTCCGCTGCATGGCTCCGAACTCCGCACCTACCACGGAAATATAAAACCAAATATTCGTGCTCAATGCAATATGATAAAGTTCCATTCAGTTTAGCGGATACGTACTTTTTAATTTAGTTGCAAGTTTCTTCATTCCGTTATAGAAACCAAGTAAATACATTAGAAGTTATAATAACAAAGATAATGATTTCTGTACCCATACGCCAAAAAAACAATTTCATATGGTTGAATAATTTTTAATGTCTGCATTAATAATTACGCTAATCTTAATAAAACCTAATAACATAAAGTTAAAAACTTATACCCGACCGGCGACATAAAATAATTTTGGCTTCTAGACGCACCCTTAGAATTCTTATAAAGCTGACACTCGCACGTTCTCCACAAATCATATGATACCCCACGTAGTTCAGGACCTCTATTCGGGAATGTCCAAGCGATATTGTTGCGGCTCGCAAGCGAGACTCGCATCCCACTCTTACGCATTATGGATCGTGCGGAAAAGTGGGATGTAATCTCGCTAGCGCGTCGCTAGCGCGTCGCTACAATATCGCATGGAGGTTCCCGAATAGAGGCGCAGGAGCTACAGAGGACCTCCTATTTTGGATGATACCCATAGATTGTTAAACTCTAAACCCTCATCTTGGCTTCGCGCAGTCCGGTAAAAATGGTTATTTTTTTATAATATGTTGTTCTATAGCTCTTCTCCTTAAGAGCCCACATATGACTAGATTAAGCACCTCATTTTGCATCAATCAGAACTGAACTCTATGACGTTGGTTGGGTTTCATTTTAAAATAGCTCGCTCTCAGCCGTGGCTGTTACAACCACCGCGCGCGCACGCAGTCACAAAAATCTGAGTTTTTTGCTGTTTATTAGAGAACCATAACATCTATTAAAAAATCCTTTTTAGCGAATTGAGAAGTTGTTGTTACTCAACTATTTAACCAAAAATCATCGTTAAAGGCCATAGGGTTTCGAAGATTCAACCAAAAATATGTTAAAAAATCGTTATGTTTGAAAAATAAAAGTGTCGAGGTTTTTATTACTAATCGTGTTTTCACGTTTAAGCATTTCAAGAACAAATGTTCAAGTTTAATATGTTCAAAGAACAAACAGGTAGTCCCTGTCAGTATTGAAATCTAGATCGCCAAACGTCGCAACCTTAGCATAAAATGTGGCCTCTTAATTGAAACGATATTTATTTTCCTTTAAAAGTTTAAAGGAATCGAGTGAAGTCTAAACAGTATAAAAGAAATCTATTTGTCTGGATGATCAGCTCGGCGACGAGAATGCGAGCTGCACTGACGCAAATATTTGTGTTCCAGACGCAACTATTTGCCTCAGGACTGGTTGCAATGATCCCTTGTTGTTTACTTCCTCACCGCCCCGAGTTCACGAATGCTCTCTTAAAATACTTTAAATTTAACAAATTCTAATTAAAATTCCAAATTCAAAGTATTTTTAATTATCATAAAGTTTTCACAGTGTGATTGATGTTTAATTAAATCTTTAAAAAATATACTTTTACGTGCCTCAATCTATTTGCATATGTATAACTTTTACCCGCAACTATGACTGCGTGCTACCTTTCAAATATAACGAATTTTCATATTACCGACTTTACCTGAAATCTCGGGCTCTCATCGGGCATGTAAGTTTTCCGTTAAATTATCAGCCTCCATTTCACCGTTTTAAAAAGAAACCTATGTTCTTCTATGTCCATACAAAACACCAAAATCGTTTCAGTGATTTAGCCGTGAAAATGTAACAGACAGACAGACAGCGTTACTTTAGCCTTAAGAGGACTGTGAACCAAAGGCAAAAATGACACTTTTCATACAAAAGGCCATAACGAATTCCACTCCTTAAATGTTAACCGATTTAGACCGATTTTTGATAGGTTGTCAGTCAGAACAAAATCTAGGTCTATACGTTTTTTGAATATTGGTTATGGATCAAGAAAGCCAAATAATGCCGAAATTAGTTTAGAACTGAATTTTGTTGATAATAGTGAAAAAATCAAAACGTAAAGACCCAGATTTTGTTCTGACTGACGACCTATCAAAAATTGGTGAACTTCGGTTAACATTTAAGGGGTGGAAATCGTTATCGCCTTTTGTATAAAAAGTCGTAGGTTCACACTCCTCTTAAGTTTGCATTTAAACTTCATACTATAGGAAGATTGCAATAAAAACATCAAAGTAACATAACCCTGTTCTCTCACTTTGTCACGTAAATAGCATTGAACATGTTGATGCCCGTAATGGCGGCTGATAAACTAATAACGCCGCCATATAATATAACGAGGCAATAAAAGACAATGCATTTTGTATGACTCAGTCTAACTCACTGATATAGTAATGTGAGCAGAGTTCATCGTCTGAACGTTTTTATTAAGTCTACTGCTTTAGATCTCAGCAATTTCACATTATTAAGATACGTGATTCCTAGCAATATTGTATTGCTGGGAATCACGATTAACCGACTTTAGAAAACAGAGGAGGGTGACTTCAGGAAGAACTTGTGAGCAGGTTTGGACGACTCTTAAGAGTATTTTAAAAATCGTCCAATTTGGCTCACAGTATAGATACGACCAGATTGGAAAATTTAGCAAATTATTCTCCTTTTCTTTTTTTTAATGTCAATTGACTGACAAACGAGTTGACGGCCCACCTGATGGAAAGTGGTCACCGCCGCCCATGGACATCTGCAACACCAGAGGTGCTGCTAATGCGTTGCCAGTCTAGGGAGAATGGGGAATGGGGATGGGATGGGGATGAGGGAATAGGCCTCCGGATCTCCGGTCACTCACCGTACGAAACGCAATAGCAAGCTATTATTTTGCGCCGATATTCTGTGAGAGTGTGGTACTACCCCGGTCGAGCCGGCCTTTTCGAACAGTAATCATCTAGTGAGGATTACTGTTTGGCTCTACCACTACAAAATAGAATAGTTCCTTCGAATAGTTCTGGTAATCTAAACTGATAGTGGCCTTCGTAAAGGAACTCCTTAATGGTCAACAGTCCTTGCATTCCCATAGCAATATTTTACAAATGTCGATTAGCAATTGAGAAAAATTGGGTTTCAATGGATATCATGAAGCTATATTATTACATCATATTAAAGTGCACTTATTTTTAACCGACTTCAAAAAAGGAGGTTCTCAATAAGGTTGTTTTTTATGTTTGTTACCTCAGAACTCCGTCATTTATAAAACGATTTGGAAAATACTTTTTTTTAATCGGTTGGGTCTTATGTAGCCTTGTTGTTATCAAAGTTGGGATGTGATGAGATAATCTGTGAGCAACCGATGGAACTCCTCAAATATTATAGGCAATATAGCAATTTTGGTATTTTCTGTAACAACTTAAGCAATTCCGTTCCAATAGCATTATTTGGTGAAGTGGAACTGATGATGCAGATTACAGATGACCACCTTCTTCTTTTCAAAGGTTTTCTGAATTCGGTTTTTGATTTGTTACTTATAAACATATTTGCTTTGGTTTCCAATCAACGTCTCGGGTGAGTCTTGCGCCGGCCTGCGTGCACCGGCATCGGATCCCGCACTCATATGCAAATGCAGCAACAAGCTTGCAGCCGTGTGTCCCCACGGCGCGTCTGCGAGCAATACTGATTCCTACATCCACACCTGACTCTATTCCCCGCAGCCAATGTCACATTCCCTATTCAAAATCCACTTTGAACAGCGAAATATTGTTTGGTTTGTCAATGTTAATGTATGGACCGTGAATGGATGCCACCGAATATCGCATGTAATATGACGTTGTTATCAATTGTCGAAATTGCTTTTTTAACTGTATTTACTCGTACTTGTTACGATTTTCTTCCAACGATGCATCCTGTAAATATTTGAATACATTTTGCAACAGCTAACGAGTTTTTATCTGCAGTTATAACGGAACGTCGCCACGGAATAACATACCGACTACCTTAATCTGATTCCTTAAAAGTACTGTCAGAACCCGGAATAACATTGACTTCCTGCAGAGAAGAAAGATACCCCAGAGACATGTGAAGTGGAAAACTAGTGAATTTATAAAGAGCACATATACTTTTGCGTCTCGTCAAGGCACCTTCGCAACTTGCATGGCTGAGCAAGCGACGGCGTCGTGAAAAATGTATTCTATCAAGCAGCGACGAGCGCGCAAATAGGTGAACAGTTTAAAAAGTCTGGCGAGCGAGGGAGCTTGTCGCCAATACTCAGTTCCAAATTGACTTTAAGTTAAAAACGTCGATATATTTTTGGTTCGTGCTGCAACGTGTAGCGACTGGTTATATCTAAATGAAATAACACGAATTAGGATAGAAGATTTAAATCATCTAATTTGCAGTCGCTTCATTAACATATGAGAGAATAACTTTGATATTCCGCTAATCGACTTGATATAAGCTTCTCAGAAGATCTTAGGCTACATATAAAATAATTCTAAGTCCCTAAGTTCTTGTGAGTAGTCTGTTAGTTTCAAAGGTCCCGAATTTAAAATGAGTCTTGTTGCCTATTGATATATTAATATTATAGGGAGCAAACATTCGATCTTCAGTACGTAACTTGGTCTGTATCGACCTTTCTCGACCTACAGACTTGGGTATAGAAACTGGATGACCTCAGAACCGATCGTGACATGCCTTAGTAATTAAATAATACATAAGTTATAAATACCGTATTACCGTACAAATAAGAGTGTTTCGAAATAAAGTAAGGAAGAGAAAATGAGACGTACTTAGCTTGCTATATTGAGTTGTAAGTTCCCTTTAAACAGCGCCTTCTAAATTCTAACTCACGACAACATGTATAAAATCATAAAGATCCTTAAGACGAAACAAACTCCCAAAATTACTTTTTAATAATTGAAATTGGTACACAATGTCGCATAATAACTGACCTTCCATCGACTGGCCATTCTTCGGACTTTGAGATTTTAATTTTTATCATGAGGTCAGTCTTATAACAATTACAGCGCTAACCATATATTAAGAACCTGACTTGGCTATTTACTAGTAATTAACTTTTAAATCGATTAAAAGAATTATCAATAAGTATATCATTCACAACTTAGAACTACTGTAAACGTTTGGCCGATTGTAGCAGAAGACTGACGATTCTTTGACGCATTCTTTGTATTTTCTTTTTTGAAATACATAGCGTTATAATTTCCACATCGAACACCATAATACAAACAAAAATATGAGACGATTTTCCATGTTTATGTCAGGGGTTGAATTAATATAAAGTCAATGCAAACTAACATTTTTATTTTGTTTGTTCACAGACCATGTGCGGGAGTTTACGTGTGGCACCCTCTTCTACAGGACATTCTTCATGGACTCCAAGAGGGACACCCTCTATGTCGGCGCTATGTAAGTTTATTTCATAAATGAGATTTACCATACATATACACCAAAAATTGTATTACCTATGTAAGACTAGTGAAAACATTTTCGTCGCGCTCAAAATACTTAATTTAAAATCAAATGTTAAAATTAAAATCCAATTTAGTTCAATAAAATCAAAATTCATCATTCTCACACGAAGGCTGTTTACTTGTTAGCTGCCATGTACGTGTTTTAAACCAGGTTATTGAGACCTGTGACATTTATAACACTGCCTACTACAAACAAGCGCCGGCCGTTGAATTTGGGAGGGTCCAATTACATTGGTAAGCAGTAATAACGGTTGATGTAGGTCAATCGTGTGTGTCACGAAGGTAATAAAGTAACCGCTGCTTTTCTACTGTAAAACGATCTTCTTTAAACGTTTCATTATAGTCAGAACGCAAGTTTGTAGCTATTCCTGCAGGGCACCATTCAACGGGTAATTCAAACTTGCTCATAACTAACATTGTTTACATTTTTTAAAAGGTAATCATGTAAGCTTCTGTTGGAAAACTCTCCTGCGTAGCGATTGTTCGTAGCTGCTTCGAACGCTATGTACAGCAATGCGTCGGAGTGTACAGGCATATAGTATAATATGCAGTATATTAATCCAAGACAATCGTGTTATCATTTATTATATTTCCTTTCTATTGGTCGAATTCACAAGTGCCACTTATACATACTATCCAAGATTATTATAGTTAAGTCTCTCTCAACGTATACATAAACTTCACCTTGTATAGTCAAAGATCGATTTAAGTGGCTTTGTAAATTATATGCATGCATTGGTTTTCAATTATCAACATTTTTATTCGTCTTTATAATTGGCTAATCTAAGGGCCTGTCTCACAATCTCCAAGTAAAGCTTTACTCTCCAAATAACAGCGTATTTTGTATGAGTTATTCGACGGATTAATTTTACTTCGGTATTGTGAAACTGGACCTACGGGGAAAACGGTTTCATAGTAGTTATTCATGCATTCATCGCATTAGGCGTAAAAGCTTCATCCTATATGGAGGATTATTAAAGGGAAACATTACTTAATAATCCGACCTCAATAAATGTTTGCTCCTAGTATGACGCATCCATAGAATTCTTATATAGCTCACGACAATCGCACGCTCTCCGCGAATCATATGACACCCCACTTATTAAAATCGGTCGAGTAGCTCAGGAGCTAACGCGACACATTACATTTTTGGTCACACATACCTACATAGATGCATACATACCTATAGGTACATATACCGTTAAACTCTATACCCTCCTTTTAGCGTCGCACAGTCGGGTAATAATATAAATTATGCAAATATTTTCAGCATACGCTATTATTTAAACAAGTTTACCTTGTCAGTAATAATTTCCATGTATAATAATTACGATTTGTTCCAGGGACCGCTTGTACCGGCTGAACATGAACAATATCAGCGCGTCTCATTGCGAAGTAAGTACTCGACGACAAAGTAAATAAACAACCGCCCGACTCAAACTATTACTTCATGAAAATTGCACGGATTAAAATGCTATATAAATGGAAACACTTAAACTTCTCTATTATTCCGATGAGAAGTCAAACTTTAAGAATATTTTACAGAAAATAGGTCTGCAACTAATAGCTCAACCTGAATTCCTAATAGACTTATCGAAACTTTAATCCTAGGGCCGATATTTCTTAGTAGGTAAAATCTACTTTTTTGCCTAGCAAAATAGAATCATTTATTAACTGCATAAACTTTGATAAATTTCTTATTAGACTTCATAAGCCCTTTGATGTATACTATTAGAGATACAGAGATTTCTGTTAGAGCTTATGTATAAACTCTATGTTGCTTATTACTGGCTGTTTGGTAGTAACGAATGTATTGACGGTTGCTATGAAAAACACTCTACTCAGGACTAAGTCCACGGAATAAACTGCTCTCAATATAATTAAGTGGTTTTTCTCCAACATGGTAGCAGAGCGTTAGGAGCTAGCTATACGTTCCTGGAGTACACGTACCTAGTGTGTACAAATTTCGAACACTTTTTTCCAAATATATTATCTCTTGTTCAAAACACAAAAATGGCATCTACCATTTCGGCCATCGGTGTGGAAAAACTATCGGGAATTCAAAATTATAACTCCTGGAAGTTTATAATGAAAATGGTGCTCATCCACGAAGACCTATGGGACTGTGTGGGAGAAACGGAAAACAAGTGTGAAGACGCGAAGAAGCAAGAAAAGGCGCTCGCGAAAATTGCCTTATCTGTGCAGCCAACTGTGTTTCCACAAATTCGAAATGCGAAGACGGCAAGCGAGGCATGGAAAAGCCTGCAGAAGGCATACGAGGATCGAGGTCTGTGTCGACGGCTCACTTTACTTCGAACGCTATTCGCCACGAAATTAAGTGAATGCGTGAGTATGGAGGCATACGTGAATAAGATGATGGATACGTCGCAAATACTGAGTGAAATTGGATCGGCATTAGAAGACGATTTTCTAGCCGTAATAATGCTCAGCGGCTTAACAAGCGACTATGACCCGTTAATAATGGCTCTAGAAAACTCTAACACGTCACTGTCAAGCGAGCTGGTCAAACAAAAACTTTTACAAGAAGAACAGCGCCGGACCAACGGAACTGACACAAGCAATGGTTCCGTGATGGTGGCCAAACGACTGAACGATAAACCTGTCAAATGTTTCCGCTGTAAAAAGCTGGGTCACGTTTCCAGGAATTGCCCCGAGAAGGATAAAAAGTTGAAGAATTCCAATACCAAAGGCACGGCGAATATGCTGAGTGCGCTGTCGGTGGATTTGCTGAAGAACGCCTGGTACATTGACTCCGGAGCGTCGTGTCATATGTGCAACAGGAGGGACATACTCAATGACTTCGTGGTGGATACGAGCCTGGAAGTCACCGTGGCGAACGGCGAAAAACTTTATAGTGCGGGTCGTGGCAGTACCGAACTGCATGTAGAAGATGGTATAAAAACTCTAAGCAGCGTAGTTTATATTCCGAACTTGTCATGCAATTTGATGTCTGTCAACATGTTGACGTCTAAAGGTTTTCGAGTTGTATTTTGTTCTGAATTTTGTAAAATATTTTTTGGAAATGTTTTAATTGCTATTGCGAAACGTGAGAATGGTCTTTATAAACTACAAACTTTCTCAGCAAATAGTGTAACGCGATCGTCCGAGTCCTCGCCCACTGATCATGTTGCGGCGAACGTGGAGGCTCGACGAGCTATATCTCAAGATGTGTGGCATCAGCGTTTAGCTCATCTAAATTCAAGCAGCATGAACCTACTGAGAACAGGTATGGCAAACGGCGTAGATTTTGATAACTGTAACTATAAACAATGTATTTCTTGCATTGAAAGCAAAACTACAAAGTTACCTTTCCCGAAGAAATCATTCCATAGGGCTACTGAAATCTTAGGTCTCGTCCATAGTGACGTTTGTGGACCCATGCCGCAAGCTTCGTTCGGTGGCGCTCGTTATATGCTGACTTTTATAGATGATTATACGAGGAAAACTTTTTGTTATTTTATTAAAACAAAAGATCAAGTTTTCGAGTTATTTAAACAGTTCAAGTCCCTTGTCGAAAACCAAACAAACCAAACTATTAAAGTTTTAAGGACCGACAACGGAGGCGAGTATGTAAATAAACAATTCGAGTTATTTCTGAAGCAGCATGGCATAAGATACCAGAGGACTGTCCCTCACTGTCCACAACAGAATTCGGTCGCGGAAAGAGCCAACCGCACAATTGTTGAGGCTGCAAGGTGTATGTTACAGGGTGCTGGCTTAGATCAGAGATACTGGGCAGAAGCAATGGATACCGCAGTTTATCTGAAGAATAGATCACCAACCAAGGCTGTATTGGGTACTACTCCTGAGGAGAAGTGGTCAGGATCTAAGGTAAACTTGAGCCATTTACGAATTTTTGGTTGTGTTGCTTATTCTGTCGTAGAGGATCGTAAAAAGTTAGATCCGAAATGTAAAAAATATATATTTATAGGCTACTGCGAAGATATTAAAGGATATCGACTCGTAGATCCCACTTATCCTAACAAAATTATTACTTCGCGTAATGTCGTGTTTGTAGAGGATAAATTCTACAAAGACATTATTGAACAGAAGGATCCGCAACCTGTGATCAACGTACCGACTCCGTACATGATCTTAAATAACTCTGAATCTGAAAATGTGGGAGTACAGACGGTAGAATCAGTAGATTGCACACAAGAGCCCCATGAGCATGAGACACATGATACTGACATATCTGACTCAAGTAGTACTAGTAGTACTTCGGATGTAAATTACGTTCCAGGGTCGTCGTCTTGGGATTCGGAAGAATCAAGAGGACGGAGCGAATTCGAAGATGCTTACTTGTCAGCATTTGTCACAGGCACGAGTTGCGATACGGATACACCAACTACCGTGCGCGAGGCACTCGACAGTCCTGAGTCTACGCAGTGGAAGGCAGCAATGCAGGATGAATATCAATCTTTTTTGGACAATAAATGTCTGGAGCTTGTTGACTTACCGAAGGGGAAGAAACCTGTTAAGTGCAAGTGGATATTTAAGAAAAAGAGAGGATTCAATGGAGAATTGCTTCAGTACAAGGCTCGGTTAGTTGCGAAAGGATTCACACAAAAGTACGGAGAAGATTATTTTGAAACCTTCTCACCTGTCGTGAGATATTCGACAATAAGATTACTTTTGGCACTGGCGGCTGAATATGATATGGACGTTGATCATATGGACGTGAAAACAGCTTTTCTAAACGGAGACTTAAAAGAAGTCGTTTATATGGAAATTCCTGAAGGCTTTCCAGTAGAAAATGGCAAAAGAAAAGCATACCGCTTGCTCAAAGCTGTGTATGGATTGAAACAAGCCAGCAGATCATGGAATCTAAAGATAAACGATGTACTTATTAAGAAACTGAAATTCAAAAGGCTAGCGTCCGAGCCGTGTGTCTACGTAAGATCAAGCAATAACGGACTAGTCATTCTCGGCCTTTATGTTGATGATATTTTGGTCTTTAGCAACAGTCAAACTGAGAAAAAGGCGGTAAAAGAGGAGATAATGAAACAGTTTGTTATGAAAGATCTTGGGCCAGCGAAAAATGTATTAGGAATACATGTCCGTCGTAAAGATGGAAAAATCATCCTTGATCAGTCGAGTTATATTGGCAAAGTATTGGAAAGGTTTAAGATGACAGATTGTAAACCTGCTAAAACGCCAATGGAAGTTGGTTTAAAACTTGCCAAAGCTGATAAGAAAGAAAACTACGAATACAGGAACTTGATTGGTTGCCTAATGTATATTGCGGTCTGTACGCGTCCTGATATCGCGCATGCTGTGAGTATGTTAAGTCAGTTCAACGACTGCTACTCAGAAGCTCATTGGAAAGCAGCGAAACGCGTGCTTCGGTACCTGAAGGGTACGATGAACTACAGCATCACGTATGAGAAGAGCGGATTAAATGTGACAGGGTCAGCGGACGCGGACTGGGCGGCGAGTGTCGTCGATCGTCGGTCTTATACCGGTTACATATTTAAGGTAGGCAATTCTATAGTTTCATGGGAAAGTCGCAAACAACGCACAGTGGCTCTTTCCAGCACAGAAGCTGAGTATATGGCTTTATCTGATGCATGTAAAGAGGCATTGTTCATTAAAGCGTTCATGTTGGAATGCTTGAAGCTAGATTTGAATATAGTGGTTTACAATGACAATCAATCTGCAATTAAGTTGTCTGAAAACCACATGTTTCATGCTAGGACTAAGCATATTGATGTCAGACATCATTTCATCCGTGAAGTAGTAGAAAATGGTACAATAGTAATCAAATATATGTGTACTAACGATATGTTAGCGGATGTTTTGACGAAGCCCTTATGTGTTGAAAAATATCAACGTTTTGTAAGAGACTTTTATATGCTTAGTGGCTAATATCATAGTTATATGTGATGAGCAGAACATATAGTTTAAGGGGTGGTGTTAGAGCTTATGTATAAACTCTATGTTGCTTATTACTGGCTGTTTGGTAGTAACGAATGTATTGACGGTTGCTATGAAAAACACTCTACTCAGGACTAAGTCCACGGAATAAACTGCTCTCAATATAATTAAGTGGTTTTTCTCCAACAATTTCAATGTTAAACTGATAAAATATAAAAATCATGGGTTTAGTGTTATTAGGTACAAATGGAAAATCGCCCACTTGAACGTCTCGTCCATTATTCGTTAATTAATTAATTAATTAATTTACAATGAAAATAAATTTGGTTATAAATACTTTGCAGCATAATTACATTTTAACTAAATTCACTTTGAATACTATTACTTTTGCTCCGACCTCAGAATGGTTATTTCACGTGGACGATTTTCCATTTGTACCTAATGACAGTAAGCCAAATCATGTAAGTAGTATATTTTATTATCCTTTTGTTCAACATAACTAAAGTAAATATGATTATTTCTTGTTTACAGCGAGACTCAATAAATCTGGAACCCAGCAACGTGGCCCAATGCGTGTCTAAAGGGAAGTCAGAGGTAAATCATGCAATTCACAATAAAGCTAACTTAGATGGCTAACACACATAATATTACAATTTAATCAGAGGTTGGCGGCGACTCGGGCAGCACTATTTCTATCAAGGGTTAATCCCGTTTTTAACAGTGAGCGGCGCAGGGCATATTTCACTGCGGGAAGCTTATAGGCGCGCTGCCCCGCTATATTAAGGCCGTTAATTTTGATTTACAATCGCGGCGTAAAAGCAATATTTGTTTTATTTCCCGGCGGTTAAACCGCGTCTGGAACTGGAGGATCGGGGCGATTATTGCGAGTTGCTTCGCTACACGATCGACTAATTCGATAATGCCCACTGTGCGAGCGATTCTAACGGTTGAGTGAGCTGCTGTATTTTCGTGAGCTCGTTCCATTTTTTTACCCGCGCTTTTTTCGGATAATCGCGTTAGGTATTCGATTGTTTGTGACATTTTCGTTGCGAGTTACAAAGCTTTTACAGGGAGGACATTGTTAAGAAAGTTATTTACTCCACCACGCAAACCTGATTCATATCGCGAACATTACAGACTTTTACTGTACATGATGCCATTTTGTATAATATTTGAACTGAGCTACGTGATATGACGCTTACACACACTGGCTGTAAACGTGCTTGTTAAAATAGAGGTATAGGTTCGACATTTGTTTGCCCTGGTTACCTCCCCAGTCGCAGTTATATCTAATAAGAAAGTCATAAAGCTCGCAACCAGAAATGGAATGTCTCATGCAAAATGTACATAAAGCCTCAAAGTAAGCAGTAAAACCCCCGTGTGGCTCTAAATGATACCCGCGCAGAAAGCAAAAACCGCCACAAGCAAATTCACAAGTTTACTGCGACAACTGAATGCCCCGTGATAAAGAAACATACACCCGCCCAAATAAAAGGTCAAACTTTGACAATAGGCTGGGAAGAAAAACCATAGACCACATGCTACCCATTTCAACTCTTCCGATGGCGAAAAAGTAAATTTGTTTTATTAGTATCAAAGAGGGCCATAAAAAAGAAATATCCCCAAGTCTATCACCTCGATCGTGGAAGGAACGGCCACTCGTGAAGGCTATAATCAAAGTTTCTCGGTGTCGGCGAGTTTTCCTTTCTCTAAACACGATGTTGTAACACGAAAAAGGCTGGAAAAATGCCGTCGGCGAAATTCCGTGAGGCTGCCGGCCGCCGCTCGCCTCGTTGTTTTAACTTCGCTCTTTGTGACGCTGTTAAGGAAAATTCACTAGTCAGGTAAATCAGAGCACTTGCAATTTCCTTATAAAGTATTCATGCCGCGGGATCTCGGCTCACTGCGTCGTTTTACGACGTGAAAGTCGCAATTTTTTTATGTAACGCACTACCCGCCATTTTCGCGTCCCGCGCCGCCGCAATATGCAAATGTATTCGTTGTGCCTTTGTCAATTACACTTACCGCGTGTCATAACAAGCGGTTCTTGATCCGAAATAAAGGAATCCATCACTGTTAGCGCTTACAAAATTAATTGTCGTCGTATGCTGAATGACATCAAACTCAATGTTGTTATTATGCTAGCATATATATACTTGTAAAGATAAGCAAATTATTGGTGCAATTCGGGCTATCCCCGAAATGTTTCATTTTTACTTTTTTGTTCCCTTTGATGTTATATGCAATCTTAATGAGAATAGCCTAAATTGCCAAAAATCTAGCCCGTTTACGAGCCCCTTAACGGCATATCTTAAATCACACTTTTTTTTTCATTAAAGCCTTTATACTGGTACAACGCTATATTTTATCAATTTTGCAGAAAATACCTATTCATATAAGTAACGTTGCATTGCCAATCTACATTGGCAATGCAAATTACCATTAGGTAAATTCGCAACAAAAGCCATTATAGAGAAATAATTCCCTTTCGGATTGCGCCACTCGATTTTTCCCAAGTAAAAGTCTTATAGCGGAAAAAAGGCGAGAAAAGCAGGCCGTAAATCTACTTACGTACGAAGTGGCGAATAATTAACGAAATGGACCAATCGAAGGCATTAGTTTGGAGTGAAGTTATGCGAGCGCTCCCGGCTAAGTGCCGTTAAAAGAAACTTAGACGTGGGCCTAATTGTTCTCCTGCTTAATTCTGATTGTTTCCAAGCGGCAAACAGTTCTGTTCACGTCAGTAAAACGACTCGACGTTCCAAGTATATTAATCCGATAATTACTTGAGAACAATCTTTCTGGAACTTGCTCTACCAACCGTACCGTACAAAGGAAAGTGTGGCGCAAACTTTTTACGAGGAAACAAAGCTTCCTCATAATTGTTTACCCGCAAATTTGTCTATGAAACATATACATATGTATTTTTCTTTTAGATTAATTAAATTTAGTTGCTAAAAAATAAAATAGGCATATTATATTCGAGTCAAGTCATACCAAGAGACGTTATTTTCACGTGATGAAAGCCGACGCTGGGTTTCTTCCTGCTATGTTGAATACCCGAGCCCCAGTACACGGTAGAGATTAATTAGTAAATAAAGGTGAGCAGCGCGGACTTAGGTAGCTATGTAATTAATTACGTGTTAGAAATTTGCAAGATGACCACTTACCTACGTAATAATTTAGAATGTACCTACTACGAGAGACGCTGTTTAAAATAATAGAAACATTTTGTTGTTTTGTTTACAACAGTGCTACAGTTGCACTCAGAATCTAATGGGAATTTGACGAGAACAGTATGGGTAACATCAATCAATATTAACAAACATTCGGTTTCAAGCCGATTTTAATTAGGACCACACAAATACCAGAAACCATCTAAACCAACGTTGCAACACGAAATTCAATCCTTCATTAATAAACGAACTTCAAAACGACTTAAACGAAATGTGAAATTTTATTTGTACGTGTACGGTGCTAGTTTTCTTTCAGAATGTCGGGAAACGCCATGCATTCGCTTCGTGACGTGAGGAAAATTAGTTTCAATCCACCGTCCGACCGCCAACCGCACCAATCTAGCCTTTTAATAAACAAGTTGTTTCGCATTCGGCTTTAAAAAATGAAATTTTTGATTTCGTCTTCCTTCCATATTTGTGACAGTGTATTGACAAATACAGGAATGTGATTGATTTAATAAATTTTCATTTGATAAGTTCTAGTTTCTGTCTAAATAAAACGTTCTTCATTTATACCTTATCACAATAATATTTTATCATTTTCATGTGTTAACTGTCATATCACTTAAATCTCTTAAAACTTTACGTACTACGAGAATAATTGCGATGCTTTACTGAGTACTTATGTCATTATTATATAGCGATTGTATCGTGGTTGCTCGTGGCACATAGAATAAATCAAAATATTAGCCAATTGTGTTCCTATTCGAAAGCAAATAAATGGGTTTATTTTGTTGTGGCCGCATTTGATTATTTTTGCATTTGACATTAATAGCAGTAATAGTTCAGTGGAACAGTGTTTATCCACTGTAGCTCGCGAGCAATGCATATTTCTGTCGTTCGGAATATTAATGTCCCGTTTAATATTTATGTTTGTTGGGAATCTGCATAATCACGGGCTGCGAACACTCATGCCCACGCACTTTCGCCAATAAACTATTATTCCAATGAATTTTGCCCGCGGTACCGAATATGCATTCATAAACATATTCCAATAACTTTTTGTTTCATTGTGTGCTTTTTCAATATTGAATCAATTTGGGTTGTGGTTGTGTATGCTTCATTTTCCGTGTTTAATTGTTTATTATTGCTTGAAATATGCTAGTTTTACAAATGAAGTTTAAACTACCACTACAATATCTTGGTTAACTATAATTCTTTAATAAGCTCTGAAATTAGGGAATACTATTATGTTCAAAAAAACACGTTTCATTTGTATTATTTCAATTAGAAACTTAATATTGCTGTCAAAATTATAACACAGTGACATTTAATATAACTTTATCTTGCTTTTACTCTATGATTTATTTGTATTTCAACCGTATACTTGACCATATTCCTGTTCGCAGCACTTCGACTGTCGCAACCACGTGCGTGTGATCCAGCCGATGGGTGACGGCTCCCGCCTGTATGTATGCGGCACCAATGCACACAGCCCCAAGGACTGGGTTTTATATGTAAGTACATATAGTATGTATATTAGATCAGTGGGAAGAGGCTGACATTTTGCGGAATTTTAATTTAGTAAAAAGAATGGGTAAATTATCAAATAAAACAATATTTCATACCTTTTGTGGGAATGCTTGATAACCTTTTACTTTTATGGAAATAACGGCACGTCAGTCGGAAATGCTTAGCGAGAAGCTAATTTGAAATAAGTTATGATAATCTGATTGCCATACACTGAAAAAAATGGTTTGTTAAATGAAACCGAACTTTCCTTTATCTGTAACTTAAAAAAAGTGACTACAAAACTTAAGTCATACCTTACATTCAGTTTTGTTATTTATAGATAAACCATTTGGTTACATACAAATAACTTCAGTTACGCCTTACCAAATTATGGTTAAAACTGAAATAAGTGAACTAGTTTGGTTGTCATTTTTTCTCAGTGTACCTACCCTTCAAATCATATCCCATTGTGCGAAAATATCCTTAGTACGAAAAGAATCAGCACCAGATAAAAGAAAAATAATATTTTCTATTTTAAATTTAATAAGTATTATTGCCACTTTAGAGCAAAACGAGAGCCATTATCTAAAGAGCGGCCGCCACTTGAACAGATCCCAACACGAGCCTTGGACACGCGCCAGGGACGCAACAGATCTCCAACAGGTCCTTCTTTCCACATATTTGTCCCGCAAACAAAAGGCTAGTCTTAACTCCGTCGCCCTCCATCGTCCTTCCGAGATGAAATCCCTCTGAGTGCATCTAGATGCACCGTGACTAGCTGCCGCCGCGTTTGAAACGAGAACCACGACAAATTTCACGGGTAGTGATTCCAAACGATGCCATAAGACGAGCGCAGATTTTTCCTTCACGTCAGAGAAGAAATTTCTAGCCGAACGACTCCGTTTTACACGTCGCTCCCAATGATTTTACGTGCAAACGTATTTTCCCATTATAAACATTCTTAAAATGGAATTTCGCTCGAAGGTGTAGGGGGCTGATGAATAGATATTGCTCTCGGACTACGTGAGTACTTTATCATCCCTTGATGGTGCGATCAGTAGACTTATTTCCATATTTTTTTTTTTCAAAAGTCATAAAACGCGCTTCTTACAATAGGTATCGAAAGCAGACCGCAATAAATTTCCGTGTGCCCTGTTCACCTCGCACTTTCCCTGCACTTGACTTTCATATAATTTTATGATGTATCGGCGGCCGTTTTGACCCTTCACACGTTTTATCGCTTTCAGGACACAACAGTTTTTATCTCATTGGAAATTTTCGGTTTAAACCATGTTATATTCATAGGGTGAGTTTATAGAGCGCGAGACGTATCGTAAACAGGGTTAGTGCATCCTGTTGGGCTGACTTCCTCTCGGCGGCTATTCACTGAGCGATAAGAATAAAGTTAAACGACACCAGTGATGTCCAACGGAGATACTTTGCACCAAGTTAGTAATAGATTTCATGATTATATGAAACTTGGAATTGACTGTAACAAATAAACAATAAAATAATAATTTAACAAATAAAAAACCGAACCCAAAACCCCTCTGAAAAGTAAGAAATAATAATTGGCTCTCATAAGTCATTTACCTAGAAACGGCAGATATATTATTGGTTAAGTGAAGTCATAAATTAAATATATCGAAGTCGGTGGCAAGTTAATAAGGTAATAGGTGCATGGAATAAATGGTACTTTCTAAAACATCCCTCATACTGTGTTCATTTACTTGACAAAGACGGACGTTTGATTTTTAGGCGACTTCGATATATTTAATTTATGACTTCACTTCTACAACCGAATTGAGAACCTCCTCCTTTTTTTTTGAAGTCGCCTTTAAATAAATCATTTTATATCAACCCCTCACACACAACAAAATTAACGCCAATAAAATGGTAAATGCATGTTATTTCCCGAACGCCTATTTGTGTCTATTATTGCATTTGTGAAAGATTCTACGCGATTTTCTCGACACCTACAATGATATAATACCAAGCCACATTTCAGCAATGGAGATAAATCCTATTATAAGTCAAAAATTGAAAATATATTACTCAGTGTAGGGGAGGGTTGGATGTGTTCCTTTCGATACTTGCCGGGGCAGTCCTTTGTACAGAGTATGCTGTTAAAACAGAGATAGCTGCCGATTTAGTCACGAAGACCGCCTTCATTCCATGAGTTGATTTAATGAAATTCAATGTTTAAGTTATGATAGTCTGTTCTGATAATAAACCCTATCATACCACTCTTATGGCATGGCCAGATATTATTAATTAATTAACTAATTTAAACTTTGGTCCATCGGAGCTGTTTCTTTTCATTCATTTGAGTAGCCTTTTACAGACTTGAACTCTAGATAAACCTTATTTTCTGAACTTAATATTTCTTAGCACTGTAGTAAAACTGCAACCAGAGCTATTTAAGATTGAGACGTAAAATCTTTTTATCTACACCCATATCATAAAACCTCCATAATGTAATCAAAAACCGTAGGAAATGACCAGCATTATGACAACCAATTAGGTAAAACCAATTCTGTAATGTTATTACAGTATCGATTTTAGTATCGTAATGAGATTAAATTTGGAACAGCTGTCAAAACTCAAGTGGGTCTCTATTCTAGTATCCATAGATATTAAAACTCTTATTGATACAAAACATCAATTCAGTATATTTTTTTAATATAGACTGCACGACATTTGATCCCGAGTGACATCAGAATAGACTTTATTCGTTTGTCTATGATTTAAAAAAAATAGTCTTGACGGAGGATCGTATTGCCGCCATTACTGATTTCATCATTCATGTTGGTTTTTTGCTGAACGAAAGTAGAATTATAAAAAAGTTGTTTGTAATTTACAATTTAATTGAATATGAATAGTAGTAATAGTCTTCTCGGAGTGACTGTGTGATGTGAAAATGCGCCGGATATCGTAAATGCAGCCACGATTGCGACAAATAACTTGTTGCCAGAAAATATTGTTTCTGAACACATCATGGCGGATTTATAATATGTGAGTAGATAAAGTTATGTATGCAACTCTGCGTAATTTGGCCTTAAAACACACGTGCGATCTTATTATGAAACTCGCTAAAAGCTCGTTTCATAAAACCGCACTTGTGTTTTAAGGCCTATCATTATGCAACCGTTGCATAAACTACTATTATATTTCAACGAAAAGTATCATAATTGCTTAAATAACTTTATGATAGAAACAAGCTAAATATGGCGTACCTACCTAATCTGCCTTTTGAGTTATGAGTTCACTCCCTTACGAGGGTTAGGGCGCGTCAGTTTCAAAAATTGAATGAAACCCTATGTATGTACGCAATTGGCGACTAGTCGTGTAGAGGCGCAGAACCGTTACAAAACCACCCGGGCGACTCATATTTGCTGCAACCACCAATATATCTGTTACAAATGGCTGTTTGCGATTGGACGGTTATTGGAAACAAATGACAGTGCTCTGCGCGTTCCTGATATTTCCTATTTGTTTTTTTTCTCTCGATATAATGAATTTATTGTTTACCATTTGTAAAACACATGGGCGTAAGTAAGACGTATTTTTGAGGCGATTGCACGAAAAAAAAAACAGACAACGTATATATTAAATCAATCAGCCTACTGAACCACAGAATTCGGTGTATTGTCCAAAGAGAAGTAATCAGGACCACTTACATAAAATGAAATGTAGTTCGATTGACTGGAAAAGTTATATTTATTGCGGTCCTGGGCGTCTGTCTATTTGGGAACGTCTAAGTGATACTGCAGCGACTTGCAAGGGAGACTCACATCTCGCTCTTACGCATTAAGTGTCGTGCGGAAGAGCGGGGTGAGAAATCTCGCTCGCGAGTCGCTACAATATTGCTTGGACGTTCCCGAATAGAAGCGCTGACCTTGCAGCACTAGGAATAATAGGGTAAGGTGTAGCTTTGTTACAGACTTATACCCAACAATAGTGTTGAATGAACCGCTTTAAAGTAAGTACATTGTAACAATTCTGCGTTATTTACCCATAATTCTAACCACAGTTCGTGTAAAAATATAGCCTTATATAAAACCGGACACGTGCGAGTTAAACTCGCGTGGAGAGGGTTCCGTTCCGTAGATGATTATCTGAAATTTACTACGTTACTTTAAACGTTTCTCTAAATACTACTTCTTATAGGTTTTCCTGTAATCTATAGGTAAAGAAATATTTTTTGTATTTTTTAAAAAATTTAGGATGGTCAATTTTCACCTATTTTCCTAAACTTCTAAATTATTTTACTGAAAATTCAAAAAATATATATTTAATAATAAGCCCTTTCATTTGATATGTCACACGACATAGGTTGCATAACTTTTTTTTCCGAGTGGCCTCCATGCTTAAAATTAATTTATTTACGTAACGCGTCCGTGTTGCGGTCACCGACTTACATATGTGTACCAAATTTTAACTCAATCGGTCCAGTAGTTTCGGAGCAAATTGGCTATGACAGGCGGACAGACAGACAGACGCACGAGTGATCCTATAAGAGTTTCGTTTTTTTCCTTTTGAGGTACGGAACCCTAAACAGTGAAAAAAATAGAATCTTTAAGAACATATAGATTCATTTTCAATTTGCCAATGGCTCCTAAACAAAGAGGGCTGAAAACGCTAAAGATATCACACTTCATCAGGCGGTGTTCTATTATTTTTCACTTCATTTGATTTCTGGAAAGCGAAGCAGATCGAGGCTTTCAAATTAAATGGAAACAATCAATAAGCGAGGCTTATCGCATTTTGTTCCAATAAGATAAATGCGCGTGTTTTAAATCAGCTGTGCAAATCGTTGAATCGT
Organism: Tortricodes alternella; assembly: GCA_947859335.1. NCBI lineage: Eukaryota > Metazoa > Arthropoda > Insecta > Lepidoptera > Tortricidae > Tortricodes > Tortricodes alternella. The sequence continues at coordinate 14,934,398 of OX401968.1, forward strand.
CGGTAAAGGGGAAATGAAACAAATGACTGATATACAAAATGATGCAGACTAATTTATGAGATCTTCTTTTGTTGCACTAACACCATACTTGGCATCTAGTTCTTGGTCAAATCCACCTAAAAACGATTAATACATTTCATCAAAACCTACACCTAGTAGTTTTTGGTAGTTTTTGTATAATCGTGCGTACCTACTTATAATACTTATTATGTGTTTTCCATACTAAATATACTAAAACACTTTTTGATTTTGTACAATACCTACAATATTTTCTAGTTACTTGTTCATATTGCTAGCGAGGAATTCCCAGATAATGAATTGTTTATTGTACAAATAAATTTCGTAACTTTTAAAAGTGTTCTCGGTATACCTTCTTAGAACTTTAGCAACGCGTATAGCTCAAACTGAGGCACCTTACATAATAATGTTTAAGATTCGCGGAACATAAACAAAAAGTTATTCCTCCTAAAACCTAAATTTATTTTCTTCTGTTTTTAACATCGTATCTTTATATCTTTATAAGTTGGTGATGTTACGTATTCTGGTTAGTCTTTTAAATGAAATGAATATAAATACAAGTAAGTTACTTTGCTTTTTTTTTATTACACGTGGACATATAAACGTTTTATCCGCTTATAAAGTGCTATAGCCATTTTTGTGCGCAGCAGCATTCCATTCGATAGCCGTTAAAAGCAATGGAAACTATTGTCTATCACTTAGCCACAGAGCTTTTGTAGTTGTCCAATGGTCAATAGAAAGCATAGCCTTCAAATGTCCAAAATGCTTAAAATTTTGCACTCAGCGTTAAATATTTTGTATCTTTTTACCTGATTAGTGAGTATTAATGATCTAAGTGAAGTAGGTTTTGCATTGATGGATAGATAAATGGTTACGAATTCTGAACACCATATCTAATAATATTCACTACTTTGAACAAATGAGGTATCAATAGATGTGTTTAACCAAGAGCGGTAATTTTTTTTATTCGTTTCACTTTTTAATCAATTGCGATAAAATATAAAAACCGGGCCGGAATAAAACGAGGTATTTTGAGTATGAACGCAGGTGGACCCTTGCCATTTTCTGGTAAAATATCGGTATTAGTCTCACCAATATTTTACAGGCCATAAATTTCAATCATTGATATTTTTCAAACTGCACCGTTGCATTGAAACATTGTGTACGGTTATCTAAAGTCCACAGTCGTATTTCACAGGCAATACAACTAGTCAGGGTCGCAGGTGGGATACCTATCCCATTCGGAATTAGGAGCCAATACCGTGCACGGTTTACGAGTGTTGCTTTGTTTGTGCCATTATAGTTTTATACGCCACAGTTTTAATAGCAATTGGTGACTTTGTTAATCCTTAACTATTTATTTAACAAAACTTTGTATCACTAGAATAAAGTCCATGTGTATGTAGGAGCTATAGTTTTCCCCATACTTAATCCGCTTTTTCAAAGCTTTACCAACATAACTCGCTCACATATTTAGATCACCGAAAACCTCAATAAAACAAAAGCAACGTAATACTTCTGGAGGTTGTTTAAATATGTATGTAGGAAGGCAGCCGCAGGTAAGCCCCGTCCTGTGCGAAACTTCGCCGGCGTCATACTCGTATCTGCCAACTAACAAAACTCTGCTTATTTCTATTTTAGCAATGCAGAATGAGCCCAGCGTGTGCAAGTGATACGGGTTGTCAAAACTTGGTGTACCGTAACTTTGTGGGAATTCTGATTATGCAGACTTGCGTCTCTTGAGATCTTGCTACGTTCCGAGTAGACGCTAAGGGCTATTATGTAGAAATTGATGAATCTAATGCATTTTTCAGAATCAGAATCACTATTTTTATTCGCATAAGACACGGTACAAATAAGGTATTAATAGTACAATCGGTTTGACGTGTTTTATCATATGATGAGGTGCAAATTTGGATAAGTAGATATTAATTGATTTAAGATATTCATTGAATAAAATTATATTAAATGCAAATAGCAACACTTTTTTCAATAATAATAATAATAATAATAATAATAATAGCAGTTATTCAATGTTAATTACCGATTAAATGCCATTTTTAAATCTAAATATTCTTTAACACTATAAAAACACTTTCTTGTCGCCAGATACGTAATTTACGTTTAAATTCTTCGTATTTGTTTCATATAAATATTATTTGCTAAAAAAACATTACCTTATGGTTTCTTTCCTTTTCAGCGACATATCTACACTAATATTATAAAGAGGAAAGATTTGTACCTATTTTTGTATGTTTGTATGTTTGTAATGAATAGGCTCAAAAAGTACTAGGCCGATTTAAAAAATTCTTTCACCAATAGAATGCTACATTCTTCCAATTTAACATAGGCTACATTTCATTTTGAAAAAAATTAGGGATCCTTGGTAAAATTTGAACAATGTAACCGAAGGTGTAGAAAAATGAGTCTTAAAATGTCTTTCGTCGAATGCGCTGCCGAAACTATTAGCGATAGAACAAAATAATGTACAACAATATTGAAGAACATCATAATGTCGCTATTTTAAATATAATTATATCAATTTGATAAACATGCAACAACGTTTTGCATAAGTACTTATTTTAATTTAGTTCATTTTAATTACATACATAGATAGTATTACGTTAGACATTAACGATTAATTCTCTAACTATAATATCTGTTCTGCATCATAACACAACAGGGCAGGCGCCGTCTCGTTACGAATTCAGATCGCTCCCCCGCTATTACTTATTAGCTGATAGTGACATGGTTGTCAAAACTTTGTCGCTCGTAGCTATCTACAATTTGAGGTCCCTTCTGTGTTTGAAAGTTCCCACTCTGTACACGCAGTGAGAGACATCTCCCTTAATACACTGTAACAATTATCTAACTTCAATATAACGCGAGTCTATTTCCAAAACGTAACTTTCTATGCTAATAGGTTTAGCAAAATTAATCATTAGTCTTGCAATTTTACTGAAAAGTAGCACCTTTCTCCTTTAATCATGGAATAATGGATGGACAAAATTGTTAGCCTTGAATTTATAATAATGGAAATAAGTATATCAAATCAACTTGAGTTGGATTTCCCAGTAGAGACTAGCGTCATAATTTTACCACAATGTCTTGACGTTTGCAATACGCAAAAGTAACTGTATTAATGGTCCATTTCCCTGAATTCAACATTTGCTTTCGTGCAAATCAAGTAGATTACTTCCTATTTTGTTTATAATAAGATGTATATAGGCCGATAACGATAGGTCGGTACAGATACTTCAACCAATCTTAACACGCGGTGATATGTGTGCGTGAACTTGTATGTATATTATATCTATGCAGATTTGTACTTACATATAATATACATTTATACTTTGATTTTTGTGGCGGTGATACGGCAGGCATCGTCCGAGCAACACAAGCCCATGCTCACGTAGCGACACGCGCAAAGATGCGTTCAAGTATCCGTACTCATGAAGAGATTTTTGAGGAAGTATTTTTAGATAAATTCGTATGAAGGTTACGCGTCTACGTTAGTTTCACCTCCACACCTAAAGCAACTTGTATTGAATGGTACTTTTTTGCGCCATGTGTATTCTGATTTCTTTTCATAAACATTGTCAAAAAAAACCGGAACACAAATAGCATGAACTCTCTATATATAGTAACATTTTGTTAAACGATTAATTAAATATATTGGTGTCATCATATAACTTTGCCTATACTTGATATTATTCATGATAAAACCAAATGAGTAATTCCCCCTAAATCTACATTAACATGGCAATGTTGATCGATATTTAAGAGGAGTGTGAACCTATGGCTTTTCATACAAAAGGCGATAACGATTTCCACCCCTTAAATGTTAACCGATGTTAACTAATTTTTGATAGATTGTCATTCAAAACCAAATCTAGGTCTATACGTTTTGATTTTTTCACTAAAATCAATGAATTCAGTTTTATTGTTGTTTTAGTATTCTCATACAAAACTATTTTTGGCGATTATTTGACTTTGTTTTTCTTTTTTCAACATTCAAAAAACGTATAGACCTAGATTTTGGTCTGACTGACAACCTATCAAAAATTGGTCAAAATCAGTTAACATTTAAGGGGCGGAAATTGTTATCGCCTTTTGTATGAAAAGCCAGATTTTTGCCGTTGGTTTACAATCCTCTTACGGACTGATCATAATTTTTATAGTATGCATTAATTAACACACAATGTTAACTCTTCTTTTCAAATGTAATGCTACTTTGAAGAAATAAACCCAGCGGAGCATTAATAAATATTAAACACTAACTATTCACGGTTGTGGTAACTTCCCATTACCCGCGCTATTCTCACACTGAAGCCGAATAAAATTTCCGTTGTTCAGTGCTTGCATATTGCAGTGGCTGTCTCCAAAGTTTCTTTCACCTTATATATGTGTTCACATTGTATCGGGAAGCCATTGTCGTATTTCATAGAGGTATCTGCAGGTGCCAACTACGAGCATCTCATGTCCGCTGTTTTACATTGTACAAATGCAAGTTTGAAATAGATTTTGCTATGTAAGTATATTTAAAGTGGCTGTTGTTTCTTTTGCCTTTACGTAAGTCTTTTGTTACTTTAAAATTGTCTTTTAAGAATTATGCTGTGGAGGCATGTAATACATGGTGTCTGGAAAATCGTAAATTAATAATAAATAACTAGCTGACCCGTGCGAATTTTCGCACGTTATCAAACACGGGATAGTAATAATAAAAATATTATAAAGTGAGAATAAGTAAATGCAAGTATTATTAGTAAAAGATATTTTATTTTTGAGAGATAATTGTACTAAGACATTGCCTATTTATACAATAGCACCTGGATGACCGAGCCTTGCTCGGCATTTTTTTTCGGTAAAAAGTGTTTTTTTGGAAAAAATTATGCGTGGATAAAGATAGTTTTCCTCACAAAAGAAAAAAACTTGAAATAAAAGGTAAATATAATCCACCACCACCTGGACTCGAACTGGGGTCTTCTGGCTTCGGAACCAGTTAGTTAACTTCGCAACCGAGCTATTACAACTTTATGAATAGAGACGAAATTAACCTTCGTATTGAAATGATATTGTAGCAGTTTTTCATTATCGGAAAACACGGATAAAACAACGTTTTCTTAAAATGAAACCTTGCTATATCGATTTATCGCCCCCAAAACCCCCCGCATATTAAATTTCAAGAAAATCGTTGGAGCTGTTTACGTGATTCCGATTATATATATATTAATAAGAATTGCTTGTTTAAAGGTATAAAATATGTATGACAGATTCAAAAAGTAGACAGTTAATAAAATAGATATAGATAGGGGAATTGATACTGTTATGGGGCGAATGCGTCTGACGAATGCGCCGATCGCGCGCCGGTCACGAACCGCTCGCGGGGATGCTGAGTAGACTATATCGACGGCCGATATCATCCATTATCGTCCAATAAATACAACCGTGCAAAATCACTGATTGTAAAATATATTGATCGTCATTATATCATATCAAATAATGTAGGCCAGTACCTAGCCTACCCGACGCGCAGCGCCATCTGTTGACAATTGTCAGCATCATCACATACGTAGTATCTTCTAAGTAGTCTGTGGCCATCACTACGTAGTTAAACAGACTATCAATAGATGGCGCTTGCAAATCGCGTGGTTTTTTATTTATTTTTAACGAAAACGTTAATTTTAATCAATTTTTGTATTTTTAAGACGAATCGGAGAACATAAGCTTTAAAATGACGTTTAAATCATTAATTTTGGTAAAGAAATAACGGAGATCTTGAGCGACTTCAAAAAATTACCTTTTAGAAATAATATATATATGATAATAAATCAGGTGACCATCTTTACACAAATCGATCTAGTCCCAAAGTAAGCTCTAAAGGCTTGTGTTACGAGTACTAGACGACGATATACAGAGAAATAAATACTTAATAGAGAAATAAATACTTAAATATATAGGAAACATCCAAGACTCAGGAACAAACATTCGTGCTCATCACACAAATATTTGCCCGTACCGGGGATCGAACCCGGGACGCTAGCTTCGGAGGCAGGGTCACTCCCAACTAGGCTATCCGCGTCGTCAACGATGAACAAACGACTGTTCAAATTTCTTTATCTTTTGTAACTTAAAGTCTCGTAATGGAAACAAGACGGTCATACGCAAAGAAGGCTTATTCTAGCTGCTCCTTTTATTTCCACTTCGTTGCAATGATCCTATAGTTACATCGTATACAATATAGCTATAGATAAAATTTATGGAACCGCCATAAAACCAGTAATAGAACCCTATTAAAATACGAACTCCCCAACAAAGATGTAAATCCCGCGACCGTCAAGTTTTATTGAATGCTACATCATTACGTCGTCAACGAACACTCCGTTCCGTCACTGAAAAGCTTTCTAGATGCTAATTTCGTAAATAAACAAAAGCAAAAGGCCTAATGAGGGGCGCTCGCGGGTCCGTCGACAAACTTTCTTATTCTACAAGGGGAGCTCTTCCGTCCGATCCATTTGCTTGTTTATCCTGGACTTAGGACGAGGCCCAGGCGCTCAAGCGAAGAGGGAAAATACAACCCTAGTGAGTTTATAAGTAAACGCCAGTTGTGGTTTACAGTTCGGTTTTGAGCTTAGACTGTTACAACTACACAGTGCGCTGCGCCAGCTGATTCCTCCGTAGAAACAATCTAAAATATCATCTTACAACATACTACTACTACACCACAAGTGAACCAGTGGTAGGGAGTTCTTGAAGATAGTAATTTTTCAACAAAGTGGGGTTTTTATTCGAAACAAATGTATGTATTTTATGTACATAGGTACACACTTTGTATACGTATGAAGATTTATTAATAAAAGTATGTTCTTTTTTCAATGATAATTATTACCGAATATCTGAATATTTTTTAATACTTTATGAGATAATAAAATACTGGTTATTGTTATTTTCAAATATTTTTGTTATTTATGTTGTAATACTTTTATCTGTGACGTGCCGATTAATCAAAAATGCCATAGTAGAAGCTGGTGCATGTAAATATGTTAGAAATTAATGCAATACAGAAAAATTAGCCAACAGATTTTTTTTTTGTTATCCATGGGCATTAAATCTTTCATATTTTATTAAAACGATTCAAAGCAAATAATCAGCGAAAGAATAAAAACTACAATTTGCAAGCGGTAAAAAAAGCGATGGTTAGTTATATGATTATCACTTTTAAAACAAACTTTAAAAAGTGTCTGTAAAGTGTGAACCTTTATGCATAAAAAAACATAAAATTGTTTTGAGTTAAAAACATTTTGATGTAAAATTATTATCTTAAAGAACTCCCTACCAAAATAAACTACGTATTGGTTCACTTGTACACCTAACTGTATCTACCTGGATATTGCCATAAAAACAAACCTTCCGTCCCAATATTTAAATAAATTACCTTTAGGCATTTTGCTAAATTATCTTAACTTAGTGAGCACGTCACTAACAGACATAATTTTGCCTACGGTAAGTTATTTGATCTTAATATACCATAAAAAACCGGCCAATTGCGAGTCGGATACGCGCACGAAGGGTTCCGTACCATTATCTATAATATCCTGTGAGTATTTCAAGCATCTACCTATTGCCGTTATCAATATCGAGCAAAAACTAGCAAAAATCATATTTCATGTATGGGCGCCCTCTTAAAAAATTTCAAAGGTCTAACTGTCACGGTTCATGAGATACAGCCTGGTGACAGACGGGCAGACAGACGGAGAGCGTAGTTTTAGTAATTAGGGTCCCGTTTTACCCTTTGGGTACGGAACCCTAAAAAATATCAAAACATTTTCTATTGACAAGCACATGTAAATGATCTCAATTGCTTGAAGGGCTACACCGATTCGGCAGTTAAAGTGTAAGACGCAAATAAAGAATGAGGAAAGACCCTTGTTTCCCCGAGCCGGCGGGCGGTCGGTGCGGCACGTCCTCGCATGCCTAATTTAATCCTCGGCTTATTGAAATAAAAACGACATAGGTTTTCGACAGGTGCGGGGAGCGCGGGCGGCGGGTCACAGGTGGCCCCGATGGTCGCAGCGTCGTTAAAATTTACATAAAGTCTCAATCCACGACGACGGCCGCCCCTGCCCACCCCCACGTTTATGCTACATTTAGTAATTTTATGATAATTTCGAAAACCGTACCGCCACCCATCGCATTATACTAATAGAGGAATTCTCCCGAGGACGACCGAACGATGCCAGAAAATATTCGAGCGCCTCAAAATAATAAGTTTCGGTTAATAAATCGCGTTGAACGTGAAGCGGCCGTAAATTTTTGGAAAAATTAATAGCAGATGTGTTGTTGAGTCGAGCGGGCATAGCTCACTGGGGTGGCCAGTTGGCTGCTACTGACTTTGAAACGCATAAATCCACTCGTTACGTTATATTTTTTAGAAGTGTTTTAGATTAATGGCGCATAAAATCGAAGTGTTCACGCGTAAAATTTTGAATATTTTTCCTGTTTCACTGTCGCTTAGGGAAATTAGGGAGTCGAATAACTTACCTCCGTAAGAATACTTCTGCCTTGAGGAGAGGTTTTCCAGTTAGATAAATATTTGCTAGACACACAATAAAAATACAAGCCCCCCCCGGCAGAATAGCTTACTAGACATCAGACCTTCCATTTTCATGTTTTATTTTCCGATATAAAAATGAAATCGCGTTCCTTAACTCGACAAGAAAGGTAACGTGTATAAGGACGTGATCACGGCGAGCGTGATAGAAATAAAGTTATTTTTTGTTGCAGTCGAACCTGACGCACCTGCCGCGACGGGAGTACGTGCCGGGCATCGGCATGGGGGTCGCCAAGTGCCCGTACGATCCCGCGGACAACTCGACGGCGCTGTGGGTCGAGCGCGGCAACCCGGGCGACCTCCCCGCGCTCTACTCCGGCACCAACGCTGAATTCACCAAAGCTGACACGGTCATCTTCAGAACCGATCTGCATAATTTGACGACCGGCCGACAAGAGTTCGCCTTCAAGAGGACCTTGAAATATGACTCTAAATGGCTCGACAGTAAGTGCCGCATTATAAAATGTTATGGTTATTCTCTGCATTTGAAAGATAATAAGTCAATAGTGTGAAGCGATATCAATTGGTAATAAAAACTGTATAAAACTGTAATAACTTTATAGTATTTTGTGAGGTTGATAACTTTCCGAGTCGTACATTACATATCCTTAATCGTATATTAGTAAATAATCAAGTAAGGTTTAATTCGGGGCGCACCGAATGGGGCTCGGAAATTTGTTCAAATTCGTAGATATATTGCGACTGCGACCGTCGATATCACTAATAATTGGAGCAAGTAAATTAGATAAACGGTATTAATAATTTTGCGGTAATTTATTGCTGTATTTCGGGCTATCCCCAAAAATATTACTTTTTCATTATAAGTATAGACATCACATCATTACATCACTAATCAGAACAAAAACTTTGAATGTAAACTTTTGGGGATAACTAGCCCAAACTGCCGCAATACCTGGCCGAAAAACTAGTCCGTTTACGAGCCCCTTTACCGTACCTGGTTGCATTTAAATTTGTATGAACATAGGTGTCACTTGAAAACCAAGTGGGACATTAGACCATGGTAAAATATCACCTGATTCAGACGGATATTGGCGCAAACCAAACAGTGAAAATTCAACTGTTTCCGCTCTAACGAGCAGCAATGCCCTCCCAATCCTTGCCTGTTCGGTAATTTGTGCCACAATAACGGCGGAATAGAAATTACAACCCGACAAATTCGCTTAATTTTCGTTAATAACGGTTTGTTCATTACACTCGTTCCTTTATTGGCGGCGTTCAGAGATTACAATAACGCTTCTAATTAACAATGTTTAAGTGTCAGATTTGTGAGCACACTGTTTTCTGACAAGAATATCGATTACTCTTGATAATTTATAAGTGGAGTCGATCTATTTATTTTATTGCCTCGCTGATAGTAATATTGCATCTTTCCATACATTTCACATTAGAGTATTTACCTATAAAACAGTACCGTGAATGTCTGACAGCCAATGCCTAAACCGGCGATCCTGGAGTTGTGAAATTTGAAGGAAATGTTCCTCTAGTACCCTTGGAGTGCATTAAGGAGAGTTTTTTCTACATTGTATCCCTAAAGAGGTTTCACCCTATTGAAAGGAATGGTAAAGTTGGTATGGTAAATGCCGTGGGAAGCTTTGACGGGTCCACTAATAAATTATAATACTTATGTTTAACGTGCAAGCTGAAATTAGTGCAAATGTTGATTGATAAGCTTTTAACCATCTCAAAGACTAAAATATTCAAAATTTCCTAAAATCTTATTATTTATTATGGATTAAAGTTGTTCATTTTGCACATTCTACTAAGATAAAATTTAACGGACTCTGTTGATTTGTTACTCACTTAGACCGCCAGTTATGTAGCATTTATTACCCTGTTTACTTCATATTTTGTGGAAAGCTCGCACCTGGCCACTTCTTAATTTAGGATTATTAAATGCAACTAATATCGCCGAGCAAATTTACCTTCAAGAATAATAATTTCTAACCTCAGAGTAATATGGCCATAATTACCCATTAATGCAACCTGCAGATTGAATTTATACTCTTAATTTCGCTCGTTTGTAATACCGACATTGTTGTTGTGTTCTATTAAAGAAGAGAGTTTAGAAGGGAAACGCTGGTTTATAAAATAATATTTAAAAACTAAATTTTTATTCAATGTAATAAAACAAAAAACATCGACAAACATTTATTTTTAAAATTGTGTTTTAACAAACAATGGCTTATATTGGGGTTAACCATGAAATAACGATGATTGCGCAATCATTGCTACATTCGAATTACAATATCGAATATTTAGGCTCTAATTGTGGCACCTGACTCATAATGGAATTAGGTAAAGTGTACCTGCTCATATAATTTAATATTTTTTTAAAGTCTAGGTATTACGTGTATTAGACATAATGCAACCAACAATACTTATATTGCATTGGCTCCATATGTATTCCCTTGCACAATCTCAGGATCTACCAATTTGGACACTTTAAGGAGTAGAATTTAAAAAAACCGTTCGTTGCGGGTATAATGGGGACGTGACGCCCCTACATTTTCTAGTTGGCCGAGTTCAGTGGTTTTGCATTAATGATTGATCGAGTGCTATCTATCCCTCTTTACATTTTTATAATTTGATATCTACCTAAGAAGAATGATCTTTTGAAAGACTTCGTTTTAATATAGTTAATATAATTTAATGTGGGCCACTGTTCGTTTTGATTACCTGTTCAATTAAAGCCATTATGAACTAAATATCAATAATTATTCGTCATCATAAAACTCCAAACATCGGAAGGTTGCATTAAGAAAACCGGTGTTCATATTTCCCCGATGAAAAAAGTGATCAAATCACGTTGACACTGATTATTAATTTACCACCACGTTCAACATATTAAGCAAATAGCCGTGCTTTATGAGAACTTTTAATTATGATGAAGCCAAATTTATTACCCTAATAATTTTAATAGATTAGCACGCGCTCGCTGAATCCTTATTAAACTTGAATATAGCCTTTACAGTTAGTAGAACCATATTGTATTAGATTTGGTATCAGTGAACAATGGAATGGATATTGACCGGGCCGTGTGCTTGTAATCCTGGCCACGTGGCGATTTCATTACGGCACCAGCTAATAAGCACTTATTAATGTCGGCACCGACGCCCCGTATACTATGACATAATCGACACCCACCGTTTCATCTAATATTTATTGCACATCACGGAATAACAGCAATTTGATATTGCATTAATATGGGAACGGCCGCGCGGCGCCCGGAATACATAAAATTTATTTAATTGACTAAATTACAATGAGATTATTGGTTTAATTTTGTATAGTTCATTTGTCTACAAATTACAGTGTTAAATTGGGATATTTAGGAATTAAATTTCACTAATAATTGAATAATCTACGCGCTGTTAGTTCATCAATTAAACTCGTTGAACATGGATGCCTCATTGTACCCCTTAAAATTAAGTTAAGTTAAGACGACGCGGTTAGCCTAGTTGGGAGTGACCTTGCCTCCGAAGCTAGTGTCCCGGGTTCGATCCCCGGTAAGGGTAAATATTTGTGTGATGAACACGAATTTTTGAAAATTGTTTTGAGTCTTGGATGTTTCCTATGTATTTAAGTATTTATTTTTCTATATAAGTATGTATATCGTCGTCTAGTACCCATAATACAAGCCTTTAGAGCTTACTTTGGGACTAGATCGATTTGTGTAAACATTGTTCCCTGATTTATTTATAAAAAAAAAAGATGTCTTGTCTCCAAACGTTTTATTTACTTCTAGAGCCTAACTTCGTGGGTTCGTTCGACGTCGGGGATTACGTACTCTTCTTCTTCCGAGAGACCGCGGTGGAGTACATTAACTGCGGCAAGGCGGTATACTCGCGGGTGGCGCGCGTGTGCAAGCGGGACACCGGCGGCAAGAACATCCTGAGCCAGAACTGGGCCACTTACCTGAAAGCGCGGCTCAACTGCAGCATACCCGGGGAGTTTCCTTTCTACTTCAATGAAATACGTAAGTTTAGAAGAAAAGAAATTCAAAATAAAAACCTGGCAAGTGCTTCTCGGACTCGTTTTGGTTCCGTGCTACATATAAGTCAAAAAGAAGTTTTATTTTTGTTAGTAAGTAAGTAGATATTAATTTGTGATACAGATAAATTAAATTAAGTTCTTACAGTGTTAAATGAGCTCTATGATCTACTGACAGGAGTACAAAAATTACATATTAAAACTAAAATTTAAATCATATTACAATTTTTTTTTAATGTAACTAGGAACGAAAGAAAAATGAACAATAGATAATGCGTAGTCAGACAACCTAAATTCAAATTTTGTATCCAAAACCTCGACAGTGTAGGTACCTAATATGCTCTTTTGAAAAGTTCGGCCTATAACATTTTCATTAAATAATTTTAATTTATTCAGGTCTTTAAGGTTAAGTAATAAAATAAAAATTAACAAGACAAGTACATTACACAATTTTCTAACAAAACTATGAGGATGCAAGCAACCTTTACCAAATGCCAAACATAGGGTGGGCATCTCGAACAAACATTCAGCTTAGAACTCAAAAGTGAGCGATTCTTACAGTCTAGCCGATTCTCGCCGGTCTTCAGACCGTGTTCATCCAATATTAACGGCGCGCGCGCGCTGCTCCACGGTTTTTCGCGCGCCCCCTCTACATTCCCTGCATAACTCATGAGAATGTAATAGGAACACTCAAGTGCTCAGTATTTGCTATAGGTGTGTTATTTACATGTCCGTTCAAGCGCCATTAGCGACGTTTACGCGAGCGTCGCGTAATCGCTCTTTTCGGAATCGGGCTGTTTGTGTCCCGGATGCATCTCTGAATAATGACTAGAACCTGGAGGCTGGTTTGAGCATTAGCCCGTGCACGAATAGTCCATGTAGTTTAACTTTTGAAATCCGGTAGCTTGTCCTATTGATGATACGTATACATCGATTCCTATATATAGCATGTTCAGCTATGTATCTTCTATTCTTTAGAGATTCGTAAGTCGATAGTCGATTTTTTTATATTTATTAAATTAATAACACGATTAACCGTACCTACCTAAACCAAACCACACCTTAAACAAATTTCGTACAAATATTTTACCAAGCAAAATATTTCTTAGTCAAAGTTCTCTTTGAAATTCTGGTCAAATATTTGTGATTAATCACTGTTGTCATTTATAATTCTAGCCACAGTTTAAATTGTCCCGACAACTTTTAGTGACATCGAAGTGTAAAGTTCAGACCCCACAATTATAACAATTTGATAGTCAACTCGGCTAACTTTCCTGACCTACTGAACTATGAATAGATTATAGATCGCTACCTATTGTTCTATGCAGACAACGCTTTCAATTAAGTTATTATTGTTGCACATTTAAAGAGATTTATTGGGCAATAAATTTACAAAAATTAGTGATTCATTTTAGGTACACTCTAAAACGCTTTAAACCATACCTTTCATTGAATACTCTTTACTAAGGTATATAAACTCTTAACTTTTTATCTATTTAAGTTGAAAAACGTAGAAACAATTAGCTAACATAAACTCTACTTCATCAGAGAGCATCTACAAAGTACCAGGAGACGACAGCCGTTTCTACGGCGTGTTCACGACGGCCTCAACCGGGCTGATGGGTTCAGCCATCTGCACGTTCACCGTCGGCGACATCCAAAAGGCGTTTGAGGGCAAGTTCAAGGAGCAGGCCACATCCAGCTCGGCCTGGCTTCCCGTGATCAGCAGCCGCGTGCCCGAGCCCAGACCTGGGACTTGCGTCAACGATACTGCCTCGCTCCCGGATACCGTGCTTAACTTTATAAGGTATTGTAACTGAGTTTAAAATGTCTTTCATTCTGTTGTTTGAACATAATGCTGAATTTTTGCATTTGTATGTTCCTAGCCGTCTAGCGAAAACTATAAAAATGTTGCTTCGTCGTTCTTTTTTATTTTAGCTCTCGTCGAAAAATTTCAAGTTTTGATTTCGAGGTAGATGACTAGCTGCTTCTATTCCTGTTAGTACAGACGCGAGCATAGAAATTTCAGTTGCCACGCGTGCAAAGCTTTCAACGGCCATTAATTAATTTGCAAAAATGTCGCACGCCGACAAGCGGAAAAACAAAAGCTACGAGTAGAGTTATTGTAACCGAGAACGTCGGACGTAAACAAAGTTGAAAATCGTCACTTAAAAACGTGGAACACGAATGTACCGCCGTCCTCCAGCGATCCCAGAATTCCACGCTCATTGAAATCTACAGACACTTTTATCTGGCGACACGTCCTGTTAATTATCCGCCGCTCTCACCCCGAGAGCGTTCAATTATTTTTTTTCCCACTTTTTCACGATCCTCATGTGGAAACGTCGAGATTTTAACACTCCACCTGAACCAGTCTGCTGAAAAATAATTTATAAATTTTATATTCATGCGAGTGAGAGTTTTAATTAAATGAATGAGTATTTTTGTTGTTAACGTCGAAGTAAAGGCTTTTATCTGATGACATTTGCGTCGTGCGACATTGTCGTCGTCTCGCGTCCTGGCCGGTCGTCGTTGCCTTTACATGTTTATCGATGTGGTGTTTCCGTCAGTCTGTATCTCTAACATTGCTTTGTTTTACACTGACTTCACTATTATACCTACTAATAAAGTCATATCATCGAGAACATTGTTGTGAGCCAGAGGGACCATATTATAATAATAATGTGTTCGCATGCACAAATGCTGTAAGCTTGACGGTGAGCATGCGAGTTTATTGACATGTTGTGACGATATTCTAAACTTTCAATATAATATCGACGTTTCGTCTAGTCTACTGACCTGATATAAAATATGTATTAATAGTAGTTTATGCAACGGTTGCATAATGATAGGCCTTAAAACACTAGTGCAATTTTATGAAACTAGCTTTTAGCGAGTTTCATAATAAGATCGCACGTGTGTTTTAAGGCCAAATTATGCAGAGTTGCATACATAACTTTATCTACACACATATTATAAACGGCGACACGGCGACGATGGGGCCCCTCCGGCTGCGGCGACGATGGGGCCCCTCCGGCTGCGGCGACGGCGGCGCGCCCGCCTGTAGCTCACATCTGTATCGTTATGACCATTACGATACTAAAATCGATACTGTAATAACATTACATGTCATAATGGTGGGCATTTCCTACGGTTTTTGATTATATTATGGAGGTTTTATGGTATGCGTGTACCTAGATAAATTATTTTACACTTATATAAAACATTTTCTTTCAACAGGTCCCATCCACTTATGGACACTGCGGTCTCACACGAGAATGAGAAACCTATTTACTACAAGAGAGACTTGTTCTTCACGCGATTGGTGGTAGACAGAGTCAAAGTCGACATGATGGGACATCAGCTTGACTACACCGTCTACTATGCTGGGACTAGTAAGTACTTTGTATTGCAGTAAAATCAAAATAGCCGTTTTTTAAGCAAAGCGTAGGCTCAATAGGAAATAATCCAATTATACTTTCGCGCAATTGCCGCGAAAGTATGGACTACGGCACGGAACGAGCACATTCAACCAGTGCAGTGTAGCACACAGTCAGGAATGCGAAAAGAAGCATCGGCAGCGAACAATAAGTCTACATTCCCCGCGTCATAAATACACAAAATTTCATAAAAGCATATGAATTAAAAAACGGCAGCGCACAGGGAAATTAAAAAATGGAAGCGAAAGTGACTCAAAGGCCATAATTCGTCTAGCACGTGACGGCTGGACGTTTGGATTCTCGTCTGGATGCCATCGGGTGTTTTGCGCCCGCCCACTCAGCTATGAAACAGGGGATTTTGTTGAAAACGTGAAAAACCGATTAAACAAGATTGTTTGTTGCAAAATTCTTGCATCCTTTTTAAAAGTTTCTGTCAGCTATTTCAATTTATTGATTCTTAAAAGCTTGCAGCTAAGCTCACCGTGTATACGTCCGATAATCTATTTGTACAGACAGGCTGGAATATTCAGGTCTAACTAGGCAATCGTGCTTTCAGCTAGGTATTATTTGATTCAAACTTATTTAGCCATTAGGTATCCGCTCGGAGCGCGGTCGCGGCCGCGGCTACCGTGAAGGGCTCCCGTCACATTACGAAAGCTACATAAATTCGACTCGCCGCCGCTCCAAACAACGCCTCCAAGTGGTAATTTTCGCCTATGTTGTTGCAAGTTTCACCAATTCTGTCTTGAAAATCGTTTCAACCCGACCGCTTTCCCGTAACACTGCAGAGTGGATTAAGCTCACGTAGATATCTAACGAAGGGGGGTTCGTTTACGGAACAACTTTTCCAAAAGGAGAGCTACGTTTGCGTTAGCGTTTGAAATGCTTGTGTGTAGAATATTAAATTGTTTAAACGTTCCCTTTGACGTTCCCTCCCGTGCTATAGCCACGTACCGTAATAATTACTGTAACTTTCCTATCTACACAATGTAACACAACAACATCGCTTCCTCGTTCGAAGAATAGGCAATACCGCCTTCATTACCACGGGTTGAACAAGTGTTTAATGCATTAGGCACGGACGCATCCCGCAATAAATAGTCTCGTGTATTTTAACAGCAACGAAGAAAAAAAATGCCAAAAAACCAGATGCTTTCGTACTTTACGCTACTATTATTTACTCTCGAGTGCAAAATAAGTTGCACAAAATTCCGGCCGTCACAAAGAGCTCGAGGCGTCCCGTGAAAAAGGACAGTTTACTCTTTCAATAAAGAGTACGCTCATGCGCCATCGTCTGTGGGTATATTGCCTCCCCGCTTAGCCCATTTTGAGTGCTTACCGCGTTATAATATGCATTAAACTGCACCGGGAAGTTGCCGCGGCGCTCGAGGTGCTACCAGACAATGAGAAACGAGCGCCGGCGCTCCTGCATTGCGGCTGCGTCGCGCGGGGCCCTTCTCTCATTCCGTTTGTTTTATCACGCCTAAATCACTGTTGCGACAACTTTGAAACGTCGTTCGTCGCCCGCCGCGCAGAGGTTGATAAAAGTTTGACAGCGTCTGTCTTGTACACACCCCGTCACGTGTTTGCCTATGAAAGGGAACCGAGGTATCAAAGACGTTAAGAGTATTTAGAAGTTAAGGAAGTTAATTAAATTCCCCAAGTTAGACGTCAACGCGGAGACTCTTTAGTATCAAGGGCGCCTTTGTAAACAATTCAAGAACATATTAATGTTTGCGTATCGCACAACACAGACCCTGCGACAAAGCGTGGTGTTTATGTACACCTATCAACATTTAAATAGGAGCTCGAAATGTAATTATGAGGCACTCGTCGCAAAATGTATGTCACGACGAACATTCGCGATAACTCCCATTATGTAGCTATTTATTATTATACACTTATTTATTATCAACTTCTCACACTTCAGCATTTGAAATAGCTTTTATGTTTCCTCCTGTTACAAACGATACAATTTATGGCCTACGACGGGTACGAGTAAACTTTTCAAATGGCGAAACAATTTCCCAAATCGGTCGCGCAGTTTCCTGAATTACCTCGTATAAACAAACGAAATCGCAAACTACAGAACTTCGTCATACTTCCCTTCATCTGAATCTACCACTAATAATGTACATACTCGTACATTTAGTGTCTTGTTACCCGAGCGTGCAATTTGTAATAGAATAATTCTTTACCAATGTATAATAATATAACATAATAATAATAATATCTTGGACGCTAAGAAACATTTTCCTAGTCCCAAACTAGGATTCCCTATAATATGGGTACTAGACAGCGATAAGAGTATTTATATACATAAAAACATACATATTAAACACTAAAACATCTATGACTCTGGTGTAAACATTCGTAATCATCACATAAAGTTTGCCCCTAGCGGTACTGGAACCCACAACCTAGAGTTCATTAGGCAGTTGCACTACCACAGCGCCGACGACTCATTCAGAAGTTATAATAAGGGTGATCCTCTATTCTGTACAACTCTTAAGCTTGGTTTCGTTTTTCCCGAATATGTGAAAACACAACCGAAAATCCCCGGCAATTAGCCGCAAGAAATCTACTTGCAGACACGCGCACGCTTTGATATGTGTTCGGCTGCAGGACTATTAAAAACGATTTAAAATTCACAGTCGGCTTTACCGTCGAGTCAGCGCACAGCTGGAAAATTCATAGCTATTTGATGACATAATTATAGAAGCTCAGAGTCGCAAAACGCTCTGTCCTTTGATGTTTTGAAATTTAGTTACCGGTGTTTGGACGCAGCGGGCGGGCTGTGTGCAGCGCACGTTCCCCGCCCGCACCGGTGTATATTTAATACGCTCTCTTATAATATGGAAAGTAACGATTAAATGGTTAACAGTAATCCATCTTTAAACAGGAGTATGTGTATAATGGCTGGGATTTAGGACATCCACATTGTAAAGATTGTGACCCAGGATTAAAGAAGTATACTATAGACGACACGGTTAGCCTAGTTGGTAACCCTGCTTCCGAAGCTAGCAGTCCCGGGTTCGATTCCCGGTGAGGGCAAATATTTGTGTTATGAACATGAATGTTTGTTCCTGAGTCTTGGATGATTCCTTTGTATTTAAGTATTTACTTATCTATTTACGTATTTATATCGTCGGCTAGTACCCATAACACGAGCCTTTAGAGCTTTGGGACTAGATCGATTTGTGTCGAGATTGTGCTCTGTATCTTTTTTTTTGTCATACTAAAAAAAGATAAGCTTACAGTAATTTGAATGTGTTAACGGAAGTCGAGAAGTTTTTAATGTAGTCCGGTCCATTACACGACTTATTTATGCAAAAATTGCTTTGCTGCAAACTTGGCAATATGCAATAATTCTACAGCCTAAACGCTTAAACTTCGAAGCAGTATTTATACCGCTATTGAAATAACGTCAGCAATAATTCACAAAATAAGTTACCATGCATAGATCGCAGCGATACTGTTCGGATACTGGCGCTTATAAGTATCGGAAACCCATTTGCCTAAGTGCATGAAGTCCAAGTTTTGCCATAAACATGAAATGCGGTCCGCGCAAAATGATATGCTAAGGTATGGCTGAGGTATCGCACCATCTGAATTACGTACAAGGGCTTACGCGGCAATTGATGAGATCGCTCTCAGTTTGTGCATAACTTTTGCGGGATGTGAGAACTTTTAGCGTATATTTCGGGCGCGAGAAAATTTAGTCCAGCCACGTCGACCTGGCCTCTAATGGAACCCCGGGCAACAACTCTTTATTTAAGGGCTTGACGGGCCGCCGGACGTCTTCGTTGTCTAACCCTGTGGCATGGGCGCGACTCTTAGTTATAGAGTTGTTACTTTGGTGTGTTTTCATGAGAGGTCATCAATTATCTATACATAGTATAAAACAGTACCGTGACTCACTTTTAGACAACGCACAGCCTAAACAAGTGGTCTTAGAGGTTTGAAATTTGGAGAATACATAAATAAATTGTTGTACGTATAACTCGCCCAATGTAAAAAGAGCACTGACGGCCATATAAATGTATGACCGTCAGAGCTCTTTTTACATTGGACGAACTATATACGACCGCGCCGTGCGTAGTGACAACAGTTCGGTTGACTGTCAGTCGGCCCGGCGCGATATCGGTGCGTGAAACAAAACCTAACTATACAAATAATATTTATAGAACAAACTGAAATGCTATATTACAAAATAAAACAACAAAAACAATTATTTTTGAAATTTCATCCCTAAAGGGGTGAAAAGGGGTGATAATGTTTGCCAGCGAAGGTTTTGCGGTCCTCTAGTTTGATATAAATATTTGCAACCAAGTATACCATGGTCGAAGTTCATGAAGGCACTTAAATGCCAATTTTGGGAACGCGCCAACCAAATATAGCTTATCCACTATATATATAATTTTTGAAAGATATTAATTCAAAATACAAAAAGAATTGTTTTAGTTTTATTACTCCTGCTGTGTTTAGTTCGCAGCCGAGAACTGATCAACTTGGCATCCTCGGGCTTCAATGATGGGCATCTCACAGCAGGACGAAAATCTACAATATTTATTACAGAGTTGCGATAGGATACGCTGCAACTGAATTTTCGGAAGCAATTTATAGTTTGCAACACCTTCAGTTCCCTTCTACTGTGAGTTGCCTGTATCGCTTCACTATAGATAAATATACAGGGTGGGCCATAAGCTTTTGCACTTTTAGAAACATGATAGAGGCAAAACAACAAATACTATTTTATTAGGTATTTATTATAAGTAATAAGCATAAAATATTTTTTTTATTAGTTAAAACAATGTCGCCTAAATGAGCTCCGTCTTATTGCTGGCACTCCTGCAACCGACTACGGAATTGTATGAAAATATCGGTATTTTTTCATCAATCATCACTTCTGGTACGTACGATTTGCAAAATATGGCGTGTGACATATCAAATGAAAGGGCTCGTTATAAGGATCTTAAATATTAATTTTTTTTTATAATTTTAACATAAACGGTTTTGAAGTTATTTAGGAAAATAGGCAAAAAATTACCATTCCCCCCCTCCCCCTCCTTATCACCGAAACTACTGGACCTAAAATTTTGAAAAATATACAAAAAATAGTTCTTTAGCTAAAGATTACCGGAAAACCTTCAAAAAGTGTATGGTATTTAAAGTAACATAGTAAATTTCATATAATCACGGAACCCTCTCCACTGGAGTTTAACTTGCACTTTTCCGGTTTTTTTTGGAAAGGGTTTATCACAATAACCACGTTGCTTTCTTGTGAAACGGTCCATCGTAGTCAAAAATATACAAAATGGCGTTTAATTTCCCATCATCCTTTGTACCGCACAATTAATAGTTTAGAAAAAAAACTTCTAGCCCATCCTGTACATGATGAAAAGCCTTTATAAATAATATTAGTTTTAATTAAGAAATGTTTGAGTGACGTAGAACTAAATGCCATGATTATTAATAGCAAGCTTTTATCGTAGTAACTCTATCCGCGCTCCCCTTTTGATCCTTTCAGGATTTGAATATCCTAACTTCATTAAACTCCACTAAAATATCATGTTTTTAGGTTTTCGGTTTAACCTCTTACCCTACGTCGCAGTAGAAAATCTACATTAACTTACCTTTAAAAATATTTAAATTTGAAATTGTTTAGTAAGAACAGAACCATTACCTATCATAAGTTTAAATTTCACAAAATCAGAGTATTAAATCCTGTTTTGGCACTTGATTCGTGGGCAATTTACAAAACGATCGCGCCTTCACACAAACACAAGCAATTAGTTATGCCGGTAATTAGCATTCGAATCGCGTTCAACGAAAATAAACATTGATTTTTTATTCCCCCAAAACAGGAGGGAGGCCGCGGTCCCGGGCGAGTTTGGGAATACTAATGTGTTCAGTTTGGAACGCTTATTCGCGCCCGCTAACGGCTCCCAACGTTTTTTGCATAAAACATCTCATCAAAGGATTGCTTAGGGTCCACAGTATATTGAATATCAAAAGGTGCGCGCGCGAGGAAGTTTCGGGTTGGCGCGGTCGCGGCATCCCTAATGGTGGCCACCGAGAAAGCCTTCTTTAAAAATACACCTTTGGAACGTGTTCGGAATAATCACCCTCACTCACATTTCAAATGTAATATTTATGGGATAAATAACCGGATAGTCATTTGTTTTGATATTCGACCATGATACAATAAGTGAAAGCACCTTTCCTTTCTCTGACTTAAATATTTTACTATCGGTCGGTTTAAAAATTTCCACAATAATTCTTTATAGGGAGAAAAGCTATAGTTAGGGAGCTGGGTGCCATTTTTGTATATGATTTGTTCGTCTTTCATATTGATAGGGATGAAAGTTTGTGTCAATACAAATCGATTTGGTCCAGTAAATGAAAGTCGTATATCCCTGAATTTTAGAATTACAACTTTAAAAAATCTTATATAATAAAATCAGTGGGCTAGACGTCTGCCAACTTTTTTTTCTAATCTGGGAGTCCTAATGAATTGAATGGACGCAAGGAGAACGACGAACAAATGATTAGTATACCTTTTTTCATTTACATTTTTGCAACTACGTCCCGTTATAAAACACGTCTGCCTTTTCGATGGTTTTGAGGATGATTCTGATCATCAGTCCAAGAGGCAGAACAAATGATTTAGCACATCGTTTTTTTTTTGTAATTTTTGAAACGCTGTCAATTGAAAATGCAGCTCTACCATGATGGCAGACATTTTCTGAGGTTCTTTACATTGTCATTAATCGAAAAATTCAGGTCTGCCAAGCGAACAAATCATAATAGAAATAATTATGGCACCCAGCTCCCTAGCTACTTATTATCGTACGCCAAATTGCTATCGGATAAACTTAAATTTAGGTTATCTAATCATTGACAAAATTACTTACACTGTGATACTTAAATATTTTATTGATTGACCCGGTTGTCCGTGTAACAAATAGGCGTCCAAACAATCGAAGAAAAGCTCTGTGGTGCCACTATGTACAACTGAAACTTTCCCACTTAATGATAGTGAGGTGCCTCCGCCGGTAGTAGCAGACAATTATTCATATCGATTGCAGGCATACATTTGAAACGGGTCGGGAAGCGCCAGGCCTATCAATTTCATAGTCACATAAAATTTCTAGCGACGAATCTCGTAAAAGTGGGCCGAGTGTTCCGTAGGCAAACGTTAAAAAGCCGCGCTCCTCGATTTACGGCGCCTATAAAATACATATTGCGATTCGTGATAAAAGTCCCTGCCGAATTCGATGGAACTGCTAATCGTGGAATTTATCCGGCCTCACTTACGAAAACGAATAAATTTCTAACGATTTTCATTTCACCCATTCGATTTTTCTATTACATTTTGTATGTCCAAGATATGAGATATCTGATTATAAGGAAAATGAAACATGCAAAACAATCATATCCCAGAACTGAGTTGATGCATGTGCAATCATGCGTCAACAACAGGCCATGTTTGCTTAGTTATCAATTGTATAAAACATCACAAATTTCTTAGTTTCCAACTAGCGGCAAGTAGACGGCAAAAGCATGAAACATGTACCAAATTTAAATAAATAAAAAACGAGTGATTTATTTTCAGGGACACTCGATTTCATACACTCCGTCACAAAAAGGTGGGCTGTTTGTTGGTGCTTGAATGCGAACACGCGAACATTGGGACGATTCACAAAAAGTCATTGCGATCGGTAACTGGCAGATCTATACGTTAAACGTGGGCTTATATGAAAAGCAATAAAGAGGTTACAGCTACTTTGTGTTTGGGAATTTATACCACTTGGAGGAATAAAACTTATATTGTTCGGGGATCGCAAAAAAGTTTTCACTTAGGCCTGTCGAAGCGAAATCTTTATTGGATTGCGGGATTATTTCTTTTGAGACGGCTTTCTGGAGACCCCATGCTCGCTCGCGTGGAAAATATGAAAAGATAATTACAGAATTTTGTTTACGCCCTTTCGTATTTGTTCAATACTTATCCGTTCATAATTTAATTTAACTCACTTTATAAAAGAGCTTTTGTTTATGAAGAAGGAAATCCTAATGCTATTTTCATACAAAGTGTGTATTTATAAACGTTTAACTAATAGACCAATTTTTATTGATACATGATAATAATTATAATATTCATCTAATCTAGTTTACTTTGTTATTGGATTTTTTCATAACGCTTACTTTTTTTTATGTGCACGTAAATTGTATTGCGGTATGATATTCGTTACGATTGGCGGCTGGCCCGCCGAGACGGCTCTCTCTCTCAATGTGGGATTGTTTAATTATTTCGCTCGGGCCGGCCGTGATCAGAAAATTAATGACTGGGAGGAGACGTACACCTCCACGGTAGACGGTTTAGAGATCGTATGTTCGTGTCACAGTTTGAATGTTAGTAATTAGGCGCGCTGACAAGGTGCGTGACCTGATTAGCCGCCGACGAAGAGAGACTCAACCAATTTGTCATTTCGTTACCTGTGAATTATTAATAAGATGATCACTTTAAACGGTCGAATCGGCGTTATTAAACCTTGATCGGTATTATTCAAAAATATATTCAGCAAAAAGTCTGTTTTCTTGGATTTTTAGGGTTCCGAAAAAACAAAACCCTTATAGGATTCTCTGACTCGTGTGTCTGTCTGTCTGTCTGTCCGTCTGTCACAGCCAATTTGCTCCGAAACTACTGGACCGATTGAGTTGAAATTTGGTACACATAATGTAAGTCGGTGACCGCAACACGGACGCGTGACGTAAAATGAAAGGGCTTCTTGTGAGGATTTTCAATATATTTTCTTTGGAATTTCAAGTATAATAGTTTAGAAGTTATTTAGGAAAATAGGCCATCCCCCCCTTATTTCCGACACTATTTGAACAAAATACAGAAAATAGTTCTTTTCTTATACATTACAGGAAAACCTATAAGAAGTCTATAGTATTGAAAGTAACCTAGTAAATTTCAGATAATCAGGTAAGTTTCAGGTAAAGTTTAACTAGCACTTGTTTTGTATACAATCAATCTGATAAACGATTATTTCGCCCATGTTCGTACTTACAAATATTAATAGCTAATTCCGATTTTACAAATTACCTCGCTCGATGGTTACCTGTTCGGTTAATTAATACCCTCAATATTAGTAGTAACACATTACGTGTCACGTCTTAAAGCTTAAAACATGTAGCCGGGTTCCCTTAAACAGATTCCACCCGGCATGTACTCGCAGCGCCTCCCGCGTTACTTGCAGACAAAGTTTGGTGAATGCTTTCCCATGTACCGCTATTATCGCATTAACCAAATACTTGCGTGTCAATGAGTAAAAGCACTCTGTAATTGTGTACACTTCTAACATTATGAAGATTTAGTCATTTACGTGTGTCATAGACCAGGAAATGTTCATGGTAAATACCCCGAAGAAACGATGATACGTAGGTATATCTGAGAATATTGTTAAAAGAAATGGCGTTAAATGTTAATTGAATTCAATGTTATTTAATTAACTAGTTAATTTTCTCTTCTCATAACTCACCAAATATAAATATACTATTTCGTCGACAAGCGTTAATTCGTAGAGGCCCCCTTTAATACGTGTTAAAAACCACAAGTAAAGTTTTTTCTAGTTAGTTTCTTAAAGTATCTCTATCCCAATGCTGGTCATTTCTGATTATTTCGCTACCTATATTAAGCCAAAATTACTTTCATAGATTTCAAGTCGTGTCTAGGTTGCGGGTGAATTTCAAAAAATGTGTAAGTGTAATTAAGCGTAGTTAAGAAAAAGTTAAAAATGTCCCACTGTGTGACGAAAGTTATCCATATAACGGTATGGTTAATTCGATGTTCTTAAGATACAATTTCCAAAAATTCGTCAGAGGCAGAATTCTGTAATCATATTTATTTTTATTTTTAAACTGTGTAATAATTGTATGTGGTATAAAATGAATAAATTTTTCGTACATTGTTCTTTATTAAGTCATTTATCTACATATAAAGTACCTAACAATCCTAAGCAGAAGACCAATAAGTATCAACTATCAACGTAAGAGCCATATTTTGTTATATTCTTTGATCATCAAGTTTCAATTTTTAAGTTTGTAATTTTTTTATCAATTTTTATCAAAAAAGTTTGTTATTTTGTTTTTTAATGTCCATGCCGCATTTTAATAATAACTAACTGATTTCATTGCGGTGAGAATCAGTAGGATCAAAGTCAAAGTCATTAAAATCTGGTAGGCTCTTAAGTGCATGTTCCGGCCATTCTATACAGAATGCTCCCAGATTATGACGATATAACCTTTATTTGCCTCTTCTCCGGTAACCATCTTTTGGCAACCAATCTAAAACCCTTATCAAATCTTTTGGAACATCCAGAGGACAGTGTTGTCGCCTTACTTTATAAAGAGAACACTTTTTGACAGTAACATACTGTTTAATGCGTATATGCAAACGTTGTGACAGCCTCTTCCGCCCCTGCTTCACACCCTATCCGGCAACATAAATTACAGCCACCTTCTTGTTTACGTCAATCAAAGCCTGCGCGCCGTGCTAGCTAATGGACTCTTGTCACCTCACTTGCCAAACATTGCTAATCTCGCATTTCATCGACACCATTTCGCGATCGACAAACTTGTTCATTACACCTAATCTGGCAAATATTACATTACGCATTTTGACTATATTTCACTCAAATCACAATTGTTAATTATCGTGATCAAATCAAGCTTCTTGAAAGCCTGTGAAGATTGTAAACTTCGCTGATAAAAAAGGTCCCGTTGGCACAACCTTCTGCTAATTCCGATAACAATGATAAAGGCAAACACAGACACATGTTGTTAGGCACGATCAGCATCGGTACGTATTACCATTCATATGAAACAACAGGCTTAATACAATTACTGGTGTATAGCAGGGCAACTATAACTTAACAAACGCAATAACAATACGAGGCCTTGCCGCCATTCCATCTGAGGCGGCCTAGCTGGCACACACACAACCCTGGCATGCCACACGTATAGCTACTATTGTGCGTAACCGGGTTAGGTAATTTCGGTACATGCCTGTAATCCAATTAGCTATTAAGATTCGTGGGCCGAATATTAATTCGCTCGTGATTCGGCCTCTTTGAGAGGAGACTGTAGGGCCGAACTGTGACCTTACGTAGTTTCAATGAGGGCGAGCTTTTGCGCTCATATTGTGTGGTCACGTGCCCAATACCAATTCTATTTGTTCGCAAACTCATGTTGTTTTCCTTATAGCTATCGAACTATCGGAAACAATAACTGCGTTGTTGAAAGGGTCTAAGTTGATGGAAACGTTTCTCTACAGAAAGAGTCAACCGAAAACTCAAGTCCCGTCACCAAATACTGTATGTACCTAGATGTGGTAACGATCTAATGCAAGCACGGAAACTTTGTTATGTCCAAGTAAACGGTACTTTTACAAAACTAGTACATCAATAACACAAGCGACCTGGGGTTGCTAATAATGCCTTCGTGACTATTGTTGGAACGACTAACGAGTCAATTTAATTGGCGCCTTTATTTTGACGTGCCCTTATAATTTACCTGCTAGTTAAGGAAGTGGAGAAATGAATACTATGCGGACGGATTCGTGACTCGTCGTGTTTATGTGAACTGCCGACCCTTACATTAAAGGTCGACAAACTACGCCGAAAGTTGATTAGACCGTGAACAGTTCAAAGTTTTAAATTAAACTAGGGACAGAGTTTTAAATGAATTCTGTTTTGGGTGGCTCATCCTACAAGCAATAAAATCTTCAATAAGCTGTTTGGTTTTAAAAAGCTAGTCTCATTTTCAAGTTGCGATCTTAGCATCTTTTTCAATCATTGTGGGTGTAGTTTTGAAGGAAGTGGGATTGGTTACCTGAAACTGACCGACTCAAAGTAGTGTAATTTTTTTTGTTATTATTTTCTGTTATTGGAGCACGACATGTGACTCCTCTTCTGCCTGTTGGTAAGCGGCCAGTAGAGCCCACGGGTGCGGGCGACAGGCGCTTAACCAAAATTAAGTTCGGCGTCTGTCGCCATCACTATGCCGGCTTAGGAGATGCTTCTTCACGCTTCTTTTGAAGACACTTGGTTTGTAAGAAGAGGGAAAAACGTGGGCCGGGAGAGCATTCCACATTTTTGTTGTTCGACAATAGACTGATCTGCGAAATTTCTGCGTACGCGCAGGAATTTCACCCGCGGTGTGTGGATGCGAACCTAGCCCTGTACGGGTAGTCCGAAGACGGAATGACGATGGAGGAATAAGATTGAAAATCTCATCTGAGCACTCGCCGTGATACTGACGATACAGGACGCTTAAAGCACCGATACCGATAATGAACATACAATATGACATAACGTACCTTGTTTATTTTTCCTGAAATATATTGAACAAAATCCTTGCCATTTGTTTGTAAAACATAATAACTTGAACAAAATACATGCCTTTTAGATACAATTAACATCAAAGGAGACCTAAGCCTAAACGTAACCTTACACGTCAGATACATTGTTTCATCTCTACTACGCTTGAATTATCAAAGAAAGAGCTTCTAATGTTTGTTAAATATGCTTTAAAAATACGGCCGCGCTGTGACTAAAACATTTTCATTATCCCTTCGTACAACTGATAGAGATTTACAACGAATTGTATGGTATTGTATCTTCTAATAAGCTTGTTATACTTACCATGCTATATGTATGTTGTTATAGATGAAGGGAAAATTCACAAGATAGTTCAATGGACCCGAAACGGTGACAGCCAGTCTGCCCTGCTGGATATCTTTGACGTAACGCCTGGAGAGCCTATTCAGGTACGTGATATGATATTAGAGCAATTTACTTCGTCTGGTATTTTAAACCTATTCAATTTACTTCATCTAGCATTTTATAACTTGCAAGCTAAATAAAATCCTTCGCCTCCTAGGTAATGAAATCTGTCTATTGATAACCCAGTTAAACGAGATCCTTTCAGTTCATTTAAACTCCTCTATTAATTCTAATTCTGCTTCGGCGCACTTATCAATATAATGATTACATCGAATTTGCATAGATTATGTGCTTTCTTGAGCAATCAAATCTACTTTGTTTTCAACAAAATCCTATCTTTATGTTTCTATACTTATACCGTGAATGTTATATTAAACGAAATGAAATGGAGAAGGGATTCGGCGTGTAGGAAGGAATGAAAGATATTAAGGGAGGCATTATGTCCAATACTGGACCACAAGACACTCAAGATCTTAATGATGTTACTATGTTGCAGGCGATGTCCTTGTCGCGCGCGCACGGGTCTCTGTACGCGGCGTCGGACCGGCGCGTGTTACAGCTGCGGCTCGCGCTGTGTGCGCGCCGGTATGACGCTTGTGTGCGCTGCGCTCGCGACCCCTACTGTGGCTGGGACCGCGATGCCGCCGTCTGCAGAGAATACGTTCCTGGGTAAGTTGGTGTAGTTCATATGTCGACAATATACATATTCCATTTGATTAACTGATTATGATGATTTTCAGTCGAAAACTAACATCGTAAAGAAACCTGCTTACATCTGGAATATACTACTAGTAGTAGATTAATTTTTTGAGGAATTTATCTAGGCGTTACACTAAGGTAGTGAGTAATAACCATCTTTGTATCCCACAGGTTAATACAAGACGTAGCAAATGAGACAGCAGATATCTGCGACTCTTCAATCGCAAGAAAGAGCGTATCGGCGACGTGGGGCCAGAGCCTGCACCTGGGCAGCTTCATCAAAATGCCCGAGGTGCTGCAGCCGCGTGCCGTCTCCTGGTACCACTACTCGCGTGAAAAGGGCCGGCACCCCATCACCTTCAAGTAAGTCACTGTTGTAACCTGGTACCTCCTGTGAAAAAAGTAAATATCTTACTTAGTATGTAACCACAGCCATCTTTATACACGGGCTCGCTGTGCTATTACCTAGGGATCAAAGAAGACCTCGAGCCGAGCCCTTCGCTATTTCTTTTTATTTTACTGCGCACTGAGTAGGTAAGCAACGTTGGGCCAGCAGGTTGTTTTTAGCCTTAAAGACACAGATCAGACCAGAAGTCATATTTTTTGATTTTTTATAATACCTATATGCTGTTTTTCACTGTTTCTGTGACTGTGAATTTCAACGCTATGACATTTACTAACCCCTGTTTTAAATGAGTTCATTGCAGTTTACGTATTCAAATTTCCACACCACAGACGTAGCGTCAAAACAAATCGTTAAATAAACTCTACCTTAATTAAATGCAACCCTAATTTTCCGCTATCTTCCATTTGCTCGCGAACAGAAAATTATTCTGAAAACACTTGAACTAAACACGCGTCTAACAACATTAATTAATGTGTTTCGAAATCTGCTGCTATCGCACTTCCGCCCGTATAATTACGACGCAAAGGGAACCATTGCGGTGGTGCCATGCAATTGATATTGGGGCTATTATTTTTAATCGTGTATTTTGAATTTACTTTGTTCATGGAACTTTAAAACTGCTGTTCGAAAGTGAAAGCGAACAGCAGCAACAAACTGTGTGTGATGAACACGAATGTTTATACCCGAGTATGTTTTTATGTCATTGTCTAGGACCCTTTTATATATTTGGAATCATTTCTCGCTACGCTAACTTAAAAAGGTATGAACAAAAATATTACCTAATTATAAAAAATTTAAACCCAACTGCATAACCTCTAAAAAGAGGGAAACAAGAAATTTATTCTGCCGTGCCCGTGGGGTCAATATGAAAATGACAGTCTGTGACTTCAAATAGCTAATAACTATGTAAGATTTTATTGCGAGTCCCCGTTTTTGTATGTATCGACCCTACGGGCATGGCATAATAAATTCGTTTTACTTTTTGTAATTTTATTTTATTTTTATCCAAATTAATAATTAAATACAAGGTTGTTCCAGCACACTTTTAAGTTATTGAACTTTTTTAACATTACTTTTAATTCTGTAAGACTTTTACAAATGTCAGATCCATCTTTAGTTTTGTAGGAAGCAGATGCCGACCGCTGCAGTGTTAAAAAGCACCTAGACCTAGAGATATGCATTATTGGTATCAAATGTAATACTCTATAGATTATGTACAAATAAGCATGTAAAATACCTACCTACCGCATAACCTCTACACAAAGAGAATCAAAAAATTGAATCTGCCATGCCCATGGGGTCGATGTGCAATTAATGAGTTGCTATGGTGTTTTGGTTTTTTAACCGACTTTCAAAAAAAACCGAAGTTCTCAATTTGACGCGGGCTTTTTTTCATATTCATATTTTTATTTTTGTCGAGTGAACAGGCAACCTAAACCAATTCAGCAACTTTGGCATTGATTCTTTAGAATGAGACAGTTTTTGTGTAATTCTAACGTATGAATGCCCAACATGTATCGGGGGCCCCGAATTCGGGGCCCTAATAACAGGTACGTGCAGATGAACCAATCTTGATAGTTGCGATAAACTTCCAGCAAGCCTGAAAAGTACATCGAGACGTCGGAGCACGGGCTGCTGATCATCGCGGTGAACGAGGGCGACGCCGGCCGCTACGACTGCTGGCTCGGCGGCTCGCTGCTCTGCTCCTACAATATCACCGTCGATATACATAGGTAAATAAAATAAATAACATCTCACTGAACCGAAACAATTAATTATACAACGTATATCTTGCCGAGGACAGAATACAGAAAACAATGACCGGACCCCAAGACGAATACAAGTATCTTACTTACGCGGAAGTTGAACCCGCGACTATATCTGTAAACGTTAGCACATCGAATGACAAGACATGACAATTATTTGTAAATCCCTATAACCTGACTGTATTAAAAAGAAAACCCTATACATTTTAAGGTTAATTGGAAGACACCCGTTCAAGGCATAAGTTTGTCTTTATACTCTACACACTTAATTATGCATCAATTTAAAATACAGATATACTTACAGTTAAGTCCAGATTTTGCACTACCGTCGAAAAGTAAGTGACAGTAAACTGTCGTCACACACGTTAACTGATCGAGTAAGATAACATTAGACAAGCGTCGTCGTTAGCCTGTCCGCCGTACTGATCAGGCCTACCTTTTTTACAGGCCAAGATTCGCAAATAACCTAATTTCTCAGTAATAACAAACAAGTATCAAAGTATATGTCGTGAGCTAGCTTCAACTAGAGTCATTTATTTTAAGTAATGAACATTTCCTTAAATATAGCTGATCGGCCGATTTTTGAAAATATTAGGAGTAATTAAACTGTGCAGTGAGACAAAGTCTCTATCATTTATGTTGCAAAAAACCTTGTAGATTTTACGTAGAGGACTCAAAATCGATGTAACTGTTTTATGTTTGCTCTGAATATTCAGAGGGGTTGTCCTCAAGTTAAACAGCGACGTAAGAAGTACTGCAAATATTGCATTAACAAACATCCTTGCAGCATTGACGTTTGAACTTTTAATAAAAAGTATATGAGAGTAAAAAAGGAAACTCAATGTTGTTTAAAAATGCTAACGATATATTTCTCCCTCCAGATGTTCGCCACCAGAGAAGAGCAACGAGTACCAAAAGATTTATTCTAATTGGTGTCACGAGTTTGAGAAGTATAAATCAGCAATGAAGACATGGGAGCGAAAGCAAGAGGTGAGATCGTTTTACTAGAAATCGATTTCAAGCTAACCTACTATTTGAATAGCAATTTTGTATACTTAACTAATCAGCTCATATGTGTACAAGTCCAACGGCTGAATACAGGGCGTCTATTCGGGAACGTCTAAGTGATACTGCAGCGACCCGCGAGCGAGACTCGCATCTCGCTCTTACGCATTACGCGTCGTGCGGAAGAGTGGCATGAGAAATCTCGCTCGCTCGTCGCTACAACATCACTTAGCGTTCCCGAATAGAGGCGCAGGTATATTCATGGTGATTTGCAACAGATTGAGAAGGGTGATGGAGTTGCTACAACTTGTTGTTTTTGTTACAGCAATGCGCAAGACTGAACGACTCCAATCAGAACACACATCCGAACGAGATCGTGTGATAGCTTCTGAACATCGCCTACCTCATGTTCCAGTCGGTGAGCGGCGCGGGCGCCGTGCCCGTGCCCTACGCGGCCGCCGGCCTGCGCCTGCTCGGCGTCCTCTCCTAAGCAGGTCTCCATCCGTGTGCAGGACAGTGACACCCCTCTAGCTTTTCTAAAGACGTATTGAAAGTTATACATTTTAAGGACAGTGAAACGTTCCGGACGCCCCCCGGCAACATGAGATGGTGATCTTTAGACACTCGAAATTTATATGGACATTTTATCATTATTAAAATTAATGGAACGGTAAATGCGCGTCGCGCTTTGTTGGAAATGGATTGTAAAAAGATTTAGAGATCGAAATTCTCATTATTATAAGTATGCTTTGTTCGTTGGTTAAGAGAATAGGACAAATTGTTACATTTTCGAAATGAAATTAATTTTGATAATTGCCTACTCGTAAACTTATAATTATGCAATTATATTTATTGACTGCTAACTGCCGTTTATTGATGTAGTTAAAATGGAGATTTATTCTTATTTATGCACTTACATTCGAAGAAGTTTATCTTTAGCTTGTTTAATAGTCATTTGAAGTGGTGACGTAATCGTATCCAGTGCCTGCTACCCACTGAGGACGGCACTTCGAAATTTTTCATGACGGAAACAATTTTACTCTTAGTTGATTAGTATTAATCCAGAAACAGGTCGCTGCAGCCTCAGTGGGGCGCGAGCGCGCGCGAGTTTCGAGCGCACGGCGCGGCGCTAGCTTCAAATCTCCGAGGGTTGTGGGAGGGTTCGCCTCATTATTTTTCCCCTATTTTGTGTAAATAGTTACCTAATTCCGTTCGACTGTATTAACATAAGTGTACGTACGTATAGTATGCACGTCCCTTAATGTAATGAGTATAATTTAAGCCTGTGATATATAAGAAACTCGTTTAGGAAGTGTAATTTTAAACTATCGATCGGGAATTAACATAAATCACCGTTGTCATGTATTATTTCCTCATCGTCATAACTATGTATTTCAGGGTAAATCGCTACATAATTTAGAGTTTTGATGTGATTTTCATTTGTTACAGTTAAGTTACGAAATTTTTTAACAAAAGTGTTTAGCTGCCGAAGCATTACAAGTTTGTATAAATTAATTCCACAGTACTTATAGCTTATATTGTATATCGAACTCTAGCAGCAATAATTCAGATACTAAATGTCAAAAAAGGTTTTCTGATATTTACAGATCAAAGAATAATATTAGATGTATAGGACGTAGACGGTGTTTTAAGAATTTATCTCTGCATATTTTTATACAAACGTCAACCTTAATGTCAGTCGACAAGTCGGCCCCCGTATCATCCTCGCATGTACTTACTCGAGCCCCAGTTGGCCTCATATCATACAATTATGTACCTACCTAAGAGCTTGTATATATTTAACGATCATCTTATCATGTTATACTCATAGGTAGCGGTGGATTACAAATTTACAAAAAAATTGCATTAAGAAGTGATAACATACATATTTTTTCTAGAGATATATTGACATATGCCATGATGGACGTTTGTTCCGCTGCCACGATGCCATAGCGAATAGCTCCTCCAGGCGCCACTGCCACTTCCGTGCCGCTTCTAAGTTATATGTTTTTCCTTCGCACTCATTCTTTAGTTATTCAAGTCCTGTCACATCACATAAAATAGTAGTTAGAGAAGATAGTAGGCGTAGTAGAAACAAATTCTAAATAGTAGTTATAGAAGAGTACCTACTAAAACGGTGATCTGATGTTATTTCACATTTCTTCTTTTCTATAAAAGGAATATTATGTTACAACGATTCACAGTATTATTTACAATACGGACGTAATCGAATCGCTAAGGCTATTCGATTTTGAAGCTTCTCAAAGCAAGAATCAGTAACCGTAGTAGAATATAGATTCATAGGTGCTTCTACTTTTCATTTCGGTTTAATTTTGCAAATACTTCTACGATGTATTTCGAACTTCTCTCATATCATGTACATACATAAATCGAATAGCTATAATGAATCTTAAAGTATCTGAGCTTCGTCGTTTATTATATTAGCTAAGATTCGGTACTTAAGTATTTTAGTGATTATTCAAACTAAGGATGTCCCCGTCTCGGGATGGTCTTGCGCAATAATTATAACTAATTACTATTATCTGTACTAATCGAGTAGTTAGCTCTGTAAATTTCACATGTTACTATACTGTATTAAGTTAAAATTCAAATGTAGCGTTAAGATTTTATATAATAAATCTATGAAATGTATCTCTCAGGTTATCGAAGTTTTATTCCCGTCATGGTCCTGTTAACTTCCGTTTGTCGGTAAACGGCGAGTGTTTGGCGTCAATGTTTGCCATCATAATAAAAGCGAGGAAAAATTGTTTAAAATAGTGTCGATTCATCAAGTGACAGACCGGGGTGACGTTTTCGGCATAACAGCGCGGGAGGGGCTCACCCTTCGACCCGCGGCCACGCTGGGCGCTCGGCTTTCGTCACTCGGCGAACGACTGAGGGACCATAAAAACTAAGGGCGCATAATTATATAGTGCCACTAAACTAATTTCACGATACATTGCCGACGAAATCTGTGCTTGGCACCGCCTCGCCTGCCGACGAAATGTGATTTTTCTTTCATAACGAATCGCCTGATTGCTACTGTTGTGTTATTTTGTACGAATTGCTAATCACACCCTTCGTGCTGTGGGCTGAAATTGCTTTCGATATTGATGAATAACTGATGAAGGAAATGAAACCGACGGTGTGGCCTATAACGTTTTTCAAGGTCTCGCGTGTTCGTAATTCTTTTATTACTTTGCCAAAATAAAATTACTCCTACACGTTGATTGTTTGTTTTGTACTTATATAGGTATAGGTACCTGAATCGGGTCCACTCGTCAATACCTACCTCGGAAAATGACTATAGGGCAGAAATAACTACAACGCAAAATGTCTATATAGAAAAATATCTATACAGCAAAAAGCCAACGGCGAAAGAGACCCACTACCCATAATAGCTACTTTGTATTAAGATTACATCGTAAAAAACCTTAGTCGCATAATGACTACTTTTTAAAATAAACGGTCAACAAACAAAAATACATTGAATAAACCTATTCTAAGGGCATATTTTACAAGTTCTGTCTTATTTACCCAAAATCAACAATACTGTCTATAAGTCTAAACATAGACCGGGTTAGATGTGACCATTAGACGGAGACGGAAGACTTAAAGATTACAGTGAAGGTACCCTTAGAATATGTTTATTGAATGTGTTGTTTTTGTTGACCGTATATTTTAAAAAGTAGTCATTTTGCGACTAAGGTATTTTACGACGTAGTCTTAATACAAAGTAGCTATTATGGGTAGTGGGTCTCTTTCGCCGTTGGCTTTCTGCTGTATAGATATTTTCTATATAGACATTTTACGTTGTAGTTATTTTCGCCCTATAGTAATTTTGCGAGATAGGTATTGAAGACTGGAACCCCCTGAATCAATGTCTAAACCCTATCGGCAACGAAATACCTACCTTGCTAGTGCCACATATCTTCATAGTGTTGTAATTTCGCTCCAGCCATACCGAAGCAATGCATTGTAAGCAAGAACTAACGCTTGACAAGTTGGGAATAGTTTGTCTCAGAAAGCGGTCTGAAGATTAGATTGCAGATTGCATCATAAACCGGCAGAGAGAGCTGGGATTTGTCGAAAGCTGCCCAAATTCAGTCCTGTCCCAACAGTGGGACTTAGATATTATGCTCAACAATGTCTGCACTGAATTTACTAGGTAAACTTGCACGGATCAAATTACGAACGCGTTCACAGACTGTTCTGTGTATTGTAACTTTGAATGTGATATGATCTGGCGTGTGATTGACACTTGAGGCCAATTCGAACGTGTTTTCGCTAAATTTATAAGTCGCTAGATTTGAAATAAGAAACGTTAGACTCGATTTTGAACCTTGGAGCTATACAAAATCGAGTTTGACGTTTCTTATTATAAATTTAGGTAATCTTAAATTTAGCGGACACCGTTTCGAATTAGACCCGTCGGCTTATATACAGATTTAGATTTTTATAACCTATGAACCCCGTTCTCTAATATAAACCAAAGAATTTTGATCCTACTAAAAATATTGTTTTTGTCGTTTTAACGACAGTAGAAAGATCTACTGCGTTTTGTAAGTGCTTGTATCATAAAACTAGTGGGTTATATCCTGACGTATTGGCAGCTTATTATGGGTTCCAAAGTACCATTGATTTGCTCTATTACCATTAAATTGAGTCGACCGCGATTTCATATCAAATAATTCATAAACAATAACAAAAGGGGACAGTAAGGAATAACGCACGACATTCCTAGTGTTGAAATACAGTGAGGCATGTAATGGGCCATTTCACGCCGCCCGCCGCCTGCGGACTTCGTCTCCATTTAATAATTACGAGAAGGGAAGAACTACGGCCAGACGAGGGGCTAGCTACTGCAATTATAGTTTCTGCCAAGCTTACCCTGCATACTAGCTAGCCCTATACATGTATTTATGTAGTATCAGTAATTAGTCTTACGGTAACCAGACCACCAGTAGGTACCGTTTTTAAGCTGAAAACAAAGAGAACGGCAAACTTATATTGAAGGACGTGCGTTGTGTACTTTCATTTCCAAGCTGAAATTCAAGACCAAATAAACAGACAATCCTAAAAATATTATAAATGCGAAAGTTTGTGTGTGTGTGTATGTTTATTACCTCTTCCCGTTAAAACGACTGGACGGATTTTGATGAAATTTGGAATGGAAATAGCTTATACCCTGGATTAACACATAGGCTTTTTATCCCGGAAAATTGAAAAGTTCCCGAGGGAATAACGATAATCAAACTCTACGCGGACGTAGTCGCGGGCACAGCTAGTATAACAAATAAATCTGGATTTGGAATATCAGCGTATGCTTACTTTAAAAAAAGTACCTACTCGCAAGCCGGGTTCTTGTCAATGAACGTGTTGAACAAAGACCGCAGAATATAAGCTTCAGCTTAAGCACTTCATATGTAAACTTCGTAAAATTATGGTTGTAAAAACTATCTTTTGCACAGCACTTATCATTTAAAATTATAGTAACCGCGCTCGAATTTATGATCTTGAAAGTTGTCTCAATTTATGGGGACACTAATACCAGCATTACTTACATAAAACCGCGTCTAATACTAAGTAACCTCGTGCAGCACTTTGTCGTGCTTTTTGCATCCATTAGTAGGTATTATGAGGTATGCTACTTTCGCAGTTAAAGCATGGCCGCCGAACATAATGGCTGTTTGCTTGAGTCAAGTTTAAAAATAACCTCTTTTAATTTTTAGGAGGGTATATTCCAAAGTACAGCACTCGCTGGCAACGTCGTATATATCTATCAAATTTCGAGATATTTCGTATCATTTCTGAATGATAATTAGAATACTTAGTTAGCTAAAGTTTCGCATTTGGCATACTTTGTTAGCTTAGGGGTTCTATCAACAAAAACCTAAAATAGCTTAAAATCACATTTCGAATTATCATTCAGAAATAATACGAACCATCTAAATACTCTCGCAATTTGATAGATATTTCCAACATTGCCAGCATGTGCCGTCACTCTGGAATGTATCCGCTTAACTCGTATCGTATGACATTTCTACTTAAAACTTCAGTGCAGCAAGCGTAACTAAAATTGAAGATACAGTTCTCAGGAGAACGTCACGACAACCCGCACGCCCACAAGAGCAGGCGGCGCGGTCAGGCCGCGCGTAATCCTTTATTACAACGTCGGGATGAGCCGCGGTGTCCCGCTCTCGTAAGCGCATTAGCCGAATTAACAATTAGTCATGCCTGTGTCTGCCTACGAAGTTTGTCCAAATTTACATAACAATAAAGCCCCTTTGTACGGTTCGAATGGTTATGGCGATTTTTAAATTAATTGGATCGCGAACCATGGAAAATTTCTAATCCGCCGCGCGCCCTTAGTTGTTTTGTGGTCAGGCGCATCGTGCAAATTCAATGTGAGTAGTTCCTATGATGGTTTTTACTGTTCTTTGACTTTGGCAAATACAATCGAATTTCCTTAGTGCGCGTGTTACTTTGTCTCGGTGAAAATTTAAGTCATCGAATTTCAATGTAATTTATTTTTATTAGTGAACATTTCATAAAGGTTTGTACAACATTGGTCGAATTTGCGTTGGGTTGGCATTTATTCGATACTGCTAAGTGATTTATCCTATCGTCACTAAAATGCCTAAACCGCGAATGTCAATGTCAGTAAAGCACGTACAAAACAACGTCACATTCGCGATTTTGGGATTCTAGTGACGATACAGTAAATAAATCAATTAGCAGCACCGAATAGAGACCCTGGTTTTAAAAATTGGTTCCTTACGACAGTCCGTCGATTATCGCTTTAGATAAAACTTTTAATTTCAGTACATGCATAGGTAATTTCTTAACTTTTTGACCGCCAAGCATGTCTGAGGAGTAACACAAATTTGAACTTTAAGTCAAGGTAGTGAAAAACTTTTTTACCCTGTATCTGCTGACGGGTGCAGCCGACTGTGGCGGTCAAAAGGTTAAAGTGCAGTAACATGAGCAACTTTTTTATGGCAATGAGTGGCCGGTAACTATAGGCATCTTTCTTAAGTACGAAGTTAGAGTAAAACAGTTATAGTTGCTGGCTATAAATTGCCGTGAAAAGTTGCTCGTGTAACTGCACTTTTAGTTAAATATATTGATAGAATTCGATGGGCTCAGTAAGTGAAGCTGCGGGAGATACGCCGCCCGGGCAGCGGCGATATAATGGCCGGCGATAAAAGAGCGGCCAAATCGGAAGCGGAATGAGCAAGAACAAAGGCGCAGCTTAAATTGTAGCATTGTGCCCGAACAACAGCCGTGAAAGGCGACGCGTCCGAAGAATAGAGTCATTTGCCTTAACAACATTAATGCCAGCCCTGACCCTCATGCCATCACTTTTTGTTTGTTAATCTACAGAAAAGGGCGTAACTCATTTTGTCAAGTCGTAATTTAATTTTACTTGAACCCCAGCACCACGCGGCTGCTCTCTGTCCATTTGTATCCTCTGTATACACACTAATTTTCATAATAATAGCAAACGTAATTAATTTGCAATGGTATTATTATTGTATTGACATTTACATTGCTAAGAAACACGGCTTAGGTTTATTTAGGTTTAGCTATTAAATCATGACATTCCCTTGACATGCAAGACAATTTATATTAAGTCGTAAATTTCCAATTGTTGAAATACGCTGCCGTCCCATCGTTACCCGAAACTTTAATATTCCCCTGCAATATAAAACCCAACAGCCTCCCGGGCAAAGGTGACGGCACGCTTTTAGAAATGCTTAAAATGCAATTTTACAAGAGTACTTTTATTTATGGCCCCCAAAAATGTAAAATGCAAACGTTTTATTGCGGGGCTTTGCAAAAATACGAAGAACAAACAATGTCCCTGTTATCCCAAGACGGGGGATGTCAGAACATATTTGCCCGTTTACCGGCCGCGGGACACGTCTTAAGTACGCACCAGGCGCAGGTAAAAGGGGCCCGGCGCGCACCGACCCGACAGGGTCTTAGCTGCAACTACTACACAGGGATTTAGAAAAACTTCATTAGCCTAATCGCATCTAACCGAATGTAAACAGAGACTGCTTCAGTCTAAGACCCTTTTAAACAAATGAAGATTCAAATCAGCGATAAACTTGATTAGATGTGCCAACAAAAAGATTTAATTTTGATAATCAACGCATATTGTTGCACAAATGTATATTTGAATTCAGATCTATCCCCGACCTCTCACTGAATGAATAAGCGCGGGACGGCCCATTGAAGAAAGTCGCAAAATGATTTAACCTCTAAACATTGACTCATAGATTTAACCAGTCGGTACAATGAACGGATTTAATTA
This sequence comes from Tortricodes alternella, assembly GCA_947859335.1. Taxonomy (NCBI): domain Eukaryota; kingdom Metazoa; phylum Arthropoda; class Insecta; order Lepidoptera; family Tortricidae; genus Tortricodes; species Tortricodes alternella. The sequence goes on from OX401968.1 coordinate 14,975,468, forward strand.
ATTGAATTCACATTCAATAAGAGAATGACTGGTAACCATAGCATGTTTATCAATTTCATTAGGTGCTTCGAAATACTAAAAAGAAAAGATAAATCAAAATATACCTTAACTTAAAACTAGAACCAAGTTTCAATTAATACTAGTGGACCCGCCATTTTCCATACAAACTTTGCCATTCCTTTTCACCCCTTTTGGAATTGAATTTCAAATAATCCCTCCTTAGTCCTCCAAATTTCTAATCTCTAGGACCACCAGTTTAGGCTGTACATTATCTGTCAGCCAGTCATGGTAGGTACTGTTTCATAGGTACAGATTTCCAAAACATTATTAAAGTATTGTTCTTGAGCGCAAAGTATGGAGTTTGTGTAAGGTATCGGCGCACCCTTCCCTGGCCCGCTCACTTCATGACTCAAATGTTGAAGGATATTTGTGATATGAAATTTTTATAATTTTCCTCGCCGAGATTACACCTTGTAGCCATCTATTTTTAACGCGGCGGGCGGAGGTGGGACATTTTTATTGCCCCGAGCTCTAGATTAGTTTTGTTCCGTGAATTTGATGCATATACAATGAGCTCGATTATTCAACACCCTGCGCAACTTGCATACCATTGTACTATGAATATAAAATGACGCCATATGACTCGTTACGTCTTAACAGTCGTATGCACCCTCGTGTGGGCGATTGCTTTATAAAATGCTGGGGTCCTATAAATAGGTAACTAAATCTATGTTACTTGGCTTAATTAACGTTTTAATAGCATATTTCGTATCATTGATGACACGTTTGGTCTAGTTGGTAGTGACTCTGCTTCCGAAGCCAGCCGTCCCGGGTTCGAATCCCGGTAAGGGCAAATATTTGTGTGATGAGCACGAATGTTTGTTCCTGAGTCTTGGATATTTTCTATGTATTTAAGTATTTATTTAACTATATAAGTATGTATATCGTCGTCTAGTACCCGTAACACAAGCCTTTAGAGCTTACTTTGGGGCTAGATTGATTTGTGTAAAAGATTGTCCCCTGATTTATTATTATTATTATTATTGAGAAAATAAATAAAATAAACCTTGTATAGCAAAATTGGTGAACTGAGAACAGAGGAATGATCTTTTGGTAAACTATCCATTTGCACAACAATCAAGTTATAGGGGTAATTAATCTATACAGTCATAGTTAACAGTTACATTTAAAGGCCCATGCAAAATATAAGTACCTACGTGTCGTAGTACGATATAGCGAGTCAGTCCAGTTTAAGGCCTAACTTTTATTCGCATACCTAACGAAATCGTGCATACCTCCAGCTCTGAACCTGCTTTTACGATATCGACTGCCATACTGGAGAGAATACACAGGAACACAATCTGAATTTGTATAGCAATAACGAATATAATGGCGTCAAATAAAAACAGCAATGCCCATAATGGAGTTCAAGAGAGCCATTTAATTTTCCTCCACAAAACCGCTCACGATTTTGAAATTCTGAGAACATCGAAATTACGCGATAGCTAGTGACATTCTGTATCGAATGGAGGACAAAAGAGAGAATATGAACATGTGCAAAAAATATCTGGCGTATGCATTTGGGAATTTCGCGTGACAGAAAATTTAATACGAGGGGAGTCTAATATTAAACCTTGGGGAACCATCACTTTTAATATTTGGCCGGCGTCCTAGAGGGCTCCTAAATTATTTACCAAATGGAAAGGTAATGGCCGAGGAAGAGTGCGAATGAAGGTATGCAAATTTTATAAGCTTGTATGGTTCCCCATAAAACGCGTTAGCTCCACACTAAATCGGCGTAATGAAGAATTTGCGGCCGCTGAATGTACACATTCGTACCGAAATGGTAATATTTTACGGCTGCAAAAGTGAATTGGTTGGTTCCCTGGGCTACGCGTGAATTATGAGTTTTCATACACAACGTACCTTACCTGCAAGCGAAATTTATAATCTACCCGCCAGCTCGCCGCTGCCGCCAGTTTTTACCCTTTTCACTTCCACTGCTAAGTCTTCACCCTGTTTCAATATCAACTACTCTTTACTTTGATAATACCTACATACTTCTTTATGTATGTAGGTAAAGGTGTAAATGTAGGTATCCGACGACGCGAATAGCCTAGTTGGTAGTGACCCTACCTCCGAAGCTAGCGTCCCGGGTTCGATCCCCGGTAAGGGCAAATATTTGTGTGATGAGCACGAATGTTTGTTCCTGAGTCTTGGATGTTTTTCTATGTATTTAAGTATTTATTTCTCTATATAAGTATTTATATCGTCGTCTAGTACTCATAATACAAGCCTTTAGAAGACTTACTTTGGGACCAGATCGATTTGTGTAAAGATTAGCCCCTGATTTATTTATTTATGTATAATTTGCCATAAAAGCATTTAAATGCTATTTTCAAATTTGTTAAAAGACTCACAAATTATTCATATCATTCCTAAAAGTGCAGTTATACGAACCACTTATAACGGCAATTTATAGCCGGCAACTATAGCTGTTTAAAAGTGCAGTTACAGGTGTAAAATGTTCACGGCAATGTGTGGCCCTAATAGACGTTTTCCTCTAACGTACAAAGTGAGAGTAAGACAGCTGTAGTTGCCGGCAATAAATTGCCGAGAAAAGTTGCTCACGTAACTGCACTTTTACTGTAAATTCGTACGTTAGTGAAAGATGCCTATAGTTGCCGGCCACACACGGTAAATAAGTTGCTCTTGTAACTGCACTTTTACTTTTTTGATGTTTGTGATAAAGAACTTTATGTGCAATCATTTCAAATCCACCTTATAAATAAATGTTATTTGCAAAAATCTTGCAGTAGAAGTAATCCCGAGGCAACAAACACCGTTGTTTTAATCACCCATCCGATTCCCAGGCCAACCGTAATCCAAATTGCTTGGAAAAACTCAATTGAATTTATATTAGCTGGGTGAAATTGAATTGTATAACAATTGGATGTTTAGTCTTCGGAGGTTTTCGGTGATTTATCGGGAAAAATCAGGATTAATTGGTACACGTGTCCGCGTTTAGGGGTGAAGGGGTGAAGCGGAGTCACGGGCCATAAAGAGTCACGCTTGGCGGCGCGGGGTGAGGCGGCTGCAGCGGGAAGCAACGAACGCCGTCAGCTGTATTGTTTACTGTTTCAATTGACCTGTCGGTCTAAAGCAAAGCAGCAGAACTAACCTAGCGTAAGCTATTAAATAACAGACGTCAATACACGTAACAATCTCCGTCTATCTTCCGTAATTCGAGCGAAGTCAATCATTACGGTCTATGAATCAGTACGAGTACTATAATATGATAAGCAAAGAGTGTACGTGCCACGTCTTTTATTTCGTTAAGTAGTAATGTACCGCATTGAATTTTTCCAAGGGACAGTAAATCTTCTTTTTTCGGATTAATTCGCGTAAAATATATTCGAAAATATTAACACAAAATTCATTATTTAACCCAAAAGCATTTTATCGAAGTTGTTTGAAAATAATCTAAATAATAATAACGAAGAGGCTATGTCATCACATTGTATCGTGCACGCCTGAATAAGTGCAATTTTCTGAATGTACTGCATCGTAAGTTATGCATAATTTTCCGTGCAGAATGCAAGAACGTGCGGGTTGCAATTGGGTTACTAGTTGCGGTAGTAGCGAGGGGCATCATAATGTGAAATAGATAAAGGGGTTACGTTTACCCGCAAACAATGTACATTTACTTAACATACACATCTTTACGACACGATGACGACTTCATGATAAGGTAAGATTAAATTTGAGTATGCGTCGGTCCCCAACAAGGTGGCCTATTCCCTCGTCCCCATCCCATCCCTATTCCCCATCATCCCTAGACTGGCAACGCATTGGCAGCACCTCTGGTGTTGTAGATGTCCATGGGCGGCGGTAACCACTTTCCATCAGGTGGGCCGTCTGCCGGTTTGTCAGTCAATTTTCATTAAAAAAAAGGTGGACTGACCATCACCAAGCGATGGTTGCCGAAAGCTGACGGACGCAGAAGGCGTGTTATCGTCATTGTATCTTTGGTGGAGCCCTATGTCCAGTAGTGGACGTCCTCAGGTTGAAATTATTACAATGATGATGCGCACAGTAAGATTTAAGATGAGCCAACAACATTCATAAAATCTTAATCTTTGTCAAATTCAGTTATTAAAAATGTGTTCACGATAAAATAACTAACGATCTTAGATGTGCTAAGTCATTGCTAAGTTTATAACCTACTGAAAAATATTGCATGCGCAGCGAAAATATTGTGTATTCCTTCCATCACAAGGCTCATAAAACTTCGAGGCACGTAATGCCAACAATGAATACAAATTCAAAACATTATTGATTCATAAATTATCTAAATCAAATTAAGGAAATGCGATTTTGTCACGATGCTTCTAGTTTTTACCCGACAGCAAAGCAAAAAAAGGTTTATGATTTCAGCAACTATGTATGTTACTTTGTAAGTATGTTCATCTGTTCCCTCATTGCTCCTAAAATACTCAGTATATTTTGAGAAATGGGGTATCGTTGGCTTCGTATTATTATTCCACGTATCAAAGGCTATAGATGATTTTAATCATTATAAAACTTATAGTCGGGTATAGGTCTTCAACTATATCTTGTTCCGTTATTTGTTTATTGATAAAGCTGGCAGATAATAGGGATGCTAATCACGAATTTTGGAAAGTTCCTGGCAAGGCAAGGAAGGCAGATAAAGGCAGTAAAAGTTATTCAAGGAAGGTCATAAACCCGTCGACGTGTACATGTTTATGTTGAATCATAACGTTAACATTCGCCAAAACAAAGACGCCGCCGGAGCAGGTCCATTTTCCTTTTATGCCTTATTCAAATGAAAGCTCTACCTTCCTTCTTACGTCAGTCATAAAAAGAATCTACGTAAATAAAGTAGTACGGTACCAAGAACGAACGCATAAAACTGACAATGCCGATCTATTTAAAATTCCGTGCAGAGCCGTCGCGGTGATGCAGGATGCAGGCAACAATACAGGGCTAACACGCAACTTTTTGCCTCACGTAGAAACGGTCTGTGCCTTGCCAGAGAAATAAATAAGTGCATGGAAAAACAAATTGTCTTCATTGTTGCAGTGCTGTACAAAGTTAGCTAATCAAGGCTGCGGTTAATATTGTTTATTTCAATCTGTGCTCAGATTTAGTGTTCGGAGGTGCGCAACGATCGTATCGCCCCTCGGGGGAAGGCAGCCACCGTGACCTCCAGTGGGCCTGCGGCTATTTGTCTCGAGGAATAGGCATTCATTTAACTTTTATGCAACTCGTTAATTATACGTTAATTACTAGGTCTGCTATTTAATAGACAGCTATACGTCGATTTGTTGTTATTAAGTTTTTATTGCAAAGCTTTTTTTTATATTTTATATAACCGACTTAATTATACGACAAAAAAGCTAGTCAAAAGCATGTCGGACCATGCTCAGTTTAGGGTTCCGTAGACATTATAACTCCGAAAACCATTTTAGCTAATTTTCTATTAAAATTTATTTGATGCTATTTTAGATGATTTTCAGTAGGTATATACAAATTAGCTCCTCTGCTGCACTGGGAGTGAAGAAATAGCATAGAATGCGTGCAGATGCTTATCATCCTGGCATGTCGTAAAAGTCGACTAAGGGACGGGTCCTCTCCAACATGGTGGACTATTTGTATGGGCGATGGGCTGATCACCTGTCACCATACGGTTCATCGTACCATCTTAGGACTAATTAATCAAACGTGGCCACAAGTAGTCTTGTGGCTCTGCCCACCCCATTAGGGATTTCGGGCGTGATAATATGTATGTATGTATAAACAAATTAGTCTTAACTTTAGTAGCTAAACTTTAGTAACTCGAGTATTCTTCGAGAAAAAGTTTTTGTAACATACGGACAGACGGACTAACGGACATGGCGAAACTATAAAGGTTCCTTGTTTGACTACGGAGGAACCCTAAAAAAGTTATACCACTAAAAAGAAGTTCTCAAGCGTTTTTCATTGCTGAAAGTTTACGACATAATGAAGATGTAAAAGGTTAATAAACAAAAAATCTGGCAGAAGTCCTTTACTTTTGATCAGCACCTGCATTTGACCTAAGCGGAATAATGCTTATAGCACACATAAATCCCTTGTTATGCAATTACCTCAACATGAATTATTCCAAGCTCCCACAATTGTACCATTAGGCAGTGATTAGGCACATCGACCACATAAGGAATGCCCGTAGGTGTCTACAACCGAGCTGTGCCCAACATGCCGTGGGCGGATTATGGTCAAGACGGTGTTCTAAGGCACGGTGCATTGCCACCTGCGGCTTATAGATGTACGCCGTACCTGAGCATGTGTATGCAGGTGTTCATACCCGTAATTTAAACGCAGATGTGTGGAACTTGTAGATGGAGATTAGACAACCATTATACTAAGTTATAATGCGGATTAGCTTCGGCATGCAACTGAACGTTTTCATGTATATACGAACAGAACTCTCCAGCGAATACCGACTTAAGTTAATATTAGCTTTTGCCCGTAATGACATTCGCTTAGTATCAATTTATTGCATTTTTTGGGATTAAAATCTTCTTTAAGTAATTTACGAGAATGATGGCCGAATTCAGAAACGCCACTTAAGCATTTGAGTAGATATTAAGTAGTTAAATGTCCCTCAACTAGTTGTCAACCTATACAGATACGTCAATAAAACGCCACTTTAATTAAAGCTCAATTTGAGTGGCCTATCTGAATTCGGCGATGAACCTCGTGAAAGACAGATGAACATCGTAGACTGGAGTAAAAGTGCAACTTTTCATGGCAATTCATAGCCGGCAACTATAACTGTCTTACTTTAACTTCCTACGTTAGAGAAAGAAGCGTAATAGTTGCCGGCCACACAGTTCCGTAAAAAAGTTGCTCGTGTAACTGCCATTATCCTGTGGATGGATGGAATGGATAAGGATCCAAGAAGGATACCTACCTTCAATGAATGAACAATGGTGTCTAAAAATCTATACGTCAAACTATCTGTGCTGTGGTCCAATGACACATGTAGTTTAATATTCCACTGCGGGCACATCAGACGGCGTGCGGTCCCGCGCCCCGCAGCGTCGAGCTGATCGATCTACGGCTGATTGAGCTGTCACATGGCACTGACGTTATGGCGGAAAAATGATAGTTTTACTTTGTCTAAGCGCTTATTTTCTCGTGATTACTTTAGTGATGCCGTGTAGAAAAGAGCCCATAATAATCAGTCCTCATGAGACATAGAATGCTTAGGAAGAGCCAAGAAGCTAGGAGTAGAATTCAGATTGTGCAGAATTGCGAATAAGAAGAATCGCTACTGTACACAAATAATGACTGTGCACAGAAGCGAATTTTGTGAAATACTATTGTGTGGAATTCAGATTGTGCAGAATTGCGAATAGAAAGAATCACTACTGTACCCAATAATGACTGTGCACAGTACTATTGTGTAGAATTCAGATTGTGCAGAATTGCTAATAGGAAGAAACAATATTGGCATGAAAGTCGAATAATCCAAATTAACCACGTGTAGAACCGTTTATATTTTACAAATGATGCGAACCGGAGTAGCTGCCATACGAAACATATATGTTATAGTACAATGAATTCGATTAAAAATAGCGACTCGGTTCATTTAATCGCATAATAGTGGCAAGATGTCATCTGAAATTGCTACGAGATTGGGCGGTTTTGTAAAGTTATTATCTTAACAGAATATCCGCCATTATACACAAGGTACGCAGTTGGGTCAAAAAAAAATCCAACTTAATCTTGAATAAAATGTAGCTGCAACTATAATAGATTGTGGTGCTTATAAATAAAGTTAAGTACCGCATTCTGCCCGCGGCATTAAAAGTATCCCGAAATGTTTGCTAATTCCCGGTAGAAAAGAACAATCGCAGCGCATGAGTGCTATGTGTTGTGCATTACGGGCAGCAAGGGAACAAGTCACGAGCGTAAAGCGTCAGTTACACAATAAGATCTGTCACTAATCAGATTGTCAGATTCATGTCACTTGCATGTCATATTGCTGTTGTGTCGCGCGAGAACGTCATCCCTAAGATTACCCAAACAGTGTTAATTTGTTTGCTTCTATGACAGACAAGTAATGCCGTTCAAAACGCAGGCATGGCGAACCGCAGCACAATCTATCTCACTCACACCAATGCAATACAACATAATGGCATCCCATTCCCAGGTGCGCGCGTCACGCGCTTAAGTGTGGTACGATGCTATTATCTTGTATTGCATTGGTAAACGGGACACATCGCGCGCGCTGCTACCGCGCCCGCATTATGACCGGATTAATTATATTTGTTTGGCAGCGTTTGAATGTAACCGTCATGTCATAATTGAACTGCTTTGCAAATTAATCAAAAAATGAATCCAATTAACCAGACAAACCACAGACAACCTTAGTTTCTCTTAGGGCCAAGTAAGGCGTTATTTGGCAGATAAAGGCGAATTCTGTATGAGTTACTCGACCAATACATTTTACTCGGACATTGTGAAACAGGCCATTAATATATTTAACGCTGGAAATAAAAATATATTACCTACTTACAGTTATTTATATTCAAATTAATCGACCATGATAAAAAACGCTGCTTTCTGTCCCTAGCACTGTAGCCTAAACCAGTAGAGAGAGCAATAGTAATCCAACATGAGCCGAGCTTTCCACCTCAGCTTTGTACATTAACTTCCTTTATACACGTGCATTTAAAGACAACGTATTGTTTTATTTCACTCCTTTCTCTCGAATATTGCTAGCCTCAAGCACACGTGTCTTAGCCGCGTATTTTCTGTGCAACTGTAGTTTTAAGTTCATTTCAGAGTTATTAATAATGCTCAGTGCTTTCGCAAAAGTAGCACTATGTTTTCAGTTATTTTATTATGTTGCCCGGGGCTGAAATCAAAAGATAAAAGCATTAAACATAGTTTAAAATACTATACAATACTCTTTATTGAATATCACAAAAAAAGCGGCCAAGTGCGAATCGGACTCGCTCATGAAGGGTTCCGTGATTTACGACGTATTAAAAGAACTACTTACTAGATCTCGTTCTCCAATGTTTGGTTGAAGTTTACACGGTAATGTACATCATATATTTTTTTTAGTTTCATCATTTTCTTATTTTAGAAGTTACACACATTTTACCACTTTGGAAGTGTCTCTCGCGCAAACTATTCAGTTTAGAAAAAAAGATATGAAAAACCTCAATATCATTTTTGAAGACCTATCCATAGATACCCCACCTCACGTATGGGTTTGATGAAAAAAAAATTTTTTGCTTTTCAGTTCTAAGTATGGGGAACCCCCAAATTTATTTTGTTTTTTTTTCTGTTTTTGTGTGATTATCTTAATGCAGTTCACAGAATACATCTACTTACCAAGTTTCAACAGCATAGTTCTTATAGTTTCGGAAAAAAGTGGCTGTGATATACGGACGGACAGACAGACAGACAGACAGACAGACAGACATGACGAATCCATAAGGGTTCCGTTTTTTGCCATTTGGCTACGGAACCCTAAAAACAAACAACAGAAAATCACAAATTAATAAAATAAGTTTGTTACACGCTATGGCTAGAACGCACACTAGGCGATAGCTTTAAGTATTAGCAAACTAGCTGTGTCCGAGACTTCGCGTGATTTTTCATACAAACAAAAATATGTCATATCTCCAAATCCCTTTGAAATATCAGGGCGTCTATTCAGGAAAGTCCAAGTGATACTGCAGCAACCCGCGAGCGAGACTCGCATCTTGCTCTTACGCATTACGCGTAGTGCGGAAGAGTGAGATGAGAAGTCTCGCTCGCGAGTCGCTGCAACATCCTTAGCGTTCCCTAATAGAGGTGCAGGAATGGAAATCCGGAATATCTGACAAACATTCGGACAAAGAGACAAATTTCTCAAAACATACAAATAGCATTTTCCTCTTGGGTATTTATTTCGAGTCTGAAATCATAGACAGACACTTAAATTGTATTTATTTTGTATATTTAAGTATCGATAAACGGTATTGGCTAGTTTTCAACCTAGCTAATGGCTTGTGCATACTTTGTTATTAAATTCTACTTTGTTATATTTTACATTTTATGGAATTCTTTTTTTAACTTTTTTAGGATTAAATGATTAACTATACATTAGGATTATATCCTGCAGTTCTACTCATCTATGAGAGGAAGCCGGTAGGTTCCTGTCAGGATCATGAATATGGTATTGTGTAAAAAATCTCGTTAAGTCATCGCCCTTGTATGTCTTCAGTTAATAATGTTTGCGCATAACAACAGCTCCACCGGACATTACTCTCGTTTCCTTTTGCCTCTGATGACTGTGCTATCATCCCCTCAGCCCTCCCCCTTCCTCCGTAGGCCTCCCCTATCGCTCTGACAGGCCGTCATCGCCCAATGTTTACAGTGGGAGATAACGGTGGTCAATCTTGGGATGCCCCTTACACAGGAAGTGCTACGGGATGGCAGTCGTACGAGATGATTATTTAATTTTAGGAATGTAGAACGGACTATCTCCATTCAAACTCCACTATATTATAATAATTGGAATTTATAAAATGACACTGAAGACACTTTTTGTCCTCACAAATGTTATAAATAGGAATAGATTGTTTTTCTTCTTTTTATCCACAAAAATATACCTACAGATCCCGAGGCAATTACAGTGAAATCGTTTTAACATACAAAGTCACTGGCAAAGGTAAGATACTTAAGTTAGATACAAACATTGCAATATTTGTAATCATAATGTTAATAACCTTTTTTAATTACTCTTCCATACATTTATTTTACCTGTATACATAATCAGTTTAATGAGTATCAACTGCACGTAATTTATTAATCTTTTATCAAGGATAACACTGAAATTAAAATTAATCCGTACGTAATTACGAAATTTTTCGATAATATAGATTGTGATATCTACGCAAATCGCTGTACTTTCATTCTTGAGACGGATACTCAATCACATACCTACTGCATTCTTAAGCTAAATTAAGGATTAAATCAGTCAGTGAATGTAAAGTCGAAAAATTGCTTACAACCAAGGACTTTGAGTGGCGATGACAGATGCCAAAAATCTCAGAATGCTCCGTACTGGCAGGCTGAACAACTTGTAAAAAACAAGAAAATTCTGATATATTTTTTTGTTTATTTATCGGTTTTTTACCGTCACAATAACGCTTCTACTCTATAGTTTCTCGAAAATCTTCTCGAAAATGAATATTCTAAAACCACCTCCCCAAATCTGTTCCCCGTGGCTCATACGGAAACGGCTCTCCGACCAAATGCGTTGACCTAGGTCGCCTCCTTGCTGCAGCCATTATTCATTGAAATTATACAGCCTAAGTAGTGTTTCGGGTACGACCAGCCATGCGTCCCCGATACGAGATTTACGTGTACCCAATTGCGTTTTCCTGAACAAGATTTATTGTTGAAATTTGAAATTTGAATTATGGATTCTTTAGAGCTCGTGTCGAGGCTGTTTTGGGATTTGAATTCTACTTGCACACTCTACCCAGACACGCACTGTGTTTGCCTTTTGAGTATAGATAGTTAAAAATATTGTAGATACGCAATTTGTAGGCGAGCTCATAAATAAGTTTGTTTTGCGGTTTAATAAAAGGTCACAAATCTTTTCGAAAATATTCTACTATACCTTTTTCATATGATTTTCGTACTTGGATATGAAAATGAAAATGAAAATATTTATTTTGCTAGTAAGCCACGAGCCCAGCTCTTTTACATGTCTGAATCTACCAGCGCTTCGACAGGTGACATCTGCTGAGAAGAAACGCCGCACGAAACTCAGCAGTAAGTCTTTTTTCAACTTTGGCAGTACAGTTTTATCTAAAAACTGACACAAAATGTGCAACATAAATACCAAATGGGTACAAATTAATTCTAATAAATAACTAATAAGGGAGATGTATAGTCTCCGCGTCTGGACAAGTTAAGTGACTTAGAGATGTATAAAGTCTCTAAGGGTCATAAAAACAAAAATTAAAATTGAAACAAAGAAACATCTAAATCGATTAATCTTAGTTAAATGGAGATGTAGACAGTCTCCACGGTCAAATCACCTCCGTTAAACCAACGCAAAGAGATCATTTAACGAGGACCCCACTACACTTTGATTGAATTGTAATAAAGTATTAATTTCCTGCAGCACTGTACCAAGGAACCGCCTAACAAAATACGGCGTACACCTTAATTCACATATACATATTTTCTTAACAGGATTGCTAACCTTACCTCACTTAAAGATCAAAAAAGTATCCAATGTACTGAAACACGCTCAGCCTAAGTTAGAGTTTTGTTAAATTGTACTAAAACCAATGCTGGTCGCCACGCAACGACCTAAAAGCTCCCTATGATTGTCAAGCTTTTCGTAGTGCTATGCTCGTAGCCAATAGCGGCATGTTTGTTTGTAACAAAGGCACACTGAGTCCTCTCCGTCTTTCTCTAGCAACAAAGAATCCGACTAGCGAGTAATAAATAGATAAGCGTGTTAAAACGTTAAAGACCAGCGATCCAACTTTCAATAACTTTCGCACCAAACGTTACTAATATTACTGACAGAACTATTTATCATCATTCATTACCCCTCGCAAGGCTGAAGTACGCATGTGCGGTCTCCTGCGGCCAGATTAGGGAAGGGTTTAAGTTTAAGGGATGAAGGGACGGTATCGTGTCGATACCGCTATCAGAAGTGTTATGATGAACTTTGCACTTGAACACGACTTAAGGTTTACGACGGGATTTAGTTAGACAACGGTGTTGATACACTGGCGCCGTATGTTTAAAACTACAAGCAAAATCATGTAGATGAGATTACTCATCTACATCATATGTATATTAATACATAAAATTTGTTCCTCCAAAAGTTTATGAAAACGATGGGATAAATAAACATTTTCTCCAGACACACCGAAATTATGCGTTATGCTATAGCGGACCTAAACCAAAAATAAGGGCGTCTATTCGGGAACGTCTAACTGATACTGCACCGACCGAGCGAGACTCGCATCTCGCTCTTGCGCATTACGCGTCGTGCGGAAGAGTGGGATGAGAAATCTCGCTCGCGAGTCGCTACAACATCACTTAGCGTTCCCGGATAGAAAGCAGAACTCAAGGTTCTTAACTTTTGGGAACAGGAGGGGCAATTCTGAACCTAAACGTGTACAAATGACCCACACAGTTCACAACAATGTCGAATGTCGAAATCGAATGTTAAAGTTAAAAAAGAGTTACTGCTGAGTTTCTTGCGGCGTTTCTTCACAGCAGATGTCACTTTTTGAAGCGCTGGTAGATTCAGTCAGACATGTGAAAGAGCCAGTGTGGCCTACTGGCAAAATAAATATTTTCATTTGCATCTCATTTTCATTTTCAAGAATTAAACACCACTATGTGCGATACATTTTACTAGTCAATGTTATATTATTGAAAGTTACAAAACCCATGGACGAAAAAAGCAAGAGTACTATAAACCGCCACACAATCAACCGTTCCTTGGACGTTGTGACGCCATCTATCAATTAATTTCGTAAACTGCGGCTGCAATTCCTTGAAACAATAATGGCTTCCTTTGAAAATCTGGTACCTAGTTTTACAACCAATGTGCAACGCAAGAGACGTGCCGTTTTGGTCAATAAATGAATTCATTTAATTTCATTGTTTATTGAATACCTCCCTAGCCACGACTGTGGCGCCATCTAGTTTAACTGTATTTTAGCAGCTGCGGCATGTTCGCCGTAAGGCAATTGTTTTATTCGTCCATGATTTGAATGAAGCACGCACGTTGAAAACGTCAGTTTTTAGTTTTTTGCGAACAAATGACACCTTCAGCTATATATTTAAAAAAAACCAGTACGTTCTACTAAGCCTTGAGTTAACTCGCTAATGGCCCGGACACCGCAAGGCGCTGCTGATATTTAGGGATCCCGCGGGAACAGTGATCGGTCGAAACTATGCGGGATCTGCTAATGGTTGTAAATAGTTGCCTTGAAACATTGTGACTGGGTGTAATTCTTTTTGATATACGAGTCTGCAAATGTTAAGTTTGTTGTGATCAGTTAAACAATAATAAACTGGAGCCGTCTTACAAATTGATATAGATTACCTTTTGCTTTTATTAAAAAAGATTGGTTTAAAAATGTCCGTGAAGTTAGCAGAGCATTTATGAGCAGATCAAAAATAAATTGCAGTTCTATTGGCATGCACAAGAGTGCTGTAGTTCCTGATACTTTTTGGAAATAGTTCTGGCGGATTTACCGAGAAAAAACGAACTTTAGTTTTCGGGCCAATGATCTGCTAACTTCCACAAAAAAATTCCAGCAGAGCATGAAAAAAATGGTTTTCCGTAAGGAGTCCGCAGAGTTCTGTAGTTCCTGATACTTTTTACGAATAGTTCTGGCCGTTATAGCCGGAATTTTCGTTTTTTATTTTCACACCAAGTGATCTGCTAACTTCCAATAAAAACGATGAGCAGATCAAACATTTATTGTAGTTCTATTGGCATGCACAAGAGTGCTGTAGTTCCTGATACTTTTCAGAAATAGTTCTGGCGGATTTACCGAGAAAAACGAACTTTAGTTTTCTAGCCAATGATGTGCTAACTTTCACTAAAAATATCCAGCAGAGCATGAAATAAAGTGTTTTTTGTAAGTACCCCTCAGAGTTCTGTAATCCCTGATACTTTTTACGAATAGTTCTGGCAGTTGTAGCCAGAATTTTCGTTTTTTTTATTTTCGAACCATGTGATCTGCTAACTTCCAATAAAAACTATGCGCAGATCAAAAATAAATTAAAGTTCTATTGGCATGCGCAAGAGTTCTATAGTTCCTGATACTTTTAAGAAATAGTTCTGGCGGATTTACCGAGAAAAACGAACTTTACTTTTACTAACTTTTGCTAACTTTCACTAAAAATGTCCAACAGAGCATGAACTAAAGTGTTTCCTGTCAGCGTCCCTCAGAGTTCTGTAGTTCCTGATACTTTTTACGAAAAGTTCTGGCCGTTATAGCCAGGATTTTCGTTTTTTTATTTTCACACCAAGTGATCTGCTAACTTCCAATAAAAACGATGAGCAGATCAAAAATTTATTATATTTTTACTGGCATGCACAAGAGTGCTGTAGTTTCTGATACTCTTCAGAAATAGTTCTGGCGGATTTACCGAGACAAACGAACTTTAGTTTTCAAACCAATGATCTGCTAACTTCTACTAGAAAATTCCAGCAGAGCATTAAATAAAGTGTTTTATGTAAGTATCCCTCAGAGTTCTGTAGTCCCTGATACTTTTTACGAACAGTTCTGGCAGTTGTGGCCAGAATTTTCATTTTTTATTTTCGAACCATGTGATCAGCTAACTTCTAATAAAAACTATGAGCAGATCAAAAATAAATTGAAATTCTATGGGCATGCACAAGAGTTCTATAGTTCCAGATACTTTTAAGAAATAGTTCTGGCAGATTTACCGAGATAAAACGAACTTTAGTTTTCTAGCCAATGATGTGCTAACTTTCACTAAAAATATCCAGCAGAGCATGAAATAAAGTGTTTTCTGTAAGTATTCCTCAGAGTTCTGTAGTCCCTGATACTTTTTACGAATAGTTCTGGCAGTTGTAGCAAAAAAAAAATATTTTTTTATTTTCGAACCATGTGATCTGCCAACTTCCATTAAAAACTATGAGCAGATCAAAAATAAATTGAAGTTCTATTGGCATGCACAAGAGTTCTATAGTTCCTGATACTTTTAAGAAATAGTTCTGGCGAATTTACCGAGAAAAAACGAACTTTACTTTTCTAGCCAATGACATGCTAACTTTCACTAAGAATATCCAGCAGAGCATGAAATAAAGTGTGTTTTGTAAGCATCCCTCAGAGTTCTGTAGTCCCTGATACTTTTTACGAATAGTTCTGGCAGTTGTGGCCAGAATTTTCGATTTTTATTTTCGAACCATGTGATCTGCTAACTTCCAATAAAAACTATGAGCAGATCTAAAATAAATTAAAGTTCTATTGGCATGCACAAGAGTTCTATAGTTCCAGATACTTTTAAGAAATAGTTCTGGCGGATTTACCGAGAAAAACGAACTTTACTTTAACTAACTTTTGCTAACTTTCGCTAAAAATGTCCAGCAGAGCATGAACTAAAGTGTTTCCTGTCAGCGTCCCTCAGAGTTCTGTAGTTCCTGATACTTTTTACGAAAAGTTCTGGCCGTTATAGCCAGGATTTTCGTTTTTTATTTTCACACCAAGTGATCTGCTAACTTCCAATAAAAACGATGAGCAGATCAAAAATTTATTGTATTTTTACTGGCATGCACAAGAGTGCTGTAGTTTCTGATACTCTTCAGAAATAGTTCTTGCGTATTTACCGAGACAAACGAACTTTAGTTTTCAAACCAATGATCTGCTAACTTCTACTAGAAAATTCCAGCAGAGCATTAAATAAAGTGTTTTCTGTAAGTATCCCTCAGAGTTCTGTAGTCCCTGATACTTTTTACGAATAGTTCTGGCAGTTGTAGCAAAAATTTTGTTTTTTTTTATTTTCGAACCATGTGATCTGCCAACTTCCATTAAAAACTATGAGCAGATCAAAAATAAATTGAAGTTCTATGAGCATGCACAAGAGTTCTATAGTTCCAGATACTTTTAAGAAATAGTTCTGGCGGATTTACCGAGATAAAACGAACTTTAGTTTTCTAGCCAATGATGTGCTAACTTTCACTAAAAATATCCAGCAGAGCATGAAATAAAGTGTTTTCTGTAAGTATTCCTCAGAGTTCTGTAGTCCCTGATACTTTTTACGAATAGTTCTGGCAGTTGTAGCAAAAATTTTGTTTTTTTTTTATTTTCGAACCATGTGATCTGCCAACTTCCATTAAAAACTATGAGCAGATCAAAAATAAATTGAAGTTCTATTGGCATGCACAAGAGTTCTATAGTTCCTGATACTTTTAAGAAATAGTTCTGGCGAATTTACCGAGAAAAAACGAACTTTACTTTTCTAGCCAATGACATGCTAACTTTCACTAAGAATATCCAGCAGAGCATGAAATAAAGTGTGTTTTGTAAGCATCCCTCAGAGTTCTATAGTCCCTGATACTTTTTACGAATAGTTCTGGCAGTTGTGGCCAGAATTTTCGATTTTTATTTTCGAACCATGTGATCTGCTAACTTCCAATAAAAACTATGAGCAGATCAAAAATAAATTGAAGTTCTATGGGCATGCACAAGAGTTCTATAGTTCCAGATACTTTTAAGAAATAGTCTTGGCGGATTTACCGAGATAAAACGAACTTTAATTTTCTAGCCAATGATGTGCTAACTTTCACTAAAAATATCCAGCAGAGCATGAAATAAAGTGTTTTCTGTAAGTATCCCTCAGAGTTCTGTAGTCCCTGATACTTTTTTACGAATAGTTCTGGCATTTGTGGCCAGAATTTTCGAACCATGTGATCTGCTAACTTTCAATAAAAACTATGAGCAGATTAAAAATAAATTAAAGTTCTATTAGTATGCACAAGAGTTCTATAGTTCCTGATACTTTTACGAAATAGTTCTGGCAGATTTACCGAGAGAAAACGAAATTTACTTTTCTAGCCAATGACGTGCTAACTTTCACTAAGAATATCCAGCAGAGCATGAAATAAAGTGTTTTCTGTACGTATTCCTCAGAGTTCTGTAGTCCCTGATACTTTTTACGAATAGTTCTGGCAGTTGTAGCAAAAATTTTGGTTTTTTTTATTTTCGAACCATGTGATCTGCCAACTTCCATTTAAAACTATGAGCAGATCAAAAATAAATTGAAGTTCTATTGGCATGCACAAGAGTTCTATAGTTCCTGATACTTTTACGAAATAGTTCTGGCGGATTTACCGAGAAAAAACGAACTTTACTTTTCTGGCCAATGATGTGCTAACTTTCACTAAAAATGTCCAGCAGAGCATGAAATAAAGTGTGTTCTGTACGTATTCCTCAGAGTTCTGTAGTCCCTGATACTTTTTACGAATAGTTCTGGCAGTTGTGGCCAGAATTTACGATTTTTATTTTCGAACCATGTGATCTGCTAACTTCCAATAAAAACTATGAGCAGATCAAAAATAAATTAAAGTTCTATTGGCATGCACAAGAGTTCTATAGTTCTTGATACTTTTAAGAAATAGTTCTGGCGAATTTACCGAGAAAAAACGAACTTTACTTTTCTAGCCAATGACATGCTAACTTTCACTAAGAATATCCAGCAGAGCATTAAATAAAGAGTTTTCTGTAAGTATCCCTCAGAGTTATGTAGTCCCTGATACTTTTTACGAACAGTTCTGGCAGCTGTGGCAAGAATTTTATTTTTTTATTTTCGAACCATGTGATCAGCTAACTTTCAATAAAAACTATGAGCAGATCAAAAATAAATTGAAGTTCTATGGGCATGCACAAGAGTTCTATAGTTCCTGATACTTTTAAGAAATAGTTCTGGCGGATTTACCGAGAAAAAACGAACTTTAGTTTTCTAGCCAATGATGTGCTAACTTTCACTAAAAATATCCAGCAGAGCATGAAATAAAGTGTGTTTCGTAAGCATCCCTCAGAGTTCTGTAGTCCCTGATACTTTTTACGAATAGTTCTGGCAGTTGTGGCCAGAATTTTCGATTTTTATTTTCGAATCATGTGATCTGCTAACTTCCAATAAAAACTATGAGCAGATCAAAAATAAATTAAAGTTATATTGGCATGCACAAGAGTTCTATAGTTCCAGATACTTTTAAGAAATAGTTCTGGCGAATTTACCGAGAAAAAACGAACTTTACTTTTCTAGCCAATGACGTGCTAACTTTCACTAAGAATATCCAGCAGAGCATCAAATAAAGTGTTTTTGTAAGCATCCCTCAGAGTTCTATAGTCCCTGATAATTTTTACGAATAGTTCTGGCAGTTGTGGCCAGAATTTTCGGTTTTTATTTTCGAACCCTGTGATCTGCCAACTTCCACTAAAAACTTTTAAGAAATTGTTCTGGCGGATTAACCGAGAAAAATACGGACATGTGCGAGTTAAACTCGCGTGGTGAGGGTTCCGTGATTATATGAAATTTCCTGTGTTATTTTAAATGCCATGAAGGTCTTATAGGTTGTCCTGTAATAAACAAGTACCTAAAGAACTATATTATGTATTGTTTTGAAATTTTAGGCCCAGTAGTTTCGAAGATAAGGTGGGGGAATGTTCAATTTTCGCCTATTTTTCTAAATAACTCAAATCAATTTATTTTAAAATTATGAAAAAACAATTTTAAGATCCACATAGCGAGCTCTTTCATTTGATATGTGACACGTCACTATTGCAAAACTTTTTTTTAATTTTCTAATTAGTCCCCCAAAGGTGGCCCCCATGTTTAAAATTCAGTTATTTACGTTAGACGTCCGTGTTGCGTGTGTCTTCGACTTACGTATGTGTACCAAATTTTAACTCAATCAGTCGAGTAGTTTCTGAGCAAATTGGCTGTGACAGACGGAGAGACAGACAGACAGACATAAGAGTGCTCGTACAAGGATTCGGTTTGTAAATTTTGAGGTACGGAACCCTAAAAACGAATTTAAGTGTTCAAGCCAATGGGTTCAGTTACGAATCTTATGTTGTACACGAACTTTCTTTTCGAATCTATGGAAAAAAAGGAACAGGTTGATGTCATCTTTACTGACTTCCGTAAAGCCTTTGACAAAGTTGACCATCTTTACTTACTCAGAAAATTGGCGTACAATGGCATCCGTGGCAACCTCCTCCGCTGGTTTGCGTCCTATCTAACGAACAGGTCACAAGTCGTAGTCATCAATGGTTTTAGATCTAACTAAGCCAACGTAACTTCCGGAGTGATTCAAGGGTCGATTTTGGGACCGTTGCTGTACATAATTTTTCTAAATGACATTAAATCATGCTTCAAAAATAGCAATTTCCTAGCATTTGCCGACGATCTAAAAATTTATAAAATTATTAAAAATGAGGATGATAGCAAGTTAATTCAAAAAGACCTAGATTTATTTTACACGTACTGTAGGGAAGGCAAGTTACAGCTGGCGGCCGATAAATGTGTGCAAATGACCTTTACTAAAAATAGAACTAGGGTTATTAGGTTTCCATACTTTATAGGCAGCACGCAAATAAAAAAAGTTGTAGCAACGCGAGATCTCGGGGTACTGTATGATGAAAAATTACATTTCAATGAGCATGTGGATCGGATACTTAGTAAGGCTCATCAAATGTTAGGTTTTGTGACAAGGTCAGCTAAGGTATTTAAAAATGCCTCTACTTACCTATTGCTTTATAAAGCACAAATCAGACCACATCTTGAGTACGCCTCAGTAGTATGGAACCCCTTATATGCAAAATATATAAACTCCATTGAAATGATACAAAAAAAGTTCTTAAGGATAACGCACCGGCGGTTGACGGGAAAAAAAATGTCATACAATAACTTACTTAAACATTATAAAGTTTCCTCTTTGGCAGTAAGACGTAAAACTTCAGATGCAATGGCACTATTCAATATTTGTAGGGGTGGGTACGACTGTAGTGAACTGCTGCATTTGGTCCGGTTTAGGGTGCCGCCCCCGAGCCGCTGCCGTGCGCGCGCGCCGGCCTTGTTCGCCGTGCCGCGGTGCGCGAGCAACGCGGGCGCGCGCGCGCCGTTGCGCCGCATGTGTTAGGCGTACAATAAGAGCCTCGTCTCGGTCGATATTTTTAACACGTCTAATAATCAATTTAAAAAACAATGTTCTAAAGTTATCCCCGAGGAAGAGTGGTAGATCGTTTTATATATACCTATACGTTACATTTAACTATAATTAGTAGTATACTATTTGATATCCGTGCTGTGAAACCTTGCGCTTGCTATGTTATTTTACTATCGTTGTCTTATTTTATATTCTATAAGAGCATTATTGTTCTATTATGTCTTAGTGGGAACTGTTGAGGAGTTAAATGCGTGTTCTTTTTTATTTTAAGGTCTTTATCATTATGTATCCTTATGTACATTTAAACTTTGTTTTTTCCCCAAATAAAAACATAAAACAATGATCTGCTAACTTTCACTAAATGAAAATAAAGAGTTTCCTGTAACGAATAGTTCTGGCAGTTGTAGCCAGAATATTCGTTTTTTTTTATCCTTGAACCATGTGATTTGTTAAAGTTCTCATAAAAACTATGAGCAGATCAAAAATTAATTGTAGTTCTATTGGCATGTACAAGAGTTCCATTGTTTATGATACTTATATAAAAATTTCTGGCCTTATTAAACATTGTTTTTATGTCTTACCTATATAAAACCGGCCAAGTGCGAGTCGGACTCGCGCACGAAGGGTTCCGTACCATTATCTTTATAATGGTTCACGGTTTATGCATAAGGTTTATGTATATGAAATTAAACGTTTTATTTTTATTTTTGAGTTGATTTAATGAAAGGTAAATAGCGGTTTACGATTTATGGCGTATTAAAAAAAAAGTACTAGCTAGATCTCGTTCAAACCAATTTTTGTTGGAGGTTTACATGGTAATGTACATCATATTTTTTTTTTAGTTTTATTATTCTCTTATTTTAGAAGGGGGACACACATTTTACCACTTTTGAAGTGTCTCTTGCGCAAACTATTCAGTTTAGAAAATGATGATATTAGAAACCTCAATATAATTTTTGAAGACCTATTCTTAGATACCCAACACGTATGGGTTTGAAGAAAAAATATATATTGAGTTTCAGTCGACTAAGTATGGGGGGAACCCCCAAAATGTATTGTTTTTTTTTCTATTTTTGTGTGAAAATCTTAATGCGGTTCACAGAATACATCTACTTACCAAGTTTCAACAGCATAGTTCTTATAGTTTAGGAAAAAAGTTGCTGTGACATACGGACGGACAGACAGACAGATATGACGAATCCATAAGGGTTCCGTTTTTTGCCATTTGGCTACGGAACCCTAAAAACCCAAATAAAATGAAATATAAATATTACAAAGTAATAAAGCAATAAATGATAATAGGGAACATGCTTCATTTTTTTAGGGTTCCGTACCTTAAAAGGAAAAAAGGATCACTTGTTTGTCCATCTGTCTGTCTGTCTGTCTGTTCGTCTGTCCGTCCGTCCGTCCGTCCGTCCGTCCGTCCGTCCGTCCGTCCGTCCGTCCGTCCGTCCGTCTGTCCGTCTGTCCGTCTGTCCGTCTGTCCGTCTGTCCGTCTGGCCTGATAAGTTATAGCAAGTAATGTGCTGCATCGCAGATTTGCTCGATGCTCAGAAAGCGTAAAAGTAACGCTTTTTAAAGCTTACTGCACATCATTTTACCCGAGCAGTCTGTGGTGTCAGTACACGAAACGAGCTTACAACACCCTGTGTGTGCAATACAACAACGCGTTCAGGATGCTGTTGGGGCTGCCGCGCCACTGCAGCGCGTCGGCAATGTTCGCGGCCGCGCGCACAGATGGCTTTCACGCTATAATGCGTAAGAAGTCTGCCTCTCTTCTTCATCGTGTGCGCGGCAGCCGCAACAGCATCTTGAAATCGTTTGTGAGCAGGTTTGATAGCCCCTTGGTGTGGCACTTGGTTAAAGTGGTCATTGATGCCAGAAAATAAGTGTTTAAGTCTAAGTCTTGTTTTGTTCGCCTTAAATATATATTTTTAGTTTATAAGTACTTACTAACATAGTGATAGGTTAAATATTTGGTCATACTAACATATTATGGTAAAAAAAAAAACGAAATAAATGATTTATTATTATAGCATATCAACGTATGGTTAGATTTTTCGCTAGAATTATTGCTCTATCGCTTCTAGGCAGTAGAACTGTACAGTCTCATACATGTTTGTTGCGTAGCTATCAAAAACAGCTGAGATGCTACGCAGAACTGCCGAAAAATATATAGTATATCACTATATTTTTGAATTTTGGTTTTTTCGCCAGAACTATTGGTGGATTACCATGAAGTCATAGAACTTTGCAGTTTCGGACGTATTTGTGATCTTATAAGCGAAAACTGCTGAGATGCTAACAGGTGTAATGCGAAGTTAGCATCTCATTAAAGAAAAACGTTTTTTCGCTAGCACTATTACTGTTTTTACTCAAATTGATAGAACTTTGCAGTTTTATATGTATTTGGGTTCTATAAATCGAGAACTGCTGAGATGCTAATAGGCATAATGCGAAGTTAGCATCTCATTTGATTTTTTCTTTTAAACCTGACAAGCGAACAGAAGTATCGAAAAAAAAAATCAGGAACTGTAGAACTATTGGGGATGCTACTAGAACTGCGATTAGTTTTTGAGATTCCGGAAATTGATATGCTAGGTTCACACACATACCTAACGAGTGTAATTGGTGTATGCCGTTCTTGTTATTGATAAATAAATATAAATAAATTACAGCGTCATGTTTGTGCTGTGCGATTGCCAAGTCACGATATTTTTTTATATTAAACGAAGATGTAAATTAAAATATTGGTTATTTGATAGAAAATAAAAATAATTCTAAACGAAATAGCTGAATTGCCGATAAAATGATAAGAACATCTCAGACTTGGCTCTACCATACGATCTCACAACTTTTTACGGCGTAGTGGTTGGAGGATAGAGGGTGCGAGGCTTGGCACATTTTTTACATTTGAATGTTTTTGATGGGATATGAGTTCTCCGTAAATGTTACTCAGAATAGCTCTTTCTAATATTTTTTCTCTTGTCGCAAACTTATAAAACATTCACATAAACCTTACATATTTCCATACAAACTTGTTATTTTACACCCTTGAGGGTAAAACTTTTACAATGAATTGAATGTTATATATATTTATATCGAATCAACAACCTAAAAAATAAGTTTCAAGCTTCTAGCTCTAAAAATGACGATACTTTCATACAACTTTGTATCCCCCCCTTTCAACCCCTTACAACCCTTTGTTCGCATTAAAAAGAATCCTATGTCCTTTCTCAAGCTCTAGAAAATTTCATTTAAATCGGTTCAGTAGTTTTGGCGTGAAAGCGCGACAGACAGACAGACAGAGTTACTTACGCATTTATAATATTATTAATTAATATATTAATATTAATCTATTAATATAATAATTAATAAATTAATAATTATAATTATTAATAAATTAATCGACGATCATTGTGCCGATAGTTGTTTCTGCGAACGGGCTCATAGCGAAGAGTCTCGACCAACACCTCAAGAGACTCTCGCTTGATGGCTGGATCAAGGGTCGGATACAGAAGGCGGTACTCCTGGACACGGCGCGCATCGTCAGGAGGTTCCTCTCTCTGCGGCCCTAACCGCCGGTAGCTTGAGCCCCGCCCCGCTACCGGCGGCACCCTAGGCTAGGTTTTTATAGTGTCTGTATTTTTATAGTGATATTGTATTTTACTTTTTATACAAATATTATAAAACCTAGCTTAAGATTCAAGATTAATAAAGAGAATAATAATAATAATAATAATAACATACTCGTGAACGGGTGCTGTCTGTGGGGTCCGGACGGTTCATGCTCGCAAGGACCTTTTAAAATTGTTACCTTTTAATTTATTCGTTTGTGCGTTATCGGATCCTGACTAGAGAGACTTCATAGTGTTCTCTATACCATATTCTATAGTGTTTCATATTCGGACATGAATTATTAGGACATGAAATATTTTTATTTCAAATTATTATTTTGATATTTGGAGACCTTACATCGCCTTTTTTATACTTGACCGTGGAGACTGTCTACATCTCCATTTAACCCGGATTAGGTAGTCAATTTAGATGTTTCATTAATTCTTTATTTTAATTATTATTGTTATGACCCTTAGAGGCTTTATACATCTCTAAGTCACTTAACTTGTCCAGACGCGGAGACTATACATCTCCCTTATTAGTTATTTATTATAATTAATTTTTACCTATTAGGATTGTTTGCTGCCCTTTTTATGTGTTAGTTTTAGTTAAAACTCTAATGTAAAAGTTGGAAAAAAAAAAGACTTACTGCTGAGTTTCTTGCGGCGTTTCTTCTCAGCAGATGTCACATTTCGAAGCGCTGGTAGCTTCAGACATGTAAAAGAGCCCATGTGGCCTACTTGCAAAATAAATATTTTCATTTTCATTTTCATTATAATAATAATATATTATAATTATTATTATATAAAGTCAGTAAGTAAGTAGTAGCCAACTAAGGGAACGTACCCAAACTACGTGACCCATTAAGGGGGGGAGGGAGGTTTTTAAAATACTACGCTTAGTCACGGGAGCGGGGGGGGTAGCTTAGATTTTTGTCGCGTAGTCGATTTCGCTGAGAAAAATCTCGCGCTTTTTCAAACTATATTTGAATATGGCGTGGAGTGTTTAGTGCTTTATAAACTCACAGTTGGTGGCGCTGACGCACATATGTCGAGACGTCAGCTGATTGAAAACTCGGGTTCGATTCCCAGTCGTCTAATATTATTTTGGTTTTTTCTCTTTTCCAAACCGTTTTTTTGAGAACCAAATATGATTAAATTATTCTTTCATCAATAAATCTATAATAACGTGTACGTGTTATAAAATTGGGTCTCCTGCAATGTTTAATTTTTGACCCTATTAGACAGTTTTCGAATTAGTTCCAATATAGCGTATTAAAATGCCTTGATATATTAATCAATGCGTTTAATTACACTACGAACGAGTAGTTTTTAATTTATAATGGATTATTATTTTTAACATAAGGGACATCTCTTGATTGTTCATAATATTTAATTTACTAGTCATTATAAGTATGCATGCAGTTTTATGCAATAAACTCGGTATTAATAAAGACAAGTATGAGACAAATTATTTATATTTGTTTTACTTTCTGCCTGCAAAATGATTAAAAATCACATTTTCTAATATCGCGTAACAACTTGAGGGAGAGAGGGGTCGAAAAATACTAAAAAATAGGTCACGAAAATAAAGTCTTATTTTCTTTGTCTCACTTAAATGCTGAAGGTACACAAAGGTAAGGTAGGCTAATTTAACCATAAACATAAGACAAACCCTTTATGTTATATTATAGTACATTGTGCATCTAGGGCCGTAAGAAGGGGATAACTAACGAGAGTCTGTTAGAAGCCCGACGTCGATAGACGAGGGCTTTTATGACTCGAGTTTGTTATCCCCTTACTGCCCGTGATACACACAATGTTTTTCATCACATTTGCGAAGAAATGAAATAAAAATTAGACAAAAAAATAGTAGTTTATGCAACGGTTGCATAATGATAGGCCTTAAAACACTAGTGCGGTTTTCATGAAACGAGCCGCAGGCGAGTTTCATAATAAGATCGCACGTGTGTTTTAAGGCCAAATTATGCCGAGTTACATACATAACTTTATCTACACACATATTATAAATCCTCCATGATGTGTTCAGAAACAATATTTTCTGGCAACAAGTTATTTGTTGCAATCGTGGCTGCATATTTCCGATATCCGGCGCATTTTCACATCACACAGTCACTCCGAGAAGACTCGGAGTGACTGTGTATTCATATTTTCAACTAAAATGTAAATTACAAACAACTTTTATCTACACCCATATCATAAAACCTCCATTGGTTAATCAAAAACCGTAGGAAATGACCACCATTTTGACAACCAATTAGGAAAAACCAGTGCTGCGATAAAGAAATAACATGACTTCTTTATCGTTTTTAGTAAAGAAATGAGATTAAATTTGGAACAGCTGTCAAAACTCAAGTGGGTCTCTATTCTAGTATCCATAGATATTAAAACAGTTATTGATACGAAACGTCAATTCAGTATGTTTTTTTTAATATAAACTGCACAATATTTGATCTCGAGTGACGTGAGAATAGAGACTTCATCCGTTTGTCTATGATTTAAAAAAAAAATGGTCTTGACGGAGGATCGAATTGCCGCCATTATGTTAGTGTTTTGTTGAACGAAAGTAGAATTGTTTTTGAATTGAATAGAAAAAGTTTTATGATATGGGTGTAGATAAAAGTATATATATTAATATTATTTCCATTTTACATCGTGAATTACCATCAGGTGGGTGTTCATAAACTGAGCGTACGTTGCGATCAGCGCGGGGCAGCTCCGCCGGCTTGCGGTCGCGTGCCCCGCCGGCTGCGGCTCCCTAGCAGCTCCGCCAACCTGGCGCACTTAACTGCCCGCGGGAGTTCGATCCATAACTCCCCAGGGAGTTATGGATTTTGTATGGTTTATAACTCCCGCTGACGGCGGGGCCCATAGAGGATTTAAATCGGCTATAGTTGCTCTTTACGCTTGCGTATAATAACACCCTTTCCGAGCAAGTGTGATGAAAAACTACTATTTCATTCACGCCAGCGGAGCACCCGCAGCTCTATTTCATACATTTCATCATTCATACATTTACATCTAGTTCATAATAAAGTTTCATCGATTTTTTGAGCATGAAGCTATCTATCATGGTCAGTACGGAACCCTTTGTGCGCGGGTCGGACTCGCACGAAGCTTACGCCGTCTGTCAGCCTGTTTGCCGAATAGCGCATAATAGTCGCGACTTGCCGCTATTATTCGCTATTCGACATTATTCCTCATTTCTAACTATATTTCCAATAGCTTTAGCTAGTAATCGTGTATGTATATTATTCGAATATTAACTGAAATATCTTGGAACAAATAAACCACAAATTTAAAATAAACTAAAATTTTGTGCTATTCAGTGTTATTAATAAGGGGGTTACCACGATCTCTTAATGCGATTCTCTTTAGGTCCTAAACTGTGGCATTGTATTTCATATATTGGCGTGGTATTTCATACCACGACATTGTATTTACATATTATGTATAATATATGGCGCGGTATGCAAACGCGACACAGATCAGTTTAGAGCCTAAAGAAAATCGCGTTTAATAATCGTGGTAACGCCCCAGGTATGTAAGTACTACAAATAACTGTATCCTCAAAAATAATGAAATGTTGTTATATCTGTAGGAAAATGTACATGTTGGTAGACAAACCGCGAATTTGGTTTGTTAGACATAGCCATAGTTATGGTTATTTATTACTAAGGTATAATATCATATCTGAGGAATAATTCATAACCCCATTTTCACAGATGATGTACCTACTTCTGTTGCCGCTATAACAACAAATACTAAAAAAATTATAAAATAAATATTTAAGGTGGCTCCCATACAACAAACGTGATTTTTTTGCTCGTTTTTGCTAAATTAAATATTGATAACGGCAACGCTTGAAATATTCACAGAATATTTAGTTAAATATTCAATTTGAAAATAAATAATTCAATTAACAAATCCCATACAACAATCGCTAAACGTAAAACACGTAAAATGTACAAGAAACAAAATGGATTATAATGCTCAGTAGGCAAGATGGTTTACCCATTTTTAACCCCCGACGCAAATAGAGGGGTATTATAAGTTTGACGTGTATCTGAGTACACCGATTGAGATGTCAGACATTTAAATGATTTTATTTTACTTATAGTCAGTTCAATTATAGTGTTTTTGTTCATAGCAACTTAAAGGTTAATTAATGAGCATAATAGTTACTAAATCATTTAATTAAAACTATTAAGATTTAAAGAAGTAGGTTCCACTTAATAATTCTTATTGCTTTACACCCGCAAGTTATGAAAGTCTGATATGTCAAACTAATAATTGTCAAATCATATGCAAAACTGTTAAAGCTTTTATCTACACCCGTATCATAAAACCTCCATTGGTTAATCAAAAACCGTAGGAAATGACCACCATTTTGACAACCAATTAGGAAAAACCAGTGCTGCAATGTTATTACAGTATCGATTTTAGTATCGAAATGAGATTAAATTTGAAACAGCTGTCAAAACTCAAGTGGGTCTCTATTCTAGTATCCATAGATATTAAAACAGTTATTGATACGAAACATCAATTCAGTATGTTTTTTTAATATAAACTGCACGACATTTGATCTCGAGTGACATGAGAAAAGAGACCTCATTCGTTTGTCTATGATTTAAAAAAAATGGTCTTGACGGAGGATCGAATTGCCGCCATTATGTTGGTTTTTTGCTGAACGAAAGTAGAATTGTTGTTGAATTGAATAGAAAAAGTTGTTTGTAATTTACATTTTAGTTGAATATATGAATAGTAGTCTTCTCGGAGTGACTGTGTGATGTGAAAATGCGCCGGATATCGGAAATATGCAGCCACGATTGCAACAAATAACTTGTTGCCAGAAAATATTGTTTCTGAACACATCATGGAGGATTTATAATATGTGTGTAGATAATGTTATGTATGCAACTCTGCATATTTTGGCCTTAAAACACACGTGCGATCTTATTATGAAACTCGCTCAAGCTCGTTTCATGAAAACCGCACAAGTGTTTTAAGGCCTATCATTATGCAACCGTTGCATAAACTACTAATTTGCAATAATTTTTGATTTTGTAATTAATCTTTTGATTTTCTGTTTATTGTTGATTTTTTCGTATTATGTTTTGAGTACTTTACTTAGCTCCGCTGGATGCGAGCAGCACAGAATCGGTCGTTGTGGAGATCATTGATGGTGGCCTATGTCCAGCAGTGGACGTCTTTTGGCTGAAATGATGATGATGATGATGAGGACTTAACTTGTATTTATTTATCTGTCCTTGTTAGCAGATCATTGGCTTGAAAACTGATGGTTAGTTTAGTAGTCGGACTAATATCGGATCTGAAAATAAATCGTGAATAAAGCCGTGTTTATTTACAGAGTTAAATATGCCAGTTCTATTTCTTAAAAGAATCAGGAACTACAGCACTCTTGTGCATGCCAATAGAACTTCCATTTATTTGTGATCTGCTCATAGTTTTTATTGGAAGTGAGCAGATCACATGGTTAGAAAATAAAAAATGAAAATTCTGGCCACAACTGCCAGAACTATTCGTAAAAACTATCAGGGACTACAGAACTCTGACGGAAGCTTACAGAACACACTTTATTTCATGCTCTGCTGGAAATTTTTTGTGAAAGTTAGCACATCATTGGCCAGAAAAGTAAAGTTCGTTTTTTCTCGGTAAATCCGCCAGAACTATTTCGTAAAAGTATCAGGAACTATAGAACTCTTGTGCATGCCAATAGAACTTCAATTTATTTTTGATCTGCTCATAGTTTTTATTGGAAGTTAGCAGATCACATGGTTCGAAAATAAAAATCGAAAATTCTGGCCACAACTGCCAGAACTATTCGTAAAAAGTATCAGGGACTATAGAACTCTTGTGCATGCCAATAGAACTTCAATTTATTTTTGATCTGCTCATAGTTTTTATTGGATGTTGGCAGATCACATGGTTCTAAAAAAAAAACGAAAATTCTGGTCATAACTGCTAGAACTATTCGTAAAAGGTATCAGGGACTACAGAACTCTGAAGGTTACTTACAGAAAACACTTTATTTCATGCTCTGCTGGACATTTTTAGTGAAAGTTAGCACATCATTGGCCAGAAAAGTAAAGTTTGTTTTTTCTCCGTAAATCCGCCAGAACTATTTCGTAAAAGTATCAGGAAATATAGAACTCTTGTGCATGCCAATAGAACTTCAATTTATTTTTGATCTGCTCATAGTTTTTATTGGATGTTGGCAGATCACATGGTTCTAAAAAAAAAACGAAAATTCTGGTCATAACTGCTAGAACTATTCGTAAAAGGTATCAGGGACTACAGAACTCTGAAGGTTACTTACAGAAAACACTTTATTTCATGCTCTGCTGGACATTTTTAGTGAAAGTTAGCACATCATTGGCCAGAAAAGTAAAGTTCGTTTTTTCTCGGTAAATCCGCCAGAACTATTTCGTAAAAGTATCAGGAACTATAGAACTCTTGTGCATGCCAATAGAACTTTAATTTATTTTTGATCTGCTCATAGTTTTTATTGGAAGTTAGCAGATCACGTGGTTCGAAAATAAAAATCGAAAATTCTGGCCACAACTGCCAGAACTATTCGTAAAAAGTATCAGGGACTACAGAACTCTGAGGGATGCTTACAAAACACACTTTATTTTATGCTCTGCTGGATATTTTTAGTGAAAGTTAGCACATCATTGGCTAGATAACTAAAGTTCGTTTTTCTCGGTAAATCCGCCAGAACTACTTCTGAAAAGTATCAGAAACTACAGCACTCTTGTGCATGCTAATAAAAATACAATAAATTCTTGATCTGCTCATCGTTTTTATTGGAAATTAGCAGATCACATGGTGTGAAAATAAAAAAACGATAATCCTGGCTATAACGGCCAGAACTTTCGTAAAAAGTATCAGGAACTACAGAACTCTGAGGGACGCTGACAGGAAACACTTTAGTTCATGCTCTGCTGGACATTTTTAGTGAAAGTTAGCAAAAGTTAGTAAAACTAAAGTTCGTTTTTCTCGGTAAATCCGCCAGAACTATTTCTTAAAAATATCAGGAACTATAGAACTCTTGCGCATGCCAATAGAACTTTAATTTATTTTTCATCTGCTCATAGTTTTTATTGGAAGTTAGCAGATCACTTGGTACGAAAATAAAAAAACGAAAATTCTGGCTACTACTGCCAGAACTATTCGTAAAAAGTATCAGGGATTACAGAACTCTGAGGGATACTTACAAAAAACACTTTATTTTATGCTCTGCTGGATATTCTTAGAGAAAGTTAGCACGTCATTGGCTAGAAAAGTAAAGTTCGTTTTTTCTAGGTAAATCCGCCAGAACTATTTCTTAAAAGTATCAGGAAATATAGAACTCTTGTGCATGCCAATAGAACTTCAATTTATTTTTGATCTGCTCATAGTTTTTATTGGATGTTGGCAGATCACATGGTTCTAAAAAAAAAACGAAAATTCTGGTCATAACTGCTAGAACTATTCGTAAAAGGTATCAGGGACTACAGAACTCTGAAGGTTACTTACAGAAAACACTTTATTTCATGCTCTGCTGGACATTTTTAGTGAAAGTTAGCACATCATTGGCCAGAAAAGTAAAGTTTGTTTTTTCTCCGTAAATCCGCCAGAACTATTTCGTAAAAGTATCAGGAACTATAGAACTCTTGTGCATGCCAATAGAACTTTAATTTATTTTTGATCTGCTCATAGTTTTTATTGGAAGTTAGCAGATCACATGGTTCAAAA
Organism: Tortricodes alternella; assembly: GCA_947859335.1. NCBI lineage: Eukaryota > Metazoa > Arthropoda > Insecta > Lepidoptera > Tortricidae > Tortricodes > Tortricodes alternella. The sequence goes on from OX401968.1 coordinate 15,007,628, forward strand.
ATAAAAATCGAAAATTCTGGCCACAACTGCCAGAACTATTCGTAAAAAGTATCAGGGACTATAGAACTCTTGTGCATGCCAATAGAACTTCAATTTATTTTGGATCTGCTCATAGTTTTTATTGGATGTTGGCAGATCACATGGTTCTAAAAAAAACGAAAATTCTGGCCATAACTGCTAGAACTATTCGTAAAAGGTATCAGGGACTACAGAACTCTGAAGGTTACTTACAGAAAACACTTTATTTCATGCTCTGCTGGACATTTTTAGTGAAAGTTAGCACATCATTGGCTAGATACTAAAGTTCGTTTTTCTCGGTAAATCCGCCAGAACTACTTCTGAAAAGTATCAGAAACTACAGCACTCTTGTGCATGCCAATAAAAATACAATAAATTCTTGATCTGCTCATCGTTTTTATTGGAAATTAGCAGATCATTTGGTGTGAAAATAAAAAACGATAATCCTGGCTATAACGGCCAGAACTTTTCGTAAAAAGTATCAGGAACTACAGCACTCTGAGGGACGCTGACAGGAAACACTTTAGTTCATGCTCTGTTGGACATTTTTAGTGAAAGTTAGCAAAAGTTAGTAAAAGTAAAGTTCGTTTTTCTCGGTAAATCCGCCAGAACTATTTCTTAAAAGTATCAGGAACTATAGAACTCTTGCGCATGCCAATAGAACTTCAATTTATTTTTGATCTGCTCATAGTTTTTATTGGATGTTGGCAGATCACATGGTTCTAAAAAAAAAAACGAAAATTCTGGTCATAACTGCTAGAACTATTCGTAAAAGGTATCAGGGACTACAGAACTCTGAAGGTTACTTACAGAAAACACTTTATTTCATGCTCTGCTGGACATTTTTAGTGAAAGTTAGCACATCATTGGCCAGAAAAGTAAAGTTTGTTTTTTCTCCGTAAATCCGCCAGAACTATTTCGTAAAAGTATCAGGAAATATAGAACTCTTGTGTATGCCAATAGAACTTTAATTTATTTTGGATCTGCTCATAGTTTTTATTGGATGTTGGCAGATCACATGGTTCTAAAAAAAACGAAAATTCTGGCCATAACTGCTAGAACTATTCGTAAAAGGTATCAGGGACTACAGAACTCTGAAGGTTACTTACAGAAAACACTTTATTTCATGCTCTGCTGGACATTTTTAGTGAAAGTTAGCACATCATTGGCCAGAAAAGTAAAGTTCGTTTTTTCTCGGTAAATCCGCCAGAACTATTTCGTAAAAGTATCAGGAACTATAGAACTCTTGTGCATGCCAATAGAACTTTAATTTATTTTTGATCTGCTCATAGTTTTTATTGGAAGTTAGCAGATCACATGGTTCAAAAATAAAAATCGAAAATTCTGGCCACAACTGCCAGAACTATTCGTAAAAAGTATCAGGGACTATAGAACTCTTGTGCATGCCAATAGAACTTCAATTTATTTTGGATCTGCTCATAGTTTTTATTGGATGTTGGCAGATCACATGGTTCTAAAAAAAACGAAAATTCTGGCCATAACTGCTAGAACTATTCGTAAAAGGTATCAGGGACTACAGAACTCTGAAGGTTACTTACAGAAAACACTTTATTTCATGCTCTGCTGGACATTTTTAGTGAAAGTTAGCACATCATTGGCTAGATACTAAAGTTCGTTTTTCTCGGTAAATCCGCCAGAACTACTTCTGAAAAGTATCAGAAACTACAGCACTCTTGTGCATGCCAATAAAAATACAATAAATTCTTGATCTGCTCATCGTTTTTATTGGAAATTAGCAGATCATTTGGTGTGAAAATAAAAAACGATAATCCTGGCTATAACGGCCAGAACTTTTCGTAAAAAGTATCAGGAACTACAGAACTCTGAGGGACGCTGACAGGAAACACTTTAGTTCATGCTCTGTTGGACATTTTTAGTGAAAGTTAGCAAAAGTTAGTAAAAGTAAAGTTCGTTTTTCTCGGTAAATCCGCCAGAACTATTTCTTAAAAGTATCAGGAACTATAGAACTCTTGCGCATGCCAATAGAACTTCAATTTATTTTTGATCTGCTCATAGTTTTTATTGGATGTTGGCAGATCACATGGTTCTAAAAAAAAAAACGAAAATTCTGGTCATAACTGCTAGAACTATTCGTAAAAGGTATCAGGGACTACAGAACTCTGAAGGTTACTTACAGAAAACACTTTATTTCATGCTCTGCTGGACATTTTTAGTGAAAGTTAGCACATCATTGGCCAGAAAAGTAAAGTTTGTTTTTTCTCCGTAAATCCGCCAGAACTATTTCGTAAAAGTATCAGGAAATATAGAACTCTTGTGTATGCCAATAGAACTTTAATTTATTTTGGATCTGCTCATAGTTTTTATTGGATGTTGGCAGATCACATGGTTCTAAAAAAAACGAAAATTCTGGCCATAACTGCTAGAACTATTCGTAAAAGGTATCAGGGACTACAGAACTCTGAAGGTTACTTTACAGAAAACACTTTATTTCATGCTCTGCTGGACATTTTTAGTGAAAGTTAGCACATCATTGGCTAGATAACTAAAGTTCGTTTTTCTCGGTAAATCCGCCAGAACTACTTCTGAAAAGTATCAGAAACTACAGCACTCTTGTGCATGCCAATAAAAATACAATAAATTCTTGATCTGCTCATCGTTTTTATTGGAAATTAGCAGATCATTTGGTGTGAAAATAAAAAACGATAATCCTGGCTATAACGGCCAGAACTTTTCGTAAAAAGTATCAGGAACTACAGAACTCTGAGGGACGCTGACAGGAAACACTTTAGTTCATGCTCTGCTGGACATTTTTAGTGAAAGTTAGCAAAAGTTAGTAAAACTAAAGTTCGTTTTTCGCGGTAAATCCGCCAGAACTATTTCTTAAAAGTATCAGGAACTATAGAACTCTTGCGCATGCCAATAGAACTTTAATTTATTTTTGATCTGCTCATAGTTTTTATTGGAAGTTAGCAGATCACATGGTACGAAAATAAAAAAACGAAAATTCTGGCTACTACTGCCAGAACTATTCGTAAAAAGTATCAGGGATTACAGAACTCTGAGGGATACTTACAAAAAACACTTTATTTTATGCTCTGCTGGATATTCTTAGAGAAAGTTAGCACGTCATTGGCTAGAAAAGTAAAGTTCGTTTTTTCTCGGTAAATTCGCCAGAACTATTTCTTAAAAGTATCAGGAACTATAGAACTCTTGTGCATGCCAATAGAACTTCAATTTATTTTTGATCTGCTCATAGTTTTTATTGGATGTTGGCAGATCACATGGTTCTAAAAAAAAAACGAAAATTCTGGTCATAACTGCTAGAACTATTCGTAAAAGGTATCAGGGACTACAGAACTCTGAAGGTTACTTACAGAAAACACTTTATTTCATGCTCTGCTGGACATTTTTAGTGAAAAGTCAAAGTCAAAGTCAAACTATCTTTATTCAATTTAGGCTTTTACAAGCTCTTATGAAGGTCAAGGAATGAATCTACCACCGGTTCGGAAAAAATCCTCTACTGAGAAGAGCCGGCAAGAAACTCGGTGAGGTATCATTTTTTCAAATCAGTACACATATAAGTCAACAATGATGTCTACAGTTTTATACAAATCTAAGTATATACCACAGAAGGTACGCTCATCGAGACCCAGGGATCGCCAGTGCAGGTCACGATTTAAGCCAAACGTCCCTGTCCATGACGTAGTCTTTTACTGAGTAATATGCCCTAGAAATAAGAATTCGCTTTACAGTAGATTTGAACATTGTGTCTGTTTGTTCTATTATGTTTTTAGGTATTTTATTGTAAAAACGTGTACAATTTCCTAGAAATGATTTTTTAGTTTTAGCCAGTCTATAAGTTGGTACTTTAAGCTTTCCGGTATTTCTAGTAGCCTAAAGTTAGCACATCATTGGCCAGAAAAGTAAAGTTTGTTTTTTCTCCGTAAATCCGCCAGAACTATTTCGTAAAAGTATCAGGAAATATAGAACTCTTGTGCATGCCAATAGAACTTTAATTTATTTTTGATCTGCTCATAGTTTTTATTGGAAGTGAACAGATCACATGGTTCTAAAATAAAAAATGAAAATTCTGACCACAACTGCCAGAACTATTCGTAAAAAGTATCAGGGACTACAGAACTCTGACGGAAGCTTACAGAACACACTTTATTTCATGCTCTGCTGGACATTTTTAGTGAAAGTTAGCACATCATTGGCCAGAAAAGTAAAGTTCGTTTTTTCTCGGTAAATCCGCCAGAACTATTTCGTAAAAGTATCAGGAACTATAGAACTCTTGTGCATGCCAATAGAACTTCAATTTATTTTGGATCTGCTCATAGTTTTTATTGGATGTTGGCAGATCACATGGTTCTAAAAAAAACGAAAATTCTGGCCATAACTGCTAGAACTATTCGTAAAAGGTATCAGGGACTACAGAACTCTGAAGGTTACTTACAGAAAACACTTTATTTCATGCTCTGCTGGACATTTTTAGTGAAAGTTAGCACATCATTGGCTAGATAACTAAAGTTCGTTTTTCTCGGTAAATCCGCCAGAACTACTTCTGAAAAGTATCAGAAACTACAGCACTCTTGTGCATGCCAATAAAAATACAATAAATTCTTGATCTGCTCATCGTTTTTATTGGAAATTAGCAGATCATTTGGTGTGAAAATAAAAAACGATAATCCTGGCTATAACGGCCAGAACTTTTCGTAAAAAGTATCAGGAACTACAGAACTCTGAGGGACGCTGACAGGAAACACTTTAGTTCATGCTCTGTTGGACATTTTTAGTGAAAGTTAGCAAAAGTTAGTAAAAGTAAAGTTCGTTTTTCTCGGTAAATCCGCCAGAACTATTTCTTAAAAGTATCAGGAACTATAGAACTCTTGCGCATGCCAATAGAACTTCAATTTATTTTTGATCTGCTCATAGTTTTTATTGGATGTTGGCAGATCACATGGTTCTAAAAAAAAAAAACGAAAATTCTGGTCATAACTGCTAGAACTATTCGTAAAAGGTATCAGGGACTACAGAACTCTGAAGGTTACTTACAGAAAACACTTTATTTCATGCTCTGCTGGACATTTTTAGTGAAAGTTAGCACATCATTGGCCAGAAAAGTAAAGTTCGTTTTTTCTCGGTAAATCCGCCAGAACTATTTCGTAAAAGTATCAGGAACTATAGAACTCTTGTACATGCCAATAGAACTTTAATTTATTTTTGATCTGCTCATAGTTTTTATTGGAAGTTAGCAGATCACGTGGTTCGAAAATAAAAATCGAAAATTCTGGCCACAACTGCCAGAACTATTCGTAAAAAGTATCAGGGACTATAGAACTCTGAGGGATGCTTACAAAACACACTTTATTTTATGCTCTGCTGGATATTTTTAGTGAAAGTTAGCACATCATTGGCTAGATAACTAAAGTTCGTTTTTCTCGGTAAATCCGCCAGAACTACTTCTGAAAAGTATCAGAAACTACAGCACTCTTGTGCATGCCAATAAAAATACAATAAATTCTTGATCTGCTCATCGTTTTTATTGGAAATTAGCAGATCACATGGTGTGAAAATAAAAAAACGATAATCCTGGCTATAACGGCCAGAACTTTCGTAAAAAGTATCAGGAACTACAGAACTCTGAGGGACGCTGACAGGAAACACTTTAGTTCATGCTCTGCTGGACATTTTTAGTGAAAGTTAGCAAAAGTTAGTAAAACTTAAGTTCGTTTTTCTCGGTAAATCCGCCAGAACTATTTCTTAAAAATATCAGGAACTATAGAACTCTTGTGCATGCCAATAGAACTTTAATTTATTTTTGATCTGCTCATAGTTTTTATTGGAAGTTAGCAGATCACTTGGTACGAAAATAAAAAAACGAAAATTCTGGCTACTACTGCCAGAACTATTCGTAAAAAGTATCAGGGATTACAGAACTCTGAGGGATACTTACAAAAAACACTTTATTTTATGCTCTGCTGGATATTCTTAGAGAAAGTTAGCACGTCATTGGCTAGAAAAGTAAAGTTCGTTTTTTCTAGGTAAATCCGCCAGAACTATTTCTGAAAAGTATCAGGAACTACAGCACTCTTGTGCATGCCAATAGAACTACAATAAATTTTTGATCTGCTCATCGTTTTGATTGGAAGTTAGCAGATCACTTTGTGTGAAAATAAAAAACTAAAATTCCGGCTATAACGGCCAGAACTATTCGTAAAAAGTATCAGGAACTACAGAACTCTGCGGACTACTTACGGAAAACCCTTTTTTTTATGCTCTGCTGGAATTTTTTTGTGGAAGTTAGCAGATCATTGGCCCGAAAACTAAAGTTCGTTTTTTCTCGGTAAATCCGCCAGAACTATTTCTAAAAAGTATCAGGAACTACAGCACTCTTGTGCATGCCAATAGAACTGCAATTTATTTTTGATCTGCTCATAAATGCTCTGCTAACTTCACGGACATGGTTTAAAACTCCATATTTAGACGACAATTTTATTGTGATGATGATAGAAGTGATTTAGACAAACCAATACAACCGAACCTTATACCTACTTTATAGGTACGTGCAGCCACTGCCAATGCTGCTCGCGCTGCCAGAAATTATTCCCGCATACTGCTTTCGAAGGCAGTGTGTGTTTACATGGAGCCACTGCCACTGCTGCTCGTGCTGCCAGAAATAATTCCCACATACTACTTTCCAAGGCAGTGAGTGTTTACATGCTGCTTCCTGACGCACTATGCGCTCTACTGCTGGCAGGCAGGCAACGCGAGTAGCAGCGGCAGGAGCAGAAGTACTCGCGCTGCCCACTTCCATGCTCACTTCCCTGCTCACTTCGGCTGCATGTGAATGAGGATTATCTACCTAACAATAATGACATATTTTAAGATCAACATCGTTTTATTCAAATTTCGACTTGACTTGTCTAGGTACTAGGAAAAAGAGTGGACATGGATAATAATGACAATTAATTATTGTACACATATAATTGAGTAGTCTATTGTTTAATTAAAGACTTTAGACATCGTTTGGTCCATCCATCATAAGTAAACCCTAAAATTCTCTTGATAATCTTTAACATTATAAATGTTTGGTAAATAAACTTATTCCTATGACCTATTCTTATAAAATATCTATTGTTTTCATATAATCAAGAACCTCGACAAAGCAGCAATCTATTCTGATTTCATATCGGTGCTTGTGTATCGCAATAGTACGGATGCAACGAACGAGAGAGAGCTTGGCTTAAACTGGAATGTTGAATACTTTTGATTTACTATGATTTTGTTTATAAACTGATGTTTATAAGAAAAATAATTGGTTAATAATGAAATTACAAATTGACAGAATATGATAGAATTAAAGATTTGATTTCCTTAATCAAAATACTTAAGGAGAGAAACACACAAAATGTCAGAATCCGACTGATTACCTAGAAAACCAGCGTCAAGCCTAATCCAGCCTGACACTTGCTGAATGATACTTACTAGCTTTTCTGTTGCTTTGTCTCTGTTGAAGCTATATAAAGTTTACTTATAAAGTTATGTATTTTACTTTTGTCGGTATCATTCAGTTTTATTTCTTTTGTGAAGCTTCGTAATAAACGTTTTTCATCTTCTCTTAATTTTTTTGTTTATTCATATGAATAAATAACGAATTTATGAGTAGAGTCAACTATCCTGTGTTTACGGCGACCCAGTTCTGAAGGGGAACTGTTTAATTCAGTTGCTGAGGCGCAGGAAGTCGGAACTAAGTTGCCGGGACAAGTGGGCCGACCCACGGAGAGTCCCGTAGTCCCTGGACACAATTAAAATGGTAATTGTTTGCTGAAATTTTTTATTAACCGTAATTCAATTTTAACGCTTGTCTAAAGGCTTTGACGAAACATATTTTTTACAACTGGAACGGATATATTATACTATATAACAAAGGAAATACGGGTAATTTAGAAAAAGATCGACGGATCGCTGCAGCTCTTGCATTGAGAAAAAGAGCAAGGCAGGCAGGAAGCCCTGTGCGGTACTACAAAGCCGGAATCTAACTCTGGCCTGCGAGCCGCCATACCGAACACCTGGGCTTCTATTCGGGAAAGTCCAAGCGATATTGTAGCGACGAGCGAGCGAGACTCACATCCCACTCTTCCGCACGATGCGTAATGCGTAAGAGCGGGATGCGAGTCTCGCTCGCGAGTCGCAACAATATCGCTTGGATTTTCCCAAATATATAGGCGCTGACAGAATACCTAATGGCATCCAATCCACCATGTGTACTGTGTTGATTGTGAAATAAAGTTTAAATTAATTAATTAATTAGCAACGGGGACGTATTTAGCCTGCCGCGCCTAGACTATAGTAAGATTATTCAATAACTTCAAAGTCAGTCATAAATCAGTAGAGCGGTGAAGCGATATACCAGCCCTACCTCACTGGTATGTGGGAAAGAGCGCAATATTGCGGCACGGCTCCAATGATTTATGACCAGAATTGCAGCGAGCGAATAATCTTACTATAGTTACCAAGTTGACTTTATTAACTTCTTGACACGCCCCTTTTATTACTTATTTTTCACAAGAACCCTTAAGAAACCTTTTGTCTTATGGCCAAATTCAAAGGCCACTCCAAATGATCTTTATCCTTTCGTATGTCGATGGTAAAAAAGAACCGGCATTCGCTTCTCATTGGATTCATGGAGTACCACAAATGCAAAAAGTGGCCTAAAAAGCACAGATCTGTGCCTAGACATATCAAGGGTCAATTTAAGTGACGTTTAAGTGACGTTTATGAATACGTTGACAACTAGTTCAGAGACACTTAACTATTTTAACTCTAATCAAGTGCAGGAGCGTTTGTGAATTCGGCCATTAGTAAGAAAACTGCTTTTCTCCAATTGGTGATTTTGATCTTGAAAAGAATCGTTTTTCAAATTCGTTCCAATGAAAAAGTTTGCTTAAACTGAGCAAAAGTTTAAAAAGCTTTTAGATACCTTTATCAAATAGACAAGAGGTGTTCAAACAAGAAAGCAATATTCGACCAAATGTTTAGGAAGATTTTGTGGCTTTCAAGAACTGAAAATAAACTTTTTCAGTAGAAGATTATATAGTTTGGTTGACTTATATTTACTGAAAACCGTATTTATTATTATTTCTCCTCAATGTGAATGTAAAGTCACATAGAATACCTGCATACACATTGGAGAGCACCATTACATACATACAATGATAAAAATCTTTAACTGCTTTCAGGGCGTCTATTCAGGAACGTCTAAGTGACACTGCAGCGACCCGCGAGTGAGACTCGCATCTCGCTCTGACGCATTAGGCGTCGTGCGGCAGAGGGGGATGAGAAATCTCGCTCGCGAGTCGCTACAACATCAGTTAGCATTCCCGAATACAGGCGCAGAACCAATTTACTTGTTAAACAAGTGCTATTTATTTTAACGCAATGTTGCATCAATAAAGCCAATTTAGTAACCGTGTCGTTTAATGACCGCATTACTGTGATTAATTGATTTAATGATACAACAGTTTTCCGAAAGAGTTACAATCAGCATCGTCGCTCCGCGTGTGACAAACTGACAAACAACGGATATTATCCCTATGAGAGCGAATGACAATTTCATGGCAAGTAGGTAGGTAGGTACTTTAAAATTTAAAAGTCGTTTAACGCAATAATAGGCTCTTTTGAGAAATTCACGTTAACCCGTTGTATTGATAGTAATTAAAAAGGAATCAGCATTCGCGTCTTATTTGATTCTTGCTGTACTAAAAGTGCGCCAAAAAAAGACTGAACAGTGCTTAATCATAGGTACGAAACGTTAAATCACTCGTTAGAGTTATATAAAAAATTGAAAATTTAAAAAAACAGGATACATAAAATAGGCTAACAAAGCGATAATAAGATGTAGATTTTTTGTGGCTCTTATGGCACGAGTAGCGATATAAAAATGTAGCAGCACAAATACACCGAATGTGCAGTACTCGACCCGCCATGTCCCCGCGTTAATAAATCGCAGCAGAGCCGACACCATCAAAAAGCGTTGTCCGTAAAGTATTCGGGGGGTTTGATTGATGCTTTAAACTGTCGCGTGATGCAGCTAAATCCGGATGAAAACTTTAAAACGCCTCTACATTTGAGCGGGCTGCGCCGGCCGCGCGTAATTGCAGTAACAAGGGTGCTCTAACGTTATTTAGTCCGGTGGCATTAACGTCCCGCCGCTGTCACGTTCGCGACACTCCTTGCATTTAATTATATTTATTTTTCAATCTACGCTCTTGTTCCATTTTTGAAATTCGCATTTTGTTTTTAACTCAATCAGCGGACCTTTTGGATACGTTAATTTGTCACGTATTCAAATTTTCGGGTTGTGATTTATTTGGGTAAACAAAACGAGGGGTTACAGCTGTAGTGATGGTGTTTTGTACTGATGTTTTTATACCATTATTAGCAAGTCAGATAACATTGTATAGCATAAATTTGTACGTTTACATCGGACCGAACATGGATAATCAATTTATTGTGGCAGACCATAAATACCTAGGGATTCCAAATTTATATTTGCAAAAATGTTGATAATTTTGAGACGCTAATTTTGCTTCCTACACTGGGGAGCTGTCTTGTCTCATTAAAGTATTAAGAATTGCCTGAAATGTATTAAACCAAGTAAATCCAGTCCCATACCACGGATAATCAACATTAGGGCGATGCGATGGCAGGCACGGAACACGCGCCGTGTTGACAAATAGCGCGGCGGAGGCGTAATGCATATCAGTCGATTCATTACGCGTCTGAAATGGCGGAATCGATTGCGGCCGATCGCATTGCACTGTTATTTTGGTCGTGTGCTGAGGTATTCAATTTTTTATTTTATTTTATTAGGTGTTTTTAATTAAAAGGGCTGCTGTAAAGTTACATTATTAGTGATCATAGGCTATGAGTAACGTGAATTTTTGTTCCCCTGTGTATGAAAGCTACCAAATCTACACGTAGACCTAAAGTACGAGTTGAAATCCCAAATCTTCACTCGATTATCCGAAAATTTTAATCTAAAATCAATCGTTCGCATCAACAGTGCAGCCGACAGCGCCGGCCGCGCTGCCAATCACGCGAGATCGATGGCGCCATGTGTACACTACTGAGCCGGCTCGCCCGCGGTAATCTTCGCCGCGACAACGCAGGCACGCACGCACACGACTACACAAATTGTAATTTAAATGTTAATTGCCGATATTAACCACCGCTCGAAACCATCCTAAGTCTATAAGTCGATTTGCGTTTTATCAACCCTCCAGTCCCAATCCGACCTGCCCAAATTAATTAACCTGCTACAGATAACACCACCGCAGGATGTCGACGCATCTCGTAAAGTAAATTGCACCGCAAATTGAACTTGGAAAAAGGGGCACCCAAACGTTTTAACGGCTTTAACACAATCAAGTCACGAACGATTATCAACTACTTAGTCAAAGCTAACGACATCGTCAGAGACTATTTGGTAGAGGAGTGCTTAAGCATCGCAGACAGGTCGTGTAATGACCGGGGTGAAAGAATTTACCTTCCTAATGGACATCCTTTTAACACATTAATAGGTTTTAAAATTCATTTAAAGCGCTGGTGAGAGACCGGGCGGTAATGCAAAATGTGGCTTAGTGTCTGTCCTCCCGTCAGACCGCCCAGCCAGCGCCCCGCGCGCCAACCGCTGCCACTGGATCACCAGGGAGTTCTAATCCCACTCAGCCTAACACCATCTGTTTTTTTAACTCTAGTTTATGTAGGAACTAACTTTCGCTTGTGTATTACTTGTGTGTATTATATAATATTTGACCGATTTGATTGTATTTTGATTTGACGGCAATGCTTACACATAAACACGATAAATATTTTGATATATTTACTAACAGAGTCACATGCTTAAGCATCATCATCATGATCATTTCAGCCGATAGAAGCCCACTGCAGGATATAGACCTCCGCCAATGATCACCACAAAGAGCGACTCCGTGCTACTCGCATCCAGCTTAAGCATTTTGTCGTAAATAATTATACAGGGTGACATCGAAGACGTGATCAGAAACCAGTTTTTCAGACTCTATAATTGATCGCCATTTTCAAGCAATATTATTTACAAGAAACAAAAGCATTTTTTTAATTAATTTACTCCTACTGACTATTCATAGTTCACCCTTCGAGTAAACGAGTATTGCTTTAAAATGGCCATCAATTACCGAGTCTGAAAAACTGGTTTCTGATCACGTCTTCGATATTACCCTGTAAACGTATTATATTTTTAAAAGAAATAATGTTCTAAATGATATTTCAAATCACGCCAGAGTTTCTAGCGAATACTTGAAACTGATCCCCTCGAAGCCTCCAACGGCTGCTGTGGCAAGATAAACGCAGTATTGATATCGAGTGGAAGCGGACATAGCGGCGTAGGGAATGACCGAATAGTTAGATTCTATACGTACAAGCATCTCTCAATCCGGACATGTATTGTACATATCTGTCTCAAATGAGTGAGTGCATCAGCCACGTTGCATCGCATACGGCCATCCTCTGTTACGATCCTTGACAACTCGATATCACTCTCAGCAGAGATCTGGAGGGTCGACGTCGGGTATCGAGTGATCGAGAACAAGTATCGAGTTAGATTCGAGAGGAGTAATGTGAACTAACGCATACTTGATCGCCCGCCCGACTAGCACCGAGATTCGATTAATGTTTGAGCCCGCAGCCGCTCCTGACTCGAGTTGACTGCGACTAATCGAAACTCGAATCGACATGTCATGCCAATTCAAAATATTATACTCAAGCAAAATTGCAGTCATGTGTACTTCAATTGGAACAGTTTTTATTGCCGTCAAATTCGCGTGTTGGTTATAGCAAAATGGTACCAAAATCACTAGTAAAATTTAGAAAAATACCGTTGTAAAAGCAATGCGTTTTTCAATGAAACGCTAGAGAAGGCAGTGGTCCGGACAGGCACACAGCACGGCCCGACGCGGCCGAACACCGGGCCCAATTAGAAGCCGCGGTACCAATGCCGTCATCGCGCTACACCAAACTCCATTAAAAATAGCCTAACCACACCTAACCATAGGGCTGGGAACGGTTGGTTACGGGCGGGTCTAAAATTGATAAACAAACTACATGATGCATTTTAGGCCAATAAAAGCAGCACTTGGAAGCACTCCTAAGTAGTCTGTAATCTGAAGGGTCTCTGTTTGTTTGTCGATTTATTCATGTATATATTTATTTTTATTAAATATGCCGACTTTGTCCGAATTTCAGTTCTTGTGATGCAACAAGTTTAATACATTATTTTTAGAGCTTGGAGTCGAGACAGTTATTATAATAGTTCATTCACTATTTTGCTCCCAACGGGGATTGTCTGAGCCATGCCGAGTGAATATTCGTAGTGTATGGATACGATATACGAACCACCCTTTGGGGAATTAAAATATTTACATACATAAAGAATTATTCTAAGTACAAGTTTCTAAGATAAGTATCTCTTTAAAAGCCACTAATCCCCGAAATCGTAGTAAAACAATTCAAAGTCATTAAAATAATACAACTCCACTTTATCTTTCGCAGCACGTTTAGCTTTTGAACGTCATCCTTATCCTTACTTATTCTTATCCTTATATCCTTACTAATACTATAATGCGAAAGTGTGAGTTGAAAGTCCAGAGAAGGACTTAGGCTACTTTTTATCCCGGAAAAATCCATAGTTCCCGAGGGAACAGCGATAAGCAAATTCTAGGCAACCGAAGTGCCTGCAAAAGCTAGCAATATTATAAATGCGAAAGTGCGTATGTTTGTTTGTTTGTTCCTCTTTCACATCAAAACGGAGCAACAGAACGTTATCTTTTGCATAGCGATAGTTCGAAGGCCGGACATAGGCACAGTATTGCGGCCCTAACATGCAAGACACAGAGATAAGTTAAACCCTTTTATCTCTATGACTATCTCTTTCGTCGGCACTAGTGTGAGAGAGATGCACTTAGAGTTAAGACGGTTTAACTTATCCTTATGCATGTTAGGGCCGCTGAGAGCATTGCGATAAACGAATTCCACGTGGACGACGTCGCAGGCAAAAGAAAAATATATTAATTTTTTTTTATTGATACAGACATGTTGACCCCAAACTAGGCTGAGCCTGTATCTTGGGACCCGGTGAGAAAGAAGGAAAAAGCTAGTCAAATATTTCGATACCTTGCGGCTCAAAGGGCGTAAAGCACATTTTGGCGTAAAGCCACTGATCACACTACCGTACTCAGTTTTTTATTCTCTATCGATCTGTATAGTCCACGTAGCTGAATTCGCATAAAAAATACCTTTACGCCCGACTTTTTTTACGTCTCTAAACATATTTTTTTAGTAAAATGAGGCAGTATAGCTCAAGACATTTCCACGGCAGTACTCCTTCGGTAGTAACTACTAACTGTACAAAGAAAAAGGGATGAATTTTACAAATTGTCCTTTACCCTAAACATGGATGCAGTGCAAAAAAAAAATCCTTCAAAAATGGGCGTAAAGCTCATAGTTTTTAAGAACTGTGCTTTTCATTCCCAACAATAATAAGTAAAAACCAAAAAAAAATCTTTTACGTATTCAAGAAATAGTCGTATAAATCTATTAATTATAACGTTTGATTTACGACCTAGGGTAATTATACAGAGTGGTTTTTCATGGGCCGCAAAGGACATTTTCGAAAAAAAAAATTGGTTGTAAGGGAAACTTATTTCGGCAAATATTAGGCAGCGATCATTAACTTGAAAATACTCAAAATTTTAAGTACTTGTGCCATAGAAGACTTTAATATATATCTTTAAACAAAAAAAATACAGTTAAAATATTATTATTATTTCGTTTTTTGCTTCTCCTGAAAAGTCCTGTTTTGTGCTTTACGCCCTTTGAGCCGCAAGGTATCGATATATTTCAAAACAGTTCTGCGCATTCGTCCTGCCTCGCCGTTTTGGTCTAGTGGAGAGGCAAGGAGCGTGGTTGGTTATCGAATAAATTAGTCATAACGCGGGTAAATTTAATTAGAGCGATAATTGCCGCGGGCGTATCGCTAATGCCCCAGTCTGCATGAAAAAACCCTTGTTCTCATCAAGGAAACCCTTCACTCAATTATCACGCGAACCAAGCGTTGGCTAGATTAATACGCGTCGTATTCTTTTCACTAATTAGCTGCTATGATTAGAACAAGAAAATAACTACTAAAATTAACAGCGTTTTAATATAACATAACAAAACATCGAAAATGTTATAGCCGACAGACTTGCGCTTCTGAGATTTTTAGATCTTATGCGAAATTTAATTTAATATTTACAATGAGCATGGGTACAACAAAAATGTACCTATTACGGAAACAGCTGCCCTAGCCAGGTTGACAAAAGGATAAATTAAACCGTCTTATCTCTAAGTGCGTCTCTCTCACACTAGTGCCGACGGAAAAGATAGGCAGAGTGATAAACGGGTTTAACTTATCCCCGTCTCTGGCATGCTAGGGCTGCCTGGTGTTTGTAATATTATACAGTCAGTGCCCGAACAGCGTACGGTCCATAACTCTAGTATACTCTTGTATTTAAGTGAGGGGGTTCACGACGCAGCGGCCTGGAAGCTTAGGGACGCTGCACTGCAAAATCGAAGACTTTGCAATCAGTTGTATCATTCTGCACGACCGGTATCACCTTACAATGGTAGTGATGGACACCGAACGCTCAAAAGCCCGTGGAAACATTCACAGCTTTCTAGGGTTCATAGGGGTTGTGGAGTGGTCACTGCCTAAACAAAAGCAGAAGTTATGCAGATCTACGTTACGAAGCATGTGCAACAGTCTGTAGCTCTTGTAATATGTCTTAGGGGCAAAGTCACGTATGAACCATGAAGCCAATCATTTCTGTTATCGGACCGGAAAGGCCGGGCTTCCATAAACTCGTATACTTATAGTCTAGTTTATTACCAAACCTATCGCTATTTATAACAGTATTTAGTAGCTGAGACAAGCAATATGCGTTTTTGTCGCAGTAAACCAAAGTGTTACTGCTAATAGGTATGGGTTGTGTTATATCAATTAGGTAGATTGTAGCTAAGCCAATTAAAATCTTTCGATGTCAGACTTCGTGTCAACATATCAATGCCAAAGTCCGAATGAACGTTGTTTCTATCTAATTACGAACCTTGAGCGGCCTATCCTTGGGTAGACGTGAGTGGTACACCCGCGCCCGTGTACTGCCGCCACGATCTATCGCTGCAGCCAAATTTGATACTTGCAATGTTATTCAGGATAAATATATCCTAGACACGCAACGTATTAACGTTGACGTATAAAATTCACGTTTACTCTACACTGAGATAAGTGTAACTAATTACACTCGCGGCCGTGAACTTGCCATCACGTCTACGGCTGCAGCCATATTTGACACTTACTGTATTCAGGATATAATTACGTTGACGTATAAAATTCACGTGTACCCTACACTGAGATAAGTTAAACTAATTACACTCGCGGCCGTGAACTTGCCACCACGACTACGGCGGCAGCCATATTTGATACTTACTGTATTCAGGATATAATTACTTACGTTGACATATAAAATTCACGTTTACCCTACACTGACTTGAGTGGAGCTACACTCGCGTCCGTGATCTTGCCGCCACGTCTACCGCTGCAGCTGTATTTGATACTTGCAATCGTATTCAGGTTATAATTACATTGACGTATAAAATTCACGCGTACCCTACATTCACTTGAGTGGAGCTACACTCGCGTCCGTGATCTTGCCGCCACGTCTACCGCTGCAGCTGTATTTGATGCTTGCAATCGTATTCAGGTTATAATTACATTGACGTATAAAATTCACGCATACCCTACATTCACTTGAGTGGAGCTACACTTGCGTCCGTGATCTTGCCGCCACAGCTCTACCGCTGCAACTGTATTTGATACATTGCAATCGTATTTAGGATATAATTACATTGGCGTATAAAATTCACATGTAGGGTACACTTACACTGACATGAGCTGAGCTACATTAGCGCTCATGAACTTACGCTCGGATATTAGGTACATGACGTATAAAATTCATACTGTGCTAGACTAATTTGATAGTATTTGTTTCTACTCTTAAAGTGGCTTCCTGTGGGTTCGGCCTACCTTCAAAGAATCATACCATGATCTTAATTATGTATGCATACTTTTATATACCCATACCCTGAGTTAGTAGTCAAAAATAATTTGCCTTAGCTAGACTAAAATGGATTTAATAGTGGACTGACATTCATAATTTGATAGTATTTGTTTCTACTCTTAAAGTGGCGTCCTGTGGGTTCGGCCTACCCTCAGGAAATCATACCATGAGCTTAATTATGTATGCATGCTTTTCTATGGACCCGAAGTAAGTAGTCAAAAATTATTTGCGCAAGTATCGCGACATGTAGCTCAGCGTATACCAAAACGTATCACCGTTAACTCTATAATCCTGGAGAGTTTATTAAACGTCAGCAGCACGCGGGCCGCGACAGAGACGAAACAATATGCAGCCCCCGAGTGTGACTGAAATAGCTTTCACTCCTCGCCTAATATTTCACTTATTAAACGGGCTTTATCTTTGAAACTCGAAAAAAATCACACTTTTATAACAGTAACATTCTTGTTTCGATTCCCCTTCGGATGCTGGGAATTATTCATTAGTTCCTTATGATATTGAGCAAATCTATGCGTTGTTTACCTGACTTTGTTATGCCATATTTTGGTGTTTACAAATGAGTGAATATTTTCAATATTCGCTTAACGATATAGGAAGTTAAAAGGGCAAATTATACGCTTAAACGAGAACTGGACATGGATAAATGCCGCTTTTCCTAAGCCGGGTAATCTCCTTATTTAAAAAGTTTTAAATTGAATATCTTGTTCAAAAGTCGTTTAATAATGCACCTGCTTTTTCGCAGCTCCGTTGGCGCGCTACTAATTTTCAGTTTTTGACACAAAGCTCCTTTGCCTTGTATTTATCTCATAAATTTCTTTGTCAGATGCAATAATTTCTTGTTGCCTCGCTCCGATGAAAACTCCTTATACACGGAAAGTTTACCATATGATAACTAGGTTGTTAAAATTAATTGTTTTTTATTATTATTTTATTAGTCAATACTTGAAAAACACACGGTTTATTGTCAGAAATAGTCCGACATGTTTCGAACTTGAATGGAGTCCTTCTTCAGGATTTGAGTGCGGTACCGGTCAGAGCAACCGGCGCACTGCCCTCCGCGCAGCGCGCTGCGCCCGTGCAGAGGGTACGGGCGCGGGGGCGGCGGGAGGCGGCGCAGGCGCTGCTGAAGTGCCCGGCTGCGGCTGGTCGTCGGTGGTGAACGGCATGAGTAAAGCCGTGTGTTTTTCAAGTATTCATAATGTCTCACGAAAGTTTTATTTTACCATTTTATTAGTAAATTTATATTTAAGTCATTTTTTTTTTCATTTTATGAATGGAGTACAAAAGATCAGCCACAGTTTGATGTCCGAGTAATCTGTATCGCTGGGATAAGTATGAAGATATATCGTCGACTAACGCAGTCTGTTTAAAAAATCATCGCTACATGAGATTGCACTCGCCTCGTGTCAGCCCCTTGCGACGCAGTCCCCGTGGTTTTGTTCAAAAAAAGCATTTTAATTCAACTGACTAGACAGGATAATGGCACGAATAGTCTTGTTTCTTGATAAAATCTAATTAGTCCGTCATTTACCTTATAAAAAAATATTGAACACATATTTATTCTATTGTCAATTAAACAAAAAATTACGAAGATATACTGCGTTGAAGTTCCGCGTGACATCACGAATTTGTACACTTTTTACCATTAACCGACGTCATGAGCCTACTCCCGAACTTTGAAGCGCGTTATCTTTGTCTTTATTTTATAAAGCAAAAGATACGTGTTCAATATTTTTTGATAATCTAACTAATGGACTAATTAGAACTACTATTTGTTTACCCAGGAAACATCCCTACTCAATCAAATTAGAACAAATCATAAGATGTCTTGTGTTATGTCACGTCAGATCATATTGGTTGTCCGTCCATGATGATTCCCACGGTCATGTTTGATCCTGTTAACATTTTCGAATAATACTGGACGGCTGCATTTAATTGGCATCTGGTGGAACAACAATACGTAGTTCGGAGCTCTATTTTAGGCCTGGAGCCGTGTTTGGTTAGCCTGCCCCTTTAACAAGCGGGTTGGAGACAGCCTTGTACTGCCAGGCGACAGCCAATCAAATCTCTTTGTTTCCAACAAATTCGCTTCAGCGATGCACTGACAAACAACAATCCAGCCATCACATGGAAAGAATAAAGATGAGAACTTTGAAAAGATTTAAATAATGCTAATTTCGTCTGCTTTATAATATAATGGTAACTTAAATAACAACAGATTTGCTATAACGCAAGGATATAAAATGTATTTTGTAGTCACTTTGTATTGTTCAACTAGCGACGTCTAAACCAAAAGTGAGAGATAAACTAACCCACCGTATAGCATGCGAATTGAATCTGAATACATTGTCGGCATAACTAAAGAGCTTGTTGGGGCTTGCCGTGCAGACCGTAGGCATAGGGGCCAGTTTACCCTGGCCTTCCTTGCCCCGCGCACAACGGCGTTAAAGGGAATTTAAAGGGTTAGGACAACGTATGCTGGGTTCTGCGAAAATTGGACATCTAATGGCATTGGGTTGTTCCAGGCGAGTGCTTGACTGACAGTCCCCTGTGCGGATGTCAGTTGATACGTTAGAGAAACATCGCGGGACAAACAGATATAAAAGCAATATTTATGATACACCTACTTGAAGCAATAGGGTTTTATTAAAAATAGTAACCTATATTATTTTAAAAGGTTAAGCGGAACTTGAACAGTTTCAAAGTGATTTTTTATTGAGTATGATTTTACATTACAAGTAGGTATACATTATAATCTTAGTGATAATCGAATCCAAGTAGTTAAAAACGAAGCCCTAATTATTGCAATATTGTATTGACTCCAAAAATTTCATGAAATTTGAACATGTAACATTGGAGTGCTGGAATTACAATACCTATTGAGAAAATGCTAACTCAACCCCTTTAATCAAATGTCAGACTTCAATTTTGTATTGGTTTTGTAGAGTAGCTAAACTTCAAGTATACCAAAAAACCGGACAAGTGCGAGTTAAACTCACGAGGAGAGGGTTCCGTACATGATTATCTGAAATTTCCTTTTTTACTTTTAATACTTTTTATAGATTTTCCTGTAATCCGGATTTTCCAGTAAAGAATAATGTTCTGTATTTTTTTTTTTAATTTTTGGCCCAATAGTTTCGGATATAAGGGGAAATTTCAAACTCAAATTTCAACTTCAAAACTATTTATCTTTAATTATAAAAAATATGTGTTTAAGATTGTCACAAGCCCTTTCATTTGATATGTCACACGATATAGTTTGCAAAACTTTTATATTTTTTATCTTCTAATTTGCCTTCGAAAAGTAGCATCCATGTTTAAAATTCATTTATTTACGTTACACGTCCGTGTTGCGGTCACCGACTTACATAATTATGTGCACCGACCAAATCTCATCAACTCAATCGGTCTAGTAGTTTCGGAGAAAATTGGCTGTGATAGACGGCACAGACAGACAGACACTCGAGTGATCCTTTAAGAGTTCCGTTTTTTCCTTTTAAAGTACGGAAACCTAAAAATATATAAATTAATAACGTCTGTAATAAATATGGTTTACCTACATAAACTGTTTTCTAAAAAGCTTTTTTTATTTTGTTGTAATAGTTATCTACATAACATATTTGTTTCTAGTTGAGTGAGATAGATAAAAAGAAAAACGTACGATCCAGTCAGTGGCATACCTATTTCATACTTTGATACTTATTCACTGCATTATACTATTAAAAAAGGATTCGGCTTTAGCAAAATGAATCTTATTGCGTAGACTTATAGGAAGAATATAAGGTGATCCCATCTATACGTACTCACTGAAAGAAAGATTATCAGTGTTTTTAATTCAAAAATGGGCAAACGCAGATAAAAATATTCATCATTTAATCTGACATTATCTTGTTATTATCATTTAAGTCTTTAAATATATAAGACATGCCTTCATTTAATTGTGGGATTTCTGTCCGATCCTGTCAACATGAAGCTTCTACTGGTGACCCTGCTGCTGGCTGCCGCATATGCGGAGATTGAAAACCCGGCTTACGGGTACTTGGCGAAATACGGTATCCCTCAGGCGGAAAAGATCCGTGAGGCTGAGGAGGCGTATTACAGCAGTCCTGAGAGCAGAATCGTCGGTGGTGTGCCCGCAGAGTTGGGACAGTTCCCCTACCAAGTAAGGAGTTTTTTTTTCCTACAACTACCTATTACCTATAAATAGCCAATTTTAATCCGCTTTGAACTACTTTTCTAAAGTAATGTTCTTCAAATTTATTCCTAAAGGTCATTTTTACTAAGGCTCCGCTGTCCGTCTGTCCGTACGTCCGTCCGTCTGTCACCAGGCTGTATCTCATGAATCGTGATAGTTAGACAGTCGAAAATTTCACAGATAATGTATTTCTTTTGCCGCTATAACAACAAATACTAAAAAACAGAATAAAATAAATATTTAAGGGGCTCCCATACAACAAACTTGATTTTTCTGCTCGTTTTTGCTCGATATTGATAACGGCAACAGGTAGACGCTTAACATATTCACAGAATATTTAGATATATATTCACTTTAAAAATAAATAATTAAATTAAAATAAAATAAATATTAAAGGGGGGCTCCCATACAACAAACGTGTTTTTTTTGCTTGATTATAGATAATGGTACGGAACCCTTCGTGCGCGAGTCCGACTCACACTTGGCCGGTTTTTCAAAAACATTAAGGAATTTATGTGCTTGAAAATACTTTATCAAGTCACGTGATTAATAATCAAATAAGGGAAAAATATTTACTTCTATGTAATTATACATATTAATGAATCTTTTAACGTTCGTAGTCCAAATTACAAAAAAAAGGCAACGTGCTAACTTCTTCTGGAATCCCGAATTATTTCCACCATGTCGTCGTCCACTTGAATTGTAGCCACATCACATCCACTTGAGTGGAAGCCATTTCTACCCAGGACTAAAAGGAGTGATTTCTTTCAGGCGGGCCTTCTCATTGACCTCATAGGCTTCACCAACAGAGCGGTTTGCGGTGCGGTGCTGGTCAGTAACGAGAGGCTCCTGACTGCCGCCCACTGCTGGAACGACGGACAGCACCAAGCCTGGAGGGTCGAAGTGGTACTCGGATCCATCCAGCTGTTCTTTGGTGGCGAAAGAATTCAGACTAGCGTGGTTATCCCCCACAACAACTGGCTGCCTACCCTCATTCGTAACGATATCGCTGTCATCTATTTGCCTTCTGCTGTCTCTACCTCATGTAAGTACTTAACTGTCTGTATTGATTAATTCGAAATAAAGTTAAACTTGTTCTCATAGAATTGAGAATTTCATAAATTTTTGTTTGTAGCCACTATCGCCCCCATCGCCTTACCGTCAGGATCTCAAATCGAAGAGGACTTTGCCGGTGAGACTGCTATTGCCTCCGGTTTCGGACTGACCAATGACGGTAAGTCAATTTATATATGAAACTAGTGGACCCGCCACAGCTTCGCCCGCGGTATTTTCCATACAAACGTTATCACCCTTTTTCACCCCTTTCAGGATAGAATTTCATAAAATCCCTCCTTAGTGCACCTCTAGGGTACTCGAGGAATGTCTCCTCCAAATTTCAAACCTCTAGGACCACCCGTTTATGCTGTGCGTTGTCTATAAGTGAATCACGGTACTGTTTTATATGTATTGGTTAATACATATAAAAATGTGAAAGGGAAAAAAGTAATCATCTGGACTCAGACCGGGGTCTTCTGGTTTCGGGACCGCCCGATTTCCCACCTGAGCTATTATAACCTTGCGAAATTTACCTTAGTATTCTAATTATATTGTAGCACCTTTTTATTGCCCGAAAACACGGATAAAACGACGTTTTCTAATAATGAAACCTAGTTAGATCGATTTATCGCCCCCGAAATCCCCTATAAACTAAATTTCATGATGATGATAGGATATTTTATATACTTAGATGAAAAAATTGGAAGTGGGGTTATTTTTTGATAACCTTACAGGTGGCTCCCTCACCACTCAACAGTTCCTGAGCCACGTTAGCCTGACAGTGATCACGAACGCCCAGTGCTCGTATGGGTTCCCGTTGATCCTCCAGCCAAGTAATATCTGTACCCGCGGCTTTGGTGGTATGGGAACCTGCAGCGGAGACTCCGGTGGCCCGCTGGCTGTCACTAGAGATGGTCAGCCTCTTTTGGTAAGGACACTCCAAGAATATTTATTTCCTGCGCGCTATTTTTGCGTCTGATAAGCAACTTTGTTAATGAAGAGTAAGAAATTATTTAAAATTACTTTTAAAACTCAATGAGGTGGTTTTTAGGGTTCCGTACCCAAAGGGAGAAACGGGACCCGATTACTAAGACTCCGCTGTCTGTCCCTCTCGTCTGTCACCAGGCTGTATCTCATGAACCGTGATAGTTAGACAGTTGAAAATTTCACAGACGATTTCAGTATTTCTGTTGCCGCAAATACTAAAAAACAGAATACATATAGGTAATTAATATTTAAGGGGGCTCCCATACGACAAACGTATTTTTTTTAGCCGTTTTTATAGATAATGGTTTGGAACCCTGCGTGCGCAAGTCCAATTCGCACATGGTGGTTTTATTTTATTGTTAAATCGTATAGGTTTTTCTTATTATCTAGGCTTGTTATACATTGTAATTTTTCCATAGGTTGGGATTACATCGTTCGGCTCTGCCTTCGGCTGCGAGCTGCTCTTCCCCTCGGCTTTCGCAAGGGTCACCTCCTTCATGGAGTTCATCAACCAACACGTTTAAAAACAAAACGATTTCTCAAATTAAATGGTACCTAATAAAAATAGCAACTAACTGTATTCGTTTTTAATATGAACTGCATGATTTTAACCAGTTATTCCTATCTATTCAGTTTTTACTCGAACTCCGGTCTTATAAGTTTTTCAACAAAAGTTATAACAGAGTTAACTACAGTTAAAGTTATAGTTAGTGGTCGCTACCCAAGCTTTGAGAAGTATGTAGGTATAGTTGACCAGCAACTTGGTTTACCACTTTTCGACTCTATTTATTATGCTGTTAAAATTAAAAAGTGGTAAAGCACTTTACTGCGCGTGTATACCTACTGGCTACCCAATTTTTTTGGTTCGAAATTAACTGTGTTTATTTCTTTGTGGCACTTTTTGTTAATATCTTCGAATAATGCCTGAGTTGTAGTACTTATTTACCTAATATAAAATCTATATTTCCGATTTCTATGCTTGAAAAATTCGGAACATTAAAAACTTTCGATTTTTTATATTTTAGACGAAAACGAATAAAGCAGAAAATAAAAAAATATATAAGTATGTTAAGAACACGTAAAGCAAGCTCTTTCATACGATACATCCCATTGATTGGGCCTTCACTTTTTTACCCTCTCTTGAACCCCAAATAAATCAACAACCCCCATTATTATTCATATATTAAACTAATTGTAATAAGTAAATTAAGAAGAGTTAGGCCTACCGATAGGTATTTAAATTGATAAATTTAGTGCATTAAGTTAAGTAGGTACTTACATATTTTGATGTGTATTACCCACCCAACATACCAAATTTCATTACGACTGAATAATAATAATTATAATAATAATAAATCATTTAATTTAGAAATAAATCCATACACATTTGATAAAATACGAGTACAATGTAAATAATATGGTTATCCGAATATGGTTGGTCGAAATGAGACGAAATGAGTAACGTGTTAAAAGAATAACATAGCTTGTCGTATTCACAACGGCCAATACACAAAGACAACAAACAAATATATTAGAATTAGAATTAGAATTTGGCCACTCAACAATAAACCACCTAATTGATAATTTGACAGCTCGTTGACTAATTAATCTCGGATCAAATGCTTAAGTTACGTAGGTAAGTAAAGTAGGTATATGAATTCGGCCAGAACTATCTAATTTTTTTTTTGATGTTAATTGTCTTGACACTCAAACGAGCTGACGGCCCACCTGATGGAAAGTGGTCACCGCCGCCTATGGACATCTGCAACACCAGAGGTGCTGCCAATGCGTTGCCAGTCTAGAGAGGATGGGGAATGGTGATGGGATGGGGATGAGGGAATAGGCCTCCGGTTCTCGTCACTCACCGTACGAAACGCAATAGCAAGCTATTACTTTACGCCGATATTCTGTGAGAGTGTGGTACTGCCCCGGTCGAGCCGGCCCATTCGTACAGTAATCATCTAGTAAGGATTACTGTTTGGCTCTACCACTGCAAAATAATTAAAATACTGACTGCAAAAGAACTGAACTGAAGATATAATGGCGTCCATAGAAGGACCGCTTGGAGCCGACCGCTTCAAGCTGTCGCTGTTGGGCGATCTGCAGTTTCAATAAAAAATTGACGTTGACAATACACGGACCGCTCCAGCAGTTCGCTTGCGGTCGCAGCCAAAAAAATGCAGTCAGCTTGCAGTCGAGTTTCGCCGTGCTGCTGCTTCAAGCAGTTCGCTTCGACTTCTCGCCGCTCTCTCTCCGCACCCCGCGTAGACACCGCGAATGCCCGGCCCGCAATTCTCGGTGCATTCGAGATAATCTCACAATCGAGATTAAACGTCAGTGCATACAGTCGTTTGACACAATTGTATGAATCTGACGTTTGATCTCGCAATCGACATGATATCGAATGCACCGAGAATTGGGGACCTGAATGAACAGCGAAACTGTTCTCGTAACTATCGGCTTTTACATGTTTCGGCAACAAGCAGTATTGCCGATAGATTTTGATAACGATAACGGTTTGCATAAACTCATGGTAACGGTACTGTACTGCTTGGAACGGTCGTGTAATTGACATCAAATTAATATTAAAAGCCAAAAAGGTTTAGTCAATACCGGTCAGTTCGTTATTGAAAACATGAATAATGAACTCACATTTTTGGTAGAATAAAAGGAATTTAAAAAATATTAAGAGAGACGGTTAAATTTAATAAAAAACGCAATTAATTGATAACCTCCTTCTTTTTGAAGTCGGTTAAAAAGTATATATATTTCGATATTAAATTTAATCGCCCGAATAAAATACTTAACTACTGATGCAAAACTTGTGAAAGATGTAGATAGGTAATCGGTCGATTATCCCTCATAAGAATTGTCCTTAACAGCCCCAAACACTACAATAATTTATTGCGAAACGTATCTAACAGTTCATTGCAATTTAATATTTTTTACACCGAAATTTGCTCCAGAAGTTAAATCGCAAAACATGTTCAATTGCCTTTGAGTAATTTTGTATGTACTTATAAGAAAACGTACACCGCTGGACGCGGCGCGCATGCCCGCTCCGTCATCAAGTGCTCGCTGTCATTTGTTTGAGATCTCTGGCGCCTCATTCGGGAACGCTAAGTGATTCTGTAGCGACTCGTAAGCCAGATTTCTCATTCCACTCTTCCGCACGACGCGAAATGCGTAAGAGCGAGATGAGAGATCTGGCTTACGAGTCGCTACAGAATCACTTAGCGTTCCCGAATGAGGCGCCTGTTCTAGTGTAACGTACTTCAATGGCAATTGCTGAAATAAATAGCCGTAACATCCAAAGGGTTTCAATTCAACTCAGCGGCCCTAGTAAGGTTGACACGGGGATAACATAAACCGTCTTATCTCTCTATTTCTTTCGTCGTCACTAGTGTGAGAGAGACGCACTTAGAGATAAGACGGTTTTAAGTTACCCTCGTGTCAACCTTGCTAGGGCCGCAGCGTTATGCTGAGATGGAACGTTTTGACGCCACACGTTTGTTTTGTTTTTATTTGTTTGATTTTGTACTTTATAGGAATAAAAAGTTTATAGGTAGGTAAGTATTAGTTAAGTGTGGATTTCAATAATTAGTGGCTCTGTGAGCTGTAGACCTCGCGAGCCTGTCTTTGCATAGCTTAAAACTGAATAAATAGCTGAAATATGATTTTCTTTTACGTTTTCAACCCCCATATCTGCGCCATTTTGAAAATTTTCGAAAAACCTAAAAAATATATTTTTTGCCAAAGCTGAAACGGAGACGCTACGCGCTCGATCGGTCAAATATTTATCTTCTTTTTGATATTTAAACAGACAATGATGTCCATAAAGGTTTCTTTCTTCCCTACTAGATTTAAAAAATAATGTGGTTGTTTATGCTTATCAAAACCATAATGCTGGTATTACACGATCGTCCAACACAGACCAACCGTCGATGTGTAGGGGTGGTTCGGACACATTGGCGCGAGTTTTGCTGAGGTTGGCTTGAGATCGGAAAGGTTCGGAGTTGGGGTGTTGGACGATTGTGTGGTACCAGTATTAGACATTGATTTACATTACATGTCTACTAACTCCTGTATTCTTTTGTACAGAGTGAGCACTTTAAATAATTAACTTTATCTTCTTAACTTGATGCTTATTATAAATATTAATGAAAAAAAATTGTATAACAAGTGTTTAACGAAAAAGAAAAATGTAAAGTTTATTAATTAGATATAAACAAAAACCTGCGTAAAACGGAATAGCCGTGACAATGCGTAAGTTTGACGTTTCATTGACTTGACACTTTCATATTCACGATCTGATATTGCTGGTAGTGTGTTAATATTTGCTTCTTTTCTTATACAAATAGTCAAATTAAACCTATATAATATGGAAGAAATTGGCATTATACTGCCCGAAAAGGTAAATCTAATTGTAACACGGTGTTTGACAAAACATTAAGCCTTTGTACGTTCACTAATGTTTGTCTTTGTAGGACGACCAAGCCAACGATGCCAAGGGTTTAACGTTTCCAGGATCTCAAACCATCGATGACATAGAAAGCGAGGATTTATACACTAAATATAAGGTAAAAAGATTCATGTATTATAAAGGTATAAGTAAAAAAGGGGTTATAATTATATGGTCCAAATTTTTTAATTCTTTATTTTGGTAAATTGATTTTTACCAAAGAGTAAAAGAATTTGGACCATAATAATTATAACACCTTGTTAACTTATGAGGAAAGAGGCTTTCGCATTGTATCATGAAAAAAAGGGCTTGGTGTCCTATGTGCATTGTCATGTTGCATCTCTTATAGTTTATGGCAGACACTGTCTCAAAACAATAACTATACAAAATCATTCTTTATTATCTTATATTATTAACTGTACTTGCTTCCATGGTATAGCATAAATGAATAAAATATAATTTATATGTATTCATACAAGACATAGTCTCACAAAATAAAACAATTTACTTTTAGAAACTACAACGCATGTTGGAGTTCTTGGAAGTCCAAGAAGAGTACATTAAGGATGAACAAAGAAACCTGAAGAAAGAATATTTGCATGCACAAGAAGAAGTCAAGCGCATCCAGTCTGTTCCCTTGGTTATCGGACAGTTCCTTGAAGCAGTAGATCAGAATACTGGCATTGGTAATAATTAGCACTAAACTTAAACTAATGTCTATTCTTTATCATGCTGTTATAATAATGTACTACCTATAACAATATGAGAACTAGGCTCTCAGCATACTTTGTTCCATTTTAAAGAAAAAGTGAAAGTCCAGAATTGGTTTCTGCTAGAAACTTATTAATAAGAAGTTAGGAGGGCCTGCTTTATTATGATCAATTCTTTATTCAATTCCAGTTGGCAGTACTACAGGCTCCAACTACTATGTGCGGATCTTGTCCACCATTGACCGAGAGCTCCTGAAACCTTCAGCATCAGTGGCTCTGCACAAGCACTCAAATGCCCTTGTTGATGTATTACCACCAGAGGCAGACAGCTCTATTTCTATGCTTCAAGCAGGTAAGCAATAATAGGAAGATAGGCAAGTATGTCTGGAAATCAATGGGGGAGGCTTTGGCTGCTGATGTCCAGCTGTGAACTTCCTATTGCTGAAATGATGATGATGATGGTGATAGGCAAGTGCTTTTCTCAATTACACAAAGGAACTCATAATTTGTGAAAAAGTTCAAATAAATACAGGGTCTTGCTAATTTACATAGTGAATGGAAATATTGATTACCTACCTCAAAAATATTTCCATGCAGGAGTTAAATTTCTTAAATTTAACCAGAGATCGTATTTTTATTTTACTGTATTATTATGTTATTATCAGATGAAAAACCTGATGTCCAATACTCGGACATTGGTGGCATGGACACTCAGAAGCAGGAGATCAGAGAAGCAGTGGAGCTGCCACTGACTCATGTAGAGCTGTACAGACAGATCGGTATTGAACCTCCGCGGGGTGTGCTCATGTACGGGCCGCCTGGCTGTGGTAAGACTATGTTGGCTAAGGCTGTTGCGCATCACACCACAGGTGAGTGAAAACAATTCATCTCTTCATTTAAACTGACTTAATTTTAACGTCATTTGTATAATTCTTTACAGATGACGTTCAAATTAAAGCAGTATAAATGAAGAATACTTTACTTATATTTTTTAAATAATATCACTTTGACAATGTTATATGGGTGTATAATTACATCATTACCTAAGTCAGGAGATGTGACATGACAGCATATTATTATTATAGATTTTATGCACAGGTAGCTTATAGCTGATAGTGCATAATCAGTGTCCACTTGTGTTTTTTAATTTAAAATGTTTATCAAGTCTATTTTTAAAAGAGTTAACTGAGGGTGCACTTATCACTGTCTCCGGCAAATTGTTCCACACTTTCACTACGCGGTATGATAGGAAGTGGCGCCTGGGGTTGCTAGTGCTCAAGGAGCGTGACAGCTTCAAAGAGTGCCCTCTAAGGGTTGTGTTTTTATTCTTTATGAATAGTTAATTCAATGCTGGTACATCATAGCATCCTTGCAGTATCTTGTAAGTCTCGATCAAATCACCACGCTGCCTGCGTTGTTCTAAAGTTGTTAGGTCTAGTTCATTCAGCCTTTGTTCATAATCCTTGTCTTGAAGACAAGGCATAGTAATTGGTCTGAAGGATAAACAGCTATATGCTTCTCCAATGTGGAACGCGCTTCGCTTGCCATCGAGCTACCTTAAAATTGGGACGTTCGAGCACAGCACAGTGCAGCGACTTAAACCACACACCAGATTACAAATGCGATTGTATTGTTCATTCCCAGCGGCGTTCATCCGTGTGGTGGGGTCTGAGTTCGTGCAGAAGTACCTGGGTGAGGGCCCGCGCATGGTGCGCGACGTGTTTCGTCTCGCGAAGGAAAACAGCCCCGCAATTATCTTCATCGACGAGATCGACGCTATTGCCACCAAGCGGTAACATAACCCATTAATCGCCACTAAAGCTGCCTACCACCAGAACCATGTGCCAGAACTATGTGGTGCAGTAAAACAAAAATCTACCACTACTTCATTTTCAAATGACCGCATTCATATTGGTGGATGTTTTCCCTGTTCGCTACTTAGCTGCCTCACACAGCTCTGGTGGAAACGCAGCCTAACTGCTGTCTTTAGAGCACAGTATAGGCGCTAAACTTCTAGTAGAGTCTTAAAACGAAGCTATCAGACAGTGTATATTAGATGTCAAGTGCAAAATATTTTCAGGACAAACTTAACATTCTGGTAGTCTAGCGCGGCCTGTAACTCTTTCGCCACCAGGCCATTTCCAAAATTTTAAATTAATTAATTTGTTTCCATAAGAATATTGACATCTATAAACTGGCGTGGTGCTGGGGGACTTTTTACTTTGTCATAATATCACTGGTGGTGAAAGGGTTGGCTTCGGCTTGTAACAGCATTAGTATAATATTCACTATCACATTATACCTATACATATAATAATGTGATGAAGTAGCCTCTCCACACGGCCGCATTAGACACATTTCAGCAAACGGGAAGCTGGTGCATTGCGAAATTAGGCATACAAATCGATAGTCACAAGTGAACTGACGAAATTAAAATATATTC
Organism: Tortricodes alternella; assembly: GCA_947859335.1. Lineage (NCBI taxonomy): Eukaryota > Metazoa > Arthropoda > Insecta > Lepidoptera > Tortricidae > Tortricodes > Tortricodes alternella. The sequence continues at coordinate 15,038,697 of OX401968.1, forward strand.
TGTTCTACATTAGTGTTTATTTAAGGGTGAAAAATGTGTACTTTTTCTAGATTTGACGCCCAGACCGGCGCCGACAGAGAGGTGCAGAGAATTCTTCTCGAGCTGCTCAACCAGATGGATGGTTTTGATCAAACCACTAATGTAAAGGTAAATCAAAAAGAGCTATTAATCCATTTAATATGTTATCAATATAATTCTTCTTCGTAATATGAATAATACTGAATTAAGTTAAATGGAATAATATGTCCAACTGGCATTCAAAAAACACATGATTTCAGGTTATAATGGCCACAAATCGAGCTGATACTCTGGACCCGGCCCTGCTGAGACCAGGTCGTCTCGATAGGAAAATCGAATTCCCACTTCCTGACAGGTAAGCTGAACAACAATAGAATTTAGGTTTACTAACCAACGAATTACTTAGGAACCGAAAACAATAAGTTAGAGCTATGTTTTTTTTAAGTTTTTGGAAAACTTTTTGAGGCTTCGTGGCCACTATCAATAATGCTGAAGAGCAGGGATGTTTTGCAGCATCAATATTTGAATAGTATTTTGCAGTGTATATGCCATATAAATATCCGATGTTTGGTTGAAAGTGACAACATACTTTTGATGTCCACTAGCGTCGACCTGGCCCCCTATTCTCGTTGCATTCGAGATAATGTCGATTGCGAGCTTAAACGTCAGATTCATACAGTTGTGTCAAACGACTGTATGCACTGACGTTTAATCTTATGTTCTATTTATAATTATGCTAACGCTGGTAATAATATGTTCACAGACGTCAGAAGCGGCTGATCTTCTCGACAATCACGGCGAAGATGAACCTGTCGGAGGAGGTGGACCTGGAGGAGTTCGTGGCGCGGCCCGACCGCGTGTCCGGCGCCGACATCAACGCCATCTGCCAGGAGGCCGGCATGCACGCCGTGCGGGAGAACAGGTTACTTACATTCATCCACCAACAGCTTTACTGTTAAAGAACTATGCATTCTCTTTTTCTGATTCAGCCCCCGTAGCACACTATTTTCTATAAAGCATTCATCCCTTATTAGTAAAAAAATGCCTGGACCGTACTAAATGACTGACATTTCGTGACAGGTTTGGTTAAAATGTTCCTTATATTTTTCTAAATGAAACTGGTCTTTTTGTAAGAAGACCACACACGCTCATTAACATGTCTGAATCTACCATGCATTATATATGGCCGTCAGCGCTCGTTTTAACAGACTTCATTACGTGACGCAAACTAATACACTGACATATTGGTTTTCTTTCTCAGGTACATTGTTCTGCCAAAAGATTTCGAAAAAGGATACAAGAACAACATAAAGAAGGATGAGAGTGAATATGAATTCTACAAATAAATATTAATCTTAGTGTTGTCTGATTATATTAACCTCAAATAAATAAAACGATAATGTCACTGATGATTTTGTGTTTTAGTTTTAACCTCAATAGAACAAAAACATTTTTTTTTTTTTCAAAATCTATATTTCATAACAATCTTATAACAATGTGATATCATAATTTTACAAAATATTTGGCATATACCTTACGTAAAGTTGAAATTGATACAATAAATTACATTTTGACAATATCATCACGTCACAAGGAGATTGTTTTGTGATGAAGTAAATTAATTTTAACGTCTTATTGTAAAATACGAGCAGTAAAAAACAAATATCAGGTGCAACGCGTTTACAACAATCTAGGCTGTGTTAAGGCACTAAGTCTATATAAGGCTCTAGTCTAAACTAGTAATCTTTAGCTGCCTACGTTTTCAACATTTAAACATCTCTTTGTTTAGTCACAACTCTAGCTGTCTAATCCATATAAAATATTCTAATGTTAGTCATTTTAATCGCTAAGAATTGGCCAAAATTTAATAGATGTATTTGTTACCCATTTGTACTTCAGGCTATAGACCAATTATTTCTGGCAAGTTTTAAATACAATATAATTATTTTAACGCATATGATTCGTTACGATACAATATAGAAATCAGGTTCAAGATCACAGTTTTAAGGCCAAATGGATTAATAAATAAGCTACCTTAAAGCAACACCTATATTAAGGAACGGAAATAGACATGGGTTTTGTGACAGTATTTATGACCAGTGGCTTCAAATTCACAAGATCTCACAATATTTTAGCTATTTATGAAGATGATATGTTAAGCTTTAGTTGAGATATGTTGGTCACATATTTATAGGTTGACCGCTTAAATGAGTCTTCGCCCGCGCGGCACAGGGGCGCGGGGGCAGGCGACAAAGGGGACCAAGAGAGGTGCGAGCGGCAGGCGCATTTTTGTTTTCATTCATTTCACGCCGCCCGCACATCTCTCAGGCCCCTTTGTCGTCCTGCCCCCGCGCCCCTGTGCCGCGCGGGCGAAGACTCATTTAAGCGGTCAACCTATAGTAAAGTTTTTAGAGAAGTTTGAGTAAGTAGCGCATTTTTTCAATCAAGATATCGCTGTTTGTGAACCGGCTACATTTAATATTATTATGTAATCTCTAGAATATGGGCTCTTAGTTTCCTATATTACATACTGAAAAGCCCTTCATACACAACATTGAATTCTGGCTTTTATATTTAGATTTAATTTATTTATAAATATTAAATACAAAGTATAAAGTTTATATAAAAATAAGGAAATAGATTTTTTAATGCTCAGCCTGGAATGTAGAATAAAGAAAAATTGTCGATGATTTTAACAACTAAAAATTACGAATAATATCCACTAATATCGATTTATAATTTAGTAAGTTAAGTACACGAGCAAACTTCGCTTTGCTATTCAATAATACTGATAAAAGTTTTGACATTTCCAAAATTAACCCCTAGCTTGTTTATTGTTAATTTGTAAAAAAAATCACTGTCGCGATGGTACGAGTTACAGACGAAGGTACATACTTAATTATAAAATAAACTTCTTCAACGTCATAAGTAAAAATTAAAACGTGAATATATTATATAAAAGTGCAAGACGTCAACTGGACGGGTGAAATTGAAACGACAGAATTACGTTGCCCCACACTTATCTCTTAAGGCCTACGTTACTTACTGCATTAGCCTACAACAAACGAATTTATGGCATAAAAACATGATAAATATATTTCAACGATATATCGATTACATGATATAGAAAATAGTTATCGATTGTTTAAGTAAACAAAAAATAAAGGAATGTTCACAAAAGTTGATTGTTTAGCGATAGATAGGAATGATTTCACTGGGCAACAGAAACAATGTGTAAATCATCTGGCATTTACCAAGTTTTGAACTTTTGTTTGCTTTTAGTAAAATTGATTAACGACGGGTTTTATAAATGTCAGATTAGACAGTAAATCAGTACAATTTTTGACTTTAGTGACGGAAATTTGATCTAACTGATCTCTATAGAACCCAGATAAGTTTGCATTAATCTAAACATGCAATTGACAATTGACACATTATTATATAACGAGATAAGAGCCATTACGTAATTCCCGCTTACGATAAAAGTGCATGTTTACTGTAATTTCTTACAAAGAATTAAAGTAATCTTTACAAGTTGCATCGCAACTTTTGTTTGTCATGATTTTTGTGTCAATTCTTACGTAAGTCAAAATTAACGGGTAAGTCCCATTTTCATTTTGAAGATATAAAAGTACTTCGTTTTCGTATCGAACTGGTGAGCATCCGGTGAGGTGTCAGAAATAAATTAATTACCTGTAAAGAAAGACGATAATCAGGTTCGATTCATACAACACAATTTAACTTTATATGCGGCCCTGGCAAGGTTGACGAGGATAAGTTATCCTTTTTTAGGGTTCCGTACCACAAAAGGAAAAAAGTAACCCATATAGGATCACTTGTTTGTCCGTCTGTCTGTCTGTCTGCCCGTGTGTCTGTCTGTCTGTCTGCAGTTTCTTGAAGCAGTGAAAGAATCAACTCGCGCCGAGGCGCGTCAGTGTGGCGCGAGGCGAGTCAGGCGCGCAGAGGCGCTGTGCGGGGTCGCGCACCAGCGCCGCCTCCACGCACGCCAGCAGGTCGGGGGGCAGCGCGGCGGCGGCATGTTTATATACAAGGAGTGAGGTACTGACTGCTGGGGCGGGCTGGGCTGCGGCGGCATGAGCGGCACGAGCAGCGCGGGCGGGCCGGCGCGGCGCAGGAAGGGGTGCTGCAGCAGGCGCGCGGCGGCGGGGCGCTGCGCGGGGTCGCGCACCAGCGCCGCCTCCACGCACGCCAGCAGGTCGGGGGGCAGCGCGGCGGCGGCATGTTTATATACAAGGAGTGAGGTACTGACTGCTGGGGCGGGCTGGGCTGCGGCGGCATGAGCGGCACGAGCAGCGCGGGCGGGCCGGCGCGGCGCAGGAAGGGGTGCTGCAGCAGGCGCGCGGCGGCGGGGCGCTGCGCGGGGTCGCGCACCAGCGCCGCCTCCACGCACGCCAGCAGGTCGGGGGGCAGCGCGGCGGCGGCATGTTTATATACAAGGAGTGAGGTACTGACTGCTGGGGCGGGCTGGGCTGCGGCGGCATGAGCGGCACGAGCAGCGCGGGCGGGCCGGCGCGGCGCAGGAAGGGGTGCTGCAGCAGGCGCGCGGCGGCGGGGCGCTGCGCGGGGTCGCGCACCAGCGCCGCCTCCACGCACGCCAGCAGGTCGGGGGGCAGCGCGGCGGCGGCATGTTTATATACAAGGAGTGAGGTACTGACTGCTGGGGCGGGCTGGGCTGCGGCGGCATGAGCGGCACGAGCAGCGCGGGCGGGCCGGCGCGGCGCAGGAAGGGGTGCTGCAGCAGGCGCGCGGCGGCGGGGCGCTGCGCGGGGTCGCGCACCAGCGCCGCCTCCACGCACGCCAGCAGGTCGGGGGGCAGCGCGGCGGCGGCATGTTTATATACAAGGAGTGAGGTACTGACTGCTGGGGCGGGCTGGGCTGCGGCGGCATGAGCGGCACGAGCAGCGCGGGCGGGCCGGCGCGGCGCAGGAAGGGGTGCTGCAGCAGGCGCGCGGCGGCGGGGCGCTGCGCGGGGTCGCGCACCAGCGCCGCCTCCACGCACGCCAGCAGGTCGGGGGGCAGCGCGGCGGCGGCATGTTTATATACAAGGAGTGAGGTACTGACTGCTGGGGCGGGCTGGGCTGCGGCGGCATGAGCGGCACGAGCAGCGCGGGCGGGCCGGCGCGGCGCAGGAAGGGGTGCTGCAGCAGGCGCGCGGCGGCGGGGCGCTGCGCGGGGTCGCGCACCAGCGCCGCCTCCACGCACGCCAGCAGGTCGGGGGGCAGCGCGGCGGCGGCATGTTTATATACAAGGAGTGAGGTACTGACTGCTGGGGCGGGCTGGGCTGCGGCGGCATGAGCGGCACGAGCAGCGCGGGCGGGCCGGCGCGGCGCAGGAAGGGGTGCTGCAGCAGGCGCGCGGCGGCGGGGCGCTGCGCGGGGTCGCGCACCAGCGCCGCCTCCACGCACGCCAGCAGGTCGGGGGGCAGCGCGGCGGCGGCATGTTTATATACAAGGAGTGAGGTACTGACTGCTGGGGCGGGCTGGGCTGCGGCGGCATGAGCGGCACGAGCAGCGCGGGCGGGCCGGCGCGGCGCAGGAAGGGGTGCTGCAGCAGGCGCGCGGCGGCGGGGCGCTGCGCGGGGTCGCGCACCAGCGCCGCCTCCACGCACGCCAGCAGGTCGGGGGGCAGCGCGGCGGCGGCATGTTTATATACAAGGAGTGAGGTACTGACTGCTGGGGCGGGCTGGGCTGCGGCGGCATGAGCGGCACGAGCAGCGCGGGCGGGCCGGCGCGGCGCAGGAAGGGGTGCTGCAGCAGGCGCGCGGCGGCGGGGCGCTGCGCGGGGTCGCGCACCAGCGCCGCCTCCACGCACGCCAGCAGGTCGGGGGGCAGCGCGGCGGCGGCATGTTTATATACAAGGAGTGAGGTACTGACTGCTGGGGCGGGCTGGGCTGCGGCGGCATGAGCGGCACGAGCAGCGCGGGCGGGCCGGCGCGGCGCAGGAAGGGGTGCTGCAGCAGGCGCGCGGCGGCGGGGCGCTGCGCGGGGTCGCGCACCAGCGCCGCCTCCACGCACGCCAGCAGGTCGGGGGGCAGCGCGGCGGCGGCATGTTTATATACAAGGAGTGCGGTACTGACTGCTGGGGCGGGCTGGGCTGCGGCGGCATGAGCGGCACGAGCAGCGCGGGCGGGCCGGCGCGGCGCAGGAAGGGGTGCTGCAGCAGGCGCGCGGCGGCGGGGCGCTGCGCGGGGTCGCGCACCAGCGCCGCCTCCACGCACGCCAGCAGGTCGGGGGGCAGCGCGGCGGCGGCATGTTTATATACAAGGAGTGAGGTACTGACTGCTGGGGCGGGCTGGGCTGCGGCGGCATGAGCGGCACGAGCAGCGCGGGCGGGCCGGCGCGGCGCAGGAAGGGGTGCTGCAGCAGGCGCGCGGCGGCGGGGCGCTGCGCGGGGTCGCGCACCAGCGCCGCCTCCACGCACGCCAGCAGGTCGGGGGGCAGCGCGGCGGCGGCATGTTTATATACAAGGAGTGAGGTACTGACTGCTGGGGCGGGCTGGGCTGCGGCGGCATGAGCGGCACGAGCAGCGCGGGCGGGCCGGCGCGGCGCAGGAAGGGGTGCTGCAGCAGGCGCGCGGCGGCGGGGCGCTGCGCGGGGTCGCGCACCAGCGCCGCCTCCACGCACGCCAGCAGGTCGGGGGGCAGCGCGGCGGCGGCATGTTTATATACAAGGAGTGAGGTACTGACTGCTGGGGCGGGCTGGGCTGCGGCGGCATGAGCGGCACGAGCAGCGCGGGCGGGCCGGCGCGGCGCAGGAAGGGGTGCTGCAGCAGGCGCGCGGCGGCGGGGCGCTGCGCGGGGTCGCGCACCAGCGCCGCCTCCACGCACGCCAGCAGGTCGGGGGGCAGCGCGGCGGCGGCATGTTTATATACAAGGAGTGAGGTACTGACTGCTGGGGCGGGCTGGGCTGCGGCGGCATGAGCGGCACGAGCAGCGCGGGCGGGCCGGCGCGGCGCAGGAAGGGGTGCTGCAGCAGGCGCGCGGCGGCGGGGCGCTGCGCGGGGTCGCGCACCAGCGCCGCCTCCACGCACGCCAGCAGGTCGGGGGGCAGCGCGGCGGCGGCATGTTTATATACAAGGAGTGAGGTACTGACTGCTGGGGCGGGCTGGGCTGCGGCGGCATGAGCGGCACGAGCAGCGCGGGCGGGCCGGCGCGGCGCAGGAAGGGGTGCTGCAGCAGGCGCGCGGCGGCGGGGCGCTGCGCGGGGTCGCGCACCAGCGCCGCCTCCACGCACGCCAGCAGGTCGGGGGGCAGCGCGGCGGCGGCATGTTTATATACAAGGAGTGAGGTACTGACTGCTGTGGCGGGCTGGGCTGCGGCGGCATGAGCGGCACGAGCAGCGCGGGCGGGCCGGCGCGGCGCAGGAAGGGGTGCTGCAGCAGGCGCGCGGCGGCGGGGCGCTGCGCGGGGTCGCGCACCAGCGCCGCCTCCACGCACGCCAGCAGGTCGGGGGGCAGCGCGGCGGCGGCATGTTTATATACAAGGAGTGCGGTACTGACTGCTGGGGCGGGCTGGGCTGCGGCGGCATGAGCGGCACGAGCAGCGCGGGCGGGCCGGCGCGGCGCAGGAAGGGGTGCTGCAGCAGGCGCGCGGCGGCGGGGCGCTGCGCGGGGTCGCGCACCAGCGCCGCCTCCACGCACGCCAGCAGGTCGGGGGGCAGCGCGGCGGCGGCATGTTTATATACAAGGAGTGAGGTACTGACTGCTGGGGCGGGCTGGGCTGCGGCGGCATGAGCGGCACGAGCAGCGCGGGCGGGCCGGCGCGGCGCAGGAAGGGGTGCTGCAGCAGGCGCGCGGCGGCGGGGCGCTGCGCGGGGTCGCGCACCAGCGCCGCCTCCACGCACGCCAGCAGGTCGGGGGGCAGCGCGGCGGCGGCATGTTTATATACAAGGAGTGAGGTACTGACTGCTGGGGCGGGCTGGGCTGCGGCGGCATGAGCGGCACGAGCAGCGCGGGCGGGCCGGCGCGGCGCAGGAAGGGGTGCTGCAGCAGGCGCGCGGCGGCGGGGCGCTGCGCGGGGTCGCGCACCAGCGCCGCCTCCACGCACGCCAGCAGGTCGGGGGGCAGCGCGGCGGCGGCATGTTTATATACAAGGAGTGAGGTACTGACTGCTGGGGCGGGCTGGGCTGCGGCGGCATGAGCGGCACGAGCAGCGCGGGCGGGCCGGCGCGGCGCAGGAAGGGGTGCTGCAGCAGGCGCGCGGCGGCGGGGCGCTGCGCGGGGTCGCGCACCAGCGCCGCCTCCACGCACGCCAGCAGGTCGGGGGGCAGCGCGGCGGCGGCATGTTTATATACAAGGAGTGAGGTACTGACTGCTGGGGCGGGCTGGGCTGCGGCGGCATGAGCGGCACGAGCAGCGCGGGCGGGCCGGCGCGGCGCAGGAAGGGGTGCTGCAGCAGGCGCGCGGCGGCGGGGCGCTGCGCGGGGTCGCGCACCAGCGCCGCCTCCACGCACGCCAGCAGGTCGGGGGGCAGCGCGGCGGCGGCATGTTTATATACAAGGAGTGAGGTACTGACTGCTGGGGCGGGCTGGGCTGCGGCGGCATGAGCGGCACGAGCAGCGCGGGCGGGCCGGCGCGGCGCAGGAAGGGGTGCTGCAGCAGGCGCGCGGCGGCGGGGCGCTGCGCGGGGTCGCGCACCAGCGCCGCCTCCACGCACGCCAGCAGGTCGGGGGGCAGCGCGGCGGCGGCATGTTTATATACAAGGAGTGAGGTACTGACTGCTGGGGCGGGCTGGGCTGCGGCGGCATGAGCGGCACGAGCAGCGCGGGCGGGCCGGCGCGGCGCAGGAAGGGGTGCTGCAGCAGGCGCGCGGCGGCGGGGCGCTGCGCGGGGTCGCGCACCAGCGCCGCCTCCACGCACGCCAGCAGGTCGGGGGGCAGCGCGGCGGCGGCATGTTTATATACAAGGAGTGAGGTACTGACTGCTGGGGCGGGCTGGGCTGCGGCGGCATGAGCGGCACGAGCAGCGCGGGCGGGCCGGCGCGGCGCAGGAAGGGGTGCTGCAGCAGGCGCGCGGCGGCGGGGCGCTGCGCGGGGTCGCGCACCAGCGCCGCCTCCACGCACGCCAGCAGGTCGGGGGGCAGCGCGGCGGCGGCATGTTTATATACAAGGAGTGAGGTACTGACTGCTGGGGCGGGCTGGGCTGCGGCGGCATGAGCGGCACGAGCAGCGCGGGCGGGCCGGCGCGGCGCAGGAAGGGGTGCTGCAGCAGGCGCGCGGCGGCGGGGCGCTGCGCGGGGTCGCGCACCAGCGCCGCCTCCACGCACGCCAGCAGGTCGGGGGGCAGCGCGGCGGCGGCATGTTTATATACAAGGAGTGAGGTACTGACTGCTGGGGCGGGCTGGGCTGCGGCGGCATGAGCGGCACGAGCAGCGCGGGCGGGCCGGCGCGGCGCAGGAAGGGGTGCTGCAGCAGGCGCGCGGCGGCGGGGCGCTGCGCGGGGTCGCGCACCAGCGCCGCCTCCACGCACGCCAGCAGGTCGGGGGGCAGCGCGGCGGCGGCATGTTTATATACAAGGAGTGAGGTACTGACTGCTGGGGCGGGCTGGGCTGCGGCGGCATGAGCGGCACGAGCAGCGCGGGCGGGCCGGCGCGGCGCAGGAAGGGGTGCTGCAGCAGGCGCGCGGCGGCGGGGCGCTGCGCGGGGTCGCGCACCAGCGCCGCCTCCACGCACGCCAGCAGGTCGGGGGGCAGCGCGGCGGCGGCATGTTTATATACAAGGAGTGAGGTACTGACTGCTGGGGCGGGCTGGGCTGCGGCGGCATGAGCGGCACGAGCAGCGCGGGCGGGCCGGCGCGGCGCAGGAAGGGGTGCTGCAGCAGGCGCGCGGCGGCGGGGCGCTGCGCGGGGTCGCGCACCAGCGCCGCCTCCACGCACGCCAGCAGGTCGGGGGGCAGCGCGGCGGCGGCATGTTTATATACAAGGAGTGAGGTACTGACTGCTGGGGCGGGCTGGGCTGCGGCGGCATGAGCGGCACGAGCAGCGCGGGCGGGCCGGCGCGGCGCAGGAAGGGGTGCTGCAGCAGGCGCGCGGCGGCGGGGCGCTGCGCGGGGTCGCGCACCAGCGCCGCCTCCACGCACGCCAGCAGGTCGGGGGGCAGCGCGGCGGCGGCATGTTTATATACAAGGAGTGAGGTACTGACTGCTGGGGCGGGCTGGGCTGCGGCGGCATGAGCGGCACGAGCAGCGCGGGCGGGCCGGCGCGGCGCAGGAAGGGGTGCTGCAGCAGGCGCGCGGCGGCGGGGCGCTGCGCGGGGTCGCGCACCAGCGCCGCCTCCACGCACGCCAGCAGGTCGGGGGGCAGCGCGGCGGCGGCATGTTTATATACAAGGAGTGAGGTACTGACTGCTGGGGCGGGCTGGGCTGCGGCGGCATGAGCGGCACGAGCAGCGCGGGCGGGCCGGCGCGGCGCAGGAAGGGGTGCTGCAGCAGGCGCGCGGCGGCGGGGCGCTGCGCGGGGTCGCGCACCAGCGCCGCCTCCACGCACGCCAGCAGGTCGGGGGGCAGCGCGGCGGCGGCATGTTTATATACAAGGAGTGAGGTACTGACTGCTGGGGCGGGCTGGGCTGCGGCGGCATGAGCGGCACGAGCAGCGCGGGCGGGCCGGCGCGGCGCAGGAAGGGGTGCTGCAGCAGGCGCGCGGCGGCGGGGCGCTGCGCGGGGTCGCGCACCAGCGCCGCCTCCACGCACGCCAGCAGGTCGGGGGGCAGCGCGGCGGCGGCATGTTTATATACAAGGAGTGAGGTACTGACTGCTGGGGCGGGCTGGGCTGCGGCGGCATGAGCGGCACGAGCAGCGCGGGCGGGCCGGCGCGGCGCAGGAAGGGGTGCTGCAGCAGGCGCGCGGCGGCGGGGCGCTGCGCGGGGTCGCGCACCAGCGCCGCCTCCACGCACGCCAGCAGGTCGGGGGGCAGCGCGGCGGCGGCATGTTTATATACAAGGAGTGAGGTACTGACTGCTGGGGCGGGCTGGGCTGCGGCGGCATGAGCGGCACGAGCAGCGCGGGCGGGCCGGCGCGGCGCAGGAAGGGGTGCTGCAGCAGGCGCGCGGCGGCGGGGCGCTGCGCGGGGTCGCGCACCAGCGCCGCCTCCACGCACGCCAGCAGGTCGGGGGGCAGCGCGGCGGCGGCATGTTTATATACAAGGAGTGAGGTACTGACTGCTGGGGCGGGCTGGGCTGCGGCGGCATGAGCGGCACGAGCAGCGCGGGCGGGCCGGCGCGGCGCAGGAAGGGGTGCTGCAGCAGGCGCGCGGCGGCGGGGCGCTGCGCGGGGTCGCGCACCAGCGCCGCCTCCACGCACGCCAGCAGGTCGGGGGGCAGCGCGGCGGCGGCATGTTTATATACAAGGAGTGAGGTACTGACTGCTGGGGCGGGCTGGGCTGCGGCGGCATGAGCGGCACGAGCAGCGCGGGCGGGCCGGCGCGGCGCAGGAAGGGGTGCTGCAGCAGGCGCGCGGCGGCGGGGCGCTGCGCGGGGTCGCGCACCAGCGCCGCCTCCACGCACGCCAGCAGGTCGGGGGGCAGCGCGGCGGCGGCATGTTTATATACAAGGAGTGAGGTACTGACTGCTGGGGCGGGCTGGGCTGCGGCGGCATGAGCGGCACGAGCAGCGCGGGCGGGCCGGCGCGGCGCAGGAAGGGGTGCTGCAGCAGGCGCGCGGCGGCGGGGCGCTGCGCGGGGTCGCGCACCAGCGCCGCCTCCACGCACGCCAGCAGGTCGGGGGGCAGCGCGGCGGCGGCATGTTTATATACAAGGAGTGAGGTACTGACTGCTGGGGCGGGCTGGGCTGCGGCGGCATGAGCGGCACGAGCAGCGCGGGCGGGCCGGCGCGGCGCAGGAAGGGGTGCTGCAGCAGGCGCGCGGCGGCGGGGCGCTGCGCGGGGTCGCGCACCAGCGCCGCCTCCACGCACGCCAGCAGGTCGGGGGGCAGCGCGGCGGCGGCATGTTTATATACAAGGAGTGAGGTACTGACTGCTGGGGCGGGCTGGGCTGCGGCGGCATGAGCGGCACGAGCAGCGCGGGCGGGCCGGCGCGGCGCAGGAAGGGGTGCTGCAGCAGGCGCGCGGCGGCGGGGCGCTGCGCGGGGTCGCGCACCAGCGCCGCCTCCACGCACGCCAGCAGGTCGGGGGGCAGCGCGGCGGCGGCATGTTTATATACAAGGAGTGAGGTACTGACTGCTGGGGCGGGCTGGGCTGCGGCGGCATGAGCGGCACGAGCAGCGCGGGCGGGCCGGCGCGGCGCAGGAAGGGGTGCTGCAGCAGGCGCGCGGCGGCGGGGCGCTGCGCGGGGTCGCGCACCAGCGCCGCCTCCACGCACGCCAGCAGGTCGGGGGGCAGCGCGGCGGCGGCATGTTTATATACAAGGAGTGAGGTACTGACTGCTGGGGCGGGCTGGGCTGCGGCGGCATGAGCGGCACGAGCAGCGCGGGCGGGCCGGCGCGGCGCAGGAAGGGGTGCTGCAGCAGGCGCGCGGCGGCGGGGCGCTGCGCGGGGTCGCGCACCAGCGCCGCCTCCACGCACGCCAGCAGGTCGGGGGGCAGCGCGGCGGCGGCATGTTTATATACAAGGAGTGAGGTACTGACTGCTGGGGCGGGCTGGGCTGCGGCGGCATGAGCGGCACGAGCAGCGCGGGCGGGCCGGCGCGGCGCAGGAAGGGGTGCTGCAGCAGGCGCGCGGCGGCGGGGCGCTGCGCGGGGTCGCGCACCAGCGCCGCCTCCACGCACGCCAGCAGGTCGGGGGGCAGCGCGGCGGCGGCATGTTTATATACAAGGAGTGAGGTACTGACTGCTGGGGCGGGCTGGGCTGCGGCGGCATGAGCGGCACGAGCAGCGCGGGCGGGCCGGCGCGGCGCAGGAAGGGGTGCTGCAGCAGGCGCGCGGCGGCGGGGCGCTGCGCGGGGTCGCGCACCAGCGCCGCCTCCACGCACGCCAGCAGGTCGGGGGGCAGCGCGGCGGCGGCATGTTTATATACAAGGAGTGAGGTACTGACTGCTGGGGCGGGCTGGGCTGCGGCGGCATGAGCGGCACGAGCAGCGCGGGCGGGCCGGCGCGGCGCAGGAAGGGGTGCTGCAGCAGGCGCGCGGCGGCGGGGCGCTGCGCGGGGTCGCGCACCAGCGCCGCCTCCACGCACGCCAGCAGGTCGGGGGGCAGCGCGGCGGCGGCATGTTTATATACAAGGAGTGAGGTACTGACTGCTGGGGCGGGCTGGGCTGCGGCGGCATGAGCGGCACGAGCAGCGCGGGCGGGCCGGCGCGGCGCAGGAAGGGGTGCTGCAGCAGGCGCGCGGCGGCGGGGCGCTGCGCGGGGTCGCGCACCAGCGCCGCCTCCACGCACGCCAGCAGGTCGGCGGGGCAGCGCGCCGCGCCGCGCGCCCGCGGCGGCGGCATGTCGCGGATGCGCCGCATCGCCTGTCCACAGTCCACACAACGTCACGGAAGAAGAAAGAAAGGAAGAAACCGCTACCATAACTATGCAAACCGTTCTCGTAATACAAAACTACCGCTCGGTCCCTTTTACTTGTATCGGCGAAAACCAGTATTTCCGATACATTTCGATAGCGAGGCTGGCAACAAGTTATTTGTTGCAATCGCGGCTGCATCTAATGAAATAAAAATTAGCCAAAAAAAACGCCCAGCGCGACCCGCCGGGCGCAACGCGCAACCCGCCGGACCTAGCGCGCGACCCGCCGGACCCAGCGCGACCCGCCGGACCTAGCGCACGCCAAGCCGTCAGCTGGAGTTATAAACCATACAAAATCCACAACTCCCACGGGAGTATACAGGAGCTAAATCGGCTATAGCTGCATATGACTGCGTATAATAACACCCTATCCAAGCAAGTGTGATGAAAAACTCATAACGTTACTAAAATTGATACTGTAATAACAATAATACTGGTCATTTCCTACGGTTTTTTAATACAATATGGAGGTATTATGATATGGGTGTAGATAAACATTATTTCAAATTAGAACCAATCTCGAAACTGCGAGTGTTGGCTCACTACGGTAATATCATGACAATAGTAAAGATCTGTAACGCACTTTACAGCTACAGCTTTCCCCATAAAAAAGAATCACGCACAGAACTATATCGAGATAGAAGGAAACAGTTTGTCGATTTGTATGGAAACTGAGCGTGTAACATTTATGCGTAGTTACTTTGATATCACGAGTGTAATTAATTAGTGACGGGGAGCAGAAGTGGCGTGAAAACGATTCAAAAGCATCGATTGGCACGCGGCGAACCAAGTCTAGGCACCGCCACTTCCACCGGTCCGCGCCGCGCCACCGCCGTTGTTAGACACAAAGATCATCTCACGACATCTTTTTGGCACGCGAGAACATACACTCTTTCCTTCTACCTTGATATAGTTCTGTGGAATCACGCCCATCTCGCCTCTGACCATTTAGGTTCACTTCGTCCACATTCCCATTTCGTTCACATTCCCACTTCGTCTACATTCCCACTTCGTCAACATTCCTTGCTTAACTAACACGCGTAAAGTAAAAAATAGGCCTAATACGTAGGTAGGTTTAGGTTATGTTAGTTTTGCAGCAGGCCCGGAGGTCTCAAGTGTGGCAGTGTCAAACTACACAAACATGAGCTCCGCGTTAGCGGAGCTCCGTCGACACTGTCTAATTTCAAATCAATAAGTGTCTGCCGGCTAGCTCCTATTTCTGGGTGGTTCGGCCCTCCGCTGCCTGCTGAAAAACTAACATAACCTAAACCCACCTACGTATTTGGCCTATTTCTTACTTTACGCGTTTTAGTTAAGCTAGGAATGTTGCCGAAGTGGGAATGTGGGCGAAATGGGAATATGGACGAAACGGGAATGTTGACAAAATAGGAAGTGGACGAATTGGGAATTGATTGTGGACGAAATGGGATTGCTGACCAAGTAGGAATGTGAACGAAATGGGAATGTGGATGAAGTGAACCTACAAAGCATAGGCCGGAATACCAAAAATAGCAATGAATAATGTGATTTAAAAGAATCTAATATTGATGCTTTCATTACACGTTTTTGAAAACTATAACTTTTTCGTACCTGTAATGGTGGTTCATTGAAGAAAGGCGGTTCACCGTCGACCATTTCCACCATCATAATACCCAGCGACCACACATCAACTTCAGGGCCATATGGCAGCCGCGATATCACCTCTGGTGACATCCAGTAAGGCGTTCCCACCAGGGATTTACGTTTTGGAAGCTCCTAAAATGTTAAATTATGGAAATTAAATGACATTTGGACATAAAATGTCATTTAATTTGGAATGGAAATTAAATGACATTTTATGCCCGCTAGACTATAAAATGTATCTGCAGAATTAATAGTCTAATATTATTAATGTACATACTTAGTACTGCCTCTTTTTTTTCTGTTTCAGTATTATCTTATTTTCCTACAATTATTTTCTATTATGAATCGTCAATTGGACTTTACATGACAGGACAAGCTTAGCCTAGTGTGGAGCCTCAAATAATATAATCGTTTAATCAATTTCTATATTGAAAAACGAGCACGATTTTATTTTCACTAACATTGATTTCCAATGTTTTTAATATTCAATCTAGCTGAAGTTATCCTAAATAAACCACACTAAAATCAAGACTGCTTGAGTTTTGAGCAAACACTTATCATAACGTCATTTCTTATCCTGTAATTATGAAATTACCTGCGAAACTTGGGCACAGAAACCAAAGTCCGATAATTTGACCCTGCCATCAGCTGTCAAGAGTATTGAGTCTGACTTGATGTCTCGATGTATCACACCCTGCCCATGAAGGAATGCCAAAGCCTGCAAAATAAATTTTTATTTAGAAATAGAACACAATTCGTCTGTTGAAACTAGTATCAGAGAAAAACTTATGAACAAATTTGGATTTTTCAAAATACTGTTATTCATTAGTTTCACTCGGCGCAAAATTTGAGTGATGCACAGTATCTAGGCCAAGCTTTATTGGTGGGCAGTTACGTTTTTTTAGGGTGAAGGAAAGTAAAATGGTGCGATTTAGAAGGGCTATTTTATGTGCCATTTTTGTAGCTAATCATGGGGTCTGCCAAGCAGATTTTGCAAGTTCATGCATGCGCTTGTGGGATCTTTGTCACTGACGAAAGCTATATAATGTGCATAACTGGCTATGGTGGCGTCGGTAAAGTTATGTTTTAATCAAATAAAAAATTAATGGTGATCTTACAAGATGCTTGAATAAATGGCCAGAAACAACATACTGATAGACAGACATACAGTGAACTCCAAATAAGTGTTCCGTTTGAAGTAACAAATTATGTGTACTGATAGCAAAATAAATGTGCCTCAAAAGTTTTGAAAAAATTACCCTAGCTTTTCTCAAAACAAATGACGATGATGCTAGTGGTACCTTCAGGCACTGCTTGGTGACGGTGGCGATCTGCTCGGGGTCCATGCGCGCGCGCGTCACCACGTCCGTCAGCGCGCCGCCCGCCATGTACTCCATCACCACCCACAGCTCGTCGCCCACCAGGTGAGACGCGTGCATCTCCACGATGTTCGGGTGCGGGTAGTCACGCATTATCACCTGCCAAACAACAACAGTCACAACCAAACTAGACAGCCTTAACAAATTTAATTAACGGCAACAGTGGATCCAATTCGAAACTTTTAATTTAAATTTAAGAATATCTTAAAATTCGCTAAATTTAAGTTAGTTTAGTGACATCCGCTATTCGAAATTACGCGCTTAATTAAGTAAACCTAATTTTAAACCTACTTTGACGTCGAAGTGACAGCGATAAATTAAATAAGTGTTTGGCCGCGGTTCGTTAAACGACACGCTGATTACCGGTTTTTCGAGACAAATGAAATTACATTAATAATAAATTTATTTGCACAAATGTTTACTTTGATAAATGTTTATTAAGACGTAATGGGGTGCAATTCGAAATCATATTATTTTAATTTACCTTTTCTTAACTTAAAATAAGAAACGCCAAACTCGATTATTCAGCTCTTAGCGTGAATGCTATTTGAAGAAAACAACTTGAGCGATCTTTTATTTTGACGTTTTTATCAATTAAACTTAGCGATAGCAGCTTAAATCGGTATTCGAACGTGCCCGCTAAATGTCAAATAAGTGATTTTTAATCCATTTCATTTTTAAATTTAGGCGCCAATTAAAACTTTGCCGCTAAATTATTGCACTGTTTTTTGCGAAAGGTAAAAGTAAGTTTTAGTACTTGAAGATGGAGGATTTTGTTGTAGCTGCTTTTATCGAACAAACTGAAAGGTATGTTATGGGTGTAAAAATCTTAAAATTGTAAAATTTGTCAAAATTGTTTATTCAAAGTTCCCGCATATACTCAATACGATGATTGCTGCTAAACTAGCTGTTTTAAAGCACCAAGTTGTTGGATGCTACAGACAAAGTCAAGGGCATACCCAGTAGTCCCCCCCCGGGCCCGCCCTTGAAACCCTCGGGACGCTGGGTATGCCCTTGCACAAAGTATTGAGTTTGGGGACAATTGTACATAGAGACTAGTCAAAATATGCTATCTAGTTTATAGTATCTAAATCATACTTCAATGTTTGGGGCACTTAGGTATTTAATTTGTAATTTTTTAACAGCACACAACGGAGTGAACTCAGGAGGCTTAGGGACCAATCCAACCCATTTGAATTGCCAGAGAGTAGGTTCAAGAAGTTATTCAGGCTGCCCCAGGCATCTGTTTTGGACCTACTCGAATGTCTTAATTCAAGGGGAGAAATGGATTTAGGACCTATCCCAAGGCATCTAAAGGTAAATTCAAATTTTAATTTAAAAAGTTTTATTGGCTATAATAGGTAGTACACACATGTGGTGATGTTTATTAAAAGTTATATCAGTATGTTTTACCAGTCTGCTTGTGGAGACATATAATTATTCAGAGCATTATTCAGGACAATCATTGATAATCAATACTTATTAACAGTAATAACAAAATATAAATATAATCAATAGCAAAGATTTAAAACAAAGTAATTCTCATTATAAAGAAAATCTTACAAGAAAATAATTTCTTTTTTATAATTTATATCTCTATGATGTTAGTGAATTGTTATTTTGTTTACAGCTTCTGTGTGCTTTGAGCTTCTTTGGTCATGGAAGCTACCAGACGCATGTTGGGGAGCATTTCCTGTTGGCACAGTCACAGCCATCAGTCTCCAGATCACTGGAATATGTGTGTGAACTGATTGCCGAGAAGGTAATGCCTCAAGAAATTGTTTTCCCAACATCAGTCGAAGGCAAACAAAAAGTAATGAGGAAGTAAGTTTGTCCAAAACTAATGTTTCCTTTAATAAAATTAAGCTTTAATAACTTATTTCATAAAGGGTTGAAAGATCAGCTTTTAAAAGGCTGTCTTTTATTTCAGATTCCTTGAACTCCATGGAATAGAGAACACCCTTGGAGTCATAGATGGCACTCATATTGCTATTGTGACACCACAAATACACCACCCAACTGCGCCTGCTGTTCTCTTTTACAACAGAAAAGGTTTTTACAGCATCAATTGCCAAATGGTGATTACTGTTTCTAGTTGTTATGAATCCTTTCATCTATTTATACACATCAAAATCACAAGATATTTATTACCGCATGGTTTGGTTTATACAATTATGATATAATTATGGCTTTCTTAAATAAGGTCTTAAGCAGTTTTTTTCTGCCATTGGCTAAAACAAAAAAAAACTTTAATAGCTCCAACTATACTAACTAACATTCATTGTATGCGCCATTTAAATACACTGACAAAGACCCAACCAAATCTGAAATGATAAGTCTGTGTACTTAATTATTAGAAATTTAGAAAACATATTCTGGTTTGAATTTAATTGACCAGCATAGCATAATAGATCAACATTTTTCTAACTATCTATTTCAGGTTTGTGATGCAGAGCAAAGAATTATAAATTTAAAAGCAGATTTTCCTGGCTCCACTCATGACTCCGCAGTATTGCAGGCGTCACACATAAACGACTTTTTACAAAATCAGTATGTACGAGGTGTTGGCAATCAGTGGTTACTTGGTAAAACTATAGCATAGTAATAATAGTTTTTTGTATTAATTTGTACTAGGTACTAGGTAGCCTTTACCTGCTTCAACTGCAAAGTAATCCTTAATTACTGTTATTTCAGATACCTTTGTGTTATTCCAGCACTATTACTTATTCTTAATTCTTGTTGAGCTTTGATAGCAACAAACAAACAACTTTATATCATTAAAACTATTGCTTTTATAGCATTGTTCTGATGACAAGTATAATATTACCAGCAGCAAAGGCTGGCAGACAACGATAACCTGTTTGATTTTTCATGGCGATCAAGTGATTCAGAACATTTTAGAAAAACATCCATTATTTTGTCCATCAAGAAGCAGATTTTGTTCGACGTTACCACCGCCGACTTCGACACACTATTGACAACTCTTCAGAGAACTTGGGCAAAACCGCTGTTCAGCTGTTGTTTGTAATTTGATGCTGACAAGCACCAAGATAGTCCGTGCTTCTTTCTCGTTATTGCGATTCGTACAAGATACTTAAGGGCTCGTCCTATCCACGGCGTATCCGGCATGCCATCGACTGGGCATAACTAAACCTCACCCCCAGGCGAATTGTTCCTCTGCGTAATTACTTTCTTCACTCACTTTTTTCTTCACACATGAAAAACACAACGGCTGTGTGTGCGCAATTCACGGACATACCTAATTATAATCATTATTAATCAAATCATGCCTACGCGTGGGCAACTGAACTGACTTCCACTTCCACTGACCGTGACTGACCACACTACACCACATGCTGCAGACGAGGAACTTTAGTTCTGTGAGATGAAGACTCGGCGGCGCTGTCAAAACAAATCTATGAACAAACCGAATAGGTATCTGGCCCCCAATTCTCGGTGCATTCGAGATTATGTCGATTGTGAGATTAAACGTCAGATTCATACAGTTGTGTCAAACGAGTGTATGCACTGACGTTTAAACTCGATTGTGAGATTATCTCGAATGCACCGAGTACGGAACCCTACATTGTGCATGCTCCGACATGCACATCCGGTTTTTCTCAACTATCCTGCCCTTCCCATACATATTTTTATGTTATGTTATAGGTGATAAAGGTTACCCGCTGCTCCCATGGTTAATGACCCCATTCGAGCAGCCAGCTACAGCGGCTGAAAATAACTATAACAATGTGCATGCCCGGGCCCGAAACACAATAGAAGTTACGTTTGGCCTCTTAAAAAATAAATTTCGATGCCTTAAGGGTCACCGGGTTTTACACTACAGCCCAGAGAAGGCAGCCAAAATAATCGTGGCTTCCTGCACTGTCTATAACCTTTATTTAAAGTCATATGCCGGTGAGTGTTCATAATAGGCTAGTCCACAAGGAGTGACACTAATTCCTCCGTCCTTGTTTACATTTGAATTATTATTTAATTATTTGATAAACATACGGTGTAATACACTACCTAATCATACTGCAAAACTTCACGGGCGGAGGCATTAAGCGCAATATACACTGAACGTGTGCGCGGGTCGGGCGCAGATGAATTGTAAATTTACATATGGACGATAACACAACGCCGCGCACGTTCTGTGTGTTGCGCTTTAGTGGCAGGGTTGACCATATCGAATAGTGTACTTTGACACAACTGTATGAATCTGTCGTTTAACCTCGCAATCGACACTATCTCGAATGCACCGGGAATTGGGGCCCTGACCGGTTCGTTTAATTTTCAGGGGACAGTGATGACGACACTTCATCTGATGAAGAGCAAGAAAGAGATCAGATGCCGGCGGCACCAGAAGTGGAAATTCCCCAATATGTGGAAAATCACTTTATCGATGCTGCCAGGCGCGTGCGGGCGCAAGTAGCGCGAAATTTGTAAAATAAAAAGTGTCCTTTTTATAAACATTTATTTTATTTACAAAATCGAATTAAAAAAGAAAATGCAAAGAAAAATGTATATAAAATTGAAATTAAAAACTAATTATTTAGAAGCAAATTAAAAATAACAAAATTAAAAATATAAAAATAATAATTAATTAAACATCACCCTCTCCTGTATCGATTTCATCGGTGCTTGCCAAGCTT
Organism: Tortricodes alternella; assembly: GCA_947859335.1. Taxonomy (NCBI): domain Eukaryota; kingdom Metazoa; phylum Arthropoda; class Insecta; order Lepidoptera; family Tortricidae; genus Tortricodes; species Tortricodes alternella. The sequence continues at coordinate 15,059,838 of OX401968.1, forward strand.
CCTCGCGAGGCAAGCACCGATGCGAGCTCCCGGACAGCGGCAGCTATTATTTCCGCCGCCGTTATGATAGAGGCCCGAAATTGCGCATTATTAGAATTCATGGCCTCTATCATGGCGTCCCGGGAGCTCGTTGATCGCGGAGCCGCCTCAGAGGTTATCCTAGACCGGCGGCCTCTAGGCTGACCTCTGAGGCGACTAAGCCAGTCAGAACTTTCATGCGCCGGCGGCAGTGGCGGCGGTCCTCTTGCTGGCAAGGCTGTGGCTGAGGGCGGGAGCATAGTTGTCGATGTAGATGGGACAGGATCCGGTGACCCTGCAGACTGCGTAGCTAATGGAGGAGGGGTGCGCGATGGCGACCGACAGTTGATCTCGTACTCCTAAAAAAAAACAAGTTGCTATAATTTATAAAGTACTAAGTACTTAATCAACACGAAAGTAGTGTTGTCAATCATAAGTTTGAAAACAAATTGTAATACTAACCAATGGGGTTTCCGAAACAGAGAAGCCGTCAACCGCCGCAGTGCCCACTATTGCTATAACTCTCTCCTCCATTTGACTTAAATGTGCCACTGCAGGGCCACCGCCTGTCCGTCGAATCGAGTTATGTATTTTACGAGCCTTTGTTTTAGTTTTTTGGACCCACTGAGCCCAAATCTGTAAAAAAGATGCCATGTCTTAATTGAAAAGGGCTAGGGGCATTTAAAAATGTGAATGAAAGTAATCGAACGCCATGCTGGTAAAGTATTTGGTTAAAGACTGATGCGAGACTCCAGAATAAACTGACATTTAACTATACTAAAATTATGACTAGTTCGTTCGGTATCAATCTTGACTTCTAATGAAATAAAAAGCTCATACATGCTGCCACTCTGCTACCGTTCTGCTGCAGCCCATCTCATTCAGCTCGCCTGCCAACTGCCGCCAGAACAGAACCGCCTCTGTATCCGCTGTATTGCCTAAAAATGGTAAAATGAGCAAATAATTTGCTTCTGATGGGTTTAATTCAAAAATCAATGGATTTCAATAAAACCAATATTTAGCCTACCTCTCACCAGATGCATATTGGCATATATCTTTTCCACAAGCCAATCTTGCTGGCGCTTATTCGATCTCTTACGAGAGTTTTGGGAACTCATATTTCTTTTTCAAATTATTTTCAAGTACAAGTACCTTGAACCCGCGGAATACTTTCCCGCCGTTTGAACTTTATTTATAAGAAAAGTTTGACGGCTCTGAATGCTTGTCGTTTTGAGCCAACCCTGTTCGTACTTCCGGCAAAACTAATTACTTTTTACCTCTACTAATTACTACTCAATTACTAATGCTCCGTACCTCAAAATGAAAAAAGGAACCTTTACAGGATCACTTCCTTGTCCGTCTATCCGTGGGTCTATCTAAGAAAAAGGGACCTCCCTTTTTCTTAGGAACGCGTGGAGATATTAAGTTGAAATTAATATCAAATACTGAGGTCTACAATATAACTGTGCAATATCACTGGTTGCACAACTATATTGATCGTTATTAGTCGATATTGACCGTCCATTACCATCTACTGACGATCAATATAATTGTGCAACCAGTGATATTGCAGTTACTTATATTGTAGGTCAGTGCCGAGCCTTAGAGCAACGTTCGGTGCTTTCATAGTTTATGAAGTTCAGTGTGCTAGGTACCTAATTTTTCTTTTGTAATTTTTTATTTTTTGTTTATAAAATGTGCAAAAAATTACCTAAGACGCGGTGGGTGAATCGGATTCGAACTGGTCCTGTTTTTTTTTAATATGTCAAACGTCTTTATTTAAGTACTTTCCTAAGGCTAGGTACTGACCTACAATATAACTGTGCAATAATATCACTGGTTGCTCAATTGATATTGATAGTCAGTTGATGATACTAGAACCTTCAATATTATCATCTATTGAAGATCAACATAATTGTGCAACCAGTGATATTGCAAAGTTATATTGTAGGTCAAGTACCTAGCCTAAGAACTGCACTATTTTGTCAAGTATAATAATAAATTTTAAGCATGAATGAATAATTAGTACCGTAAAATGGGGTGAATAGAAAACGTGGTGCGAATTTTTTCATTAGTTTGTTAACACCTGACAGCCGTAAAACTAGTCACAAATAAAGTTTTTGGCAGTCGTGAAGACGACCATTGTAACCGCGAACGAATGAACTGCTGTGAACTTTTGTACTGCCGCTAATATACGGATGGTTTTGCCAGTTTCTTTAGTAATTTTAAATATATAATCATTATTTTACATTTTGCATATTAAAACACGGTGCTAAGTTTGTTACGAATGTAAAAATTTGACTAAAAATGGATCTTATTAATTTTTACTCAACTTTGAGGTGAATCGAGACGATACAAAGGGTGATTAGAGTCGCTATATGGGGTCAATCGTTTTTAGTATCAGAAACGCCATGCTGCTAAAACGGGACGATTGTAGGGTGAATCAAAATATATACGATAGGGTTGTCAAAACTGGTAAAGTATATTTTTTTGAAGGTAAGTAGGTATTTTGTTTTTATTTTTCTGTAAGGTATAAAAATATGTTTTCAAATACGTATATGTGTAGGTACCGGCGGGAAAGAAGAATCAAGTTTTTTATTCTTATTTTTCTTGCTGGAACGTACACACGCGGCATTTTGTACACCTATTTGAAAAAAAGAAGCAAATTTGTATGTTTTACATGGGAATAAAAACAAAATACCTACCAAACATTATTCATAGGCGAGCAAGTTAAATAATTCAAAACTTTAAATTACCTTTTTATTTATGGACCTACTTCTCTTATTGGTAACCAAAATCTGGTCTATAAACTTAAACATTGGTACTGACAGAATTATCAATAATATTTTTGACAACCCTTGCAACATTTTCTATTCACTCCATATGTCGTCTCTATTCTCCCCTCCTCGCTGTATGAATAGAGACAGCATGTTTTTTGCGTTTTTTATTGAATTAGCAATATATAGGTCATATACACCTTAGACAAAATTGTAGAACGCATCAAGACTCAGAAAATGACACCAACTTTATTCACATTACATTAAGGATCATAACCGAAAATTAGCATTGAAGTTAAAAATCGTTTCTGTTCACCCCATTTTACTGTACAAATTAAAATTTTCCTTTTTTTTTCACCGATGAACCGGTAATCGTTGTGATATTAACCAACCCTGAGCAAAGACAAAACGCATACGACCAATTCGGATTAAATTTATAGGTGTCACTTGGATTTCAAAATTGTTTTAAATTTAGGTTAACTTAATTAAAGCACTTATTTCGAATAGCGGATGACACTAATTTAACCTAAATTAAGCGATTTTTAGGTTTAAGGTTTGACATGCAAAATTTAATCGCTGTCATGCATGATGTCAAATTGGCGAGCCAAAGAAAACTTTATTTTTCCTGTAATAAGAAAACAAAAAGAAAAACGAAGATAATTTTACAGTCGATAATGATCTTAAAAACGATCCCAAGCACCCAACCAAGGCCAGGCCGGACAAGTTTGGATAAAATTCGAAACAGAACGTAAGAAATTAAATGAAAATGATTACCTAAGGCGAATGTCCAGCGTGTAGACCGTAAAACGGGAAGTGCAGTCATATTATGATAAAAAGAATGAGTAAAGTGAATCTCCACCGTGTTATCCGCCTATCATGAAATGTAAACCTAGAGAAAACCTACTTAAGATAAAGTTAGAAGTTGTAACAGGTACCTATTCCAGTTTATTAAAAATGTAAAAGGTTGGTTTGGGAATGACCGACTTTCTAAAAAGCTGAATATTTACCCAATAGATGCTCTGTCCAACTAGTGCAAAATCTACCTATATTATCTTGTAGAAGGGTTAAACCTTGAGCTGCTAGTAATGTGATGCAACATTACTAGGCCATCACAGCTCAGAACATTTCACTAACTCAGGACATGTGGACTTTCATACAAGAAGGTTCGACAAAACTTGACAATGGGCAGGAAGAAGGAAAGTGGTTGGAGTGGGCAAGATACATTTTGCAAGACACTACTCTGTTAGTGCAAAGAAAGTCTGCTGTCTGCAGCGTCTCCTAAACAATATGTATGCATAAACTCTTGAGGCGAAAGGCCCCTTCTTAGTCTGCGAGGCCATAGGCGGTACTCCATGTCTTCCATGCCTTACACTGCCTCTTGAGTGGATGGAGTTGGAACTGTTAAGAAAATAAAGGCACTACAACTATTCCATTATATTATTTATTAATAAAAATCTTCAAAACATGTATATTGCAATAAATATATTTTTCATTATTATGAATGTTTTTAGTAATCCTTTTTACTGGTATATTTATATCTACTGGTGCTGTTCATTATCATTTCCTTTCTTATATGTATAGATGAGCCAGTTTTTCCATCCCTGAAAAATTTTAGTTAATTTTTTTCAATTGTTTCACACTAAAATAAAAATGTCACAAATAATTCAAGCAGGTGATTTATTCCATAATTCGTTCCTTTTGTTGTGTTCAGTATTAACCCTTTCAATGTCAGTCCCAATATCATGATGGAATAAACAGATCAGCAATGCACCAGTCATCTAAGTACATATACAAAATTCAAATCAAAATAAATGAACTATTCTGCAAGAGTGCCTAAATGAACCTGTTAAATGATTAAATAGCACAAGAATATTCTGGTATAGACAGGTTGATTGGAGGACAGCTGGATTAGGCCATGAACAGTTGTTCCGACTGCCTGCCTGATTAATGATAATAGTAATAATGATACAAATATTTTCTTATAGTATTCCTAGTGAGAAAAGACCAAATGGGTAGAAAGAAATATGAAAAAGCATACAAAACCTAGTTACTACTGTGTTTCTTGAAATAATTGTGATATTGATACCTACCACTTGATTATACCATTGATATATAGATTGATTGATTGATTTTTAGAGTTTTCATGGCCCTATCAATGCCTTAATCATTCTGTCAATTTTCGAAGTTGGATAAGACACGGCCAGAAGACTATTGATCTGTGCGGTAGCTCTATTTGGGTTCAGTGATGATTAAATAGAAATTTAAATGCTGACCCATGACCGATGGGTCTGGGTTTCCCTGGATTTCTCCTAGTTTGGAGGGTGTTCAGGTGACGTCCATGTGAAACCCAGACTATAAGCACATCCAGTTATATTGATTAATAAATTTAAAATCATCATCGTCATGCTATATATTTTCCACTGCTGCGCACAGGCCTCGTATCACAGTGAGAGGGACTGGGCCGTAGTCCACACGCGGGCCGAGTGCAGATTGGGGACCCCACATACACCATTGAATTACTTTGCAGATGTATGCAGGTTTCCTCATGAGATTTTCCTTACTTGAAATGATGTCTCACAAAGTTTTAATTTGACTATTAATATAATTTTCCTTTATCATAATTCTTGTGGTAAATAGGTATACAAATCATTTCTGAGCGATCAGAACGATGTCTAAGAGGATGTATGTTAGACCTCAAAGCTTAATTAAAAATTACATTCAAATATTTTGCCAACTGCATTGGAAGCAAGGTCCTTGCGATTTTTACCTCACTACCAGGTTACACACTAAAAATGCAATTCAGTTGATGCATGTAGACTGAGTCCAATGCAAGCAGACTGCAATTGCAGAAGACACATGCTGCTTGCTGCTGCAGTCGGCCGCAGTGACAGGCGCGGACGACGTCACATTGGTCAGGTTGTAGCAAAGGGGACCCATGGTTAGGTTAGGTTACACTTGTGACCTGCCATTGGTACACCACAACCATTGCATTGATTCCAAGCACGGCGTGATATAGCTGCGATCGCCGCCACACGCGGTCAGACTATACCAAAGTTAGGCCTGAAGCTAGGTTAGAATTTTTGACATACCTAGATTTAAAAACGTAGATATGTTATGACTTGTTAATACACATTGATTTATATATTATAAATTTTGAAAAAAGTATAATGTAAATGCGAAAGAGTCGACGCGGACGCTCCTATTTCTGCGCATTTTGTGCGTTTGAGCCAGACATAAAAACGATTTTATAAAAGAGAAAATCATTTAAAATAGGTATAATCAACATCACTTTTCATTTAAATTTTTCTAAGCGTTTGATATTTACAGTTCAACAGAAATATCTGTGATCATCCACGCATAAAATTCTTCCTGAGAAAACTCACTTATTTGCTTTTTTGTTTTTAATAAAATTCACCTAACCTAATTAAAATAAAACTAGCGGCCAACTTTTAAGTCCGGCCAGCCCCCATAGCACACAAATTTTTATTGTGCACATAAAGCATTCGTCCCTTTCGTCCGCATATTAGTTAAAAAGTGACAGATGTTTCATGTAAGATAAAAGCTAGTGTGCTAGGCCCTCCGTTTAGCGAAAACTCATCTGACTAAATTGACATTTAGCGGGCACGTTCGAATACCGATTTACGCCGCTATCTCTAAGTTGAATTGTTAGAAACGTCAAAATAAGAGATCGCTTAAAAGTCGAGTTTTTCGAATAGCAAAAGCTTTAAGACCTGTCAAAATCGAGTTTGAAGTTTCTAATTTTAAGTTTAGAGAATTTTAATTTAAGAAGTAATGTTTCGAATTGGACCCAGTATATAGTTAAACGTTTGGAATGTAGGCAATTGCTAGCTGAGTATTTTTAACACATTCGCGAGCGAACACTACCCGCCAGGCCACCATACAAAGTGTATTTCGCTAAAATCTATGACGAAGCTCATGCGTAATGAGCCCGGCGCGCACGCTAAACAGACTGCCAGTTATTACACCTTCAAGCAGGATAAGTTCGTGCAACATTTTTACGTATAACGGTTTCTTTATATTCAAATAGGGATTTATGGGCCTGGCGAAAGCGTTCGAGCGTGACGCATACGTGTGGCCATGGGTCTTGAGTGGGTTAAAATCTCTATGGCTCCTTCTTTTAAAAATACGCAGCCTCCAGTTTAGGCAAATATTGTGCTTGTTTCTGACCATCGCTTGAGCTTCGTTTTATAAATCCTTGATTAAAAATCAACATTAACGTACCACTTCGTTGAACAACAGCTCCCGACGCTGCTGCTTCCTCAGGTTCATCATCTTGACAGCGACGCGGCGGCGCGTGCGCGAGTCCGTGGCAGCGCACACCACCCCGGTGCTGCCCTCACCGATCTTGCTGAAGCCCGACAGCGACGCACGCGGGTCGCCCTCGCTTACCACTAGGCGTAGCGCTGCGCGGAACTGCCGGCAAACACGTGCATGAAAATGCATTAAGATAATATTCTTCTCCGACTCGCTCTTTTATAGTACTTTATCTACACCCATATCATAAAACCTCCATAGTGTAATCAAAAACCGTAGGAAATGACCACCATTTTGACAACCAATTAGGAAAAACCAGTGCTGCAATGTTATTCCCGTATCGTTTTTAGTATAGAAATGAGATTAAATTTGGAACAGCTGTCAAAACTCAAGTGGGTCTCTATTCTAGTATCCATAGATAGATATTAAAACAGTTATTGATACGAAACGTCAATTTAGTATGTTTTTTTAATATAAACTGCACAACATTTGATCTCGAGTGACATGAGAATAGAGACTTCATTCGTTTGTCTATGTTTTTTTTTTAAATGGTCTTGACGGAGGATCGAATTGCCGCCATTATGTTGGTGTTTTGCTGAACGGAAGTAGAATTGTTGTTGAATTGAATAGAAAAAGTTGTTTGTAATTTACATTTTAGTTGAAAGTATGAATAGCAGTCTTCTCGGAGTGTGTGTGATGTGAAAATGCGCCGGATATCGGAAATATGCAGCCACGATTGCAACAAATAACTTGTTGCCAGAAAATATTGTTTCTGAACCCATCATGGAGGATTTATAATATGTGTGTAGATAAAGTTATGTATGCAACTCTGCATAATTTGACCTTAAAACACACGTGCAGATCGCACGCTCGCTAAGACCTCGTTTCATAAAACCGCACTAGTGTTTTAAGGCCTATCATTATGCAACTGTTGCATAAACTACTATTATGCAACGGTTGCATAATGATAGTCATTAAAATACGAGTGCGGGTTTATGAAACGAGCCGACAGGCTGCTGCTGGTTCCCTACGGTTTTTAAATACATTATGGAGGTTTTATGATATGAGTGTAGATAAAATATGTTGTGAATTAAAATTAAACAATGTACTGCCGAAACTAACGTTAATACATCTCAGTGATGTCTCAGTTCACTCATCAACATGTTTGGTATTATTTTTGTCTTATATCTTATATGAAGCCTGGCAGCCCAAAGATGTATTTTTGATTAAAATATGATGTGACCACTCGACATACTATCGATATGCTACGTCTTGTTGATACTCACCCGAACTTTTGCTACGAAAATTAAGCGTGGTTTTGTCACACTAAAAATACTGCACCACACTTATTCTTTGCGCAAATCAATCATGAAAAAGTAATCCATAGTCAGTATACATTTTATAAGAAACTAAACACAGACTAACTTGAGAATCTTTATTCCACACTGCTTCTGCCCGCAACTTCATTCGCGTGAAGAAATAAAAAACATACTGACTCACACAACACACACAAACTTTCGCTTTTATAATAAATATATATGAATATACTAGCTTCTGCCCGCGACTTCGTCCGCGTGGACACCCTAATCACCAAGTGGTATGAAATATACTTTACGACCTATTCTCATACCTACCAAACAAAAAAAAAAAATTAAAAGTTCATAAAATCGGTCCAGCCCTTTCGGATGAGTGCAACCACAGACACCGTGACACTAGATTTTTATATATATAAGATAATAGTGAAATTGTGATTAAGAAATGAACATTATTAAACCACACCTTGCTCATTAACTTAACCCATAAAACTACAAATTTTGCAATAACTATTAAAACGTATGTAACTATTATTCATTTTATCCACCTTTTAACCAGTTTTAGCAGTGCGGCCAAAGTGTGGCACTTTGATATTATAATTAAAATAACATACTTTAAGGGGTATTTTTCTCCCCATCATAAAGTTGCAAGCAGCAAACATGTTATTATTGTATTTTGCAAAAAAGGCGTGAAAACCAAGGTTATATATTTGTTAACATACCTGTTCATGAGTTAATCTCAGCTCATGTTTAGAGGCAGTGAGGGGCAGGTGGGGAGCGCCAACCTGGGCAGGCGCACCTGGTGTTGCATGCTGGTGCCGGGCCATGGGATATGCGTCACCTGCTAAATAGCAGACCTTATATTATGTAATGTATGTAATACTTTTTAATGTACATAAAAACACCTTAAAATTTACAAAATAGATAAATTTAAATTAGTACAAAGGTCAACTTATCCCTTTAAGGGATCTCTTCCAGCTAACCCTTGTTAATGATAGTATTATAGTAATTAAAATTAAGTTGATATAGCACGTATGTATGTAAAGTCTTTATTGTACATAAGATAATTGATTTTATCATTCTTACCCATATTGACATTGTTTCCATTGAGTCCTCGATGCATACTGCTGTGAGACATTGATTTAGGGGGGTGGTTGTGTTGGTAAGGCACATTGGCATTCTGAATGTTTTGGTATGTCATTGTGGCATGGTGGTTGTCATTCAGTTCTGACACGGGTCTCACAGTAGCTTCATGTGTGTGTTGCGCCCATTCTGTGGGTGACTCAGCAATGGGTTTATTCAAAGTATAGTTGCTATGCTCACGTCGCAAACTAGGATATTGCTGTGGGGCAGGGGGAACTGGTGGAGACTCTTCTGGGACTGCTGGTGGTACATTTGGTTGATTCCGGAAATCTCGTCTTATTCGAGTCGGACTGCTACTTCTCAGAGAGTTTGATCTTGCAACGTTTGATGTTTTTGGCAATATGACACCATTCTGAACAGGTTGAACTGGAATATTTGGTAAAACTTGTGATGGTGTCGAGACAAGAGAGGATACTGAGGCAGTCCTATGGTCTCCCCGCACTATTGTTTTTAAATCTAGGATTTCGGTGGGTGTGATTTCAGAAGGATCAACCAAGGGCAATGGTCGGTTTGTTGATTTTAATATCTGTAAAAACAAAAAATATAAATTAACATAATCTACATTTAAAATTCTAAGCATTTTTTAATTCTATCACAAACATAAACAATGTTGTTACCTGATTGTTTCCAACAAGAGATGCCCACTGCAATGGAAGACCCACAAATTTACCTTCCCTTCTATCAAAGCCAGTGTGGACTCTGTGTTCAAAATTACTGGGCGGGGAAATGAGTGGCTTCTTTTTCTTTTTAGAAAACATTCTACAACTTAATGTTTCCTTTGCCTGCAATAAAGTTGCTTCTTAAAATCGAGCACGCCATAGAAGCTCACAATTACATTAAGCAAATGTTCGCTTTTCATCATCATTAAGCGCCGGAAACACTTTATGTAACAAGAAAAAGAAAGCTGGAAAATTGCGTTACAATACTTTCTAGATCAAGTGCGTAAACAATCGGTTATCATTAATATTTCACTAGCCACATAAACTTGCAAGCTCAATGATTACACCTGTATAAGGATACAAACCTCTAATAGTACAAATACTTGCACACTTTTATTGAGCTTCGTGAACACAAACTGAATACCAAATAGGCTACACCATGGAAACCATGACAATCTTAGCGGCCATGTCGTTGCGTATCAAATTGAATTAAGTTGCTACTACTGGTGGTCTTATTTGTTATCCAAATTAAGTCTTAAAACTATTGATCCACGTAAAAACATGATTTTTGAAGAAAAATATTGAAAATCAGGTCTTTTCACCAGGCATCCAAAACTGTCACGCAAAACCACACAAAACGCAAAAAAGCGCATTCCAGACTAGGGTTGTTCTTACTGATCAATAACCGGTTTTGGTTTTAGAGAATATATTCACACCGCTAGTGTCTATGGATTACTGGGAACTTGTAAATGAAGAACGGAAAAATAGCGCGGTGCTGTGAGACGCTTTTAGCGCGTCTTGGAATGTAGGACTTGCCTTGCCACCTTAGATCATAGAAAAGCTTGCCACACTTTGCCACAGATAATAGTATTATAGCAGAGTTTGCTTTGCTTTGCTTGTGAAATAGAAATAGAAATACTATAGCGTTGCTTGCAAAGAGTATAATGACTATATTAGTGTAAAACTTGCTTGTTTGATTATAAAAAGAGTTAATTACGATGAAGGAAAAGCGAAACAAAGATAAGCACAAAAAGAAAAGCAAACACAAGGATAAACGACGCAGTGTAAGTTTATTCAAATTATGTTATCCTTTTAGCGCCGTAAAAAAACATACTCTTTATTTTTATTGGTATACCAATCTTAATCCATTACTATTACAGTCAACAAGTTCCAGCAGTTCTGGTGAAGATGAATGGGTGGAGAAGCAGCCAGCAGCGACACAGAGCACCGTGGAGCGAGACGACTGGATGTCGATGACAGGTATGATGAAGACTTACACGAAAGATGATATCAGAAAACCTAAACAAGAAGAGAAGAAACATATTGATTCATACAACCCATCAACTAGTAGCAGAGAACTCAATCCCTACTGGAAAGACGGCGGTGGTGGCCTACCCCAAACGCCTGAGAGTTTTCGGAAATCAAGGCCATTTGTGAAACCTGACAACAGTAGTGACCTTTACTCAAGATCTTCAATTTCAAAAGAGTCACACAGTGAAAAGGATTACAGAAGCAAAAGTAGCCATTATAGCCATAGTTCTTACAGTCATAAATCAGGTAGCTGGAGAAAAGATACCAAGAAGGAGACAAACAAACCCAATTCCAGAGAAGACAAGAGAATGATCTTACAAGAAGATTACAAAAGAGAATGGAGAGAGGATGGCAGAAGCAAACTAAAAGAGGATAATAGGAGGTACTCTCATGAGCACCTTGAGGAATCCCCTGAACAAACCAGAGAAATAGAATCAAAACTAAATTCCATTGAAACTCAAAAGCATGTAAACAAAGATACACCTTATTTAAGTGACGAAAAGATGAATAAATTAGCAGCAAAAATTGTAAAAGCAGAAATAATGGGTAACACAAATCTTGTCAATCAACTTAAAGCAAACTTAGAGGCAGCCCGAGAATATAGGAAACAGAATCCTAATGCTGGCAAAGAAGATGATGATGGTGTGATGCTCATATCTACCAATAGCATGGGTAATAGCAGACCATTGACTAAAGGATCAACAGGGGACCCCAATAGTAAAGGAGGAAAGAGAAAAGCAGAAACTTATGCATCTGGAGAAAGAACAAAGTACTTTGGTAATGATGATAAGTACAATTTGGCTCAAATGGTGAGTTATTTAAGTCAAAGCAGAGCTATAACTATTATAATACTTCTAAATACCTAGTACATGGCCAAATTCAGGAAGGCCACTCAAATTAATCTTTAATTAAAGTGATGTCTGAGTGACGTTTTTGTATAGGATGATAACTATTTTACAGACATTTAACTATTTAATCTCTAATCAAATGCTTAAGTGGCGTTTCTGAATTGGGCCAATAGTCTAGGAGGGTTAGGGAGTATAAATTGTTTAAAAAAATACTCTTTGGCATACCTCCCTGCACACTAGCATTCTCAGGGGGGCTAGCACGACATGCCCGCGAGTCGTTTGTCGCTCAGTGCGTCTCTGTCCAATTTGTCAAATGTGTAAGGGACGCACTGAGCGAGAAAGGACTCGCGGGCAGGTCATGCTAGACGTGCAGATAAGCTTAAGAAAATTGTTGCAAAATCATATTTCAAATATGTATCATCATTTCAGTTCCAAGAAGAGAAATATGGTAACAACTATGATGAAGAAGCTGAGCTTGCCAAAGTTGTAAGCAAACACAAAAATCCAAATGATGATCTGGAAGATATATTCACGGATGAGATATCAAAGAATCGAAATGAAGCAAAGGATAGTGAAAGAGAAAAGCAGAGGGCAATCAACATGCATACTAAGATCGAAAGGTCCCTTGAAGGCTGTGAACATTGCCTGGATTCTAAGAACATGTTGAAACACCTTATGGTTAGCTGTGGGACTAAGGTTTATATGGCAGTGCCAGCCAGAAAGTCTTTGGTGAAGGGGCAATGTATTATCACCACAATTCAGCATTCCACGTGTGTAACTTCTGTAGATGAAGATGTTTGGGAGGAAATAATGGTAAATATAACTTCCCGAATGACCTTGACTTTGATCCAACAGAGCCTCTGCCTCTTATGAATGTTAGGGACAGATCAAAGAATCAGTGATTTTTTAAGGAGATCTTAAGGCTTAATTTCAGGCTGTATCTATGAAAATTCATAAATTTTGGCAGGTAGCCTCTTAAGGGATACCACTTTTATCTTATACCTATGTTTAACCCTCTGTCTGCCACAGTCGGCTGTTGGCCGACAGTAGTTTTCTGTGCCTGTGACGCCACAATATGCTGTTTTCCGTACATTTGCGTCGGCGACAGCCGTCGTCGAGCGCTCGTGGCACGCTTTTTCGCTGTTAGCCATGGCGTTCAAAAGATTAACCTATTCTTAGCCACCAATCAGCAGTTGAATCCATGTATTTTTCTTTTTTTTATGTGGCTTTCACTTCTCCGTTTTGTAGACGAGATGTATTTCGCCAATATCAAAGTTGACTTTAGACACAACGCGAGAATGTTCAGTAACTAAATTATAATACTTTTAATTTGAGGGAGGTTCGAATGCATGTATTGTCATTTTTACACATCTTATGACACTGCACTGGCAGCTGTGCTGAATTTTACTTTTACTGTTTCAGAACTACAGGCATGCAATCACTAATTTCTTCAATTCACAAAATAAGGATGTTGTGTTCTTTGAAACAGCAACAAAATTACATCGATTCCCACATATGGTTATTCACTGTGTGCCACTACCAAGAGATGTTGGAGACATGGCAGCCATTTACTTCAAGAAGGCACTTCTTGAATGTGAGGCAGAGTGGTCTATGAACAAAAAAGTTGTTGATTTAAAGGGCAAAAATATACGGAAAAGTATTCCTAAGGGATTGCCTTATTTCTGGATTGATTTTGGCATGGATCCAGGTTTTGCTCATGTCATAGAAGATCAACAACTTTTTCCAAGAAATTTTGCAGAGGTAAGTTGTGTTTGCACAAATGCTTATAAAAAATGTATAAGTGGAGGCAGTCAGAAATGTAAATCTAGATTGAAAGTAGAGAACTCAATTTATTTCTTTTGCATGTTAGGAAAGGTGGCACTAATGAAAAACAAAAATTTCATTTTTACATCCATTTTCAGGAAGTCATTGGTGGAATACTGGACTTAGACCACAACCTATGGCAAAACCCTAAAAGAGAATATGGTGATATACAGAGGAAGAAAGTATTGGATTTCATAAAAGAGTGGAAACCATTTGACATAGCCAAAAGTAAAGATTGACAAATACTTCAAGTACATTGTCTATGATTTTAACATCTACAGATTTTTTAAAATAAGATAGGTGGGATAAAATAAATGAAATATTTTGGTAACAACAAGTTTTTATTGCTTACATCAGATTGGCTAGCAAGCAAAGCCTTCTGTTGGAAATACCTCAATATTTCACACAACTCATTTAGGATTTGAATATCTTGCAATAAAGATTTTTAGAGTTTCAAACTTTTTATTCACCATGTCAAGATTCTTCTTTCATCATCTCTTCTATTAGCCTTTGCCTTTCTGCAGCTTGTCTCATTTTTGTCAATACAATAGATTCATAGTCTCTGTCAGACACTAATGATGGTCCTGGTGCATCCTTTCTTGGTGTCAATATAGGTCTATTATGCAGCCACTTCAATGTAAGAGGATTATCTGGCAAACCTGAAAATAAAATATCATATATAATAATTATATACAAAAGAGCAATCATCAATACATATAAAGCAGTACTGTGACTTACTTATAGCCAATGCAGAGCCTAAACTAGTCCTAGAGGTTTGAAATTTTGAGGAGACATTCCTCGAGTACCCTAGAGGTGCACTAAGGAGGGTTTTTTTTAAATTCCATCCCTAAAAAGGTGATAAAGTTTGTATGGAAAATACCGCAGGCGAAGCTGTGGCAGGTCCACTAGTGGCCATATAAATTTTATGGCCAGCAGCACTTTTTTTATGTTACGTGACCTGTAGTAACTTTCTGTTTGAAAGAAATCAAAATTACATCTAATGCTTTAAAGAAAAATTACTAAGTAGGACAAAAAGTATGAACCTTTTTCAAAATCAATAGCCATCTCTGAAGCTTCCTTAGTAGAATACTCAACTAATGCACTGCCTTTCTTCTTAGGTGACATAATTAATGCTACAATACTTCCATATTTCTTTAAAAACTTCCTCAGTGTGGGTTCATCATATCCACCATTACTATCATCTGTTTTGTCTGCCTTCCACTTAATCTTGATTCTATTAAGACTTGAGTCCCACACAGCCTCATTTAGTCGCCCCAGACTTCTCTGTATTTCTTCTTTAATTCTCTTTTGTTCTTCCTGGAGTAATCTACTGCCTTCTTTTTGCAATCTTTGAATTTCAGCAGCAAGCTTTTGTTCATCTGTAAGATTACACCCCAACCCAGCTTCTCGCTCTCTCCTTTCAAGGTCTTCTTTCAGTTTCTGACGCTTGGTATCTAATTCTTTGTGTCTTAGTTTAGCCGCCTCCTTAGCTCTAAGTACTTTGTCATAAGCGGATCTTGCTGCTGCATCTGTCAGTATTTCCAGAGCCCGAGAGAGCTCATGGAATGCTTCATATGCTTTGGGATCATCTGGATTTTTGTCTGGATGGCACAGAAGCGCTTTTTTTCGGTACGCTTTTTTGATCTAAAAATTGTTAAAAAGTCAGTAAATGTATATTGTTAAGATTAAGTTAATAAATAATTCCAAAAAGAACTGACTATTAACAAATTATAATAAAACCTCTTACCTCTGATTCTGTTGCCCCTATTGTAAGATCGAGGATAGCGTACAGATCCACATCTTCAATTTTAGTTTTTGCCATATCTTCAAATTATATATTTGGCGAATTAGTTTAATAATCAATTTCTGATTTTAAATATTAATATTATCTAAAACAATTACCTATTGGAAATCGACTTACAAACGAAACGCGCATACTTTTGACATTAGTATTAGTGTGACCATTGGGAAAATAGGGAACCTGCCATACACTGTCAATCCGCCATAAACTGCCGAACACACACATTTTGAGCGCCAAGCAGTACCGTGAAAAAATTTCTCCCCACGCCACGGCGCTTTTGAGTGAACATCTTTACAAAAAGCTAGGGATTGCTTGGTTCTATCGATAATCGCTAATTATACTGAAAATCTATTGAAAATGACTTATTTCTTCATTTAAATTGATTTATCTGAGAATCATCATATATATATATATATATATATATATATATATATATGATGTGTGTATATATATATATAAATATATATATATATATATATAATTTCTAAAAGGTATTTTTTGAAGACGCTCAAGATCTCCGTTATTTCTTACCAAAATTAATGATTTAAACGTCATTTTAAAGCTTATGTTCTCCGATATGTCTTAAAAATACAAAAATAGATTAAAATTAACGTTTTCGTTAAAAAATAAATAAAAACCCACGCGATTTGCAAGCGCCATCTATTGACAGTCTGTTTAACTACGGTGTGATGGCCACAGACTACTTAGAAGATACTACGTATGTGATGATGCTGACAAGTGTCAACAGATGGCGCTGCGCGTCGGGTAGGCTAGGTACTGACCTACATTATTTGATATGATCTAATGACGATCAATATATTGTACAATCAGTGATTTTGCACGGTTGTATTTACTGGTCGTTAATGGATGATATCGGCCGTCGATATAGTCTACTCAGCATTCCCGCGAGCGGTTCGCGACCTGCGCGAGATCGACGCATTCGTCAAATGTGGACGCCCCATAATAGTATCAATTCCCATATCTATATCTATTTTATTATCTGTCTACTTTTTGAATCTGTCATGCATATCTTATACCTATAAACGAGCAATTCTTATTAATTGTTTTTTCTTTTGTGAGGAAAACTATCTTTATCCACGCATATATTTTTTTCCAAAAAAACACGTTTTTACAAAAAAAAATGTCGAGCAAGGCTCGGTCATCCAGGTACTATTGTATAAATAGGCAATATCTTAGTACAATTATCTCTCGAAAATAAAATATCTTTTCCTAATAATACTTGCATTTACTTATTCTCACTTTATAATTTTGTTATTATTACTATCCGGTGTTTGATAACGTGCGAAAATTCGCACGGGTCAGCTAGTATGTTAATTATTTCCGGTAGAACACAAGTGAAATAATACGATATCATAAAGAACACCCATTAAACAGAATAATTTTACGCGTCTCAAAATTAAATCACTAGTTGCCGTTAGCAGTCGGTTATACTTGACCACAGCGACAAATGTTGACGCGTATTATCGGGTCGTGCATTATTAGAGGGCTTAGCACACCAATTTTTATCGCGCACATTAAGCAATCGTCCCTTTTGCACCCGCATATTAACTAAAAAGTGACAGATGCTTATGTAGTCGATATTGAGCGTCAATATAATTGTGCAACCAGTGATATTGCACAGTTATATTGTAGGTCAGTGGCTAGCCTTATGTGCGCGATAAAAGCTAGCACATACACAGGCACTCAGGGCGTACAGTATTGGCTTCCAATTATCACGTTGTACCAAACTTGTTCAACCTAATAATGGACGACCAAACAATTGATAGCAAATAATGGGCAACCATTGCTTTAAAATATGTGGTCTACGATTGATACCGTACCACTAATCTACAGAAGGCGCCTCATTCGGGAACGCTAAGTGATTCTGTAGCGACTCGTAAGCCAGATCTCTCATCTCGCTCTTACGAATGAAGAGTGGAATGAGAAATCTGGCTTACGAGTCGCTACAGAATCACTTAGCGTTCCCGAATGAGGCGCCTGGTAGGTAATCCACGACCAACAATCACAGACAATTACTCTCTAGTCTCTAGAGTGAAAACCTGAAGATGCACTAATATACGAATATAAAATGGCAAATGGTAGCGCGCGAGCGAAGCGAATAAGATAATTCGAAACGGTATCGATACAGCAGCGATACTGAATCGATACAGCGCTACTGTACTGATACTGCATCGCTTTGATGCAAATGTGACACGCGGCCACATGTCGTGATGCAACCGCGTGTCCATGAAATGCATAACTGATTCGCTACATAAAGTACCCGTAGGCAAGCGCCCTTTGATGCTCGCGCTATCGAAACAACAAAAGAAGGCCCTGGGTAAGGAGCTCCGCCCACTCGATACGTCTAAACGGCTACCCACTGACCTACAATATAACTGTGCAATATCAGTGGTTGCACAATTATATTGATCGTCAATAGTCGATATTGACCGTCAATATCATCTACTGACGATCAATATAATTGTGCAACCAGTCCCGTTTCCAGTATTGTAGTAAGAGTAAAAGGCTTATTACACTTTCCTAAATTAGTCACTTACGAGAGGGATGCTGCAATACGTTAGAATGAGATGGATATATATCCATACGTATCTAACGTATTGCGGCGTCTCTCTCGTAAGTGACTAATTTAGGAATGTGTAATAAGACTTTAAGGGATGTAAGGCACTCATACTAAAGCCCGTTATTTTTTATACAGCCGATACATCGTGTCGTTTAAGCCTTTGACAGCCATAGTCGGCTGTGGCCGTCGGCAGTTTTCCGTGCCACTGACGCCACGATATGCCGTTTTCCATACATTTGCGTCGGCTACAGCCGTCCTCGAGCGCTCGTGGCACGCTTTTTGCCGTTGGCGTTCAAAAGGTTAACGTACAGTTTATAGTATAATACGCATCGATATATAATTTAGAAGGCCGAACCCAAGTCTTAACAGTTGGTGGTCTCAGTGGTCTGTCAGAGCATCCGGGGCCCCGCCCAATCGTTTTGCGTAGCCTGTATAAATAAAATATCACATATTTTGAGGGATATTAATTTTTATGGCAGCACATTGCTTGCTAATGCTTTGTAAAATGCGTCTTGAGCTATTCGAGCTATTGCTAAACCCGCCGTTTTTTTTATAGATCTTCATTCGTAAATGTCAAGAAAAATAGTGTTGACTTGAGTGAGGTTATCGAGAATCGAAATAAAATAAAGATTATGATATTATTGTTGCATATGTTTTATGTACCATCCTTCTGAATAACAGACGATTCATCATTCAGGCTACGCAGACGATTCATCATTATACTAAAATGTTGCCTCGCACTTTACGTAAGTCTTTCTCATACCATTTAGCAAGTAGCTTTATGAACTGAATCTGGTAAAATATTAACAATGACAATAATTTCACATTTAAAGGACCTGTACGAAGGCTTATATCAACAAGAAGTAATTCAACGGTGACTCAGGCTGCGCATTTGCCTCAAAATGTCCCTGAAGGTATGTATAGGAGTAAGATAAGATTCTCAAGTATCATGCAGATTTATTATATTTATTTGGTTATAGCGCTCATTCTTGTTTTTATTACCATATACTTACCACCTATGACCTTATTTATTTTCCATCAAGATTCGTTTTTTTTATGACTGCTTAAAAGAAAGGTTATAAGATTTTGAAACATTGAAGTCACTGTCGACTCCTGTCACTGTAAGGAAGGACACGGACTCAGAGCGTGCATGCGCAGTGCTTTGTAAGCTTCGCGGAGTTTACTTGAGTCAATTTTCAAACTATTTGTTCACGTCACGCCTCAAGCTTGCCGTGACAGTTTTTGCAGTAATCTTAATAGAGAAATTTAAAAATTATGTAAATAAAATGTTATTGTATTTTACAAACGTGAAAACATAAGAAATAAATGTGTGTCCAGGAAATCACGACAGCAACGCGAATTATGAATCAGTCCCGGTACTAAGTGAAACTCATATTTTCTGTGACTTTCAGTTCGGTGAACTACCTACCTACCTATATGGAATTGCTCTTATTAATATAATATACCATAGAAATCGTCTTGATAGTAAATAAAATATTATTTTTGTTGCAGAATCTAATAAAGAGAGGAAAAATCCCTTAGACCACCCAGATTATTTTCAAGTCCACAATCTGTTCACTGTAAAGGATTTGTTTGATGCTAGAGTGCATTTTGGTCACAAAGAAGGGTCCTTGAATGACTACATGAGGCCATATCTGTACGGCTCCAGACTTGGACACCTAATCTTCGACTTGGATATAACTGCAGAACACCTTCGTAAAGCACTCAATATTACAGCTCATGTGGCATACCGAGGTGGAATAATTACCTTCTTCAACCGTAACGCACTTAATGCTCATTTGGTCGAGAAAACGGCGAAAGAGTGCGGGGAGTATGCCCACACTAGATTCTGGCGGGGTGGTATATTTACGAACGCAAACCATCAGTTTGGTGCAGTGACTAGATTACCAGATCTCTGCATATTCATGAACACTCAAAATAATATTTTGAATCAACACACAGCAGTGCGAGATAGTGCGAAAATGCTTATACCTACAATTGGCATTGTAGACACCAATTGTAATCCCAATTTGATCACGTACCCAGTGCCAGGAAATGACGACACCCCAGCCGCCATTGAGCTTTATTGCAAATTATTCAAAGGAGCCATTCAGAGAGGTAAAGAAGAACGGATGAAATTTCTACAAGAAGTTGAATGAAGCCAAATAATAACACAATTATCAGTAACTTTACTTTTTAAAATAATAGGTAATAAATGATATTAACAATTTGTTATACAAAATATACAAGTTAATAGTCTACACGAAAAATGCAATAAAATGTTAAGATAACGTTTGTGGTTCGTATTCCAGTTATATTGCTAAACCTTGACAAAATTTCGAATAAAACCCTTGTGAATTGAGTACCTATTCATAAAAGTTACGAATGAGTTTTAAAGTTGGTTAATCAAATCATAACAGCCAGGATAACTAACAACTCCTATACTTGCTAGTACTCATCTTCAAATTGACACACGAATTTAATTCATTTCTAAAGGTAAGCATTTTCTTTATAATTATACATTTTGTGAATGTCAACATTCTTATCCCAGAAGAACCTTGCGCATCATGTGCGGATGAGGGTTGTTGTCCACTTCTCGACTTTCCCAGCTTCCGGTAATGCATTTCGAACTACACAAGTATTGCAGAAGTGGGATACGGTATTTTCCACAGAAGTCAACGAACTTGATGTGTTCCACTCTATTGTCGAAGAAGACACCTGCAAAAAGCCGCGAAGAAAACAGATGTAGGTATGTAAAATATTTATGTGTGACTGCAATCAAACTAATTCTGGACAATATCGTTAAGCCGTGTTTATTTCAAGTGTTCATAATGACTCAGGAAGCCTTAATTTGACTATTTATGTACCAACGTATAATGTAATCATCAGTGGTCGGAATAGGTAGTATCTATTTGCCTAAACTTCGAGCGCGGAGGTAAGATAGAATACCTATACCTCGCCCAGTGTAAAAAGTGCGCTGACGGCCATATAAAATGTATGGCCGTCTGCGCTCTTTTTACCTTGGGCGTGGTATAGTTAAAACCGTAATGTCGAGTTAATTTATTTATTGAATGCCCGGTTAATGGTTTATGCACATGAATTTACTTACAGTGTTGGATATTTATACAATCTTAACCTAATAGTGAAAATTTAATCAATTTGATGACCGGACTGTTATTTTTTATAGGACGGATCCAACGGATCTCAGGTAGTCTAACAACTTCGTTATTATAAAAACCTATGGGATGAATGGTTTTCTAGATTATAAACTTTAAGTTTTTCATGTATGTAGAAAAGCGATTGCTAAAGGATTGCTTAAATATCCACACTAAGTAAATTCATATGCATAAAGCATTATCCGGAGACTCGAGCATTTAATAAATATTAATTAACTCGTTGTTTTATCTACTCCACGTTCGAAGTTTAGGCTAATAAGAATATCTATTCCGTCCACTGATGATCATATCATAACTAAGAATGTATATCTAATGGAAGAATTATGAAAGTCATTGTCTATCCATTGCATAAGAATGCCAGTAGACTTATAATTGGACGTAATTTAGGGAAAAGGATCTAATCCACAATAAAACCTATTAGGATTTTAGACATTATATTGATGACATAGAACTTAATTATTAATGGCAATTATTTTGGTTTGGATCCTTCTTGCTAAACTACGTCCAATTTAAAGTTGGCCAACAAAATCGCCCTGGCCGACCCCAAAATTTAAACGGGTCACTTTATTAAAAATAGGTACCTACATCTTCTAATATACTAGACTTCTTTTTGCCTGGCAAGAAAAGACATTGCTGCGCCCTTGTCTTTATTGCGTTGTTTTATCCTCAAATGATTATGCAGGGTCATTCTTGTGCCATAATACTTAACTTTACCAGTAAGTTGGCAGCCCGCTCCTTTGAGATGCGTAGTAGATGTTAACGTATTTTGTAAAGCCAAGTGTCCTGTTCTCACCTTTGCACTTAGGATTCACACAACACTGCGCAGCACCTAAATAGTTGATAAGGTCCATGGGCACCTCTCCAGGCAGGGTTGGAATCTCATGGAGCTTGATGGTCCGGCCAGCAAGCTCGAGTAGCGAGGGAGGCTGCAGCGTCATGTCTCTAACGAACCTTACAACCAGAGGATTCTCTCGAAGACTAAGCTGCAACATAATAAAAATATATAGCGAATTTTTGATGGTCTTTATTCACGTCAGGCAGGCGGCACGTGCATGAACTGATAAGCAGAGTGCAATGTAACTCGCAATTTATTGATGTTTACAATGTGTTGATAATGTATACATAGTTAACTAACTAGGAAGGAGGTTTGTATAAAACTAGCTTGTGCCCGCGACTTCGTCCGCGTAGAATTTGTTGAACACTGAACTGTGCAATTTTCCAGGATAAATATTATTCTATGTCCTTCCCAGACACCAAAGTAGATTGGGATGAAAAGTATCCTTTGTTTTATTCCAAAAGACGGTCTATCTGTCTGTCAAATTTCATCCAAATCCGTTCAGCCGTTTGAAGAACAAACATCCAAAGATCTTCATATACTTGATTTCACATATATAATATTAGTAGGATTATGCTGTTGTTTGTACCCATGACAAGCTCCTGTAACCAATCAGTGGTGTCATTCGCTATCGAGCATCGCTGTGTCAGCGACGAGTCGGTATGGCTTTCTATGAGAATCACGCACAAAAGTCGTTACTACGTCATTTACGTATCATAACTTACCTCCGTCAGGCATCTCAACTTGATGATTTGTGTGGGCAGAGTCTTTAGTTTGTTCCTGTGGATCAGCAGGGAGCGAAGATGGTTAAGGTAGGCGATACTAGGCGGAAGCTGTTCTATGAGGTTGTCGCTCAGGACGAGAGCTTGGAGGTTCTTGAGACGGCCCACGGCGTCTGGGACGTCGACTATTTGGTTACCTCCTAGTGAGAGTATCTGTAAACTGCCAAAATACTCCGTTAAGTCACGGGTTTATAAGTTATTAAAACTGTTATTAGTTTGTAGTGCTATAGATACTAAATTAATGCTTTATGCGGACGATAAACGCCCACATGACGATAAAGACAAATAAATATGTCGATTTAAATATTTATTGCTACTGTACTGTAGGTACTATTGCGTTATTTTACTGCCCCCGTTAGTAGATATATCGCGCACATATCAAGCGTTCGTCCCTTTCGCACCCGCATAGTTATTAAAAAGGGACAGATGCTTTATGAGCTTGATTAAAGCTAGTGTACTAGGTCCTCTGTGGGTCCTCTGCTGATTATCTCTTTCGTCGGTACTAGTATGAGAAAGAGGCACTTAGATAAGAGGGTGTTAACTTATCGTCGTGTCAAGTTCAGTGGCCCTAGCAAGGGCCGCTGAACTGGACTCCAAAGATGCGATTCTTTAAATCGCCAGCGTATATGTTTTTTATGTCAATTGACTGACAAACGAGCTGACGGCCCACCTGATGGAAAGTGGTCACCGCCGCCCATGGACATCTGCAACACCAGAGGTGCTGCCAATGCGTTGCTAGTCTAGGGAGGATGGGGAATGGGGATGGGATGAGGATGAGGGAATAGGCCTCCGGATCTCGTCACTCACCGTACGAATCGCAAGCTATTACTTTACGCCGATATTCTGTGAGAGTGTGGTATTACCTCGGTCGAGCCGGCCCATTCGAACAGTAATCATCTAGTGAGGATTACTGTTTGGCTCTACCACTACAAGTTCCGTGTGACTTCAACATTGAAGCTTACTCATCCCATACCAGCTCTTGACAGATTCCTATGCGACAGCGCCAGGCATATGCTCTTTGGCGTCAAGCTCGTTTTCGAGCGCAGCAAATGAACAAAATAAGTACAATTTGTTTCGGAAACAACCAATTTCAGACTAGCCTGCGGAAGGGCCATACAAACTGACCCCCCCGTTTTATCCCCTCAGCGGAGAATTTTCATAAAATCCTACCAACTACCTAAAAGGTTTGAGATTTTGTACTTTTGAAGATTTGGCGATGCGTGGTAGGTACTTTGGATATATTGTATTTTAATAGTGTAGCTGATTCGTCTTTAGATAAGTAAGTTAATAATCGCTCGGTTTCAGTGTACCTACCATTATAAATACTTGGCAGTCTCGCTTATGTCCGATAACGCATTATGCTTTATAATGCTATCTTTGACGAGACATAAATGTTAGTATGTCTATTCAGATAACAAGAACTGGCAAAGTGTTAAATGGTGCGAACCAATTCATTTTAGTTTATATAACTGATATTCTTGATGACACTAACATTTTAGGAAAATCTAAACTAATAAGGCAGGTCTTATGTCTACATTTGATTAGGGAAGTTATAAGTGAAGTAGGTACGCGATTTTACTCCAATTTGACCAACCATAACAATTATTCCGGAATCCTTCAAATAAATCCGGTTAGAAGGACCAAGTTTTCATTTTCCTATTTTCTATATATATTCACAATATATCTAATCAGCAATAGCGATATTGATTTAAGTAGATATTATGTGTTTCATAGCTGCGCTTATCTACGTAGGTTTCGCCTCAATAGGTTAGTCTTCCTATCTTGATCGGATCAGTAGACAAAACGAAAACTATAGAATTGATATAACAAGCTAAGTTCAAGACTTGTAAACCAAGGCGGATTTTTAAAGTACCTAAATGAAGTTTCGGAATATTAGCTGCAGCAAGTACTTTTATGGCCAAAATTTAGTTTGGCGTTGTGGCCATGCCCTTAATGGTCTCCCGAGATTTGTATTCCAGCAAGTCTAGCACGACCTGGCCCCCATTTCTCGTTGCATTCGAAATTAAACGTCAGATTCATACAGTTGTGTCAAACGACTGTATGCACTGACGTTTAATTTCGATTGTGAGATTATCTCGAATGCACCGAGAATTGGGGGCCTGCCCGCGAGTCATTTGTCGCTCAGTGCATCCCTTACACATTTGACTATGTACTGAGCGACCTACGACTCGCGGGCATGTCGTGCTAGCCCAGCGTCGGTCGGTAAGTTATACGGTTTTTACGGAGCGACTTGTAAATTGGTTTTATTAATAAATTATGACTTATACGTATAGAAATGTAGGTCATTCATGAAAAACCATCATAGCCTTAAAGAATGTTAATCTTGTCACATAACTTATATTAGAATCATTCACGTCGAAAATCAACTAGGAGAAGTGCTACGTAGATCACAGCGCAGGGCAGTGCGCAAAGGCAAAGTTCGTAGACACCAGCCCTAACATGGCACAAAGATAAATTAGAACCGTTTATCTCTAAGTGCGTCTCTTTCACACTAGTGCCGACGAAAGAGATAGTCATATAGATAAACGGTTCTAATTTATATTTGTGGAATGCGTGTTAGGGCCGCAGCCGCACGCATCGCCGAGTATAATTAACGCGAATTGTTTCGAGCCACTTCAGACCAGCTTGATCTCAGCTATTGCCGCTATACCGAAAAACAATTAAGTAATTAAACAGCTATTTTCATGAAGACACACGAACGCTATTCGGTATTATAGCGTTCGTGTGTCGTCAATTGATATCGATTTTTATAGGTCTCAGAAAATCGCAATTGGCAATGTCTCACTGGCTGACTGACAGGTAATAATAGTAGATTGTTGCACCAAGCAGAAAGTGATTCATTATTGCGCCGAGTGTTGGTTTGGAGCCCGAACGTAAGTGAGGGCTCTAAAAACACGAGCGCAATAACAAATCACTTGATGCGAGGTGCATAATCTGCTTTTCTTTCTACTACTGCTAAAAGTCGGTAAAAAAACGTAAAGGTACAGTTAAACCCAACTAGCGTAGTAAAAAGGATTTTGGCACCTGTTATAACGCACCCTTAGAATTTTTATATAGCCTATGACGTTCGCACGACTCGCACGTTCTCCTCGAATCTTAAGATACCCTATTTATTAAAATCAGTCTATTGGTTCTGAAGCTAAAGTCGAAAATCCGAAAATTTTCACAGAAATCTTGTATCTAGTCTATTAATTGTCATATTATGCCAATTTTTTTTTAAATCTTTTTGTTACCCATACTATCTTATCAGCCAGTATTTGAGCATAACATTTTAGACGAGACAATCACAGTTCGATATGGCCGCCGATATGTGCCCTGTTTTTTTTTTGTTATCTGTAAGTCCACAAAAGAGTGGTCGGCTGTCCCGTCGGACTGTGAATGGGCGGATTGGGTAGCTGTTGGTGTAAACTTCTTGATCAAACAACCAAATTAAAAAAAAAACAAAAACAGTGCAATAATGAAATTTGTATGCAACTTTATTAGCTCTAGAGCAAATAAGGGCTGCTTTGTGCTGAGTATTTAAGGCCGTATTGATGAAATTAAAGCGTAGTAGGAAGAAAAAAATAAAAGGTCCTTTTAGTCAACTTTTAGTTTGTCTAGAAACTTGTTTGCCATGAAGATAGCTCGTATAATGTACCTATGATAACAAAAAGTCGAAAAACTAAAAATAGTCGACTCTAAATGTACGAAAGGTGATATTAAGTAATTAATTATTGCCAACTCCGTATCAGACTCGAAGAAAGCCCGGTGATGTCTTCTTATGTAGGTATTTTGCGCAATTAGGTATCTCGAAAACTTTTGCATTAATTTGGAAGATTCTTTTCAAAATGAAATCTTTTTTATTTTAAGATGTTTTTTGGTATTCATTATACTAACGCTTTCATGAGGCTTACCGTCTTATTATACTTTTTAATTATTTAAAACTTCACTTTGTACAACATGAATTCTTAAAATATAGGCACACTTTTTTAACATTAATTTTACGATAAAGGTTGGGATGCTTACCAATAAGTAGGTAGGTAGGTACCTATAAGTTATGGTCAATTGAGATTTCCCAGTTTAAGTAGTAGGTACCTACCTACCTATACCCAATTCACCAGTGCCCAAAATTTCTTCAACGACTTTTGCAACGACCAACTGGTTAGTAATGATTGGCTTTAAATCTCCAATCAAACTGCCTTGTGTTGATATTGTGTAAAACGTAAACAGTATTGTTTAAACACGTTGAACTCTATCACGTCACTTTGTTAGTTAAGCAACGTCGTAGGTACTGGACTAGCGATAATATATTAAACATTATAACAATGAGTCCTGTCCATGAGAATCTAAATACTAACGTAGTGAAGGTACTTACCTTATTATTCCCGACGAGACTTGACTTGAATACTGTTTGATTTATCAATGTCGGTCGCTCAACCTCTGACCCAATGAAGATTAAAATTTTGCACGACTTTCGAATTGAATATAACGTTATTGGATAATATCTAGGTATAGTTTCTTATATTTACAATTTCACCACTATAGAATGATAATTAACGTAACACTAATTAATGTATGAATATTAAACGTGTTTAATAACCCACCCAAGCCAAACACTGCATACAGTGCCTCAATCAATATAGAAACATTCTTATTCTATTATGGTATTGTAGGTCGAAATATGTAATGTAATCTACATTTTATGCGTGCCTAAACTAAATATTATTATCACTGATAACTTGATAAATTCTAGTCTGCCAACTGCGAGTTGCCGACGATCATGCGAACACTGCATGTGGGGGGGTTCCTATTTGATCAGACAAGGACCTAAGTATTCTATGCAAACAAATATGAATCACTTGCTACTTACCTATATATTACTAAATGACAAGATTTAGGCGTATACCTAATAAGCCGCAGAGTAGGCAGGTACTTAATAATTTTCTTAATTGTAAAGTTAACGCGAACGAAGATGATTGATATAGGTATCAAACCAGATTGTCTTACCTGTTTAGTTTCCATATATCCTTTGGTATATTGACTATGTTATTGCCGCCCATATAGAGATACCTCAGCGACGTTAGTTCCATGACTTGCTCTGGGAATGAGTTAAGTTGATTTCCGCTAAAATTAAGTTCTTTTAAAGTGTTTTTGGTGGCACAGAAGCATTTGGGCAAGGACTCGTTGGTAAGCAAGTTATGTTTGGCGATGAGCGACGTCAGCGGGCAGTACTTCAGGATGTCAGGGAGGGTCTTGAGTCTGTTGTGGCTCACATCCAATATCTTCAAGTTGCAAAACCTGTTTATTGTGTCGGGCAGTGCGCTTATTCTGTTGCTGTAAAGGAGAACTATCTCGTAATTTTCCGCGCAATCCTTCTCGTCGACGATGCCCCTCAGTTCGAGCGAGAGACCGTTCAAGTCCAACAACTGGTTCGATAGGTCTAAAGTTTTTTGTTCCCTGCTGTCGCTGTCGCAACTGTCCGACGTGTAGCACTCCATTTTGTTCGACGAGATCAAAAGTTCTTTGTGTGGCACTAGATGCTTGATTCACATGATAGTGAGCAATAGTGAGTGCAAGCAGCGGAGTATCCGAGCGCGTGTTTCCACGGCGCGCGCGCAACTATCGCGCCGAGCACTCCGAACCTCTCCGAGTCCCTCCGAGCACAGACGGAGTGATCCACCTTGTTTTGATTACCTAATTGAAGTAGGTAGATAGCGTGTGACCATGTGAGCCAATAAATTACCTACGCTTTATCCCTGAA
This sequence comes from Tortricodes alternella, assembly GCA_947859335.1. Lineage (NCBI taxonomy): Eukaryota > Metazoa > Arthropoda > Insecta > Lepidoptera > Tortricidae > Tortricodes > Tortricodes alternella. The sequence continues at coordinate 15,088,942 of OX401968.1, forward strand.
GGTTATTTTTCTTAAAGTTAATTAAGTACCTATTTTATTTTATTGCATTGTTTTTATAAATTTATGCAACGAAATTTTATTTCGCAAGAAATAAAAAAGAGTAGGTACCTATTTGCTTCCTTACTTCGTCAGCTGTTAGCATTTTTCTTAGGATAGGTACATAAGAAGAATTCATTTGATTCCATGTATTACTAACACAATGATCCTTTGTTGGTCGAAAAATAAATGATTTATTTATTTATTATAACATAGCATGCATAAGGCTATCACTGCCCTACAATATAACTGGGCAAAATCACTGGTTGCACAATTATATTGATCGTCAGTAGCCGATATTAAGTGCCAATATCATCTACTGACGATCAATATAATTGTGCAACCAGTGATATTGCACAGTTATATTGTAGGTCAGTGGCTAGCCTTAGCGTTCAAACCTATACATTATAATGGGGAATTGACCGGCTAAGGATTAGCAAACTTCTGCAACTTTACAGAATACATTAGTTATTATTACTCTGTCTATACAAATTGATCGTCTGAAAAGGTCTTAAAAAGCGCCAAGAAATCGACCCCAAAAAGAACTTCAGCCATAAACAATAGACTTACTGCTTTATCATGGGAGTAAATATTAGTATTAAAACTTTGGCTAGATGGCTCTGACGATCACTAGCTTTCATGTGACGTCACCTTCGTTCAGTGATCGAACGTCCGAGCGAACGCCGAAACTAGCCGAACTAGTACAAGTCTGAAGAAATCAAGAAACTAAAAAATCTGTCGTTCACCTTAGCGATGTAAATTTTGAAAATTCAACAAAATGATAATGTAATAGCGTAATAAGACAATCTCGTTTTGGTTTTAATTGTATCTTAGTGATATTGTTTTGACTATAACACCCATAACTCTGTATTTCGTCGGCTAAGTGAGAGAGTTCAGTGCGAGTGCAAGGGTGGTAACGAGAAATGTGAAGTATCTATGAAGTTCAGGATTCTAAAGCCTTTTATTTTATACCTATAATAATGAGCGGACGCCCTAGGACCACGTCATTCGCCGAGGGCAGCAAATCCGTTCGAAAGACATTCGATAATCAACCACCTAAACCACTGGGAGGGGTTAAAATCAGCAGTAAGTATCCACTACCTAACCATTCTTTTGTCGGCCATCGTGATTTCCTTCGCCTGTGACGTATCTCAATACTGACAATTTCAAATATGGCTGCAAACTGCCACTATTCTTCCTACAATTTAGGTTGATTCTTACAATAATTAGAAATAATCAATATCGGCAGCGTTTTATGTCCGAAGCATATCAAAAATGGCCACAGCCTGTGCTTCGATTCTGCCACATATGCCTCGGCGTGTGACAGTTATCACGTCAAAATAACTATGTTAATAAAAGTGCGTAGTATTTTATAGTATCCCAGAAATATAGGACGTTACATTTCCGTCTCTGCGTCTTGGCCCTGCCTTAGCGGACGTCGGGTCCATTTTGTGAAGTTGCGAAGTAATTTCTGGTTAATTATTGCTATCTCTTTGAGGTTACTTCATGACGTAATTAAAATAATCTTAATGATATTTTTTTAATCTAAGATGGGAATTCGCCCCCGTACCTAGTAAAATATGTTAAATGTTTATTTGACATACAAACGCTATTTCCAGTTCATGTTTCGAATTGCTCCCATGTCGTGCTTTTTTCTTACAAGCTTTAGAGTAGGTAATGTTTATAAAATATTCGTTTTTACTCGTGAGTTATCAAGTTGCTCTCATAAGAAAATCTTGTAAAATTAAGTTGTGAAACATTATTACCATGTCTTGCACAGCATGTAATTGCATCATATAATTTCACAGCATATATCAAGTCATGTTCTCATTATGATGTAGCTAACCATAATATCAAATAACGGAAGGCAGAACTGTACCTCTTTTATTTTGTCTGTGTAATTCCATATGTATCTTAATCAAACACAGTAAGTGGCACAGTGGTGGAAAGCATATTATTATACAAAGAAGTAGAATGTATGGCTTTTCCCACTTCGTATTTTACCATTAATTTAGTGTTCATTGTGCGATTTATGTTTAATTATTACATTATTACAGGATTACAACAAACATTTTTAATTAGGATTAACGTACTGGTAAGGGCTGATTAACATAAAACTTGGCACGCACATTTTATAAAACTAGAGATGCACCCGATATCCGGTTACTACTTATCTGGTATCCAGCGTATCTGGCCATGATTTTACTATCTAGCCAGATACCGGATAGTGAGTCAGTATCTGGCCAGATACTATGGATAGTAAAAGTTTGGATCAGAAATATATTAAAACAAATAAAAGCCATCACAAATAAACAAAATCAATGTGAGTTATTAAATTAAGGCTTAGCATTTATTTATTTAAATATAAAACTTCATGTAGCATCAGTCAACCATTTGAGTATTCACGACTGGTTTAATAAAGCGCGTATTGAACCTCAAAGGGCCTACCCGCGCGCTTACAATACAATCGCCGCGCGCAGGCCGCCCTAGCTAACACGACTTAAGAGATAGCTCGTGTGCAGCCGGATATCTGATATCCGGCCAAACCACTATCCATTGCAACTCTAGTAGAAACCATAGCCATGCTCCAAGGAATGTATTGAAGCAGTTTTGGTGCATTTTCTTTTAATTTTTCACTATAAACATAAGATAAATTAGGCCGACACTAGGTTTATTATTCTATCCGTGACAAAGGAACTGATGTTGTAACCTAATAGCAAGCAATTAACACTTTCAGTGCCAGCCCAAAAATCAAGTCCTATTACAGGCGCTGCAGAATCGCCTCCATACAAAATTGCTATAGCAAGAACCCGACCAGCGAGTCATGTGGTGTGGCGACAAAGTCATACAAAACTCGATATCGGGTTTTCCGCACTGAATGTGTTGTGTGTGTGATATATCTATTTATTCAGTCCATCCACATACTGCGGAATATAGGTCTCTTATAGGTCACTTCCTGGTCCTGTGCTCATCGCATCCACTGCTTCTCTTGCCATATTGCATATGTTATCTGCCTGTGGGTCAGTGGTTTGCTGATAAATCTTGACACATCATTTCAGGTTAAGTTTATTTCCCAAATTATTGATATCTATCTGCAATATTACCACATGCACCTGAGTTTATTCTTATCATACCTTCCTTCATCTTATTCACTTTTCTCCAAATATGTTTTGATAATAAGTTTTGTGGCCTTATTATAGGGCTTACTAAATCAAACAGAAATGGGTCACCCACTAATATCATTGAAACTAAACAATTTGTTATTAGAGCAGAATTTTTTATGGAGTTATTGGCATAATATTGCACAGTTAAATCCTAACTTACTAATATTAGAAATGCGAAACTTTGTGTGTGTATGATTGTTACCACTCAGCTCCATAACAACTGAAAGGATTTTCATGAAACTTGGAATAACCTTAGGTCTTGGAATAGGAAATAGGGTATGTACTTTTATCCTGGGAACATGACTCCAAGGGAATAACTATAACCGAATTCCCCACAGACATAGTCACGGGCAGAAGCTAGTTCAGAAATAAAATAAGCAAATAATGTTCATTGCTGCACATGGTTTCCTTAAAGTGTAAAACCGGACAAGTGCGAGTTAAACTCGCGTGGAGAGGGTTCCGTTCCGTACATGATTATCTGAAATTTACTAGGTTACTTTAAATACCATGGACTTCTTATAGGTTTTCCTGTAATCTATAGGTAAAGATCTATTTTCTGTATTTTTTGCAAAATTTTAGCCTCAGTAGTTTCGGAAATGAGGGGGGGGGAATGGTCATTTTTCGTCTATTTTCCTGAATAACTTCTAAACTATTTTACTTAAAATTCAAAAACAAAATATATTTAAGATCCTCACAATAAGCCCTTTCATTTGATATGTCACACGATATAGGTGGCAAATCTTTTTTTTTTTAATTATCTAATTTAAAATTCATATATTTATGTCACGCGTCCGTGTTGCGGTCACCAACTTACATATGTATACCAAATTTCAACTCAATCGGTCCAGTAGTTTCGGAGCAAATTGGCTGTGACAGACGGACAGACAGACAGACAGACAGACACACGAGTGATCCTATAAGAGTTTCGTTTTTTCCTTTTGAGGTACGGAACCCTAAAAAATGAGTAAAATTAGTACCCTCAACCTCTAGATGGCAACAAAATACCTTTAAAAATGCGCTTAATTATTGTTACAAATGCACAACCTAATTAGATAATCTCATTAGACTATCTACTATTGAGGTTTGTAAATTAGTTCAAATAATAAATGCCCAACTATGAAGTATGGTAAATATTCATTATTAAAATGTTTGCGACACAAACGTTATCAATATCTTTGAATATTAAATATTTTTAAGCTGTAGACAAAACATTTTAAATTGTAATGTATCCCGAACAAAACATAATAGGTAAATAACGAAGGAAAACTTGTCTGGTAATACTTCATAAAAATATTTCTAACAAGTAGAAACTGACAATGCATACCCTTTAAAATATGTTTCCCACTTTGAGTATGTTCACTCGACCTTAGGGGGTAGCTGACCCACCGGTGGTGACACTGTAGGATTACTAAGCTCAAGGTTGTGGTTCCAGCACACTAGAGTTTTCATGTGTGGTTCATTCACAACCCCAAGAATCCCAAGATACAGAGTATAAGTATACAACTCGTAATAGACGTGTTTAGTAAGATGTTATTTATTTATAGCAGTTAATTTATAGGAGCAAAAAAAAACAAACTTGCTTCAATTTCGTTTTTTATGGGAAACAATTTGAATAACCCTTCATAGGTATCTTTTTACTTTGGTTTTTTATTGTTGAATGCGTGGCTGATTTTTCATAATTTAAAATTTTTCTGTTAATGAAGATGAAACCCATCGATAAAACAAAAAATGTACCTATGGCATGTTGTTAAAATTCGGATGATGAGATGACATTGATCACGTGTTGATGTCTTTTTCATTGTAATATACATAACTATCTACTTAACTCTATATCTTCCGTTAAATAGAGATCTCTGTAGGATTCTTTTGTAGACCAGTTCATCAAGTAACATACTTACTATCTGATACTGACTCGTTCCATGCCGATTTTAATTTTAGGCGTTTCCATTAAAAATTATAATGCCAATATATTTCTCATTAATGTTTTCCTAACTTGATTGACAAAATCGTTTAAAATACAGCACTGAAAAGCTTTAAAAACTTTTTTTTAAATTACACGCAGCACCCGTGGTCTTAAGAATTATCAGATTTGCGCGAAAAATGTATAAACGTGTTATGTTGTATCGTTAACAACACCTTTAATAGGTACGTAGTTATAACGCATTAATTTTAACGCACCTATACTATACCTACCAGGCCTACCTTGGGCAATATTTATAGGTTCTTCCTAATTCTAAAGATTTTATAGCATAATGCAGATTCTAACAACATAAACTTGTTTATAAATTTGCGTGACCTAGTTCTTTGTGAGTTTGTGTCAGATGTGGACAGTCACTGAGCGACATGTAGCATTGCGGACGGGAGGCGCGTAAAAAATTCACCAGGCGTAAACTTCACGGTTAAAACACCTAGTCGGGCGTGAGTTTGCATTTTTAATAACACGGCTACTCAACCTTGGCCCGTGTATTCGCGGTTGACTAACGAGATCATTGTTACACTTTTACTAGGCACAGTCGAATATGTTAATGTTTTAACGTAGGTTTACTAATGAAATCAATACGAAATGGCCCATGCTTGATACCATATTTTTTTAATTTTTTTAATTTCGGTATTTAGCGGTACTCGTTGCATTGTATGGAAAAAAAACCGGCCAAGTGCGAGTCGGACTCGCGCACGAATGGTTCCGTACCATTATCCATAAAAACGGCAAAAAATCATGTTTGTTGTATGGGAGCCCCCTTAAATATTTATTTTGTTCTGGTTTTTAGTATTTGTTGTTATAGCGGCATTAGAAATACATCATCTGTGAAATTTTCAACTGTCTAACTATACGGTTCATGAGATACAGCCTGGAGACAGACGGACAGCGGAGCCTTAGTAATAGGGTCCCGTTTTTACCCTTTGGGTACGGAACCCTAAAAATGTGTGGAATAGTTGCATTGTTTATCTTTTACTAATGGATCTTCGGCTTGAGCAAAAGAAATGTTCCGAGTTACGCAGAGCAGTATTTCGGCAAAGCAATTTCGTGGTTGTTTGTAGAATTTCTTAAGATATTGTCTATTTCGATTTTAGTCTCTAAAATACCTAGTTAGGTATGAATTAATATTTGTAGGTTTTACTTGGATGGAACACAAGTGGACTGTGAGCCGCTATCGCTCGTTATCAGTCGCTTCGACGATCTCGCTATCTCGCGGTCGGCGAGACCACGCCATCCTGCCATTCGCGGAAGAACCGCGCTAACGCACTCTCGATTTTCGAGTCGCCTTTCGCTGAACACCGGTCACAGTCGAGCGACGTGGTGGCCGCAGCCGGTGCATGTTGCAAAATTGCCGATTGGTTCGTTAACCCACTTCCTCAGTTCTGCGCCGCCGCGGCTTGTATCCGGTGCTCGTGTAATTTGAAAAAAATCTGGCGTTTCATTTGTTACCTGCTTGGTCAATTTATGCCCAACGTCCAGCGATGTGATGTGTATAGTTTTCGTGTGCTGACAAAAATTTGGATGTGATGTGGAAAATTGTTCGCGTGGGAGTGAAGGAGCGAAGGCTCTCAGTGCAGTGCGTCCCTTGCCTTTTGAACCCTCTTTTGTGTAGAAGCAATGTTGCGACGCCGAGGCACTTACACCGTCAATGCTGATCCTGGTGATCGGCCCAAGTCTTCCTTGCCGGTTATGGTGAAAAGAAATGGTATAATAAGAGCCCTTTCCTTCAAAGTCGTTCAGTTTTGTTTTGCTTATCCGTGCTGTCATGTCTGACTCAAGTGGGTACTGAGTAACGACCTCTATCTGACAATCAGCTGACTCGTTACGTATTGCCCATATGGTTTGTTTTGTGTTCGTTTACGTCCAGCAATAGCATATTACGAGTCTTCCACTCGGCATTGCATCTACTTTATTACTGCTAAGTGTTGCCAAAAGACCTCTTTGTGTTTGTGGCATCTTCCTTCCTTTTACGCATTTATTTTCTGCTATAATTTTTATTTTTATTTGGCATCATCGTCAAGCAGCCAAACATTCTTTGACATAAAGTAGTACTTCTGGCGCTTTAATAATTCTGTGACACCGCTTGGACATAATATTCATGCTAAAAATTTAGGTAAAAAAAAAAACATGTATTAGGGTTGAATTGAGAAACTCCTCCTTCGGTATTTTAAAGTCTGTTAAAAATGAGATTCACATTAACAAGATAATCGTGCTATCGATAATGATCAAGCACGAAATAAAAACTTGAAATACCTACGCTACATAACGTCTAATGTTGGTACTTAATGTCTAAAGACGTTTTGCCAAATATGATACTAGGCACCTAATTGCCTTGCTGTGTGAAAGTATGTTGTAGTAAGTGTACCAATATAGATGTACTTACCGTACAGTGTTACGTATGTCGAACAAAAAAGGTGTGCTTCCTGAGATCAGTGATACAAATCAGAATACCTAGGTTTTCACATTTGGTTTAGATTTTTAATTGGTTTCAAGGGTTAAAATTTGTTTGTTTCGATATTTTTGTTTTGTGTACGTTAATGATTTCCCAATATTATGTTATTGAAGGCTTGATTATCGGCTTGCGTTTCGAAGAGAATAAGTGTACATTTATTTATCGTTTATTATTGCGTGTAATAAATACATAAGTACGTGTAATACAGCAATAACTATAGTTACTAAGCTTGTTTGGTAATTGCCTACGTATACCATCGATACTATCGAACGCAAAGTTTTATGACGGCAATAAGAAACTACGTTACAATCTTTGACAAGTTATGATAAGATATACAACATGTCCCCAGTTGAATTGGCTAACTGGAATTTATTGGCTCAAGTTACGTACCTATATCGATTGCACAATGGCTTAAAAATGCACTTCTTTGTGAAAACTATAAAACACTTATAAAATCATTTTAAAATGAATACCTAAAGTAGTTAGTTTAATATCTACACTACACTGTTTGTTTACCGTTGAAAACACGATAGCGTCCTTTCCGTTTTGCCTATGACTTCGTTTGCGTAAAATCTGTTTATAGTAGGTATTCCCTTTGAACTACTTATCCAATTTTTTAGGAGAAAAATGTATCTTGAACAAAAGGTCCTCGGTCAAGTTAGCATTCCGACAATTTTCATCGAAATTGATCGTGTTTTAAGCGCGATTATAGAAGTGAAACAAAACAAATAGAAAATACACTTATGGCTTTTACATAAAGTGACTGATGGATGTTATATTAGCGGTGTTGGTCTTACTTACTTAACATAGCTATGTAATTTACCAGGTATTCAAGTAACAAATCCACTGCCAACCTGTATAAAATTCTATCGCGGTCGTTACATAACCTGAATGCATAACAAACATGTGATTTATCTGTTATATTGAAAAATTTGCAGTCCTTTATGTACTACTGCTTCCCAACGTTGTTTTCTTTACTGTTGCTTTCAATTCGGTTAATGACTATATTAAAAGAAAAAATTAAGGCTGCTTGTTAGCTCATGTGAGATATGTAAAACATATTGTCGTAGTGAAATTTTCACATTTTCAACGAAAAAACACAAAAATTATTTGGTTTTTAAATTTTCCGCTAAGACGATATCTAACTGTCAGTTGTCGCTTGTGACGTACTAGGTACAATCACGCAGGTCATTGAACTAACTGCCCGTGTGAATTATTTTCAAAAATGAGTTTTAAATTATATTATTAGTACTGTGTCGTGGCTCGTTCTGAAAATATACAAAACGTACGCATACATAATAAACTATTTATTCCTGTACCCTGTGAACTAAGGAGCACGAACACTGGTTGCAACTTGTAGGGAACGAATATGTAGAATATGCTTTTGAGTGTGATGTTGGCATTCAATTTGCACTGTTAGCTTTTATAGAACCAACATTCAATATATTCAAGGTGTAAAATACACTATATAGAATAAATATACAAAAGCATCCAGTCGTAAACTTCAAAAAAAGCATCACTGAGGGTGCGTTCCGAAAAACACTCACAAACGGTCGGTCCGAATCAGTTAAACCCTCTTTACACTAAGCAATTTCTCGCATTCAATCTTAAAAGTATGCTACAAATCGCATAATGGAACGACGACAGAAAGTGTCCAATCGCACACCAGTTGTGGACCCTCTTCGGTCATCATTGACGTCACGATATCTCGTGTAAGGCCATGAGCATGAATTGGTCCGAGCGTGAGCTCGCTCTGACACTGTGAGCGCAATTTTGGAACGCACCAGAGTTCGTGACGTTATGCGTCCCTATTGGTTTCTAAGTCACGGATCGTTCGAAACGCGACGCGCCGCAAACGCGTTTGGTTTGCCCGGGCCTTAAGAGCATATTTAATTAGTATTGTTACCCAAATATGCCGAATTGCCGCTTGAAACTGGTCTCTAATGAATCAAAAATATCGAAGAAGGTATAAGTATAATTTGTGGTGTTCTAATGTCTTCGAGTGCATACGTTTCCTGGGTTAAAAAAATCACGGATTTCCTCTTGTTCAGAATATCCGACGTGCGTCGTAAGTGTGACCTCTGGCGACTAATAAACACGCGACCACTTACGTCACAAGGCACGGCCTCCTTTGGATATACGCCCAGAATTATTTTCGCACAAATAACCCAGAACGTTAATCATATTCCCGTGTTATAATTAAAAAAGGCATGCTCCTAACTGCGGAGGCCGAACGCCCGTAAAATGTTTTTGTGTGCACAAAGGAGTAATATTTTCGTCGTTTTTGTGTTGGCAGACTACAATACAAGTTGGTCTGGTCTGTCTTCGTTGTCTTGACTGCGAATGCTCCAGCCAATGCTGTCCTCCAGCCTGTATTTCATAACATAGTTTGTTTTTTTCATAAGGAGCTAATTATTAGTAATAATAATTAAAACAAATCAATAGCTTAGCATGCTCTAAATGGTTTTTCTAGGAATGCTCAATTAACTAATTGAACTTTCTTGCTCTTGCTTGAATGTGTTTTTAGGGTTCCGAACATCGATGAAAAAACCGGAACATTTACACAGTCTGCCTGCCTATTTGTCGATCTGTCCGGATATTTTAAATATTGTATATTCAAATTACCCGGATAGTCTTAATTACCCGCACAATCAAATTATCCGGATATTTGCTTATCTATTCGAGTTAACCTGATAATGTTAATATCCTTAGATTCGAATTACCCGGTTAGTTGAATCATCGGGATATGCAAATAATCCGGGTATCTGGATATTCAAGGTATCCGACGATACGACGACAATGATTGACGTTTAAGACAGGACACGAAGAGAGCGCTAATATGAGGCATTTCCGAGGTAAGCGGTGTGTCATAGCGCTGCCGCGACCGGTTCTCTCTATTATCTGCAGTTAGGCTCTCGTGACAGTCGGGCTATGGTGGAATTTAAGAACTCTAGCGAGAACAATACTGTGCAATCTTATTACGTTAAGCGAGCAATTCTTTTGTATTTATACTACACATTCATATACGACTTTTTAATTAGTTACTTAAATTTAACGACTTACGTCTTTCCATCAGCATTAGCAAGTTCATGAACTTGAAGCTTCTTTGATCTTGTAACGCAAAAAGGAAGTAAAAATAAAGGAGGTACGTATGTCGAGTCGATATACAGGGTGTCCCATGAAATAATGTCATGCGGAGGTAAGGAGGTAGAGCACTTGAAAGGTTCAGATTCACCACAAAAAGTTTTCTTTTTATCGCAATCCAAATTCTCATACTTACCGCATTTCATCTTCTCGCACTGTATGAAATTTGATCATACATGGGGGTGAATCTGATTCCCCTTGAGCTGCTTTACCCCTGGATTTCCGCTTGACACTATATCTGGGAAATCCTGTATATGGTTTGGCATGAAATGACTACCTCTTACCTTCCAGAAATTTTTGATGAGTACTGTACTCGGGCCATTCAGAAGCGTTTGTTTTTCGGCTATTTCCAAAGTCCCCGAAGGTTTGACGAGGCGTTTTTTATTTTTGTAGCTAGCTTAGCTTGTTAAAAGTCTGGTCAAATAAAGAGCAGTTTTCATGATCATCTTGAAAGAGACCGTATTGAATTTGAAAATAATACGCTTTTTCTTACACCTTCACCTCAGTGAATTGTTAGCCAGAAGGGCTTTAAGGTACTTAAGGTTATTTGGTGGTTCTATTGAAAAGGAATACAGCTTCGATGAACTGTACTACTAGAACCTCTATCGTTTTCACCAGTGCTGCAGCTTATCGCCCGCTCCGCACTCTTGCATTACGGCCAAACGCTCCCCGGCTGTTTGCCGCGGGACAAAACGCGGTGTCGTCTTTCAAGAACAATGGTGTTGCCAGGGATTAGCGAGGAAATGCATTGTGCCTATTGTTCCTATGTAAACCTACTTACATTAAGTCATATTTACTCTTGATAATGTTGCTTGTGCGTGATTTGCCTCGTTATAATGTGTTTAGCGCAAATTAGAAATAACAGCTGAATATTCTAACCAAACCTACGCTTCCATCAATCGATGTCTATGTTCCCTTCTCAAGCCACCCACACATGCCATGTCGTCACTATAAACAATATTAGTACGCAAATCATTATAATTTACTCTGGATACCTATCATTATTTTAGTCTAGTACACGTTGTTTTAAATATTAAGCACTCACTTTTGGATTATTACTGATGAGAAAGCGAGTCGGCGGTAACAAAAATGGCAGGTGAGTTGCGTTCGTTGCGGAATCGCATGTCGGGAACCCAACAAACTCCGCCGAAACTTTTAATCCAATTGTCTTCACCTTCACTCTATGACAGACATAATTCTATTAAGTCTTATTATAAGCCACGGCCACCTGATTAACTTTGGTCGATTTATAAGAGTTAGTTAAGTAGGTATATTCCAATAAAAGAGCGTGTACAAAAAACACCGGTGCAGATCAACCGGGCATGCTTCCATTGTATGCTTGTTATTATTATAAACAAAATAAATACGCAAATTGCACCAGTTTGTTGTGGTCATTCTATGTACACAGTCTTTTAACGTTGAAGTTTGTGACGTCACCTCTGATTATCACCACTTGTATAAAAAGCTGGACACGCGCTCATGATACCGAACCGATCAAGGTACTCCTGTCTGATTGAGATAAAATTCAGTCGATTATAGCCCATCCTACATTGTTAACTAAGTTCACATTAAGGCTAGACGTGCATTCGAGCATCAATTGTCAGCTTAGGCCTGGTGGGTGTTCGTTAGATATTTTTACCTATCAGCAAATCGAAGTACTTAGCTGGAGCATAGGATCCTAATATACTTACCTAGAGCTGCAAGCAATAATTTCCACAAAACAAACTAAAAAAACCGAAAAATTTCCATTTATACTTCTCATCTTTTAATGCATGCTACGGGTATCGCTTTGGATTGGACCTTTGTTTGAAAAATCGTCATTTTGACAGATTTTCATTAAGTTTCAGGCGTTTAACGTAATAACATTATTTCCTACCTACCCGGATTTTTATTATGACATGTGTATTGTTAAAAGACATTAAAAAAGACATTTTAATATGTCTTAACAATACGCATGTCAGTAATGTTTTTTTAATAATTTCAAAATTTTAATAATTTGAAATAATTACTTTTAATTATATTAAAAAACGAGAACAAAACGACACACCAAGAAAATTATGTACTTACCTAATGTCACTAATGTACTTACCTAAAAAAACATCATAACAGAGCCAAAATCCAAGGAGGTGGTAAAGAGGAATAAAATGTTTCTATTCTAGCTCGCATATCCTCTCAAATAATAACTTTATATGTAAAGAACCAAGTGCTAATAAGTATAATACCTCGCTACCGGGTATGTACCTATAGATACATAGTCTACATTGTTTTACCCTACTTAGTGTCCACGTCAGCACTATTGTTGAAGACTCGTGAGAATTTCTTGATCGGGATTTTGTCCATGTATCAAGTAACTACGCAATTCCTAGTGACAAGTATGTTGGTATTTCTTGTAAACATCCATGCTACGTCGACATCTACATTTGCTTATTTATACGCTAACATAATGTAAACTATGGTTCTCGATCGGGCTTTGTTTCTTTCAGGAAACATTCCTAGGTATCATGACACAGTAATGGCATGAAAGTGTTATTGACTAACATGTACACAGTCGCGTTGTTTGAATTAGCACTACATGCTCTTAGCATCTAAATGTAATGTGTATCTGGTCGGCCTTTACGGGCGGGGCATTCGGTGTCGCCCGCGCGGTGCTGCGCCCGGCAGTCTAGCACGAGGCGCGCTCGCGTGCGATCCTTTGCCAAGCTGGAGCGATTCGCAGGCCCGGTATGCGTGGACAACTTGGCCGTCTCCGAGGGGCCCGGCTCCGTGGCCCTCCGCCCCGTCGGAGAAGTGGCGGCCCGGTCTGAACCCTCATTACTGCGTTTACTTGACAATGATAAAAGCGGACAAATAAGCCGCGCCTGTGATCGTCTCTCGTCTTTTTGTAAGAAACTTCGCCGTACCATCAGTGAGTGTCCGTTCATCTTCCTACATCAACACGCCAGTGATTTTTCCGTATATTATGTTTTGTTATGTATTTCCGGTAAAATGTCGCACCATGTCAAGATCGGTCTGTTTTCCTTTTGTATCACATATGTATTTCCATTTTAATGTTCTAATGTTGCTTTTGTGTTTTGCTGCGTCACGCAGGCGACGTGGATACTCCTAAAAAGGCCGAGCTGGCTTCGGAAAAGAAGGCCGCGGCGTCGCACCGTAAGTGCTAGATGTGCCGCACTTCATTATTAGCTCGGCTGTAGTGTCGCCGTTTCTCCTCATGACCTATTCACCATCTTGTCTTTGTAACCGTGCACTGGCACTGCGGCAATCCTCGGCTCAGACACAGGGTCTCTAAACTCATAAAGTTTGCACAGAGCTGTCGCGCGAGAGGATATTCGCATGCTGCTGTTTCACTGTCACTTATAATCTATAGTTTTTGTTGTGTGTTGTGTGTTCTGAACTCTGATTAATCGATGTAGTAGTTAAAATTGTACGATTTTGTATTTGTTCATGTTCACTTAGTAAACCAATGCAATTAGATGATGTTAGTTAGTTTTATTTATAGCCGATGTATTTAACCGCGGGTGGCCGTGATTTTCGTTTTATTAACAGACTAATATAATTAAATTTCATGGCATCCTTCTTTTTCCGTGCCATGCATGAATTTAATAATATGCAATCACCCTCATCAAACAATACACGCTAAGCTTACGAATTTCAGTATGACAACCGTCGAAATTCGGCACTAATAAAAGAACGCCTCTCTTATTTAGTTCCGGTAAAACCACAAATACGCAATACCCTGCCTAAATATATTATTATATTATACTTAAAGTCCCCTATTCACGCAAGCCGAGTATCACCAGTATTCCTCAGTGAGGCTTAGTTAAAGCATTAAATTACCAACATACCACTTGAACCTAACCACAGATAGGTATTAGCCACTTGAGACACGGCCGTCTTTACGCAATTGATTGAAGTAGAGGCCAATTCGGTTATTATTATTTTTTATTGCAAATTGATGTGAATTGTCAAGCATTGAATGTCACTGGGCTGGGGTTAGAGAGCGGATCTATTTATGGAGATAAATAACCCTGCCAGCTTGATATAGGCAAACGTCAGTTGCGGAATGGACGACTATGCACCGCACTTGGCATCTTCATTATTGCTATTACTTCCCGCTAGCCGGCGACGTTACATGAAGGCGGGCACTTTTATAGTGCAATGTACCGAAGCTTCGTCTTCACTTTCTAGCTAACTATTACTTACACATGGTTTTTATCCATTTGTTCTTACTTTTTATTTTTTGGGTAACAAAAACCGGACAAGTGCGTTTTAAACTCGCGTGGAGAGGGTTCCGTGATTATATGAAATTTCCTAAGTTACTTGAAATACCATAGACTTCTTATAGGTTTCTCTGTAATCTATAGGTAAATAACTATTTTCTATGTATATAATTTTTTCGAATTTTTAGGCCCAGTACTTTCGGAAATAAGGGGGGGGGGGTCAATTTTCGTCTATTTTCCTAAATATCTTCAAAACCATTTATTTTAAAATCATAAAAAATATATTTAAGATCCTTACACTAGTCCTTTCATTTGATATGTCACACAAGGTTTCCAAAACTTTTCTTTTTAACATTCTAATTTGCCCCCCAAAAGTGGCCCCATGTTTAAAATTAATTTATTTACGTTACACGTCCGTCTTGTGGTCACTGACTTACGTATGTGTACCAAATTTCAACTCAATCGGTCCAGTAGTTTCGGAGCAAATTGGCTGGGACAGACGGACAGACAGACAGACAGACAAGAACCGGAACCCTTATAGGATCACTCGTGTGTCTGTACACACGAGTGATCCTATAAGGGTTCCGCTTTTTTCTTTAGAGGTACGGAACCCTAAAAATGAATATCTGATTATATGTATATACTCGTGATCTTGATGGTTAGCACGCTAAGCATGGCAAGCCGAATTATTTTAGCGATTATTCGACACAGATAGAAACAAGCTGAAGCAAGTGTTTAACCTTTTGACCGCTAAGCATATCTGAGAAGTAATACGAATTTCAACTTTAAGTCAAGGTTATGAAGGACTTTTTTACCCTGTATACGCTGACGGCTGCAGCCGACTGGCGGTCAAAAGGTTAAAAAAACCTATAACCGATCTGTAGTAGTAAGTATTCTGCTTAGGCAACCTCCTTGCTGTAACAAACTAAGTACCTAACTAACTTGGATAAGACAGAAATTTTAAGTCCTTTAATTTTTCTCAATTTAGTTAAAGCTATTGAGGCCGCAGAGCAGCTTGTGAAATATCGCATTTTCATGGATTTTCGTTTCATAGAGAAAATGGTTCAATTCAGGGTTCAATTTTGAGGCGAAAAATCGATAGATAAATATTTATGTAACGGAAAATTGTACCGACAGTTTTACAATTTGCCTCACGTTTTCTAAGAATATCTATTAAGTTTCGTATGTAACGCATTTATTTTTTCAATGATCTGATAAAGTATGGATATATTTCATTAGAGCGTTATACATACGTTGTTGTGATAACAACAGAAGGACACACACCATCATCGTTTTCTCTTTGTCTATAGCCGTTACATAAGTAAATATAAAAGTGAATTAAATGCTTGGAAAAACGGCAATAAACAAGGGCGGAGTGTATCGCTTGGGCTTGCGTCAGTAAGGGTTGCTAAGGGTGTGGTGAGGACTTGAGGTGTTTCAGGGTGGGTATGATTGATTTCGCTCATTCTAAAGCGTCATTCATACTCGTGTTTGGTTTCAGTAACGTTACCTAAAACGTGTTGGAGTTTATGAATTTTAAACCGTTACGTGATTATTTCTGTCGTTTGACGTTATACTTCTTAAAGTTTATGTACGGTAGCCGGTAGCCCCTAGGGCCGGTGAGAGACTCCATTCCGCAATCGATTAGGCTGCAAGGTAACTTCACAATTTATTGGTCGATTGTAATTTATTTAGCGGTGTTAGGCTGGGCCGCACCTCGCTTCTGAACTTGGTACAGCTACAGGCTACAGCATACGTATGTACATATACTGTTTTATAGACTTTACGCGGCCTACGCAAAATGTTAGGTAAACTACTTAATTGGTTCTAGTTTTCAGATAAAACTCGATGGTATATATAAATCGATCTATATAAATAATAGCGATATAATAATCACGATATCTCAGTAACTATTAACTTGAAATTTGACTGGTAGCTTTCTTGTGGTGTGTAGACAGACATCTGATAAGAACGGATTTAACGAAAATCCACTCTTAAAGAGAATGGCGGTTCAAATCCACTGTGGGCCGCTAGTATATGAGAGCCTCCATAACTTATGACAAAAAGTTTGAATAAATGTAACTATTGTTTCCGGAGGTTCCGGGCAACCTCGTACATTGCATTTTTCTTTGAAAATTGGTTAAAAACTCGTAGAATCCCAAATCTATTACAATTTACGCATTTTATATCAGCTTTTAGCTTATTGTAATGCTAATGAGGTAGAAATTCCATAATTCAACTATTTATAAACACTAATTGTAGGTATTGGATAATGATAACTAATAATATCGGTTGATAGTTCGAAACACTGTTTTTGTATTATCTTTTCAAAACTGATTCAAATGTTATTGATACTATGAAGTAAAGAAGTCGAAGTAGAATTCTGGCAAATGTGGTTATCTGTTTTGGTAATGATTGACCGATAAGTACCGGTTGGCCTTGCATATAGTGTACATCAAGCTTAAAATGCCCGTTAATCGTTTGTAGTTTGTCGCTCAGTGGGTCGCTTTCGAACTGGGATTGTTGGAGAAGGATATACCAAGGGATAATCTGTCGGAGCTACCTAGATCGTGGTAACTGACCAGTCCACCGTCGCTTCTAAATGCTGCTGCGAATACTCGCAAGATGGTTTTCCGCCCAACTTAAAACACTTCCTAATCTTCAAATCCAGAAGCTAAGTTACTTAAACATTATATGCTCACGAACCTTGCTCAAAATAATGTTGTTCATCTTAATTCAATTCAATTCAACGTGAGTTCATTCGATCCAAGTCTTATGTGTAAAATTATTATCTTCTGCGTTAGCTAACGTCTCCCCTCCATTGCTCGCTAAATATTTTTAATTTTATTTGACTTACTCAATCTGAGCGTTTATTTAGGTTAGGTCGGCGGCAGGCAGCTCCGAAAATGGCATTCTCGAATATGTGTCGATAGTTATGATGCAGACTCTTGTCACGTAGCATTTCTTGCGTGAAACGGAACGTAAAGACTGGGGAAATATTTCGGGTGATATTGGCAATACCGTTTTGTTTAATTAGGTCTGTCGTCACAATAGTTTTGTAGGTTGGTGTTGCCGCGTTAGGGAAAACTACCCTTGATTATGGTTATATCAAACAGCAGGAATTATGCAACAAATTCAGAACTTATTAAATTGCATTTATTAAATAAAGAAAAGAATTAAAAGATTCATTTGATAATTAATTAGACGAACAAACATTAAACAAAACACATTTGAGATAAAATTCATTTTAATGCATGTAAAATAATTTTTCCATGGTGATTTTCCATTTTGTTGCATTTTTGTGCATCCTATCTATGTACAACTGGATATGGAAGTGCATCTTTCAAGGATGATGAAGCATTGGAAAATCAGCATTCAATCGTGGGAGGTGTCAGCCGCAATCTCCTGGCCACACATCTGCTGTGGAAATACAGCACCTATTTCCGCTATATTTCGGTGAAAGGAATCTCTGAGGAAGATTAAATTACATCATTTCAGATGGAGGCATTTGTTGCAATTATTATGCAATTCAGTGGTCAGCACCTGGTGAATTTTCAGTTTATTTCTTACAAGCTGAGACATTCCCTCCTCTCCACGTTTTTCGATTCCTGCTTTTGGTATTACCTTAATCAAAGGTAATTTAGCCTGACGCAGCATCACCAACCTACAAAACTATGGTGACAGACCTAATTAATGAACGGTATTGCCACCCGAAATATTTCGTCAGTCTAGGTTACGTTTCACGCAAGAAATGCTACGTGACATTCTACTCCAGGACATTTCTTAACTTGAACTACTTTTATTTAGGATATATAACATGATCTCTCTCTTTAGTAGCATACAAAAATGAACATGTCAAACAGGCTACCCGTGTGTCAAAGGTAAAATTTACCTGGTTACGAAGATAAATTCAGTTTCATTCCATCTATTTTGAACTGTTTTATTTTTATTTTTGTTACCTCTTAACTCTGACATTATTTGTGAACTGATTTGGACAACATTTTTCGAATACTTTTTTGTAATAGAACTCACTTCGCGTTTGTGTGTACGAACACAAGTATACGACACGCGTAGCCCGAATGCTTCACAATGATTATGCAATACAATAAAAAAATAAACGTCACAAAATAGTAGATAATAAAAACAGTGTTAAAGATCATGCAATTTAGCAATGCATGTTTTTGTCTGCATGAGCGATGCGTATATGCGTACTCAATTTAAATAGCAAGTTAAACGAATGGCTTAAGAAAATTTCAAAGAAGTAACTGCTCTATTTTTATGTCAACATCCTTTGTTTTATAAATTGAATGGAATTTACAATACAAAGTTTTGTATAAGCTGAGCTGATGAGCGGACATTCTTATTTCATCGTTGTCTTTAAATGTATATTATGTTTAAATAGAGTTGGATGTCTGTCTGAGATATTAATTTTATTGCTCCTATTTTGTTTTTTTTTTGTATTTATCTTCAGGATGTAGGTTAGCACCTTCATGGGTGAGATGTTGGATATATAGCCGGGTATGTCGTGTGTGAGGTATTAATGTGCAGGCCACGGGTGCCTCAAATACGTAAATGGTTATTATCATTATTATGTACTTATGTCTTTTTCCATCATAAGACTATGGACATAGTATAAAGAGAAGGGAAGTAGGTTATTTTCATACAAACGCACCGCGCGCCGCTTGTATGCGTGCGCCAAAGTATCTGTGCATCGCCGCACGCACACTTAAACAAAATCTCGACCCGTTTCCCCTTACTAAGCGGGTCGAGATTTGTTTAAGTGTGCGTGCGGCGACGCATAGATACTTTGACGCACACATACAAGCCGCGCGCGGTGCGTTTGTATGAAGATAAATTACTGCCCCCTCTTTATACTATGCTATGGAAGTCCCGGACTTTTGGAAGGCATACATGAGGCCAACACGCACAGGCCCTTAAGACAACTTAAATTTGAATGTGTTGTGACAACAACCGTCGATTATCCCTGAGTTCATACTATAGAAACGCACGGACAACCACCGGTTAGCGTAGGACTATAGTAAGGAAATGAATACAAAACTAACTCGATTATGTGGATGAAATGCTGTGAATTGGTTAACTGGGCTATGGAAGAAACTGCGTCTGCCTGTCATCGCCTTTATAAACGGATAAAATGGCAGACGGTGACTCGTCAACTCAATGGCATGGGCCCCCCAAAATAGCCGCATATACAAGCCAGCAAGAGGTCAACAATAAACGAGCGGCTGAAGGGTGGAGAGGAGTTTCTAGACTTCAAACGACCACCATGCGGTGCCACTCGCCACTTACGCAACACATCCTCCCTTTGAGCAAAAAGCTCTTATTATCTTGACTTCGAGCTTAACTTAAAAATCGGTTCGGTCTTAACCTTTTGAACGCCCCAGTCGGCTGTACCGACAGCAGATTTCCGTGCCCCTGATGCCACGATATTCCGTTTTCCATACATTTGCGTCGGCTACAGCCGTCGTCGAGCGCTCGTGGCACGTTTTTCGCCGTTATCCGTGGCGTTCAAAAGGCTAAATAAATATTTTTGCGAAGCCAAGCGCAAGTTGGATGCGTAAGAGTAATACAAATTGTACTAACATGCAATAAGGTAAACGAATTTCTCTTAAGTTTAAAGATCTCCGTAAAACTGGAAATGAATACATTGGGCCGATGGATTGGTCGACCGATCAAGCTAACGGGTAACCCTGCAAACAACGTTAAAAAACCTTTCAAAACTCGAGATGGGTTTAAAACAAAGTACTTAGAATGGAGTTATCAGCATTGATAGTGTTCCTTTGTGGATGGTGGGAAATATTGCGTGTTCGAACGATGCAGCTTTACGTAACCAGCCGTGATGCGTTGATCGCCCCTCTGTCTGAAGTCGCCCATCGGACCGCGAATGGATGGCACGTAGTCTCATTTAGGATCTAATTTGCAGCTTAATCATGTTTTCATACCACCTAGAACACTGTAATAATAAAACACTTATTAGTATATCTTCCTAAGGTGATTTACAACTGGAAGGTTTGTTAAAAAAGTCCATATATTTAAGAGAGATGTAGTTTTCTTCGTCTTCTTGCCAAAGTTATGAGTAATTAAAGTAATATTTACGTAAAACGAAGAAAAGGCGTGACATTTAAGTCTAGATGGTTAAGTTTTTGAAAGATGGTTATTTTTATTGTACTTTTTATATAAAATAATTAAAAAACGGTTATTCAGTTTGTAAAAATGAATTTTCCGTGTTGGGATGTTAACCTTTACAGTATTGTCACCTCTGTGGATTCGGAGGGTGAGTTTGTTTTTCATCGTGCTTAGAAACGAATCAAAGGCAATTAGACAAAGTACTGTTTATTGCAGGTTACGTATATATATACGGTAGTTTTTCACACAATTTACTAGGAGAAGCTCGAAGCACGCATTACTGTGAAATGGATTCATTTGCGTCACTCACTCAATTGCATTAGAGAGGCCATTCAAATGGTTGTGTAAACTATATCGTAGTAAATACTTCGTTGCTACCCAAATTTAACTTACCCTTTGTAAGTTAAGACACTGTAGTTTATAGTTCTTGTTGAAATGTATTTATATGGGAATTGCTTTTTACGGCAGCGATCGTTAATATCGCGAGTAATCTAGTTTTAATCTATATAATTAATAAAAATCGTAGATTTTGAATTTCATCAGTTTTGGACGTCAGACTTGGTGCAAACGTATCAGGGCCTCCATTCGGGAACGTCCAAGCGATATTGCTGCGGCTCGCGAGCGAGACTCGCATTACGCATCGAGCCGAAGAGTGGGATGAGAATCTCGCTGGCGCGTCGCTACAATATCGCTTGGACGTTCCCGAATAGAAGCGCAGATCAAGCTTTTAAAATAAATGCCTGTGAATCTAAAAATCGCTTATATTAACCTTCTGATCGGACGCCTGAAGCTCAATTTTTATTTTGGCATCTTAAACCTTATAAACCTGGTATATAAACAACTAACAATTTGCAAATATTTTGAATATATCGCACCTAGGATCGTTTGTGGCGCTACTAACGCCAGGTTGATGGTCTACTGTTGTTTCCAGGCAAGGACGGCTCAAAGGTGACGACCGTGGTGGCGACGCCGGGGCAGGGCCCCGACCGGCCGCAAGAAGTGAGCTATGCCGACATGAAGCTGATCGGTAACGGCAGCTTCGGCGTCGTGTACCAGGCGAAGCTATGTGACACCGGCGAGCTCATTGCCATCAAAAAGGTGCTCCAGGACAAAAGGTTTAAGGTCAGTTCGAATGCAAGTTCTTGAAGGAGTGTGACGTCCAATCCAAGTGAAGTAAACTTGAAATAATAATATGAAAAATGTCAGCAGATAAAATTCTTAAATTATGGTATCTTTCATTATTTATTGCCTACAATTTGTTCGTTTATGTATTATCGCTGGTCTTTACTACTACTGTAGATTTTGTATTTATTATTTTCATTTAATTTAAGTGTGTCTTATGGCCACTTAAAACGTGATTACATCATTGACACCTCATTCCTAAGAACTTTTGGCATGGTTTAAAATCGAATATGTTTATTTGTGCTTAGAGACGCATTATGCTCCTTTTGGGCCCCACACAGCCAGGTGAAAACCACTGCTTAATGCATATGCTATATGTTGGGCTAAGGGGGGAGAAATGTGACAAGAACGTGCCCAGGTACATTTACATCTACCTGCCTATCTATCTAGGGGCTACCCTAATTCGTCAGATGTTTGATGTTTATCTTGTTAACTTAATGGGAACAAACTTGGACATGTTGATTGAATACCCCCGAATTGGGAAATACTGTCATTGCTTCAAATGACGTAGAACGGGAATACATATATTAATTCTGTTATAATCATTTATTTGAGTTATTTTGCGTGCAAGAGACACCTTTAGCAACGTCGTAGTAACTTTACGTACGTATGCGACTCCATCAGTACTAGACAATCGGTAACTGATGGCCTTGAACTGTTTTTGTCCACTTCGGTAGTCACCTCGGACATATAAAAAAGTATTCTTTTGTGATCTAGATGTGAATATTTTATATTGATTTACAAAATACCCATTTTGTAAATCAAACAGCAGAATTTTGTACTGGCTATCTGTCTGAAGAAGTCTGACCGTGCTGTCATCCCCTCATTAACTGATTTTGTTTGTAATTTTCTCTAAGACAAAGTGGTTCCTGAGGAAGTGGTATATTCTAGAACTTTTCGCAAGTTAGCCGACTTGTGAAGATAAATATCTAGATGAATTCAAAAGAAAAGCAAAAAGCTTCCGTGCGAAGTAGAAGTTGTTCGAAATAGTTAATATGCGTATTTCTCTTTTACAGAATCGAGAGCTTCAAATAATGCGACGACTGGAGCACTGTAATATTGTCAAATTGAAATACTTCTTTTACTCTAGTGGAGAAAAGGTGAGTTGAGTGTCGAAACAAATTATAGAGTAATTGAAATATTTATAGATGAAATTATATCTTAAAAATTGTAGTTTAGAAAATGAAGTACTTAAATTGTTATAATGAATTACTATTATAATAACAACATATCTGACCAGAAAAAGATGAGCAGAGGCTATAAGCGTTCTCAAATATAAACTAATTATAAAACAAAATAATTAGAAAACAGACGAAATTAACACTGTAATTCTCATTTCTTTCTGGTCGAAAAATATCCTGATTTTGGGGTTCCGTATCTTTAAAGAAAGAAAATGATAAGAAGGTTTATCGGATGACCTATGGGTTTTCAGGCCAAACAGTTGGCATGAGCTCTTTTTTGTTTCAAAACGTTCCAAAAGAGCATGTTAATGTTTCTCTTATTGCAATTCAGTATATTAGAATTGAAGGGGAAGGAAAACTGTATTTATGTAAGATCGATGTGTTTTATTTAATGATTTCTGTATTTACATGGGGCCTGATAATATTCCATTCCAACAACTTGCCAGCCACCTTTAATAATTGACGACTATTTGTGTATGTACGCTATGTTTACAAATTTAAAGCTACATCGCATACAATGGCGACGGTACGGAACCCTCGGTGCGCGAGTCTGCTTCTCTCTCGACCAGTTGTTAATTGTATATGAAGCTTGTCCGGTGTTTAAGCTTGTGTTATTTGTGTGTTTTATTTGGGGGAAGGCGGCAGTGCCCGCGGCAGTCAGTTCGTTGTTAAACGCAATGCAGTCTATTGAAGTCACAGTATGTGTCTAAACCAATCAGATTGTCGCGCTAGTGTGCTAACGCACAATTAGCTCTACCAGATTCTTGGCAATGGTTACCGAGAAATAATCGCGTATTCAGCAAGAGCACAATATTCTCGTTTGCCCAGTTTCTAGTTGCCTAGATAAATATTGCTCGGTAACCAATAAAGCCAATCGAGTTTTGCAGAAATAAGTTCCTGTCATAAACCATTATCAACCATAAGCTTACATGTGGTCCGGATGAAGCTTCACAAGCCGTTGTATCTTTACCATGACCGTATTAAATACATTTTGAACCTTCGAATTATCTTTGCCATCTTTCCTAAGCTTGCTTGCTTATTATTTTTTGGTTTTTCTGTGACAGCCTTGAATTCGTCATTGCCTGTTTCTCATCTGTTTCAAATAATATTGTGACTATTCATTGTAGCTCGAGATTAGAGTCAACTTCCGTTAGTTATCTCGATTTTATGTAAAAGCTAGAGCCAAAACCCTTTGGAAGAAGTCCAAATACAAAGGTCAGGGATGTATTTGTCTCAAATGCTAAATATTTGTATAATTCGTCGTATAAAACAATGAATTTGTAAGCTATACCCCCAATCATGCCTCCAATGATCACGTTCATACAACTAACAATAAGGGACTCCTTTTGTATTTTTTTGTGACTTTTGATGAGTTTTGATACACCTAACATAATTTCGATTCATGAATTTGGTAATACATACATTATTTAATAATCTTGCATATTTTAAAAGTAATTTAAAAAGTGGTTGAGGTTTTCCTTGAATTAGTTTCCGAAAAATGATTAAATATTCTGGACATAATTAGTTGTGAGGAAGCTGAGCCAACGGGGTTTAAATCTGGATTTCATATTTACAGAAAGACGAAGTGTACCTGAATCTGGTGCTGGAGTATATTCCCGAAACTGTGTATAAAGTGGCACGTCATTACTCCAAAGATGAACAAACCATACCCATTAGTTTTATAAAGGTGAGTCAACAGATCCATTTCCAAAACAATGGGCGTGATGCCTGAAAAATTATTATTAGTCCGTAATTTACATTATCAAAAAATATTGAACACATATTTTCTTTTGTCAGTTAAACAAAAAATTAAGAAGATATAGTGCGTTGAAGTTCCGCGTGACGTCACGCCTAGGTCCACTTTTTACCTAGAAGTGACGTCATGAGCCCCCACTCCCGAACTTCGATACGCGTTCTCTTTGTTCATTTTGATTGATTTGATAAAGCAAAAAATGTGTTCAATATTTTTTGATAATCTTACTGACGGACTAATTAGAACTATATTTTTTTTACCCAGGCAACATCCCTATTATAATTGTTTTGCCACTGTCCCGACGGCTACACGCTGGGGTTTGAAATAATGTATCAATACGGGCGGCTGAATAGCCTGCAGTGTTATTTATAGCGGCTGATCGATACGGCGGTGTTCTGTTCTAGCTGTACATGTACCAGTTGTTCAGAAGCCTGGCGTACATCCACTCGCTGGGCATCTGCCACCGGGACATCAAGCCACAGAACCTCCTCCTGGACCCGAAAACAGGGGTCCTCAAACTCTGCGATTTCGGCTCGGCGAAGCACCTCGTCCGCGGCGAGCCTAATGTATCCTATATTTGCTCGCGATACTACCGTGCGCCGGAACTTATTTTCGGCGCCATAGATTATACCACTAAAATCGGTGAGTATGTACTTATAGTTCTACATATTATACGTCATTTAACCTTTTGACCGCCAAGCATGTCTGAGAAGTAACACAAATTTCAAGTTTAAGTCAAGGTAGTGAAGGACTTTTTTACCCTGTATCCGCTGACGGCTGCAGCCGAACGTGGCGGTCAAAAGGTTAAATAACTTTAGCATTGTTTTGAG
This sequence comes from Tortricodes alternella, assembly GCA_947859335.1. Taxonomy (NCBI): domain Eukaryota; kingdom Metazoa; phylum Arthropoda; class Insecta; order Lepidoptera; family Tortricidae; genus Tortricodes; species Tortricodes alternella. The sequence continues at coordinate 15,115,026 of OX401968.1, forward strand.
CCCTATTTGGAATTACACGACTCAGGGATTTTTTTTTTAAAATAATTATGGTTTTCATCGGTTGTTTGCAATGATCTAGACTAGTATCACGTTGCCGGATGAACCTTTGTTAACCAGGTACTTCCAACAAATATTCCCTTTACTGTACGTTAATTAAAGCGCATTATATTAAATTTCAGATGTATGGAGCGCGGGTTGCGTAGTCGCCGAGCTGCTGTTGGGGCAGCCCATCTTCCCGGGTGATTCCGGCGTCGATCAGCTCGTGGAGATCATCAAGGTAATACAAGACTCTCTGATTTAGAGGTTCCTTTCAAAATGTATCCAGTGTAACTTCTAGAAAATGTAAAAGTTTTCACTTTTTTATTTCAGCCATTATACCGTAGCTTTTGTCTACACGCATTGCGATTAATGTAGTCTTAAAATAATGTTATTAGTTGTAAAGAAATTATTTTTTTAAATATATATTCTTCTTGAGTAGTAAGAATGAAGGAAAAAACCATTTGCGGATTTCCTATATGTCCAAAATCCTGAGAGAAAATAGAGGGATTACATTTGCACGCACGCATATTTTCTCTTGATAAATAAAACATTAAAAAATTGTGCGAAACTGTAGGTGAGTAAGCAGTCTCAACATCCAAAAATAGAAAGGTAAGGTTATGTTTAGTGGTAAAAATAACATTGACTACTAGACAACACAGAGTTGACAGAAACCTTTGTTTGATACAAGACTTACTTAACTGACTCGATGGCGCAGTAGTGGCGGGGCAATGGCCTCTACTGTGCCGATGATCGCGGGTTCGATTCCAATTCCAGAAATTCAGTGATTTATCTTATTTATGAGGATTGATACAGCTATTTGAAAAAGGTCTAAGCACTTTTCAATTTCACCCATACCCCATTGTGACAGAAAGCAGATGGTATTCCAAAAAAATACGAATATGGTAACAAGTGAAATTAAGTATTGATTTTCACTAAAAGAATTCCCTCGTTTCAGGTCCTAGGCACTCCAACACGAGAACAGATCCGAGAGATGAATCCCAATTACACGGAGTTCAAATTTCCACAAATCAAGAGCCATCCATGGGCGAAGGTGAGTCGACTGCCCAAAAGCATAACCCAACTTGTATGTAGTATTAAATGTTGTGGTATCTTTATAAGTGCACTCAGAAAATCATTTTTTAATGCAGTTTAGATGTAGACTAGTCCTTAGATCACTTGACGTAAGTAGATGCACGATCTAGCTTACTATGTATTTATTTATGTATATCATTGCGCCGTCATTGCAGTTTATGTTGGAGCGAATGACCACTCCCAAGAATCTCACTGATCACCAGCGACTAAGAGTAAGACACTGCTCACAATTAAGTGCCATCATTGAGCGATACAACCAACGGGTCACTTAATTTTGCAGGGCAAATCAGCAATGATTGTTAACACAAGTTTTGGGGAGGTGCAGTGGTTTCAAGCCTTTTTTAAATACACATGCATATACAGATGTAGTGCATAATTAGTTTCCATTGTGTTTTATCGGAAAAGTTCGTATTATCGTGCTCTCTCAATTAGCTTCAGCAGGCCCCCAATTCTCGGTGCATTCGAGATAATCTCACAATCGAGATTAAACGTCAGTGCTTACAGTCATTTGACACAACTGTATGAATCTGACGTTTAATCTCGCAATCGACATTATCTCGAATGCATCGAGAATCGGGGGCCAGTACCCATCATGTCATTTTTCATTTTGACATTTGACACTAAATAATAAAGATTCATATTAATGAATATAAACATGTCACTCGTTTAATATAATTAATTGACACTTCGGGTCCCGTCGTCTTCCGATTGAGATCCGAGTTTTACCGATGGAAACATATTATTCACTATATCTTGTACACTTGTGTAACTACAGGGTAATCATTATTTATAATTAATAAGGGAATATAATACGTTGCCAATTTGCCTAATTAAGCCTATACTACGCAGTATTATCGCAGGTTACGACCGTTATCGGGTTGATTGCAATTTTCATAAACAACAAATATATTACACTACATTGTATCCAAATGAAGGCATTTAGTGTCGGTTGCTATTTATGGCCTTTGGCATGAATTGAAGAATTAGAAGTCACTACTCTAATCAGATAAAGCTGTCTATTGTAATTGTGTTTGTTGGTGTTCAGTGTGCACTCGTAAAGAGTGCATTGTTTTCTTATTTTATCATTGATCTATTACAACGGGGATGCCACTGCGTCTTAAGTCGGCGACTAACCTTTAGCATGTCATGTAATGTGCTTCAAAGCGAGCATTATAAAACGGGCAATCTTAACCGCGGTCTTGGGTGGCTCGCCGGTCCATCATAAGAAAACCGCGGTCTTTTGATACATACAACGATTATCCCGGCGGTACTCGCTACGTATTTAAGTACAAACACGATTCGCTACGGGGTTAAAAATACCACAGAATTTTAATGACATTATTTAAGAAAATTATAGTTTAAAAAAACTAAAAAACACGCTTTAATAGCAAACCGAACTAAAAAGTAGAAAATTTTTAAGTATGAACAGTTTGTGTTACAGTAATAGAAATTCGAACAATCAATTATGACTAGTCAATTTGGGATAAGATAAGAATAAAAATTAATTTATTAACAAATAATTCAATTATAGTAAAAAAGCGTGCAGTAATCTTTATCGCAAGCTAGCTCGCCTGTCGATCAAGGCCTTTAGGGGCCATCCATAAAGTACGTCACACGTTAAGGAGGAGGGAGAGGGTGAATAAAGTGTGACATCTGGTGACAAGGAGCCGGGACGTGTCTTAAGGCTGCTCTTCACAATGGGCTATCATGGGCCATCGCACAGGACGCAGTCATACGTAAGAATGAGACAAAGATATCTCTGTCTCATTCTTACGTATAAATGCGTCCCGTACATATCTAAAGTATTAAAACCCTGAACTCCAAATCTATTGAAAACCCTAAAATATTGTAATATATGTGACGCTACAGGGGGACACCTATGATAAGGACGGGGGCTCCGAAAATCATGATATTCGTGGGACGTAACTTATTTATGGATGGCCCCTTAGAAGATACATACAGGTCAGTCGCCAAATTTACGAACACGCGCCATTAGAATAAGGTTTCGTTGACAGCATTCGGTTTTGTCAAAAAAGTAATCTTTTGTTCTCGTACAGCGTTTGGTTTCGGACAAAGTGGCATCTGTAGTTTAAAGATCCATGTGTTTGAAGTGATAATTCTGTTTTATTTTGGTTTTCTTTTCTAATATTGGCTCTTGAATATGACATGAAAAATAGCTCCTTGTATTTTTAAAATTAACATTACAGATTCTGATTATTATCTTTCTCTCTGTTTTTTTTCTGCGACTGCTAACATATTGTTTATACCCATTAATATATGTATTATTTATTGTATTACACAATTGTCTTTTTTAAACAACTGCTCAACGTATGAATTTTGCTGCATGCATGCATTATGAATTTTATTGATAAAGATAAAATTTATATTCCGTTCAATACAATTAGGACCAGTGAGTGTGCAATTGGATTTTAAAACCGAATGAGAGATTGATCATTAAATGATATAGGCATGTTATTATAGTGGAATTTTTTTATGCGCCGCAAGTAAAGTCTCGGGTAATATCAACTGAACTCGGTACTTAGAAGAAGGGACGTGGTCAAATAATAGTTTTGATTTGTAATCACTTGAAAATCGTAGTAATAATCAATTCATAATCCGTTATCGCCATATGGTCAGTTGTTCGCTCTAATTTCACTGAAACCGTATCAATGTAAAGAGTGTTTGAACCTAAAAGAGCAACAAGTAAGCAAGTATCGCACAGACGTGTGCCAGCAGCCACTTTTGTTTGAACAAGGATATGCCTATTAGTACAATTCCATGTAACAGGTCTCATAGAAGGTTGTCAAACGCCGGCGCACTAGCTTACTCACACCCTATTGCTGATGGCTTAGTTCTTACGACATACATACAAAAGTCTAATATAGCTTGATTCGGTCACACGCTATCATATCATTGTCGGTTGTGGAATTGTACTGGATACTTAATTATAGTAGTGTCACTTAAACGGTTGTCTTGAACCGTGGTCGACGTCAGATTCGATTTCTGACACCTCAAAAGTAAGCATCGCGAGAATTGCGTTGAGCAGTTCCTTGGTATATATTTGAATGGTTTGAACTGAGACCGTCGCGGTGCGGCAGGTGTTCCGCGCGTGCACGCCGCCGGACGCCATCGCGCTGGTGGCGCGGCTGCTGGAGTACACGCCGGGCGCGCGCCTGTCGCCGCTGCAGGCGTGCGCGCACGGCTTCTTCGACGAGCTGCGCGAGCCCGCCGCGCGCCTGCCCAGCGGCCGCCCGCTGCCGCCGCTCTTCAACTTCACCGAGTACGAGCTGGCCATCCAGCCCAGCCTCAACGACTTCCTCAAGCCGCGCGCGCCGCCCGCGCCCGACGCGCACGCGCCCGGCGCCTCGGCCGCGCCCGCGCACGTGCCCGACCACGACGCCACAGGTGATACGGTTTTCCGAATTCAAATTCCACGTAGTGCCCGAAGATGAAATGCTTTTGAAACTTTGGAAAGCGATAAAAAATTTACATAACTTTTTGGCTCAATCTGATATCCCTTGAGATGCACCTCCTCTTGATACAATTTCATTGGATACCTGTAATCCGTTTAAGTTCGCTTAGTCCACATTCCGATTTCGTTCACATTCCTATTTCGTCCACAATCCCACTTCGTCGACATTCCCATTTCATCCATATTCCCATTTCGTTCTTTTCCCACTTCGTCCACATTCCCACTTCATCAACATTCCTAGCTTAACTTACACACATAAAGTAAAAAAAAAACAAGTACATAGATAGCTTTAGGTAATGTTAGATTTACAGCAGGCCCAGAGGGCCAAACCACTCAGAAATAGGAACTCCGCGGTATCGGAGCTCCGTCGACACTGTCTAATTAGAAATCAATAAGTGTTGACGGAGCTCCGCTGCCTGCTGCAAAACTAACATAACCTTAACCTACCTACGTATTTGGCCTATTTTACTTTACGCGTGTTAGTTAAGCTAAGAATGTTGACGATGTGGGAATGTGGACGAAATGGGAATATGGATGAAATGGGAACGTTGACAAAATAGGAAGTGGACGAATTGGAAATTGATTGTGGGCGAAATGGGTTTGCTGACGAAATAGGAATGTGAACGAAATGGGAATGTGGACGAAGTGAACCTAAAGGTTGTAAACACCTCGTATAAATATTACATTATGATTGAAGATTATTTGTGAGTGCCAATGGCAATTAATGGAGACATATATAGCATCTAAGCATAACCTTTGGCGTACAATAACATTGATTAATCATAATATTATTAATAAGTACATATGTACCAAATTATTTGCACCTACAATGCTTTACGACACGTTTGGCTTAGTTGGTAGTGACTCTGCTTCCGAAGGCAGCGGTCCCGGGTTCGATTCCCGGTAAGGGCAAATATTTGTGTGATGAGCACGAATGTTTGTTCCTGAGTCTTGGATGTTTCCTATGTATTTAAGTATTTATTTATCTATATAAGTATGTATATCGTCGTCTAGTACCCATAACACAAGCCTTTAGAGCTTACTTTGGGGCTAGATTGATATGTGTAAAGATTGTCTCCTGATTTATTATTATTTATTATTATTTACACATTAACAAATAATATTAAACACAAACACACAGTGCCCAAGGAGTAGTAATAATATGTGTAAAAATTAAAAATAAACAAGAATGAAAGTTTGAATCAAAAGCTGTGACTATTATATAGCATTTCGTCACTAATCATTGTATTCTAAAATTGCGTCCATAATCTGACAAACGCGCCACTCGCGCGCCGTTCGCGAACCGCTCGCGCGCGGGACGCGCGCTCCACACGTGTATTTATTGTAACTGTTTACGCGCGCGGCACACGAGCGGCGCATTCGTGGCGCGTTCTACAGATGTGGATGCACCATAACAGTATATAATAAGTAATTAGTTAACGCAACTCGGTTGTAATAATATTCGCCTTATGTGGATGTTTTATTTTATTATTGAGACTGCTCGATCTCGTGGTTAACGTTGGTGTTGGTGCGGTTGCAGGCGAGAACGCCGCAGCGAGCGGGCCGAGCGGCGGGTCGCCGGGCGCGTCGTAGGCGGCGCCGCGCGCGCCCGCCCCCGCCCCCGCCCCGCGCGCCCCGCGCCGCCCCCTCGACACCCCCTGACCTGCGCGCCGCCAGCAACCCGGCCGCCTGGGACCGGCCGGTCTCATTGCATTTACTGCACCCCGAGTTACGCTCACTACCGTGCATCGTCAAACACCTCTCCTGTGATCGTTCTCGAAATGAACCGTGAGCAGAGCGGTGTCGAGGCTGCGTCGGACGGGCGGCGACGCGCGACCCGCGACCCGCGACCCGCGACCCGCGACCCGCGACTCGGCGCGGTCACCCGTCGACACGCGAACCTCTCCGATACGGAATTTAGATTGAGAGTCATTGGTTTGCTAATTAGAGATAGTCCTTTTTATTGGCCATCGGGGAAAATTATTATGCATAATAGGTGTTTTCGGCGAGTTATCGTGTGATAATGTAGTGTAATTCTCGATAAAGCTTGAGCTGTCGTAGTCGGTAAGAAGGGTAAATCCACTGTAGATTCTAAACCGTCGCAATGTGATTACTTTGTACTTTTGTAAGCTCAAATTGTCTCTTATGTACATACCTTAAATACTGAGTTGAAAGTAATATTTACCTTGTAAACGACAGATTGTCATCTGGATAAATTGTTTTGTTTTATTTTCACTTGTAATATTGTTTTGTGGTATGTTGAACGCCGATTCGCTTAATGTAGCCCGTATCGTGGTCGGTGTGAGTTGTAGCCTGCGCAGACGCAGGGCGGCCCGTCCGACGCCGTCGCCGCCTCGCCCGTCTCTGTCACCCTCACCCGTCACCGTCGAGACAGCGCGATCCTTCATCAGAAGGAGCATAACCTTGCTTGAGCCGTGTAATCAGTAGGGCAGACATATTCTGTAGTGCATTAGTGTATTGTTGGAACGTATCACTAACTCATAAAACTTACGAAGCGTATGCCTAGTGTTACTTCAACGATGAAACTTAGCAGATGGTACATTTTACGCATTCATAGGGAGCATACTTGTAAATTTTTATAACTAGCATAAACTGATCTCTCGAGATAATGTATAATGTTTATTAATAACTCAGAATATTGTATTTGTATAAACAATTCAGAGAATATGATTTTTCTTTTTAGATTACTACATTATAGATTTTTTTTCGGGCAACTTCTATGTAACAACTTTTTTTTTATTGCGGTGTACCTTATTGTCTTATCCAATGCTGGATAAATGTAATCTATTTAATAGCACTGTCGGTGTCCTAATATAACGACATAGTTTTTCGATAATATTGTATTCTATATTCAATAAATGATATTTCTATTATATAAAATTTGTCATTGAAAACACTATGGTTATTAGTAGTCATTTATAAAACGGTGTAAAAATAAAGCTATTTTCATTGTCCTAGTTTTAAGTACGTATGCAAGTAATTTCATTTTGCACTTCGATTTGGCTACAAAAAATATTAGGCGAAGAAGGAATTAAACCTTTAAGCGTAGATTAACGGATCTTTTATTCATGGTATAGGGTAGTTCAACCGGTGTGCTGGCTTACGCGCGCGTCGGCCCTAATGCCCGTATTAATAGTCATTGTTCAAGACTAATAATCGAACTCAAGTAAGGCTTTAACTATGAAAAAGCGCCTACTTGAATCTATCAGTCTTGAGCACAGACCAATACGAGGCTGGGAATAGAGGCAGATTGAACATAGCAAGGTAGGTTTAACAAATTATAGCGTTCCTCTGTCGGAATACTTTGGCGACTCTAACTTAGGCTTGCTTCGTGATAGCCGTCACAGTTAAGCTCTTTTTTGCTATTCTAAATTTAGTTGTTACGCTTCGTTATAAATGATATTCTATTCTCTTTGTTTTCGGGCGATTTAGGCAGCTCGAATAGATCAGCCAAACCGAACACACCGCAATGTTAGTGCTCGAAGCACGGCACCAACTGAACATCGTTATGATGATAGCAGTTGAAGGAAATTTTAAACGATTGTAGTGAATATAAACTTCGTAACAAACGCAATAAGTTACGAATGGGAGAATTATTTTATCTTTTACTTGTAATGAATTGTATATGCTAGAAACATCTTTTTTTTTAGCATGTGTAATCGTAAACTTCCAAAATCATCAATTTTACCTTTGAACTCTAAAACAGTGATTTTTAATTAACTCTAAAACTATCGTATCTTAAGGGCTGCATCGTCGCCATTCGGTGAGCGCACGGCGCAACGATTTCAAATCACACCTAGCGGAGCTTAGTTGTTATCAATAAGGCTATTGATTTGCTGACACCTTTATATGTCGTGTAAATATATTATAATTATTATCTTTGTGGTATGACTCTTGAGTGCCGATTGCCGGTCATTGTCGGGCGCCGCGCGGGGGCTGCGGGGGCGGGCGCCCGCGACCTCCGGCCCCGCTGCGGGCTCCCGGGGAACTAGTTTAGATACGCATATTTTTATTAAGTCTATCTAATATGGATTTTGTAATCGACGTTGCTTCTAAAGAACCTCTGTGTAAAAAGATTAAGACATACTAGTGACCTGAATGTATGAAAATGATGTGTATTGAACTTTATCCCACTGAATTCTCACTCTCACGTTTTGCGTGCACGTTTACTACCTATAATGAGAATTTTCCGTAATGTAAAACACATAGTTCGAAATGGGGTTATGACTTATAAATTATTTAAAGTAAAAGGACTTTTTATTATTACTATTATTGTAATATTAAATTTAATAGTGAGTGAAATTTGTATTTGTTTTAAATTTGTTTAACTGAAATTGAATACATCGTAACACCCATATCGTTGTTAGTTATGAATGAAAATAACATAATTATAAAAGTAAATATTAAATGAATAGTATACATGTTTTTTTTATTTTAGCTTTAGAATTCCAATGACCTTTATCCTGATTGTTAACTTAAGTAGTTATGGATGAACAAAAACATGCAAATCTGTATTTATTTGGAACAACTATATAGGTACTCCAAGATAGCACTTTGAATAAAGTTAAATTAATAAATCGCGTCGTAAACGCGCTAAGTACTTCACAGTTTTGTTTCGGGGTTCGGTTGGTGTATTTTTTCGCAAACAAGATGGCTACGGGTAATTCTTGTTTGGCCTGTGGACTGATATTACATTGTTCCTGATGTATGCAACTTTACAGGCAAAGATCGTTTTAAAGCCGCTAAATAAGCAAGATAAATTTATGCTGGGGTCACAACTGCGGGATTCGGCGAAGGTTAGGCAGTTCGCGGAGTAGAAATCAACCGAGTGCTAACCTTCGCCGAAGCCCTCAGATGTCGCCCCAACGCGGCGTTAGATTGACCAACTTTTCTGGGATTGCCAAAGTTCTTATACACGTAAAATAATACTTTATTTCAATGCAATATGAACTCTGGCACTCCACTAGAATCCATAGAAAAGTTGGTAGAGAGAGCTATAAAATTCAGATCATAGGTAACAAATTTGATGCGTATTTGATAGAAACGGAGATTTATGTGACAAAGGCCTAGCATACTAGCTTTTATCGCGCATATAAAGCATCTGTCACTTTTTACCCGACTGCGCGACGCCAAGGAGGGTAATTAACTAATATGCGGGGGCGAAAGCGATGAATGCTTTTTGTATGCGATAAAAATGAGTGTGCTACGACGGCAGGCATAAGATGTCCTGAATTTAAAATTTATATTATTAAAGGGAATTATCATGGGAATCGATTTGACTAAAGATAAAATTATGCACGCAAATAACCTTTATTAGTAAATATATAATATCTATATAATATAGACGTCTTTTAATCATCACAGGGATCAATAGTTTTACGATCTTTGCGATCTTAGCCTCTCCAAATGTAACTAACTACAAACAAAAAATTAAAGCTGTCACTGTCACATCAAAATTGTCAAATAAATTGTCAAACACATGTCAAATGATATTTAATAATAACAACGACGAATAATGTAATAAAAATATCTAAAAACAGTTTTATGTGTACACTTATCAGTTTATTATAAATCATTATTCGTTACCTATTAATAACAAGTCCTAAACTGCTTGGACGTATTATAAAGACTTAGAGACGTGTAATTCCGAGGGCGTACTGCATTAGCGATCATTTATATTTGGTAGATTTCTTACTATTAGCAATCATGCATGAGGCTTACGAAGTCTCTCATCTGCTTAATCTTACAGTGCAAATAGAAGCTATCGCTGCATACGGTAAGGAATTCTTGTTTTATCTACTTGGCTAAATAATATTTAGCAACTACCTACATTCAAAGTGACGCTGATACAGGTTTTTATAGCAAAAAACAAAACCGTACTATACCAGTTACATTCCGAATGTGATTCAGATTGCATTTTGTTTTTAGATGGCCACCTTATATTGGGAACCAGGCAAGGTCACCTGATGATGTATTCACTGTCATCTAACAGTGGGAACCAGAAATATGAGCTGCAGCTCCTGCAGTATTGTAAGAACTTTAGTAAGAAGCCTATTCAGCAGATTGAGGTTATACCAGGTAATACAGTTAATGTCATAGCTCAGTTGACCAGTAACAAGCCAAACCAGATTTACATTTAGCTTACAATCAATCAATCAATGAGAAGGGAGCTTGTTTGTTGTCTCTATATGCTTTATGCTAAAAACAAAGCTAGGATTGTCCTCTCCATGAATTGAATTGGTTTACCTACAGAACTATATCGAGATAGAAGGAAAGAGTGTATGTTCCTGCGTGCCAAATTGGAGTGGCAGTGCCTAGACTCAGTTTTCCATGCGCTAATCGATTCTTTTGAATCGTCTTCATGCGACTTATGCTTCCTGTCACTAAATTACACTTGTGATATCAAAGTAACTATGCATAAATGTTACGTTCTCAATTTCCATACAAATCGACAAACTCATTCCTTCTATCTTGATATAGTTCTGTGCTAATACCCTAATACACTGAAAACCAATTTATTATATTTCACACTGTAACTGGGGTACAAAGTTCTAGACAAGACATAAAATAAATTAATTAATTTATACTATTTAGAATGATATGTATTGCCAAAATATTATGATAGCACTAGGATCAAAAAGGATAAAAACTAGTGCTTATTAATAGTAGCGACTTTGTTCTAAAGATATTTAATTTTGTCTTTCAGAAGACAACTTGCTTTTGTGCCTCACAGACAGCATTCTCACCACACATGATATAAAAGGAGTTAATTTTCCACTGCTTAAAACATTTTCCCAAACAAAGGGGGCGTCACTTTTTGCCATAGACAATAAGGTAAGAGTTAATTAAAATAGGCAAGTTAGTGATGCCACTCATGTCCTAACTTTCCATATTAAACTTCAATATTTATTTGCAATGCTACACAATCATTTGAACTTGCTTTCCTTCACCAGATAAATAATATTGTTTAATTTCCAGTCACAAACATCAATGACTGGTGAATCAAACTCTGTGGTTCGCTTGTGTGTGGCAGTCAGAAGAAAGCTGCAGTTGTATTATGGAAAGAATGGAGAGTTCAAGCAGCACTTGTTTGATTTTACCATTCCTGATGTACCAAAAGTTTTGGCATGGGGCACACAGTATATTTGTGTTGGGTTCAAAGCGGAGTATACGTTATATGATGTAAGTACTAACTTAAAGATTGATTTTATTGACTCACAATCTTTTATTGGTAAGTGAAATACAGCAAAATGACTATGATTTTAAAGTTTAAAAAATTATGCAATTTTACATCAAAAGTCTATTTATGACAGAGGTGAAAACGTCTTTTTAAAACACACCATATGTGCCTGTAAGTGGTAGCATTAATACTATGTTTTTTCAGCTCTCATCAGGAAATCCAAAAGAGCTTTTTCCCACAAGCAGCTCTAGGTCTTTAGAGCCAACTGTCGCAAAGTATTCCGAGACCTGTTTCATGCTAGGCCGAGATCTTACCTCGGTGCTTGTTGAAGAAGCCAAAGAGATTGAGATAAGGAACACAGTGAAGTGGCAAGCAGCACCTATTGGTCTTGGTATGTGGAATGTTCAATCAAGCTTTGCCTATTCAAATTACATCAGGTTTCCTATTGTTAATATCAATCCATCAAGTAACCTTTTGTGTCTTCAGTTTGGGATGAACCTTATCTCCTTGGATTGATGCAGGATGACAATGTAGTAGTGCAGACAGTGGAACCAGCGTTGTTTGTACAAACTTTGCCAGAGCTCAATAAAGCAAGACTTATATACCGGTATGTTTAATCTTGTGATTTTCTTTTTTTTTAATTATTTACGAGTATTAGTGCCGTGTGAACGGTATTAGTAATAAAACAAAATCTTTATGCATGTGCATGCATATCGTGTGCTGTGGTTTACTTGAAATTTAATTGATGTGTTCCATTTATTGTGTAAATGTACACAGAATAAATTAAATAATACCCATTGATAACAGAAGACTGAACAAACAAATAATACTTAACTTTAATCAAACGCGCTCTTGACTATTTGGATTTATTTTGTTGCATCTTTTTATTTTCACAGAAAAGTAATGAACTTATTACAAAAACCGATCAAGAGCATGTCGGCCCTTGGTAGAGGCTTAAATAGCCATAATAACTTTGAAAACCATATCTTTAGTCTTTAGTTAGTTTTCTATTAATTTTACTTTGTTATATAATCTTTACTTTAAGATGTTTTTATACACATATTTCGTAATTTATATTTATATTTATAGCCTTAATCAGAAAATAGTTTAACATTTTCACTTAAGATATGCTAACCGGATTTAGATTATATATATATGTGTGCCTTCTGGCAAAGGCCTCCCCCATTTTTCTCCAGTTTTCTTTAACTGTGGCCATTCTGGTCCACGTCCTGCCGGCCATCTCCACGATTTCATCCTCCCTTCGTTTATATTGTCTCCCTCTGTTTCTCTTTTGTCCTCTTGGGTGTTTGTTTGTTGTTGTATGTTGTTGTTGATTGTGTGTTTGTTTTATTGCAACATCCTCCAGCAATATTTCGTAAACGGTTCCGCAAATATTTTTTAAGTAATTTTATCTAATCCATCATGCCTCGATAGATGTAACCGCGGCTTGGTGTTCGCCGCGTCGGTGGGCCAGGTCTGGTGCCTCAGCTCAGTAGATGTCAACAAACAAATACAACAACTCCTCAAAGACAAGCAGTTCCAGATCGCCATAAACTTAACCGTGAGTACCTAACGACCGAACTCGAACCTAATTTGTCTTGGTATTATGACTGATAGTTTGATCAATCTTCATAGGGTTATGTAAATGGGCAATCTTCTATTTAATAAATTTCTTAACACTGACTGACAACCCCAACGCAGAGCATAAACCGGTGGGTCTAGAAGCATGAAATTTTGCACAGGAGTTCCTCAAATAATGTAGGTAAGCACTAAGAAAGGATTTTTAAAAATTCATCCCCTAAGGAGGTTGAATAGGGGATCAAGTTTTGTATGGAAGTTCGTCATTTTTGAAGAGTCTTACGTTCATTAATTTGACTTAGGTGTAGAATATCAATGTTGTACATACAAGTAAACCAAATTCTTATTAATTTGCGCATGAATTAATTATTTTTACTTTGGATATGGAGAGCTAGTGTCATAGGAGTTTTAAAAACTGTCAGGCATTATTATGTAGCATAATAATAAACTCAGTTAAAATGAAATCTAATCTAATGATGTATTGCACTGTTTTATACAAACACGCTGCAAGGCTAACTTATATATCCTTATATAATTTTCCCGTAATCCACTATCTATACCATACCCACAAATAAGTAAAATTAAAGTGTCTGTCTGTGATGTCAAAAATAATACTAATATTTAAGTGGAAAATGCAATTTAAGTACATGGTCTTTTCAAATTTTTGTTTATCTGTTTGAATGTTTGTTCCGGTCGGATAGGCTTCGAAACGGCTGAATGGATTTAAATGAAACATTCAAGGATAGTTACAGGTATTTTAACTTGATAGATACATTAATTTTATTCTGATATCTCAGGGGATTTTGGAGATATGGCATATGGCTGTATGTATGAAAACCTCACGGCCTCTCTTGCAGGAGGACGCGGGTTTAAATCCCGGGTCGCTCCTCTGAACATTTTACCACGAGCATTTCAGTGCAGGAGAACATTGTAAGGAAACCTGCATACATCTGCGAAGTAATTGACAGATGTGTGAGAAATCCCCAATCCGCATTGAGCCCGCGTGGGGACTACTGCTCAGTCCGAGAAGGACTAAGGCTATAAGAGGAGACCTGGGATCGTATTATGATCTCTTAATTCCAGGTAATTACCGCCGAAAACTGAACTGCCTGGAAAAATCGTACAATGAACCCACTAAAGAGGCCGCATTTGCGCGCTCATAATACGCATTTTCCAGGCAGTTCAGTTTACGGCTTAAACTGACTGGAATTAAGTGCTCATAATACAACCCCTGTGCCCCGCAATCGGACGTGTATACAGACCGTAGATGAAGATTTTGATGAAATTCAAAAGTTACCATGCAACCATGTTGCGCCTTAACCACTTAACCGCTTTCAATGATAATTGGAAAGGAGTTAGCTCGAGGATAAACACAGAATTTACAATACAATACAATACAATACTCTTTATTGAACACCACAAAAAGAACAGAAAAGCATACACTAACAAAATAAAGTTAGGGAACAAAAGGCGGTCTTATCGCTAATAGCGATCTCTTCCAGACAACCACAACAGAGAAACTAATGAGCAAAATAGTTTAACTTTGGCAGGTGGTGCAAAATTGAAGTTAAAACTTCCTGAATTTCCACTTTTCAACAATCATAGTTCCCGAAAGAATAGCGATTAACAAATATTTATCGACGAATTCCAGACGATATTGCGGAACAACGCTCGTGTTTTATAAATGAACTAGTGGACCCGCCACAGCTTCGCCCGCGGTATTTTCCATACAAACTTTATCACCCCTTTAGGGCTGTAATTTCAAAAAATCCCTTCTTAGTGCAACTCTAAGGTACTCGAGGAATGTCTCCTCCTTTCAAACCTCTAAGACCGCCCGTTAAGCTGTGCATGGTCTATAAATAAGTCACGGTACTGTTTAATATATATTGATAAGTTTCCTTATTATTGATGCTTGTTCACGATGATTTTCCTGCCGTGGCTGAGTGTGTCGCGGTATGTTTAGATACGCGGTTGTAAATATAGTCTGTGAAGTCTATCTAACAGTGAAGATATTTAGGAATTTAGTTGTGGTCGTTCAAGTGTTAGTTGGGTAGGCAAACTAGTGTATATGTATATGTATGTTATATACTTCAATGCATATATTTAAATCGTAAGATAAATGCTATATAGTGAACGCGCTGGAATACGTCATTTGTGAGGTTAACGAAATTCGCAAAGCTGCAGTTATTGCTCCTCTGAAAGCGGTAACGAGTGCACATGACATGTCATATTCAGTGTATTCAGTTTTACTGAGAAAAAGTATTTCATATGCTGTGTTGCTCGTTTATAATGTGCAGGAACAATTCAAAGAAAACTAATAAAGCAAAATTTGTAACATTTCTAAGTACTATTTTTGAACAAAATGGTTGATTTCATTTTCTTCCGCTATTCAAATTATTGATCGAAAAATGGCAAATGCGAGAAAAAGAACGCAACTGTTACATTAAGAGAGAAGGCAATGAAACTATTTCTCTTGGTTCACGCACACATTCATGAATATTCCTACAAATTATCCTATAAAATCTAATCTAACGATTTAAATCTATGCACCAATATTAGTTCTTGGCATCAATTCACCAGCAAGCTGCTAAATGACCAATTTAGTTCATGTGACATTCATAATTAGCCTCTTTATTAACAATCCTTAAATATAACGAAATAAACCACCATATTTATCAACCTTTGTGATCAAACAATTAAAATATATTATATATAAGTTAACCTTCTCTTATTTTAATTTTAAGTGTGTGAATATACCTATATATAAAAATCTCGTGTCACGGTGTTTGTGGTTGCACTCCTCCGAAACGGCCGACCGATTTTTGTGATTTTTTTATGTATGTTTGGTAGGTATAGTAATTGGTCGTAAAGTATATTTCATGCCGCCAGGTGCTAGGTTGTCCACACGAACGAAGTCGCGGGCGGAAGCTAGTAATATATATATGTATAAAGGTAATTTTTTTTCCACTTCAAGAAGTGTTGTCATAAATGTTTTAGTATTTCTCTTTTGATTTAGTTGGTAAGACCTCTTACCAATTAAATCAAATTGGCCATTTGCGCTTCTTCAACAATAATAAACGTCGTTAAATCCATTTGTTCGACACTTGAACTCTTCATTTTCCGCCCGACCAACTCTATTTTACAAGAAATAACATAAACGGCGGGCACTTTATTAATAATTAACTGTTGAAAACTTAAATGTAAATTTTTACTGTAACTTTTTACTTTTACCTAGCATGGCGTACCTATGTATATTCGTAAAGGAAAAATCTGTTACTGAATATTTTGTTGACCATTTTAAATTATAAAAAGCTTTGCATTTGGCGTACGATGAAGTACGATGACGAAATAGTAGTTTATGCAACGGTTGCATAATGATAGGCCTTAAAACACTAGTGCGGCTAAATTATGCAGAGTTGCATACATAACTTTAACTACACACCACACATTATAAATACTTACTCCATGATGGGTTCAGAAACAATATTTTCTGGCAACAAGTTATTTGTTGCAATCGTGGCTGCATATTTCCGATATCCGGCGCATTTTCACATCATGACATCACACAGTCACTCCGAGAAGACTACTGTTCATATTTTCAACTAAAATGTAAATTACAAACAACTTTTTACAATTCTACTTTCGTTCAGCAAAAAACCATCATAAAAGCAGTAATGGCGGCAATTCGATCCTCCGTCAAGACCATTTTTTTTAAATCATATACAAACGAATGAAGTCTCTATTCTCATGTCACTCGAGATCAAATGTTGTGCAGTTTATATTAAAAAAAACATACTGAATTGACGTTTCATATCAATAACTGTTTTAATATCTATGGATACTAGAATAGAGACCCACTTGAGTTTTGACAGCTGTTCCAAATTTAATTTCGTTTCTATACTAAAATCGATACGGGAATAACTGGTTTTTCCTAATTGGTTGTCAAAATGGTGGTCATTTCCTACGGTTTTTGATTACCTACACTATGGAGGTTTTATGATATGGGTGTAGATAAAAACGATTTCCTACACAGTTTTGCGCCTTGGCATGAGTTTTTTACGAGCACATGCTTAAAATAAAATAAAATATTAAGATAAGTAAATTAATACATCCAATATTGATCGAGAACAAAGTTACGCGTACAAAGTTATCAAAAATATGTGAAAACGACTTTATTGTCAAGGGTGTAAGATCGCTCTGATATTTTAGCCCCTTTGGTGGCCCGTATATATATTTATGACCTCGACCGTACGTTATCGCTTAGCGATGCGAAATATTTATATATGTGGAAAGAGTGAAACATTTGGATTGTAATTAAAAACCTATAATCATTAGTATTGTTTTTGTGTTCGATTTAGATTAACGCATTTCTTGGGTTTAATAAATCTAACAACAGCAACTAAATGTTTCATAATAAAATTAATAAAAAACGGCAGGCTATGATTATAACTCTTATGAATGTAAGTTGATTTTATATAAAGGATTTAATGCCACTTTTGAAAAAGGTTAAAAAGAAAGATTTGTATGCCAGATATACTACGTTGTTGTATTTTAGGAATAACTTAAGATATGTATTGTGTAATTCCTAGTTTATTTATGGTGGATAGTTTGTAATTTATTTTTAAGGTAAATTATTACTTCTGATATGCTTCGATAACATGTTCCATGGGATTAAGAACTAATATTGAAACTTATTTGATTGATAAAAATGATATTCTTATAAATTTTGTAATATTTTGATGCATTTCCATATTTGGGTATTTTGAGTGGTAGCGTGAGGCATTTCGGCAGATCGTCAGTCTTGCACTCATTTACGAGGGCAGTTTCATGTGTCAGTAGTGCCTTGATGGACGATCTATCTGACTGACGGTTTTTTGGCTCCTCTCCACAATGGCCCATCATGGGCACACGCGAATATAGGCACGCACGATTGTGTAGGAGTATACTCGTTCGTGAGTGCCATCATCGCCTGTAATCGTGAAGGCCGCTCTTCACAATGGGCCATCATGGGCCATCGCACGGGACGCATTTATACGTAAGAATGAGACAGAGATATCTTTATCTCATTCTTACGTATGACTGCGTCCTGTGCGATGGCCAATGATGGCCCATTATGAAGAGCAGCCTTGAGTAATCAGGTAGATGTCGGTACATCAACGAAATCCGTGCCGATGATCGTACGCGTGTCCACACAGTCGCCCAACATTATAAAATCTAGTACTTCCTGCACCTTGTTCTGTTTCGGTGAATAGTCAACACCAAGCACCTTCTCTTCCTCCATCTATTTTTCCACGTCTTTTGATGTTAATTCCGATAATGTGTTTATGTACGGAGAAAATAAATAGCAGCAGTCGCTATCATTTCAATGTCCATCTTCAAAGGACGAGTCAGTAAATGGACATTCACGATAGACAGCATCCCATGATCGCGCTGATGATGGTCACTTTTTTAATCGCCCATGATGGGCCATTGTGAAGACGAGCCGTAACGCTAAAATTCGTTTAATAATCAATCATGTGTAACTAACTGATGCCTTCATGAACATGTAAGCGAGCCCTTAAAGACTTTTCAAACTATATCAAACCAAAATAGACCGACGTAGTAGATAGTCTTCATTATGTATACAACTAAAATGGCTCTCTCAATTCGTAATCGCAAGGGAACTATCGCCCTATTAATGAGCGTAAGTATTCAAACAAATATAAAGGGGTCGTCCACAAATTATGTCACGCAAAATTCTCAAATTTTTTCCCCCCATCTAACAGGACCGTAACGCTTAGCCGGGACCCTCGCTCCCTCTCCATTCCGTTACGTAACAGGTGCTTTGTAAAAAGTGTTTGCCTAATATTCAGGTAATTCGGCGCTCTTTTTACATTGGGCGAGGTATAATCGTCTATGAACGTATTTCGGTTCCATTTCTTAATTATAATTTCTTGAGTTTACATTAATTGTGCAATATTATAAAATCGTGACGTAACACCAACCTTGTACCCCCCCCCCCCCCCCTCCCCTAACGTAACAGGACCGTAACGTAACGTAACCGGGGGGGCCCCTCCGTCCAAATTGCGTTACGTAATTTGTGGACGACCCCAAACTGAAGTTTCAAAGCATAGGTCTCTACGTAAGATGCAACAAAAGTTGTAACCACCATCTTAATTTACAGAATCTAACAGACTGTCCGCCTGAAGACAAAAAGCAGAAGATACAATCCATTCAAATGCTCTTTGCCCTCGAATTATTCGACAATAAAAAGTATGCCCAGGCTATGACCGAATTCGGAAAATTGAACACAGATCCCGCCGATGTTATTAAACTGTTCCCGGAATTAGAGAACGCACCGGGGCATAGTTTTAAAAGCGGGAAATTGAAGGGTGAGGATTTGGAGAACGCGCTGAATGCTTTAGTGAAGTATTTGTTGGAGCTGAGATCGAGGAAGAGCAGCGCCACGGAGGCAGGGTCGAGTCCGGACGACCCGACTCAGAGGAACGTGTTGCAGCAACTGGAACTGATTGACATTACGCTACTGAAGTGCTATTTGCAGGTAGGTTGTTTGTTATGTTTGACTTCTTAACCTTTTGGCCGCCGTTGTCGACTATGCGTGACAGCGTATACAGGGTAAAATAATCCTTCATTAACTTGACTTAAAGTTGAAATTCATTCAAAAGGTTAAAGAGATTAATGTCTCCATAATTGCATGGTTCGATATAGGTAAGTAAGTACCATACTTGTCTTATTTGGTTAACAAGTTTCTGACCTAAAAATGTGCTATTTTTGGGTGAAACAGCTGTTTTATTCTAAATAAAGCAAACCTAGGCTAAACATTTTTTCACGCCTTTTCGCATTTAGCAATGGCGTTAAGGTAGGTGGTAGGTAAAACGCGTCATCTCCAGAAGCGAGTGTATCGCGATGAATCCATACGAAGATATCGTCACCATACACTCGTTGGTGCAGGTGGTGCGTAAGACCTTTGCTCTGCAAATGTTCACAGGCAAATCCTTAGTTGAGTCATTCGTGTTATGTTTTCTTTACTGTAAAACAAACGAAGACCGATCGATAAAAACCTGCTATCAATATGTATCGTGAACTCAAGATCTATCATGCACCGTGAGTCATTGTTCACAGATAAACGACGCTCTGATCGCACCGTTGTTGCGATTGAACAACTGTCGATTGGAAGAAGCGGAGAAGATTCTCGTAGCCCACGGGAAACACAGCGAGCTGGTGATTCTGTACCAGACGAAGGGGCAGCACTTGAAAGCGCTGCAGCTGCTGAAAGAGCAGGCTAAGCAGCCCGATTCAAGTTTGAAGGGTTACAACATGACGAAGAAATATTTGCAGCAACTTGGTACGGTCTTTTAAACTCCGCCTCTTGTAAAGTGGGTGGATGAAATACTTAAAAACGCGAATACTACATTGAATTTTAAATTAAACTTTACAATCTCATGGCAATAAAGTCATGTTCGGGTATTTTTGGTACTTTGTCTAACAACATACTACAAAGATTAAGTATGTATAGATAGATAGATCAACTCACATATGAGTTGACACAAATGGATAAAATGAGTGAACGAAAGTATCTTTGTGTATCACAAAATAGTTACGTACTGGTTGATTCAATAAGTAATATTTGATAATTGAATTTTTAGACAAAGCCTTCTCTTAACTACTAATGGTTTAACTACAAAGACAATGGCATTTTGTAACAACTTCGTTTTAATGGAGATATCATGTTTTATCTATGAATCTTCTTACTAACTAAACCAAGCTGCCTTGTGCATTTTATGAATAAAAATCTCCTACATGAATATAATAAATGAAATGAAAACTGCATGATAGTTAAATCTGTTGTCTAAACTTTATAGTTCGAAGTCAAATCTACTTTTGTACCTACAAAAATCTTGAAATTGACCGCTGACATAAATGCGTAGTCATAATATGCAGCTTACGAGATTTTTTTCTTGTACGACAAAAAAGTACAGTTTGTTACAACTCCAATATATAGAGGCCTCTGTATAAGGACGGCATTTACACAATGATATGACATTAGTTTCATTCCATCCATGCCAGCTCCTGTGAATCGACCTATAAAAGATTAAGTAATATATTATTTACTGACTGATTTCTCATTTACTTCAGGTTGTGAACATGTGAACCTTATATTCAAGTTTTCCGACTGGATCATAAAGGATCACCCCGAAGAAGGTTTAAAGATATTTACCGAAGACAAAATCGAAGTGGAAAACTTGCCCCGTCCGAAAGTACTAGATTTCTTTCTGAGGGAGCACAAAACTTTAGTGGTACCTTATTTAGAGCATGTCATTCACACGTGGAATGACACTAACTCAATATTCCATGATGCTCTAATAAGTATGTACCGGGAGAAAATAACGGATAAGAAGGCAGATATTACTGAGGAAGAGGTACAGCATTTGAAATCGAAACTTCTGGCGTTCTTAGAGAAATCTTCGCATTATACACCGGAAAGAGTAATATTGCATTTCCCGTGTGACAGTTTGTTTGAGGAGAGAGCGGTGATATTGGAAAAACTTGGAAGACATGAGCAGGCGCTTGCTATTTATGTACAGATTCTAGGTATGTGTAATCATTTAAAGAATTTTATCTACACCCATATCATAAAACCTCCATAATGTAATCAAAAACCGTTGGAAATGACCACCATTATGACAACCTGTACTGTAATTTTATTGTTACTGTATGGTCATAACGATACAGATATGAGCTACAGGCCGGCGCGGCCCCATCGTCGCCGTGTCGCCGTTTATAATATGGGTGTAGATAAAGTTATATGTACGCAACTCTGCATAATATCGCCTTAAAACACACGTGCGATCTTATTATGAAACTCGCAAAGCTCGTTTCATAAAACCGCACTAGTGTTTTAAGACCTATCATTATGCAACCGTTGCATAAACTACTATTATTTCCGCTGGTTAAGGCAGAAATTAGTTTATTTATTTATAAGCTGTGCCTGACATGAGTTGCCCCTGAATTACGTCGTCAAGTAGGTAAAAGGTTTTAAATACATAAATTAGAAAGTTTAGGGAGATTTGTTATTTTTCCCATACTAACTTCAACCCCCTCTTTTACCCCCTCCTAGTTTTATTTCCAAAAGTTCCTATATACTATGTATGTGAAGTTGCCCTTAATATAATATCGAAAACTGTATTGAAATCCGTCCAGTAGTTAATAAGGTTATTGCGCACATACAATCAGATAAACAGATAAACCGACAAACTGACATTACATTCAAAAGCCTTTGGGATGTGTTGTGTTGCTTATTCTGAAGCCCCATAGCATTTTTCAATGTACAGTTTTTTTTCCATTCCACGATTTTATTATATGCATAGATGTATAGATTGAGGTCTACCAATTTTAAAACATTAATTCCAGTGGAATACACGTAAAAAGAAACTTACAAATAGGTTGCTTAATTTTGTACAGCTAAACACAACATGTTAAATTAAAATTAAAAGATATAAATATCAGTCTAGTTTTTTGTTACAAGTTTTGAGTTTACAATTTTAGACTTAAGTCTCACGGAACCTTGGTGGACCCGGACGCAAATGTATGGAAAAGGCATATCGTGGCGACTCAGTTACACGAAAATCCGGTGTCCTATATCCAACTGTAGCATTTGAAAGGATAAGGAGTTGTCGGGAGACTTCAAATGATGACCAAGTTAAATTCATGATGATGAGCATCTTTAGATTTTCCTCCTCCTATTTTTAGCTGGTTAATCAAACTCAACGCTGCCACGTGAATTCCTGCTCTTATGTAAAATCTCTTTAATATTTTTACCAACAAAAAAATTCAGGTGATGTCGACAGGGCTATACAGTACTGCGCGAAAACCTGCGACACCACTAACGAGAAAAGCCGTGATATCTACATCATCCTGCTGCGGATACTGATGAACCCGCAGCAGAGCAGCGCTCTCACAGGCCCTCTGGCCAAAGTGCCGAGACACCCGAAGACCGCAATCTCCGATTTGGAGACGGCTCTTAATATTTTGGAAAAGCATGCTGATAAAATATCACCCATAAAGGTAACGACGGCACTGACAACTTATATATTGGACTTACACATGTCTGCGTAAGATTAAGATTCAAATTAGCTTTATATTTGTGCTCGTGTACTTTGACGTCATTTGTGAGACTATTTACCTTTAAACGATGAAGGTTTTAGTTCCTAAATGAAGAGTCCACGGAAAAAAATGTGTGAGTCAAATGATTTTTTGAAACAAAAATGAATCTTATATCCTTAATACAAAGTGCATTATTGTACTGAAAAATCAATGGACTCTCATCGTTTTTTCCGTGAATTCATCAAATGTGATAATACGTTTTTGTAATAAAGGTTAAAACAAGAGTGGCCAAAAGCTTGTACACCGAATATACATAAAATTAAAATTGATCCATGTTTGCAGAATGAACTTCTAATCAATTAAAGTAACCTTATTTTTTAATTTAACAGGCATTATCAGTATTGCCAGACACAGTGCCCCTGGCCAGGTTAAAGCATTTCCTGGAGAGCGCGCTAGACGACCAACTCACGTTTAAAAGAAGAACACAGGTTCTGAAAGGATTACTGTACGCTGAACATGTGCAGGTAAATTATCCTCCTGGGACCCCCGGTCCTCACTGAGCCAAATGTTGAACCGGCTTAACAAGTGGCTTAAGAAGAAATGGAGGGGAAAACTCTATGATTTTTTTTACTAATTTTCCGACATTATTAGATACTTACTAAATCGATTTTTTGAAGAAATGAAGAAAATATCAGTTATACCTCCAGGATCCAGGAGGCTAAAACAGGCAATTATGACGCGTATCATGATGAATACGTAGCCGGATTCTCAATCACTTAGAAACGGTTAACGCGCTGACAAGACCTAAATTGGTTTTAGTTAAACAGTATTTTAACAAAAACTAGTTAATTCGGCAAAGCGAAAAAAATATTTTAATATTTATATTTTATATTATAGAAAAACTTGCTATTTCAAAAAACACGTTTTAATGAAATCGCTTCGATAAAAATAACGTGAAGTAACGTCTCAAATCCTCTTTAAACAGTTCCATGTCTTATTTTTTTTTAACTTATGAGTTTATAATTAATAACACTATTACATCACACCCATACTTAAAAGTTTGCTGATTTATATTATACGTGTAGTGTGTTTACTTATATAATTCATCCGTTTTGATTTTCTGCTTATACCGCTTAACCGCTACAGTGCTTATCGTTCACTTTGGTGCATCAGACAGTGACCGATCAGCCGATCACTAAAGGTCATTGGCAGGTGTCAGCGTCTTAACCGGTGAAATGTCGACAAACTTTTCTCGGCATGTACCAATTCGCTAAATTATCTTATTATTATTATTATCCTGAAATATTAACAACTTCAGCATAAAATGACTTATGCAAAACGGTGAATTTTATGTAACATTTCCCGACAATATGGAACTGGAAATATTCCATAAGAAACACTGTGCCCAGCAGTCGAATGTTCCTTAACCTTTTGGACGCCGTTGTCGACTATGCGTGACAGCATATACAGGGTAAAAAAGTCCTTCATAACCTTGACTTAAAGTTGAAATTCGTGTTACTTCTCAGACATGCTTGGCGGCCAAAAGGTTAAACTTGTCCCAGTTAAAACGTTTGAATTACTTTAACGTTTATAGCGTTTAATGCTATAAATGTTAAAATAGCTCTTAATACATTGTGTTAAAACGTCAGACACGTATCTTGGCAAATTAATTCAACTATCATAATGTCCTGTCCAGGTCCAAGAGCTGAAACAGTTCCACGAGTCCAAAAGCGTCGTCATCAACGACTACAACGTGTGCCCGGTGTGCAAGAAGCGCTTCGGGAACCAGAGCGCCTTCGTTCGATACCCCAACGGTGACATCGTACATTACTCCTGTAGGCTAGACAAATAAAAAGCATGTTTAGTTGGCTTACAAACATTCTCTGATATCAAAAAAACAGCTAGCCAGTGACAATAAATCCATGATCGTTTCTTAACCTTTTGGCCGCCAAGCATGTCTGAGAAGTAACACGAATTTCAACTTTAAGTCAATGTAATGAAGGACTTTTTTACCCTGTATACGCTGTCACGCATAGTCGACAACGGCGTCCTAAAGGTTAAACACAACTTGAGACAAGTGTGATACGAGTTTGATGTAGTACAATAAAAAAAACTATAATAATACGAGTATGTAATAGGTTTGAACTAAGTCTCAGTGGCGGCGCGTGGAGGTAAGCCAGTGTATACTTTCTTAAATCAAACATTATAATACTAGTGGCTCCGTGAGCTGTAGGCCTCGCGAAAAACTTAGCTTTACCGTTGGAAAACTGTTATCCCCATACATCGATATAGGTTCTGGTCAGTTACCAACACCGCAAATAACTTTATAAACCCTATATGTCCGCCATTTTGAAAAAATTAGTAAAACTGAATCTGAAATGGAAAAAACCAACCTGCTCACAAAATTTCACGAGAATCGGTTGAGAAATGCGTCCTGTAGAGGAGAACCAATGGACAGACGGACATACGAAAGCATTTTTGCCCAAGTTGAAACGGAGACGCTTCGCTCAAATCAAATCAAAATAATTTATTTGTCAGAATACAGTATATATCTGGCGCCTCATTCGGGAACGCTAAGTGATTCTGTAGCGACTCGTAAGCCAGATTTCTCATCTCGCTCTTACGCATTACGCGTCGTGCGGAAGAGTGGGATGAGAAATCTGGTTTATGAGTCGCTACAGAATCACTTAGCGTTCCCGAATGAGGCGCCTGGTCTTATAATTATTGTTGAACTTGTATCCAGCCTGCAAGCATGCGTACAAATGTCGAGTCGATTAATCGAGTATTTATTACCGATATGAATTGATAATGTTTTATATTATAAGTATTTTGAAAATAAAATCTGCATTGTCAATAATCTATCTTTAAAGAGGAAATTAACTTAAAAAGGACCCGATTCCTGAAGCTATAGTTGATTTACTCGATACTGGCTTAACCTTTGGTAATATTCATATCTAGTGAGTTAGGTATCAAACGTGTCTCAAGGATTTGTCGATTGCAGTTTAACTAGAGGTCGCAAATGGCAAGAAAATGATATGGAATAAAGCTAACATTTCGCTAAAAACATTCATCAATAAAAACTAACTGGCGCCCTTGCGTAATAAAGTAAAACTTCATACTATTAGTAATTATCCATACAAAATCTGGGTTCTGGTTTAATTGAATTTTATCCAGTAACGATCGGACCTATTATCTATTTGTAATTTAAATTATATCGGCTCGTTCACTTTACGTCAATACTACTGAACTCATTATAATAAAATTTGTTGGGATAGTTTGTGATTAAGACACGGATCACAGCTACGATGTCATACAAGTTAAAGCCTATTAAAAAATTCAGGATTTTTAACAATTAAGACTAGTACCTCGAAAAAGGTGAATTCTTGTTCATTCTAGTACTGTCGCCAAATCAAGTACATTTTTGTTTTTGGGCCCTAGTAAAATACCGTAACAGTAAGACAACGATTCAATTTGACGTGTCTGCCTAACAATACCACTATGACAAGGTTCTACAGTGGTCCAAAAGTATTCGTCAAATAATTAGCTTCAAATGATTTTAGCACAACACTCAATGCTTGCTTGTCTTCATTTCTAGCGATCTTGATTTAGTAGAAACGTTGTAGTCCTTCCATGTACTGTTATATTAGTTGCATAAAGTTGTTCTACACTATTTGCGCTTAGAACGACAAAAGCTATACTTTATTGGTTCAAGTAGCTAAATGTAAACAAACTACACGTGACTCAGCTAATCAGCCAATCAAGAAATACCAAAGATAAGAAAGATTGAATCAAGATGACTTCGAATAGCTACTATAGGATTTTAATTTTATGGTGAGTCACCAATTGCTATTTCCATATATGTAGATCCCATTGGGTACAACAGAATCAAAATCTTCTTTCACTCTTTTTAGAGGTGACTCAGTCGGGTTTTTTTTAATACCAAAAAATATTTTCTTTAATCCCACTATTTTCGAATATTTTCTTTAATACCATTTAATTTTTCTTTGTCTTATAGTTAAATAATATACCTTATGTCACTCCCACAATTAAGTTGAATCTAACGACACCTCATATGTTAAAATAGATCATGCCTTTTAGGCTACATACCGTGCCAAAGTAATACATATATACATATATACACATATACATACATACACTCGAAAAATATAAAAAAAGTAAAAAAGATTGACTGGATTCGCTGAGTCACCTGGGTTAGTTTGCTTACATTTAGTTAATTACCTAAAAAAATAGAGTACCTATATAGCCTGCATGAAATTTGTATACATATTATTATTACGTAGTGCCTGTAAGTCATTATATTTTTTTTAAGTCACGTAGTGGAACTTTTTATTGTATCCGGTGGAAAAGAATACTCTTCGGTGATGATCGGTTTAAAGACGAAACAACGACTTTATCCGAAGTGCATTCATACTGGGTACTGGGTATGTAGGTAAGGTAAACTTAAGTGATATAGACTTGGATGTATATTTATTAACTTTATTTTATTTTCTATGAACTATGTAAGTTATATTAATGTAAGTTATATACTTTGTTTTAAAAAAAGCTATTTAGTAAATTGAATTTCGAAAGAGTGTTTTGTTTTAATCACCCGTTAGACTACTCACTTGTACAGAAATTGCTGTACATTTGGCAATAAAGGGGTTGGAATTTTAAGGCTGTATTTAAACGTTAAGTAAAATGTAAAAAAATCTAGTTTTATATATGCTTGTAGAAAATTCGCCAAACATCAAATATCCTGGAGGTGCATGTAAAAAATCGGATGAAATATACTAAATTTGAACTACTTATATGACAATAAGTTTAACGGCGGTCCGTGTATTAGTTTGTCTCCAGTAGATAATTGTATCAAGTTACAATTACTTATAAAGAAATATACTTGATATTGCTACGATATTTCTAATTTATAGTACAAAATGAACATTGCATTATTATATTCTAGGTACTTTATTTTATTTACTCGTGTGAAATAAATAGATCAAACCGTTTTAACGCTTTACGCCAAAAAAGTAGAATGCAGATTAGCAGAATGCCAGACATGCAGAATGCCAGATTTGCATAATGCCATATTAGCAGAAAGTCAAATTAGCAGAATGCCAGATATGCAGTATGCCAGTTAGCAGAATGCCAGTTAACAGAATGCCAGATTAGCAGAATGCCAGATTAGCAGAATGCCGAATGCATATTTGAAACTGATCTTGATTGTACAATTCAAGTATGCACATGGCCTCTAATCAACTATATGTTTACAGACTGAATACCCAATAGCAAATAAGTTAGAAAAAATGGGTAGGGTTCCAACGCTGTACCATGTTTAGGAAGCACTTTACTAGATGTTACTATTGCGCATGTGTAATTTTTGACAGGGCGAATAACCGTACTCCTAAAATGCAAGACAGCTGTTGGAGTTCCAGCGTGAGTCTATCAAGTGCATCAACCGAATTAAATCAACGTTTCTTACTACAAGTCAGTGAATACTTGCATTTCCTTATTTCCACATTACCATTACCATTCGGTGACTGATCAAGATACTGTGCAAAATATTCGCACGGGTCTACTAGTATTTTATAATATAACAGATATATAAATATTACATAAAAAACTAAAACTCGACTACTAGAAAGACAAACGGAAAAATATGAACCCAGAAAATATTCTGATAATCTGGCATTCTGCTGACTAGCATTCTGCTAATCTGGCATTCTGCTAACTGGCATTCTGCTTATCTGACATTCCGCTAACCGCATAAAACGTCGCGCGGCGTGACAGAGGTGGCCTGTTCCCTTTAGACGGACCGTCTGTTACTGCACTGGCGTTCAGGTACGCTTAAAGCATCGTCGATAAAAAAAACGGGCCTAGTGCGAGTCGGACTCGCTTACGAAGGGTTCCGTACCATTATATATAAAAAGGGCAAAAAAATCACGTTTGTTGTAGGTATGGGAGCCCCCTTAAAAATTATTTTATTCTGTTTTTTTGTGTTTGTTGAAATAGAGCCTGGTGACAAACGGACAGACAGAGAGACAGACGGACGGATAGCGGAGTCTTAGTAATAGGGTCCCGTTTGTACCCTTTGGGTACGGAACCCTAAAAAGGTTGACGTTTTTCGAGGCTTGGTGCTGATACACAAAAATTTGAAAATGGCCTGGCAGCGAAAAGGCTAACTTTTTCGCAAGTTCAGAAGAAATCAATAAAATACTTTAAATTGTGCTCAAACATGCGCCCCACACCCTCTGCGCAGTGATGTATGGATGGAAATAAACCATAAGCAATAACTAGCATTGGTAGGAAAAGCTACAGAAAATTTACCCAAACTTGTGGAGAGGAAGCAATATGGAGTAGTTAATATCATCCAAATTCCACGTTCTCATAATCCATATTCATAATTATATTTTCCGGTCATGTTTTTATAAATTTGTTACGATAGAAGTGCGTGCGTGCGTGCGTGCGTGCGTGCGTGCGCGTGCTTGTGTGTGTATAATACAACACCAATACTACTACGATATAATAACAATATAATAAAAAACAAGTTGTACAATTTTGGACTACGGATTATGAGAACGTAGAATTTGGGTGGTATTAACCACTCCACATTACATTAATTTATGCTACATTTGCCGATCATGCATAATTAGCCTCCCGCACATGTGTTTACCTTATAGGCACTTGGAATTTTGGAACCTTTCTAGAAAGGTATCACATTTGAAGATATACTATTATAATTCAGAAATTACTTCTAACAATCCGCATCAATTTCAAATCTATAGCGTTATTTACTTTTTAGGTCGGAGTATTTCGTAACAACAAACCGAGATATATTAATTTGTTATAAGAAAATACGTATATTCCGATTTATTTTTTGTACAACAACAAAAATACTACATAAATATTTGGCACGTAGGTACTCACTCAAAACGGGAAGCTAATTTCGTCGCTACCCGTTTAAATTTGTGGTTCCGGATATAGCGTGCCACGTCGGTTTGTCTGTCTTAATCCCGAAATATGGAAGCAGGCAAATACCCCGAAACCGACAAAATTGGTAGCGATTATATCTACGGAGGTACACGTTTAATTAAAGTCATAAATACCAATCATGCGCAGCTTTTCTAATGTTATGTTTAATTCGTTGCCGTTTCTCCGGAGCACTACATAATGTGGCAATCACATTAAATTATGGTGATACGATAGGCCACTGACCTCTCTTGTTTAGTTTGGCTCGTAGGTACATATATGTTAGCGTTGCTATCAGTTCATACCAAGGTTATTTATCCATTTACATTGGAACTATCACTCCTAATTATTATTGAGTAAATATTAATATTAGATCATTTTAAAATATTTAAATTTGCCCCACGTTGTTTTTGAAGTCTGTCTTCATGGAAGATGGGATAGCTGCTGTGACACCGTTATGAACGGATGTTCGGAGCCGTTCAAGCAGAACATCACTGCTTATGTGTAATTATCGGTTTCGTATTAATTGTCGGTGTGAACGCACCCGCGCGCCATGACGCGTGGTGACGTAACGGCGCTTGAACGTGAATCAGTATGTGCGCCGCACTGCTGTTCGCCTCTGTGGCCCAATGGATAAGGCATCGGCCTCCTAAGCCGAGGATTGTGGGTTCGAGTCCCACCAGAGGTAAAATGGTTTTTTTGTAATATGGGGCTATGTGCGTAGATATATATACTACGGCATGGGAATCTTACAAGAATTTCCGGTAGGAGATTCTCGACAGATACCTGCTGTTATGGGCCGATTACCCGATAAGATATTGATTTATTTTAATATAATTTAAAGTGGATTTTTAAGGATATTTTTCGATTCATTTCTTATTCAAATTCGTACTGGATCGATGTAAAATTGATCTACTCTTACAGGTCGATTTCCGATAAGATTTTTATGTATTCTTATTAGTACATATCAATTAGGATCGTACTTATTTTCCGTATTTACTGTTTTTTTGTTACCGTAGGAATACATCTGTTTAAGACACGTAACAATTAAATGTAAGAAACTATAAATTTTTACGCCTGGTTGGAGATCATTGGTGTGATAAATTATAATTAATAATCCAAACTTATATTATAAATGTGAAAGTATGTGAAGATGTTTGGACGGATTTGGATGTGCTTGACAGACAGACCATATCTTGAAATATAACAAATAGTCCAGTCATTATAGACATTCGAAATCGAAAATTTGATAATAATTCCAAAAGTTTTCAAACTTCGGTCAAGTGAATGGTACATTGGGACGACAATAAATCTCATTTTGCAACCTTGTCCGCAGTCCGGAACATTGTTAAAATTGCAATTAAATTAATTTTTGCTGTATGGTCGTGAAAAAAATTCCAAAAGTTCTGCAAACTTGGGGAAGTTTTCGATATAATATTTCATATCACGTATAAAATTTGCAACCAATCTAAGTGTACGGAACATTTTTTGTTATTGAAAATTAATGTTTTTTTTTATTAAACTGAATGAAAACGTTCCAAAAGTTCTGCAAACTTGACACATATATCGGAAAAATATACCGAACGGTTGTATAAATTTGCAACCTTTTTCGTTGACCGGAACATGTTTATTTATAATTCTTTTTAATTCGTGGTCATTTTTCCGAGTAAAGTGGTCTCGGAATAATTACAAAAGTTTTGAAACTTGGTTGCAAACTTCGAAAACATCTATTCTGATGCATTTACAAATTTGCAACCTCATACGCGATCCGGAACTTTTGAAATTTTCTTGAAGGTGAAAAAATAAAAAAATTACATTTTTGCAAATTGCATAAAGTTCCGGATCGCGTATGAGGTTGCAAATTTGTAAATACATCAGAATAGATGTTTTCGAA
Source organism: Tortricodes alternella (assembly GCA_947859335.1). Lineage (NCBI taxonomy): Eukaryota > Metazoa > Arthropoda > Insecta > Lepidoptera > Tortricidae > Tortricodes > Tortricodes alternella. The sequence goes on from OX401968.1 coordinate 15,147,372, forward strand.
GTTTGCAACCAAGTTTTAAAACTTTTGTAATTATTCCGAGACCACCTTACTCGAAAAAATTACCACGAATTAAAAAGAATTATAAATAAACATGTTCCGGTCAACGTAAAAGGTTGCAAATTTATACAATCGTTCGGTATATTTTTCCGATATATCTGTCAAATTTGCAGAACTTTTGGAACGTTTTTCTTCAGTTTAATAAAGAAAAACATTAATTTTTAATAACAAAAAATGTTCCGTACACTTAAATTGGTTGCAAATTTGACACGTGATGTAAAATAATATATTTAACACCACTCCAACTTTGCAGAACTTTTGGAATTTTGGTCTCAAGAACTGAGCAAATTATCATTTATTGCATTTTTAACAATGTTCCGGACCGCAGAGCAGGTTGCAAAATTTTATAGTTTGTTTTAATACCACTCCCGACCTTACATCAAAATTTGAAAACTTTTGGAATTATAATGAATTAATTGTCTTGACTGACTGGACTAAAAGGAGGCCATTCCAATCTCACGCGAACAAAGTAGCGGCCAAAGCTAGTACTCTCATATTTATGACGTCCACCAAATACCTAAAGTAAAGTTAAATGATAAGATAAATTAAATGAATGTGCATATAGGGTGCTGAAAATCACCGAATCATCTAAAATGGTGTGAGAAAACCTTTGGTATAATGATTGGTATTATTGCAACGGCAAAATCGTACCTTAGTGAGGTAGGTAGAAAGAAAGAAAGAAAGAAAGAAAGAAAGAAAGACATTTATTCACTTCACAATACACACAAAATAATAATAAAAAAATCAACAGAATAATAAAGAAAGAAAAACGAGGGATGTGCGTCATCGCGGCAGTGAATCGGTCACTGGCTCAGCATAATGTTGAGGTGTCGGACACCCGCAGCGCTGATTTTCAGCCAGCACCGTCGTCTATAGCAATCGGAGCGCTATACAAACACACTAAATACTAATAATTGAACAAAACTACTTGGATAAATAAGTAGTATAAGAAGAAATATGTATATTACTATATTACTTATATATAGTAATTTCAATTTTTCTGTCACACCGAATGTTAAAGCATCCAAGCCCACCTGTCATTCCTGGATTTCGCAACATCACGTCGGTTGACAATGGCTCCGCTTACATCTGACACAGATAAAGCTATCTGCAATATTGGCGGTGCCAGCGGTTTATAAAAGTCTATATCGCGGGGGAAAGCTGCTAGATATGATAACGATATAATATTGATAACGGGCGAAGCATCGATCAGTCGGCCTGATCCCCTGCAGTCCCGTTGTGGCGCGGCACAAACTGGGCTGGCGGAGCCCGGGCTTATCGAGAATCACGTATTTTAAACAGATTACAATCCTCAAACTGGATTGACTTTTTAGTGAGTAGGCTTTGGACTGCGGTGTATAATGAAAATGATGGGAGAAGGGGATATGGGTTACGGGGAATACTACAATTACGAGGGATGGGTGCCGCCGGAGTACTACGACCCCAACTACCAGTTGCGACAGCCGCAGCTTGAAGAGGACTACCGGTACAATTCCTATGCGTAAGTAGCTGATCTATAAGTATACTTGTCAATCTAGAATTTAGGGAGTGTCAGGGTTCGGTGTCAATACACGAGATTAGAGATTATGTGTTGGACCTTGTTGTTTTCTTATTCTAAAGAATATTTTACCCGTCACGTTACGCATAAAGAAAACTGTATAAATATCATAATTAATACAATATTTTAGCTTTATCAGTTTTTAATTAAAAAATATTTTAAATGATGCAGTATGTGCAAGTAGAATTATGTGATTGATCAAATAATACAAACGACAATCCAAAAATCTCTAATAAATTAAGAGTCCCGACCCGAAAAATTCCGTTGCACATCACCTTTATGGGTATAGAATTAAGGGCGACGTGGAACTGTATTTTTCACGGGTCGGCGCAGTACCGTGGTCATGTGGCCAGGCCCTTATAAGCACGCCAACTTAACACGGCTGTATAGCTAAGTCGTTATAACAAACTACCATTGCAATAGATCCCATCTACAATACTCTTACTTGCTCATAAGATCAAGATTGAAATAAGTACAACAAAACTATTATGTTTTGTGTTATTTCAATGTTTGCCGTTAACATACAAATATGCCTCTTAGAATGGAGGTAGGATGTAAATGCCATTGGAGAGGTCAAATTTTAATGTTACATTGATATGATAATCATATAATTTATAAAATAAAAAAACCGACTTCAAATAGCCTTTGAAAAGTAAGTTTTATTTCACATTTTATTTTGTTATCCTGTGATTTAACGACACCCATTTACTACATCAAGTAACAATAGCATAATGCCAATTACTCATCACCATTTACAAACTGTTGCTATCCACGGTGCAAGGATGTCAATCGTTGAGGAGTTCTCCTGGTTCTTCAATTTTACTACATGAATTTTCATAGACATAAGTTGCTTCAGAACTTTATACAGCAATTTAATCGCCAACCGTGAAATACTCAACATTTTAAGAGTTCCGGTAATCATCTATGGTCTTCATCAACAGTTCCACTTCACCAAATAATGCTTATGGAACGTAACTGCTTGAGTTATTACAAAAAATACTAAAATTGCTATATTCTTGCCTATAATATTTGAAGAGTTCCATCGATTCCTCATAGATCCTCTCATAATAACTCGACTTTGACTACAACGCAACGATTAAAAAATAATTTTCAAAATCGGTTTATAAATGACGGAGTTCTGAAGTATAAATATATACAACCGAATTGAGAACCTCCTCCTTTTTTTTGAAGTCGGTTAAAAAACTGAACTTTGTCATAGTTTACGGAAAACAAATTTGCATTAGTTCGTGTTCGTTAGCGGTACGAAAATAGTAAATTATAAACCTAAAAAAGAAGCTGTTATTTATTGTACAGAATGTGTTCAATAGCATGCCTTCAAATTACTGTTTTTATTTTATATAGGTTCAATACACTTATTCTACACATTTAATTATAATAATAATAAAAACATTTATTGCAGGCATCAGTGGCCCATACATAAATACCTCAGAGACTAACATACATATGTATTATTATAACTTAAAAGTAGGTCACTCAAATTATTTACCGCACTCATGTGCTTTTTAAATAAAATGTATGCAATTTTACGAAAGTATAGGATAATTATTCAATAACTAACTATATTTTATGTACATATATCTGATATATAAAATAGCACTGTCCGTGAAAAGAAAAGCAAAGAAAAATAAACGGGACAAAATCTAGCTGACCTCCGTCCATTATTTAATTTATTATTTCAAAAAATCAATATTTTCCGTCGGCATTCGGTAGCGAAACACTTACGACATGCACTTGGCTGCTAATTTAAAGAAAATGTGGAAACGATTTGTCTGACTGGATGGCGCGATGGCAGTGCAAATACCTATGTGCTAGATGTCGCGGGTTTGAGTCCCGCTAGGGACAAACTGTGGACCCGAGTCGAGGACGTTTTGTATTTATATATTTATGTATTTATCTATATAAGTATTCGTATCTTTGTCTAGTTAGTACCCATTGTACAAGGAATCATAGTTTGGGACTAGATCATGTATGTCCAAGTTATTATTATTATTACCCAACTACGGCAAAACAAAAATGAGGGTTATGATTTTGACCGATTTGTATGTATGTATGTGGGTATATATATATGTCTGTTATGTTCATCTGTTCCCTCATAACTTCTAAACTACTTATCATAATTTGACAATTGATCTTGCCCTGGTTATAGGCTATGTGACATACATACATACATACACTGTATGTATACATTGCATCACGCCCGAAATCCCTAATGGGGTGGGCAGAGCCACAAGATTACTTGTGGCCACGTTCGATTAATTAGTCCTAAGATGGTATGATGAACCGTATGCGCCATACAGATAATCCACCATGTTGGAGAGGACCCGTCCCTTAGTTGACTTTTACGACATGCCAGGATGATAAGCATCTGCACGCATTCTATGCTATTTCTTCACTCCCAGTGCAGCAGAGGAGAAATGATGACGTGTGGCTATCATGTGAAAGGGATTAATTAGCACAATTCAAAAATAAGTATATGTATATTGTTAGCTGTTTCATACTTTTCAGAGAGTGATTTTTCAGTAGGTCTTAGTCGCCTTTTGGTTTTTAAACTTATTACTTCTTCATTCTGCGCAATAAATTCGTAGACTGCTTTATTATCATCACGGTCACCAAAAATATGTACAGGTACACCAAAAATTTATAAATCGGCAGTTTGACTAATAGGAACAGCCAAAAAAATCACTATAAAAGGATTGTGATGAAAGGTTGATTATTATTAATTTTAAAAGACAAGACAATATACCCTTAGTCAGTAATACTCATATTCTTCTATCTCCTTAACGATGAATCATCGGAGCTTTAGGTTCGCATCCAATACGAGGACATAATCAATCGTGGCTATTTTATAAAAAAAAAACATTAAATAAATTCATATAGTGGCTACAAAGTACTACAAAGTAAGAACTAATTATTATTTTTCTAATTGGAATATTATTGTCAGTGTTAAATGTTAACCGATGTTGACCAATTTTTGATTTTGTTTTGACTGACAAGGAAAGAGTTTGTACCAACTAATACTCAATTAATTGTGGCAATGGGCAGCACTTCTTGTAAGTGAGACTACGAGTGCATTAAGTTAATATTATCCCAAGTACTCATCCAAAGTAACCTGCTTTCCTTGCAAAACTAGAGTTTCAGGAAACAATATTGAATGTATGTTTTCGGGAGCGTCGCGTGTGAGCGGCCATTCTGATGTGTTGCGTGTGCACTCACCGTCTCGTGGTGAAGCGGCGCATGAGCACCATCGAGGCCAGCTGTGCGCTCTCCCAGGCTCTTCCTTAATTGGTTCCGAAGCCCTCTTCGCGTTAGCGTGCCACCGCCCATTTAGACCGTGAGCCTAACCAGATTGCCGTAACAAAATTTCCGACGGAACCTATCGACTTCCATTCGCAAAGTCACAAAATTAAAGAAAATTCATGACTATAAATTCGCTTAAGTACCATAGGTGCTGGCTCGATGACGTGTATGATTGTTGTTTGTTTTTCAGTATCTAATCTGGGTCACGATCGTGGGACGTACGTTTCAGGGGCAGATGTTTCAGTCGGTGTTTGTAGGCTTTATGTAATATGCCCGCTACAAAGTTTTTTAAATTAGGTAGCTTAGCAAAGTTTAGTCGGTAAGCTCAATGTACTGAGGGACAGGTAATGGAATCAAGTTAGTTTGGTCATGGGGTAGTTTTTTTCTGGCGATCGGCGGCGAAACTAGAGTTTCAGGAAACAATATTGAATGTATGTTTTCGGGAGCGTCGCGTGTGAGCGGCCATTCTGATGTGTTGCGTGTGCACTCACCGTCTCGTGGTGAAGCGGCGCATGAGCACCATCGAGGCCAGCTGTGCGCTCTCCCAGGCTCTTCCTTAATTGGTTCCGAAGCCCTCTTCGCGTTAGCGTGCCACCGCCCATTTAGACCGTGAGCCTAACCAGATTGCCGTAACAAAATTTCCGACGGAACCTATCGACTTCCATTCGCAAAGTCACAAAATTAAAGAAAATTCATGACTATAAATTCGCTTAAGTACCATAGGTGCTGGCTCGATGACGTGTATGATTGTTGTTTGTTTTTCAGTATCTAATCTGGGTCACGATCGTGGGACGTACGTTTCAGGGGCAGATGTTTCAGTCGGTGTTTGTAGGCTTTATGTAATATGCCCGCTACAAAGTTTTTTAAATTAGGTAGCTTAGCAAAGTTTAGTCGGTAAGCTCAATGTACTGAGGGACAGGTAATGGAATCAAGTTAGTTTGGTCATGGGGTAGTTTTTTTCTGGCGATCGGCGGCGCTTGGTACGAATGGCACCGCTCCGTATATATTCAACTTTCACACAAATTACTTTCCTATCGTGCCCGCTATCAACCCCTATTATTTTATCATTAGCCATTGCGAATACGAAATGATCATCTTTTTAAATTCGGCGCCTAATGACACGGTCGGTTGATATAAATTAAATGGCTCTTTAATGATCAATAAACAATGCTAAGTCATGTTTATTGGGGAATCTTTCTTTGATTATTGATTGATTACGTATCATTCATAAAATCTAGAAATGGATCCAGATTTAATCGGACATGTTTTGATAATAGCAATCATAGTGTTATTAGAACTCACAAACATCAATATCAATAAGCAATGACTCGATTTTTGTATCAGAACATTACCGATGATTTGTAATAGGGATTTCATTAACAATTACCACTTAAAGTTGCCCTCAGCCACCTGGACCTCCCTACCTTACAGCTGGCATTTAGCGCCTGATTTTACATTGTTTGCTGCCAAGATAGGGGTCCCGAATTCTAATCCCGACCGGACAGGTGTGCTTCGGTAATCCATTAACTGTAGTTTTAATTAAAAAGCCACCATAATTAGTAGCTCGACTCCGCCTCTGCTTTATTTTGGGAGTTTTTGGCCTAGTCCTTATAATGCACATGTTTTAATATACCTCCACGTTTCCATGGAGACCTAGACTGCCAGACACGGGGATAAGTTACACCCGTTTATCTCTCTATCTCTTTCGTCGGCACTAGTGTGAGAGAGAAGCACTTAGAGATAAGACGGTTTAACTTATCCTTGTGTCAACCTTGCTAGGGCCGCTGGTGATGATCGTTTCGAACTCAATTTCCCATCAAATTATAATACAAAAAATCTTAATCGGGTAAAATGTTCATAAACACGTTTATCACGCTAGTTAAGATTAACATACGTGATGTGTCGGAGTGGGAGTGCCTATTGAGCCGTGGCGGAGGGCGCGCGCACCTGCCTCCCTCAAATCTGGCCCTCGCTTCGCAGCTTACCCGCAGTATAAGCACTGTTCAGATAAAACAACCTCTAATCTGACGACGAAAGCTCGATAATGAGTCCGATACTGCGGCACTAGCAAGTTATCCCCAGCTTATCTCTCAGTGCATCTCTTTCTTCGATTCTAGTATAAAAGAGACGCACTGACGGATAGCATGGGGATAGCTTATCCTCGTGCCAACCTTGCTAGGGTCGCTTGCAGAAACCGGTTTTCATACCGGAGGTCAGTAAAGCGCTTCGCACGTTACAAAATCTTATAGCTGTGCCTATCTGCCTTACGTCATGTATTGCTGGATGCACCTTTTGTCAAGTTTATGCCATATTTATCTTGTAGATGTATTTAGGATCTTGTCGCGCTAGGTACTAAGTCTGTTGTTTCTTACTGAAGATTTTCAGGGAAAATAAAAAAACTTAAAACATGTTAGTCGTTTATTAACTGACTCTGAGTATTGTGCTTTGGGTTTTGCAAAAGCCCAAACAAAATTCAATAAACCTCATGTAGGTAAAATATAACTAATTAGTCAACTGTAAGACATGATCAGGCGCCTCATTCGGGAACGCTAAGTGATTCTGTAGCGACTCGTAAGCCAGATTTCTCATATCGCTCTTACGCATTACGCGTCATGCGGCAGAGTGGGATGAGAAATCTGGCTTACGAGTCGCTACAGAATCACTTAGCGTTCCCGAATAGAGGCGCAGATGACTCTTATCAGTTTACACGGCAGAGCCTGAAGAAATTCGCTGAGATCTAACATTGAGGTTCTTTGAATAAATTTACACATCTTACTTACATACTTAGGTACTTTATTTAACTAAAAGTAGACGTGAAGTGCGGTATCATTCTCTTTTGCTATTTAAGCTAGTGCTATTTATATATATACTTTCAGATAGTTAATCTAGGTATTTAAAGACACATACTTGAAAACACTTACCTAATGATAAATACTTAAAAATAACATTTTGAGAAACAAATTGAATTGGTCAGTGCAGTGCAGGTACTGCACGTGCAAAGTATTATAACCTAGACGAGGCAACAGAATTGAACGGATAAAAATAACAATGGGTTTACAAGAAATTTGGGATTCCTAGGCGCCGCTTAACCTCGAGTGCAGCTGTGCAATCCTGCATAGCTGCATTTTTAAATGCACAAAACACTAATTACCCGCCGCGCTACTTAAAAAAAATACAAATAGGATTAGGACTTTAATAATAAAGACAATAAAGTTAGCTCTCTTTCTTTCTAATTCCATATCAAGTTAGGAATATACCTATTCATATATGTAGGTATTAAGCACCAAACTCCTGCAGAATTTTCATACCTTGTTATACAATTTTCTGAATCTTTGATCGGAGTTCAAGAGAGAAGGGCAAGAATGTGACAATCAAATATCGGTTAAATATTTTTTAATGCTTTAATTCTACATATACTGCAAATAAAAGCGATGAGCACGCAACGATGGCTGCGATAGATATTTTAAAAACTCATTCACAATAAGTCAATTAAACAATTCGTGGGTGCACGCCACTTACTCCGTTCCAATATAAATAATTGCCCTTTGTTGTCGGTGCCCTTTTAAAGCGCTTTATGGTTTCCAACTTTGTTGTTTATCATCTTTAGTAAGTTTTCTGCGTTGTGTTAATAAAACGAAGTAGGGACTTGGATAATGCATTTAATATTCTGTAGGTATGTCAATTTGTCTCGTGTCACAGTATTAGTCGTTCATTAATTAATAAAAATGCTTAAGAACAAGCCTGTCCTGTACTCAATATTTAATAACTTTTATTAACATTGGACGACCTAAACTTTAATTGTAGAGATTCTAATTTAATCACCATCCCTAAGCTTCAGGCGGTAATTCTAGTTTTGATTTAATGCTTTTTTCGCATATCTTCAAGAGAACGCCATTTAATTTAAAGATAATTATTATTTTTCCAAAAAATAATAAGAGGCTGAATATGAAATCTGATATTTTAACCGTTTAGTGAAATACCTATAAAATTATTATATTAAATTGTTCTTAAACCACCTAATATTTAGGGTAGGTATCAATGTATGAGAGCTGCGCTGGTTTTAAAGTTTTTGCTATTTGTAGTGTTATTTGCTAGTATTCCTTCATTCAACCACATAATCAGTTGAAAAGTCTAAATTTCTACCCCTTACCATTGCTGAGACCTCTGACAGAGGCACGGACCGAGGCCTTCGGGTACGGAACCCTAAAAATTATAAAAAAAATATAAGTAATCTTGAAGAAGTTTTTACTTATAGGTGGCCGTGAGATGGTTCACGTTTCAACCAGTTTTTATTTTCAATCAAAATGTATAGGCATAGGTATACTCATCGGTTGAAATTCATAGTTGCGCAACTGAACAATGAAGTTTTCTCTATCTAATTTGTAGCAGGTACGGCCATAGATAAGTTTTTTATATGACTTACTCAATCGCCGTTTATTAAAAAGAATACCTAATTAACCCTTTCGGCGCGAGCATGTGATAGCGCGCTGCAATCCACCCGCGCGACCGCCTCATAGCGCGCTGCAATGCCCCTGCGCGAACGACTTCCAGCGCGGTGCAACGTGCCCGCGCGCACATACATAATTTTCTGTTCTAAAAGCCATGATGCACCCTGTGCATCATTGCGCGCTACGGTACCGCACGCATTTCGCTGCCGCGAGCAACAAGAGAATGAATGGTGTCATGCGCAATTTATAATAACCAGTTAGGTACAAAATGTTTATTTTGGATGAAATAAAAAACAATGGGTAAACAGTCTAATTGAATTAATTTGACAATAACATTGGAAAATTTAATTAATTAATCCAAGTAGTTACCTAGCGGCATTGGTATATCGCTGATATCGGTCGGCAGTTGACCATTTGATAAAACGGCAACTATCAGGTCCATGAGGTGAGCAGGGTCATCCGTGGTGGAAGGCGCATAATCGGACTCCATTATGAAAGCCGGGTCAATCGTAGAGTTAGCAGAGTTCGAGTACATAGAGAAAGCCGGGTCCATCGTTCTACGTACAGTATTCGGGTCCATAAAGATAGCCGGGTCAGTGGTTAAAGATTCACAATCACAATTGATTATCACTCACAAGACGCAAGGAGACAAACGCACAGTCACAGGCATAAACTAAGACTGTACGTATTTAATATGAATTACCCACCCTTTGTCTTCCCAGCTCAGCACGGCGACATTCGTGATTGGTCGCCTGCATTTCGTGAAAGTTTTCTTAACAATAGAAAAGATAAGAAAATAATAATTAGCGTATGTCTCTAAGGAATGCAAGGTCACGGGACATGACAGGTCGCCGCCAGGTAGCTGAACGAGATAAGTAGCGTGATAAACCATTTCTTAGTCAAGTCAAGTGTACCGCCACTTTCTAGACTATACAAAAACGACTATTTGCTAAATTTATTCGCTGAGTAATATTTGTATCTACTATTGTATTTATCGCCGAAATATTGAATGTTTATATACATTACTTTAAAAAATTACAAATGAATGACTAACGTCAACGCCGCATGACACCGTCCAATGTGATTCTCTGTTGCTTACTTAAGAAAAATGTACTTTCGTTCATGCGCAATAAAGTCTAATATTATACGACAAATACGGTACTTGTTGCATTTTAAAATTGCATGGTAATAAATGCGGTACGCTCTGGCGCAATGATGCACCGTGGTTATCATGACATTTTTAAGTGAAAATCTAAATATATAGATGATTAAATTAAATTAAAATGTACAATGATGACTACGCTAACGGTTTATCAAATAAATAAGAAAAAATTCTTACTTAATACGAGTAATATCGATTGTTAAAGTTCAAAGTAATTTTTCTCAGAAAATACAAAGGAAGAAAAATATATATATATGACACTCAATTATTTATAGTCTCAATAATCTTAATCAACCTAAAAACTGTTCCAATTTGGACAAAATACTATGTTGTCATCAATCTTTGTCATGAAGCACATGTGCATCATGCGCGCCCAAGGGGCTGCAATCCCATGAAGCACATGTGCATCATGCGCGTGCGCGGGGCTGCAATCCCATGATGCACATGTGCATCATGCGCGTGCGCGAGGCTGCAATCCCATGATGCACATGTGCATCATGCGCGCCGAAAGGGTTAAGCAGTGCATTATTTCTCCTTCAAGAGCTTTAAGTACGGACTAAGTCAATGCGCACACGTGCAACTCCAAAGTGATAATTCTTTTTACCTGTTCTGGGAACCACACCGTCCGACCAATTGTTTCATCGAGCCTAAGCGTTTGCACATGTGCGATTTGAATACGGCCAGTCCCAACACGATAAAAAAGCGTCGATTAGAATGGAACTTTGACAGATGTTTCGGCATTGTTTAGGGAATATTTAAATTTTTATTGTCTTCAGAAATTCGCATTCTAAAAGTTTTTAATGTAGTGGGTATTTAAGCATTGTAACTGAACTTAGTAACGTTTTCGTAGGAAAGGGTTTGACATTGACGCCTTGTCGCCTTATCTCAAAAGCTAGGCAAGTGGTTTAGTTTGAGTACTAGTACCCTAGGGCCTAAGCAGCAGTAGAGACATTTTGGATTGCCATGATGATTCACCATCGTCCCCTATGAGGGAAAAAATCTTCAAAAAATAAAATTGCAATATCCACGCCTAATATTATTCATATATATAACTAAGTACGCGTTTACATTGTAAAATAGGTATAATAGGTCAGTTTATCGTAAGTAGGCCCAACAATAACCCGCAAATCACCAACTACGAAAAAGTATTGTACAGCAAAAACTCTAAAAACATGGGCTTACACGGACTTAATAAAAACACTCTAAATGAAAATCGTTATTCGGGCATTTATAGCGGCGTCCATAACGAACCCGGCTTCAACAATGGGCTTAACGCGCGCACTCATTACAAAAAGCGACATAACATAACGCTACGTTGAAAGCTCTTTTCACAGAGTATACTCCAGGTTTTTTTGTTGGGAAGGCTTTAGGCGCGGTGCGCGATTGGTCGCATTTCGCCCCGCCTACCGGGGCGCGCGCTCTTATTGGCGGGGGTCAGTAGAGCACCCTCGAGGCTGAGTAGGCTGTCGAGGCACGAGGGCGGCGCGGGGTGTTGTTCACCCCGAGGGCCACTCGAGGGTTGTTCAGTGCAGCCGCGGCGTCGCAGGGCGCAGCACGTGTCACGCGAGTGTTGTGCAGCCGTCACCATTATCCCGAAGGCGAGCTCTCCCGGGCGGGAGATGAAGTGCGAGGAGGGCGAGCGGTCGCCGCCGCCGCTGCTGCCGCCGGCCTCGCTGCTCTGGAGCCCCATCCTGCTGCCGCCGTGGGGCCCAGCCTTCCTGCCGGCGCTCTACCCGGCGGCCTTTCGTTCAGCGTTCCCAGGGTGAGCGACGGGACCATTATGTACCAGTTTTAAAAGTGTTCTTAGTCTTCATATTTTGGTTGATCTGGGTATAATTTGAAAATAATGTTTTTCTGGTTTCGGGTAGGATGGTTTCACAGAACCAGACTTCAGTGTCATTAATATTAATCCTTCGGGTACTGTCCACAGTCCAGAGTGATTTGTTCCGTAATTATTTTACCATTATTACGAGTAAAGGTCATAACTATTATATTCCGAATCAGGAAGTTTTTTGTTAGAGCTATGTTGTGAGTGCAAAGCGTGTGACAGCACCTCGTGCTATTAGCCCTGTTTACAACCTGCTAAAGGCCGCTCCCGATCTATTCAACATGTCACGTACGGGACGGATACATGTTTCATTCTCATGTTAGGTTGGTTATGTCTACTTGAGTGCGTTCTGTGATTGATTTGTTAATTCAGAATGTATTTAGGTTGATTTGTCGAATCTTTTGCGTGCATTTTCTGAAACCACTGAGTTCCCGAAAACTCAACCATGAAATTATTTGGTAATGTTTTTTTGTTTATTAATCAAGTGCAGCAATGAAAAATAGTAACAAAAATAAAAATAATTGACGGGTCGAATAGACCTCCTTTCCTGAAGTCGGTTAAAAAGATGAAATAATGTTCTAAGGAAATAACCAAATATTACTAAGTTTGAGTTAATTTTAAAAGAGAAATGATTGAATTGTTCCGAATATTATTGTTCGGATCTCAATAGTATTTAAATAAATAAACCTCCTATTAAGAAGTGGTAAAGCCATCTTACATCGAGACGGCACGGTGCTCACAACTATGGACTTGTTCCTTTATGAAGGTCACGTTCCTTCGAGAGGTGCTTGGTGTACAAAAACATTTCAATTGATGGAATGTCGTACTTATGTTTTCTTTCAATCAGCCGTGTACACCCTCAAAAAGATTGTTACTTGAAGATATCCTTTATTTACAAGTAGGAAACATTCAAATGCCCAGCCTCGTCATTTGACTCTTGAGAGTACTTTAGGAAAGTAAATGAGCCTTTTGAGGCTACGGCGAGCGCGTTTATATCTTTTGCAGGCACGTTTAATTTTTATGCACTATATTTTGACTACTTATTAAAATAGCAACTTAGAAATAATAACAGTATTCAGTTAACACCCATTTTAGTAAAGAACTCGCATTGACATGGTTGGTACTGCCTTGGAACGAGATTGACACCGGGCCTCTGTTTCTGGTCTGTTTAAATATCATTCGATTGAAGTTGGCAGCTAATCGTACTGCCCTCTATCTAAGAAAGAAATAAAGAAAAACGTTAATTAGTATCATTCACTCACACGGAAGCACACTTATAAATTATAAGAAACCAATACAAAACCAAACGGTGTCGTGTGTGTCTTCGCGGCAATGAATGGGACACTGGCTCAGCATAATACTGAGGTGTCAGACGCTTGCAGCAATGATTTTTAGCCAGCAGCATCTGTGACTCACGGAGCGTTATAAAAACATACTACATACTAATAATTATCTATTTACTACTAGTTAGATGGATTGGTCATACATATTATGTACTCAATATTGTGATAGTGTGTTCGGAATAATTACTTGACCTCACTTCGCAGTTTTTGCACCCTGTTAGCGGGATTTCTTGACAGTAGATATACCGGAATGGAAAACATGCTCTAACCGATGGGACCGAAATCATTACTTTGATAAACGCAGGGCCACGCCTTATGACTAGTTTTGTAAGAAAATATTTGTAGAACCATACGTCACTTATTTGCCGCTAACTTTTTGCATGGCCGCATAAATACAAAACATTATTTGCCTAAACTATCTTTAATTAAACACCTAAAACAAAACAAGCAAATACCTTTAACCTACTTTATTAACAGTGATCGGCAAGACGGTTGCCACATGGTGTCAATGACCTCAATCATTTTGTTAATATGGATATTCCCCGGGATTCCAGCATTCGCATCGGTAAAGGAAAATAATATATTCTCATTCCAGTAAGTAGGGAAAAGGGTTTTTGTGCACTTCATATGATTATATTTTAACACATACATATTTTATATGAGTGCACGTAATATTTTACGCAGTATAAAATAAAACCAAAGTTTATCAATAGTTTCTTTAATGAAAAATGATACACTTTATGAGTTTATTAAATATTCTGACTTCTATTTACAAATACATATAACATAACTCTTAATTTTTACGAATCATGTCATGTCCATATTATTATTTCCTCTTTGAATCTCGCAGTGTGGCAACCGTCTTGCCGATCACTGTTTATTACCCAGATTTGTGTTACATCAAATCCACGCAACTAATGGCCAAATCTCTTTTGTCACCAGGCTGCTGGACAGCATGAAGATGCCAGGGCAGCGTCCAGGCTTTCAGATCTCTGATATACTGGGTCTGAACGAAGGCAAAGGCCTGGAGCCGCCACCGGGCCACGGGGGCTGCTCCTCCGAGCTGCCTTCTTATGCCCATTCTCATCACTACCCTCACGAGCTGCTTAGGCATCACCAGCCTTGGTTGTCCTTGGATCACCATGATAACAGTGGTAAGTGTTCATTGTTGGTGGAATGTTTTACCAAAAATACTTGGGAAAATTTTGTTCACACGAAATGTAATTTTGAACATACATGAATATGAACGTAGGTGCCACACTTGTTCACGAACGGAGCCTGACCCGGACAGCCGGATAAACCAGGGGACCGAGATTTTTTAGGAGTGACACGGTCTAGTAGCCGCAACCGGTCGATTACAATCACCCGGCTGCACCCTTTAGGCAATATAGGAAATTAGGTTAAGACGGGTTTATATTGTAGGAGGATGAGCGGTGATGTGTGTTTCCGCTGAAAGAAATGCCAATGTAGGGTACCTTACTCCGTAGTTATGTCTGCGTCAGGACCCCAAGCACCCGACGCTTGTTTTGAAAAATTATATGTCATAATCTAAATGTATGATAATGTGTTATTTTATTTTGTATGCCAAAATATATTATTTTCATTCATTCATTTATGATGTAGATGTGGGGCGGATTGCTATAGCTGTTTTACAGAATAGTGGGTATAATCGAATAGTGTCCGAGTAAAATGGCTGTGACACACGGACAAACAGACAGACGGCCGTGATTAATGTATAAGGGTTCCTTTTTTGCCTTATGGCTACGGAACCCTAAAAATCAGTATCCTTCATGTTAAATTTAAAGATTCTTTTGTTTTTCTACCTGGTGACTTTAAAAAAAGTAAAATAACCTATTTATAGATTAAGTTTAAATTTTTATTTCTGCCTTTTTATTAGGTTTTATATTTTCAGACTTATACTCGTATTTAACAATTTTACCATTTTCAGGGTCCGTACCTCTAAAACGAAAAATATAACCCTATAAGCCCACTCATCTCCGTCTGTTCACTTATAATGATCCTGAGTAGTAGGTTAGTTGTTTCAATTCGAGATAAAATTTCATATTGAGGTTCATTTTCGCTTGAAAATTAGTAGGTAACATTTATCAACAATTTTTTATCAGATAAATATTTTCGCTTACGTGAAGAGCGACTCGTAATACATAGTGCTTGAAACTAGTTTATGGGCACTGTTGACCGAGTGAGTGGCTGCGAGTGCCGGCGGCAGAACGCGACTCTCACGCAGAGTGCTTCGTTAAACACGTTGAGTTGAGTAGGCGGTAGTTAAATAGCTTCGTTATGCTTCTAAGTAAAAAGTAGAGTACCTTTTATACACCAAGGAAATGTTTTAAAAATAATAATAATAATAATAATAATAATAATAGTCATTTATTTCAGAAATTCATCGATAGGAACATTTTGATCAAATATAATAAAAATTAAATACAGTAAATTAAAAATTGATTCAAATTCCATTAAAAAAATATTTATAAATTATTAAAATGAAACTTAAAAAAATCAGCATTACAATTAAAATCAAAATAATAATAAAAAACACAAGATATAAATAACAAATAAAAGAAAAGAAAAATTAAATACTTACGTACATTTCTTTTGAACATATTATTCATCACTACTATCATGGTTCCTATGAATATTTTATTTTTTATTTTATTTATTTCAAACTCAAAATAGAAACAATATGCAAAACAATCTTCACATTCTTAAACCTAGGTGGTTTGTATGAATGTTGCACAACTGCACAATCCTCTTAATTATTACTACCTAAGATAAAGTGCTTTCCACCTTTAGTTGTCCCGCGCATGCCGCTATGATGGTATATAATTAATCTCCGCTTTCAACGCCAATAATCTCGGAAAACTCCTATAGAATGATAGCATTTATTTTCTAAGGAAAATAGATATACCTAAATGACAACTTCCACAATATGATATTCACACAGCGACAGATAAATGCGCCCGAGCATAGAACTGCGTCTACTACATATGTTATGCATATCTTCAAATTTGACATTCACGAGTATGTCATCGAATTATCGGCTGCGTATGGCCCACTCGAAAATAGTATTCGGTAGTACCGTTCGAGAGGCAGAGATTATTTTTTGAAAAGCTCCTCCATTGGAGTGCCTTAACACTAATCTATGTTGTCATTAATTATTTTTATCGCTATCAAACACTTTTGGCTCTCATTCGATTGACTGTGTACAGGTGTACACAAAATCGGTACTTTATTTCAAATGATCTTAGTTGAATCATAATTTTTAATCAATACTGCTTTCTATACAAATTACCACAAACTTACAAAGATTACTTTTCTCAACTTAAAAAGCAATTACAAATGGCAGCTATTTAAATCAAAAATCGTGTGAATGGGAATCACGGACAGGGGTAGTCAGTCACGCCTTGCAGGAGCGACGGCCGGGGGTGCGTCGTGTCACCAATCCGGCAGGGCGGCAGGGCAGCTGTCGCCTATCAATTACCCGATGTTTGCGGCTGTTAGGGATGCTATTTGTTCTTTATTCAATGACAGTTATAGATTTTATTGTACCCTTGACTGCGCGACGGCTGTCGCATAACGCTTTATAGTTGTGTTCTGGAATTGCAAAGTTGTAATGCAGTTTAAGTTAATATTTACGAAATTACGTTTATTCCAAGAATTCAGACTAAGACAGGTCCAGATAAGATAACAGTTATTATATCAACTTGACGGAAAAATATTACAATTACTATGTTACTCACGTACCTTCTAATGTCACTCTAAGGTGTAATAGGTTTTCCTTTATAAAATGAAAATGTAGGGTAAGCATCGCCATTATTAAATTCAAACATGTCCTCGCGAGGCACGGTGATCATTGAATAAAGTACCAGCTGCCGGGGGGGTGGGAGTGGCCCCCTGCCACGCCCAGCCTCCCGCCCCTCCCGTGTGAACGGTTAGCGCGAGGGGGAGTGAGGAACAATGTAATATTGGCCGTGATTTCTCACATCTCTTTATTTGTATGCGAGCGGCACCTAGTTGGAGTTAAATAGAGCGTAACCCTCAGAGATTAAGTGGGGATTTGTATGCGTTACAAAACTGTAGTGGTGCTATTATTAGGTTCTGTTTATTATTCATTGAAAACTTTTTTTGGAGAAATACTTAATAAACTTAAATTTCTAAACAAACTTGTTCCTTGTCCACAGGTATTCTGGGTCAACAAGCGAGCCCGGACAGCACATCCCGCGCTTCCGAGCTGTCTTATGCGGGCGCGTCGGCGTCGTCGCCGCCGGTCACTGACCCGCGGCACGAGCACGACGAGCTTGACAACGACCACGACGTCGACCACGATGATGATGACCACGACCAGATAAACAACAACACCGACCCCAGCATGGTGCACAAGAAGCGCAAGCGACGCGTTCTCTTCTCCAAAGCGCAGACGTACGAATTGGAGAGGCGGTTCCGCCAGCAGAGGTACTTGTCGGCGCCGGAGCGCGAGCATCTGGCCAGTCTGATCCGCCTGACGCCGACGCAGGTCAAGATCTGGTTCCAGAACCACAGGTACAAGACGAAGCGCGCAGTGCAGGAGAAGGGGGCGCACGAGCTGAGCGTGGGCGGGCTGAGCTCCCCGCGGCGAGTGGCAGTGCCGGTGCTGGTGAAGGACGGGCGGCCGTGCCTGGGCAAGCCCGACGGGCTGCCGCCGCTGGGCCTGGCGCTGCCGCCCTACCAGCCGCTGCACCACCACCCGCCGGTGTCCGCGCACGGCCCGCAGCCCGCGCCCTGCTGGTGGTGAGACCGTCACCCTGCTGGACTACTTCCTTGGTTCTGTCACTCCGTTTGTGACAGAATTGAGGGAAAGCGACAGGACCTTGTTTAATTTCGAACTTTTGGAGTAGGGCCTGGTGCCCTGTCAAGTGTTAACTAGTCGACTCGTGCCATTCGCGCGACAGTAAATTTAGCAGTTCTAACGTCTAAATTGTCGTTTTGGAATGTGTTAAAGTATTCAGTTAAAAGAAACTCGAATAGTAAATTAAGACCTACTATTATTATAAATTGGGATAAAGGTATCTGGAGTTCCTACTTATCTGTGTATGTATTTAGGTATTCTCAAGTCTATATAGTAGGTACTAAGTTTAATGAATTTTGACAATTCTGTATATCAAGCAAATTGTTATTGGCAAACGTCGAATAGCTTGCGCAGTAGGCGTTACTATAGTGATCGAGTACATTCCAACTTATTAGAAGTGTATAAAATGTATAAAGCCTTTGACATGTATTAGATATAATATTAATATTATGAGAAATGACCAGATTTTATCAGAATGCAATATTTAGATGTAAGGTTCAGTATTATTATAGTCGAGTATATATAGTGAATAAATATTTATATTCCAAATTAACTACTTATTTTACGTAACTACATGAATTTTGATGTAGTGTAGGAGATGTAGATGTAAAATGTACATATTTTGTATATAGTAGAAAAAGTATCCAGTTACGCAAAATAAATACCATCCGATGGCTATCTGCAGTCCGCATCAGCGCTCCCCCTATCTTATCTTACGAACGCGTACTTACCTACGAGTGTGCCGAGGCAATATCTGTCTACATGTATCCCGGAGAATATACAACTGTAACCATAAAACTAGTGTGACATCCTAAAATAAGCTTATATAGAGTGGTTCTATAGAAATTATGTTACATCATGGATAAATTATTATGAGAAAAATAAATTAATGATTGAGAATTATTTTGGTTTTAACCTATAACCTTATTATCCTTAAGATACAGCCCAGTGTTCAACATGTCAATGAATATTAGACATATTTGAACAATGCGCACGTCACGCATAACGAAATGTCAATTTAGTAGAGTCAAAGGTAAAATGAGTAACAAATCACGAGACGGGTTATTTACGAATTACTTACCTAATGTCATATCATAATTACATTAGGTAATTCGTAGTTATTTGATTTGCCTAAATCTCAAAACGACTTTTTACCAAAATGCCTGAAATTTACTATAATCTCATAGTAAAATTTCAGCATTCAGGCATTTTGGTACAAAGTCGTTTTGAGATTGTCGTATCAAAGAGTGAGGTATTGTACACTTAAGTCTAAACGAACCCTACTCAAATCACAATAAGCAAAGCGTGACTGATAGTTTAATTTGTTTGCAAAAGCAAGACTTTTTTTGTGAAATTGCATTATTTCTATACCGAAAACTACGTAATAAGCTCAAATTTACGAAAGTAGAGTGGATATTTAAAAATGGTTTAGCCTTGAATTAGTCTACTTCGGCAAAGTTCGGTTTTACCAATAGCGGATCACCGATACTACCCGAAGTGTATACTCTCCGCCGGGAACTGTAACAATGGTCGTAGTAATAAATGCTTTCATGATCAATACAGCAGTGCTCAAGTAAGGTATTGACCACAGAACAGTTACACAGTCCCAAGTAAAGTCAAAAATCATAAAATCATGCTCCCATGTGGTGTACCTTGTTCATCAGTTTATGATGTTAACTTACCATTATCTGTCCCGACTAATGAAATTTGGCATACAAATGATTTAATAATAATCTATAATTTATAAAATAAAAAAACCGACTTCAAATGGCCTTTGAAAAGTAAGTTTTTTTTTCACATTTTATTTATTATCCTGTGATTTAACGACAGACATTTACTACATAAGTAACAATAGATTGCTTATCACCATTTATAAACTGTTGCTATCCACGGTGCAAGGATGTCAATCGTTGAGGAGTTCTCCTGGTTCTTCAATTTTACTACATGAATTTACATGGACATAAGTTGCTTCAGAACTTTATACAGCAATTTAATCGCCAACCTTGAAATACTCAACTTTTAAGAGTTCCGGTGATCATCTATGGTCTTCATCAACAGTTCCACTTCACAAAATAATGCTTTTGGAACGCAACTGCTTGAGTTATTATAGAAAATACTAAAATTGCTCTATGCTTGCCTCTAATATTTGAAGAGTTCCATCGATTCCTCATAGATTATCTCATCATAACTCAACTTTGACTACAACGGGACCAAACTGGAGGTTTATAAATGGCAACGTTCTGAAATAACAAACATAAAAAAAACAGCCGAATTGAGAACCTCCTCCTTTTTTTTGAAGTTGGTTAAAAAGTAATATTATCCACTAAGTACCAATGTTAAACCAACTTGTAGTTAGCAGTACCAGTGAACTATTGTTTACTAGTTAAACATTTGCCTCTGGCTTTATCTAATCGAGCTGCCGTGATAGCTTGCGACCCGATTACGGTGCCTATTGGCGATAAGTTCTCTCCTCACCTGTTCTATTTAATATGAAGACAGTTATCTATATGCCACGTAGGTTTCCTAGAGTTGAATGGTAACAAACACTACAAAAAAGGTGTCGATGAATCATGCTGAATTCAATTAGTATCAGATCTACGAGTATTAAGCAATGATGTTAGAGAAGCTAATGAAAAAAAAGTATCATACATTTTCGCCTGATCGTTTAATAAAAGGAATTTACTTAAAACTCATGTGCTATCTCTTTGAATAAAGTGTGAGACACAATAAAGCTACATAAAAGTTAGACCCAGTATCTACCTATTTAGTCAGGCATAGCCATCTTTGTACAAAGCTCTTAGTCGAGAAAACAATCAAATATTTGAAGTTGATTAGCTCATCATACAACGATAAGATCTGGTTTCAATGACAAAATAGTCTAACCATAATTGAAATCACAGATGGGAAATAGTAGATTTTGTAAACCAAACGGAAGTTTTATTAATGCTTGGTTTATATAAATTATAATACGCAGAATAATGTGCCTTATTGATTTTGGCATACGCCATATCACTTCTCTATATCGTTACATTCACGTCACGAGCCTATATCTTGTTTAAACTATGTACCCATTATCTTTCACGTGTAAAGAAGGTTCAGCATTAGTATCAGAAAAAGAAGCATTCGGAGAAGCTAATCTGTCTTTATTTACTGCCTAAAGCCGAGTCATCAGGAACCAATATTAAGTAGGTACCTACATTTTTTCAGTAACCTAAATGCAATTCTAATCTACGAGGGTGACACTGAAAGTTTTTAGAACTGGCCACTTTTAAAGAATATAAGAATCAGTGGCTGCGTTCCAGAAGGCCATCGAAGAGACCCCTAAGGACGAGTGGGCAAAGTGCTTTTCTCGGTGGTTCTATCGAATGCAGCGATGTATTGATGTGAATGGAAACTATTTTGAAAAGATATAATAAAAATAATAACTTGCTAGTTTGCTCAGTATTTGATTTTCTAAGAACTTTCAGTCTCAGCCTCGTATTTATTCAATCAGGCTCTGAAATTACGTTCTATTTAACTCGAAACCTGCGTTGTCAATAGCTTTACATCTCTCGGAATGTAAGTAAATCTGACAAACTCTCACTGAAAAAAGGTTGTAAAGCGCTAACAACTTTTTTGAGGACTCTCCTTGTTGCTTAGGTTATTAAGAATTTTGACGGTCCACAGAAAAGTTGGTAGATCTTGTAAAGTTTTTCTTAGTAGGTATATTTATTTTTAACTGGCCGTCCCGATGGCGCGGTTTTTTTTCAACTGTTTTTTTTTTTCATTTCCTCGTATTTATGGTGAAAAGCTGAGTGTTCAACTCTGATGTAAATGATCATTGCTCCCCTTGATTAACAATCTACCTATATGAGGCCGTTCAGTGCGCCCTATCATCATTGTCATTGGTTTTATATAAAACTAAAGTATTTAATTAAAATCGGAGTCGCACAACTTGTTTCACATCTTAATGAATACTTTATATGCTATTTAATAAAGCTTTGTACCTATTCATTATTTTTAAGTGTTCGCTATTTTCCGTTAAATGCTTACATTCCAGTTATCCTAATCCTAGCTTATATTATAAATGCGAAAGTAACTCTGTTTGTTACATTACATTGTCAAGCCTAAACCGCTGAACTAATTTTGATGAATTTTGGTATATAGATAGATCAGACCTTGGAGAAGGACATAGGCTACTTAAATAATTATTCCACGCAGACGAAGTCGCGGGCATCAGCTAGTATTTTATAACGCTTAGTTAAATAGCCTACAAGGTGTGGCTTCAATTTTAATAAACTAGTTTAGTTTAATAGAAAACACAATAACATTAACGATGGCGGACGGCGCGGGTCATTATTTTAATTAACGTCGTTAAAAAAAATCTTTAAAACACAGAACTTTATCGTAAGGACTCCCGAAATAGTTTGTTGTACATATTTTTCAAAGATTTAGCAATGCCGTTTGTTTGGCTACCCAGTATTTTGTAAGTCGGGCGATCGCACCATTCCCGACAAATGCCTCACAATAAGCTAATCTAACGCCTCCGCGATTGAAATGCTCCCAACAAAGCGACGTCGTCGTTATAAAATAAATAATAACATTCGCACAAAGAGCTCAAGTCGCCGGTAGTCACAATGGGCAAACAAACTGTGAAATAATTTCGATAAATTCTCGAAACGCCTTCGATTGTGCGGCGTGGCAATAGCAGGCGGTTAAGCCGATTAGCGCGTACACAAATACAGCCTTTCGGGTGCTGACACCGCGACACTGACACACGTGGGATAGTTTGTTTTTGTACGCTCATTGCTTCTATGTAATACATGGCTATTTAAGAGTGCGTCGTGCGTCCAGTGTTGCCCTCATCAGTGTTATTGTATTTCCCTTTAAACAAACGTAACCACAGATTATATAAAAGTTACTAACCTAACATAGTTTCCAGTGCAGTTCACTTTAACCTAATTAAGTCTTATTGTATTTTCTAATAAACTAAAGTATTTTATTAAAACCGCAGCCGTACGTAAGTTTCCGCACAACTTAATACACAATCTATATATATTATGCAAGTAATAAAGCTTTATATATTGCGTTAAAATAATAACATAAATGTTATACTTTATAAGGCTTATGGCCAAAAACAGAAACGCCACTTAAGCATTTGATTAAATATTAAATCGTTAAATGTCCCTCGACGAGTTGTCAACCTCTACAGAAACGTCACTGAAACGTCACTTTAATAAAAGATCAATTTGAGTGGCGTTTCTGAATTCGGCCATTAGCTAAATAGCTTATAAGTTGTGTACTCCATTGTGCGACAACTTGTGTGCTTCGATTTTAATAAAATACTTTAGTTTATTGGAAAATACAATAAGACTTAATTAGGTTAAAGTGAACTGCACTTTCGCACGCATCCAGATGGAAACTATGTTAGGTTAGTAACTTGTATAATAATCTGTGGTTACGTTTTCCTTCATGGGGTTACCCGTTCTGAATGACCTTGACTTTGATCTAAAGGACCAATGAAATCAGGTATTAATTAAAGTGCCACTTTGATATTTATAAAAAAAAAGAACAACCCTTAACTTATTTAAGACTTTCAATATTTTACGCATATCAAGACGACCAATCAATTTAAAAAATCTAGCTCTTACGTTTATTGGTCTTCTATTTAGAATTGTTAATTTTATGTAGATACAATTCTAAATAAAGAACTAGATACGAAAAATTTACTAATTAAATACATTGCTTCAGGAAGTTTAAAAAAAGATATCAATATTCTGGCTCTTACGAATGTTCTGGCTCTTAGGAAAGATTGAGATATCAGGGCGTCTATTCGGGAACGTCTAAGTGATACTGCAGCGAGCTGCGAGCGAGACTTGCATCCCGCTCTTACGCATTACGCGTCGTGCGGAAGAGTGGGATGACAATTTTCGCTCGCGAGTCGGTACAACATCACTTAGCGTTCCCGAATAGCGCAGATATATTTATTTGGAAATTATATCTCGAGAACCAAAAGTCTAGATTGGACCTGAAATCTATGAAAGTTCGTGAATTTACCTGAAACCTGTTAATGCACTATTTTAGATTAATAAAGAATAAAGACGTCACGTCAGTCTAAAATTGGAAGAACCATGATGAACAACTATGAATTGCTTTGAAATAAGTCATTCCTTGTTGTAAGATATAAATAATGACTTAGTTTGCTTTTGTGAGTCATGTCAAGTGATACAAGAAAGTGATATCAAAAATATTGCAACAAATTTCTTTTTGCTCTACATTTCAGAATAGATTAAAAAGTACTTATATCAATCAGTTATAGAGATATGTATAAGAGCCTGGGTGAGCTACTAAAAAAAAATACTTAATCATTGTCACGTAGAAAATAGAGTTTTCTTAAAGAATATAAACATTTCCAAAGCATTGATGAAACAAAAACTCTTTCTTGAATACTTTTCTTTTTCATAAACATGAAGTAGAAGATTATCTTTATCGCTACAGTAATGGTGCGCATGTCTCTATTAATAAGTGGTTATGACGTAGCCCTTTATAGCCACAACCTGGACATGAAATATCATTAGCAAAGCGTATAGATACAAGTGTACGAAGCAATCGACTATCAACCAAATTTCCTTGAAAATGAAGTTCATTTTCCTCTGCCGTAACATAAGGCAAGGAAGTTGATAGTTTGTTCCATGTCGGAGCTGTGATTGCGGGGTGTATTGATTTTTGGTGCAGCTGCTTTTCTATTTACTATTCTCTTTCGTTGTGTTAGGGTGTGTTTTAGGACGTTGGTTGGATCAGTAGCGAGCAATGAAACACAATATTGTTGATGTAAGCGCAATATCTGTATGATGGACGGCTGCGGCGTATCGCGGCGGTCAGCGCTCAGTCGACTCGAAACGGCGATAACGCGATGATCAGAACGGCACTTTTCCTAGCACCTGAAATAGCTTGGCGATTGGGGTAAAATATTATTTAGAAATATGTTTACCCTCGCATTTACGAATACGATCATTTCGGTGAAGGAAAAC
Source organism: Tortricodes alternella (assembly GCA_947859335.1). Lineage (NCBI taxonomy): Eukaryota > Metazoa > Arthropoda > Insecta > Lepidoptera > Tortricidae > Tortricodes > Tortricodes alternella. The sequence goes on from OX401968.1 coordinate 15,172,939, forward strand.
ATCGTGTGGAAACCAGCATACATCGGCAAAGTAAGGAAAGATGTGTGTGAAGACACCAAACCGCGCTGGGCGCGCTTGAGAACTACGCCCCGCCCAGTTCCACTCACAGTCAGAGGAGGCATGATCCCAACAGTGGGACGTACCGTTGCCTGATTTAAATAAATAAATATAGGTCGGTAGTCGGTGTTGACGATAAACCACAAATAGGTCTTTCCATGACAGCATAATGATGCAAGTAGGCCACATTATTCTGAGATAATGCTTGAAAACTACGAATTGTCTTAACCTTTGGACGCCGTTGTCGACTATGCATGACAGCGTATACAGGGTAAAAAAGTCCTTCATTACCTTGACTTAATGTTGAAATTCGTGTTACTTCTCAGACATACTTGGCGGCCAAAAGGTTAAAAACACTCTGGAAAGGCAAGCAGGGGGAAATAGATGTTAAATAGATGCAAAGCATTGTTGGTTTTGGATTCCTTTTTCGGGATGAATTGGTTACTTTCATACGCTGTCACGGAATGAACCAAAAAATTTTAGGCACAGTCAGTTTCGAAATTGAAATTCGTGATTTGCAGATCAAAGTCAAAGTCAAACTATCTTTATTCAGTTTAGACTTTTACAAGCTCTTATGAAGATTAAGGAATTAATCTACTACCGGTTCGGAAAAAATCCTTTACTGAGAGGAGCCGGCAAGAAACTCGGTGAGGTATCATTTTTTCAAAACAGTAACAGTACACATATGATATAACAATGTTCCATTAATTTTTATAGTGTCTGAAATACGACGTAACATTTAATTGACACCAGACTTAACTATAGCTTCAATAGGCCTTATGTTCGTTAATCCAATAAGTAAATCAAAGTCATCAAATAATTGACTAGGATCTGAAGAACATCGTTAGGGCTCAGCCGACACGCGCCATCCATTTTGCGGGTAGCCCGCCGCCCTCGCTCTGGATTTATACGTCCTAATAAACACGTTTTGCCAAACGAATATTAATAACAGTTCCCGGCGATCAAACATTTTCATTTGCTGTCGTCACGTCGTTAAGGACTTATAAGGATTAGCTATCAGTTTGAATAAAATCACCCGGCTGGGAACTGTTTAGCTCCCAGGAAAAAGTTTGGTGAGTACACTAACGAATTTACGCATACAGGTGTACCAGGGAAAAATGTCAAGCGGAGGTCCAGAGGTAGCAGTGGCTCAGCCTGCCTACAAGCCGATTCCTGACGACTTTACCAAGCTAGAGAGTTACGGCTAGCTGTCAGTGTAGTCCATGTTACTCTTACTAAATGTCAGACTCGCACGTACGGTTCTAATTCTTTCGGCTTCCCTTAGGAAAAAATTCACGCTTCGCCACTGAGAGGTAGAGCACCTGAAGGAGTATCAGATTCACGCCCATGTATAAATAAATAAATAAATCAGGGGACAATCTTTACACAAATCGATCTAGTCCCAAAGTAAGCTCTAAAGGCTTGTGTTATGGGTACTAGACGATGATATACTACATACTTATATCAGTACTACTACTACAGAAATAAATACTTAAATACGTAGGAAACATCCAAGACTCAGGAACAAATATTCGTGCTCATCACACAAATATTTGCCCTTACTGGGGATCGAACCGGGGACGCTAGCTTCGGAGGCAGGGTCACTACCAACTAGGCTAACCGCGTCGTATGTTCCACGTTTTATCGTAGTTTAGGAGTTATGGGATTTCCTCAAATTCAAATTCCATAATATATTTTGCGGGGGACGAATTGCGATTATAGTTTGGATACCGATTCAAAAAATTACGTATTTTTTATACCTTTAGAGGTGCTCTAGCTGTGGACCTTCGCTTAACACAATTTCCTAGGACACCCTACACTTTTGACATTTTATTAGTTCTTCCTATGAGTTTTCCTGCAAGAATAATTTTAACCTTACCTAGGACATTGATAAGTTTATCCAAAAATGCCTCTAAACCAGTCAACCGGATATAAAATATTACGATATCATTTTATTTATTATATTGATTATATGCGATGAGATTTGATCCAAGGCGACAGATTCTGCTCTTGTAGCTTTTTGATGGAATATCACGAAGACAATAGGAGTCATATTGAGTTTTTCTTTCACTATAGTGAATGTCTTCGTGATATTCCATCACGAACTATAAGTACATCGGCAAAGTTACTCGTTACCCTAATCATGAATGTAGTGATAGTTCTACTTGCGTTATTTTACTGTAAAAGCGTTTCGCGAAATCCCCGCGCTGTTCGGGTAAACGTTTAGTTTTTCTATTTGTATCGCGAGTCCCATTTTTCACGTGCCAGCGACAACGCACAGACATAAAGGTTTACGACAGGCCGTCATATTTATGGCGCGGGTATTGTGATATATTTTTTGTTGTGCGCATTAGGTTTTATCTGACTTTCCGCTAAATCAAGTAGCTACTGGCCGGTGTCAGGAAATGCCCTCGCATACATCAGCGAGGCGGATGCGACCATTTTGGGGTTACGCCGCGAACCGTGGGGTCGGCCGTCTTAGCTCTGCCTTGTCTATTGTCATCGGTAATTTTATTATGCGCACTTTATAATAAAACGTGATGACAGATTAATTTTGGAAAATTCAAAATTAATCTGTCATCACGTTTGTCATCTATCGAGGAACTGGTTGTAAGGCAGAAACAAAATGTAAGTTGTCACTGCTTGCTAAGCTTTACTCTAAAATAAATTAATGAAGTTCAATGCGCAATTTTATGTTTACAATTTCATCAAATACACAATTCCTAAATTAAGGCTACACTATTTATGATTAAACCGTTTGAATAAAGTCAATCGACAATCCAAACAATTTATCTAAATAAATCTACAAGACAAGCAACTGCGGACAAAGTTAGTAAAACACCCCTGACAATCTCCCGCGGTGACGACGGTTATCCTCGCCTCTGCCCAAACTAAGCTACTTCGCTCACAGTTTAAGAAAATTCCAATAAATAAATTAACTATCTGACTAAAGTGTCAGTATTTTACAGAGAATTTCGCTTAGCTATGTTCGTTTTGGTTAGTTGGGTGTTTAAGTTAGGACAGGCAGTTCGATTAAGACGTCTCGCGCCCTTTTTTTCGTAAAAAAAGGGAAAATGAATAGTGCGGGGCGGAAATATTACGTAGTAACGGCATTTCCGCACGATAAATCGCCGACCAATCTAAGGAAACTGTACGGGCCGATCTTTTGTATTAATGCTACACTTTATTTTATTAAGTTTTTTATCGGATGTATTGTGTTATTATATTTATTAGAATGGATGTAAAGCAGTGTCATAGGGGTACGTTATCATAATCCATCTGATTTATAGCAGCGCGAATCTTCTAAACTGCTTCGATTGCGATTTTACCTAAGTAACTTCAATGTTTAATTCAAACAGAGGTTAGTTGCTATTATCAGCCAACGCAAGATGTAAACTCCTCAGTTTCTTTATAAGTACTTGCTTCTACTGCTTTTTGTGTTACAGAAATTATAAATTTATCTAGTCTAGTTTTCCCACAAACTGGGGTATAATTTGATCGTAAAGACGCACCGGGTACCTGTCACCGTTATCTGGCAGGGGGAGGCTAAATCAGTAAATCGATACTGGCCCGCTCGCGCCACCACTCGGTCACTTTTAAAAGTTACGTCGAAGGTTTGGTCACTATTACTAACTTAAATTGTGCGAAGCAGGGTACCAGTTAAAACTTAGTTTTGTTTAGTTGGGTCTTATTTTGTAGCATAGTTTTTGTTTGCTGTAGTATTTTGCAAATTGCGTCAGGTTTTCTTACATTCAGCATAATCATATTTAATAAACATCAATAATCGTATTTAATAAACATTTTTTTATTTAATTAGGAGTATGCTGGGTATAAAACGAATAGATAAGATCAAAAACATTAACATCAGGAAAAAGACAAGAGTAAGAGATGTAACTAGCCCAACACGTAAGCTAAAATGGAAATGGGCTGGCCATCATCACCATAGGATGGATGACAGGTGGTCCAAAAAGGTCACTGATTGGTACCCACGGGACAGTAAAAGAGCGAAAGGGAGACCAAAGATAAGATGGTGCAAAGACCTAGAAGAAATGTTGGGACGGACATGGAGTAGGACGACACAAGATAGGACAGAGTGGAGACGCCTGGGGGAGGCCTTCGTCCAACGGGCGTGCTGAGTTGACCAAATTTAATAACAATAATATAAATAAGACTATGAAATTATTAGATAAGACATTACAATAAATAACAATAAAAGACGAATTCCAGAAAGGAACGAAAACAATGACTGTGTAATAAATCAGTATAATGGAAAATGAAGAATAATTATAATGTTACACATCAATTAGACGTGTACGCCGATCAAAAAATCATCGGCGGCGGCGCCTGGTTTAAAATCGGCGGCGGCGGCGTACTTTCGGCGTAGTTTTTAAATTTGGATGTTGTGATTAAACGTATATTTTCATTTGCACTGCTTATTTTAATAGCTTAAAAATAAATCAGTTAAGTCGTGTGTTTCTAATGATTTACTTTTTATACAAATTTAAAGTTTATTACAAAAGAAATGAAGCAAACAAAATCATTTTTACATTCACGTTATCACTAATCAAGTAATCAACATTTTTTTTAGTAATTATAAAACGCGGAACACAAATAAAAATCCACCGTAAACTTGTTGAATCAACTTATAAAAGTTGAATTAGGTAAACATATTTTTTTTTAAATTCAGTCTACTGAATAGGTTTTGATAATACTTTTATTCTAGTTTTTTTTTTTAATAGGCAGAACCTTAAAATAAACTAGAAATTAACCTTAAAATACCCATACAAACATATTTGAGACACCTTTTTAAATAGCTTTATAAGATACATATAAAATACATTTTTATGTTAAATGTCCTTACAATTTATATAGTTCTCGTGGCTAAATGATATTTTATACACACGGGTAGGATTTAACCTCGGTCATTTAGTTGCTAATGTAAAGCCAGCAATTAAAAACACACGTTCACTAGGAGTGCTTATTGCTGGGCGTCGATCTTACGAATATTTTACGATATTTCTTTCGATCAAGTCACTGGCATCACATGAGGCTGAGTATTTCAGCATTATTTTTCAAGAAACTCGTGTTGTTCTGTGAATTCAATGCTATGTTTCAGCTCTAGTCTCAGCGCGATTCGCTGAGAGATGAGGGGTAGGGGTAAATGCACTTACAGCATGAAGTTATACGCGTCCGGTAATGAACTTCAGAATGTATAAATTGAAACAATTCGTCAACCGGCAATTTAAACCATTAAAAGTTCAGTTCAGTTATTTATTCGTAAACAGTATGGTTATCATGTTTGAAATGAGGAAAACCACTGCGTTTCTTCAGCTCAACGTTCATGCCGATTTCACGCCGATCGAAAATCATCGGCGGCGGCGTAGAGATACAACCGGCGGCGGCGGCGCGCCGGCGCGGCGCATACCTCTAACATCAATTAATTAACTTATATGTACTTTTTATAATTCAGCAGCATAAGGCTAGTAAATAAAATTTAATAAACATTATTTCACCGTTAATAAAAAGTTTCGAAAGACCTAAAGACCTAAATGAAAGCTTAAAATAATAATAGAATCATTAAGGCCATTTTGTTGGCGCCGAATATTGCGCGATCATATCCACGCGTCCACAAACAGGAAATCGGAATTGATTGGAGCAATATAGAGCGAATTCCGGTCGCTACCATCAAATGGCACCCCGCCGGTTGTTGTGAAAGGAACGTGAACACACCCGTGCTTAATGAGTGACGTCTTATTTACGCCAGCACCGTTGCAATTTATTGCGGTTAATGAATTACCTTTATTAAATCCAAAGTAACTTGAGTACACGTCGCTAAACGAGCTTTGGTCAAGTAAGGTGGCACATAAATTATTAGACGCTCGTGTTGAGGCTCGTATTTTGGACTAATCGGTATTTATCCAATAGTCCATTGAAGCTTAATAGTGCTCCTGCGGCCACCGGGTGAGTCAGCAGCTGCTAATGGTCAGCGGTTGTCAGTTGATTAATTACCCTTATCAGGCGCTGGCTGATGGCTTTATGATGAGAGAGCACCCAGATTTAAACAGGTAGTGGATATGGTCGATATCGTGTAAGGGTTAGACGGTAGCGATGCGTAAGTTTCATTCTTTAGACATTATTTATACGTAATGATTTTGAAGCTGCTAATGTTATAAATTTTACAGTCAGCGAAAAAATGTAGGCAAACTATCCTTGATGAGCATCTCTATGTTTTATGAAATAAATAATGATAAGGTTCGGTAACGAATTTATTTATGTACTTATATCAATAGTATCTTTTTAAAGATTGATGTTGATGCCACATTCAAAGGATTTATGGAGTCGGTTTTGTTTTTTGTTTAAAATAATCTTACGTTGTGTACGCTCATCAATCTCAAACCATTCTTTTACATATAAAAACCGGACAAGTGCGAGTTAAACTCGCGTGGAGAGGGTTCCGTGATTATATGAAATTTCTTATGTGATACCATAGACTTCTTATAGGTTTTCTTGTAATCTATAGGTAAAGAACTATTTTCTGTATTTTTTAAGCCTAGTACTTTCGGAGATAAGGTAAATTAAAAAATTAAATAAATAATAAGGTAATAAGGTAAATTAATTAATTGGTCAATTTTCGCCTATTTTCCTAAATAACTTAAAAACCATTTATCTTAAAATTATAAAATATATATACACCTTTTATTTGATATGTCACACGTCAAGGTTTGCAATACTTTTTTTATTCTCTTATTTACCACCCAAAAGTGGCCACCATGTTTAAAATTCATTTATTTACGTTACACGTCCGTGTTGCTGTTACCGACTTACATATGTGTAAAAATTTCAACCCAATCGGTCCTGTAGTTTCTTAGCAAATTGGCTGTGATAGACGGACAGACAGACACAGACAGACAGACATACGAGTATCCTATAAGGGTTCCGTTTTTTCCTTTTGAGGTACGAAACCCTAAAAATGTAGTGAAAACATTTTATAATTTCGCTTTTGAATAAGAATATTTCTACACCTATTGGGCGCTAATGACACTGTAAAGAAATTTGATTTGAATATTAAACTAGCCATCAAAGCCATTTTAAATGTTTTGTGATCATCTGTGCTACTGTATTTTGAATTATCTTTTCTTTTTGTATTACGTTATATTCTATATGTACGTTAAATTGAAATATGCGTTACTATGGAGTAATAGGGACAAAATCCAGTTTTTCTTGTTAAGATTGGTATTGGCGTGACATACGTAGGTAATAGTTTCGTAAGGGCAAAACTAAATCATAGCGGGGGGCGATTGACGCAATTCGATACAAAAAAGGACATGGTTCCGCTTGGTTGTTTGCAAAAAACTTTATGGATAAGAAATCAAATTCAATCTAAGTTTAGAATTTTTCGATTTTTTTCTGTTAAATATATCTCGTTATAAGTCATCGTCACGCTTGGGCGTCAGCCCATTAGTTTTGAGATAATTTCTATGAATAAACTATACCAAGTTAATCTCATATTACATCCTAGGCGCGATTCTTTGAAACTCGGAAGCCGAAGTGGACCGCCTTTTAGAGGAGAGCGATGCGTAATTCTTATAATTGGGTGTCTTTTGTAGCTGCCACCGGAAAGGATCCACGTCAAGGCAACGCGCCTAAAGGCATTAGTAGTAGCAAAAATTAACCGTGAATGTAGCTGGTTGAATGGCTATTCGGAGCAGACAGTGTGTCGCCGGCTTTATATAGACGCTCTTTTTTTGCGGTCGTTGGAGGTCTGAATTTGTTTTTTGCGAACGTTTAAGTTGGCATAATGTTGGCATTTGTTTTTGGTAATTGTGAAAATCGTGCAGTTAATTGCGATCCTGTACAAGTAACAAATATTTATGCTATTTAGTAATATAATGATAAGCACGAATACGTTAAGTGATAGGTAACTAATACTATGTATAAGAAACCTTCACGTTAAGACGCAAGTAAGTGCCAAGCTATTGTTTTGATAAGAAATACTGATTTTATCTATATAACTGTTGAGTACTTTTACAATATTTATAGATAATAAGCAATATTGATAACAATGATTTAATGACTATCTATATGTATTTTTCGATAACGATTATCATTAATTGTTATAAGTAACAAGTAATTCCTCGATTAAAATTATCTTACTGCTACATTTACAATTACATTAATTAAATATATTATATCGCTTTCAACTGAGAACGAATTATTTTTCCAGGGATTTAGAAGTTGGGTCGCACGTTTAATAATAACAACAGGAGCATTACCACAATCCTCATACATTCTCCCCTAACACGGCAGTTCATTGGGTAAGTAGACTCGATCGAGCCCATGTTTCGTATTGATCTCATTCACGAGAGGCGTTCAATCATATAATTTGTTATTCCTACCAACTCGCGAGGGAATTTAAAGAAATCGTTCTAAGCCCTGATTTTACGCAGTTGATTGTTGAAATCGAATGCAGTTTTATGCAACGGCGTGGACGCGTGAAATTGGACCGAGCACGGCATTGAGCCGGCGGAAGAGCATCCCTGGACACCTCCATTCATAGCGACGTCCATTCATATGGATTACAACTGCGTACGAGCTGCGTATGCGCAGGTAGGCGAAATTCATGAATGAAACCCAATTTTACCCACTATTCTGTCAAATTATCTGTGATGACTTTAGGAAGAAAAAACCTAGGTAATTATTGGCATTGTAACTGTTAAAATTACAAAGATAATTCAGAGTCAAATGAAACCTACCGATCTATGAATAACCTATTACTTGTTAGATATGGTTTTTTATTCATAGTTCAAATACATTTGGGGAACACTACAGTCTATTTTTTGCCTTTTTTTTTATTTCTGTTTAATAAAAAAAAGGATTTTGTTTTAAATTTAAATGGATTGTACTAACACTAGCGTATAAGTTTTAATTGTAATTTGTGCACCTAAACTAACAGAATATGGATTATGTCCAAAATAAATGATTTGATTTGATTTAGCCGTAGGAAGTAAAGGTTTATTTTTAATTTGTTCAATGAAGCGATCTTCTTTTTGTCACCGTCATAAAGACTAAAATTCTAGCATGATTGCAGGGACAGCGTGAAGAATACTCGAATCTCTAGTTTAAAGATTTTACAGTGTTTATTAATACTTACCGCTTTAGTTAAAGATTATTTTTAAATTGAATAAAACTATGCGCTTATTCAATTAAATAATATTTTAATTTATAGTACATTAAAGGCATTATAAGGCATGTAGTTATACAGGACAAGGTTTGTAGATTCCGACGCCTGGAGTAGGTGTCCTGTAGGTGTGTGTAACCCGTGTCTTAGTTCGATGCATCTGCGCGCGTTATCTGTTTTTATGCGACAATACGTTAAGAAGCCACATATGCTAAGGTTGCGACGTTTGGCGATCAAAATTTCAATACTGACAGGGACTAGGTACGTGTTTGTTCTTTGAACATATTAAACTTGAACATTTGTTCTTGAAATGCTTAAACGTGAAAACACGATTAGTAATAAAAACCTCCATACTTTTATTTTTCAAACATAACGCTTTTTTAACATATTTTTGGTTCAATCTCCGAAACCCTATGGTCTTTAACGATGATTTTTGGTTAAATAGTTGAGTTACAACAACTTCTCATTTTTTTTTTTTTTATATTAAGAGGGGGGCAAACGAGCAGGCGGGTTGCCTGATGGTAAGCAATCACCGCCACCCATGGACACCCGCAACACCAGGGGAATCACGGATGCGTTGCCGGCCCTTTGAGAAAGGAGTAGGCTCTTTTTTTGAAGATCCCTAGGTTGTATCGGTCCGGGAACGTTGCCGCTGCAAGCTCATTCCAAATTCCTACCGTACGTGGCAAAAACTGCCGCAAAAAACGTACGGTAGTTGACTGCTACCGATCTAGGTGGTGAGGGTGAAAGGTCAGTTTGTTGCGAGTAAAATCAATTCGCTAAAAAGGATTTTTTAATAGATGTTATGGTTCTCTAATAAACAGCAAAAAACTCAGATTATCGTGCACGCGTGCGCGCGCGGTGGTTGTAACAGCCACGGCTGAGAGCGAGCTATTTTAAAATGAAACCCAACGTCATAGAGTTCAGTTCTGATTGATGCAAAATGAAGTGCTTAATCTAGTCATGTGGGCTCGCATAATGCCTTGGTGCGCAGGGTCAGGGCTAGCACCAATAGCATTCTGAAAATAATCGCGAGCCGACTTGACTGCCCATATGTCAATCGATGATGTGCGGTATTTAATGGCATGTAGGTGATGTAACCATATCACCTAAATGTTATTGCTAAGCATACATTTATTTATTTAATTAATAATTATTTATAAGATTGTATAATTGCATTATTCTGTGTTTACTTACATGAAATAAATGATTAGGGGTTAGTGTTTCCCCGAATTCATTGTTGTACAGAACAAAACTTGGAAAGTCGGTATTAAGGCATCTTATACAAATTCGTAAAGTGGTTTTTTTTTTTACTATCTATATTTTAAAGACTTCGGTGGCTAGTGGCTAAAGATAAAGATGTCAACTGGTCACTGTGAGGTTCGAATCTAAGCGGTTACCATGTAACAATAAATTTTGTTATGTTACTTACAGTCGTACAAACTGCACTAGCCGATTCTCTTGCGGTGAAGGAAACTTGTAGGTATATCTTTTGAAAAAGTCTACGTCGTCTGATGTACTGGATGCTCTATAATTGTCTCTCCACTCGCCTCATTTTATGCAGCTCATCTTAAATGATTCTCGAGAGATTTAGAGCCTTCATTGTCTACAGATCTACTCTAGAAACAAAAACAGCAAGGGCCGATGAGTAATACCTCAGACGTTCTCTAGCCCATTCACAAGTGAAAAGGCGGACACTCCAAACACAAGCGTTTCAATGGACACCCATTTGGTGTAACGAGTGTTTTACAACGTGAAAAAAAAGCCTAAGTCAGGTACCGATCCGGATGCGAATACATCGGCCCAACGATTCCCACGGCTGGACCAACAGTTAGTTTATTAAGTGTGGACTTCACTTGTTTATTCTACTTTTTGTTTGCCGGAATTCAATTGTCTGCGAAGAACAAAGAGCCACGTGTGCGCATCTTGGGATGATTTGGTCAACATCTGCTGAGGTCCAGCGCTTGTCTAATGCGTTATCTGCGAAACAAATACCTACTCATAAGGTTTTATATTTTTGAAGAAGATAATCTCGAATGTGTGTCATTACAGCCAGATGTCAAAGCCTGTTTTGTATTTTATTAATTGCTTTTTGGGACTTGCAGTTTACCCGTATTGTTCAAGTTATTCACAGATTAAAAAGGCTGAATACATTCTGCAATAAACATTATCGTATAGGTAGGTATGTGGGCAATTGAATTTTATTCATACTTACTTCAAGTTATAAGCAGCAGCCTGCCTTCTGTATAGAACTAACCGAAGTTTCGATAGTGAACTAAACCGCCTATAAATGGTTAACGCGGTCTATATCAACATAGAGAGGAATTATTCTGATTAGATTATTAATTTCGATTGATTATTGATAGATAATAAAGATAGATAGAGCTTGTCTCCTTTTATTAATAATCATATTAGCGAGCAAAGATCATAGCGTTATCGTAAGTATAGATCAACAAAACATATGTAATTGCATCTTCAAAAAAAGTTACTCACATTAAAACTATTCCGCTTATTTGTCATAACCGTTCACTGTCCAAATTCTCTGATTGTTCCGACATCCGTTCGGAAGTGTCCGGCGTGTGGAGGCTGCGCACACGCACAATAAGAGCCAAGTGTGGCCACCCAGAGAGGCTGTGGCGGCCGGACAGGCAGTACGGCAGGGGGAAGTACAGGATTCTGATAAACGGAATAGGTAGGATTAATTATTTTTAACTAGTCAGAATTCAGTTTTGTATTTGATAAGTTAAGCAAAAGGGACTTTTGAAAATAGCAATTTAAAAGTGGGTGTCCCGGAGAACATCGTTTTTAAGCAAAAAGTTTAGTTAAAATATATTTATAGACTACAAATATAATGTTATTACTACTTATTACTATGTACTAATGAACACAGGATACTGACAAACTGATAAATATATTTTAATTGATTGTTTCAAGACAGAAACACATTTTCAGTAAGTTACGCGTTCCGTGTATCCGAGGCAGTGGAGCGTGCCAACATTTCTTCGACCCCGCGATAATAAAACACTGTTCTCGTTTTTTGACGGTCAAATAAATTATTTTTAACTTCACTGAGCTAGCGTGGATAACGTATTAGTATTTTAATGACGGGCAGTTTGTTAGCTGTATAACAACTGATAGTGATTAAATGTAGGTCGTTTGCGTAGATACGGTACTTTCTTTTACATATACAGCACCCATTAAGTCCCTCCGTTGTGGCCGATTCCATTTATCACGACACTTTTAATTCCAGCCCACACAGGCCATTGTGAACAAGCGTTATTCTGTAAACGCTCCTCATTATGAAACCACACTTTGTATAAAAATATGCGCTCAAGTATAAAGGTAAACATTGATTTTTTCTCACTACCAGAGAGAATCAATGTTTGGGCCGCTAGTGACAGCCGGACAAAGGGACAATGAGGGATGATCGTGAATGGACCGCACACTCGGCTGCGCGGGCGCTGTCGAAGTGCGCTTGTAAATTATTGCAATGACCGTGCTCATAGTGAGTGTGTAAACGCTAAATTGTCGTTCTTGAAATGGAAGCAAGATGAGTAAATCAAATTTGATAATATGAACGCAAAACGCGCTTAACATACCTATGTCTACTAACTTCTGGTGTCTATTAAGTATAGTTTAATTCGTTTCTCAGAGGTCGACTATTGTTAATCTACGTCAAGCAGAAACAGGTTAGTACCAAGTAAGTACCTACATTATAAAACCATGTGGTTATTTTTTAATATGGTGTTCTCTCCTCTGCTGCACTGGGAGTGAAGAAATAGCATAGAATGCGTGCAGATGCTTATCATCCTGGCATGTCGTAAAAGTCGACTAAGGGACGGGGCCTCTCCAACATGGTGGACTATCTGTATGGGCGATGGGCTGATCACCTGTCACCATACGGTTCATCATACCATCTTAGGACTAATTAATCGAACGTGGCCACAAATAGTCTTGTGGATCTGCCCACCCCATTAGGGATTTCGGGCGGATGCTATGTATGTATGTGTATTTTTTAAATTATATTATTAATATCTATTTAATTTAGAATATCAGCATGTATAGTCAGACCAGTAGGTAGGTTTCCTTTCTATGATTTGAGGTAGTACTGAAAAGGCGTGGTACAAAATTGTGACTTAGATGACTTCATATTTCTAACCGGTATCGTCCATTATAATAGGATCGCGCAGATCTAGAAAACAGAACAACCAATCTGTAGTCCAATTTCAGCTCAATCAAAATAAACAATATTTTTGTGTCAAGTTTATTGAGGTCGGATACTAGGTGCACTATTCAATTTCAAATTATTAAAGTATTTATACGTATAACAATTCTTAAGTACTTAACATCGTAGCAGTGTAACGTAGTAGTGTAACTTTTCAAAGAGACTAATTAATATTCGGTACTTCCAGATTACCAATAAAATTACCTTGTTTAAAAAAGAATTATTAAACATGGCAACAATTTATAATAGGTTTTTTCAGCCTCACAAATCGGTACTTCTTAAGGCGTAAGACTTAATGTAAGATTTAATATATTTATTTATTAAATAAAGATTTTTAACAAAAACAAATCATACAATACCATTGAGTATAGATAACGTTCATTTTTTCTTCTTTCGTTGCATATTTTAATGCATATTATAGCAGACGATTTAAAGATAAAACTTATCGTAAACTCCATATGCGTTAGTAAGTATAACAATTTAATTCTTACGAGATTTTTCGGGACTCAGGACCAAATATGAAAAGAACAATTTGTCATTTTGCGGATTGCTTTGTGACTTTGGTTCATGCAACCGCCGCTCACACCCACTCCTGAATGATGGCATCTCCGCCTCTCGCAACAAGAAGTTTTCGATAATAAAACTTATTATGTTCTTTTTATATAAATACAAATAAAAAATCACGCCTTTGCTCCTTTGAGCTAGACATACTCGTAGATAGGAACATCTGCTCCTATTGGTTTTTTTATATTTCCAATGCTTACTTGACATTAATGTGTATAAGTTTCAACAATTTTCCATGCTAAAATATTCGATTAAATGCATTCTGTGAGGCTTATAAATCCGGTTAAACCTTTATCAATAGAAACTGCTTCTACGCTAGAACATAAGGTTACATTTTCAGTAAAAGGCTTCAGTAAAGAAGTTGATAAATACGCCGCCATTGTGTGCGAGCGAGACAGCATGCGCACTCACAATCTAACAAGAACAAAAGGCTGTCGTCGCTATTACCTAACGGATCACAGGATACAGTTAATGTTAGGAGTAAGGATAAAACATCAGATTTAATGTGTTTGATTTAATTTAAAAAAAGTAAGTAGCTGGGGCCCATTGCATAAATACTTTTAATGTGTAGTAGAAACGGAAGTCTCTTTCTAGTAAAAGAATTTGAAACGAGACTTCCGCTTGTATTACAAGTATTTATGTAATTGTTCTGAATTTGCTACACCTCCGGTACCGCCTTAGCGATGCTCACTAAAGTTTTCCCGTATTTTGTACCAGTACATTTTAGGTTTGTATTCTCATTTTGACATTTGTCCCTTAAAACTGCCAATACTGGAATAAATATAAATAGCATCAAAGTAAGACAAGATTTCAATCAAACTGTTTACAGGCATGCTTGTCTACACATTCATAACCCATATAGCTCTACGAGTATGTTTGAGTTAATAAATAAAATCATAAACATCAATTATTAAACATCTGTGGAAAATAATATGAAATTATTACAAAAGATAGAGTCAATACTCTGTTAGAGTTATGAGATAGAGTTATCTCTTTCGCAATTAGCCTAAAGTTCCTTGATGTATGGATTTGTAGATTAATGATAGATAATTGTCCTAAACTTACCAAGTATAGCTATGTATTTGGTCGTTTCTTCCTTGAGAGTAATTATCTTATGATGCTGGTTTTGACAATCATACACGCCGTATTTACTCGTTATACTTACCAATGGATTTCAAATGTAGGATGTGACAATGAAGCATTAACTAATTGGATTATAGAAATACTCTTCCCATCCTGCGTATACTATTTTAAGCGATCTTATGAAAACCTGAAAATCCGTCTCGAGTAAATTGAAACTGGAGAGAGACGGCACGCACCGGGGTCTCGATTGTTCTGCCTTAGTGCGAGCGGGATGGAGCACATGGGAGTGAGAGCTCAATAACGAGGCATCCAAGGGTTGGCTGTTTCTCTTACGGCAGCAGGCAATATGTGGAGATTTATGTGCCTCCGCCTTATACCGAGCGTACTTATGAGGAAGTCTCACGACGCAGCTTTATTTCCCTTGTTACAGAATTTATGCGCTTTGATTTAATACTTGCAAATTAATAAAAAAACTATATACCTAGTTACTCAAAATCAAATAAATGTTTGAGTTTTTTAATATAGCGTTCTTAGGTTTTTGCTGGCAATGTATGTTACATTTTTAAATGGATTATTAAGTACGTTGGGTGTGGACGCATAATGCCCTAAATCTGGAAAATGTAAAACGCAGAATGGCCTAAACGCAGTATGTCCTAAACGCAGAATGGCCTAAACGCAGAATGGCCTAAACGCAGAATGGCCTAAACGCAGAATGGCCTAAACGCAGTATGTCATAAACGCAGAATGGCCTAACGCAGAATGGCCTAAACGCAGTATGTCCTAAACGCAGAATGGCTTAAACGCAGAATGGCCTAAACGCAGTATGTCATAAACGAGAATGACAGATATCTTTTAAAAGGATACTCGTAATTAGAAACTAATTTAAGGGGCCAGTATCATATAGGTACTTAATATCCTTTAAATCTAAAATCTGTATTGTCAGACAGCAGTTTTGATGGCGTCAATTAACTATCTTTTTTTGTGTAACCCGATCATTTGTTGTCTCTGTCTTTATTGGCCTAATACTTTTTCGGTCATATGCACCGGAAAGGACATTTTGCGTCTAGGACATGTCACGTCTAAGGTATTTCGCGTCTAAGGCACGTCTAGGACATTTCGTGTCTAAGGCATTTTGGGTCTAGGACATTTTGCGTGTAGGGCGTTTTGCCACTAGGACATTTTGCGTCTAGAGCGTTTTGCGTCCATAAAATAGGGCATTATGCGTCAAAAGGATATAATCATATGACACACTTAAAAACAATAGTAGTGTCAGGCATCTGAAAGAGTTCGTATGACCACTCGTTAAATAATTATTCTAATTTAAATCAGAAAATATAGTGAACTACTTCTTCCCACTGCTATTTCTGCAGCTAACCCCAAATGTCGTGACTTGTAGTTAAAATTATTTACATGTTTGTTTGCATCGTGCTCTAATTTACATAATAAACGACCTGCGGTTTGCTTAGTTGCCAAACTGACTTTTGTCTCGATTATAGCACTTTTATTACAGGATGCCGTCGCTTGAACATACTTTGTCGTTTAAATGTCATGTCTTACGTGCTTTGAAATTTAATGGACGAACTATTTGTTAATATAGATAGGTGTATTGTCCCTGTAAAAGATAGCTTTTCGACGACTTCGTAACTAGCTATCTATTGAAAATGTAAATGAAAATATTTTGCGAGTGGGCCACATGGGCTCTTTTACATGTCTAAAGCTACCAGCGCTTCAAATGGTGACATCTGCTGAGAAGAAACGCTGCAAGAAACTCAGCAGTAGTAGCAGTAGCAGTATTATTAGCAGTAGTAGCAGTATTATTGTTGATGCCGCACAGAGGAAATGGTCAGAAGTTATTCTGCAATATTTCAACAATCGAACCAAATCACTCGGGCCGTACGAAAAGCGTAAAATCATTCATAATTTCGCATTAATCTCCTAATAATTCATTAGCTTGCGTAAGTAAGTCATTATATTTTTCAACGTTCCATAAATACGCAAAAACTACGAGATACTTAACACCAATTTCGGAATTGAAGTATATATATACTCCTAAAGGCCTATACCTTCAATATAATTAGTTAAACGAGTGACGTCACGCTGTCTCAAGTTAAGCGTTTCACTGACGCCGGGCGGTCCGCTAATGAGGATGGATAGCGCTGGATATTGCTCAATAATCCCATCCCTAGCTCTTACTATGAGCTTCCGCTTGATTTTGCATAGGGAATTTAAAGAGCCTTAACATTTGCGCAATTGGGATGATTTGGTTGTTAACAATCTATTCCAACTTTTCAATTAACATGCCTGCCATGGTTATTGGCTCGTGTCTACACTAATATTATAAAGAGGTAAAATCTGTTTGTTTGTTTGTATGTAGGGGGTAATCTCTAAAACTATGGAATTGATTCAAAAAAATATTGCGCTAATGGAAAGTTACACTATTTCCGAATGACATATGCTACGTTTTATATCGGAAAATTCAAGTTCCTGAGGGATCAGTGATAATCCATATCCACGCGGACGAAGTCGCGGGCAAAAAGATAGTAATATGTAATTTGGAATAGATTCTAACACTAGTGGCTCCGTGAGCTGTAGACCTCGCTACAAACTTAACTTTGCCATTGGAAAACGGTTATCCCAATACATCGACATACGTTGCGGTCAGTTAACCAACACCGCAAATAAATTTATAATCATAAAATCACCATAACTCCGCCATTTTAAAAAAAATGAAAAAATGAATTCAGCAAAAAAATAAACATAATTACCGAACCTGCTCACAAAATTTCAAGAGAATCAGTTGAGAGATGCTACCTATAGACCAGAACAAATGGACCGCCGCCGGACAGCCGGACAGCCGCCTGACATAAGAAAGCATTTTTGCCCAAGCTGAAACGGGGACGCTTCGCTCGCTCGGTCAATAAGTACATTTTTAGGTAGTGAGGCTGCTCTTAATATACCTACTTCGAATCTTTTGTTACCTTGACAAAAAATAAAAAGTTAGTGCTTCAATATAAATGTAAGATGATCAATGGACAAATACCTATAGCCTGTTAGGTGTAAAAATAGTGTATTTGTTTCCCAGGTATATATAACTTTTTTAGTAATACTGTAACTTAAATTGGTAGGTTATAGGTATTCACGTGGTAAGGGAACCGACGTGCCCTCACCTGGCTGTAGGGCGTGATTAACTCCGTATCCGTCGATAGAACCAGGTCGCATCATTAAGCCTTCAGCCGGGTAAATACTTGTTCACACTGATTTATGTTTTACAAGTTACATGTATTTAAGTTTAGCTATATACCTCAAGTTTACTGTATTAGATTAGAAGTATAAATTAATACATTACTTTCGTAAGAAGAACATTGTCAGTGTCGTTTGCATATTAAGTTGCATAAAGGAATCTGTATGGTGTTAAGAGGCAGGTTGAGCTTCCGGTGTCTAATTTTTTCCAACCAAACAACACCTTATACCTTTGCCTTTTCGTAACACACTTGGCACAGATGATTTCAAATTAGTGTATCGTGTATTATCTCCGCCTAAAAATAACCATTAAATTAGTCAAATGCAGCAGCAGCGTCATGACAGTACCTATATAAGAAGGACGGGTATTTGCTTGTCTCTTTGTTTATTGTTACAGTGTGTGAAAAACGATGCTTATTTACGTATTGTGACAGTGTTCTAATCTCAAACTGTTTACTTTTTAAATCCTATCGGTTCCGAGTAACATATTTGATTCCACCCTCGAGACCGATAATGCCGGTCCTTCCCACTTAATCTCGGAGTATCGCTAACAAATTTAATATTTACTCTCACAGACTTATCCTTATAAATCGTCGACAATATTAAAACCACCAGTACAATTTGATTGTTGTATCGGAGTCACCCCTATGGTATTAAGGGTTGGTGCAAGTGACAGGCAACGAACGACATCTCTAGGCGGCCACACAGTTTCAGTTTCAGCAAATAATTACTGCGTAGCATCAATGCTTTTACGCGTTGGTTGACTCTTTCATTGATTTGCATCGCGATTTCAACTATCAGGGCACCACAGTACAGTCCGCGTGCGAGCTCCGAGGAATCGACTCTACCAGTACGAGTGTTAATTGTCCTAAAGGCATGCGTATGCAAGCAATTTTAATTTTAATTTCTAGTTATGCTAATAATGTTCACAATGTATAACTATTACTGAATAAATGAATATGAATATGCTTATCGATGCTGTTGTTGTTTTCTGCATTAAATATTTACTTTAACGTGCGTTAAGATTCCTTGGAGCTCGCACGCGAACAGTAATATGTTATACCGCGCTACAGTAATTTCAATCATCAATTCATCATTTTCATCATGTTGAAAGAGTCAAGTATGTCGTACGATCTCGCAAGTTCCAACGATTTAATTGAGTGTCCCATCGCTGTTTTCACCCGCATTAAGCAACTGATACATTTTAATAACATCACTCTCAATTGTCTACTGCAGCAGCAACTAGGCTTATCTTGGGTACATAATTAACACACAAAGACACACTAAAGATACCCTAAAACCAACACAAGTACACGTATGTTTTGTTATCATACGGGTATGTGACTCCGGCGAAAATACAGTGATATTTGGCTAGACTTGTTGACATATCTGATTTACGGGACTACAAAAACTCGTGTAAGTCTGAACGTATTTGTTTGCCTCCATATTACAAGTATAAGCGACAATAAGCGTATCACTTGCGCCGAGGTCCATAGTCCCCTCCTAGCATGCTAAACCGTCCGCGGATTTGTCGGTAATCCTAGCCTCTGCCTCTCGCAGTTTAGTGCCGGGCGACTTTATTAAAATACATCAAACATTTATATAACTTCTATTAAATATACGTTGGGAAGTGCCAACGTAATGTGGACAAAATTAACTTTATAAGTGATTGGCGCGTCGCTGTAACCCTGAAAATGCAGCACAGAATACTACTAGTAACTAACATCGATGCCGGAAAACGTAAACGCTTGAAGTGCACGAAAAATAAATTTGGCACCTGACTCCAATGCAAAGTTTTGGCAATATCGTAGAGATGTTGCAAGTTTAGAACTTTTTTTTTTGTTGTTTCTTGGATATATTATTACTCTTCTTCGTTTCTTCCAACTTATTTAAAAATAGGAATATGTTTTCAGATAGGTAAATAATGAAAGGTTTAAAAAGGAAAAAACTTAATACTAAATACCTACTATCAAAAAATATCGCCAAAATTACTTCCGCTTGGTAAGGTGCCCATAAAGCTGGCTGCATTCCCTCGTTGTATAGCTATGCCTTTACTTTGGCCGAGGAATGAACCAGCCCTATGGTCGCCGGAGGCATGGAAAAGTTTTCTTTTTATTTCATGGAAAAGCTTCCGCGCCTCCGTGCCCCACGGTCCAAGTGTCTCCACAGCAAACGCCGCAATTACGCAATTATCGGCGATATTTGCGTATTTACGGCGTTTTGTTGTTTCGGCCGCTGTCCGCTGCACCCGTCCCCCGTTCAATTAGTATTAAATAAATATTTTACGGTAAATAATTAAAATCCATAGAATTGTTAGTAACATTTAAGTTATAATCTTACTTAAAAATAATAATAAATACAAAATTTAAAATCATCATTATCATCATCATAAAATAGGTATTCAAATATTATTATTTTTTATATTAGTTAAGTTGTCAGTATCTGGGTTAACGATTTCTAACAGACTGAAAATAATGTTGACGCAATGTTGATTACAAAAATCGAACATCTGACAGTTCCAAGTTAACAGTTGTGTTTCTAGACCTAAGTAGATTATACAAAAACACTATAATGTTAAGTAACCCTCCATCTGCGACAATGCCTGCGTAATTAACCGAATAAAGGGTGACACCGCAAAGCCGGCGTGATGGATCCGTTTAATATAGAGCTCGGCACGCCTAGACTACCTCGCCCTGATTAAAATTAAATCTTAAATATATTAAAAATCGCTGCAAAGTGATCTATCTTCATTACTGTTATGCTGAGTCGGTAATTGGCTTGCGAAGCGAACACGTGGTTAAGTTAATTTTTATTTTTGCCTATAGTTGCCTAGATTTTTAATTTTGGACTGAATAGTTTGGTATGTTCATATTTGCAAAACTCAGTAGAAATATAATCCATACATCTTTGGCCATCCAACGCGGCAATGCCGCTAGTGTAATGGGAACTTTTGACCCAGGGTTTGTTCCGAGGCGTTACTGGCGACTGTGTGTAAAAATGTATTAAGTTATTAATTTTTATTTATGTGCTTGTTTATAGCTGTGAAGCCTGTGGCGGATTTATCGTTGTTATCATTTAACGAAGCATGGTGTGGATCAATGTTTGTAAAATTTGGACCGGGAAATAAATATTTAATTTATCATCTATACTAATATAAATGCAAATTTAACTCTGTCGGTGTACTGTCCTTTGGGCAAAATATTTTTCGACAAATTTCACTTCCCAAAAAACGTACCGCAGTGGTTTCATTTCCCAAAGAAATCTTTAGCACGTTTACATTCCGCATTTTATTCATTTGGTCAAATTATCATTTGGCATCATTTTGCTTTGTCATAGGTAGGTTAGGTTAGGGTTAACTTGTGTCCCTTACGAAAGCACTTATTTGTCAAAAAATACTTTTGCAAAGTGTAAAATTGCGATAAGCTGTTTTGACTAATGATTTTTTGCCAAATGATAATTTGAGTAAAATTGTTTGGGATCTGATACTTTGGGAAGAGTTTTTTGCCCATACATTAGTAATCCCTGTCTGGCACATTTTGATAGCTAAACCGCTACTTTTTTCAAGACAACCAATAACTACAAAGTGGAAACACCTGGAAAATTTATTAACAGCATGTGCGTGCTTGATGAAAGTTCGTAATTTAACAGAACATATGAATTAAAAAAATCACAAACGTGAAAATTCCTCATATTTTGAAGATATATTTCCACGCAGCCGAAGTTGTGAGTAGAAGCTAGTATGAAATAAGATAATAATTTGCTCTCTGTGTTCAACTCGATTGCTTAACATAAACAAAATCCATCGAAAATCGGAGGTCCGATAGTGCATTAAGTAAGACGTAACAGAGGGCGAGGCCGGAGGGTGCGCAGGATATTGCCTAATCATCCGCGTTCACACCCTAACTGCCAGTTGTTTTAGCATTCATCGTTTTACACCCTGCCCCATTGTAAAGCTCAAAAGATAAATTAACATGATTTGTAAATAAAGGTTTAGCTTATTTTGAAATCTGTTGGTAGATTTTGTAGATAATAATAATTATTGCGTGGTTCGGTTATCCACCCAAATAGTGAAATGAGATTTGTTTTAAAAACGACTCATGCAGTGTGTACACACATTAGATACAGTAAAGATTTTAAAACTGTGCCTATATGAATTCCGTTATACATATCTGTAAACTTTTACCAGCCGCTACTGTACCTATCTGGCTTTCATCCTGCCTGTAATATTATGTAAGGAACTCTTTTCATAGGTAGAACAAATTAACATTATTATAACGCAAAACTAAACTGAACATAATTTCAAAACCTAGCCGTAACGGAATCTCAACGTTTTTTATCGTTCTGAGTAAGTAATTGAATTGCCAGGGTAACAATGCGTAAAACAATCGGAGAATCAGAAAAGTAACATTACCCCGTGAACGGCCCGCGTTCATGGGTTATTAATCGTGACAAAGAGCAGTGGAAGGGTTGACGGCGGTCCGCTGAAATATTATGACGTTTGCCTCTCCTCCCATAATTTAGTTCTTTTTTTAATAATTGCATTTCACATCCATTTATCGTCAACAGTCTGTGACCTACAGACCTGTATAAAATAGCAGGTACAGTACTACACATTTTGTTGTAATACAATATTTTATTTTATTTAACTTTACAAAATACCAGTTTGATGGTTTATTATTATTATGACCTTTAGAGGCTTTATACATCTCTAAGCCACTTAACTTGTCCAGACGCGGAGACTATACATCTCCCTTATTAGTTATTTATAATAATTAATTGTTACCCATTAGGATTGTTTGCTGCCTTTTTCATGTGTTAGTTTTAGTTAAAACTGTAATGTGAAAGTTGGGAAAAAAAGACGTACTGCTGAGTTTCTTGCGGCGTTTCTTCTCAGCAGATGTCACCTTTCGAAGCGTTGGTAGCTTCAGACATGTAAAAGAGCCCATGTTGCCTATTTGCAAAATAAATATTTTAATTTAAATTTTTAATTTTAACTATATTAACGCCACGGCCAATTGCGAAAAAGTGTGCCACGGACGCCAACGACGGCATTTGCAGATGCAAATGTATAGAAAACTGCATGTCTTGACGTCAGTGGCAACCTTGTGGCAACAAATTCCGCTGTCGTATATATCCGAATGTGTTGTTCAAAAGGTTAAAAACAAGATACAAACAGTCAAACATTTAAATAAAATACATTTTAGAGACATATCGAACAGCTTGTAACGTCAGTATGAATGCGGACGTTGAATCGAATAGAATTCCTTATTGTTATTTGTCGTGTAATTTCAACTTTAATGCTCTTTCTGCAATAGATAGTCCGTAATGTTCAGCAAATATCACATTGTACAATAACATTACCAACCCAAATGAGATCGGAAGGAACGGCCGCTACAGAATGGACCCCCGACTATACATCATTCGCTCAATGAGGCTACAACAATCGGACAACAAGCTTCACAGCGTCCGCCTCATTGTGTCACGTAATTTTATCAAAAATATCGGGCGCGACAATGGCTCGTTGCGCCGACAAAAGTCGGAAGACCGGATGCGATTCGCGTCGTCTTGCCGCCGACAAACGCACTGCGAAGTTTTTTACGCAATCTCCGCTACACAATGCCTGTTCCCGATTGTTGCGAGATGTTTCCACCCACAACTCGCCAGCCCCATCGCTCATTGCCACCAACAATCGGAAATGACTTACGAACTTTCGGAACTCTTAGTGCCACTTGTAGTTTGATTTTGAAAAAGTGATCATCGCATTGTGAGCTGCTTGAATTGTACAAGAATACTTTAGAATACACACAGGTGCCGAAAATGAATCGGACTGCAGATCGGTCCTTTAATAGCTGTAACTCTGTGAATGTGCAGTTTTCGCCCTTAATGAATTGTATCTGTTTCTTTTATTGCAGCTCTGGTAATGGCGATGTGTACATAATGAGTCAAATGAACCCTTTTAATAAATTGGTGCAGATCGCAGACCATAAAATTGGTACAGGATTTATAGGTGCGCAGGCCAATTAATAGCATAGTGCTGGACCATTAACGGAGTGCGACAAAGTTGATACACACCACACGGCGTGGCCGCCGCCATTATTAGCCTTTTACTGTTATCGCATATCGTAACGGCGCTCATCGTGCACCGTGTAATTAGTCCACAATGGGAAACTTGCTCCTTACCACGACATTGCCACCCCTATCAGGAACCGACAATTCTGATCATTACGGATACCACTGCTCGCTCTAACTTGCAAAGGCGATATACGTTTGAGCTTACTGAGCAATGGAAAACGAATAGGGTTTTTTAACTGAGTCTGTCCCTAATTGCATGTGGAATCAGCGTGGCAGATATAAAGCGTCAGTTAGTCATCGCAACAATACGATGGGCATGTAGCAACACAATTGATTTTTTGGTTCACCGTTCAAGGCAATGCAATGGCATGAGGGGAAATGTATACGCTTTTTGGTACGATAAAATAAAATCGAAGTTAAGTTACACAGTTCTCTTTGATACCTTCGTATCTTTGCTCAATCAAGTCTTACTTACACATCCCATCAAAAACATTTTCATGTAAAATTTTGCCAAGACGCGACCATCTGACTTGCACTGTTAAAAAGTTATCAGATCTCATGAAGAGCCAAGCTTCTAACTCTACAAGCCCTAACTCTACAAGCCCAAACTTCACAAACTCTACACCTTAGTCATAGTCATAGTGATAAATAGTGAGTCAGTCACAAAACAGGGGTTTTTTAACCGACTTCGAAAAAAAAAGGAGGAGGTTCTCAATTCGGTTGTATTTTTTTTATGTTTGTTACTTCAGAAGTCCGACATTTATAAACCGATTTTGAAAATTATTTTTTTATACAGTAGGGTAAACCTCCAGTTTGGTCCCGTTGTCCAAAGTCGAGTTATGATCAGAGAATCTATGAGGAATCGATGGAACTCTTCAAATATTATAGGCAAGCATAGAGCAATTTTAGTATTTTCTGTAATAACTCAAGCAGTTACGTTCTAAAAGCATTATTTGGTGAAGTGGAACTGTGGATGAAGACCATAGATAATCACCGGAACTCCTAAATGTTGAGTATTTCACGGTTGGCGATTAAATTGCTGTATAAAGTTCTGAAGCAACTTACCTATGTCCATGAAAATTCATGTAGTAAAATTGATGAACCAGGAGAACTCCTCAACGATTGATATCTTTGCACCGTGGATAGCAACAGTTTGTAAATGGTGATGAGCAATTGGCATTATGCTATTGTTACTTGATGTAGTAAATGTGTGTCGTTAAATCACCGGATAATAAATAAAATGTGAACAAAAAACTTAGGTACTTTTCAAAGGCTATTTGAAGTTTGTTTTTTTATATTATAAATTATAGATTATTATATATCAATATATCAATAAAATCTAAACGAAGAGTTATGTAATTGAAACTTTATATGTTTGATATGTCCACTATTGAAATCATATCCCGAGAATTTTGTTTATCTGGTATAATCCAAACCCAAGTTATGTTATGAGTGTTCAAAAAAAGGACGCAGCGGCGTGGGCATCGCCGTGCCCCCAGATTTTGTCATAATAAAAACCTTCCTTGAGTGCGATATTAGTCAGAAGCACCCATGATTAATACGAACATAAGAGCGAGATCCAAATAGGTAAAATATATACAGAAAAAAAAGGTAATTCACTCATTTATGGCAAGAGGTTATTAATTACAATAGAAAATGTAAGTACTTATTTGCAATGAATCAAAGAAACTACGAATTTAAATATAATTAATCTTTCTTATCTGTTCCTTTTCATATAAAACGTATTCAATACTCATCTGATATCCCTAATAAACTATAACCTCAATCAATTGAAAAGTCGACATCTGAAAGATCGACCCTCAAAAACCCGTCGGTCCTTGCCGTCCGCTCGACAATGCATTCTTACAACCAATTTAATAGCCAAAGGAAGGAAGTAAATAGTCTTTATTCGATTAGCATTGGTCGGCGGCGAGCTACAAAGACTACGCTTTCGTTGCGCAAGAGAAAAAAACTCTGATATACCACTGTTAAAAATGAAAGACCAGGAAGCGACATGACTTGCAATTTTGACTTTGAAAGTGAATTGCACTTAGTGTATAATGGGAAGGGTACGTACATTATGATAAGCTTAAACAGTGTATTAACTGAATGAAATATGAAGATTTCCGAGCGTCATGATCAAAGATATCTGTGAGAGTGATAGAGCAAGCAGTGGTCGCAACGGAAGATGGCGCGGTGGTGGCCGTCCAGCCATAGGTCTGAAATTACTTAACCTCCGACTCCATCTAGTCTGTCTACGAATTTCATGCCACTACAGCGGACCTAGCAAGGTTGACACAAGGATAAGTTAAACCGTCTTATCTCTAAGTGCTCTCTCACACTAGTGCCGACGAAAGAGATAGAGAGATAAACGCGTTTAACTTATCCCTGTGTCTGGCATGCAGGGC
Organism: Tortricodes alternella; assembly: GCA_947859335.1. NCBI lineage: Eukaryota > Metazoa > Arthropoda > Insecta > Lepidoptera > Tortricidae > Tortricodes > Tortricodes alternella. Next base: position 15,199,766 of record OX401968.1, read on the forward strand.
CGCAGCAGCTCCTAATTCCTATACTGTTACTCTCAACTCGTAACAGTGTAAAATGTTACTAGCGTGTGAGTAGTCTCTAACCAGAAAGCAGAAAATAGCTTGTTTTTTAACAGAAGGAAAAGAGGGCTAAAAGTTTCTTGATGCCTATTCTTAAAATTTTATCAGAAATTTCACGCTACATGCGATGCATGGTAAGTATCAAAATAACATAACATCAAAGTAACACAATGTAAATTGCCCTATCAGACACACCTGACTGAGTTTCTTGGTGCTTCTTCTCAGTCAGATTTAACGTAGCCTTTCCGAAGCACTGTAGCACAAAAATCCGATTGTTTATATCCCCGCTTAACGTCCTAAGTCCGAGGTCGGCTCAATAGGAGCGCCCTTAGGCATGTTAAGTAAAATTCCCCTTGTTGAGCGCCATTCAGGCTGCTCGCATCTTTCCGGTGAAGTTGTCGAAGTCGTCAGAGACTAACAGCGTGTGTCCATACTAAAAAAAAAAAAAAAATGTAAATTGCATCTACCCGTTTTTTGAATTATTTATTCAACTAACTTATCTACGGCACTGTAGCATGAACCACGTAGAGTAATTGTTTGTGAGTAACACGCTAAGTAGGCTGCCGTCAGGTCGACTCGAGTCAGCGGGTGAAGTCGGGTAGCTAATAGACCTTTCTTGGCCGACTTAATTATAGCTTAATTGAAAAAGAAAGGTAAACGGTGAGACGTCAAATGTAATTATATTTACAGGCGTTTCCTGAACGTGTTTGAACTAGGAAACTAATATGCGATGTCATTGACCTGGGTCTCTACTCTATTCGATATTGGTCTTAGAGATACAGAAATCGATCGTTACTATGGTAATGGAATGTCGCTTTGTTTTGTCACATTTTTTTTATGTTTTCGCAAAGTAAGATAAAGACAAAGACATAGTAAAGCGATATAATTGATCCTATCACTAACGCAATGTGGAATAAAGCCACTTGGTAAAGAAAAGGCTAATTTAAATTTAACAATGATACCTCTAGTTCACTGAAGTTTTTGCAGGAGGTATCTATAGCGACTTTTGCGCTAAGTACAAAGGGATGCATCAAACGAGCTATTAAACATTTTTGAGTTTTTTTATTGCCGTTGTGGTATTCAGAAATAAATCTGTACTCTAAAAAACACAATGATAATTTGTCATCGAAGAATGACTCCAAAGCACCTGGCCTCCACGCGACCCCTAACCGAATCCATCGAGGCTGCCTTTGCCAATTCGCAACGCGTCGACTTTTGTCAATACGATTGTTTAATTTATATTATGTGATCTTCAAATTATATTTAAGTAGTTCTTCAAATATGTGCAGATGCGGAGGGAGGCGGGGCGAATGGCAGATGTGTCGTTCCCCCTTCTCGGTTTATGTATTTTAATGATTCCGCATAATAGGTGCGAGAAATTATTTATGATTACTCGTTTAACAGTACCACTACTGAAAGAGCAAACTACTTACCACAAATGTCATTTGATTATGCGAGCATAAAAAGTTGCACTTAACATTAAGGGCTTAAACAATGAGGTAAATAAATTAAAATATAAAGAAAAGCTTATTTTCAAATATGGCAACCCGGTCGACGGTGGCGCCGGCGAAATTCGCGGTCGGCGAATCGACTTCCTGCGCACTGTTTCCCGCCAAAATGGATCGCTTCCGGTGCGTATTTGTCATTTCTGTGTAACAACTCCGTAGAGTCGCTATTGTTGGCACTATTTTCAGATATACGTACGAGTAATTTGTAGGAAGTTTTTTTGTATAATTTATTAAATTATCTATTTCCTAAACAAAACAAATGAATCACAAATTCATTATTTTGAATGCAAAACAAATTTTATAGACTTAATTTAATATGATTTTATTAATAGCATGAGCTTTAAGAATATCAAACGAATTTCAAAGTAAACATTATGTTTACGTTAAAATTCTACGTAAGATCACTTCCAAAAATAACCAGGTTGCCTTTAAAAATAGCTTACGTATGTTATTTTTAGCGTTGACCTTTTCCATGGTTTCCGTATTGGCATCATATTCGCAATCCGTTTACAATAACGAACCCGTCGTTACCGGCCGGAGCTAGAGATTAATATCATTGGGCCCTCTCCCTTATCATCACATGAAGAGAGCACTTTCAGGTCGAAGTTAATGAGCGCTGACAATGCAAACAAATAATTAGTTATTTATTGTTATGATAGAAAATTTGTACATCGCCTTATCGCGTTGAATAGCTGAAAATTTCATTTTTTGTTTTGTCCTTTGGAAATATATAATTTAATGAAAGTTACAGTAAATTATATTTATCTGTAAACTAGGAATCGAGACGTGATCTGTTTATATTTAAGTTAGTTATGTAAGTCCTTTTTCGCCTGAAACACAGGAACTTCCTAGTTCAGGCACGTGTGTTATTTTTGTCCATCAGTATGTTTAGTCTTTAGTTGTTTTAATGTCAAATAAGTTTATCAATAAAGATTTTATTTATTATTATTTTATTATATTGATAAAAAAATAAAGGAAAATATAAACAATAATTTTGCACCTATAAGTAAATATACAGCAATGTACTAACAAAATGGCAATGATTTCCTTATCAGATTTTAACATCAGGGAATCAAAGATGACGTGATAACAATTCGGAAGACAGGCTAATGGTGTCACGTAATTGTGAGAACTGATTGCGTAATTAGCGCGACGAGTCACAGAGGGCGCGGGAATCGCCGGGAATCCTCAACCCTCAGTTTGTTTTTTACCGCACCCGTGGGACTATTTAATTACTAATGTTTGCGTTGGTGTCAATTTTACTGAATTAAATACATGCAGTGCAGACACGTTTTTTTGATTGTTGACTTGACTTAATAAGTGGGAACTCAAATTAAATTATGAATTCATAAGTCTACGGCAATATTTTACGATGGATTTCAGCGGCATTAGCATGACTGACACGGGAATAACTTAACCATGTCTTATCTCTCTTTCTATCTATTTAGTCGGCACTGTTGTGAGAGAGACGCACGTAGAGATAAGACGGTGTTAACTTATCCTCGTGTCAACCTTGCTAGGTAGCACATATATAGTTGTCAATTATCTCTCTTCCTAGCGCTTTTTCCCGTCTCGGGGTACGCTTTGACCATGACCACAGACTCGGCAGGTCGGGTTATTACAGTGGAGCGACTGCCGTCTGAATTCCGTAGCCCTTGTCACAAGGGAACCAGAGCAATTGGATCATGGTTATACATTTAGTTACCCAAATGTGCAGGTTTCATTATGTTTTCCCTCACGGGCAGGGCAGAGCATCGGTTACCGCAATTCGCAGGCAGATAATGTACATAAGTTATTAAAATTCATTGGTACATGGCAGCCGCTTAGATTCGAACTCGGACCTTACGATCACGAGTCGACATCCTTAGCAATTAGGCCACCGATGTTCTTTAGGCCACCGATGCTCTAATATAGTTGTCCATTATATGTTTAGTAATGAAAACGGTGTTCAATTACTTAAGATTTGTTCACTTTCCTAGGTTGCCGTTATGATTTATGCAAGCTTAAGTTTATGAACTGTTAATGGGCATTCAGCGGTGATCCTTTGAATAAAGTTATTGAAAGGCAAAACAATGAGAATACCTTACTTACATCAATTTATTTCAATTTACACGATGTATATTGTTTCGGTGGGGTGGCCCGCACTTCCGCGCGTAGCTTCCGACACGTGCCGCGCCATCTTTGAATTGCACCCTACAACAATCACCGATGTTGCAAGTTATAAATCAACTCTTATTTTTCACGCGATTCGAACACATAATATGAATGTAGCAAGGTTTATTTTTCTCTGCATATTTAGATGTTATTTATGACGCGTTTAAAGGTTGATTGTTTTATTTGTGGCACTAATGTTGTTTGATAATTATTTGGAACGTGTTGCTACATCCAGTATAACATTACCGAACGTGTGTCGTTTAAAAACGGTGTTATTTAAGGAGAAAGCCATGTTTCTGTTTATTAACAAAGATTGCTACACCAAAATAAAAAGGTCTCCTGCTATGTTAATGGTAATGCTCTCCAATTGAGGCCTGTTTTACGAAGCTACCAGTTAAAAAAATTCAAGTAAAAACTAGCAACTTAGATGTACAAGCAAGTTAAGATGTACCTATGGAGTCCGACGTCGGTTTTGCCGGCATGAAACGGGCCACTGATGGCCATTGCCTAGAATGACTGCTAGCCGTTTATGGATAGGAAATTGGCGCTATTTCGTTCTAGGCACTAGTCTAGTGTTAGTTGAACATCGATACGAGTATTAACACTCAGGAGCCTCAGCATAATTCGGTGTAAAAATGGTATGTTTAAAGCGATTCGGGCCTGTATTGATGCCCTAGCTGGGGTCCGTTTGTCAAAGCATACTAGTCTCATAATACTAGCGTTTTGTTAAATTTTCTCTCTTAATTTACGAGACATTACACTAGTAGGTATTATTAGACTAGTGTGCTTTGAGAAACGGGCCCCTGCGAGATGAAGTTATGTATCTATACATATAATAAATTTATAATAAAATATGTACTTATGTAGTTATAAAACTTAAAAGAATTATAAAAAGCTGTGTCAATTAGCCAATATTTTGCTTGTAAGTGCTTTTGCAGCAATAAAGCTATGCAGATTTTTCACTTTTAATATTATTTTTAAGAAAACAATTCATGACTTCATGGTAACGACCGTCTGGGTGTGCTATCATGAGGTCAAATGCAGTAGTATAAAATATGACATTCGCTAAAGTTAAATACATTCTACATAGGTGAATAAGTAGTACTTTGTATGTCAGCGCATCCCACTTGCCGTATTTGAACAGTGCAAACTCAGGCCTTCAAACAGCAGTTGACCTGCGAGCAATTACTGCAACCATTACTGTAACGAGCAGCGCAAACATCGTACCGGGGGTCGCGCCTACAGCGCTACGTGTCAGTTCCCGTCTTATACAAATATTAAAATAACTAGTCGGCACCCACTTTCCATATTATTATTGACTAGCTGGCCCCGCGACTTTGTTCGCCTCGGATTGGGAATATTTTTCATACAAACAGCAATAGGTCATATCACCGAAACCCTTTGACATATCAAAATAAAATAAAATGCCATTATCTAAGTTAAAATACCGTTAACTATACTTGAAAGTTTCATTTAAATCCATTCAGCCGTTTCGGAGCCTTTTCGGAATAAATATTTTAGATTTAGATTAATTTAATTTCTAAATTAAATACATTATATTCAGTACATGGCAAAATAAATTAATTCAAAGTTGAGATCGTCAAAACATTAAATAATAAAATCATAAATTTAATAAGTCATCACAAATTAATAATCAACAAGTCAAAATAAAACTAAAAAATAATACAACACTGTCAAAACGTTAATTCAATTATCACACATTCAGACACAATGTAGGGTTCCGTACTACCCAATACACAACGCATTTTTTTTAAATAAAGTATATGACACCATCTATGCTGTGGACGTGGGACGTTGTGGTATAGAAGTTTTCGAGAATAATAGGTTTAACAAGTCAGTCGCCTCATGAACCAAGAACAACAACTAAGTCGTGATAGTTTTCCTTTTAACTTCCTTATATAAGCTATACTAGTGGCTCCGTGAGCTGTAGACCTCGCGAAAAACTTAACTTTGGCGTTGGAAAACTGTTATCCCCATACATCGATAAAGGTCGGGTCAGTCTCTTAAGAGGACTGTGAACCAGCGGCAAAAGTCACCCTTTTCATACAAAAGGTGATAACGATTTCCACCCCTTAAATGTTAACCGGACTTGACCAATTTTTTATAGGTTGTCAGTCAGAACAAAATTTAAGTCTATACTTTTTTTGAATTTTGAGTAAAGATCACGAAAGTCAAATAATGCCGAAATTAGTTTTGTATGAGAATACTGAAACCACAATAAAACTGAATTAATTGATTATAATAAAAAAATCAAAACGTACCTATAGACCTAGATTTTGTTCTGACTGACAACCTATCAAAAATCGGTGAACATCGGTTAACATATAAGGGGTGGAAATCGTTATCGCCTTTTGTATGAAAAGCCGTAGGTTCACATTCCTCTTAAGAGAAATTGAGTTATTATGAGAGTTACTGTTAGACAGGGGGGCCAGCACGACATGCCCGCGAGTCGTATGTCGCTCAATGCGTCTCTGTCCAACTAATCAAATATGTAAGGGACGCACTGAGCAACAAATGACTCGCGGGCAGTATCGTGCTAGATGTGCTGAAGCTATTGTTATTTTTGAAATGAAGTAGATATATTTTTGTGGAGCTGGCAGTTTGTGGGTTTCTAAGGAAAATTAAAAAGAAAAAGTATTTTTGTCTCTAGAGAAAAAATAATACACCTTAGTCCGCCTACGCGAAACTATTATGATAATCTTTTAGAGCATGAGAAGTGAAAACACCTTTTAAGGTTTCGAGTGAAGCGATCCTGATTATAAAATTATATCCCTGTAGTTCAAAATAGAATTCAAGAGCCAAGAGCAAGAGATCAAAATGCAAACAGTTTCATTGACCATAAATTAAGACTTCACAATCATGTTTATAGAAGTCGTCAGACGCACGGAAACTCACAGAATTGGCTGAAGCACGAGTGTACGGGCATTATGTCGGAAAAGTTTTCACTAACAATGTGTAATGCTGCCATTTGTATGCGAAATTCCGGCGGAAGCGAGGCGAGGAATTGCGCAACTTGCCATTGTGGCGCCATCTACAACTGTCCGAACCACTGACGTGTTTCCGGCCTCTCCTCAAAGCGTCTTGAGATGTCACGTCTGAGGGGATGCCTTCTAGTTTCCTTGAGGGTCTTTTTATTCATTTTATTCCTAAAGATTTATTTGTTTGTTTTGAGAGTAGAGCAGTCAGTAAGGATGTATTTTCGCCCATAAAACGGCAGTCTTCGGAAAGTTACATTTCTTGATTTTGCTTAGGTTATTATGTCTAGTAGTGTTCCTGTCTTAAATTTGTCGCTTCGGGTTGCACTGCGATCTAATTAAATAAACGGTACACTCTTTTTTTGGGCTGTCTTGTAAATATGGCGTCGTCGCTTTTAATGCTGACAGCCTTGTCCAGCATGAAAAATCACACCACAGGTGATGGTTGCCGATTGGCTACATGCCCTTGCTACATCTGTGACCGCAATCAATTTTGATCATGAATGCCAATCATTGGACAGGCGCAAAAAATTATAATAAAATCAAACTCAACTCTGCAATAGTAGTTTATGCAACGGTTGCATAATGATAGGCCTTAAAACACTAGTGCGGTTTTCATGAAACGAGCCGATAGGCGAGTTTCATAATAAGATCGCACGTGTGTTTTAAGGCCAAATTATGCAGAGTTGCATACATAACTTTATCTACACACATATTATAAATCCTCCATGATGGGTTCAGAAACAATATTTTCTGGCAACAAGTTATTTGTTGCAATCGTGGCTGCATATTTCCGATATCCGGCGCATTTTCACATCACACACACTCCGAGAAGACTACTTACTATTCATATTTTCAACTAAAATGTAAATTACAAAAAACTGTTTCTATTCAATTCAACAACAATTCTACTTTCGTTCAGCAAAACGTCAACATGGCGGCAATTCGATCATCCGTCAAGACCATTTTTTTTAAATCATAGACAAACGGATGAAGTCTCTATTCTCACGTCACTCGAGATCAAATATTGTGCAGTTTATATTAAAAAAACATACTGAATTGACGTTTAGTATCAATAACTGTTTTAATATCTATGGATACTAGAATAGAGACCCACTTGAGTTTTGACAGCTGTTCCAAATTTAATCTCATTTCTTTACTAAAAACGATAAAGAAGTCATATTATTTATTTATCGCAGCACTGGTTTTTCCTAATTGGTTGTCAAAATGGTGGTCATTTCATACGGTTTTTGATTAACCAATGGAGGTTTTATGATATGGGTGTAGATAAAACAAATTGTTTAATTTAAGTTTAAGTCTTTAAGATTATTGTAATCACTTCGTCGTGTTTTTATTATTCCGAAACGCTGAACTGCTATTGCCCTCTCACGCTTCACATTATCGGCATATCACTTACTTCACTTATGATCCTAGGTCCCCTAGATGGGGCAGAGGGCATCAACGGTGACTCGCCATCCCGTTCGGTCTTGAGCTTCGCGCTTGATTTCGCTCTAAGTCTTGCCGATCTTCTTCGCTTCATCTAGCACAGTGCGACGCCAGGTTTGTTTGGGACGGCCCCTTTTTCGCTTTCCTTGGGGGTTCCAATCCATTGCCTGTTTAGGTATATGGTCAGGATCCCTTCTGAGCGTATGACCAGTCCAGTTCCACTTGCGGCGCTTGATCTGCTGGTCGACCGGGGTTTCATGGCAGCGCTCTAGTAGAGCCACATTTGAGATTTTCTCTAAACTCTATTTGATAAACATAAGGCTATTAGCGAGTCAAATTTACGATCCAAATAAATTTGTATTGCTTCTGTCTGTTGACTGCTGGCCAGGGTCACTTACTAGCTGCAATCGCAATGTGACCCAATTAATCTACCGAATTTATGCGCCGTTAAATGCTTCTGCACCTGAAAATTATTTGAGTCATTTTCAGATTGAGTAAAAAGATCTTGGAATAAGATAAGACGGCATTTTTATCGTAGCACATGCTACGAGCTACGAATAAGTAACAGGTACTTGATTCTGTAGAGCATTATCTTTCTTGACTTTTCAAAACAATAATGTACAAAAAATTAAAAAAGTTTATTTTTAAATAAATATCTGCTAATATCCCAGTTCCTCATACAACCCGCATTTGATGAACGCATACCTCTGAATCAAACTTTTTCAAACAATGAATCTTGACAACACAATAAAATCGCTTTACATAATCTAGTTTAAAATACTAAAAAAAAGCTTACAGCTTTAATAAGCTCGCAAAGATAAAGAAAACTAACTAACATTGAGCCGAGCGGCGTAGGCGGGCGCTATTCGCGGCAAGGTCGGCCGATATTGTATTACAGCGTACTACAACCAGCCAGCCGAGACCTTCGCCGCCCAAACTACCTTACCCCGCCTCATCTATTTCCCACCAGCTTCACGGAAATGAGGGATCTATAATGTTGGCACCGTGAGCGCTTCCCACGCGTATCGACACGCGTCACGCATTCCCAGATAAACAGACGGATTTTATTAAATTTTATAATGTTCGTTAAATCAAAGGCGTCGTAAGTCATATTTACTCTTTCTAATATGACTTTACTCTTTCTCCTGAGGATATATTTTTTATATGAATGCTGCTATGCTATTCGTCGTAATATTTTGACAAAACACAAATAAATTTTAAGTATCTAAAATTTTCACGCTTGGCGCAAACAACATGCTAATAATAAAACGAAATCCATCACTCACGTAAACAAGCGTTAATATTGCCATGGATGACGATGCTATGACACGTTTCATCAGCGCTTTCTCAAATATCGTATTTTCTATGAAAGCTCGTATTTCAAAATCTGTCCATAGAACAATATACTCAACATGCTTGCAGCAAGGTTGAGTTTGTTTCAGTTTGATTTCGATTTACAAGTTTTTTCCAAGCAGTGTGGTTATCTAAAACGTGACCGCGCCGAGTGGTGCCAAAACCAGGCAAAAACAAACAGCCAGCCATACCGCGGCGTTTCATTGATGCGGTCTCTATGACGACAGCTTTTATTGTTTGTAAACGTATTTGAACATTCGTGCTGGGATATTTGAGGAGATTATATTATGAACAGCTAAAATGACATCACGAAGCTGCGTAAGAAATATTTATGCTACGAATCGTACCAGATTTTCTTCATAACAGAATGTTTGCTTTCCTAAGAAAACGACATAATAACGTTGAAGTATATTTTTTCTTTAGACTCATTCTATATTTTTCTTCAGTTGTCTTATTCGGTAGGTTTATTTAGATATTTTAAAAACATCTAATTAAATGCCATGATTGGTTTCATCTTCTAATGGCCGAATTCAGAAAGGCCACTCAAATTGAGATTTAATTAAAGTGACGTTTCAGTGACGTTTCTGTATAGGTTGACAATTAGTTGAGGGACATTTAACTACTTCATATCTAGTCAAATGCTTAAATGGCGTTTCTGAATTCGGCCTTCGTACCTACGTACACATAAAAATCACATTATAATTTTATTTTTATTTTTAACAAATATGTATAAAAGTTATTGTAACTTAATTATAAAACCTAATATTATATTGTTGTAGTTCATTGTTCTCACGTATATCCTTATCCAACCCTTTAGTCAGTGAACGCCGATAAAGCAGTCAAGCCAGCGGTTTTTGTTCCGACTTAATTTACAAATACTGATATTTCGAACTGGAAACTTATTTTTATCATAAGAGCAAAAAAAAAACAAAAAACCCGACTGCATAACCTCAAAAAGAAATAAACAAGACATTGATTCTGCCAGGCACGTGGGGCCGATATGGAAATAGCAGTCGATGACTTTAAATGGGTATTATAGGATTTTATGGATAGTCACCGACTGCTATTTCTATATCGGCTTCACAAGCACGGGGTATTGTTTATTTATTTTTGAAGTTATGCAGTCGAATTTTTTGTTTCTTTTAATTAATGAGGTTTTTTTTAATTTGTTTTGTTTTTCAGGTTAATAAGACCTATTATGCGATTATATAACCACTTTATCCCATTTTTATTATAAGTATTGAACATTTAAGCGAGTTGCCCACCAACTTTAAATTGATATAGATCCTAAGTGGTCATTCGAAATGAAAAATGGTAAGAGAAACCTAAAATGATTTTCATATACCTATTTAATGATTCCCTATTTAACGTAATTCGTCGATATTCATTTTGATCTTTTTCACAATATGGCGTCTGTCTTTAGTGACACTCGCAATATTAAAACGAATCGATTGACGAAAGAATCGTCAAAATCGGCCCACGCGTTTGGTCTCTAGAGCGCCACAAATGAACAAACATACATACATAGACTGATCAACAGTAATTACCCTCTTTTGCGTCGCGCAAATATAGCCTTTTTATTACTCAAGGATATTGTAGCTTTCCATTAGTGTCGACGACCAAATTTTTCGTCGGAGCACTCGTTTTTTTTAGTGGTGTAGCAATAACTATTATTTCTCACAAGTGTCATAAAAACAAATTGCATTTAACTACGCGCTTTTGGAGGTCTACGAATTCCGTGAATCTCGCGCGAGCGTCCGTATAACGCTGAAGATTTACGACGACCAAATGCAGACTTTGCTTTACATTATATTTATTGATAATAAAATCGGTAAAGCACTGTCTATTTGCCACTTTCCGTTTCCCCGGTTACTGAAACTGCAATTACCACTTGTAATAATTAGCTTTTTTACGTAACGTTTACACATTACTGTAAACACAGGTACATCATATATATGTTTGTATTACATTTTATTTGGTATTTTCCATCGCTGGATAACCTATAGATAGTCTTTAAAAAGAATTGGAACTTTAGATCAACAGTAAAAGTATTTACCTTGTATCAGCGATACAAGAGATTTTATCTATTTACAGATACAGAATTTCGTTAGGGGCGAGGGAGTATTTTTGCATGATCTTTCAGAAAATTCGTTAAAAGCAAAAACATGGTAGAAATAAGGTGCTTCGGTCGTGAGTCAGGATGCCTCCCTTCTTGACAGGATCAATAGGAAAATTCACTAGCTAGAGAAAATGTCACCGGGATATTCATGAGAATGTACGTATATACCAAAAAAACGGTAGTAGATAAAGTCAGAGAGTAACTACAAGTTTTGGATTTTAATGAGCAACTTGAGCAAGTTACGACCTTGTTATTTCATTGAGCCAAAAGCAATTAATCGTCAGCGCCGGGATCGAGCGACAACATAAGCCGATCCGTATAAAATAGCTCAAAATAGCACTGAAAAGCTCTGCAGTCGACATCACTTTATGTCGGAGTCAAGCCTAATTAATTTGTTTGATACTAAACAATTAATTCATACGAGTACATAACACTTTGTTACGAATTAATATTTTAACGCCTCATAACAATGGTCGTGCACCTGCGAGTCAGGCCTAGCCAAAAACTCATAATGGATGAAGAATAAACGACATTCTATAGTTTGGCCCTTAATACAAATCCCGATTCATTAATAATAGAATCAATTCTACAGATAAACATCTAAAAATATAGATTTTGTTTTGACTTGCATCTCTCCGCGTCATAGAAGGAGTAATGTATTGCGTGTAATCACAGCGAGTGAGTGGCAACAGACAACATGGCCCAACACGTGCCTGTTGACGTTACAGTCAACGTGACGTCATCAAAGCGTTTTCACTTCCAGTCTGGTCATGTTTACATTTAGATTTCAAACTTGATGACTCGATTATCTCGTACAGGAAATGGATCTGAATTGCCTTTTTTGGTAGTGAAGTATTTCCATGATCATCATCATCATCATGTCAGCCGAAAGACGTATATTTCTATGATTACTTGATTAAAATATTATTATTTGTTATTATAATACCTATATTAATATTTTACTGTGACAGCTGAAATTATAATTGTTTCATTGGAATTTGCTAATAAATTCGTCAATTTTTGATCTTGAGAATTGAAAATTATCTTCATTTTATTTGATTGTGAGCCAAAGTTCGATAAAATGTAATTTTTCGGAGTATTCATAACAACTTGTGGTAAATGTCTCAGTGCCCCGACGGCAGAGATTCCTAAATACGTAATACGTTTTTATTTATATATTGTCACAGCATTCACTGGATAGGCTAGAAAGCAGCTGCAGTTGACTACGAGACCTCCTTAATTACGTCTGTCCAACACGTGTTATGTGATGGCTGACAAGTCATATCTCAGCCACGCTAGAGCTAGTTATAACTAACGTGACCATTTATTTTTTTATTCAAAACGGGACATCGGTCTATTTACCTACGTCAAATAGCAAGTTATCGACGAAAAAAAAAAAAAACATTGAATGTCAAATAATGCAATCATGTCAACCGTACAGTACAGTGCTGCCATATGAAATCTGAGAGAAGCAGTAGAAGATGATGAAAAAATCAGTAGATTGCAAAAAATATCTGAAAATTTTGAAAATATTATATTTTTAAGTCTAAATGGAGATATGTGAATAAGTTTATGAATAAGATTATAAAATATAAACTCTGTACTCCCGCACCGCTCGGGTCCAACGAGCTCCATAATAATTTTTTGGGACAGCGGGACAGATAACCGAAAAAGGGATGGTCCCGTTTAAAACGGGACGTATGGTCACGTTAGTTATAACACGAGTGAAAACCACAAGAAATGAATGTCATAGATCTCGCTACATACTTATTCCTTTTTGTTATTTCCACACGCTTGTTAGGTTGGACGCGCTTCCATTACACCATTAAGGCGTTCTAATAGAACGCGATTGCGCAATCATCGCATTTGCCCGAACTTTTGTAAGTATGAAGGCACATTGACAATCGCGCGATCAATTAGGACACCTATTTGACATCAGTATGTTTGATCGCGCGTTCGTACGAAGTTCGCGCGAATTAGCAATGATTGCGCAATCGCGTTCTATTAGGACAACGTGTTAGCACATCTCTGCCGTGAACCGGCGAAATCATAGCGAAAGAGAGGATAGAGTAAGATGCAACATACGCGATATGGTAGGACAGATTACGGACGAGTTTCACTACTATGGTTTCGCTATCGGCGTTATTGATACGATTTTATAGTATGGATAGGACATCATTTCAGTTGAAAATTTCAACTTGAAATAAGTCTATTGCTGAACATAGGCACAATGAAGAAGATATGCAATAATATACATACGAGTATATGAAAAATTATGCACCAATTATGATCATGATCTGGCATATTTTTCGTGAATTATACGAAAATGGACCGTTACAAGTTGATTACAATGTCGTTCTGAGCGATACTTTCGACCTTGCAGGCGTCTCCTACAAAAAGCTTTATAAAATAATTTTTAAACATCATTTATTCGCTTGTCGTAAATTTAAATAACGATAACATCCGGTGCTTTATCAAAACTTTGACATTCTACAAACAATTTATTTAACATGTTTTTAGACTTGTAAAAATTGCTTGTAATCGGTTAAATGGCAACAAAATAAAGCTAAAAAAACCCAAAAAGCTTTGAAGTATTAGATTTTGCCATTAATGCAATCGTTAAGTACGATAAGAATTCTGTAATATGTAGGTTAAATAATAATTTGTTAAAAATGTGTATTTAATCATTAAAACTAGGATATATCAATATCTGGTAATTCATTAACTACATGTATGTATTTATATACAGCAAATGCTTTTCGTGACGTAGGAATGTGCCTGATGTGCAGGAACATTGTACTGCTTCTTTGTAACCTACATTATTGAGTTCAAATATATTTTAAATCCAAGCTGGATAGATCCAGTTTCCCCGCGAACCCCGTCATGTTGCCACACTGCAAAAATCTATTCAACATTTGTGAAAATTACTAAATGTGCTCGTGTATGACATTAGTCTCACTTGAAGCGTCATCAGGTCGACGGAAGAAGACGCCAGTTCACCTTGAAGTCAAGGTCACATGATTCCGGAATAATTTCCGAAGTGCTCCAGGTACACACAGACGGGCGTGAGTCACGGACCGGAATGCGCCAGGTGAATCATCCGTGAACTTGGATCCACTTTCAGGTGAAACGGTGACTATTCTTGGCATGCACCGTGCACTATCATGCGTGGGCGACGGTTATTTGCATATTTTACACGTTCTTACCGTGTAAATGGGTTTTATAACGGTACTTAAAAGGGTTGTGCGATGCATGACAGCGTAACTGAAATGTTAAAGCTGACGACGCGGTTAGCCTAGTTGGGAGTGACCCTGCAAATATTATTCTTAAGCTTGCACTGCGTAATTCAATTGCTTTCTTTTTTTTCATAATACGAGCTTAATTTTTACTCTTGTGTCGTTCTTACTGACCCAAAATTAAACTTCATAAAACCATTTATGAAAACGTTTATATACACACCTTTTAAAATCAGGGCTTAGAAACGGGATTTGTCTTTAATATCAATCAAAGTACCCCTAAATAGAACAGCAAAACAACTCGTAAACTAACACATGTTTATGTGACGTCAAGCATGGTAGCGTTTATAACGCGTCTTGTTTGTTATTAAAATAAGTGATAGAATATAAGGATGAGTGCAAAACTCGATATATCGCGTCTTAAGCGACTGTGGGCGGCGAGACTTCACAGAGTAGTTAGACAAAGATCCTATAGCCAGATAATATGTTCGAAGACACAAGTCCAGAGAAGACCTTTTCAATATTACCAGTGAAGCCAAGAAAAGTAGAATAAGCATTTCGTTTTTCACGCACACGAACTGTATCAAGCTATTATGCTATCAACCTCTCAAGCATTAAAAAGCTTCAAAGTATGTATTTTTGGCGTATGTTGCTTACCAGCCCAAGGTTGGCAAGGCAAGCGTCATCTCGCTGATTTTATTTACACTAACGACGAAGCTTCTGATAAGATAGTTTTTGTCATGGATAGGAAACTGTAAAATATGAAAATAATTTTCGCATTGTTGGTTTATTTGAGCCATACGCATATGCGCGTGTGTACTACATATTTTATATAAGATATTGGATTTTTTTTAAATATAGTGACGTTCACTGTGGGACTAGGTGTCGGCAAGAACATACAATTTGAGTTAGATAGTGTATAAGTAAACAAAACGTGTATAGGAAGACAGGGATATCTACTGGAATCTACTGAGACAAGCGTGCACGCTGCATAAATGTTTGTCCGTCCGTTTATCACTAATGTACCATGTCTAGAGCCACTATTGTAACGTATTGTACTTAATTAAGATCACATCTGTACAACTGAAGAAATGTGCCAAGGCTGTGTGTCTCATTCTATTCGTTGTTTTTGGGACAAAGCTGGTTTCCGCATTGCAGCCACAAGGCCATGTTCATGTCATGATGTCCCACTTTGTTATCTCTTTTTTATTTCCAATACATCAAAGAATGAAACTGTTATTGCTATACTGCAGAATATTCATGTTTATGTGCAGATGCTAAATGCATAGTGGTCAGTTTTACTCTTGTTTTTAGATGTAAGGCTGGGGTTTTAGAAGTAGCGTTTATGTCACAGAAAGTCCAACTTTTATTTACCGCCTTGGATAGTTAGCATCTGAAAAGGGATAACATACATTCATATGGAGCTGTGTCAAATACATATTTTTGGATAGTCAAATCACCAGGGGGGCTAGCACGACATGCCCGCGAGTCGTTTGTCGCTCAGTGCGTCTCTGTCAAACTATTCAAATATGTGAGGGATGCACTGAGCGACACCCGACTCGCGGGCAGGTCGTGCTAGGCGTGCAGTCTCAATAAGTACTCGCCTTGTAGTAAGTAGGTAACCTTGGCGTATTAAAATGCAAAACATAGGTTTTTATAAGTTGGATTTCAAGGTCCTTTAATATAGTGGTCAAAAGTTGTCCAATCAATAGTTGCAAGGAACGTCCAAAAACCAACTAATAGAATGAGACACACCCTTGGCACACTTCTTCAGTATGTGAGCACATTTCTTAATGAAGTACGATACGTTACAATACATACGACCCTAGGAAGGTTGACGCGGGGATAACTTAACCCTGTGCCATCTCTCTGAATATCTCTTTCATCGGCACTAGTGTGAGAGAGACGCACTTAGAGATAAGACGGTTTATCTTATCCTTGTGTCAACCTTGCTAAGGCCGATGAGTTAGTTGAGATCCAAACTTTTTTCAGCTTTTGAAATGTAATGAAAGCATTCAACCTTGGCTAGTTTCATGCATTAAAAATAATAATAATATCATGTACACAAACAATATACATTTATGTAGTATTAAACTAGGATTCTGTATTCAACGGGTATTAGAGAACTACTAAAATTCATGATTTCGCTACAAACATGCGCCTCATCCTAGACTCGAATCAGCTATTCGGCACAGTACGCAGTTGCACAAACCCATACGATATATAAGCATCACATATAAGTCAGTCGAAATGTACATTGCTCAATGGTAAGCCCTGTCAAGCGAAAA
Organism: Tortricodes alternella; assembly: GCA_947859335.1. NCBI lineage: Eukaryota > Metazoa > Arthropoda > Insecta > Lepidoptera > Tortricidae > Tortricodes > Tortricodes alternella. The sequence goes on from OX401968.1 coordinate 15,216,923, forward strand.
TCGAAACTAGCAACGATTCATCTTTTCCTAACGATTAGTAGGCATGCAGACTGAACAATTGTTGTGGTCAGGAGCTGTCCAATCGCTAAACACAAGAGTCCAGCCTTGGCTAGTTGGGCGGGCGGGGTAGGGCGGGCGGTGCTAGCCGCGGGCGCGCCGCCGGCGGCCAGTGCGCGCCAGCCCCGGTCCGACACTCGACGTCGGCTCGTCAACGAATACACAACCAATTAATAACGACCATTTTAATATCGGTAAGAAAAATAATCGAGTGCGTAACGTAAGCAATGCTAACACTAGTGTCCAAGCGTAAGCCAAGTTAACTGGTACAGCAGCACGTAAGTTTTAAGTTATTAACAGTGGCCGTTGCAGTGATTTTATTTTGCGGAACTTCAAACGTGAAGTACTGCAAAAGTGAAAAATTCAAAGTTGTTTGCATTAAAAAAAATCTTAGCTGTATAATTTATCTTGTGTTACGACTACTCCAAAAAGTGATAATTGGAAATCAATTTACGCGTTATTATTTCATATACAATAGGTTTAGAAGTTTTATTTTGATTATCATGTTAACCCAGATCTTAACATTTCTAAACGCTCCACTCATTAATCAACTAAATTGAAAACAATTTCGATCTCGGATTGCAATTCCAGATGTTTCAATATCTCCTATATATTATAGCTACATATCTTACGGCTCGGTATCTGGACGTTCCGATATCTTGGATGTCCCGATATCAGGTATCGATGCACCTGCCGGCCCAGCATGCGGAGAATCCGATCCGCGGCTATTTCGGGCCGCCCTCGGCGCGCGCCAAATTTGCGATCCCGCCAAATCGACGCGCCCTGTGTATTTTTGTAACCGTTTCATAACCTCACTTTTTTCGTCTAGGAAAAATAAATTAAAAAACAACCGTAGCTTTTCAACAAATATTGCTATTAAATAGATAAATAATGCGGTCACATTGAGAAGGCCTTCAAAAGTTCTCATCATAACCTAGGGTACTATATAAACCATTAAGATAGTGCCTCTGGCCTCTTTTGTGCTTGATATTTTTGTAACTTAAAGTTTTTAAGTATTACAAAATATTTATTTTCAAGGGACGTTTTGTCTTTTAAACTTGATTTTTTTCTAGTAAGATATATCATGCGTAAATTTATATTAATTTCAACTGGACACCTTTAGCAGGCCCTCAGCCAAAGTTCTTTCTTTTTGGGCAAGCAGACTTACCAACAGTCCACCAATAAGTTTTTATAGGAATCGATTTTTGATTCCAAGAAATGAAACTCTAAAAGTAGGAAGTGCCCCAAAAAAACATTATTTGACATTGGCCTTCGTTCTTGACCGAAAATCTGATGTTGAATCAGATAATGAGTCGCGCAAAAAACTGTTGTGGCAACATTCATGCCTTTAAAAATGTTTCCTTTTGAAACCAGTAAAGTTTTTCCTTTATTTACTACAATCAAATTTTATTTTATTTATTTTATATTATTAATATACTTCTAAGCACAGGCGTTATCTTATAGTGAGAAGGACTGAACAGTAGACCCCACGCGGGCTCAGGGCGGATTGGGGACTTCATACACATCTTTGAATTACTTTTGAGATGTATGCAGGTTTCCTTACGATGTTTTTCTAGGTTACTAGGCTACCACTGCACTCACTATGCAATCACGAAATCAAATATGAATAAAACAACATTTTAGGTAAATAGAACAAAAAATCTTATCGAATGTGATTTTTAAAGCTGCGTAGAGCCCTCAAAACGTAGCACCGGCGTAGCGCCTCCCAGGTCGCTACGACAAACTACAATCAAAGTTAGAAATTCTTTCACGATAAAAAATAAAACTTACGCCATGTTAAGTATTATTTTTTAAATCCGATTGAAGTATGTAAAAATATTATGTAGAAATGTAATATACAGGGTGAGCAAATCAAATGGATCAATATGGAGATCGAAAGTCTAACACTACAAGACAGATAATTTTGTTCTAGGAAACCATGTCTTAGATTTTAGAGATACTCGTAAAGAATACTGCGTTCATAGACTTTTAGAAAAACTTTGCGACTCATGAAAAGAACCCGTTGTTTAGAAAAAAATCGTTTGTTATTTTCTAGGAACACTAGTTTAGTGTAGGTTATTAAGATATATTTTGTTTTGGAAATGCATTTACAACTAAAAGAGGATTTTATTATTTTATACAATTCCGGAAGTTACGTCATCTATCTATTATTCATACATAAACAATTCAGTTTGCGAATGCAGTTTGTCTTTAAAAACAACGACATGGTTCCTTAGGAGTAATTTCCCTTACTCTTATAGTTTCAAACATCCCCATACTCACTTGTTTAGCGCGCTGGGCGTCTATTGGGGAACGTCAAAGTGATTCTGCACCGATCCGCGAGCGAGACTCGCATCTCGCTCTTACGCATTACGCGTCGCGCGGAAGAGTGGGATGAGAAATCTCGCTCGCTCGCTACAACATCACTTAGCATTCCCGAATAGAGGCGCAGGTCCTGTATACGTATCACAAATATAACAAAATATCTATAAATTCAAATTTGCATTGCGCTTCGGATTCGGTAATATGCAGCTATTATACTATCTAAAATGTTGTTTTGTAAACGATAGCTTTCAACCACATACATAGTGCTTCAAGAGCAGCCACTGGATGCATTCCAGGCCTGCCTCGAAACGTTCTTGACTTGAAGGACTGATGAATGGCTGCTGTTCTAAATTTGAACCATTGACGTGCGCTCAGATTTGTAGAATCCATGCTTAGCATCGATGTGGGCATTAACTGGCCGTTTAGCAATCTGGTAATTCCATAATGCTATACATTTTTATCGCTTATTGAACAAGCTCACTCGTGCGCGTGACGCGAGGCGTAAACGGATGGATTCAGTATGTTTAGGTACAGCGGGTGTTACGTGAACTGACCGTTTACATGATTATGAATGTTTATATATCCGAATGTAATCATTAACAAATATTTAATACGACATGATTCACACTTAGCTTTAAATTAATGTTCGCATGCGGCCCAGATAGATATAATAGTCGAAGTTATACGTCAGTTGACTAACGAAACTTGAGAGAAAGCTACAGATTTAAAGGTACTGCAATTGACTCTCCCAAAATAAAGTGGAAACCGAGAAAACTCTATTCGTTTGTCATCACCCTAAAACCGGAGCTTGCGTAATCGAAATTGCGGCAGGCCGCTGACATACCCGCGGTAAAACTCACAAGGTCGCGACAATCTCGAAAATAGCTAGAGACGAGCATACATTCGTAAAAACGGGCGATTTCAAGTTTCTCCTCGACGAGGCGAGTTGGCCGCGGCCCAAGAACATGCCGCCGCAGCCGAGCGGCTATTTGCGGTCCTCGATACCACTCTACACGTCACTGCTCTATTTACGAGGAACGGGCATGCTATTGTACTCAATTATGTCACCTGAACATTGCTTCTCGACGTACATAATGCAAGGTTAACGATAGGAAATCCAACAGTACACTCAACTAACGCACCCTGAACCTATCCATTACAGCTCTACATGACTGGTGTTTTCTATTTCGTTACAGAATACGAGCTCGACATAAACCATCAAAATGTTTAAAAATCATTTAGAAATGATTGGCAGAAATGAGACGGCATCGAAGAAAGCCAGATTTTGGCAATCCTTCGTCCGATCTCTAAAAGGTAAGCAGTGGTTACATCACCAGCACCTTACTCCACTCTTCTTCGTAACTTTTGAAAGTTATTTAAAGTACTGGATCACTACCCGGTAAATAATTAAAAAAAAACCATTATGCGCGAAGCTTATTTAATAGAACCTCGAATTCCAGGATAATTGAGGTAGAAAGAGTACCTAAATCCCAACACTTTTAATTATCTTTTTTTAATTGTCCTTTGACTCTAAATAACAACTATTTTCTGGACGTCTCAGTAGTAATATTCTAAGGATTTTCACCATGCTTTTCGGAATACCTAGACCAAGGATCAATCTATGCCTGAACCTCAGCACCACCTCTCCGTCCTAGCAAACCACAGCAAACAGGTGTCAGGGCCTTTATTGAGCTCCTAATACCTGGGCTCAAGGGCAGTACTGACTTCCGGATTTCCTCCAGGATCGGAAGACATCAGAGCTGAGGAGAGGTACAAGCCTTCGCGCCGCAGCGTGTTCCCGGAGCTCTCGTACCCGTACACTAAGTCGATCTACGACGACCCCATCGGCGCCGCAGAGCGCATATCCGTGCCCGGCTACCGCTACCTGCCGGTCCACCGCGACACCTACGGGTACTCGCCGCGCCCCATCTACGCCCACAACTACCCTCGTTCCCTCGACCGATACAGGCCAGGTTAGTACAGAATTCAACGAGCTATATACACAGATAAATAGTGCACATTACACAGCTTACAAATCATTCATTTTCTCAAAAAAAAAACCATTTCTCGAATGGAGAATTGCTTTCGACAGATGTAGACTCGTTACAATTCCGTTTCTCGATAAATGAGGAAGATGAATCAATAGTCTATAATTCAGAGGGGCACACTGAAAATTTTCCTCTCGCCACTTAGTCATACGATTGCTATAGAATTAGATGCCTTGTTGTTCAGAGGAAAAGGTCAGACGCGCATTGTAAACACTCCAATACGAGAATAGACCATTAGTTATGCTGATGTGATGAAACATAACCCATTTACAATAGCTAGGAAGTCCGTAATTGATTGGCAGGTGCATCTTATATACAATAACACATTTGGCATTTGGCATCAACACAGAATCGATCTAACACAATTTATGTTCGCAACATTACAAACACATTGATTTCATTTTTAACACGTAGATTAGATTATGTAAACATTCTAACCTGTACAAAGCGCTTGATTGTCAGCCTGCGGGAGGCTTGCCTGAACATTATATTAACCAACGCTCGTAGGTACACCTGTTAATTTGTATCGTTGGTACATCAAATGGCATTTAACTTTAATTGTTTCAGCATAAACATCTACAGCCAGTTATATTATATTTGGATCATCTTTGGCGGTCGCTGCGCCACTCTAGTTGTTGTCATTTTGTGACCTCATCCTCGAATCATAATCAATTTGTTTTTTAAAGTCAACATTAATTAATTTCATTGTTTAACGAAGTGGCTTAAACAACATAAGATCATTATAATATGAGGCACCTTTGCGGGTTATTCTGCTGTTAATATTTTACTTTGTAATAAGGATTTATAAATAAATATTTGGAAATTCGTTATATGACGCGGACCCTGTCGAAGGCTCGAAGATATTTAATTCGAATGATCGATTAACACTACATGGAGTTAACACAATACAAACATTAGTACAGTTTTCAATCAAAAAGGACGTTCGCGCAGAGTATTTATTATTGTAGCTGATATATTGCACGTTTGTGTATTGTTCGGTTTTATATGTAATATTTTGTCGGAAATAATTATTTTTGAACCAGTTGTCTATTAATAAGTCGTTACAATCATCACTCGACGCCATATATCGCTTTTGCTGAATATCATTGATAATTTTTATGTTGGAATTAGATGTTTGCTTGCCGGTTGCAACTTACATTATGTTTAAGCTATCATGGCTAATAATCGCATGTGTCATATATTAGAAATCACCTCTTATACATAACATCACTCCACACACAGTAATCCATGTATGTTATATCGACTTTACTGTTTATATTCTGCCAATCTTCTAGCATTTGTCAGGCGACGCATTTTGTTATCCCCTGTATTTATGTAAATATTTATTATTAATAAATGACCATTATTATTCATATATTGTACTTCCAACGGATGTAATAAAGAGGTGAGTTCTATGATCTGTATGTATTTATGTACGAAAATTCATAATCATTTACTCTAACGCTTACGCTGTGAAAACCTTCCTAACACCACGATATTTTGATTGTTACAATATGTTAAAAGTCCATATAAAAATGGGTGCAATTCGTGTGTACTATATTTCAATTATTCAATATATATATTGGATCTTGCATAACTTTATTTAAGATGTCTATTACAAAGTCCTATTCATAGGATTGATCAGAGTGTGTTTGACTCGACCTTCTTCTTTGTTTTGTGGGCGCTACCCGTTGTTAATGTGTGTAACGTGTGTGTTGTCGCACAGTGTACCATGTGCCTCGGCGCGTGCGCCGCGGCGTGGACCCCTTCGACGCGCACAAGGCGTGGCAGGACCATCTAGACCGCCTGGCCGCCATCGACCGCCTGTACCCTTCGCGTTACGGCCTGTACCTCAAGGACCGCGCGTACCCCATCTCCGACCTGAGCACGCCCGTGAGCAGCCCTCTGTCCAGGAGCCTCAAAGGAGTCGAATACGAACCCGACAACAAGCCTCACTGGGGAACAGGTAAATACTAATTAAACAATATGCACGATACGCCCCTAGGATAAGCTCATACATTACCACAACGATGCCGCTCCACCGAGGACAAAGTGATGGTCTCGTTTCATATATCGGAAGGATATTCCATATTTGTCCGACGGTGAGCTCCTCCTTTGCGGGTAATGTGTGGTTTCATTAGAATAAGTGCCACTGCAGTTAGTCCGTTCGTTCTTTAGTAGAAAAATCTGACAAGTCTTTCGTTGGTGTCTCAGAAAGACTGTTTCTCTTCGTAAATTACAAAAAGGCTAACTGTGGTTAAGCTTTCAATCCACATTATAAGCTGTAATACGAATGGATGCCAATCTTTCATCAGAACTGAAAGTGAGAAATTTCAAAGACATTATGACGTGTTGGATGTATCGGGTCATAGCTCATCATGTGGATTGTGTATATCGATATTCAATATTGCCGATATGACGTTCACCTGTTAGATTCGATCATCGTTGAATCTGATTTGAGTTGGATGTCGATGTCCGTCTAACGTATAGTTTATGTTTACAACAATTTTAATGGTTAGTACCTGAAAAACTGATCCACATTATTTAACTTCCAACTAAATACTGTCCACAAATATAAATATTGTTAAACTTAAAATGTAAGTCCTTTGATTAAAGACAATATTCAAACTTACTTTGTATTTACCACTGTAAAATAGTTCATGTTTCAATCAGTATAGGTTATAAAATAACAAAGCAATATATAAGATGTCATATTTTTTGATACTATTAGACATTGTTTATGTACATATTCACAACATAAATTTAATCTCTAGTACAAAATTTTATTAAACTAACCCGATACGAATTTGTATTAAAACATAAAAGACCAACTCGTGTTTTGATTTAGTAGTTTAGTACCTTCTGATTAATTCATAAGTTAACTGCAACTACACTTTCAAAAAGGACGCAACCTTCCTACACAGTGAAGAGATATTTTGGAATTATGTAGCCCTAGCGAGGTTAAAGAGGATAAATTATACCCGTGTTATCCGTCAGTGCGCCTCTTAAAGAGGTACACAGAGGTAAAATGGGGATAGCTTATCCTCGAGTCAACCTTGTGACGGCTGCTGTCCAGCACATGCATGAAAGCTGCAATGTAAATATGCAACGCATTCATATTCTAAATTCTTATAAGAACAACTACACTCAGAAATAAGTATTCGAACAAGCATTCGAATAAGAACCTTTTGGCAAAAAAAATTTGCAGTTTCCAGCTTAAATTTTCAAAAAGCTGGTTCCCACATTCCCTTGGAAGAATTGAGTGTCCTATTATCCTTAAATTGTATTCCTAGTCCATTCACTTGTCTCTGAGCCAGTGATATTCTGATGGTACTGATTGTAAGACTTGGTATGAAGGAGCGATGCCGTCGCGGGTATCGGATGCGTTCAAATCGGATCCCTTTTTCGATGAAGCCGAAAAATGGGCGGATTCCGATCGTTCGCTCCGAGGGATGTCACCCACGCCCGTCAAGCCCCGGATTTGCCCCACACGGGACTGCGAGGTCGCTTACGACTCCGAGGGTAAGGGCTCCAGGCACCCGCCACTGTACCTCGTCAGAACCCCTTCATTGCTCCCAGCTGGATAATAACCAAACAGCCGAACACTGGCCCCGCTGAGTAGATAGTTGATTTCGCAAATATACCAATATCGCTTCCGTTTCAGTAGTTAGAGGCTATTTATTGCCTTCAGTATTCTTAGTGAATGAGACTTTGAGACATCTTTATTCACGAACTTATTTCTTCTCTACCTTCACCTATTTATCGTTATTCTTCGAGTGTATGTGTTCTTTGTCAAATATAGAAACATGTCTCCGATCAGCACAATAATTGCAAGCATGTTGCATGTGTACTGACGATATGCGTAAAGAGCACAGTCAGCATGCTAATCATCAAGTTGTCATCAATGGGATTATTTACAGTATTTTCTGGATATGTTTCATTACCACGTAAGTCATATTTAATAATCGAAGCTTGTGTTGTTGGCATGCGATATTCATCAATGTCTATGTGGCTTATAACATGTGTGGGCGATGACGAAGTACAGCTGAGCGGTGATTGACGTGGTGTGGTGTAGGTGCGCCGTTGTACTCCGCCGGCGGGATGCGGCGCCGGCCGTGGGCTGACATTTTCAACCCGAGCCCCTCTCTGCCGATCTCGGCGGTCACGCGGGACCCCTTCTGGTACGACTGGCCTGAGCTGAGGCCCGTAGCGCGGTGGGACCGCAGCCCCTCCTACATCCGCGACTCCTACTTGTCGCCAGTCAAACGCACCTTCCTCTGGGACAAGCACCCCGTCAGGCCGCTAGGTTAGTGGGTCGCTGTATATACGCCGACGACTGCCGCGGCAACTTGCCAACGAGCTGTACAAATTGGCCTCTAATTGCCTCTGAAATAATCATATTAATTGACATCAAAATAATAATATTTTAACCAGGTGTCTTTGTTATGTCCGAGGTGTTCTAAAGTTAAGTTATAGATCATCTTATATTACAACAGATTTTATGATTGCCGACGCACTCACCGTGGGCGATCTAAGCCGCCTTATGCCCTACATGCATAGTCTATAAAGTACAAATATCAGGTATCTGGCAAGGAGATAAACATGTATCATTATATACGTAGTAACTATATCATATACAGTAACTTTAGATCAAAATAATAGTGACTACTCAATCTACTTGACCATACAATTATGACCTTTAAAAAGTTATTTGACCCTTTAACCTATCCTTGCATTCTTATGAACCTTTAAGCATTAACTATGAGTGAACCCTTCGATTGATTAAGAATTAGAAATTCATATTATTATTCAATGAATCAAAAAAAAAAATCCTCCCCAGCATGGTATAATAGTTTCATTAGATTCCTCTGTGAGTAGTACGTATAAGTTTAAGTTTTAGTCGCCCATGCAAATGACATCCATAAATACGGTCTCGCCCTCATTTTAATAACCAAATTGTTATTATATATATTATTAACTCTACTCTGACTTTTCACAATTCACAAATAATCACATGAGTTTACGTGTTAATCTATAATTTTTAATGTATACCCTAAATTATAAATTGAAAAACTTTATCAACCCTACAAATTCAAGACTGGAAATTTCATTCCGAAGTGGCTTTACTTTATTACCTACCAAAACTACTTTCCGATGATTTTCTTCAGTAACAAACAGTACAACATAATTCAATTTCCCTAAGGGTTGCAATCGTTTTACTGGCCCACAAGTTCCTAATCAAGTTTCAAGTTAAAACTGGTGCAGTAAGTTGGGACCTACTGGGCTGGGGCACACCAGGCAGCGGCACGAAAGTCTAGCGGTGAACGAAATGTGATGGGGATACTGCGCATGGGTACGACCGCTCCCGCTCCCGTCACCGTCCCGCTCAATCCCCCACGATACTTAATTTTCGACTTCTGCGCAATAATGGTCACCGCTCGACTTTCGTGCCGCCTACGGTACCTATTTTTACCCACAATGATCATTACTTCTTTTTTCAGCTGCTGCTTTCTAAAAGGCCTGACATCGAACCTTCTACTTTAAGTATGCCTATGAGTATATTATACAATTTGTATAAACCTGTCTACATAGTATTCGATGTGTCATGCTTTGACTATGTTATGAAAAATATGACAACGTAATTAAGTAATAGTCATGGCTACATAACAAAACTGTTCATTTTCTTGTGTTGGAAAATAAAAACTTACTTAATTAAAGATCTCAAAGACTGCAATAATATAGTCACTGCCACGGAAATTGAAACATTTGTTACTTAAATATTGTTTTTATTATAAATTATATTTTTATGTATTTTGAAAACTAAAAAAAAACTATATAAACACTGAAAAAGCAAACATGTTTTATTGTCCCATTTATGCCTTTCTGCGTACTTATTCGTGATAGTTTCCTTTTTAATTTGGTTATATAAACTTTAATTTAGTATATTTTTTAGATTTTTAGTCTTTACAGTTTTGGCTCTAGAGGTGGGGACAGAAATGACACCTTGTGAGCTCAATATTTCCTAAACGGACCCCAAATCTAAAAAATATTTATTATATACCTACGCATAATAGTTTTCAAAGAGCTATCCAACGACACCCCATTCGAGGTTGTAGAATAAAAATATTTTTTTTTAACCTTGCTTTACATAGGTAGGTATATGGGAAATAAAGTAAAAAAAAACTTTATCTTTGTGTGTTTGAGAAAAAGTGGCTTTGACATACAAAAAACAGACAAACAGACCAGACGGACATGGCGAAGCTATAAGGGTTTTTAGTTGGACTACGGAACCCTAAGAGCAGCACGCAAACTATGCTTGAACGAGCAGCATAGTTTGCGGGCTGACCTTGACTTTTATAACCTTGACCTAACAACCCACCACGACAACAGAACTTCCTGCCCGCCAAATGATTTAATCATAACCCTTTACTTTATTATAATAAATCTTTCAAATAATTACTTAAGTAAGTAGCAGCTGTACTACTTCCTCTTATCCTACGGAGCTGAATTTTTACATGTTGGTTCAGTTCCGATAACAATGCATTTTCATAGTAAACATGACGTGAAACGACGTCCAGGGTTAGCTCTAGATAAAGGAACTCTTCAACGGTAAACAGCACAGAGACGAAATGTAAGTACACATTTTATTACCATATTAAAGTGCAACGGGCAAAAAAGCTTAGTATTAATAATGTCTAACGAAAGTTGTAATCCTCCTCTCCTGGACTGGGAGTGAAGAAATAGCATAGAATGCGTGCAGATGCTTATCATGCTGGCATGTCGTAAAAGTCTATTAAGGGACGGGTCCTCTCCAACATGGTGGACTATCTGTATGGGCGATGGGCTGATCACCTGTCATCATACCATCTTAGGACTAATTAATCGAACGTGGCCACAAGCAGTCTTGTGGCTCTGCCCACCCCATTAGGGATTTCGGGCGTGATGCTATGTATGTATGAAAGTTTTAATTTGTATAAAACCGTGAGCTGTAGACCTCGCGACAAAAGACTTCAAAAAACTGAATCTAAAATAAAAACCCTTTGAAAAGTAAGAGGTAATGATTGGCCTTGCGACAAACTTAACTTTGCTGTTGAAAAACTGACATCTCTATACATCGACATACGTAGAGTCAGTTTACCAACACCGCCAGTAAGTTTGTAATTGCAAAAACCTACATATCTCCGCCATTTTGAAATATTTCAAAAAACTGAATCGACAAAAAAAAATGTATACATTTACCGAACCTCCTCAGAAAATTTCACGAGAATCGGTTGAGAACTGCGAGCTGTAGACGAGAACAAATGGACATCCGCTGGACATACGAAAGAATTTTTGCCCAAGCTGAAACGGAGACGCTTCGCTCGCTTGGTCGAAAAGCTTGTTATAGATTTTGCACTAAAACAATTTTCTGATGTTTTTGATTTGTGGCCCTTCTGCATCCAATGAGCGATCTGTCAAAATGAATCAGGGTGGTTAAACACAATTAACGACTGAAATCATTTATATGGTTTGTCAGTCAATTGACATAAAAAAAATGCTTTTGGTGCAAGCTGCCCTTAATGCTCCTTTAAATCAAAAACCGTAGGAAAGGACCACCATTTTGACAACCAATTAGGTAAAACCAGTGCTGCAATGTTATTCCCGTATCGATTTTAGTATAGAAATGAGATTAAATTTGGAACAGCTGTCAAAACTCAAGTGGGTCTCTATTCTAGTATCCATAGATATTAAAACAGTTATTGATACGAAACGTCAATTCAGTATGTTTTTTTAATATAAACTGCACAACATTTGATCTCGAGTGACATGAGAATAGAGACTTCATTCGTTTGCCTATGTTTTTTTTTTTAAATGGTCTTGACGGATGATCGAATTGCCGCCATTACTGCTTTCATGATGGTTTTTTGCTGAACGAAAGTAGAATTGTAAAAAGTTGTTTGTAATTTACATTTTAGTTGAAAATATGAACAGTAGTCTTCTCGGAGTGACTGTGTGATGTGAAAATGCGCCGGATATCGGAAATATGCAGCCACGATTCCAACAAATAACTTGTTGCCAGAAAATATTGTTTCTGAATACATCATGGAGTAAGTATTTATAATATGTGTGTAGATAAAGTTATGTATGCAACTCTGCATAATTTGGCCTAAAAAAACACACGTGCGATCTTATTATGAAACTCGCTAAAGCTTTTTTCATGAAAACCGCACTAGTGTTTTAAGGCCTATCATTATGTAACCGTTGTATAAACTACTATTTCAATTTTATCAATGGGATGAGATGAGAGACTTGACTAGATTGGTCGCTGTTAAACATGAAACACCAAGACTGATAGCGCCATCTCATTTTGTTTTCGCACACTTTGTAGTGAAAAATAACTGCGGCTTCAGTGGCGCCATCATACCACAGGCTGGAAGCATACACGCAGTATAGTAGTGGTAGTCATTGCTCACGTGAACAAAATGGCATGTTTACCAAGATCTGATGATGGAATCCATGAAGAATCAATAGAACTGTATTTTCTATAATAAAATAACGTAAGCAGTTGCGTTCCAAAAGGATTATTTGCCGAAGAAGAACTGATGATGAAGACCACACATGACCAGCGGAACTCCTATGACAAGTAACGTATGCTCATAAAAGCATGTGGTAAAGTGGAACCGATGGTGAAGAACCAGGAGAACTGCTCAATAATTAACGTCCATGCATCTCAGATAGCAACAGTTTGTAAAGCGTGATGAGCAATTGGTATAAATAAGCCTATTATTACTAGATGTAGTGAATTTGTGGAGTACCTAAGTGTTGTCAAATCACATATTACAATAACTAAAAAGTAAAAAAAAACCGGCCAAGTGCGAGTCGGACTCGCGCACGAACGGTTTCGAACCATTATCTATAAAAACGGCAAAAATAACACGTTTGTTGTATGGGAGCCCCCCTTAAATATTTGTTTTATTTTAATTTAATTATTAATTTTTAAAGTGTATATATATAAATATTCTGTGAATATTTCAAGCGTCTACAAGTTGCCGTTATCAATATCGAGCTAAAACTAGCAAAATATCAAGTTTGTTGTATGGGAGCCCCCTTGAATATTTATTTTATTCTGTTACTTAGTACTTGTTGTTATAGCGGCAACAGAAATACATCATCTGTGAAAATTTCAACTGTCTAACTATCACGGTTCATGAGATAAATCCTGGTGACAAACGAACAGACAGACGGACAGACGAACAGACGGACAGCGGAGTCTCAGTAATAGGATCCCGTTTTACCCTTTGGGTACGGAACCCTAAAAAATACATAAATTACAAAAATATTCAAATACGACTTCAAGACCCGTTTGAAAAGTAGGAAATTTGAAATTTATGAAAGGCCTTGGTTAGTCAATTACTTACAAACGTAAGATATAATTGTTAATTAAGTGATAAATTAAATATAACGAAGTCTTTGGCAATTTTATCAGATATTTGTCCGTCATATCCTTCTTCATTTACTTGACACAAATTTCGATGTATGTCGAATCGTCTTGTAACGAGTCTCCATTGCATAAATCAAAACAAAGTATCAATGTCAACAATAAGTTAAAAATATTTAATCTAAGAAAATCAACGACTAGTCGTGTTAGCTGAAGGCGGCTACTCACGATCAGTTTTAACTATTCAGTTAAATCGTATGTTGCTTAAGCTGGAACGCAGTCAAATTGTTTGCACCGCTCCGTCTCCAGGTGGAGCTCTCGTCTATGCAAAAAATGTCAAAGTATGACGTATGACAGACAGTTCTTGACAGTTCCCTCTCCCCACCCCAGCCAAATCAAAGCTTGTGAATTGTTCGTTGATGTTTAAAAATTTATTATAATTTCAAAACATAAATAAAAACTGACTGTGTTCTAGTTAAAATGGAAGAAAGGGATGAAGAAAATATAAGTGAAGTTATGGACCAGTCAGAAATAACATTCGATAATCTTGTTATCTTAAAGGAATTCAGTAATATTGTAAACAGTGTAACGTACGTTGAGTGTTTTCTTAACTGGACATACATTAAACTATAGGTCTAGGAGACGTTTAATAATTCGTTATACGTTTTCAGCATTGAAGAGTTTCTACAGACTGTGCCTAAAGCAAAAATAAAACGAGTAAAATGGGTCCCCATGTTCAACTGTATGAAACAAGACATTCTTGATGATATGATTTTGGAGATGAATTCTATGTGGGCTTCAGAGAACCTGCCTCAAAAGTTGGAGATCTTACAGAAACAACAAGTAAAATATAGCCATTTGAACACTGACGCGGTGATGTGGTAAGAGTTGGTTCCCATATAAGATTGAACCACCAGTTCTATTTATTACTGAAGCTATTTCTATCATAGATATTCTAGATAAGGTCATGAAGTAAGAAGTATATATTAATTTATATTTATGATCATTATTTTTTGCACAATTTTTACTTGTTTCTTTGTACATAGGATATTCCATAAGTCTTGCAAAAATCGAACTATTTATAAAACTTTTTCAAAATAAGAATCATCACTGTTAATACATTTATGCATGTGTTCAAACCACATATTAAACATAATCTTCCACTGATCCTTTGTGACACTGGCACAGGCCAAATCCCGTGCACTTATTAATTCGTCATCACTTGCAAATCGTCATCCTTTCAACTGGCTCTTGATCAGCGGGAAGAGACTAAAATCACATGGCGCGAGGTCAGGGCTATAAGGAGGGTGGTCCAGCACAGTAAGCCCAGATTGCTTCAAAAACTCCTGAGTAATGGTCGCTCGATGAGCACAAGCATTATCATGGTGCAAGTGCCAACTGCCCAGACTCGAGTTTGGTCACAGTTTCTTCAGCTCGCGGATAACTTACGGCAAACAAACATCAGTGTACCAGGTAGCATTTACAGTATTCTGCTTGTCTAATACAACTCTCAGTCATACATGTCCAAACTTGTTACATTCTTTCTATTGCAACACTTATGGAACATCCTACATATATATATCTATGTATTTGTATTGTTGACTAGTACCCATAGTACTAGACAACAAAATTCAAAATTAGACGAAGTCTAGAGAAAAGGATACAAACCAAATGGACCATGGTCCCAAAAAAAATTATTTTGCTTTGGGACCATGGCAGTCAGAATCAGTTAGTGTGGTGTAGGCAGGGCCAATCTTAACCAACCTGCTGCCCTGGGTGAGTCATGCATTTGCCGCGCTTTTATATCCATAGAGATTTATATTAAAATTAAGGGGTGAAGTATGCCCGGCCGCGGTGAAGTATGCCGCGCGGCGCCTGTAGATCCTGGCCACCGGAGCGGTTCCCGGTTGCTCCCCTTAAAGCCGGCGCTGGGTGTAGGAAAGGCTTACTTTTCTGTATTGATGTACATAATAGACCAATGAAGCATCATAATTTTCGTATGGAATGGGCTTTGAAATGTAATCAATCTTCTAAACTGTCTGATCTATATCAGGAAGTAACAGTACAGTCAGGGGCGTATTTACCCTTGGCCTAGGGGGGGTATAGCCCGGAGCGGCCTGCTGCGAGGGATGGCAAAGGTGGCAAAGCTGCCCCTCGCGACTTTCTCTGGCGCATTTTATTGCTTACCTGCAATATTTTTTATTACTTACTTAATGGGGCGGCAAAGCTAACTGGGCCAGGGCGCCACATCTTTAAATACACCTCTGAGTACAGTTTTCATTTAAAAGAAATGGTAGTTGCATTTGCTGCTCATAGCACAATTGTTTATAGATGGGTTTTTTACTAGCGGCGTAGATAGGCTAACAGCTGAGAATAGTCACTTATGTATGCTATTAGAATACTCCAGAGGCGCCATCTAGGTCTCACACGAGACTTACAATTTGAGCAGAATGCAAAGAATACATGTATTTGAGGCAGTGAATATGTTCATTTTTCTTTGATATTAAAGTGCTGTTAACCTTATGAACGCGTCGGCTAACGGTGAAAAAGCTTGCCACGAGCGCTCGACGACGGCTGTAGCCGACGCAAATGTATGGAAAAACGGCATATCGTGGCGTAAGGGGCACGGAAAACTGCCGACGGCCACAGCCGACTGTGGCGGTCAAAGGGTTAAAAATGTTGATACAAAGCAAACAGGCTTTAACTATAATTTTGTACTTATAAAGTAATTTAATTAAACGTGTTTTTCAGGAGGCCACAACTAGGCAATGTGAGGAGTCAGTTACAAGCTCATGATGTTGCCAACTTGCTAAAACAAAAGACAGTACTCGAAAATCTTGCAAAAGAATATGAAGTGCGAGTTAGCAGGTTAAAGAAGAATCTCTCTGCCAAGAGAGGGTACATTAAAGCATTGCAAATAGATGTTCAAAGGTATCAAAAGAAAAATGATAACACATTATCAAAGATTAGTGAAAAGCTAGAAAATCATCATCAACTAACAAAAATCATTGTTGCTAATAAGCCAGATATTGAGATAGATTGGTCAATAAATGATTTAGAAGTCCAGCATGACAATTGAAAACGCATGACAAGATATTTGGAATAAAATTTATATTTCAGAAAATTGTACACACCTGAGAAAAAGTACAGTGAATTTTAATAATAAGTGTATTACTTACTTAAACTCATTTACTTCAGAAACTATTTAATATTTTTTCTAATGTAGATGAAATTAGAGAATAAATTTTTATATGTATATGACATCACACTGAATTAAAATCTGAATATATAATGCAAACAAGTGTTTTTGCAGTGAATGTTTACCAGCTAATTACTAGGGAAAAATACGCAATACACAAAATGAGGACTAAGCTTACTTGAATTTGATAGAAATGTTAAACTTATAAAGAAAAAAGCTACCCAGATAATGCAAAGTTGAGTCTGGACAAAGATCCGCAGATGTCAATTTTGTTTCTGAAGTAGTGGAGCCCCTTTCAGACTACAATTAAATATGGTCAGGATTATTTAATTGTAATTAAATTAATTTACAAACATAAAATTAATTATTTTATTTTAATATTAAAATTCATTTTGCTAAGCAATGTTTTTTACAATGCTTTTATTACACATTGCTGTTAGTCCTTCCTAATGTCCCAGTCTTGTTGCCATTTCTAAGTATCCGGTTAATTAACAAGCGCGTGCAATTCGATAACAAGGCTATATTATCAAAGCTTGTCCTAATCTTTTGAACGCCACGGCTAAATGCGATAACGCGTGCCCCGGACGCCGAGCGACGGCTGTAGCCGACAAAACGTATGGGAAACGCCTCAGCCGTGGCGTTCAAAAGAATAATAGCATTTCCAACACCCACCAATATGACTAAGTACCTGGATATAAAAAAGAAGGCATCTATACCTACCATTTTTTGTAAAATATATATTTAGTTTCAATAGCTGTCTCTAGGTGAGGTAACATGCCGCCAAACGAATGCTAGAATACTATGAAATATAAACATTACTGCATTGAATGGGTCTCCGCTTCTTTGGAAACAAATTTGACATTTGCATTTTCTTCCAATCCCTAAAGCTTTACAAAGAAAAAACGTAATTAGAGTACATTAAATTACATATAATTTTATAAAAAGAAATCTATTCTTAAATGCAAACCTAACTGAAAATAAAACGAAAAATAAACTTATTATTTTTAATTGTAATATTTTATTCATGAAAATTATTTGACATTGTTAACATAGCTAAAAAATAAAATTGTACAATGCAAAATTTGCATATAATTTTATGTTATAATAATATAGCAATTGCACTATTGTTGCGAGGACTACACTGCTCCTATCATCACCTCAAATGATATTCATTCAACTAGACTTCATCGAACTGTAAGCTGTGAAAGGGAATTAAGAATTGCAAAAGCCTCAATTAGGAGATCAAAATGCCAATTTGTAACAAACAAATTTCCAATTATCTACTTATTTTTTAAGGATAATACTGAGTGCAAAATAACATTAATTTCACTGGGTCACCCCTTGCTTAGTGATTGCAATGAGCAGCTGGCAGGCAATTTTAGACCAGCTTCAAAGCAACAAACTTCAGTATTTTATAGTCTCATCAGAATATAGTAAATAGAAATCTAAGGGACGATCGTTCAAAATGTAGGTAAACAAATTTATTTAAATAAAAACATTTGAAACAACTATTACCGTCACTTATACGAGACCTATAATAATATACTTTACATTTATAGGCACATTAGTTACAGAATAAACAAAGCAAATGTGCTTCCGATCCACTACAACGTATAAACTTGTAATGTGAAAATGTAACTTCGTATTTCTTGTCCAATGCCCGCATCTTCAAACTTCTTGCCACTTCAAACTCTCAAAAATCAACAAAACAATTTAACTACTACATCAACATGTCAACAACACAACGGGGACAATCCGATCTAAAACACTGTTATACGAGGGACCGAAAAAGCAATAAGAGTCACCAGGCGTTGCCGAATAGATCATGTCTGCTCAATCTCCACAAAATCTCTGTAGAACTAAATTCATAAATTAATATCACTCATATTATTAATAAAAATTAAAAATAAGAAGGCACAAGCAAATTGATAAATAATTTTAACAATCCATGACGTACTCGGCTCTGTCCAGCGACCGCACTAAACGTAACATTACAATTATAATACATGATATAATCAATTATTTGTAGCAATCTTTCACTGTGCAGCACACTGGATCCCAAACGGCAGTTATTTCTTTTTAGGCGGTGACCGCTGTGGAGTGGCTGGCCTCCCACTGTTGATACCATTGTATTGGTATTTCGCCTTTTTCTCTGATGGTTTCAATATCTATGAAGGGATTTTCGATATTAGATGCTTGGTTCAAAAAAAAAACATCACACGTGTAAACTAGCGTTCCTTTTTAACCAACTTCTTCTCAGAGGGTTTCAATATCTATGAAGGGATTGTAGTTATTAGTTAATGGATTTAAAAAAAGCATTAATTGAATGTAATAAATGCAGCTTTAATACCTGGAAAGAGCACATAAGAGTTTCATCGACTGACATCATGCCACCAGCATTGTCAAACTCTCCACAGTAGTTGGGTGCGGAGAACAGGGTCACTAGCTGTCTTTTTGCAAAGAATTCGTAGCCATCTTCCACCACCTAAAATACATAGAGTGTACAAAAACTAGAGATGCAACGGATAGCGGTTTAGCCGGATACCGGATATCCGGCATGGCCAGTGGCCGGATATCCGGCTGCACATGAGCTATGTCTAAAGTGTGTTAGCTGGCGCGGTAACTTGTTACGAATTGCAAGTGCGAGGGGAGGCCCTTTAGGTTCATTACGCGCTCTATTACGTCAGTTGGAAATATTAGAACGTGTACAACGTGATGTAAAGTGAAGTATTATGTTTAAATAAAAAGAAATTTAAGTTTAGTGTGATAACTGACGTTGATTTAATTTATTTTTGATGGCTTTTTATTTGTTTTATCCTATTTCTCATGCCAGCTTTTATTATCCGGTATCCGGTATCCGGCCGGATACCAAACCGCTATCCGGTACCCGGCCGGATAATACAATCATGGCCGGATACCGGATATTAACCGGATATCAGTTGCATCTCTAAAAAAACTTAAAGAAGCATCGGTTAAAGAGGTAAAACTCAATGAAAGTTACCTGGTGAGCTCTGCAAATGAGATCCAAATCATGTCTGTTGAGAAATTTGCTGACAACATCAGGGCCGAAGGTGAAGGACACGCCGCGATCGTTCTCACCCCATCCTTGCACGTCCTTGTCTGGATCCGACCACAGCAGGTCGCAGAGCAAACCTGTTACAAACGGCCGTTTCATTTTTGGACAACCAGTAGAGTTTCTTCTGAGAACTGAGGCATTCCTATATTTCAATGTTTTTAGGGTTCTGCACCTCAAAAGGTAAAAAGCGGAGCCCTTAAAGGATCACTCCTGTGTCTGTCTGTCTGTATGTCTGGCCGTGTGTCATAGCCAATTTGCTCCGAAACTACTGGACCGATTGAGTTCAAATTTGGTACACATATATAAGTCAGTCGGTGACCGCAACGTTGGAAGTGATTTAGGAAAATAGTCGCCCTTACCTCCGAAACTACTGGGCCAAAAATTACAGAAAATAGATCTTTAGCTATATATTACAGGAAAACCTATAAGAAGTCTATGATATCTAAAGTAACATAGGAAATTTCAGATAATCATACTAACTGCGCGAAGCTAAATCGAGTCGGAAAGGACTGGTTTGTTAAACCAGTCTATGTTTGTATGTGACCCAAATTAGATGTTCAATTATAGCTCCTAAACTACCAGACCGATTTTAATAAATGGTATTATAAATGATTCGTGGAAAACGTGCGATAGTCATGAGCTGTATAAGAATTCTAAGGGTGCGTTATACTAGGAGCAAAAATGCCTCTGGTTTTAGTTTTGAACTTTACTTTTTATTAATATGCAATCTTGATGGCCTTTCTTCGGTATAAATGTTATCATATATGTCTTATTTTTTATTGTTCTTGTTATTTTCTGCTCTTGTTTAGTATGTAATTCACAGTGCTGTAGTGTATATTGATATGCTGTGCGATTATTTTTAAATAAATAAATGGCTTGATTTAACAATTCGTCTTTTAGCTAACATTTGGCGTCCATTATACACCGCACCGTGTTCTTGAGTGATTCTGAGAACTATTTCAGGCAGTAAGTATTTATTAAATTATTGTGTGCTTACAAACAGTTTTAAAGACGATAATTTACTTACTTGAATCCATTGGGCTTGCTCGTCTCGTGTAAAAACCCACGGAAGCAGAATTCACATTTATATAGTTTTTACTTTTAGGTTCCTACCAATTGGCGTTCTTATCGTACTTATATTAGCCATTAAAAATAAAGACGTTATTAGTGTTACGACAAAACTACATAAAAATAGATTAGAAACGCTCAGGAACCCAATATGATTTTGTACAGTCTACAATATTCAATCCCCATTAACAATACCCGTATTCAAATAATTTATTTATCATATTATTAAAAATAACCCCAAAACATAGGAATTCAAAAAGTTGAAGATAAGAACTTAAAAAAATGGATGAAACAATGAAATCGAAGCTAATAAAATCACTCAATAAACACGGTGTATGTCTGTCGTATAAATTTGTCTTGGTTTTTCTATGTCAGTCAGTCAGCGACCTAGAAAGGTTCACATGTGGATAACTCCCCCGTCTAGTCTGTCTATCACTTTCATCGGCACTAGTGTGAGAAAGACGCACTTAAGAGATAAGACGGTGTTAACTTATCCTCGTGTCGACCTTGCTATGGACACGGGAAGGTTTGTTCATCATTTCATCATCATTATCCTTACCAATATTATAAGTGCGAAAGTATGTTTGTTCGTTTCTCTTTCAAGTCAAAACGGAGCGACGGATTACCTTGATTAAATTGTTGGCAGGCTGGAGAAGTACACAGGCTACTTTTTATCACGGAAAATGGCATAGTTCTTTAGAGAATAGCGATAAACGAATTCCACGCAGACGAAGTCGCGAGCAAAAATTAGTCAGCCTATAATAGGTCCCAATGCTGGTCACAGGCAGTGCCGGATTAAACCAGCGCCCCTAGCACATTCTATCAAGACAACAGGGCCTCGGTTTGCTTTTGTAATTTTAAATTATCTTATTAGGCATCTTTCCATTATCCATTTCCATGTACCTATATAAAGAACAAAAATCTCTTAACTGAAAAAAAAATACGCTCAGGCAAGTGTGCGAGCGCGGGGCCCCCCAATACGCGGGGCCCCCCAATGCACGGAGCCCGTAGCATTTGCAACTCTTGCTACGTGGCTAATCCGGTACCTACTGTGTACAGGTCTCATCAAATTATGAGAGACTGGACAGTGGTCCTCACACGGCTCAGTGCTGATTGAGAACGAACACACATTTTTTAATTACTTCGCAGATGGGGGCTTATATTCGACATTGGTTCGACGCAAACCGATCGTTACTATGGTAACGAATGTCACTTTGTTTTGTCACTTTCTCTTTTATGTAGACTTCGCAAAGTAAGATAAATACAATGGTGAGTGAAAAAAAAACCGGACAAGTTCGAGTTAAACTCGCGTGGAGAGGGTTCCGTTCCGTACATGATTATGTGAAATTTACTAGGTTACCTTAAATACCATAGAGATCTTATAGGTTTTCCTGTAATCTATAGGCAAAGATCTATAACTTGTATTTTTTTTCAAAATTTTAGCCCCAGTAGTTTCGGAAATAAGGGGGGGGGGGGGGGGAATGGTAATTTTTCGCCTATTTTCCTGAATAACTTCTAAACTATTTTACTTAAATTTAAAAAAAAAATTAAATTTAAGATCCTCACAATAAGCCCTTTCATTTGATGTGTCACACGATATAGGTGGCATAACTTTTTTTTAATTTTCTAGTTTATCCCCAAAAAGTGGCCCCCATGTTTAAAATTCATATATTTAGGTCACGCGTCCATGTTGCGGTCACCGACTTACATATGTATACCAAATTTCAACCCCATCGGTCCAGTAATTTCGAAGATTTGCTTTGACAGACGGACAGACAGACAGACAGACACAAGTGATCCTATAAGGGTTTCGTTTTTTCTTTTTGAGGTACGGAACCCTAAAAACGGGAATTTCTACCGCGGATAGAGCAGCGGCGAGGATCGCTGGAGTATACTTACCTGTATCAGGCACATCAGTGGGTCTCATTATCCTCCGGATCTGCTCCATGCCCTGCAGGTCCGGCGAGAGGCCGCCGTGGCAGCAGAATATCTTCTCGTCGATGATAGCGGCTATCGGAAGGCAGTTGAAGCAGTCCGTGAAAGTCTTCCATAGTTTTATGTTGTATCGGCGTTTGCACTCGTCATAGAAACCTGTAACAGCCATATAATACAATATAGATAAACCTTGTTTTACTAATTGTTGTGTGTACTTATTGCAAACTTTAATACGATTATGATAGCCCTCTTTTGTAGGGTTCCATAGTCCAACAAGACTGTTTAAGTAACACCGCTGAAATTTTGTTCTACAAGGTAAGGAATATTTTTTTTATTTTTTTATTTTAGTTCCCGTACGTGTAAACCAAAGAGTATTTTTTTCCGAAACTAGAATGGGGCGTCGTTCGGTAGCTCTTTAAAACTATTATCGGTTTATGTTTAAGACCGTTTAGAAAATATTGAGTTTTAAAGGTTTCATTTCGGTTTGAGTTAAGAATCACGTCCCCCCAAAAAATCTAAAAAATATCTTAACACAGCTTATATAAAGAAGTTAAAAGGAAAAGTATCACGACCAAGTAGGCTTCATTGGTTCATGCGTTATGGGCGATTAACTTGGTAATACCTACTATTCTCCAAATCGTCTATACCAAACCGTCCCGATTGTGACATTTATTTATTTATTTATTTAGCGTCAAATTGTTAAATACAACTTTACCCTAGGGTGTAGCTAAAATTGAGTAAACAGGTAGATTTAGTGACATGCAAAAACAACATAATTGAGAAAAATAGATAATCAATTATATTTGTCATTAATTACAATAATATTCATTAAATTACATTAAATAGGTATTAAAATTCATTATAAAATTCATTGAGATTATATGGACATAAGACAATCAAGTACTTTTTCAAAGCAACAAAAAACTGAGAATGCGTCTGTAACCTAATTTCATTTGGTTGAGCATTATATACTTTTGCAGCAACAGATCTAGAACATCGCCGGAATCCCGCTGTTTCAGCTACAGGAACTTGAATATCACAAGAGAATACAGCATTTAATCTATCACTTCTGAAGTTTGTCTTAGCAGGAAATTTGTCAGGGTGCCGTCTTACCAGCTTACAAAGTTCAATGATATACAGCGACGTTAGAGTTGGTATTTCTAATTTTTTAAAAGATGTTCTACACGACACACGATTTGATTTAATGCCATCTAGAATACGCACACATCTTTTTAACTACTCTTTTATACTTTGTTCAAAAAAATAGCGCTGGGTTTTGGTTAGTACGGAACCCTACATTGTGCATGATCTGACATGCACTAGGCCGGGTTTTTTAATGGTATAGAAAGGATAATTACCGTAGATGCGGTTTATACTCGCGCACTCGTGATTGCCTCGAAGAAGGAAGAAGTTCTCAGGATACTTGATTTTGTATGCCAGCAAGAGGCATATGGTTTCCAGGGACTGTTTGCCGCGGTCCACATAGTCGCCCAAGAAGAGATAGTTGGCCTCGGGCGGAAAACCTCCGTACTCGAAGAGGCGTAATAAGTCTGTGTACTGGCCGTGTATATCACCTGAAACAGAACAGTGTATGAAGGCATAGCATAGCAGTCAAGCAACTACTTTTTTATGTCAATTGACTGACAATTCTGCAGACGGCCCACCTGATGGAAAGTGGTCACCGCCACCCATGGACATATACAACACCAGAGGTGCTGCCAATGCGTTGCCAGTCTACGGAGGATGGGGAATGGGGATGGGATGGGGACGAGGATCTCGTCACTCACCGTACGAACCGCAATAGCAAGCTATTACTTTACGCCGATATTCTGTGCGAGTGTGGTACTACCCCGGTCGAGCCAGCCCATTCGAACAGTAATCATCTAGTGAGGATTACTGTTTGGCTCTACCACTACAAAAGATGAGATGGTACAGATATTTCAACTCATCTTAATGCGCGGTGGTATGTGTGCGTGATCTTGTTGTTCGAATGACGCCTGTGTCGCGTCACAGGCTTATTACATTGCACGTTTACGATTTCTTTAGTCCCGTTCCCGGTAGTGTAATAAGATAAGAGTAAAGAACTAAGGCGCCCATGCACGCCCGTCACACCCGATATACCTATCGTGTCTGGTTTAACGTGCAGTGTTAGACGCGTCTTACTGCCACATAAATCAAAGCGGCAAGCCCACACACATAGTGCCGCGCACATTGATGTGTTTAAGTTTCTGAACATCAATCTTTAATACATATTATCTAATTTTGACTTAAAACTGCCTAACATTACGTTAAAACCTGAAATACTTTCGATTCTTAATTATAAATCCTTACTAATATTACAAATGAGAAAATGTTGTTTGTTTGTTTATTCTTCTTTAAAACAAACCGAATTGACGTGATTTTGTTGTACAGCGATAGTTGGAGTGCTGGAAAGTGGTACTTATTATCTCAGAAAATGCAGAATTCCCGAATGAAGAGCGTCAACCGAAATCCACGCGGACGAAATCACGGGCTAGTAGTAAAAGGCTTATTACACCTTCCTAAATTAGTCACTTACGAGAGGGACGCCGCAATACGTTGGAATGATTCGGAGATATCTCCATACGTATCTAACGTATTGCGGCGTCCCTCTTGTAAGTGACTAATTTAGTAAGGTGTAATAAGCCTTTTAAGATAACTTCAAAAAACTTTGTGTAGGTACCCCGATAATCAAGAGTGCACGAACCGGTTTAGCTATGTGATGAATGATGATACATTTCGCATTTTTGCAAAACACAGGTAAAAAAATTGCATAAATCTTCCCAGGTAGAAGTGTTTATTTTACCAGTGAGTTGAGCTTGCGGCGATTTATACACACGTCTTATTTTATGGTCCATATGTTACATTATTAACCACCCTGTTTACTTTAAGAATAGGTGGGTGCATATTTCGGCAGCTGCATCTATTTTTGACAAAGGGTAATTTTTAACAGACTTCAAAAAATCCGAAGGAGGAGGTTCGCAATTCGACCCGTATATCTGTTTTTTTTTTCTTTTTATATATAGACAGTTTGTAGACAAAGGAAGAGAAAATAAGAACTGAGGCCCAATTTACAGGCAAAAAATGGCAACACTGCTGCGAAAACGTATGGCATCTGTTTAGTGTCGCCAGTTTTTACGTGTAAAATTTTAAGCTTTATAAAATAGGGCCCAGAAAGTGAATAAAGATAATATCTAACATATTTACTTAACAACACGAAGATATAACAAACAAGCCTGCGTTGTGATTTATCCTCTTGGATATATGGACTATTGGAGAACTACCATATCGTCGCCGTGCCTGCACGAATCGCTATGTGTTTTTGAGCTACTTTACAGGAGAAACAAAAAACTGGTTTTCTCGGTTGGTGTTGAAAGCAGATAAAGGGAAATTTATATGATAATAGTATATGGATTTTTACGTAAATTAAAATTCGTTTTGAAAATATATCACGAACCACAAAGCTTATAAAAAAACTTTTCCATAAATTTGTTACATAGCGATAATTATTTGAGCTCTTAAATATCCGTCATGTGTTTCCTTTGTACATAGCTATTTTTAGACATTATGGAGACCATTTTAATTGTGCTTTTTAAAGACACATAGTTATTTTTAAAAAAGCCCTTACTGTAATGAATGTTCGGTTTGAATGTTTACTTTTTAACTTTCTTCAAAGATCTCTACAGCAGGATATGCCTATCAGTACAATTTCGTGTAACAAGTCTCATAGAAGGTTGTGAAACTACAACGCCATTGCTTACCCACACCCTATTGATGGTTTCTTAGTTCTTACGACATACGTTTAAAAGTCTAATATTGCTTGATTCACACGCTATCATATTGTGGAGGGTGTGGTCGGTGGTGCGGTCTCACAGGTTGTGGAATTGTACTGGATACTTAATTATAATAGTATCGGTGGTCAAGGACCGTGGTTGCCATGCGAATGAACGTGCGATGAGGTCGCATTCTGACACCTCAAAAGTAAGCATCGCGAGAATTGCTTTGAGCAGTTCCTTACTATTTATTTCAATGACTTTCTTATACTTGCTCAAACCTTTGCAATACCAGGTAACGATGAATTATTTTGCGTTGTTCATGACGGTTTCTTAAAAAGTATTCCACATGTACCTAGTCAAATGAATAAAAACATTACTTTTTACATTTTTTATTAATTTTTACATAAAGAAAGGTTCATAAAGGAGCTGTTTTCAAGAGTCATCACGAATCGTCTCGATCGCAGATTTGATGACTTCCAGCCTACCGAACAAGCCGGTTTCCGAAATGGCTGTAGTACCATAGACCACATCCATATTTTACGGCAAGTGATACAGAAGACCGAAGAGTATAACTTGCCACTATGTTTAGCGTTTGTGGACTATGAGAAAGTCTTTGATTCGATCGAGATATGGACGGTGCTAGAATCTCTCCAGCGGTGCCATATTGACTATCGGTATGTCGACGTGTTGAAGTGTTGGTTCAATAACGCCACCATGTCGGTCCGAGTAGAGGAGCAAAGTTCGAAGGCAATTCCATTGCAGAGGCGTGAGACAGGGAGAAGTAATTTCTCCGAAATTATTTACTGCCGCATTGGAAGACGCCTCCAAGCTCCTGGAATGGCAAGGACTCGGAATCAACATCAACGGCAAGTACATCACTCACCTTCGATTTGCCGATGATATTGTGGTCATGGCAGAATCGATGGAGGATCTCAGCACGATGCTCGAAGGCCTCAATTGAGTCTCCCAACAGGTGGGCCTTAAGATGTACATGGACATGACGAAGGTCATGTCAAACATCCATGTTGTGCCCACCCCAGTATCAGTTGGGAACTCAGTTCTAGAAGTTGTTGACGCGTGTGTCTACTTAGGACAAACAGTCCAACTAGGCAGGTCCAACTTCAAGAAAGAGGTCAGTCGACGAATCGAACTCGGCTGGGCAGCGTTCGGTAAACTTCTTAACGTCTTCTCGTCCAAAACAAAATGTTGCCAGTGATGACATAAGGCACTGAAATGTGGTCTCTCACTATGGGCCTCATTAGCAAGCTCAAAGTCGTACAGCGAGCTATGGAGAGGGCTGCGCTCGGGGTTTCTCTACGTGATTGAATCAGAAATGGGAAGACCCGTAGACAAACGAAAGTTACCGACATAGTCCACTGGGGTAGCAAGTTGAAGTGGCAGTGGGCAGGGCACATAGCACGCAGAACAGATGGCCGATGGGGTCGAATGGCGACCACGGACCGGTAAGCGTAGCGTATGGCGTCCGCTCACAAGATGGATAGACGACCTAATAAAAGAGACCGCAGCAAAACGCTGGATGCAGGCCGCTTCCACCCGACCCTTTTGGAAATCGATGGGGAAGGCTTATGTCCAGCAGTAGACGTTCTATGGCTAAAATGATGGAGGATACGTAATATATCTTAAATCAAAAAAAGCAACACCCAAAAACACAAAATAAACTGACAATACACAATAATAAAAATAATAATAGGTTACGCGCACTTTTTGGATTTTACTGTACAAATTGACGAATTAATTTTTAATATCATAAAACAATAACTGCAGCAAACATACTATTAAGTAATTATTTTTAATATAATCGTTAGTGTACTTACTCTTTCACTCTTTATTCACAAATTGCACATTATTTTAATAATTCCCTTATAAACTGCAGTGATCGACTCGATAAAAGAAAGTAGTTATGTGTCACTTCATAGGAGTTTTGCAAATGTAGACAGGTCTCACCTTGTACAAAAATATCGCTATGTGCTGAGAAACACATCTCAGGCGCAATCAACAGGATCAAACTTGTACAAAAATATCGCTATGTACTCAGTACACATATCGGGCGCAATATCTGCATTGTTATTGGGGTAAAACAGTTTTAGTTATGTGATTTTTGTCACTTAGCTGTTATTAAAGGAACATTCAATATATGAACATCACATAGCGAATTTTGTAAATCCCAGAAATATTGAAGTTAGCGCTACGGTATTTTTGGAGTATATGCGTATTGAAATAAGGTTCAAATTGGCATCAAAACCCAAAAATGAAAAAAAAACACATAGCGACTTTTGTAGGCGCAGCGACGATATGCTGCCGTGCTTCTCTGATAAAATATTTAACAAGTAAATTAATAGGTTTAAATTAGAGAACAAGAACTAGCTGATCTCTCTGAACATTATTTTCTTTCAGCAATAGCTGTTGGCTATTTTTTAGCGATAAGAATTACCATTCTATTGTATACCTAGTTACTTAATTTTTTAATGTTTCGTTTTTATTGTTTTATTTGTGGTTGTCAATAAAGAGTGTTTGATGAAGTTAATTTTAAGAATCGAATGTGTATTTTATAAATATTACTAGCTGTTCCCGGCATCCGTCGTGTGCCCACAACAACTCACTTAAATTTCATTGTAATTCGATGAATGGTATAGGAATGCGAAATATTATAGAAATCTGTTAGGTAGCCGATACCCTAAAAAACCCATTTAAAAAAAGAAATTGTCCACCAATCATACCTGGGAACAGATACAATCCTTTTTACATCAGGTACCTAAATGCAGTGTTTCTCCTGAAAATGCGCAGGACTCCATTTCACATAGATAAGAAAGTACATTAATTACTGTTTAATTACCACAAATTTTGAGTGGTGCCTCCAGTTCCAGCAATATTGGCTGCTGCAGGAATATTTCCCGTGACTTCGTGCAGAGCCCGCGCACCTCTGACTCTGACATCTGGACTGTTTTTCCGGGCCTGCATCCTCGAACTGTGACAAAATTATACAACAAATGTTAATTGGATTACAATGAAGCCTGTCTATGGTTAGGCTGGCCTTTAATTTGGCTAATTAACAGTACACAACTTGGTTAATCAGTTAATCATCGACAATGATGTTACAAGGCACTTGGTATGAATCATTGTGATATCAAAGCCTTGGCGCTGGTACATATTTAATAATCTATTGCAGCATACAGTCATTTTCAGTAGGTATATTGGAGCAGATAAAGTTCAAAATGATGCAATCATGCCTCTATTTTTAACAGAATCGGCGTTGTTTGGCATGTTATGGAAGATTGTGTCTGCTCCAACAGGTGCTGCCTGTATGTGCTGTATGTGCAAACAATATACATGTGTAACATTGCAAACCTTAGCCATGATACCTAGATGATTTAAGCATTGAATAATATATTTTAACAATAGTTCAAGTTGTGAATTGAATTGTGTAGAATTATAATTTTTCACATGACTACCACAAAATTAAAAAGTATATATAATAAAACAGGCAGAATTACCATACACAACAAAACATATACAACATTATGGTGAAGCCATAAGACGTACAACAATAGGCATTTACAGGCAAGACCTTCAACTATTCATAAACAAACACTTAACATTCATAACCACAATGCATGCTATATTAGTAATTTAGGTATAGTTTAAAGAACTTTTTTCCAACGTAGATGATACATACTTAATGGCTTGTTAAAGCATAACAAATTAACATTTTTTTAAACACATGCTTGAATAACAGTCTGAAATACATTTACTTAATAGTTTGAAATTTTAATCTCAAGGGCTTAACTAAACCTAAGTACATCCTTCATAACGACGCACCAAGATCAGATACACATATTGTAGTTATGAACAATAACATTAAATATTATTGAGAAAAGATAGTGGCAGAATTTTGATCAGAATCTGCCACAAATATATGCTTATGAATGTGTTATTTTTAGCATGATTGGAATCTAGATCAAATTGCAATAGGAAAGAACTGAAAGATAAATGTTTTGAAGAAGGACAAATCACTTGTCAGATCTTAACAAACAGAAGAATATAGAAATCAAAATTCTAGCGCAATACTGTGGGCAATAACTAAGCAGATACCCATACATTCAGATGAAAAGATGTCTTTCAATTTCCCTTTCCGCTTTGCAGTTTCCTGTTGCACCCTGTATACTGTTGTAACCCATCAAAAAGCAGCATAATAAAGTGAAATAAACATGTTTAAATCAAGTAAAGTAAGATACAATGCGAACAAAGCATAACAATAAGCCCTAGGAAGTGTTCCATATAATTTGACATCACCTATGATCAAAAATAAAAGTGTTCCCGAGCTGTTGAAACATTCTCAGTGAATAAAAACCTTTGCTACAACGAAAATAGCCGTCAGCATCACTGGCCGACGATCATCAGAAGTAGAATCAGATAAGAATTGAGGATAATCGATTTATTTATGAGTTTGACGTTTCTATACCTACATACTTGTTCTAATTACGCAACTTACAGCACGAGAACTTGAATATATTATTTTGAAATTGAATTTTTCTGTTTCGGTGCAAAAATATACACTGGAATAAATAATATATTGAATCTTTACCTTCTAAAAGTCTGTGAATTAGACTGTCAACATTGAGTTCGTCAGCCATATTTACTACACGAATAATTTACGTCAAAATCTTTCGACAACCACCGCCGCGAGCAAACTTGTGGTTTTTACGGCTGTCCAATGAGAATGGACAAAGGTATCAAACTTAAGTCCTTAGGTCGTTCACAACTAGACATTTTCGTTACTGCTTCCGACAAAATACAAAATAAAAAAAATAGTAACGCGTGATGCATATATTAATATAAATTATAGATTACAATTGATGTAATTGAGAATTTAATAAAAATAAATAAGAAATTTTAAAATATTTTCGAAGTGTACGGTTTTGTAGCCTCTGTGGTAGAAAAAACATTATTTGTCTATGCTACGACAGTGTTGCCTTTCGTCATCCTTTACCCAATATCCATAAACAAACTACATAGACAAGTATATTTATCTTTTATATTTCACTACGAACACGAGCAAAATGTCGCTGTACTTGGCTGTCAAGCTATTTTCTCATCGTAATGTGCCGTTCTGGCGCATAGTATGTATGAAACATTACGATTTGGCGTGCGCGTTCTATTTTAATTTAGACAAGATTCGACGCCCGTTCAAAATAACTTCATGGCTATCTATGCGATTTTTCTGCGTACCGTTGTTTTCGGTATTTCGTAAACATTGGCAAAACAACGCGATAATTCAATGAAGTGTACGGAGAATCGTTGTTATCGCGAGTGAGAAAGCTAATTCGTGCAGTGCGGGAGCGGTTAGGTGTCGCCAAGTTGTTTTCCGATGGAGGAGAAGATGGAAAGTGAGCAGAGTTACAGCGGCGATAGCAGCAGTTCGTCAGACAGTTGTAGCGCAAGCGGCAGTGGTAGTTCAGAGCCCGATGAGGAGCTCACGGAGCCCGTGCGCCTGTTGGGGCACAGCCTCGAGCTGCCGCAGGACCTCTGCGAGAATTACTCCCTCTTCAAGGAGTTTTTCTCTTACAAGACTTGGGAATCTCTAGAGGATAAACATAAGGAGCATCTCATGAAACACCTGCCCAAATTTTCTCAAAATGAGGAAGAAGAAAAGGAAAAAACGATCAACATGCTTTTTGACTATGAACCTTTTCACTTTACTTCACCTCTAGAAGTCTTCTATAACAATTTAAAACAGGGTAACTATAGGCCAGATATTGCTAAGATGAGAAAGTTTTTGTTGAAAGCTCGAGCCAAGCAACAGAAGCATAAGGTAATTTACTAAATTAAATAAAAAATAAAAACATAAATAATATCTACTGAGGTAAGTTCTTTTATAATTCTATGTACTTCTTTCAGATTAAGTCTTATTATGCCAAATTAATGCCTGAGGTACTGTTATCAAGAGAGCGCTTGCTGGTGGCAGTGAAGGCTGCTCCTCCTGGTCCCACACCTCACTTGCCAGCCCTACCCCCTAAGCCATCATCTAAAAATACCTATAAACCAATGTATCTGAGAGCTAGGCAGAGGTATTTTGAGGAGCTAGCAGCTATCAGAGGGGAAGTCGGGGGTGATGAGTCAGAAGATGAGAACTATCCAGAAGGACCGCCTGAACCATCTCATAAAAAACGAAAGCAAATGCTTTCTGGACAGGTAACAAACATTTTAAATTAATTCTAAATTATTCCAAGTTGAATAGAATTTATTCCTTAAAGCACAAATCAGCAGACTTGTATGAAAGGAACAAAGGCCACCATTCCTAAACCACCATTTGGGAACCATTCCCAGGGGCTGTTAGCAGACAGTATTGAGCTGGAACTACTGATGCTGTAGACAGTGTGCTCTGAGAAGTAATCATATTATTATTGTTATAATTGCAGAATATGGACACCAATGTATCTGGCACTCTGGGAGGTACAGAATCTTCGCATCCAACCTCACTAGACTGTCTTAAAAATGTTCTTGCAGCTCACAGATCCCGGAGACAATATAGAGAGGTAATATCACCATTGATTTATTCAGGATTTCTTTAAGTGATTGACATAAATAATATTTCAGAAGGTCAACTTTATTTATTGTCTATATTTAATATTCTGCATAAAAAGTGTAAATGATTCCATTGTTGAATAAAATGTTTATCTTTTCAGAACCATCCAGAATTAAATACAACTGGCTTGACTTTAGAAGACATAAAGCAAAGGGTAGCTCTTGTCAATGGTACAAAGAAACTAATGTTTGGAGGCCAAAAATCTGAAACACATGTCCCGAAATTAAAAAGGGGACCAAAGAAGGAGCCAAGTCATAAACAAACGAAGCCTGATACCAAAGCAGTTAAAAGAAAGGAAGAAGAGAGTGTGGAAACAAAACCTCTGTTGCCAAATATTAAAATTAAATGTGAACAAGAAGAGTCTGATTCTGAAAGTTCCTTTGCAGAACCTGCGGGTGTTGCAAAGCACCCCAAGAAGTTAGGTGACAATATTGAAATTAAGCAAGAAATTGTGGATCCTAAATATTCTGATGCATCAAAGTAAGTATTTTGGATTAAAAAAAAACCCATTAAGCTGCTGCTATTTTTAACTGACTTCACGAAAGAGCAGGTTCTCAATTTGTATATGATTTCATTATAAAATGTAATTATTTCAAATTTACATGTTTTGTTCTAGTATAAGCTATAATGATGCTAAATTGGAGAGAGTAATAAAGCAAGAACCACTAGACCCTACTCTTGCATTGCAAAATGCTGCGAGGATGATTCAACCAGTACCTATAAAGTTGGAAGATCTTGATGGAATTGGTAAGCATCCATGAATGATAAGATTAAATAAACCAGATATTTTGTTCATGACCTGTTTTATGGTTT
This sequence comes from Tortricodes alternella, assembly GCA_947859335.1. Taxonomy (NCBI): domain Eukaryota; kingdom Metazoa; phylum Arthropoda; class Insecta; order Lepidoptera; family Tortricidae; genus Tortricodes; species Tortricodes alternella. Next base: position 15,251,260 of record OX401968.1, read on the forward strand.
ATTTCATTGTGTATGGTTTATTTAATGTTCAGTTTATCAACATTTTCTTGTGAATGTGAAGCAAAGGGTCTATATTGTCTCCCATACAATTAAAGTTCCGATTTATACAATCCATAACGTTTTTGGTCATTATTATTATTAGTTATAATGTTGAAAGTCATATATTAATACATATAATTTCTGAGCTCCGATTTTCGATGGTCATATTATTATTTGTCGATAGTTATAAAAATATATTCATAACTTTTTATGTCATAATGTATGTTACAGGTAAGTAATAATATTACTTGTAATAACGGTTATTACTTCTAAACTTGTTGAACATAACAATAATATACGTGTTGCGTAAGGGATGAGTGGGCACCGCCAGAAAGTCGTTTAAGTCCAGAAAAACCTCTCCGCCCTTCAGCCACTCGGGTATTGTTGCCCCCTTGCTGCTTTGTATATGCTGCTATTTTAGGGGGCCCATGCAATTGAGTTGCCAAGACACCGTCTGCCATTTTATCCGTTTAAAAAAAAGACGATTATCAGTCAGACGCCATAGTCGCTTCCGTAGCCCAGTAAGCCAATCCACAGCATTTCATCCACATAATCTAGTTAGTTTTGTATCAATTTCCTTACTATAGTCCTACACTAACAGTGGTTATCCGTGCGTGCACACTTCTATAGTATGAACTCAAGAATAATCGCCAGTTGTTGTCACATCACATTCAAATTAAAGTTGTCTTAAAGGCCTCTGCGTGTTGGCTTCGGCCCCACGTACGCCTTCCAAAGGTCCGGGACTCCCATAGTCTCGTGATAGAGAAAAATATACATAAAATTTAAGTATCTAAGTTTTGCATACAAACAAGCAAGATTTTCCGGGCTGTTACAAAAAAAATACCTAACATCGAAGGCCAAGACGGGACCTTCGCTGCGCTTCGCTCCCGCCTTAGCCTGCTGAACCTATAGTATCTGAGTCTGTTCTGCTCTGACCCATCTTGCTCGGTCGCTTCGCTTGCTCGCTCACTGCCATTATGCTCATCTATACTTTCAAAATATATATTGAAGAATATCATTATTAACTTTATGCAATAAAACTGTATGGGTAAAAATAACTTGTACTTTAACCTTTTGAACGCCACGGCTCAGTGCGAAAAAGTGTGGCTCGGACGCCGAGTGACGGCTGAAGCCGACAAAATGTATGGGATGGCAAACGGCATGCCGTGGCGTCAGTGGCAGGGAAATCTGATGTCGGCTACAGCCGACTGTGGCGTTCAAAAGGTTTTAATATATAGCTTAAAATATTTCTGGCAGTAAGCGAACGAGCTTTAGGTTCAGAAGGCTAAGGCGGGAGCGAAGCGCTCACAGCCATTATGCTCTTGTATACTTTCGAAACATTGAAAAATATCATTATTAACTTTAGGCAATGAAACGGTGTGGGCAAAAATAATTAGTACTTTAAAATATATAGCTTAAAATAACTCAGAATAATAATCGCTATGCCTATGGATGCTATAGATGTCAATTTTATGACTTTTGAAAATTATGATCTTTAACAATTTGGATTATTAACGTTAGAATTATTAAGGTTATGCTTTCCGACTTTTATGACTTGTGATAATTATAAGCATAAAATAATAATATGGGAATCAATTTCTGACTTTCCAAATTCAATACAATAAGTGTATGGGTGACAAAGGGATCCCGAAGGAAGCATGTGCAAAAACTTTAAATTGCTTATATATTTCAAACCTACTATAAATCCATTATTGTCTTATTGCTTTACTAACAATACATTACCGTCTATTCTACGGTTGTTTATATAACAAACTAATTGATAGCAGTAGATATCTAAATGCAGATTTCATTTCTATTTGTCGCAGCGTGTATAAAACCTATATCTATAACAGATATGATGGCGTTACCCGTGGAGTTAGCTGACGATTCTGGCGAGCTGGCCGGAGAAAACGAGACAGACGAGCCTGACACTGACGAAGCCCTAACGGAAACGACGCATGCTAACTTCTTGTCTCTAGTTAGGGCGTTGTTTCCCGCCCGGGCGGCGCATAGGGCTTCTAAACAGCAGTTGCACGCGAGGTGCACGTCGGTTATGAGGTCACCCATAGCGCCGCTCAATACGTGGTATAGCCGTAAGTAAGATGAAGTCTACACTTAAAGCGTAACAGAGAAATGGCCAGGTGACAGACTGACAGATAATAAAAAGCTATATTCCTTAAAATTAAGTAGTTTTTTTTTTTTTCTTTTTATTTAAAGATTAATTTTACATCAATCGTATAGTTTTAAGTGCGTGTATGACTGCAGAAGTCAGGGTGGCTTAAGCGCAGTCAGACAGTTCAAGGTTCTTACAGTTTATAATAAATTTTTAATTAAATGAGTAAATTAACGTTATACATAATGAGGTACGGATTTACAATACATATTCAATGTCTTTACAGGACAGGAAATATTTCTTAATATTTTTTATTGCTGCTTACACAGATATAGGTCGTTTGTCTTTAGGAAGGCTATTTATCAACTTAAGTTAGATATAATGATACATTCTCTTGCCATATGCATTGTTATATTTAGGAGGTACAAACAAGTTCATGCTATGTAACGTTCTTAGTTTGCTGTTACGATGATTTTTATGTAGGTTCACAATGTTTTATCATGTTTTGCACGGGAAGTATACCACAGTATTGAAACAAAAGGGAACTTGATATACAAAAGTCTTGATGTAATATAGAAACACTACCTACACTTCGCTCTCGTGACTACGACTTGTAATTGATAATCCTATATTTTTACAGTGTCCGATGACTGGTGTGCGGAATTAGATTCTGCACTAGATTTTCTGGCTGGTGAAAGAGGGCCCCATCCTGATGATTTTGTGCCATATTTGCAATATATACCGGAAACACAGGTAATCAAAATCGATCTATCAAATAAATTAATTTTGAAATCCGTTGTTCCTATTCTAACTTGTTAAAACTTTGCAGATGTATCAGTGGATAGGCGCAGGGCGGGATTGTGACGCTATCCTGGGTAGATTGTGTGAGCGTTGGTTCCGTGCGGTCTCGCCCACACCGCCTGTTAATGAACCCCCACCACCAAGGTTCGTAGCGGCACCATAAACTACTGGTGTCACCATAAACCGGTTAGAACTGTATTTTTCTTCCTACTACGCTTTAATTTCATCATAATGGCCTTAAATACTCAGCACAAAGCAGCCCTTATTTGCTCTAGAGCAAATAAAGTTGCATACAAATTTCATTATTGCACTGTTTTGTATTTTTTTTTAATTTGGTTGGTTGATCAAGAAGTTTACACCAACAGCTACCCAATCCGCCCATTCACATTCCGACCACTCTTCTGTGGACTTACTGTTAGCAAAAAAAAAAACAAACAGGCCACATATCGGCGGCCATATCGAACTGTGATTGTCTCGTCTAAAATGTTATGCTCAAAGTACTGGCTGATAAGATAGTATGGGTTACAAAAAGATTTAAAAAAAAAGGCATAATATGACAATTAATAGACTAGATACAAGATTTCTGTGAACATTTTCGGATTTTCGACTTTAGCTTCAGAACCAATAAACCGATTTTAATAAATAGGGTATCTTAAGATTCGAGGAGCACGTGCGAGTGTCATAGGCTATATAAAAATTCTAAGAGTGCGTCATAACAGGTGCCAATATCCTTTTTACTTCGCTAGTTGGGTTTAACTGTACCTTTACGTTTTTTACCAACTTTTAGAAGTAGTAGAAAGAAAAGCAGATTATGCACCTCGCATCAAGTGATTTGTTATTGCGCTCGTGTTTTTAGAGCCCTCACTGGCGTTCGGGCTCCAAACCAACACTCGGCGCAATAATGAATCACTTTCTGCTTGGTGCAACAATCTACTATTATCTACATCCATATCATAAAACCTCAATAATGTATTCAAAAACCGAAGGAAATGACCAGCAATATTACAATCAATTAGGTAAAGGCTGTACTGTAATATTATTACAGTATCAATTTTTTATTTTTTATTTTTTATTTAAACAATTTTTTTTTACATGTTATCAGATATGATACAGCACGAAAACCTTACGATTTATCTGCGCTGCAGAGCCGTCTTAATTATTTTTACTTATGTCTTATTCTATACATCCCAATTGGTTCTTTATATAATATTTTTTAAGTTTACATCTAAAAGTTTTGCAAGATTTGTTCGAGTACATTATTTTTAGATCCTCCGGTAATTCATTTACAATAGTCGGTAAAAGATATTTAAGCGTTCGAGTACCATATACATTATTGTGCTTTGGTTTGATATATTTCTTTCTGATATCTATAGTTCTAAGATTTTTAGGCCGTTTATATTCATATAATTGACTTGGTTTAGGTTTTTCGATAAGTAAGGACATTTTTATTTTGTCGTAAACATTTAAGACATTGCAATATTCGAATAAACCTTGGTCATTTTGTTTGAACTTACATTGGATTTTTCTAGGAACAATTATTTTTAACATTTTTCGTTGTAATTTGTACACTCCCTGAATATACGTTTTGTACGTCCGACCGTAGCTGTTTAGTCCGTAACCGATGACAGAGTCAGCTAAGGCCATGTATAAAAGTCTCAAAGTTTTATACGGCAATTTATGTTTGAGTATGCTTAGTTTGCTTATGATGCATCTTAATTTAGCACAAACATGATCTTTATGTGGTCCCCAATTGAGCCTGTCATCGATCAGTAAGCCCACGTACATGTGGCTTTCTACATTTTCAATCAGCTGACAAGTACAGTTTGCAACAGGCGTGTGCAGACAGCCGTGGCTATGGGCCACGACAGTAGGCGTAGCAGTCGCCACGTTATGAGACGAGTGAATATGTAATAGTTTCGTCTTTTGAGCATTTACTACTAAGCCCATGTTGTGAGCCCATTTACACAGTAGGTCGAAGTTAGTCTGCATATTTTTCTGAGCTTCTGAGTATTGTTATGAGTTTAAATTTGGAACAGCTGTAAAACTCAATTGGGTCTCTGTTCTAGTATCCATAGATATTAAAACAGTTATTGATACGAAACTTCAATTCAGTATGTTTTTTAACCGACTAAAAAAAGGAGGAGGTTCTCAATTCGGTTGTATGTTTTTTTTTTTATGTTTGTTACTTCAGGACTCCGTCATTTATAAACCGATTTAGAAAATTCTTTTTTAATCGGTAGGGTATACTTTAGAGATGCAACGGATATCCGGTTACTATCCGGTATCCGGCCTATCCGGCCATGATTTTACTATCCGGCCGGATACCGGATAGTGACTCAGTATCCGACCGGATACCGGATAGTAAAAGCTTGCGTCAGAAATAGGATAAATGTGTGTAGATAAAGTAATGTATGCAACTGTACATAATTTGGCCTTAAAACACTCGTGCGATCTTATTATGAAACTCGCCTGTCGGCTCGTTTCATAAACCCACACTCGTATATTAAGGCCTATCATTATGCAACCGTTGCATAAACTATTATTAATGATGCGCTACTGCGTAATAAGCTATGCAAATGACCCTGCTATGAAATAATTCGGTTAATGACTTCTTTGTGATTTCTTCGTTCTCTGTTAGGTACCCTACGTCATGGGTGGTGCGTCCACTAACTAACGAGGAGATAGCGGATTTCCGAAGTCAAGAGCGGAAGCGTTACGCGGCTGCCGCGAAACCCTTCACTTACGTTCAACACGGGTAAGATTCGTTTTACATAACGTTCGGTTTTAGCTGCGATATTGGGTATTTTTCGGGACTGTGTGAATTAGGCCAGTCATTGAGTAGATTTGACTTACAAAAGGTCAGGGAGAGTTGTAATTTGGCAGAGTGTTACAGTTTGGTGTCCTAATTAATATTTCGAATTTGCGACCTCGTTCGACCGCCGCTCGCGTCGCCATATTGGATCACGATGCCGCAAATGCTGAGCTTGACTTCTCTGTAACTCGTAGACTATATATCTGATGAAAAAATTTCATGCTCTATAATTTTTGTAAAGACTCTTTCCAGCCTAGATGACGCTGGAGGGAATATATTCTCGATAAACAGATTTTTGGTACCATTCTTCCAATATGGCGGCGCGAGCGGCGGTCGCTCGAGGTCGCAAATTCGAAATATTAATGAGAAACCAAACTGTAACACTGCCAAATTACAACTCTTCCTGACCTTTTGTAGCGAAAGCCCCTTTTGTGTTTATTGAGTGTATCACATATGTTGCGTGCAGGTACCGGGCGGTGGTGGGCCCGTGCGCGCGCGCGGGCGCGGGGGGCGCGGGCGGCGCGGGGGGCGCGCTGCTGCGCGCGGCGCGGCCGCGGCACGCAGGGCTGCTGGCGCTCGCGCGCGACGCCGTGGCGCGCCTCCCCAACGGCGAGGGCACTCGCCACGACGTGCTCACGCTGCTCAAGTGAGTGCCCGTTGTCGTAGCGACGCGTTACTCTCAGCTGAACGGAGTCCCGTATCGGGCGGCGCACCCTGCTCCATGCTACGTTAGATCGGAACTGATGAACAGACTCCAAATTTCACTAAAAGTAGATCTTGATAACTAAAGTAGATATCTATGATATAATTTAAAATATCTACTCGTATGAAAGTCTTTGCTCCTCTGCTGCACTGGGAGTGAAGAAATAGCATAGAATGCGTGCAGATGCGTATCATCCTGGCATGTCGTAAAAGTCGACTAAGGGACGGGTCCTCTCCGACATGGTGGACTATCTGTATGGGCGATGGGCTGATCACCTGTCACCATACGGTTCAACATACCATCTTAGGACTAATTAATCGAGCGCGGCCACAAGTAGTCTTGTGGCTCTGCCCACTCCATTAGGGATTTCGGGCGTGATGTGTATGTATGTATGTATGAAAGTCTTTATTCCGATTTTTATTTCTGCTATGACTTATTCGTCAAAACTATTTTCGTAACCGTGCTTTTTAAATGTTCTCCATATGTTTAATCTGTGATGTGGTGTATTATACATTGATACCTTTTTATGAGTTTATTGTGTTATTGCATTTCTATTACTATTTAAGAATTATAGTGTGGCGTTGTGTGCTATTGGCTCTCCTAATAGTACATCGTGCATAATGCCGTAAGAAGGGGATAACCAACGAGAGTCTATTAGAAGCCCGACTTTAGCTCTACATTGGCTCTTCATTGACTCTACATTGACTCTACATTGATCCTATATTGACTCTACATTGACCCGACATTGACTCTACATTGATCCTATTTTTTTTAACGCTGGAAAAATGCATTTACGCATCCCGCCCGGTTGGGGGACCGGGACGGGTATGAGGGACTCCCGGTCAGAATGACCGAACTACCCTCTAAAAACCCAGTGTTCTCCCTCCAGGCCGAATTTGGTGAGGGTCGCGGGTTCGCTTGCGCATTCTACCGCGGCAGACTGTACATTGATCCTACGTTGACTATGCATTGACCCTATACTGACTCCATTGATTCTACATTGACTCTACACTGACCCTACATTTACTCTACATTGACCCTACATTGACCCTACATTGACTCTCCATTGGCCTTATGCTGACCCTACATTGACTATACGTTTATTTACTCTACATTGACTCTACATTACTACAACTCTATAAATTTTGAAGTTAGGAAATCCATAACTTCCGCGGGAGGTAAATCTATAGCTGATTTACCTCCTCTATACGCCTGCGTACAATGACACCCTTTCCGAGCAAGTGCGATCAAAAATAAATAACTACAATATTTATCGCAGAATGTCCCAGTGGATAGCAGCGTGCAGCGACCAGGCGTTGTTGAGCGCGCTGTCGACCGCGCTGGACCGGTTGCTGTCGGTGAAGCGCGACCCCGTCGTCAAGTACGACCAGAAGACTGCCATCTGGACGTATCTACACCGAAACAGGTACTCAGACTTAATGGTGCTCCCACTGATGATCAGAAACTTTCGTCATATTTAGGAATCAAACTGTGGGAGCAAACTGCTATGTGCCACTGCTAGCACAGCCGCGCGGCCCCGAAGCGCCTCTCGCGTGCACTCTTGCTACTTTCAATAAGATTGGCGAATTAACGAACCTATTTCATTATGCGCTAAGCGAATTCGAAGAGTTGCCTTACATATAATATGTTATAAGATTTAATTCTTAAATTTTGTATTTGCCGTCTCTATCGCATTAGGTTTAATTCCTGTAATGATAGTGTTAAGGTTTTAATACATAAAAAGAAAATTGTCTAAATGTCGACAAACTTTGGGAAACGTTTCTGAAAACTAGTGTAGCACTTTAATAATAAGCATTTTAGAATGCTGCATAAGCATCGCTGCGAGTCGGGTGCGAGATAAATCAGACGCTCGCTGATCAACACTCGAAAAATAAAGGATTCAATTCGATATGTTATCTGGCTTATTTTTTCCTGGCAATAAAATAAACTGGTTGTAATACCAAGGCTGAATTTAACCGGTACCGGTAGTACACACATGTAAACCGCATTTGACGACGCGGATAGCCTAGTTGGTAATGACCCTGCCTCCGACGCAAGCGTCCCGGGTTCGATCCCCGGTAAGGGCAAATATTTGTGTTATGAGCACGAATGTTTGTTCCTGAGTCTTGGATGTTTCCTATGTATTTAAGTTTTTATTTCTCTATATAAGTATTTATATCGACGTCTAGTACTCATAACACAAGCCTTTAGAGCTTACTTTGGGACTAGATCGATTTGTGTAAGGATTGTCCCCTGATTTATTATTATTATTATTATTATATCTTTCATTTCTGCGCATATCAACCAAAGTGAACCAATGAAGTTGAACTGTCTAATATCGGCAGCGGCGCGCAAGAGTGAAACGAACATCAAGTGAACCGTTCAGTTCCTGTGTTTACACGTTCAACTCGTTCAAACCGTTGAATGACAATGTAATTTTTATTATTCAAAATACTTTAACTACGGAACATTGGTTTTGGGTCCTGCTTTAAGAGTCCCTGTGTTGCATGGCCCAAATTGAGAATCTAGCACACGGACACTGTTCGTTTGCAGATTATACAGACATAAAAACAAATAAATTAATCAAAACTATTAGCAGGTGAATAGTATGTGACACAGTGAATTATATATAAATAAATATAATTATGAATGAATGATGATCGGCAAAAGTGAAAATATGGACACAAGCTCTATTCTTTCAACGGGATTGAACAGTGGTATTGAATGATTCACTTTTTGATACCAGAAGCATGAAATAGTGTTAGGCCGATATTACACTATACTGTATATCTGCGTTGTGTTTAGTTAGGGCTAGCTAGTATGTATCATTTATATCTATACAAAACATTAAGTGCCTGCCTATGATTTCAAAATTAATTGAAATACTTAAGTGGAAAAGTCTATTTACAGAAAGCCTAAGCCTGAATTACGGTTTTTAGAATTTTCGTCTGTCTGTGTCTGAATGTTTGTTTCGAATGGGCTCCGAAACGGCTGAACGGATTTCAAATTTCCAGGGATAGTTAAAGATACTTAAACTTAGATAAACACAAGGGGTTTCTGTTATATGTATTTGAGTTTCATATGGCTGTTTGTATGACAAAGATAAGATGAAAAATCGTATATTCAAAGAGGATTTATAAAGTCACTTTTGCATCGTCACAAATAATTACAATGGATATTATAATGATTAATATTGCATAAATGTGTTATTTCCTAAGCTAGGCCACGCATTTTCAGAAAAATATGAAAAATCATCGCAATGCTACGCAAACAAAGTCGCGGGTCACAGCTAGTGTTGTAATAATGATTAATGTGTGGCGTAGGAGCGAGGAAGACTGGCTGAAGGCGTCGGCGCGCGGCCGCAGCAAGGCGCCCGCCGCGCCGCCCGCGCACCCCGCGCCGCCCGCGCACCCCCGCCCGCTCACCCCGCCTGCCGCCGTACGTGTATACTAATATAACTGTGATACAAAAAGTTTGTTTGTACATCTTTTTGTACCTGGTTAGTTTAACGGTAGCTGGTAACGCTTTTTATGTCACGCTTGCTTTTAATTATTTAAAATTAAATATTAAGAATTAAGGTCAGGTGGTCAGGTATCAGAGCGCCAGAATCCGACACAGTTTAGTCTTGGTAGTCAACCTGAACAGTTTAATCTGGGAAGTCGTCCCAAGTACTTGTACTTATTTTTACCAAATGAAAGTGGTACTTATCAAGAAAACAACTGTTATATTTAGCCTGCAAGAGACAGAACCAGTCCTTAGACCCCGTACTTACATCTGAGCTACCGTCCAGTCTTAGATAACCAACTTATATAGCAGTGCATATTTGAGAGAGGACATCATCGGATCTCCCCCTCGAACCTTCACTGGAAAAGCAAGAAATCTGATTGTTGTGGTGACAGCGACTCGTGTGCGTCCTGGGATTCATAATGTCTACTGTTAATTTAATACAGTTTGTTGAATAAGAGAGACATTTGAGCTGGACATAGTTGAACCCATTTGTCCCCTTATAATAATAACTAGTGGACCCGCCACAGCTTCGCCGCGGTATTCTCCATTCAAACTTTATCACAACTTTTCAACCATTTGGGGATGGAATTTCAATAAAGCCCTCCTTAGTGCACCTCTACGGTACTCGAGGAATATCTCCACCAAATTTCAAACCTCTAGGACCACCCGTTTAGGCTGTGTGTTGTCTATATGTGAGCTACGGTACTATTTTATATGTAGTATTTATTTTTTATTTCAGACGTTTGGTACATGTAATAAACACAATAGGTATTTAATAAAATAAAATAATGAAAATATCTTGCACTTCAATGTAATTAAATAAATACAATTTAAAACGAAATTATAGCAACTTAAAGCGTTTAAATGTATGTTGTGTGAGAACAACGAATTGAACAATGAAACGTTTAGCACCCAAGCCATGAAACACTAAAAACAAAGCAGAATAGTTTCCTAATATAAACAAGTGTGTGACATAAAGTTTGTTTTTACCCAGATGGAGGTAGAAGTGGGTTCAGTGGAAGAGGTGATCGAAAACGTGTCTGACAGCGACGTGGACGTGGACGACAGCCGCGCGCCCCCCCCGCGCGCCGCGCCCGCGCTCTCCTCGGCGCAGCTTCTGATGCAGGCCACCCTCACGCAGCCGCATCTCAAGCAAAAACCCAAGCCCGCCCCCAAACCGAAACAGGTCAAAACGCCCAAGCAAATGAAACCCACGAAGATAAACCTCCCGAAAACGCCTCAGCCCAAACCGGCCGCGACACCAGTGAAAGCCGTGCAGAAAACCGTCCAACCGAAACCGGCTCTGATGGCGCAGTCCGCGAAGCAAGCGAGCTTGGTGGCTCAGGCGGTGAAGAGCAACCTCATAGCGCAAGCGGCGAAGCAGGCTAATCTGAACACGCAGCCGGCCAAGCCGGTGACGAAACCCGCGCCTAAACTAGTCAATATAATAAAACAGGTCCAAAAATCCAGTGTGTCGCCGGTGAATCAGCCAGTGAAACAGTTGCCTGTCAAGCAGATTGTGGTCGCCCCGTCGCCTAAACCAGCGAATCCAGTGGTCAAGCAAGTGCCACAAGTGACTCAAGTGCCGAAATCGTCGCCGTCAGTTGTGCCTCCCCCTCAGAGTTCGCCATTGATAAGGCAGAGACCTTTGCAGAAAGTGGATGCGCCTCAAATTGCAGTGAGTATTGTTTCTACCAATGTGCGAAGCCAAAAGGAAGGGTCTTGAGTTTAATTAATCTAAGTATGGTGCATGTGAGCAATTATCGGATGTTCCACTTTAGCTCCTGAACGACTGGACCGATTTTAGTAAACGGGGTACTATATGATTTGTGCAGAACGAGCAAGTATCATAGGCTCAGAAATATATAGTAAGGAACTGCCCAACGCGATTTTCGCGATGCTCACTTTTTTGGTGACACCATCGCATACTCGGTGGATATTGCCGACATCGGCGTTCTTATTACATTGAAGAAAGGTCCATTATTGGTTGATTCATGCGTTGTGGTTTTGTGGTTCGTAGCTCCTAGCGAGCAATGAAAGACAGCGATGAATCAGGCAAAATAAACTGTGTAAATGTCACAAGAACTAAGAAGTCGGCAATAGAGCTTCGTAGTTTATAAACTTGTAAATAGATGGCGTTACCATGACGAACTAAGTCATTTGTTCAACGCAGTTGTATTAAACGCCATATCCTTAGCCATTGAGATCGCTGCATAGGCTATATAAGATTTCAAAGGGTGTGTCATACTTCGTAGAATCAAAATACTAGTTTTACGTTACCAATCGTGTTTTAGTGTTTTATATTATTATTTTTTGAAATTTTCTAATGTTGTGTTTTTTGTGACTCGTTTTGATAAGATCATTTTCTTTCAGGTCTCCGCTGCAATTATTGTTAGCCAATCAACAGCACCTGTAGTCTCGGTCGTACAACCTATTCCCTCTATAACCTTACATCCAGGTCAAACCAAGGTTGGTTAAAATGTCAACACTTGTCAACTTCCTAAATTGTGTTATTCATATATCATATACAGGCTGTCTCATTTAAATCGGTCAGTATGGGAAGGTCTGAAACTATAAGACATACGAAGATCTATTCTTAGTAACCAAGTCATCGATTTTAATGGGAAGAAAAACTGCATTCATACATTAGAAAGGGGCCTTTACTCAGCTCGGGAATCGAACCCGATTGTTTTGAAAAGAATAAACTTACACTATTTCTATTTGGATATCGATTGTGTAGGTCTAAAGCGGTAAATGGCTCTATGAAACATGATGTCTAAAATGAATCAAATGCATTGTTTTCACGTATTTTGATTTATTTTAGTAGGTGTTCGAAGTGACCACCGTTGTTTTTGTTTTCAATACAATATTCAACACGTTTTTTTAGGTGTATGAATGCGGTTTTTCTTCTTATTAAAATCGATGACATGGTTCCTAAGAACAGATCTTTGTATGTCTAATAGTTTCAGACTTTCCCATACTGACCGATTTAAATGAGACACCCTGTATATTTATTTACCAGCAGGTAACCCAGCAAGGCACAAGATCGCTGTTAATAAGGCCGCCCGCAGTCCAGACGACTGTTACGGCGATCGTGTCTACTCCTATCTCGCAGGTTACTCTTTGGATCATCGTTTTGACTTTTCACTGTCAATAGCATGTTTTGAAGCATCCATGTTTGTATAAGAAACACTGTCAAAAAATATTTTAATATTTTAAACATCACAATGAGTTTCCTATTTGATGTTGATCAAATATCATAGCATCGTAAGGTAGTCTGATATTTTGGTAACTAAATTTGTTACCTACGAATTGGTTTAGTTTCCGTCTCATCGATTTAATAAAACTTTAAACACTGACTGACGGACAACGTCCAGGCATCACCGGTGGATCTACAAGCATGAAATTTTGCACAAGAGTTTTCATCCCCTCCCAGGCACACGACTAGTAACTTAATAAATGAAAGCTGCTAATAATTTTACCTACACCCATATCATAATGTATTCAAAAACCGTAGGAAATTACCAGCATTATTACAACCAATTATACTATGAGCTGTGGTAGTAGGTAAAATATGTACTGTAATGTTATTAGTTATTACAGTATCAATTTTTGTAACGTTATAAGTTTAAATTTGGAACAGCTGTTAAAACTCAAGTGGGTCTCCATTTTAGTATCCATAGATATTACAACAGTTATCTATACGACACATAAATTCAGCATGTTTTTTTTAATATAAACCGCACGACATTTGGTCTCGAGTGACATGAGACTTCATTCGATTGTCTATGATTTAAAAAAAACATTCGTCTGACGGAGGATCGAATTACCGCCATTTCTGTTGTCATTTGTTTGTTTTTGCTGTTACGAAAGTAGAATTGTAAAAAGTTGTTTGTAAATTACATTTTAGTTGAACATATTAATAGTAGTGACTCCGAGAACGATGTGAAAACTCCGCTGGATATCTTAAATGCAGCCACGATTGCCACAAATAACTAACAAGATTAACTACTATTATCGATTAGTGTAGATCTTTGTAGCATATTATATTGATCGAATAACGTTGTGTGTAGACGCCAGTGACGTCTAGACGCGGCGTGGTGCGAGTGCTGAGCCCGGCCGCGCCGGCCTCCGGCAAGTCGCTCATCTCGCCCCGAGCTCTCCTGCACCAAGGTACGTTGCGCTCATCTTAAATATATCCTACTACAAAACAAGATCTGACACTCAATAATGTTGGTTTGTCGGTAAGCTTACACATATGCCATAATAAATAAATAGATCAGGGGACAACCTTTGCACAAACCGATCTAGTCCCAAAGTAAGCCCTAAAGGCTTGTGTTATGGGTACTAGACGACGATATACATACTTATATAGAGAAATAAATACTTAAATACATAGGAAACATCCAAGACTCAGGAACAAACATTCGTGTATATCACACAAATATTTGCCTTTACCGGGGATCGAACCCGGGACGCTAGCTTCGGAGGCAGGGTCATTACCAACTAGGCTAACCGCGTCGTCAAAGTATAATATCGTCGTGTATAATATTGTATAACTTCAAGTACTTAGACATAATTTTACATTCTCATCGAGCCAGGCCCCCAATTTTCGTTGCATTCGAGATAATCTCACAATCGAGATTAAACGTCAGTACATACAGTCGTTTGACACAACTGTATGTATCTGACGTTTAATCTCGCAATCGACATTATCTCGAATACACCGAGAATTGGGGTCCTGGTCAGTGTATGGTATGAGTAATATATTTTAGACACACACACACACACACGCACGCACGCACGCACGCACGCACGTTAGATTAAGGAGTTACTGTCCCCTTGAAGAGCGGTGCTCCCTTAGCACTGATATTGATTTACTTAAAAAGAGGCACCAGCCGCTAATGTAACCTAGGCTTGAGATAATGAATAAAGTATTTTATTATTATTATTTATTATCTAAGTCGATATCCCAGCCGGAAAGACACAGAAAAGATATTAAGACAAATTTAATTTTTTCATGTTTTTATCATTTATTTACAGCTACGCCAACAGCAGTGAAAAAACGAGTTTCTGTTCCGAACACTAGCTCTATTACTACAATCGCTCAGGTAAGCATTATTTTAATTAAAATGATGGAATTAACTATTAAGTATCTTAAGGAGAGAGTGTGCGATGGAATTACATGAACTGATTCTGCCATCCCCATTCCTTCATCGGAGGACTAGGCGTGGGCTGGGGTTCCATGCCTTTTTTGTGGATATTCCAAGAATTCGCACTTCAACGCATTCGCAGGCCGATTGCACATCTATCTTCTACAAAAAAAAAAGATTTATACACTAATCTAGTGAATTACTGAAACATTTTGGATTTTATTATCTGTCTTATAGTAACTGTAATGCTAAATATCTCATGTTTAGAGCGTATTACAAGTTAGATTTTATTTGTAACGAGCTGTACATGCGTGGCTATGCTTTTATATAATGTACATATATTTCGTTTCAAAACTTCCCAGGCCTACCTACAACATCTCACCAGAGTTCATCGTAATCGAATGAATATATAGGAATGCTTAGTAGGTTAACAAAAATTCATTTTTAGGGTTCCGTACCTCTAAAGGAAAAAAGGAACCCTTATAGGATCACTCGTGTGTCTACGTCCGTCTGTCACAGCCAATTTGCTCCGAAACTACTGGACCGATTGATTTGAAATTTGGTGTACATATGTAAATTGGTGACCGCCAAAGGGATTCGTAACGAAAATAAATTAATTTTGAACATGGGGCCCTCTTTTGGGGGGCAAATTAGAAAATTAAAAAAGAAAGTTACGCAAACTATATCATGTGACATATCAAATGAAAGAGCTTATTGTGAAGATCCTAAAAATGTTTTTTTTTTTGGAATTTTAACATAAATTGTTTGGAAGTTATTTAGTCAAATAGGCGAAAATTGACCATTCCCCCCCTCCCTTATCTCCGAAATTACCGGGCCTAAAATTTCGAAAAAAACACAAATAAATAGTTCTTTACCTATAGATTACAGAAAAACCTATAAGAAGTCTATGGTATTTAAAGTAACATAGGAAATTTCAGTTAATCGTGTATGGAACGGAACCCTCTCCACGCGGGTTTCACTCGCACTTGTCCGGTTTTATAAATTAGAGATAACAAAGTTTTTTTTTAAATGCTGCTTGGAAATGTTATCATAAATGCTCTCAATCACGGCCATAAAACTGCTAATCTCTAGACAGTTGAATGCAGGCCAAGAGAGCATACTTCCTGGCCTATCTCCAATTCAGCAATCGACTAGTCATAGGTTGGTATAGTATAGTACGGCGTGGCTCGGGCGGACCTGATACAGAAATGTTTGCTGTAAGCCGACAAATTAAAGTACTTCCTCGCATTATTTGTGTAGCACTATGTATGTCTCAGCGTAAATTGCAATAGCTGGACTCGTATAGTTCACGTCAAACTTTGTGATCCGTCTGAGTATAGAGGCATGTGCGAGTTCGCGCTGGTACAGTAGGGTAGATATAATTAGGCGTAATATAAGTAATTGCAACGCGCCGATCGACATGTTTCTGTAGCAAAAGGTTTTTATTGTAAATTAAGGATTCAATAATAATGTTTTTGTTTGATACCGTAAGGCACTGTAAGTAATGCAAAAACAAAAACTTAGTAAATAAAAAACAAAATACCAAAATAATAAAATAAGAAAAAGAAAGAATGCGACCTTGCCAGGATTCGAACCTGGAATCTTCTGATCCGTAGTCAGACGCGTTATCCGTTGCGCCACAAGGCCAGTTGAGCAATGAGTCGAAAAATAATGTAATTAGGTAATAGGACTAAATAACAATACTAAAACAACAGTAATTATCAATTAAATAACAAAATGAAATAAATTTTCTCAACAACAACAAATCCACGAAAACGCTCAAGCGACTGTACTTTTCGAGAAAGTGTAACAGTATGTTGCTTACGAACATAGCACACAGTGACATCCTCCACTCCAGTCCCGCTGACACCTAATATTAGCTACTGCGACGCCAGTCGCGCCGATGTGAGACGGGTCATAAAGATTGACGCGACCTGTATCTTGCTTGTCTATCTACTTGTCGTTGCTTACTTCCCAGCCTCAAAAACAATATACTATCAATACATATAAAACATATAGACCAGTGGCGAAGCGTCAAATATTTTCCAAGGGAAGCCGGAAGAATTAGAACTGTACGTGCAAGTCTGACATTTGGTAAAAGTAACATGCACTTCACTGACAGCTAGCCGTGGATTTCTAGCTTGGTAAAGCCGTCAGGAATCGGCTTGTAGGCAGGCTGCGCCACTGATATAGACAACGCACAGCCTAAACGGTTAGGTTTCAAATTTGGAGTAGATATTCCTCGAGTACCCTAGAGGTGCACTAAGAAGGGATTTTTTGAAATTGAAACACTGCAAATAGCTCAATACAGTATTTATATGTATGTCTTATTTGTAAAATAATTAGCCTACATAATTTAAAATGCTACCCAAAGACACTGTTCCACGCGGACGAAGTCGCGGGCACAGCTAGTAATATAATATGATGTGTTCAGAGCGGCGGCGGCGCGGCGCCGGCCACGCGCACCGTGCAGCTGGCGGGCGGGCGCACCGTGCAGCTGGCCGCCAACCAGACCGTGCACCTGCCCGGCGGCCAGGCCGTGCAGCTGGCCGCGCGCGCCCTCAGCCTGTCCTCGCTGCTGCCCGCCAAGCCCGTGCCCGCCGGCGCCGTGCAGCTCACGGGCCAGACCGTGCAGCTAGCCAGCCCCGGCGTGCACCTGGCGGCGCAGAGCGTGCAGCTCACCGGCCACACGGTCAAGCTGCCCGGCGGCCAGAGCGTGCAGGTCACCGGCCAGAGCGTCCTCCCGCCGCAGACCGTTCAGCTCCCCAGCGGGCAGACCGTGCAGCTCGCTGGAAGGAATCTACAGACCGTCCAGTTGAACCAGAACATGTTGTCGAGCGGCAGCGTGATGCCGAGCATGTTAGGATCGCAGACCGTGCAGATAGCCGGTCAGACGGTCCAACTGACCGGTCAGACCGTGCAGTTGTCGAGTGGCCAGACGCTCCAGCTGCCGAGCGGCCAGACGGTGCAGCTGTCCAGCGGTCAGACTCTGCAGCTGGCCAGCGGACAAACCGTGCAATTAGCGAATCAGACGCCGAAGTCGATAGCGCAGGTCGTTCGAAGTCAAGCTGCGGATAAGCCCGCTCAACCGATCGTGGCGAAACTTCTCACCAATGCGCAGGTATTTCCATTATAAGTAAGAAAAATGTATACCGTAAAATCTGGTAATTTTGCCACTTTAGATAGGATAAAAAAATGTAAGTAATGATTTCTCAAAAAAAATACTCTGTACCCGACTTCCAAGTTAAATAATTGAATAATATATTTTGTAAAGACTTTCGACATACTGTTTAAATTACAATATGTTAAAAGTAAATAGGGAAAACGGCCAAAAATATAGCAAAGCTGGTACTTGCTGGTTACTGCATGGTAACTTTGCCAACAGGTTTTGTACCTCACTACGAAAGGATTAGATAAAAGCAAATACAGGAAAAATCTCTCAAAAAGGCTATACAACTACAATCTAGATGATTAATTGCTCTTTTTATTTATTTACAAGGAAGAAAGACCAAGGTGGTAAAGTTGCTCACCCGTAAATCATTTCTTCATAGTAAAGTGAGATTTGCTGTTAGGGTTGCCCCAAAATTCACACCTTTTATTTCTTATGTAATATATATATAAAAATAAAAAATAAAAGGTTCCGACGAATTGAGAACCTCCTCCTTATTTGAAGTCGGTTAAAAAAATGGGAAAATCTATAAACGAATTCTGCGCGAACAAAGTCGCGGGCAGAAGCTAGTTTTTGATAGATATACCTCGTCCGTTGCAAAAGGAGCGCTGACGGCCATATAAAATGTATGGCCGTTAGCGCTCTTTCTACAACGGACGAGGTACCAATATCGATACCCATAAAGCCTGTTAAGTTTAATTAAAAAGACTCTGTATATATTTCTTTGGAGAAATACAGACATGAATAAGAAAAAACAAAACTTTATTAATGGATACCAGAAAGTGACAGCCCTAGGCCATCCCAAAAGATGGCAAACCTGCCATCTCTTATTGGTGAACCTGGTATGGTAGCTTTGCCAGCGAAATTTGCGAGATAAAACAAACACTACACCATTCACGAAGTATTATTTCGATTATTAATCATAAAAGTAACGTTATCAACAAAAAGTGAATACCTGGATCCAGTTTTTATTATACTAATTGATGAAAGTTTCGGAGCACCGTTTTTGAGGTCAAGTTAGTAACAAAATTTCAGATCGAAAATTACTGGCAAATACGACCGTTGGGATACCCTCTCCTAAATAGTAATGTCAGTTAATATTTAAATTTTCCTAACAGTATGGGTACAAACTTAAAAGCTTTACCAATTTTATGGTAAATAAGGATTTGCGATAGCACACTACAAAAGCTGGCAAAGCTAGCATCCCTTGGCAAACTTGCCAGATTTTACGGTACGCTCATTGTGTCCGCGACCGTATTTTTTTGTCACATCCCATGGCTTCAACTAAGATAAAATGTTTCTTGGATTCGCGAACGACATGCCCAAAAATCATAAAACTAATTACATGCACATTCTCTAAAACGAATTGAGAACCATCTCCTTTTTTGAAGTTGGCTAAAAAGTTAAGAAGATTATTGCTATAATGACAGGCAAAAGTCAGGACAATAGACATTTCACATACTGAAATACGATTTTATTCACAACATTTCTTTATTATTTGCAAAAGTCACATAATTCGAGAATAAGGAATATGCATGAAAATTCAAATGAGGTTTAAATTGTATATTATATAACAAAATGTATGTAAAAGAAAAAAATTGTCATTTTGACTGTTACTTTTTTATGGGTGCAAAATAAGTAAAAAATATTGCTTTTTAGTGCAGGGCGCGAATTACTAGTTTTTGGCATCCTCATCAAATTTATGTGTTTTTTTTTGTACGATATTAACCTAAAATCAAACAATTTCCTAAAATAGTATGTTTGGAAATAAATGCAAACTTCGTTCAAACGCCATATATTTTGTATACCTCGTCCAATGTAAAAAGAGCGCTGATGGCCATATATGAAGTGTATGTCCGTCAGCGTTCTTTTTACATTGGGCGAGGTATAGACTTTAATTGCGCTGTGACGTCATAGTTAACGTCTATTTTGTATGGAGCGTTTTTGCGAGTGGTATGAACTATGAGTTTTCAAAGCTTCGTATCTCAAAAAAATAAACAACACAATAATGTTTTACGTACACGGTTTTGTTGTTATTACTCGGTACTTTCTAATAAAATATGGAAAAAAAAACAAACATAAATATTCCCTATTCTTTTTCATAAACCCCTTTAAAATGTTGTTCAAGTATGTTTTATTCGTTTTTTTTTTCTGTGATATTATCATCTTTCGCGTGATAATTAATGTGAAAGAAAGGCACAGCATATTTTTACTAAAGATTTAGTTAGTTATGAATAAGACGGTGATCGTGTAATGTCCGCAGGGTCAAATGATCTCGCTGGAAAGCATGCTGGGCGCGCGCGCGGGGGTGGCGGGGGCGGGGGCGGCGGGCGCGCGCGGGCGCGGCGCCGTGCGCGTGCTGGCGCCGCCGCGGCTGGCGCGCCCGCTGCTGCTGACGGCGGCCAAGCCGCTGCACAACATTATCCTGCAGGTACCGCCCGGCATATATACAGGGTAGGATTAAAAAGTAGCAGGACTGAATGAATTTTAATTTTTTTATCGAAATAATCGGTACAAATCCCTAGTAGTCTCGAAATAGCACCCTTGTGAGGAAGGGGATCTAAAACACGCCGTCGCGGCATCTCTATGCCGTCACAGCAGTATCGCTGTCCCTTGAGGTCCCGCTTAAGCCGAGGAAAGACGAAGAAGTACGGCGGTGCCAGATCTGGACTGTAGGGTGGTGAGGCAGCGCGGGAACCCTGTGCTTGTCCTGAAACTCCCTCACCAGCAGTGTGGTGTGGCACGGCGCGTTGTCGTGGTAAAGGTACTTCTCCATCTTGGATCGCGACGACACTTTTTAACAGAGGTTCACAGAAGTCGCCGGTTACTCTCCGCCTGCCCGTAGGCTGCTGAAAAAAATATCGGTGTCTTCGAAAATGTCCCCTCTACCATGACCACCCTTCACCGCTCCATTTGCGCTACAGAAATTGAATCCTATTAATACTTTTTAATCTTACGGCGATGCAACGCGGCATAACAGGGGGGCCAACCGGTCGATCGCAGCTATTAATACAGTCGATCGTGGCAAAGCAAAAGGAAATACAGTAGTTTAATATAATTATCCTTACATATTATAAAACAAAGTTGCCCGCCGCGTCTGTATGTCTGTCTGTTACCGATAAACTCAAAAACTACTGAACGGATTTTCATGTGGTTTTCACGAATAGATAGAGTGATTCATGAGGAAGGTTCAGATATATAATTTGTCAAGGTTTTGTGTAAATTGGTTGAAATAAAACGAGCATTGTTGGAAGCGTCGGAAAAATTCAAGCCGCCTCGGGGTGTTCATCGAAAACGCTACCTAATCCCTTTGAGATATAACAACAATGCATGGTGGGATATTTATCATCAATACATACAAAACAGTACCGTGACTCACTTATAGACAACGCACAGCCTTAATGGGTGATCCTAGAGGTTTGAAATTTGGAGGAGACATTCCTCGAGTACCCTAGGGGTGCGCTAAGGAGGGGTTTTTCGAATGTTGTATGGCAGATACCGCGGGCAAAGCTGTGGCGGGTCCACTATTAATGTATATGTGTGTAAAAATACGTAGGACGTCCCGTGCAACGTAACCCGCTTTTGTTGCGCGCGTCATCTTGTATGACTGACGATGATGACTATTATAATGTCCACCGGACATAGCCCCGTTCCCCCAAAATCTTTCACAACAGACATTCACACTGCTTCGGTTTCACATCGACTATTCTATTATTTTTATTTACCTGTAACTTTATTTATACGTTTGAACGTCTAAATTATCTCTTGTCACTTCGGAAATGAAAATGTTAATTTATAGACTTGTTTGATCGCTTTAAGAGGACCGTGAACTAAAGGCAAAAGTCACCCTTTTCATATAAAAGGTGATAACGATTTCCACCCCTTAAATGTTAACCGATTTTGACCAATTTTCGATAGATTGTCAGTCAGAACAAAATGTAGGTTTATACGTTTTTTGAATTTTGATTAAAGATTAACAAAGTCAAATAATCACCGAAATTAGTTTTGTATTGGAATACTAAAACAATAATAAAACTAAATATACTGATTATATTGAAAAAAAAAAACCAAAACGTATAGACCTAGATTTTGTTCTGACTGACAACGTCTCAAAAGTTGGTCAACATCGGTTAACCTTTAAGGGGTGGAAATCTTCATCGCTTTTTCTATGAAAAGCCGTAGGTTCACACTTCTCTTAATTATTATTCGTTTGGTTGCAGCAAAGCGACGGCAGCGCTATACGTGTGACGTCGGCCGGCGCGGCTAGTACGTCGCAAACTATAGTATTAAGTAATATTGGTAAGTAGAATACTAAAATATTAATTTTGTATGTTTTGATGGCATTATTGTGAACTTATTTTACATATATTTACTCGAACATGCTCGGAAATATTCGTATTACTTTCAACAAAAGGAGACATAAAGCTTTACGTTTATGCGTGACACGCCTCTTTGCCGACCGAGGCCAGCAAAGTTATCATGTTTGTCGGCAGCGTTACACTTTAAAAAACATTACATATTAAAAAAAAAACTGCTTAAGAGCATGTCGGACCGTGCACAGTGTATAACTCCGAAAACCATAACTTTAGCTTGTTTTCTATTCAAAGTTAATAATAATAATAAGAGCCTTTATTTCCTAGTTCACCATGCATACAGGATGGCAACAATAAACTATTTCATTAATAATACATCCAGTAATTTTGTTGGGATTCAAATATTCAAGATTTACATTTCAAATTATTCAATTTCACATTTTATTTACAATATAAATTATCTATTATTATACCTACTTTTTTGGTGCTTATTTCAAAGTTATTTATTCAAAGTCATTTGATGCTATTTTTGATGATTTTCAATAGGTATAAACAAGTTAGTCGTCTATAACGAATGAAGCCTACTTAGTCTTGATAGCTTTACTTTTCATTTCGTTATTATAAGCTTTCATTTAACATATTTTACAGATTTTTTGAATTTACATTTTTGGCCCTCACGGCTCGGGACACGTAACTCCAACAGAAACAACAACTTTAGAGCTTAATATTGCCTAAAAGTTGGTAGTAACATACTTTTTTTTTAAATAAGTGGTTTGAGAAAAGCACTGTAATGAATTGTCTCGGTCGGAACGTGCGGCTCAGTCTTTTACCACGTACTTGTGAGGCAATCGTTACTTGCCGGACTCTTATAATAATAATGCAATAATGTACTTATATATCCTTTTTTCAGGATCGCAAGCGATTACTACGTCAACTGCGACTGCTCCAGTATTAAAATTGCAACAGGTATGATTTATTCTATAAAACTGAGATTTTAAAGCGTTCCCAGTCCAGTGTACCACATATGGTACACGGCGAAGAATCCCCGCACGTTCAGTGTAACAAAATAGCATTATCAAATTAGCATGTTATGTACCCTACATACACACAATGATACGTGACGTATGACGTAATTAGGATTCCGTACCTCAAAAGGAAAAACGAAACCCTTATAGGATCACTCGTGTCTGTCTGTCCGTCTGTCACAGCCAATTTGCTCCGAAACTACTGGACCGATTGAGTTGAAATTTTTTATACATATGTAAGTCGGTGATCGCAACACGAACGTGTTACGTAAATAAATGAATATTAAACATGGGGGGCACTTTTGGGGGGTAAATTAGAAAATAAAAATACAAAGTTATGCAAACTATATCGTGTAACATCTCAAATAAAATGGCTTATTGTGAGGATCTTAAATATATTTTTGATGGAATTTATAAATGAATAGTTTGGAAGTTATTTAGGAAATAAAGCAAAAATTGACCATTCCCCCTTACTTCAAAACCACTGGGCCTAAAATTTTGAAAAAAAATACAGATAATAGTTCTTTACCTATAGATTACAGGAAAACCTATAAGAAGTGTATGGTATCTAAAGTAACATAGTAAAATTCAAAAAATCATGTACGGAACGGAACCCTCTCCACGCGAGTTTATTTTTGTATTACGACTATCAACGTTATCGTCAACGTCGTGTCAAATTTTATACGTTAATATGAAGAAACAGTGTTAAAACTGAAAAAGAGACTTATAAAACATAATTACAAACTGCATTGTTTATGATTATTACGTCGTGTAATTGTAAGGTCATTTGAGTTTGGTAGAACACACGAGGCCCAATTCTAATAGATTTCAAATTGCATTTTAGGTCAATCAGATGCAACAAGTAAAACTTCCACAAGGGATTAAAATTCAACAGGTGACTTTTCGACAATATGCATGTTTTGAATGGTTTTCCGAGTGAACAACTGTTGTGGTTTGCATGAAAGATATTCTTAACTTACTCAATATCAGGCACGTTTGAAGATTTAATAATATAAAACCTATGTATGAATAATATTGCTAATTTTCTTCCAACCGTGTATGGCAGCGACTTATTTTCTGATATATTACTAATAAAGCCTACTTACAGCGATATTATGTAGATTATTCAGGTGGTGGTTATTTTGGATTTGGTTTTAATTACATATGTAGAGCGATACACATGTTGCACATATATATGTTGTAGTTATTTACTGTAACATCAGTAACAGTATACGTATTAACTTCCAGAAAACATATACAGATGTCCCCTTTTTATACTCGTGCGAAAAGGTCAGACTGTAGATCGCGTCACGTAAAAAGAGCGTTAACGGCCATCTAAATCGTATGTCATTTTATACGAGGCGCGACCTGTACTAAATGCTCTTAATAATCTCTCTACACGGTGATCATTTATTCCTGATACCTATCAAGCTATCTTTTTATGATGGCATAATATATGAATGTGTACTGTGTAGCCAGTGGCGGCCTTTACTAAAATCATATATAAATCACAATTTATTCGGATGTGAATCATCTAAACGGTGTTTTATAAATGGGAGTGCACACCAGTAGCGCAGCCTCCCTACAAGCTGATTCCTGATGGCTTTATCAATCTAGAAAGCGTCGTGTCCCACTGCTGGGCAACGGCCTTCCCCCACTGCTTCCAGTCATCGCGATGTTAAGCCCTCTCCCGCCAGTCCTTTAATCAGGAGTCTACCTCATCCCACGCTCGCTTACGAGGTCTGTCTGACACGCTTCCGTCTTGAGTTAGAATTGATCATCATTTTTGATAAGCAAAATGAATGCTGCTAGAAATGTTTCCCTCACCAACCAAATCAAAATTTGTTACCGAGAAAAAAAACGTCGCATATGATGTGTAACATCTGACATCTCACCGCGCGCGCTCATTGGTCAAATCAAATAGCGCGCGCTTATCCGGCTTCCTGTTACACACTTCCGTCCCTTTTCACGAAATCACTCCCACAGATTGCAGGAAAGCGAGAGGAAAGGTGTTACACATCGAAAACAGGAAGAGTAATTGGTTGTATTTCGGTCGTACAGGCAGGTGCGTCAGTGGCGACCTCTGGCGGCGTCAACGCGGTGCGCAGTGTGCTGATGGACGGGCAGCAGCTGAAACTGGTCGGCGGCCGCCACGTGCTGGCCCGGCTGCTGCGGCCGGCCAACCCGCCGCAGTGAAACTATTGTATAGCATTATATTTGTTATATGAAGAGACAGTCGTATTGATTGCGAAACAGCGTCAATATGCATTAAAAAACTGACTGATGTTGTATGGCGCTGACGGACGTAAAACGATGTGTTTTACGTCAGTGATTTTATTGGTAATTAGTTAGGTACTTGAATAAAATAAACGTTTCTTCGATAGCGACTAATGTGTTGTACACATTTTGAACGTGACTTGAACGCTGCGATACCGCCGCGCAAAACATCTAATAAAAATATATTGAACCTTTTTTATGTGTTTGACAGTTAAAGGTGATCGTGTGTAGAATGACAGTAGTTTTTTAACTATTTCGTCCTACTCCCGACCAGTTGTAACTGTCAATTTAAACCGTTTAGTGAACACTGAAAGTTTAAACTGATCGTAAGTAGCCGCCTTAATGGAGACTTTAAATCGCAACCCGTATAACTTTCACATTAACAAGATTGACTTTCAAGTTACAAAAAAGGGAACTGACTTTCGTAAATGTTTAGGTTCTTGAAACGTAATTTTTACTACTTGAAGGACATAACCTATAAACATGGTGTATGCAATTATGCATCTCAATAAATATCAACTTGTTTAGGTACTTCTTTCTTTACACACTTAATTTTGTGAAACCGGTTTTTCTGCGGCTGCATTTGCGGAAATAGGTTTAATTCTACCTGGAAAAAAGAACTATGTTACCATCCATGACAGACAAAACATACGCGAATGATTGTATTGTAATTATTGTTCTCAAATAATCGTTTGGGGAGATCGTGAAACCAAGATGTACTTTCCACTTTTGAAGCACTATTTAGCATTACTTATTTAATTAGTAATAGATTATCAAAAAACCTAATATTTCTTATCCTGAAACTTTTTCTAAGTCCAGTGTACAAAATAATTGTTTTCCTATCTAGTACTCTTTTAATTCAGGGCCATTGAAAAGCAAAGTTAAGTTCTTTAATAGTAGTTTATGCAACGGTTGCATAATGATGGGCCTTAAAACACTAGTGCGGTTTTATGAAACGAGCTTTTAGCGAGTTTCATAATAAGATTGCACGTGTGTTTTAAGGCCAAATTATGCAGAGTTGCATACATAACTTTATCTACACACATATTATAAATCCTCCATGATGGGTTCAGAAACAATATTTTCTGGCAACAAGTTATTTGTTGCAATCGTGACTGCATATTTCCGATATCCGGCGCATTTTCACATCACACACACTCCGAGAAGACTACTATTCATATTTTCAACTAAAATGTAAATTACAAACAACTTTTTACAATTCTACTTTCGTTCAGTAAAAAACCAACATGTATGATAAAAGCAGTAATGGCGGTAATTCGATCCTCCGTCAAGACCATTTTTTTTTAAATCATAGATAAACCAATGAAGTCTCTATTCTCATGTCACTCGAGATCAAATGTCATGCAGTTTATATTAAAAAAAACATACTGAATTGATGTTTTGTATCAATAACTGTTTTAATATCTATGGATACTAGAATACAGACCCACTTGAGTTTTGACAGCTGTTCCAAATTAAATCTCATTACGATACTAAAATCAATACTGTAATAACATTACAGACTGGTTTTACCTAATTGGTTGTCATAATGCTGGTAATTTCCTACGGTTTTTGATTACATTATGGAGGTTTTATGATATGGGTGTAGATAAAAAAATATTTGATTGCAGTCCTGAATCTCTCAAATGAAGAATGTTACTGTGTTGAAATTATAATGCATGTACCTACTGACACCAAATGTTATATTATGTATATTACAAAAAAAAAACCGCTCATATCAATTTTGAGGTAGTAAACCTTTTGTTATATAAAAAGAAACAGTTTTAAATGTACAAAGCCAGTATTTTGCATTGTAAATGGCTTGCGGAGCCGCAAATTTTTGTATAAACGCTTATGAGAAGTGTTAATTAGTTGTAATGTTTTTTTAAGTTTTAAGTGTCCGTATTACGCGGCTACTCTAATGTTGATGTATATATAGCAGTGCAGTAGAGTGGTACAATGGAATATTTACGTTATTATTTATTTATGACGGGCAGCCGTCCCAGAGATCTGCGCGCCAGATGCAATACTTCACAACAGAACCATTATTTATTTTGTTGGTTTCATATTAACTGTTTCGACATGAAATTCAATTACGAATGCAATATATTAAGTCAATTTTAACATTACTGGGTTTCATTTTTAAAATACCCCGGGAACTGGCCTGGGAACATGAATGAGTAGAAGTCTAATTGTACTTGGGTTAATATGCTCCAACGTCATAATCTACAATGGTTAAAAATCTCATTAATGAGTGATTGTGTGTGTGTGACAAAGAACAAATGGCAAATTATTTTGCTATCAAGAAAGAGTTCTTATACCTAACAATACCTCCTTACTTACATATAAACTTGTCGATTTCCTTTATTGTACATTTTGGCGTTGGAGCGTATTAACCCAAGTACAGTTCGACTTCTACTCATTCATGTTCCCGGGCCCGGAAACTTTATTGGTGTTAAAACACATTGTTGAGGTGGGAGAACACGTTTTATTTCATTACTCATGTACATGGTGGATGTAAAAACAAATGAGCATATAAAATCACGCTCGGGGCATTACAGGAAACAAAGGTCACAAAAGCTTATCAAACCTAACTCCTAGTGATACATTAGTGTGCGAATCCTTTGCAATATACGAATTGTCTGCTAGCATAATTGATATAGTGATTTCCATGGCATTACATTAAATTCCAACCGTTACCACATCCTAAGGCTACTTCCACACGAGGCAGAAGACTGCCTCGTGCAAAAGTGGACTTCCAAATCCGTCTACAGGGTGATCAATTTATTCGACGATACTATAGAGGTATCACATTTGAATTACTAACTAGCCCTACATTATCCCATCGCCCGGTCTTACACTTACTCGTAGTCTAACACTGAGGTACATACATATAAATAGATTTACAATAAATAGCACACGAAAACCGCATTGCAGGAAAAAACAACTGAAACAATAGTGCCGTTATAAAAAAATATTTCTCAACAAATTTCTACATGTCTATTTAACACTAAAATGATACAAACGAAAGCTATATCAGTCTTATGCCTATATTAAATAAATCAAATATTAATTCAGGTAAAATATTTTGTAACAAGGGTGAAGCTTAAACGGTATTATATTAAAAGGTACACCAAGATTGATATTTTCATCTTATTCTATCGCCTGATAACGCAAAACATAAAAAGGAATGTATGCTTAGTGTAGAATTAATACCACAGGATTTTATTAATACTGACGAGTCATACAATCGAATTTTCAGAGATATGATATACGTAGTACGATGCTATCTATATATGCATTGTCCATAAGTCATGATTGGTGTGGTGCTTTAAGATTTACCTACGTCTCTAGGATTAAACTATAACTATGTATTTTTTATTCTTTTATTGTGATAATTTTGCGTCAGCTTTGTGCACTGCTTAATAATATTAAATTGCATCATTTTTTAAAACACCTTATTTAATGATTCCTCAATATGTTCATTATCAGCCTACCGACTTGATCTTTATTAGGTTTATCGCTACTGTTCGCTATAAAAAGTTTAGATTTTATTTTTAACTGAACTCAAAACTAATTCTAAGATGTCTTGAAAGGAACTCAAACTAATTGGAGAAGCTCATAAAGTCACTAGCAAGCTCACGAGTATTCTACATTAATGTCAATAATATCGTATCTAGTAATAGTACTTCTTATTACGATGGAAATGACTTTCAATAAATAGTTTTAGATTACATTTCGTAACAAAAATAAGTTAGCGACTTTGGCATTTGACGCATACCTAATTTACAGTCGAATATCTAATGTTAATACAAAATATACTTACATATTATATCGTATCTCTGAATATGAAGTCCTCTCGGCCGGTCATTACGGAGACCTCCAAAACACACAATTATATACAAACAATAGGCACTGAAATTTTGAAATGTTCTGTAGGTATAGGTTTGCGGACGAAATAGCGAGGTCCTAGCCCGAATCCGCATTTAAGAAATATGGCAGCTAAATCATTACAAGGTGCGTTGACGAATGCTTCTTGTACATCCGAGGACAGTTCACGTTCCACTGTTGATTTATCATTGCACTCTATAGAGTTGCAAGGTTTTGTAATAACATTGAGGGACAGTGTGTCAAGTGTTTCAGCCTTTCTGGTTACCTACTGCGTTATTAATCCTTTCATCAAACCAATGCAGAAAAGGCTCGCGCGCATTAGGGCGGGCCGCGTCGCAACGCATTGCATTATCTCATATAATTTATTTATTATTTTCTTATTTATAAAAAAGAATGCACTGCGTTACGACGCGGTCCGCCAATTCTACGGGCAACAATCTCTCATATCAAACTCTGAAACAACACTGCGTCAATAAGTGTAGGTTATCGACGGCAAACCAACAAGTCAATCCAACAAGCTAATATCTAGAATGAAATTGAGCTAGTAATAGCGTTAACTTTCACTTGCAGCAGATCTTACCTTTTGAACGTCAAGGTTGAATGCGAGAAAGCGGGCCCCGGACGCCGAGTGACGGCTGTAACCGACAAAAGGTATGGAAAACGGCACGCCGTGGCGTTAGGGGCACGGAATTCTACTGTCGGCTACGGCCGACTGTGGCGTTCAAAAGGTTTATAGTGAATTTGTATGTGATTGTCAATGTTTATGACAAAGCTACTGTTGCCTGTCGTTCACTTGGCCGAAAAACGTCACGCAAGCGACGTATCCTACTATCTGATTGGTCGATTTATGTTGCTCGCGTGTCGTGTTGCTGTTGTATCTCACAAGTGTACAGTGGCTCTTGTCATGTGAACAACTTGTACCGCCCGCGATATGTACAGAAGGCATTCCATATGGAGTCGAAAAAGCTTGAAGCGTGCGCGCTCACTCCTCGGCGTCTTCAGGGTTCTCTGCCGTCAGCAAGTTGGTATTATCATCCTCCTGCAGGTCGGCGGTCAGCTGCGATCAGAAATAAAATCGTTATAATCGTTATCGTTATCGTTATTATCGTTCAACATATTTTCTATACCTGCCTTGTGGAGGTTTTTGCTGAACCGGTAGTTTCACTCAAAGAAAAAACTCAAGGTAAAGAAAAGAAAGGTATTTAGACTTTGACGTCTAATTGATCTAACACAAGTTTTCTGCACTCGACTGCCAGTAAAATATACCCCATTGTACATTACCGCCGGTAAAACTACGATTGTATCAATTCTCATCAACATAGTTCAAGTAGGAAGATAAAGTTTTGTCGTGACATTACAACAAAAAATTACACGTTACATAACGTTTCATATTACACTTTGAAGGGTTTAATGAATATTATAATAATAATAATAATAATAAAACCGTTTATTTCAGGCACCATTGGCCCTTATACAAATACCTTAGAGACTAACATACATATTAAAATATATTATAGTGCGCATTATAATTTGGGCACTACTCCGAATTACTAAACACCACGTGGGTGGCTCAGAGTTAACAATGAAGTTCAAAGAGGGCAAGAACTTGACCTATGGCAACATATTTTCATAGTTTTTTTATACACGCGTTGGGAAATTAGAATAATCGCAATTTGGGGCTAGTTAGTTTAAGTTGTGAAACTTTCCGGAGGCCATACTTACTAGTTGACAAAGGGGTATTCTTAATGATAATTACTTCCTCGAACAGCGCTCAAAGACGCGCCTTGGCTGCAGCAGTGGACTTGTGTTTCTTTTTTATTTTATGCCAACGAATTTTCTAGAATACATAAAATTATACAAAAGGTGCCCCCCCACCCCTTAGACGAAATCCAGTATCCGCACCTGGGTATTTAGGTAGTAAACCTATACCTATACTTCGCCGAGTGTCATGTCGGCTCCTAGTGGTTTTTGAAACGATGGTAGATTTATTGATCTTTATAAAAGCTTGAACAAGCCTTAAGCCAGTATGAGGCTGATTATAAAAGTAGTAGAAATATGCGTACCCCGATATGTGCCGGCGCGGCGTGTCCCCGCTTGCGCTTGCGCACGGCCAGCACCAGAAGTAGCACCAGCGCCACCGACGACAGCGCCGCCACTAGCAGCGGGAGCAGCAGGTTGTCTCCCGGGGAGTAGCCCTGCAGGCGAATACAATTAGAATCGTTTACGTTACGTTTTTCACTGTGAAAATGTTGCGTTTAGCCATTATGATTGGAGGGAATCTAAAGGCATTCCCCATTAGTTTATGTCGTAATACCTACCTACATTCTACTGAAAACGATATTGTAATAACTTTGCCAAAGCCTTGCTGCTTTTGGGAAATATTGTACCTACCTACTACCTAGTCTGGTTTTTTGTTATCAATCCAAAAATAGCAACTGGAAATCCATTCCAATTGTTATTTTTGGTTAAGATATCGTTTGTGTTTGGGTTTTAAAATGTTGGATTTAGGTAATATAATAGGCGGAAATTAAAGCTCAATATAACTGTCCGTAGATACGTAACTAGAGGTATACTCGACATGCCTGAGAAATAAAGCAAATTATTTTGCTACGATATTAACTCGAAGCAAAGGTGGCCGCAACGTAGAAAAAAATATACGCAATATCGCTTATGCAATGGCGAATAGAGGCGAGGCCCTGATCCCTAAAGACTTCGATAAACGTTTCTATTGCAACACGTTTTTAGGGTTCCGTACCCAAAGGGTAAAAACGGGACTCTATTAGGCGCCGCTGTCCGTCTGTCCGTCCGTCCGTCTGTCACCAGGCTGTACCTCATGAACCGTGATAGTTAGACAGTTGAAATTTTCACAGATGATGTATTTCTGTTGCCGCTATAACAAGAAATACCTACTAAAAAACAGAATAAAATAAATATTTAAGGGGGCTCTCATTCAACAAACGTGAATTTTTTGCTCGTTTTTGCTCGATATTGATAACGGCAACAGGTAGACGCTTGAAATATTCACAGAATATTGACATATAAAATAAAAAAAAATTAAATAAATATTTAAGGGGGCTCCCATACAGCATCCCATACATTTTTTTGCTTGATTATAGATAATGGGTCGGAATTCCTAGTGCGCGAGTCCGACTCGCACCTGGCCGGTTTTTTTTTTTTTCATTTCACTTACTCTCCAAAATGTGGGCAGTTCGACGCAAATGGAGATATCAGGTTATCAAGGAATTGGAACTGTACCTGCCTGTGGATGCCTTGTATGGATAACCAAATAATCTATAAATTTGTTTTTACTTTCTAGCAGACTTCGGTTCCGTCGGTAAAATAAAGGTACCTAAGATCGTTAACGATTTATCTGTGCCTACCCAAAACCTTTAATGAGGGAATAGCGACATTCCAATATTGCTCTGGGGATGTTGAAAATCAGGATTACCTCTGTAGGAGGTGAATTTATGTTTTATGTAAGTTTTTCGATGATTTTTGTAGATAGGAGCCTTTCGGGTAGTAGATTTGATTCGGAGATTATTTTAATTGGGTCATGTCGACGATACGGTCACGATGTCACGCTCGGCTGCGTGCTTGCTTGGTTTTTGTTTACCAGCCCTTCATTAAATGTGTATGGGTAGAGTGCCTTCTTCTTGGTAATAAGGCACTCAAGCTTTGGTGCTTGAGTTATTGGGCGAGACAAAACATATATTCATAGCTGGGCACCGTTAAGCAAATAGTTAACGTCGTTAATCGCTAATCCGTTGCTAAAAAATTAACTTCGTTAAACGTGAAAGCATTACGTTTCGGAAGATTTAACGTAAGTTAAAGTTAACGTTAATCGTTAACTCGTGATAGAAATTGCATTTAACATGTAATTGCGGTAGTGATCTACTAATAAAAAAAAATTGGTACGGACATGTTAAATTTATAAAAGAAGGGTATAACATTAGAGTTTGTAATAATACGTAATTTTTAAGCGATTCCCCTTTATAAACATCAATATACCTATATGGTTCGCGCGGTATCCTTTTTGCAAATAGTAGGTACTTTATTAACGGTTAACGGGCTTTAATTGTTTTAACGGAAGTTAATGAGTCCGTTAACAATTTTTAAAGTGTACTTAAAAGTTATTCCGTTGCTCGAATTGTTAACTTCGTTAATGAACGAATAACAGATTAACGGTCTTGTGCTTAGCTATGCCTATATTAATGCCTGTAACTTGTGTGTCGTAGGTATACGTTTCTAGCGTGTATTTGCGTAATCAGAACCTTTTTAAAAATTTAAATGACACTAGGTAAAATAACCTAGGTATTGTAACACGAATGCAACGGTTGTGATAAGTATATTTATTTGAACTTTACCATACCAGCAGTTCAGTGCGACCTTTTTTACAGAATAGTTTACGAGTATTCGCCCTAAAATAAAAACTAAAGTGATTAATTGGTCGGCTATTAATAGACATTGTTGGAAAAATATTTAAGCAAATTATTACCTATGCGTGCGTACCTACAACAAAAATGCAAAAATGCGGGCGCAAATATTTCAAAAATTGCATCATCGTACTTTTAGGTATGTGGAAGAAAACTCATCCTCGTTTTTGGGGTTGCAACCTATAGGTACTTGTCCAGAAAAGGCAAGAAGTGTTCTTTCTGGATGTGGGCAATTACACCAATTAGTAATCCCATCATGTTTCAAGCAGGAATAGAATATTCTACTAAGTTTTATGTTTTGTAACTTACGAGTTTCGATCGCATCATAAAATTCTGGACTGCTCTGTCCAACTAGCAAACTGTTTACCGACAACTGGCATTCATTATTGATTCAGATATATTGCTTATGTATGCTTAAATATGTCATTAATTACATTATATTTACTAAAACTGCTGCGTTGTAGGCGCTTTGGCGCTCCGCTGTAAGCCTAGAACTGTAACTTTAAATAGGTATAAATAAATAAATGCGTTACAAATAAAGCTTGAAAAATAAAATAATATTGTCGACAAGGTTTAACCTGGGCAGAAAGGTAGTTGTACTTACTCACCTCGATATTTTAATAAAAGAAGCTAATCCAACTGAAAAAGCTAAAAACAAGCCCTTATCAAAATAATATATAACTTAAATGTTGGAAAAGTTGTTGCAAGCGGGGACAAGCTAATAAATAGTCCAAGGGGTGGTCTTAAAGTGATACCTACCTTATTATATTTATTCATGTAACAATTACCGGGATGAGATGCCCAGGCATCTTTGTAGTGTACCCGTTAAAGAACCGTTGCTTTTACAATGAGAGACAACACGTACGAGGGCTGAAGTAGCCACAAAAGAAACGCCTGGGGGAAACCTAGCTCTTGCAAAACAATAATCAAAAGGGGCATTGTCTGAGCTTCATGACATCTCAACGTATGTGTTTTCATATTTGCAACATGCCTGGAGATAATAATAACTACACGAAAAGATAATACGTTTCAAACACCATTTCGCACTCACACCGTTCTAATGACACGGAGAAGTGTTCTCTTGGGTTTTAAACTCTCAAATTTACTCCGATACTCGCTGCGTAGAGTAATTTGCCGCTGCATGGGGTGCCTAATTTATGACCTGCTTGAGAGAAAATGAGCGGAGGCTCATTCCTGACATGCTTCGTATATGTATTCACATATACATGTTTATACGTATTGACTTAAATATCATATGTAACTGTAAAGTAAGTACTAGAAGAATTTCTACACTTCGCTCTCGGTGAGTACCTTAGTTAGTATTTTAATTTGCATCCTCTTCAATGGCATACGTTTTTCCTCGATTACCGTTGTTCACAGGTACCGTTATACAATTGTGCATCTTGCAAATAATGCCTTCATTTTGGTGTAACTACTACTTTTATGGGACATCGTAAATGTCGCCAGTTTAAACATTGCGTCAGTATTTAAAACTAAAATATAATTACAATTATCGAAATTATACTGAAGATATTTGTATATCAACTTTCGTATTTTATTTTGCTAACAAAGTAGTAGCGTGAAATGGTATCGGGTGTAAGGCAGGTACCAAGCCTGGTGCGGGCATTGATCACAACATACACTTACGTAAGGAAGGAAATATTGCAATCGTGCTTACCGTCCATTGAAAGTAAGATGACGTATCGACGAAAGGCCACCGCGCTCCGTACCAAGCACTATCACCGGCCTTCGAGACCGTCACTTCGTCGTTATCGGGGCCGGTGGCCGAGTTCGGCTTCAGCGGAGGGAGAGAAAATACCTCGTCCACCTCCAACGACTCTTTAAATTCATCGTCGTCGTCCACGGACAGCAGCGTGTCCTTCAAGTCACTCATCTTCGAGTTCTCACTAGTTGTCGTGAACTCTGTCGTCACTGGAGGATGCACTGTGGTCGCTCTCGTAGTTATAAGCACATCTGTAGGTACCTTCGGAGGATCTGTTGCTGTTTTTACTGACGGAACAAACGAACGCGAATAATATCTAAACATATTTCTGAGTGTGATTGGTTCTGGAGTAACGGTTGGTTTTATTAATATATCCTTCTTCCAGGGCTTCATCGACATGTAATGATCGAGAAGGCGAATACTTCCGGAAGGGGTGCCTATGAGAGGAATTTCTTCATTATCTTCCGTTGGTATAGGAGGAATAGTCGTAGAAGAAGTAGAGCTCTTCCACGACCTCAAAGCTGGCATAGTCCAAGGAGGCGTAGTCGCCCTTTCACTAGTCACAGTAGTTGAAACTGTTGTAGATGCAGTGGAAGGAGATGATGTAGTAGTACTTGTCAGTTCAAGTTTTGATATTAACGTTGAAACCAATTCTGGTGATATCTTAAGCTCCTTTTTGCGCGATTTCGCTATTTCCCTCCCTGCTGGCGTGCGAGGAGAGGAAGCGGCTGCTTCATTGCGTTCCTGTTGACTCCTGCGAGCGTACAGGGCTCCATTCATAACATAAAGCGGCACGGAAGCGAGCGCCAATGCTACAACTATGCCGAATATCACGAGCAAAATATATTTCACCGAGGATCTTTTCCGAGAATGGCGTACATGAATAGAAGGACTATAGTCCCGACCTTTGCCTTTCAGGCCGCTATTGTTGAGCACCTCTTCCGTTTGTGGAAGGATGGTGTACTGGAGGCTGTTCTCGCCATGTCTTACCGTCTTGTACATGTTAGCGGAAGTTAAGTATTGTGAAAAGAAACACTACGGTTACGTTATGTCACATGCACTTCTTTCACATATTTCGTCGGGGCTAAGTGAATCGCGATCGAGCGTCAACGTGGAGAGAGCTCGGCGCCAGGCATTGCGGTGAGCCGTCGCTTTGTACGTCGCCGTGGCGGCTGGCGGCTGGTGTGTGGGCGGCGTGCGCAGGCGTGACAACATTGAGCGGCGCGCGCCCTCGCCGCCGCGCCGACCGCCCCAGCTTTGAGGTTATGACTGAAGCCGGCTGCTGCATCGTACGGTACACCGTGCAACCATAACAATAACATTACCGTGCTCGTTAACTATATCACCTTTGCCAGACTCTAAAGAATATGCGCTGTACTTGCCAACAACAGGATTTACAGCCCGTAATTTAGGAAAGGACCTTTTAATATTGGACCCGGATGTCAAATTAAATGAATAAGTAATTTAGTTTGGGTTCGCTTCGCAGTAAAGACGTAGACGCTTTACTGCTAAGCGAAACTTTTCAAAATCTGCATGCAGATTACCTTAAGGTTTTTTCTACTTAAAAATGGCAGAATCGAGCGATTTAACAAAAATAATTGTTTGCGAGGATAACAACCTTACATGCCTTACCCGATTCCAAACTTCCAGCGCAGTTTGCGCTAAGTTCTTGCGCCATGCGTACCGTGCGTCGCAAAAAATCTGAGTCATGGCCCATGACTCAGATTTTTCGCGACTTTTCCAATAGCATATATTTTAGTAGTCTATTTTGGCATGTACATATATGCAACACAACAGCTTCCGCTCTTATATGTCTTAAAGATTCTCGATCGTCACCAAAGTTGTTCCCCTTTAACAAGATTCTAGGGAAACAGAAACAATCAACATCCATTAACAATCTGCCAACTTAGTTGCCAGTTCTTGTATAATATCATAAAGTCTATTATTAATTGGTTGAGACCATGTCAAATTGTCGTAGTACGAAACCCTCGGTGCTCGAGTCCCACTCGCAGTTGGCCGGTTTTTCTAACTGTTTTTGTGTGCAGCTTTTCCCAAAGCATCAAATTATGTGCCTAAAGTTTATATGATTCGAAGTGGTTTAAGACCCGACGTAGGTACTTCCGATTTTTCTAACGTAATTTTTAAGTTGAAGGTTAGCAATACCTACCTAGTTATTTTTAAACTTGCAATTCACTAATTCTAGATTTAATCACCTTTGGCTTATTTAGATTGTGTTACGACCCGATTAAATTTAAATGTAAATCAATATATTTCTTTAAAATATTGCAAATCGTTACGGGCCGGAAATTACAAACGAATACAATTCCCAAAGGTTAACCCGAATGCACTGCACGTATTTTAAATAAGATAAATGTTGTTTACCCTTATTTATACATTGCTTTTATAACCTTACACACTTTCCTATAAACAACAATGTTATCGCGTTCTACGACGTCTCGTCCATTGTTATGATTTCGTTTTTCCTTAAGAGGAGTGTGAACCCACCCCTTAAAGGTTAACCGATGTTGACCAATTTTTGATAGGTTGTCAGTCAGTACAAAATGTAGGTCTATTCGTTTTGGTTTTTTCACTATAATAAAAAGAAAAAAACAGTTTTATTGTGGTTTCAGTATTCTCATGCAAAACTAATTTCGGCGTTTATTTGACTTTGTTGATCTTAATTCAAAATTCAAAAAAGTATAGACCTAGTTCTTGTGTTGACTGACGACCTGATAAAATCTGGTCAAAATCGGTTAACATTTAAGGGTCGGAAATTGTTATCGCCATTTGTATGAAAAGGGTGATTTTAGCCGTTGGTTCACAGTCCTCTTAAGATGATTATGTTAAAATGGGTTCCCCTTGTTTAAGTACGCATAATTTTTTATGTCATAATTCTATATTGCATAATCAGAATAGGCATAATTGTATATGCGCAGAAACTAATCTCGCATATTTCGCATAAGTATTTCTGTCACGCATATCCAACCTAACCCGAATGGTCTTACGCATAATTTGCGAAGTCCGAATAGTGCTTAGGCAGAAAATGAATTACGCATATGTATGCGTAATTTTCGGTTTAACGGGTGCCATCTATTTTGCATAATTTTTAATGTCCGAAACTTATTAGGCAGTTGGTTAGTTACGCCGAAAATTACTTTCGCATCATTTAGTTTCGCCGGGATGGATTATAAAACAAATACATGATCATAAAATAATAGTTTTTTATTTAAAGTAACTCAACTTAACCTAATCCAATCTATTTTATAGAAACTAGTAACTAGAGATTGGTTTGGTGTAAGGGACACAAGTTAACCCTAACCTAACCTACTAATAATACAATTGTTACGGTTGTTTATTTTTTACTGCGGGGGGCTTCGACCCCCCTTACCCCCTTTTTGTACGTTATGCAACTAGATTCGGACATACATTCGGACAGAATTTCGGGCTATCAAAATTCTGCAAAATTACATATACCTATGCTAAACAACGTTATGCAAAATAAAATTCGGCCATATCAATATTATGCTAGTATAATATTCGGGAAAACAACCATTCGGCTAATAACGAATACCTTAATTCGGCGAAAATTAAATATGCGAAACTTGTTATGCCTAATAAGTTGCGGACATTAAAAATTATGTCAAATAGATGGCACCCGTTAAAATGAATGATCGTCACATAATCAGAGAGGCGTGCCAATTGGATTGCGTAAGTTGTGTAATAGTGAGGTGTGAACGAGGCTGGCCGTCACTCGCCATACTAATCGCCATTAGAAAAAGTGTCCGAAGACGCGGCAGAACCGCTGCGAGTTTTGCGACCGGTCAAACAACGAACACACCACACGAATACTAATTTACTTGACCTTGGACGGAATCACGTTTCCTTTCGAAATTCATTCGTGAATGCGATATTTTAAGAATAAAAGTAAAAAGTGGCCAAGCAAAATAAAGGGGTTGGGCGAGCGAATCGTCTTTAGTTTTTTGCCGATCAACTTCTGCGTTCTAATTTAGCGGGGCGTCTATAATAGGTTCGGCTTTTGAGCTTATTTTTTGCTTTTAGAGATAAAATTAAGGATTAAGTATACCTACATGCTGAACTTCAATTGTACTCAATGCTAGTCATTAAGTATTTAAGCGAAATTAATTTGAAATGGCAGCGTGGCTCTGTGGTAAGTAAACTGCTGACTCGCAGACTGACGCCGTGAATTCGAACCAAGCCCACACCGACACCGCACTATTCAAATGACAATTCTCGTCTAATTTTCCGGTGAAAAGCAATACCGTTGATGACAGCAATGCCGTGAAAACTTAGAGAAATTCATCATTCTGCAGTATCTAGCCTGATGATTCGGTAGAACGAACACTCCTGTCGCTTACAATCCGTATTTGCCCTGTGGATTATTCCACCATGTTTCTATGGAGGTTAACATGCCTTTATGGTTTTGTAAATAAATATGTACGGATTCAAAGAAAAATTCGCCGCAGTCATATAGGTATTTACTTGACCACAGCGATACAACCCTACGAAACAAATCTACACTACGTAGATTTCAGTTCATGTAGTGGCATCTTGCAGTCATCAATACACCTATATCGATGTCTGACTGCTAAAATTAGGCTAGTCAACGAGGAGTTTAACCCTGACACTAATTTCTCCGGTCGCGAAATGCAGTAGGATTAAGTAGAGTGTATAGATAGATGATAGTTTTCAAATAATCCATTACGTGCCAATTGGTACATTTGGATTATTTGATAAACATACTGTGTATACCCTACCTAATCATACTGTAAAATTTAACGGACGAAGGAATTAGTGTCAAGGTCTCCATACAAAATAAATCCCTATTGACTTAGTCTAAAAAGGCACTGTAGAGGGTGGACAGTCAAATGCGCTGCAGGGCTGCAGCTCTAGTACAATGACATCGAAGCGCTGCTATTTCCGTGAGTTTCTGGAACACCGCCAGCGCCGCGCCGCAGGGCATCGCGTAAATAAACGCACACGACTAACGCGCACTGAGCTCGCTTCGGACCGTTTTCGACAAATTTAGTACCGCCCTGCGGTAGGAAGCACTGAACAGGGACAAACTGCCGCAGGACACTAACTCAAATTGTTCTTATAACGTTGCGGTTAACGACTTATTCTATGTATGTGATGTGCCTTTACTATCCTGGGAGATTTAGTAGGGCACGCAGCACATAAGTGATAAAACAAACAATGCATTACAGGCGTGCCACTATAGGTACAACAATTTGCTAAATGCTGCTAATGTACTCGTATAAGGGTCTTATCTTACTTAATTTTACTTAGGTACTTGATGATTGTTTCCTGGAGCGTAGCGTTAAAACTGTAATCTTAAATATCCTATGTCCTAGCATTCCGGTTGTTTTTAAATGTTTAAAGCTTCGTTTATCTTTTGAACTCGCAACATTGTGATTTTTTATTGCTTTAATCATAGGTACAATCTTTTGTAAACTTTATGGTCATGGAAATAAGGTCTAAAAGTGTGTGTTGTGGGTAACTGAATATGCAAGTTTGGACACTTTCCGAATTCATTTTGGCAGAACGCTCGTTAAGATTGCACCCAACTGTGTTGTATCGCCACTTAAATGTATTCAAGTGACAAAAAAACTTATGTGCCCACTTAATTTTGAGAGGAAACCGATTTTTATGAGTATTTGGAAGGTACGACGTTTATTAACACTAGTACTCGACATTACGTATTTGAAATATACTTTACAACCTTGAGGGTTCAGAGCGCATCCTGTCAGCGCGTTTTTAACGAGTTGGCCTAAATAAATATTTTGTCAGACACGTGTTAGG
This sequence comes from Tortricodes alternella, assembly GCA_947859335.1. Lineage (NCBI taxonomy): Eukaryota > Metazoa > Arthropoda > Insecta > Lepidoptera > Tortricidae > Tortricodes > Tortricodes alternella. The sequence goes on from OX401968.1 coordinate 15,293,039, forward strand.
CCGCCAAACGTGGCTAAGCTCCGCTCGCCCGCGCCCGCGACAGACAACATGCCTTTGTTCAACCAGCATAAAACGAAATAACTATTTATTGCGGAGCGAATATTGTTCTTACTTTAAACAAAGCAAATCAAAAGGTTCGGGTCCCGCTGAGCCGTAGGGACGGTCAGGGTTTTTATAACCATTTTGTCAAGCCAGAGCTTTCTAAATATTATAATATTATCGTTTCCCCGAAACCAAGGGGCTCCAGATAAAGTGTCTTTGCTTATTTTATCTGCATAAGTGACAGCCATGGGAGTGTGAGATAAGCAGTTTAGGTTAATAAGGGCTTAATTTTATTACGATAGCTTGAACTTAATATTTAATTTTGATATTTTTCCGTATCTCATGGTTAGAAAATATTTTCAAAACAAAGTAGGTATAAAGTTCTTATCGTACCTACCCTTGTCTATCCGATGCTGGTCTATGGGTGTTGTCCTCCATCTCGCCAGAGCTCTGCTTCACGCAGAGTTCCATACTTGCCCAAACCTGTTTTGCCGGCAACAGCGGCCCTAGCATCCCAGACACGGGGATAAGTTAAACCCGTTTATATCTCTGACTATCTCTTTCGTCGGCACTAAGTGTGAGAGAGACGCACTTTGAGATAAGACTGTTTAACTTATCCTTGTGACAACCTTATTGTCATCAAGCGAAGCGCGTTGCACGTTAAAGAATATCATGGCTGCTTTAGTATGTGCTTGTCTTCAAGCCGTAAATGCACATAGATTCAGATGGATGACGAGCGGGTGCATCGCCCGCTCCTGACCCTGGCTGGCCCAATGCCACGCGCAGCGGGCACGGCGCCAACGCTCACAGCACCCTTCCGCGTCGTTCGCAAACCAATCATCTCGGATTGAAACTGAGAAAGAAACACACTTTATCGATTTCATGTGCTGCTTGACCTCGAGTTTCGGGTCTTTACGATACAGATTCGTCCTAATAAAGAATGCTAAAGCGATCTTTTTAGGGGGAAAGTAGATTTCAGCGCTACTATATTCCTAATTATATTATTTAAGGACCGAAAACCACTTGTAGCCGCTGATAGCAACAATATTGCAAAATTGAATAGCGTTACTAACTAGGTATGAGGAAACAGTAAGTTGGAATTCCGGCGTTGGTCTCTAGGTATAAAGAGCGTCGCTCATAAAACTCATAATACGTTATTTAATTAAAATTCTTACCTTTTGATACCTATATGTTACAGGTACATTATAATCTAAAACGATCTTTAGCTTTCTGTAAGGTCGTAACAAAAGGCACAAAGTTAAACACGAATCATTATTTGATTAGTCCTTATTAGTACACGTGGTCTAAAATTATTTAAAATGCAAATAAACTTTTTTGTCGTGTAAGGTTAATAGTAAAACAATTTTAATGGACGTCAAGTGGCGTAGGGCTATTCTATTTCTGCTTGATACACGTCGGGGCAAGGTTGGAGCCAATATTTTTCATTTTTGACACGAGTTGCGTAGATAACCGAATCCGTAGCCAGATGTTTTATTTCGATACTTCGTGGAAAACATTATCGTTTTGGTAAAGATTTTGCAAGCACAAGGTATGTTATTGACAATTATCTTTGCATGATAGGACGGAGTTAAATCAAACAGCTTGCAATAATAATAATAATAAAATAGGGGACCATTTTTACATAAATCGATCTAGCCCCAAATTAAGCTCTACAGGCTTGTGTTATGGGTACTAGACGACGATATACATACTCATATAGATAAATAAATAGCTAAATACATAGGAAACATTTAAGACTCAGGAACTACATTCGTGCTCATCACACAAATATTTTTGCGTTCCGGGGATCAAACCCATAGGCAGGGTTACTTCCAACTTCCAACTAGGCTAACCGCGTCGGCAATGTGCAATAGAGCTAGCCGCAATAATAAATAACCAACGTTGTGTTATTCCATGTGATTAACGTGTTTTTACCGTTTAAAGGTCATGTTTCCTATCAGACAGTGGTCGAGTCGATGTACCGAGTGATGTTTATACCCGAATTCGCAGAGACGCCCACGTCACCAGTTTAATGCGTCGTTGGAAATATGCTCTCAGCCACCCGTCAGCATTCCGTCGCGAACCTGCTTCAGTCGTACTATCATCGATTATACGTCTTATTATTGAGTAAACATACATACATAGCATCACGCCCGAAATCCCTAATGGGGTGGGCATTAGAGCCACAAGACTACTTGTGGCCACTTTCGATTAATTAGTCCTAAGATGGTATGATGAACCGTATGGTGACAGGTGATCAGCCCATCGCCCATACAGATAGTCCACCATGTTGAAGAGGACCCGACTCGAGTCGACTTTTACGACATGCCAGGATGATAAGCATCTGCACGCATTTAATGCTATTTCTTCACTCCCAGTGCAGCAGAGGAGGTTTGTTGAGTAAACATGATAAATATTAGGTGATTAAAAACGTATTTAAAACAATCGCGTGACTTATTTATAAATAATGCATCTCATCATTCATAATCATAAACCAGGATAGTTATTATATGCCGAATTTTATTACGACCAATATAAAATAGTTTCTTAGTTTTTCGGACTCACTTCATCAACTTGATAATGATAATGTGGTCGATTTCATACGATAATTGTTTGATTATGTTGTCGCTTTGGCAATTGGCAGCAAGGATTTGTTGGCATTAGCATTGGCATAGGTTTAGGACGTTGAACCGTTGTTTATTATGTGCGACTGAAAGTGCAAGTGCACATATACGCACCTACTATGCTAATTTATATTTACTGTTTTCGTCGTGAAAGCTTTCGGGGCAATTTTTTGTAATCATATGCGAATCCAGAACTGAGTTCCTCAATTCATCAATATTTTTCATATATTCTGCTTGAATAGGAACAGGAAGTCATTTAATTTCCTTACAGTACCTACCAAGAACTACACTGACTGAAATTACTTTTATGATTTTTTTTCATAGTTATGTTTTTAACAAATGAAGATTTAACCAATGACATAGGTGCTAATGTATTATGAAATCCTGAAAGTCAATTGTGAATTATTACCCTAATTTTTATAAACGCGTGCGTAGGCCCACCTGCTCATTCAAAAACTTATTATTTAATATCAAGTTAGGTGAACGTTCAAAGCACGTTTTCAATCAGCCTCGCGACATCTCAGCGGAAAGAACCTTTGTATCACCTGTCGCCACTCGGGGCTGTAGACTAACTCCTCAATAAGCAAAACCCTGCAGACTTTTCTATAAACCCCAGCGCCTTTGTTTTAGTTCCGGGCAGACTCGTAAATTTTACAAAGCCAGACTATTTTCACACGGAAAAGCATTACTACCCTGATATTAATACAAATTAGAGGAAAGAGGGCAAAATGCTGAATCTTTATGAATGGGTCCTGAGGGAAAGACATTCTGTTCGGCTCGTTACTTTCCTAAATGTTTCTTTTACCTACATAACTTTTTCTTGAAAATACTTGTTCATAGAGGAATTAGTTTCTAGGTCACCGAGTTTTTCGCGAGTTTGAGAGAATACTTAGTGAGTGGATTACCTGTTTCCAGCAGAGCCCGTTGGGTATAAGGAAATGGAAGTTTTATATTTTACTTTTATATTTCTAGTTGGTAGTGACCCTGCCTCCGAAGCTAGCCTGGGTTCGATCCCCGGTAAGGGCAAATATTTGTGATAAGCACGAATGTTTGTTCCTGTGTCTTAGATGTTTCCTATTTATTTAAGTATTTATTTCTCTATATAAGTATGTATATCGTCGTCTAGTACTTACTTTGAGACTAGATCGATTTGTGTAAAGATTGTCCCCTGATAAAAAAAAAATGCTTTGTCGTCATTTCTATGGTAATTGCATCCAGACCAAATCGAGAGCTTTTTGTAAAACGCTAAGTGGAATAAGTAGATAGAAAATGTATAATATTTTCACTTAATTTCTGAATCACAAACGAATTTAAAGCCGCCCTGGGCATCGGAAAAATGCCGCCACATTACTGAATTTTTACTCAAACTTATAGGTTATACATCTTCCAAATTTTGCCGCCCTAGAAAATTTGCCGCCCTGGGCCCTATCCCCGACTGTCCCTAGTATAATTCCACCGCTGGACCCTACTGAACCTATTAAAGGAGGGTTTCTTAAGCTGGAGTCCATGGACCTCCTGAAGGGTCCATCATGTGTGCCGTACCTTTACCATTGCTACACGATTCATTATTAAGTGCCTAAAACCTATCATTTATTAAGATAATTATTTAGTGTTGTGAGTTCTATTCTAAAAGGGTAGGTCCGTGAGATTTGAAGTGGTGAAGTGAAGATTGAAAGTGGTGCACAGCTTCAAAAAGTTTAAGAGACCCCGTTCTAAAGGAAGAACGCGCCGTCTCTCCCTGTGTTAAACGAATTTGTGAACGAGTGTCGTACAATACAACCGGGTCGCGAAAGTGAACACCCCATAATATAAATATACCAATGTAAAAAGAGCGCTGACGGTCATACATTTTATATGGCCCTCAGCGCTCTTTTTATATTAGGCGAGGTATACGCGGCTAGTAAAATTCTAAATAGTTTTGGACTACGTCCAGTGCGATTCAAAATACATTGCCTTGAACTTGGCAAAAGACGGTTGAATCCAGGTAACGTGTCTTGCCAATTCGTGTCACCTTTTTTAACATGTTTCTGGCTGTTTTTTTTTTCTAGGAAACGAGACATTTTTAATTGGCTTGGCTGTTGTGTAACATTTGAGAAATGTTACCTATGTAGTCGATTTTTTTGCGGATATTGTTTTATATTGAATGATTATTTAATGTTATCAATACACAGTTGATTCTTTTGCATTGACATCATGTTATTGAAATATTCATAAAATTAAAAAAAAAAACATTGCACGCCATAATCCTAATCAGTAATCCTGACAAGATGATTAGGTACTGTTCGTAAATGGGCAACCCAAGAATATTATACTTACATATAATACTAGTTATATTTAGCCTGCCTTCTTTTCCGTATTCTTTGCCGAATGAACTGTCACTTTTAATTCCAAGACTTGATAGACATTTGAAATAACTTTAAAGTAGATATTTAGTATATTCGTTTTTGGTTGTGACTCGAGTCAGCATTACTTGTATCTTGCTACCTTGCACGAAATCCACTTTGGCTGTCTAGTGGACTTTTCGGGAAATCCAGGTACAGTTATCAGATTGTTTATATTTTTGATAGACAAAAATTCACCCAATCACCTTAATTTCAATTTTAAATTCGAGTCAGTGCATGCTAAACTTTTGCATGTTATAGGTCTCTTGTATTCACTTTGTGTTTAATTTTACCTATTTAAATGTAACTAAGTTGATCAATTCATCATGGAATTATTACAACCCATACGTTAGTGACTAGTTTTGCGTAATGATCACAGTCTCAGTCAAATTACTGAAGCGGATAAAAAATTAGGTTAATTATATTTCTACCACTTATAAACGTGTTTACATATTCAAGCAACAAACGTCCTTTTGTTAACGGCGTAAGAACATTGATGCGTAGTTTATTTTTGTGTCTCGATGCACATTGTCAGGATCGTCACCCTATATTTTTAATTCAGAACGAAACTGCGGTTATCTGCGGGTTGTTAACTAAACGTTATTATAAGCGTGTAAAGCTGGCGCGCACATGCGCGCGAGTTCCCACGCCGCCGCATGTGGCGCCCGCGCCGCTGAGCTCTGTGCCAATTATAATGATTTAGGCTAGGTTAGGCATAATTAGTGAATGGGTTTTCGTGTCTATTTACTTATTTTCACTTCTTATTGATCTTTAAAACATTGTACCTATGAATGTTTAGCAGTCTTGGGATTACTCTGTTTAATATTGAGGCCTCTACAGCAGTCGCTTAAGACGATTACCTAAATATTTATTTTCAGTATGTAACTCATCTACCGTACCATCTAGTCTCTATCAATGTCATGGCTTAACAAGACGCGTGCACAAATCTTTTGACAGATTCTCTCACCTTCTTCACTTTATTCCACATAGGCAAGGCCACATTTTTTAGCTAGTTAAAAAGTTAACTTTAAGGGTCGCTTGTTTTTTTTTATTTCTCGAAAGTTCCCATTTTCATTTAGAGAAATCATTTTGGAGAAGTTGTTCAGTCAGGGTTTATTCTGCGTCGCTGTGACGTCATTCAGACGATCGCCATACCTACTGTGGCCGGCTCGCTTGTATAGCGATGGTCTGAATTAGTTTGCGAATTGTGACGCAAAATGAACCATAACTGGACAGCTTTTTAATATACGGGTCCCTTATAATTATTTAAACTTTTTGACTAGCTAACAGTGGCGAAGCGTCAAATATTTCCTAAGGGAAGCCGGAAGAATAAGAACCGTACGTGCGAGTCTGACATTTAGTTAGAGTAACATGGTCTTCACTGACAGCTAGCCGGTGCTTTCTAGCTTGGTAAAGCCGTCAGGAATCGGCTTGTAGGTAGGCTGCGCCACTGCTAGCTAAATAAATAGACAAGTGAAAAAGAGTTGCTGATGTCAATTTTATTCGCAAGGCCATTCGTTTGCAGACGTGTAGTGATGACGCACTTCCAAGACAATTTTTGTTGGGCCTCACTTCTTAGGCCATGGCAAAGGGCCATGGTCTCTATAATAAGGGCGTTATTTATCAGAGTACATTTCGTTGATGGGAAAAATCTAAAAGCATAGATCAAGTAACACTGGGCACATTTGCCTCCTGGGTCTTCCCTCGACTGGCTCAGGCAACAGGCAACTAATTGATTGCTGCATAATTGAGTAAGTAAGAAACGGGAAAGTCTCCTCAAAGGCCATGTGTGTGTCATGTCAGAAAAAATATGACCAAAAAAACTAAATGAAGGTGACTAAGCTGGGCCTTCATTCGGTACTGATATGCGCGTCATACTCGTGAACGGGTGCTGTCTGTGGAGTCCGGACTGTTATGCTGGCAAAGACCAATGCTATTTATGCGTTGTATTAATTTATTACTTTTGTGTTATATCTGAACCTAACTTAAGATACTTCATAGGGTTCTCTATACTATATTTTATAGCTTTTAATTTTTTGTTGATTATTCAACAACCTTTTATAGTATTTTATTAGTTTTAGTAATTATCATTTATTACTTTATTAATTTGTAATGTTTTCATTTGATTTAAAAGGAGTTACACTAAATTGCGTTTTGAAAGATTAGGTATATTGAAGCACGCCAACAAGTCGCCCTCGTCCAATGTAAAAAGGGCGCTGACGGCCATATAAGAAGTATGGCCGTCAGCGCTCTTTTTATATTGGCAACGATCGTTTGGCGCGACATAGGTCCGACTTCGACGAGCGCTCCCGCAACACTGAGTCACCTTAGTGACTGACTTCAAATGACCTACGCATCGAATTATGTAGTAATTTGGGAGGTTTAATTACGTGTATTTTAAGTATTATAAACAATTATTTTTCCAAAAAAGTATGAAATTTTAAATATTTATAAACTAACGATTATTCTGATATAAATTGTAGGTATGTAATAATATTCTTAGCGTTTTTAGTAGTTTTATGGTTTTAACTTTGTTTTTTTTTTTTTACATATTTCATACATATTTCAAAATTCAGAGGCCGCTGTGAACTACACGATTATTTAAGAGATATTATGATATATTTTTCGTATCGCATTTTTTTAAAAACTTGCTGCGGAATTTCAGCTTTATGTAAATAGATAAGAATAAATTGCATAAAGCGAGGACGCCATGCTTTCTTGGAGGCTGATATTACATGTAACGTGTCGCCTACACAGGCAGGGATTGCAAGCCGCGAGACAATGCATGGTGACTCAGTATACTTGCCCTGAAATTATTCGCTTCTGGATAAGCCACTCCTATGATTCATTGTCTGGCTATACTAATTCTAATTTTGATGCATTCGTTTATGATTCATGATCTTAGTTAAGTTTTCCTCGCCGGAAAGTGCAAAAAGTATTCCTATGCGTTCCTGTTGTAAATTAGTCAACGTGTTACATTCATCTCTATACAGAAGAAACAGAGATGTCAATTAATTTGAATTATCGTTGATAATCTATGTTAAATTTATAAGAACTAGTTGTAGGACATTGTCCTTTTGTTATTTCTAAGATTTTCCGTAGTAAAATGGATGATGAATTGCCGGAGAATTTCGACCGATTTTTTATTTTGAAACATGTTTCATGTAGATTTTTTTGCTGATATCACGTTGTGCCGTGACTGTAGATGCGTGGACAGATGCTGTGAATCACCGAACGGCACTAGGCAGGCTTCGCAGGTTCGTGGACGCACACTTGCAAGTTTCTCTTTTGCAATTTAATACTTTCCTAGGGCCAGGGTTGAGTATCGGGTGTGTCATCCGCTACTGAACAGACACAGAATTTTATCGTTTTAGATCAAATCTAAATGTTCATGCGACATGGAAATTCTAGTCGAAAAGATTGTCTAAACCTTTAAAAACTCCCGCAGGACATCCTTTTAATTATTTCTTCATTTTATAATAGCAACGAAGTGTTGAAACAGACTAATTTAGATAATTCAAATATATATAATGGCCGCATAATGAAAAAGTGGCCTAACTGCCGGATTGCCTGAAATGTGTAATAGTATGAAATCTGCTTGTGGCCTTGATATTGCAATCGCATGGTTTTTACGTTGTTGTAAAAAGTATTTGTAACAATTTCGGAGAAGTAAAAAATGTAACTACGTAATACCGACTCTTGTTCAGTTTATTTTATGTCATAATACATTGACTTGACATACCTACCTATAGTATAAGACATATTTATCTGTTGCGTAGCCTTTTAAAGCTGAGCCCGTGCAAACCTCTGCGCTAGTACATGTATGACAAGTAGCATGTAATAGTTTAATAGTAACGACAACTTTATGCATAATTCAATAGCTATAAATTACATAGCCTCACTCAACTTCCTTATGAATTAAGTATTCACTCAATCGCTGTAGATGCCTACATTACTTAGTACGACGCTGATAACTATACGGGTAATATTAGCTTCCCGTATAACATACAAATTGAATACCAAAAAAAATGTTTGATGTTTAAAAAACAGGCGCGCGTATGTAATGTACTTACGTCATGGATTGTTCTAACAAAGATACCGCGTGTTTAGACGGGTAAATGGGTGTGTGGTATGTATGCACATGTATGGTGCCACCTGACCTAACCCAACCCTGCACTTGTGAGATGACTCCCGCTGCGACGGACTACGGCTGAGCCACGTACTATATAAAATATATCGATAAATTTATAGGTATCGATGTCGAACAGAAATAAAAATAAATAATGGTTTGCTGTATCATTTTGCAATAAGAAAAAGCCGTGTAAAACAAGTTCAGAGTAAGTACGTAACCTCCAAAATACATTAAGTACCTAATTGAATACAAACTAAACAAATTGTCTGTAAATAAGTTAAGGATCGCTGAATACCGGTTTCTTCCTGGCGACATTGTAACAGTAAGACGGTCTACTTATGACAAAATTAATTTTGGTTGAACCTTGGAAAGGTATTGAATTGTTACATAACGAAGAGGAACTTAGAACGCGTTTTAGTGTCTAATGAAATTATGTAAGTATTTTGCATAGGTACTCATAATAATTTTAGCTTTCACTTAGAGACAAAGGAATACATAAATATACAAATGTTTTATTATGGTTCGGGGCACCGCGTTATTGTGAAATTTGTGTTCTTTTGGTAATTTTGCGAAACTTGGTAAAATTAAAAGTTTAATATTGAAAAACAAGATTCAAGTTTTTTATTATTGTTCTGTTTTTTATGTTTTAAGTATTAACACTAACACGTCGGCCATATTTTTGTGATTAAATCTCGTTTGCCTCAAACCCAAGCTGCTGAATAAACTGTATATTTGATCTTTAATATTAATAAAAAGATTATCTTAATTTAATTTTAAAAAAACAATATAAGTAGTCATATTACATCGTACTTTGCACAACAAGGTCCCATCACTCGTGTGCTTGGTTTTTACGTGAGTGGGGTTGACAGGCCCGAAAAATATTCGTCTTATGGCGACAACGAAGTTTTTTCTAAAGCTTCTCTCCTTAAAAACAACTTGTCATTTCGTTATTGAATTTCTCGCCCTTGACTGCTTTCGGGCCTGGGTTTCCTAATGGGCCATAAATATGTCAGTGGTAAATAATAATAAATTACTCTTTGGCATTTCAAATAACTTTTAGCATAAGAAGTATGTACTTCGGGTCGAGTTGTATAATTACAAGATTAATAGTAGAGTAGTCAGAGTCATGATCAATTTTCAACCCAAAGACTTCCACAACTGTCAGATTATGAATTAATAAATATGTGTTTTAATTGTGTATTTTAATTACCCCTTAACAATTCTTTTTCGGTAAAATATTGTTTTTAACAAAACTTCCTCACAAACATTATTCTAACCGGATGGATTGTTACAAATATTATTCGATGAGTGCTGGTAGAAGAACATCACTATTTAAGATTAAAAAACAGACAACACATGAAATGCCATCAGAGTCTCCAGGTTAAAAAAAGACTATATCCCCTAAGCCTATAAGACCTAGGCTAGGCCTAGGCTATACTATAGCCTAAAAGATTTGCAGAAGACTTGACCGTATGAAACTACTTCGGTTGACAGAAGAACGCACAAAGTAAGAGCCCGCAGGTTTTGTGAAATGAAGTCACGTTTTTACAAGCGGATATTTGATTCATTGTTGCGTGCGTCTTTCTTTTATGTAAGAGGTAAAAAGTTTTTCAACATGTGAATTATGCTTTTAATTGGATATTAATATTAAAGCGAGTTAAAGTCTATTTTATTGCGCGATTTATAGCTATAACTTTTTGAATCACATCTTAATTCTAAAACTTATTTAGTTCCAAAAGTATCTGATAATCCCTTTGAGGATTGCAGAGTACGTGTGGAGTGCCGTTGACTTAGTAGGTAAAAAGTTTTTTTTCTAACGATCCATTTAAAGTTACGAGTGGATTTAGTGCCGCACATTGAGAGCCATTTTGATTTTATCTAGAGTTTGTAACAAGAACAAATGAGATCCGGCTTTGATATGTTATATGTTACCTTGTGCGTATGGTTACCAAAACCTGCCTAGTATTCAACCTTTGTTATGGTTCGGAGAAACGACGGAGGTCGAGCCCCGAATGTTAAGTGTCCCCAAAAACGATGATGACATTGGCAACCAGGGGCATTTTTAAAATAAATTTATTCCTGACGGGTCACGGCATTCTTATTTCATCGGCTCCCTTGGCGAATGTTCCTAGAACTTCGTGTATGATATTATATATGTATATTTTCGCGTCACCTATACCATTACCATGAGTTTACGCAAACCGTTCTTTTTATCGAAAACTATCGCTCAGTCCCTTTTACTTGTATCGGCAACAAACAGTGTTTCCGATAGATTTTGATAGCGAGATCGGTTTGCGTAAACTCATGGTAATGGTACTGGCACCCGCTTAATTCGGCCCACGCGTCGCTTCGCGTTAGATTATGCGATAATACGCTACCTATCGCCCTAACAATTACTATGAGAATATCTAAATAAAGCATCTGCACATGGCTATTCGTTTGTTATATGTATTGGCAAAGCAGTTGTTACGCGAAGGAAATTATTCTCTTTAAAAATTGTTAATATGTTATGTGATGAACAGATTTTCAATGGAAAAAGTCGCGCAGTTAGGAACTTAGAGAACGATGAATGAGTTTCGAAAGATAGCTTCCAATAAAAGTCAAAGTTCGCTATCTGCGATTTTCCCATACGTTACGTAAATGTAATTAAATGTAGTTACAAATGTAAATGTCGTTTTGAGATGACGGAGCATGATTTCGAGTCGGCGCACACCTCCGTACAATGCACTTTTATAGTATGCTAACCGCGTCAAGTCGACTTACCTCATGAGAGATGTCATGAGTTTTACTCGATATAGCTATAAACATTTAGATTTTACTTGAAACAACATTTTCGAACTTACCAAATAACATGCATGGATTTTTATGCAACTTTAGGAGATATCGATTAAGATTAAAATTAAACTTAAAATTTAGTAGATATGCACCGAAGAATACGTGTATCTTGTACGAACTTTAAAGTTAAATTTTAGTAAGCGGTTGCCACAAATAGTGTTTTTCAGCCTTTTTAAGTATGCGACGCCCCATTACCGTATTGATACTATGTCAGTGGTTTCAACGACGTGGTTTTTAAAAACCGGGCTTGCGCCCACGATCCCTGAGCACGGTTTTGCGACCCCCTGAACAAGGACTTGCGACCCGTCGGGGGGTCGCGACCCACTGGTTGACAAATACTGGCCTTAAAAATAAACATGATTGGACAACGTTGCATAGGGTTAGTTCTAGTAAGTCTATCCCACCATACAACAAACAGACAAATCTGCTTTGATGATGTACAATTATTTTTTTAAACCTGATATCAGGGTAAACTGGCACTAAGTGTTAAGTCATAAATACTCGTGACTATCGACAAGTTGCACACGGCTCGGCGCATCCCTCCGTCTGACCGCAAGTTGTGAAGCACGTCACGCACTTCCCTAAACGCGGCCCGGCACATTGTCTCGCAGACGCTGCATCGTGTCTATTTACTGCTGGCTGTATGTTAAAATACCTTTGTTTTCTGTTTCAAAAGGAAAAATAAAGTCCGAAATCTGCTACTACAAAATGAGGAGAAAAGTGTTACGATTTCCATTTTTTTCTACTTTAATAAGTAGTTCACATCATTATTTAATAATCTTTTTATCTAGGCTATTGGGCCCGACCTTAAATGCCAAATTACTTTGACCAAATTTTACCCAAGTTGAACATAAACTAGTTTGATTCAATTCAGCCTAGGTTTATTTAAAATGCGTTCGATCTATGGCTCCATTGTTTTTTTTTTTAATTACTGCAAAAGGGCATCTCCGTGGGTAGCTTATATCGGCTTTAACGTGTTTCTGTACAATTACCTAAGTGTGTTTCGTTATTGCTTTGTATTCCTGGTAAATAGGTGTAATACAACTGAACGACTATTAAAATAGGGTAAGAGAACATTCAAGGCATTGAAAGTTGCAAGTTTCAATATCAAGATCGTGAATGTGTTTTAAACCTCTTGATAACGTTACTGAAACGCTAAAATAATGCAAAAAGAGTAATGCCATGGTCTAAAATTATAGGCCCCAAGCACTCTGATTTCCTTTTGTGCTCTACTCCAATAAACCCATAATTTTATCGCAAATTATTCCATGGGTTATTTCACACGTTATTTTTGCAGTATCAACATTAAAAAAACATGAGCGCCAAAGTGCAATATCGTGTCACGCACATTTGGTTATTATCAAAACATTAAGTTTATTCTACAGATGTTAACTTACATATAACAGTATGCTTTTAATAAGCAAAAGCTAGGCCAAGAACACAAACGTGCATAAATAAATCCTTATTAAGAGGTATAGCTTTCTGTAGAAACTAGAAAGGATCAAAAGCTATATATTTATGTCTAATTATAATGGATTTTTTTGTTTCGACCTTTGAAAAACAGGGTTCATTAATCAAATGTGGGAAATACACGCAAGAAACTGTCTTGATTTTATTGAATCTTAGATTATAGAATTGAGTAAAAGATACGCTTTATATTAATTGAACCTACGACTGTAATGCTACGCTGTTCCCGCAAACATCAGCGCCGTAATGAAAAAACAAGATGGCTTTATTTTATTAGTACGTCGATTTCAAATATGGTTCTTCACCTTACGTCAGCCAGTGACAGTATGGCCAAATTAATAAGATTCTAATAATGCTGTCACAAATAAACACTACATTTCCAATATTATTTAGTACCATACCTTATAGGCCAAACAAATGCGCATGTGTTTTGTACTAATCCGTGCGGCCTGTAGTTGACGTTTTAGGCGGCATGGCTTGACGGTATCAACGTTTACTCTATTATTATTGTATACTCTACGGATTTAATAATAACAGGTTATCCGCGTCAATATAAAATTTGTCTATGACGTTTACAGGAAATGATAACAATAATCCAGGAAGACATAGCGCCCTTGTCTACGTCCGTGTCACAAGGTAGAGACTAAACAGTATATTTGGACTGTTTCCTAGACTTTATTGTGCTCGTCTTTATGATGTTGAGGCATACAAAATAGTCAACATATGATATATGTCACCGGCGACGTAAAGGTTAACTGCGGATGTATAGTATTCATTCTGCTCTGTTATCGATCGTAAATCTCGGACGCTGTTTTACGACAATTCTACACATGGCTCGCGTTGTTCTGGGATTGAGATACCAGCTTTTGTAATAATACGTTTATGCAAATAGGACATGCTGCAAATAGCAGGCCAAAATTATTATAAAGAATATTAATTATATATAAAAAAAAAAAACAGAAAAACCGACAGCGTAACCTCTAAAAAGAGAGAAACAAGAAATTGATTCTGCCGTGCCCATTGGGGTCGATATAGAAATAGTAGTCGGTGACTTCGAATGGCCTTTATAAGATTTTTTGGTGAGTATAATAAATATAATTATAATATTTATTTTAATCTTTTTGGTTAAATAATATTCCCCAGGCACTCCCACAATTAAGACGAATCTAACGACCCGGCTACAGAGCGTGCCAAAGAAATAGACATACAAACATAGGTACATAAAACTCGAAACACAATACCCTCCTTCAAGTGTAGTGGGGTAAAAAGTAAAACCTCTTTTGACAAATAACCACCAGAAGTTCGCTCTGCGTTATCATTACCGGCACGTTTATTGAAGGGTCCAAAGCTTCCCAATCTCTGTAATAAAAATTTAAACCTCCATATGGGAAGGTTCGAGTAAGCATCACCATTTATTTAACATTTAATTTATATATTTTTTAAACGATTATGAAGGGTTACTATTACTAGATGGGTGCTAGTCGACTGTTGAGCGGCTATTAGTTTCATGTATTTTAAATAATACGTTTTCGGTGTGTTGTACATATTTTTTATAAGGGTTAGAATTTAAAATGTATTCACCATAGAAGTTTTAAGACTATTTAGATTACTAAAATTCTTATTTGATGAATTTTCGTAAAATACCATGGCCCAAAATGTAAACGGCGATTTTTCGGCGATTCCGCGGACAGGTCGCTGTTTTGAATATGACTCCGTGAAATTTCGTTACACATCGCAGACTAATGTATTAGTTTTAAGTTATTTTGTTTTCATCATACTTGCTCGGAAAGGGTGTTATTATACGCAGGAGTATAGAGCAGCTATAGACCATTTACCTCCCGAGGGAATTATGGATTTTTATAACTCCCGCCCGAGGGAGTTATGAGTTTCGTTTTGAAATATAGTCGTACTTACTACGTAAGTCATTTCAGACTAAAATCAGCCAAGGTTTATTTTCTATCTTCAAAACTTGTAGAGTTGTAGTAATGCAGAGTCAATGTAGAGTCAATATATTGTAGAGTCAATGTGGAGTCAATGTAGAGTCAATGTAGAGTCAATATAGACTCAATATAGGGTCAATGTAGAGTCAATGTAGAGCCAATGTAAAGCAAATGTAGAGTCAATGTAGAGCCAATGTAAAGCAAATGTAGAGTCAATGCAGAGTTAATGTAGAGCAAATGTAGTCAATGTAGAGTCAATGTAATGTTTTTCAACTTTAATAAATAATCCCTTTTTTCTTCTAATTTTTATTTTTTCGTCACAAATGTGATGAAAAACAATGTGTGTATCACGGGCATTAAGGGGATTATAAACTCTCGTTAGTTATCCCCTGCTTACGGCCCTAGATGCACATTGTCTATTGCTTATGTATGTTATAGTCTTTAAGGTGTTTATGGTATGGGCCTTGTTGCCTTAATTATTATTATTAAAAATAAATTAATTCAAATTATCGACAATTCGCAAAGTACTCCTCTTATATAGAATAGGGTACATGACTAAATTCACAGTATCCCCTCCACAGTAACTGGTCGAATATACAGTAACCTTGTATCTGAATGATTAGATTACTCTACGTCTTTATTCATTAATCGTCTGCGTTTAATGTTATTCGTTTACTCGTAAAAAATAGTAACGACTTAGTTAAGTCTTATTGTGAATGATTGGCATGATTTTGAAGAATCGTGTCTAGTTATAAAATGGTTTGCATATTATTTAAGTCAGCTCGGTAAAAACTGGCTTGCGTCGCGGCGCCGCCGGCGTCATTGTTAGCTCGAGTCTGCGAACGCCCCAAAAGCGCGACCTTTTACTTTTACTATTTTAGTTTATTAGTAATGTAGTTTTAGTAGTGGTAGGGCCAAGCAGTTATCCTCACTAGATGATCACTGTTCGAATGGGCCGGCTCGACCGGGGTAGTAGGTACCACGCTCTCGCAGAATATCGGCGTAAAGTAATAGCTTGCTATTGCGTTTCGGACGGTGAGTGACGAGATCCGGAGGCCTATTGCCTCATCCCTATCGCATCCCCATTCCCCATCCTCCCTAGACTGGCAACGCATTGGCAGCACCTCTAGTGTTGCAGATGTCGATGGGCGGCGGTGACCACTTTCCATCAGGTGGGCCGTCAGCTCGTATGCCAGTCAATTGACAAAAAAAAAGCTTGAAAATCATTCTTACTTTTTAGGTATTATATAACTAAGGTCACGGTAGTATCTTTACTTAAGCAATAATCAAAAGAATTTAAAGAAAACATTTAATAAATAACTATTCAACCCATTTTTCTTCATATTGAAAAGCAACCTCAATCAAGTTAATAAGTAGTTAAGTAAAGCGAATCGTTATTTCTATCATACAATGATTCCAAAATTCGATTTCGAAGCATGACTTGTGCTTATTTATAAACCTGTGTTGAACGAGTACTAAAAGCTATGTTTGCACCAAGATATTTAAATCGTCTTCAAACCAGTTTCACAAATTAGTAAGGTACTTAACTTAACTTACCCACCTAATTAGTACTTACCTTAACGTGTATTAAACAAGTCAATCTGAACCACAATAATTGCTAATTATGAATTAGTCTTCTTATTAAGTTTTCGCATGTTAAAATATTCATAAGTTTGGCTGCCTGGGTGGCAATTCTGACGTCCTCCAGAACTGATATTATCAAATGGCCAAGAATAGCCAAGACGTACCAAATTTTCGAAGGAAACAAAGAGTCTGTGTTTCGAGATCCCGCTCGTAAAGTTAATTGCTGCCGCGGACTTATAAAAACCTCTAATGTGAGTATTCTTTCGTTTTCGTAGTTCGTATCGACTCTATTTAACCTTTGATAGTTTTTGCGAAGTAGCTTGTAAGAAAAGCGACTGTAATTCGGATTTAAGTATTGTAATTACGTGACTATTCATTAATAATAGTCAGAATAAGTAAAACTATACGGATGTGTCTTTATCATTGCGGATCCTATAATTGAAACAACCTTACCCAAAGCTGTAGCTTTCCTAAATCATTTACAAGCCTAACTGTTAAGTACAATATTGTTTTCCAACTCGCGGAACCATTGTAACAAAAGATATAGTCTTCTTCGTTCATTTTAAGATCGTTTAACTGTCCAGTTGCGTGAATTTGGCATAACCACGTCCAGTAAAATCTTAACTGCATACGTGAGCCCTAATCAATCCGCCATAAACCTTACCGTATCTAAGCTAGACTAGCTATTCATTCCGCTTCCTCAATCCATAGCCTTATACGTCACACATGCACGTATACACCAGCTCCGGACCGCACAAAGGAGCCTTGTTCGTGAACCAACGAAGGTCGTCCGGCTCGGCGACAACGAGTTTCCTATATGCACGAGCAATGTACCCGCACATACACTGAGAAGTTCACGGCTGATTTTATTTTTAAGAGAGATAAACTCAGAGCAAGAAGGTCAAGGACTTTATTTTTGGCGGATGCCGCGGTGTGCCGGTTGGCAGCGGCTACGGGCCACTCGTATGTGCTGAACTCACGTGGTACGTTGAAGTCAAACTCGCATACCAATATGCATGAATGTTATCAAAAGTACAGAACGCTATTCATAAGTCAAAAATAACCACAACAAAATAGTGTATTTGTTTATCTTCATTCTAGAAATTTTAAACACGACTGTAGTCTATATTTTTGCTACATATGAGGTAGAATGATCTACTGCGCTTCTTTCAAAAAAGCTTACTACCTACCTACCCACTGTAGTCAACCACGCTCGCAACCCACAATCAAATCTCGTGGATTGATTTTCAGTAACAGGTATCGAATAGACACATCTCATTCCGCTTCAAAAACCACTGAGTTTCGAAATAGGTGGAAGTAATAACGTTAAAATTCGTTATCGTATGAACATTTTAATTACGTTTTGACATCTCCGCTCATTCGGATTGCGTGGCCGTGTTTATCTTTGGCATTTTCGTATCCAATGCAAAGTATATAGGCATGGCAGTTTTTTAAGACCGCATAAGGTATTCACCGTAGCGGACGAATTAGCATTTCGTCGGCGATTTAGCGGCAAGTTGTCCTTGGAATAAGGATGTGGCAAGTCTTAGCAACAAATAGGCAGCTTATCTGACCGGTGAGCACTGAATGGTTCTTGTAATCGAGACGTTATGAATTGAGCTGACATTGGAAACTGAATACGAAAGTACTAGCGCTGTAAAGGGATTGGCGTATTGACAGATGGATCTTGAGAGCGGCTGGCGTGGCTTTCTTTATCGTTTGGAACTTGAGACGTACGCTCCTTAAGTTTTCTTTTAAGGACGTTGTATATAACAGAGGTTGTTATAGATATCTAAGCGATCGTACCTAGCTAATACTCTGTTAGAAAGAGAAATGTTTAAGACCATAACATAATAAAGATTATGAATGAATAATTCTACTTACCTTAAGTATTCTACCATGAGTCATACATACGATACTTACTTAGTGAGTCAGTGTCTATTAGAATTAGAACGGCCAGGTTTAATTCGGTTACATTTACCTTTCAATGTATGTAATTACAATACAGTAGTTTCCTGCTCGACACTTTGTAAAACAGTTACATATTACATCGGCCCTACAAAACATTTGTTCACTAAATGAAATAGGACACGACTACGAGTAGTTCTACCAAATTAATACACACACGTGTATGAAATTTTAAATATATATTCTCAACAACTTTGTTATACATTATGTTGCGTATATTGCTTTGCTGGTGGAAGGAGTCAGTATTTATCTCCTCGTCTGTGTTCGAAACCGCTCCGAAATTTCCAGATTGAAGGTATCATTTTTTAGGGTTCCGTAGCCGTATGCACGGAAAGAAAAACACCAGGTTTTTCGTCAGATTTTTTTTACTTGTAAAGGGGTCGCTTACTCATAAAGGTTGAAAAACATTGAACTATAGAGACACGTAAAGATTTAGCTATCCTTGCAAAGCATTTTCAAGACCACCTAAGTGATCTAGTTGTTACAGGCAATGCTTTGCTCAGGTTGCTAAGATATTAAACGCAACGGATAAGACAATTTCAGCAAAACAACGGAACCCTTATAGATTCGTCACGTCCGTCTGTCTGTCTGTCAGTGTGTCACAACCATTTTACTCGGACATTATCTATTGTGTACCGCTACATTTATATGTAGAGAAATTATGAAAAAAAAAGCGGTGTCTCTCCATACATAAAACTTGACGAGTGTAAAAAGAACTCACGGACATTATCAAGTAAGGTATTTGATAGGTCCTCAATAATTACATGATGGTTTCCCATTAGTATTTTTAACTAGCTGAATAGGTAGTAGTATATGATGAGCTCTAACTTTGTCAAAAATGTGTCGCCCCTAACATTCCAATAGTGACACTGCAAAATCTGAAAACTGGTCTAGCTTCTAAAAAGTAAAAAAAAACTATCAATAAAAATTGGTTTCAACGAGATCCTTGAACAATCTTCTGAGATATAGGCTATTTGATATGCCTAGTATATTTTGGTCTCTATTTTCGTACAACCTCTTCAAGTCAAAGGGTCAAAGTTTGTTAGTTGTTTTGAATAAGCTACCCTGACTTTGACTGAATACGACGGTATTATAATATAAATGGCCGAATTCAGAAAGGCCACTCAAATTGATGTTTAATTAAAGTGACGTTTCAGTGACGTTTCTGTATAGGTTGACAACTAGTTGAGGGACATTTAACTATTTAATATCTAATCAAATGCTTAAATGGCGTTTCTGAATTCGGCCAGAAGAGTTCCTATTTAAATCAGGGTCAATGAAGGTGAAATACTAAGTATTAAATCTTACGTGATCCGACACTCACTTGGCCGTTTTTTATGGTTCCGTACCTCAAAAGGAAAGAACAAGACCCTTATAGGATTACTCGTGTGTCTGTCTGTCTGTCTATCTGTCCGTCTGTCACAGCCAATTTGCTCCGAAACTACTGGACCGATTGAGTTGAAATTTGGTACATAGTCGGAGTCGGTGACCGCAACACGGACGCGTAACGTAAATAAATGAATTTCAAACACTGGGGCCACTTTTAAAATAAATAAATTAGAAAATAAAAATAAAAAGTTTGCAAAGTATATCGTGTAACACATCAAATGAGAGGTCTCGTTGTGAGAATCTTAAATATATTGTTTTTAGAATTTTAAGATAATAGTTTGGAAGTTATTTAGGAAAATAAGTGAAAATTTACCATTCCCCCCCCTTATCTCCGAAACTAACGGGCCTAAATGGGGGAATAAATAAAAAAAACAGAAAATAGTTCTTTACTTAGCAGATAGTCATGTACGGAACGGAATCCTCTCCACGCGAGTTAAACTCACACTTCTCCGGTTTTTTTAACTACCTTGCACTACTGCATCCGAAAGGTTCAATGGCCGTGTAAAGCAACCGTGGCGATTTACCAAAAAAGTATGATAAATATTTGTGTGCGTCACGTGTGCTGAGATCGTGTAAGCACAGATGACGTGGGCAAGATGGCCAACCGACTAACGATCACGATCATATGCCACCATCGTAAATTACCTACACATTGACGCAGGTGCATCCATTACGCATACATATTGAGATGATGACGTCACTTTTAAATATAATAATAAATAATAATGTATTGTTATAACGATAAATTTCTAGAAATTACTGGAACTTTTTGAGAGATGAAAAAGAAAGACTATTTTCATTAGTACAAAAAGTACCAAAAAGGTTGGTAAGATACCAAACAATATAATTCGTTTAAAAGTCCCAAAACATGGTTTTTGCGCTTAACTACTTACTATCAACCAATCAAATTTTATGTAATTTTATTTTATTTGATTATATTGTAAATTAATTAAATTTAAATTAATTTTAATTTTAATTTAATCTAATGAATGTAACCATGGGAATATTACCTGAATAAATAACTAGGTATATTATTATTCTTATTTTATTATTATTAATCAACCTTACAAAATTCTTAAGGTTTCACAATATTTAACGTATTTTTGTATTTTTATAGCACTGCTAAAGACTCCGCTTTACAAATTTGCCAGCATTAAATATAAACAATATCAATCATTTCACACAAGACCCAGCATAAGATAAATGATGCGACGTTAGTTAATTACTGTCAGTCCAGTCGGCCTCCGGGCAAGAGGAAGTGGGGCACTTCCGAGCGGAAGATTCTGGCGCGGAAGTGTTTGCTTCCTTCCGGCCCACGGTGACGTGTGGCTTTTTGCCACCTAAATTGCGTAGGTACAGTGCGAATCTTTTAATTGGACAGCGCTGCGAAAAGCTGCGAAGAGTTTTCTACGCGCAGCGTTATTCGAAAAGAATCATCTCTTCCACTAATTCAATAATGAACCTCGGCAACCCTTCGGTTTTAACGAATAAGTGTTTTAGACGTTTTTTGTATCAAACTGGTTCTAAATCGGACCATCGACGTGAAATTTCGTCCATGAACCGATTTAGCAAAAGTGCCCATGGTTCGAGGGTAAGAGGGGGTGAGAGGTATTCAATTATACACATAATTAGTCACACCTGTGTCACTTGGGGAAGGTAGAAATTACAGGACTTTTCACATTTACCCCTTTATTCACGTTTAGCTAAAAACCTCCAGCTCTTTTTCTTTATTTAATATACGGCCATGAAATTTATCACTAATCTTTTGACGTCACCAAAATGTATTTTTGTGTTGAAATGCGTTAAATAATACCGAAAAGTATTTTTGGTCAGCAATTTTGTATTATTAGTTTGCAACTCCTGCGGCCCTAACATGAATGACACAAAGATAAGATAGACCGTCTTATCACTAAGTGCGTCTCTCTCACACTAGTGCCGACAAAAGAGATAGAAATAGAGATAAACGGGTTTAATTTATCTTTGTGTCATTCATGTTAGGGCCGCTGTAGGTAACTATTTACTTAGAAGAGTTGTGTCGGAAAATTCCCATAGAACAAATGGTCGAACTTTAACGCTAAAAATACCATTAAGATTATAGAAGGACACTTTGGAAGCTTTCTCGTTATTCTATATACTTAAACTAAAAAAATGAAGTTTAAGTAATTTAAGGAAACATACCGTTAAAATGAAAATAGTTT
This sequence comes from Tortricodes alternella, assembly GCA_947859335.1. NCBI lineage: Eukaryota > Metazoa > Arthropoda > Insecta > Lepidoptera > Tortricidae > Tortricodes > Tortricodes alternella. The sequence goes on from OX401968.1 coordinate 15,315,599, forward strand.
GGTAACAAACTTGCAGTCATTAGGTGTCCCGAGAACTGCGCTTCTATAATGTCAAGTCACGTTACGTGACGGGTTACTTTTTTATTACGTATTCATTGCTTGCTCGGTCTCACGGCCTACATCATGTGTTTTTAGAAAGCGAGTAGTGGATGTTGTCATTGCGTTGTGGTGGGCTATGTCGCGGCGTTGTTGGGTGGTGTTGCGACGTCGGTGTCGCGGTGAGGGCGCGACGGGATTGCGTGGGCTCTCGGAACGAGTGCGACCGGTCCCCAGGTGTCCGGCGTGATGCACAGGGATGTATTTAGCTGAAGAGCTTGGCTTTAGCGAATTCAACATTACGTCTTTATGAGCTTATTTGGCACGACTAACTCTTTGCTCATTATCGTACCCGTGTAACTAACTTAACAATAAAAATAATAAACGTCGAACTCGATTTTGATAGCTCGGCTTTGTATAGAAATACAAAATTGAGTTTGTTGTTCTTATTTGAAGTTAAGGGAATGTTAAATTTAGATGACACCGCACCGTTCCGAATTGGATCAATTGTAATTAATAAAATTCGTAAAATTTCTCAGTCCTTTAAAAAAATGTCACTCTTTTGGTACAGCGATGTCTCAATCAAATTGACAATAGTACAAATTCTGTAGCAATATATAGGTAGGTACCAATAAATACAATAAGTAGCGTACGAATTATTGATTTTAAATACCACACACTTCAAAATATGTAATTTTTCCTCATTACGCTGTGAAACATTTTTAGTCACGGGATTTCCAGATGCAAGAACCTTCTTTCAAACATCATACAACTGATCAAATGAGTCAAACTCTGCGTCCGTTTTTTGCAGTAAGTGTGAACTTTGTAAGTGCATACTGAATGCAGCTCTGTGAAGTAATCTAAGCGGAGTCGCTAAACAGGAAAGTCAATACGGTTGTTTGCGTAAACATTTGCCGCATCAGCTGGCAGGGAACAGTGCTTCCTTCGTATCTAGGAACCTCAGCCATTCTAAAAATGGTACCATTTATCTAAATTCTAGACGTAATGAGATAGACTCGCTGACTCGCCAATCATTATGATATCTACAAAACAACAAAATGACAGGTCAATGTTACAATTGTTGAGACATCAGATGAAAATGTACTCTATCGGTATCATTATCAACGGTTTTACAAATGATATCATCGATCTTGCTAATGTAATATTTTAATCGGTTTAGGTTTGAGTAACTCCAAAGTATAGTGATGTAACTTTATGATGTGCGCGTAGAAGACACTCTTGCAATATTATTCTAAAGTTGTTTATTTGGTGATTGTAAAATTTGTAACTGCGCCCATCTAGGCCAACATCGAGTTTATTACATTAATAATCATCATTATAATATACACGCAATTATGAGACTTAAAATATATTGAGTACTCCGGCTATTCGTTTATCTTTTTTTGCTGCCAGTCTAGCAACA